>OZ025291.1:314476631-315939131 GCA_964019185.1 Maratus speculifer | reverse complement strand
TTTTGAAATTGGCTTGGCTGGCACCGACTCTAAAAAATCAAATTAATGTACATAAATATAATAATACGCATGGTAAATACAATGCTCTTAATTTAATTTCTTATTGCTATTATATAAAAAATTATTTTTCACTTTGTAGTAGTTTTTGAAGTCGGTTCAATTTTTGGTAGAAAAGTTTATTAAAAATAGAAACATGAAACTTGCTGAGGGGATTTTTTGAAGAGATGTATAAGATGCTGTGTTATTTCATTTTTCGCTCAATTCATTAGAATTTGATTTATAAACAATTACCTTATCAGTATAACCTTCTTTTTCGTTCCCAGATCTCCCGCTTCGGAAAAATCGGTTCGAAATGCCGTTTTTGATTGCTTTTTTTTTGCAATATTTTCTGCATTTATCGAAGAATCGACAATCACGCATAGATATAGGAATAACTAGATTATGCACACGGGGAGAAAAGTTGATTCTCCGCACGCGAACGATTCTTCTCCACTAGAGTGGCAAATGGCCGGCGATCCAGTGGTCAATGTATGAAAATGTGCGTTTTAAAATGCATTTATATCTATATACATGTACATATTTTAAGCCTTCGTGAATATTTCAAAGTTTATATCTGTTTTTTAATCACCATTTAGTATTTTTTATCAAGAAGTTAATTTTTATGAATAAAATAAATAAGAAAAGTGGAATTTTTTTAACAACTACCTTTAAATATCTTTTGACCTGGAAGTTAAACAAAACAGTATGCGCATCAAAATCCTAGTACAGTAATTGGCATCTTTTTTAGGTGCGTTCGTAATTATGTAAATACGTAGCACTTATAGTTGCCGTTTAGTCTGTCCGTCTGTCCGCATATAACAACGCAAAAACTGCCCAACCAAATCGTTTGAAATTTAAAATATATAATTATTACTTAATTTTGTCGCGTCATTTCAAATTTTCTGAAAATCGGATACATAGATCAATTAAAGAGACAATCAAAAGTATTCCGTTACATTACGATCAATGGGGAAAAAAAATTTCAAATGCATTTTAATCGTTTGAAAATTAAAATATATAATTGTTACATAATTTTGTCGAGTCATTTCAAATTTTATGAAAATCGGATGTATTGTTTAATAAGAAGAACAATGAAAAGTATGCCATTACATTACGATCAAAAGGAAAAAATAGTTTCAAGTACATTTTAATGATGTTAAACTCTTTCGAATATAATAGAATTGACATGAACCTATGAAGTATATATATACTATAATGTACATTCTGTACAATCTGTGATGCAAAGAATATTTATTATTAAATTACAGGACAATTCTTTTTTTTTCAGGAAGTTTATAATAATGTTTAAAGTAGAATTCTTCCTCAGTTAGCAACTTTTAACCTTCCCCTTCCTATTCAATGACTTCTGTTTTGTTCTTCACTCAGCATTTCAAAATTTTTATACGTTTAAAATATTTTTTCTCCTTCCTTTCTTCCCATGTTTCTTTGCAATGACAATAAATTATTGTGTCAAATTTTCCTTATCCACTAAACTTGAAACATTTCTTTCCCAGCTATAGTTGTTAATCGTTCATCTCGCCCCCCCCCCAAAAAAAAAAGTATAATAAAGTAAATACAAAAAATTACTTATTTTAGTTGTGCTATCTTTTTATTTGTGTGTTTGTCAAAAAATAAATAAATAAATGAATAAAAAGCATTAATAATGCACGTTTTTTAGATTATTTTTTTAGCCAAATATTGCTTAACAAATCATGAACCATTTTATCAAGGTCAATATTCTTAATAAATCTTTTGTATTTTTAAATTACAACATGAATGCAGTGATAAATAAACTCGTTCATTTACATTTTATAAAAAATGTGCATGAGTGAATTAGCTAAAAAATTATAATTTTTGTCCATTTCAATTTTAAGATATAACAAGAACGAAAAACAAAATCCAATTCTTTGAATTACTTAATAACGCATCAAATAAAAAATCACAATTGTACCTATATCTGCTATGCATTACTATGGTTCACAAGTCGCAAGTTCCACTTGCTTTTTGCCACCGAGCCGCAACAGAATCAAACGGTATTGAGAGAATAACATTGATTGCTTAATCTAGTTATTCCTATATCTATGCAATCACGGCACCTTGTGTATTTTCCAAATAAGAAATTTTGTAAGTTTGGTGCATTTGAGATCAAAAATGAATTCAAAAATAAATCAGAAAATAAGCAGTTTGAATCGAAATACACCCTTAAGGCTGTTCTCATTTGTTTTGCTCAACAAGCTCAAGACGTTTTGGCATATTTACAAATTCATTTTTTTAACGGAAAGATATAAAATTGCAAAGCCAGACATTGGAAGCGATTCGGAATCTAACTGTGTTTCTCTCTCTCTCTCTCTCTCTTTTTTTTTTTTTTTTAAATCAATAAATTACCTATTGAGTTATAAGCTTTTTTGATCACGGGACAAAACTACCTAGTTTGTATTACATTAAATCTAAGAATAACTAATATATATTTTCATCAGAAATAAAGCCTTGTTATAATATCCTAAAAATCTCTGTAAACTTCTGTTTCTCTTTTTTATTTTATTTTTTAATTGTTGTGATTGTTTTATTTTATTTATTTAATTATTTTTGTAAATTAAAAATAATAATGTCGCCTGCGGAGTACATTTATCTACAGGAAATAAATAAGATTTATTCTTGAAGTTATGAAGATAGAGTTTTCATCAGAAATATCAGAATATCAGTGTTCTTCTCACTTGTGTATGCTAATATATTCGGGTGAGCTTGATTAAGAGTTAATAATTAGTTATTACTCCAAGTCCATGTGATCGTACCAAGAAAATATTTGGAGAAGTAGTGTTTATCAAAAACAATAGTGTTCTTATCTCTCTCGTCTCTAGTAGAGACAGTATCTGTGTAAAAGACGCTGATAAACTTAATTAAGAACTAATAATTAGTTATGATCAAGGGTTTTATGTTTTGACAAAAGAACGTGGATGATATTCTTGTGCTATTTTTAATACTTTTGGAATTTATTATTTCTTAGATCATTGTTATAAATTGGCGAACTGTATTACTTTTTTAATGAGGTCTAAAAGACAAAAATCTTCATATTTAAAATTTTTTTTTTGCTTTAAAAAATTTCTTAGTTTTTTCTGCTTAAAATAACGTTTAAATAATGTTACTATCTTAACTAGAACAGTAAATATTAATTTATATGCTTTGGTTTGTTTCTTAGCTTTCAAGCAATAGTTGTTATGGAAACGAATTCTCGTGAAAAAAAGTTTTTCTTCATAACGGATTTTTTCATCATTTTCCCTATTTAAATTGCTATTTCAAAAGCCGTTTAAGTTAATGGCTCAAGCTTGGTACATGTCTTTTTCATTTGTTTTACTTTATTTTAAACTCAACTTATTTGAAAAATATGTTTACATTTAAAAATATCATTTTTTTAAAAGTTGTATCATTTGTTTTCGAATTTTTAAATTAAATATTTTTAAAATTTCATTTAAATTAATATTTTTTAAAATGCTAAATTAACATTAAAACTTATATATTTCTGTTTATTTGTATGAAAAAAATTTGAAATTCTACAAACAGTATTTGGAGTTATAATGATTTTAAATTATTGCACTTTTTAAATAAATTTTAAATTAAAAAAAAATCATGATAAGTTTTATTATGTGATTTTGTTGACTAATTATATGATTAACCATTAGAAAAAATTTAACCCAATAAATAAAAATTACTTTAAAATGCGTGCCGGATCCCTTTAAATGTAACAACAACAACAACAACAAAATTCTTTGTTATAATTTTTTAAAAATTTTGTTAAATGATTTTATTACATTACTAGCAAAAGCTGGGCTTTGCATGCGTTGATTGTTTGAATAATGCTATGTGATTTTTTTTGCACCTTTTTACATTTGTAGAAATTTAGGCACAGATGTCATATACGCACCACATTTGCACGTGCTTTTTTCCCCCGCCAATCTGGCGAAAATTCTGTTTTTGCACATAAGTTAAATTTTATGCAGTAACAGCATGTGATTTTTTTATTGCAATATAAAAATAAAATAACGTGAAGAAATGAAAGAGATTCTAGTATTTTAAAAAGGAAATAAAAATAAATAAACGATAGTTCGGTATAAATAATTATTGATATAGTATATAATAAAAATAATTTAAAGAATTAAAATAAAAAAATAACAGTAAATAAACATGAATTAACTAAAAAAGAAAACAATAAATAAACAATTAGAAATAATAAACCTAATAAGTAAGAAAAAAATAAATATAATTTTCACAATAAATCGTAAATATTAATACTTATAGCCATTGAATGCATGCAATTGCATCATTTAATCAGCATATTTCACTGAAATCTTTCATTTTTCTCATTTTATTTCCTTAACAATTGTTATAAACTTATTAAACAGATCTTCTTCTTGGCACAGATGTGGAATGTCAAATTGACCAGGAAAAAAGCACGTGCAAATGTGGTGCGTATATGACATCTGTGCCGAAATTTATACTACTACGGGTAAATTATGCCATATTGCTAATTATGTCACATTTTGAAAAAAAAAAAAAAAAAAAATCCCAATTGTATTGAGATAGACGAACTTAAGACTTGATATCACCTAATAGAGATTCAAATGTTTTTTTTTTAAACTGTTTAGTAGTTTTTAGTAGGTTCAGAGTATATTCTCAGAAACAAACTTTTAGAAACATTAACAAATAAATATTTAGAAATTACATTTACAAATTGCATTTAAAAAATTTATATTTCGAAATAAGATTTAGAAACAACAACAACAATGATAACAACAATAATAAATGATAATAACAATTAATAAATAATAATAATAATAATAATAATAATAATAATAATAATAATAATAATAATAATAATAATAATAATAATAATAATAATAACAATGACACTAATATTTAGAAATTACATTTAGAAATAACATTTAAAAATTAAATTTACAAATAAACATTTAGAGTCTACTTTTACTAATAAATATATATTATTTTATTTTTTAAAGTTTTGGTATAATTTGAATCACCGTAAAAAAAATTAAAATACTGCTAAATAATAAGTTGGAAAACTATTCTAGCATATTTAATCATTTTTATTCTTTGCGAAAAGCTAAATATTGTGCACTTCCTTACCTAGTTAGTAATCACATATCTTTATTGCTGTATTTTTAATTCGTTACAGTAGTTACTAGTTTTTGCGGTTTCTCTTATTGCTCAGCTCTAAATCCAATGTTCCGTGAAACCTTTTCACGTTTATTAACTTAAAAATTTCAAACACATTTTCAAACTCATTTTTAAAGCTGAAAACATGAAACTTGCTGACGTGATTTTAAGTAAGAAAATAAGATTCTTGGATTTGAAACACCTTTAAAAAAGTGCTTTGAAATAATTCTGTTTTAGTTAAAGTTATGAACAATAATTATGTTTGAATTGAAATGAGAACACCTTAAATTTTTCTGTGATAAAATGAATTTCAAACCTCCCTGTGCCTAAATTTTCTATTTTAGTGTATATCCTAATGGTTATACATCAACCTTTATTCATGAATGGAAAGAGGTCATCAAGTGCACTTAAAGCTTCGATGCCCATTTGCACGAACTGCCCTCAAGTGCTTGGGGCACTCAAATTCATAAAGCAATCCATCATTATATCGATGGTTGCTTTTAAGAAGTTTTTTCAAAAAATCTTATGCGTGGAAATTGAGACACTGTAAATCTTGGCGACAATAATTATATATTTATAAGTATGTTGTCTGAAACATCGATATGTTGAAATAGGGGAAATTTTTTTTTTTTTTGTACGTTTATTGTACTTTTCTGAGTATCTTGATGAAGTATAAAGCTATATTAAATATTATTTTAGCAATGTAATAAATTATTTTAAATTTTACTTTTCTTACATTACCACTAATTAAAATTTGTCTAATCTCGTTTTAATTACTCAGTAGATTAATGGACAAGCCAAAGTTATATTAAATATTTTCCTAAATTTTCCTAAATATCAATGAAATATTAAATTTCTATTTATAATGAATTAATATAGCATACCATACCTAAAAAGAAACTGTATAAGCTATGGATTTTTAAAAGAACAGTAGCAAAGTTCCAATACTGCAGACAAAAATAAAAGTTAAATATTAAAAAAATCCTTTCAGTTGTTGGACGAAAAACTCTTACAAACTTCCAATCTATTGATTTTAAACTTACAAGATTGAACTCTGCGATTTGAATTCCAGCTTTCCATTAGATTCCCACACTATTTAGAGAGCATCTGCAGTGGGATACTTATTTTCTTGCTTTTTAAGCGATACAGGATCACTTGGGGACCAGTGGAAAATTGCTCAATTTGCCGAAGTAACCGTAGATTGCTGAAATAAAATAGGAAAAAAGGAAATGGTGGTAACACAGATCGTGTTCATTTGTTTTCAACTCATTTTCAGACATGTTCTCGATGAATAAAAAATCACGAAATAAAAATAGGATGCATTTCTTAAAAATTTTGTTATAACATCTTTTATTGTATATAACGAGAAAATCTTATTAGGTGAAATAGATTAAATAGACTACAAGGACCAGGTTAAAAGCTGATTGAATTGATAAGTTAGAGAAATAAATTATTTTGAAAAAGTCATTTTAAACAGTTTTTTTTTAAATCTTAAATTTATGATTGTCGAAAATGAAACATATTTATTTAAGGTGTCCTGGGGTAATAAAGTTAGGAAAGGGGGGGGGGTTAGTAACGTGAAGTGCTAATATACGGGTACCTATGAAGGAATGCAAGAGATTGGGTTAGGAGTTGTGAGCGTAGAAGGGCCCTAAACTATCTGAATCACACACACACACACACACACAAAAAAAAAAAAAAAAAAAAAAAAAAAAAAACGCTAAGGTTATTTGTTTTATTTGTAGACTTTATCGCTCGAAAAAGCATGTAAGAACCAACAACCAACGCCCGATCTAAAATTTGCGAGATAAGTTCTGTGATGCGAAAATTAATACTTAATAGGAAAAAAATTTCTTATTACATATTTTGTAGTGTATTTCATGTGCTGCCAAAATGTTGCGGGATATTTTGGATCTGTTTGCACGGTCGCTTGTAATTTTAAATATACTAATACTGCACAAAGTATACCGGGATGATAACGCCACCCACCTGCGTTATTACCCCTGTTGATTCTTTTAAGTGGCGGATCTACAGTCGAAAAGGTTTTAATATATATATTTTTTTATTTTCCTATTTTATGCACAAATGATCATTATTTTCATTGTTGAAAACTAGATGAAGGATAAAGAGAAATTTGTATGTCTTAAATGCTGATATTTTTTTTTCCTTTTTCTTTCTTTCCTTTTTTTTCTTTTCTTTTTTTTCTTCAATTTCCGAAGAATAAAATATCAAATGGCTATTACTGCATCCTAGTATCTTAGTTAATGATAAGTAAGTGCAATTTGTCAATTACTAGGGTTGTAGAGTTTGTATCTTTAGAATTGGACAATTTAAATGCAATTCTTCCATCTTACTTTATTGTTTTGTTTGCATGGCATTATTACCAACACATGTGGGTAATAATGGCAAAAATCACTGGACAAGAAATCACACAGATAACGTTTTATAAATAGATATCTGCTGAAATATATTTACTTGTATACACAGTCAATAATTTCCAGTGTCAAATGCTGTATGTATATATTATAAAAAAAAGGCCATGAAAATTGATATAACCTAACGTTGCGTCACTACATCAAGCAGCGTTGAATTCAGGGAGTGGCCTGGGAGGGACATTACCCCCGGAGCATTGTCTCCCCCCCCCCCCCCTCACCGAAGCCACAGAAATCCCACCGAAGAAAAATATCTGAATTCAGCAGGCCACAAAGGCATCCTTTTTCTATTTAGTAGATCAGTAGAAATTAATTTAATTTTTAGTACTGCACAGCGTTTTTATATCGACTTATATTTATAGACTGTCACCTAAATTTGAAAAATGTTAGAGATTATAAATAGATTGAGAAACAAACATAAACAATGAACATTTATTTTTAAAAATCCACAAAGCATTTGATGACAGCTTAGAATAAGTTATTAAGAAATTTTGCAATGTAATTAATCAATAGACATAAATTTTAAAGAAACGAAAAATGTTATTGCAGCATCTGATTTAGGAAATAAAGAAAACTAAAATTTAACACTACAAAATTCCTTTCAGTTATGGGGCGAAAACCTCGAACAAGTTTCCAATCTATTGATTTTAAACTTACAAGATTGAACTCTGAGATTTGAATTCCAGCTTTCCATTAGATTACCACACTATTTAGAGAGTATTTGCAGTGGGATACTTATTTCCTTGCTTTTTAGCGGTAAGTGATCACTTAGGGACTAGTGACAAATTGCTCAATTTGCAGAAGTAATCGTAGATTGGCGAATGGATTAAAAAAAAAATAATAAAATAAATAAATAAATAAATGGCGATAACATAGATCTTGTTCATTTGTTTTTAGCTCATTTTCAGTTATGTTCCATAAGGGTAAAACTACCGGAAATAAAACTAGAATAAATTCTTTAAAATTATAACTAAGCGTTTTTTTTTTCTTGTTAATTTGCAAACAACAGCATATGATGTATTTATGAATTCCACTTTTTACGCTTTTCTGCAACCATTAATTTTTTAAAGTAATTTCCATTCAAATTTTAAAAAATCTAGAAAACATTTCAACATTTAAGAAAGATACAAAAATTTTAGAAAATAAAACTTTTCTTCCATTTTTGTCAAGATAATGAGATGAATTTTGCATCAACGCAATTAAAAATATAACTTTAATTTCGAATATTCTTTCTAATTTTAAAATTTCAGAAAACTGTTCAGTTTTTAAGAACGAGAAAATTTTATAGCAAATAAAAATTTTCTTCCATTTCTGTCAAAATAATGGAAGGTTTCAATGACATTATAGTTTAAATTTTTTATTTCCATTCTAATTTTTAAATTACAGATCAATTTTAAAATTTATGAACGATAAAAAACTTTTGTAAATAAAAGTTTTCTCTCATTTTTGTCAAAATAAATGGGATAGCTGTTTTATAAACTAAAAAAAAATATATATATAACTTTAACTTAAAATGTTCATTCTAATTTAACAATTTGAGAAAATAGTTCAAAATTTATGACAGTGAAAATATTTTTGGTAAACAAAAATGTTCTTTCATTTTTGTCAAGGTAATGGACGACTTAAAAAAAAAATATTTTTTTCATTTCAAATTTTCATTTGAATTTAAAAATTTCGCAACACATTTTAAAAAGGAAAAAAAAAATTTAGTAAGTATTTTTCTTCCAATTTCGTCACGATAATGGGAAAACTTTTGCATCAACTCAGTAAAAATATAAATTTAATTTTAAATATTCATTTTAGTTTTAAAATTCCAAAAACGATTTTAAAATTTATGAACAGGAATATTTTTTTAGTAATTAAAACTTTTATTCAAAATTTTATTGTCAAAATAATGATACGAACTCAATAAAAATATAATTTTAATTTCAAATATTTATTATAATATCGAAATTACAAAAAACATTTTAAAATTTATAAATGAGAAAAAAAAAAATAGTAAAAAAACTTTTCTTCCAATTTTGAAAAGATGGATGGACGACTTTTGCTTAAATTAAAAAAAATTGTAACTTTAATTTCAAATATTGATTCTAATTTTAAAATTATGGAACAAATTAAAAAAATTATGGACTTTTTTTTTTCTTTAGAAAATGAAACTTTTCTTCTATTTTTGTCTACAAACTTTTGCATGTACTGAATAAAAAAATTACTTTAAATTAAGATATTCTAATTTTAAAATTCCAGAAAGTAATTCAAAAATTTGTGAATGAGAAAAAATTTTGGTAAATAAAACTTTACTTCGATTTTTGTCATGATGATGAACGATTTAAGTAGCAATATTATTTTAATAATAATAATAATTATTATTATTTTTTTTTATTCCTGAACACAATTCAAAAGTTATGAACAATACTTTTTTTTAGTAAATAAAACTTTTATTTCCTTTTCCTCAACATAACGAATCGTCTTTTTCATCAACTCAATAAAAGTATAAATTTAATTTCAAATATTCATTCTAATTTTAAAATTCCAGAAAACAATTCAAAATTTATGAACAAGAAATTTTTTTTCTTCCCTTTTCTCTGAGTGTCAAGTTTTAAAATCCTCGCTCGCATACATATACCTTTGAAAATACGGAAAAAGCTTTAATGCAGAAGAGTTCCTACCGTCATATAACATGCAAACCTCTGCTCTCCAAGCAATGTGCTCTACTACTGCTAACAGCACATTCTGCTGTGAAAGCGTACAGAATATGCCCGCCTCACCCTTTCCTATTTGTGCCTGCTGATGAGATACCGGTTTACAGATCCCTGTAAGTACTAAAATATGTAAATTCTAAATAGCTGCCGCAGCAGTGGAATGGATTCGCGCCGAGGGCGGTAGAATATTGCCCCGCATGCATAAAGCTGTTCTGTATGTCCAACTGGATCGAAAGAAAATACATGCGCACACAGTAATCCATTTCATGGTAACTGCCAACGCTACAACCTGAGATGCTGACGTTGAAAAATGGGTGCTGTTTCGTCTATTCTGTTATTTTCCGCGTGGTTTTAAAGGCAATGGGAAATTTGGTATTCTTCAGGGTGGTATAAAATCAAGATTTATTTTGGAAATTGTTTTAATAAATGAATTTTAAACGTAGGATAAATATAATAATAAAAAAATTATATATATCCCTTTCGCCCCTCTCCCCCTTTTTTTTTCAAATTAAAAAAAATATTACTTTTACTTTAATAAAATTAACACTAGATATCCAAATAGACTAGTTAGAGAGTAACGAATATTTTATTGTTTTAAACAAAACGAATATTGTTGTTTTGCGTATGATTCAGCTTCTATTTATCTGAGAATAGGCTAAATAAGAGTTTTGAGGTGTTTTAGAAAATGCTATAATGCAACAAGATTTAACTAATATTACAACATTACTAATGCTTTTTGTACTTTATTACACATTATGCTTTCAGAAAAGTAGCCTTTATTGAGTGAAATATATGTTTAAAATAAAAGAATCGAAAACGGTGTAAAGAGAATTAAGCAAACATTTATTATTATCATTATTACTAAATGCTTAAACATTAATGAAGTCACACAGCACATGCATAAACACACACTAACATTACTACCTGTAAGGAGCAACAAAAGTGCTTGTTGAACCAAAATAATACTCAATTAAACGACATGTACTATTAATAGTACGCCAGACCCAAAAGGGACATTATTGAAATTAAATTCAATGAAAAAAGGGGGAAAATCATACGTCAATGCATAGATTTTGAAAATTTTTCCAAAGCGTTTAGAATACTGTAAAAATACTTTACGCTTTTTTAACTCCTATGCGACAAGCGTCTTTTACAGAATTTTTTATCTTTTTCGCTGTTTTTTCAAAACATTAATTTTTGTCTAATTTTTTTTCGGGAAAATGTTCCGATTAAATAAAGCAAAATTTACGTTAAGTAATTACTGGTGAGAATATTCAAGGATTCTGACAATTTATGCAGCACGCATGCTCACAATACCTACTCCGTTCAGATCCAGAGCCCTTCTCATTGCTCCATCAGATTCAGAAATCCTGACCATGCTGACTTTGAATATCTTGGAATCTATGGTCGGCTAATTAGAATTTTGTTCTAAGCGGATTCAAAGTGAATGAGTTCTAGCTTTGTGGTATATTAATCTGTCTCCAGTATTGATGTACCCAAATTCACACCCAAACCGTGAAAAGTTTTAAAAAGTGGAGATTTTTGTATTTAAGTTATAAAAAATAAATTGATTGAAAAAAATATTTTTTGAATATTTAATTATAAAAATTTGTTAATCAAATTACAAAAATTTGAATCAAAAGATGCAAACTTTCTATTTTTGAACATTCAGTTAAGTAATAAAAATAATTGTTAGCAAGGTATGTAATGAAAACTTTTAATATTCTTTATAGTGATTATGGTTTATCAAATTTCATGCATTTTTTAAAATTTCTACATTAGTAGATTCATCATCTAGTGATAAATATTTATTTATTTGCATTTTTGTCAAATCTTCGTAAAAAAAACAACAACAACAACTTTACTTTTACTTGAAAAAATGTTTTTTGATAAATGTATGAAATAATTTAAATACATATTACCACGTAAAAAAAAAAAACCTTATTCAGGAACGTTTTTAAAATATGGTGTAAAAGAAATATACGCGATGGTTGATAGAATCTAGTGAGCCAATCAGAAGGGCTCTGAATCTGAACCGAGTAGGTATTGTAAATATGCATGCTGCATGTAAGCATGAGAGACAATTCGAAAAACGCAAAACACATTTTTAAAAACACAATTCCTGCAATTACCATTAATAGTCAAATAAATATCTGAATTTTTATGTGCAGATCTGTATATGATCAATAGATTTGTATGTACATTGTATGCTAAAATTGAATTCATTTAGGAAACACGTTGCACAGCTAAAAATTATTTTTATTATTTCTGCCATTAAGGGTGCATTCCGATCTAAACTGCCTTTTTTCAGATTCATTTTTGCTCTCAAATGCACCAAACTTTCGAATTCTCTTATTTAGGCGGGATTATCAATTCCTTGATAAATGCAGAAAATGTTGCAAAAAATGCTGTCAAAAACGGCGTTTTGGACCAAATTTTCCTAAGCGGGAGGTCTGCGAACGAAAAAAAGGGTCTTGCTGAGAAAATAATTGCTTATAAATCAAATTCTAATTAAATCAGCGAAAAATTACATCCCACGGCACCTTGTACGTGACTTCAAAAATCCCATCAGCAAGTTTTATGCTTCTACTTTTAAAAATGTGTCCAAAATTGTATCTGAAAATTTCGAGCTGTTGCAAGTGGAAAATCATTTTTTCGAATACACCCTTAAGGATGTATTCAAATTCAAAAGGAAAGCTTTATGATATAAGTTTTAATTTATTTTTGTTCGAAAATGCATGAAATTTACAGATGTTGTTGTGTAACTATCTAATCAAATTCATTTTTTCCGTTTTTTTTTTTTTTTTTTTTTGGGGGGGGGGGGAGCGGCCAAACGCAATACTTTTATCAGAAAACGGCGTCAAAGTGGGCGTTTTGAATTGAATTTTCGCTCGAAAGAAGAATAACCACTCAGCGAAGGATGAAAAATGTGTTTGAACGTTACAAAATCACTTATAACTCAGCAGGTGATTTATTGACCAAAAAATAGAAAAAGAGTTCGATTCCATAATCAGACTTTCCAGTTTTGTATCTTTACATTAAAGGATGAATTTGTAAATGTGTCAAAACGTTTTGCGTTTGTTAAGCAGAACGGTTGATAACAAACAACCTTAAACGAAATGGCTGATGAGTTATTTTGTGCATCTCTGCCCATAATCTATAGAATTTATGCAAACCAACCAGCAAAATAACATTATAAGTTCTCTGATTATCGCCGAACAAATACATTTTAAATTACCGAAACAATTTTAGAATAACGATTAGATATTTTTTTTAAATATTACTGGGAAAATATTTGATCGAAGATGATAGCTCTCAGTACTTGAATACGTTCAGAAACAGGCATTGTTGTTACTTTAATTTATTTACTACATAAAATATTGGAAGCATATTTAAAAATTTGTATAATACAGACGAATCTTTTTATACTAAATTATAAGATCGGAAAATATCTCTTCGTTATGCAATTTTGTTAATGGGCACGCTGCTCTAAAAGATAAAAATTGCGTTAAAAAGGATATTTTGTTCAGAAAGATTTTTCAGTGAGAGGTTCAACTAGAATAATCTCTCTCACACGCACAACAATTTTTCTCCCCTTTTTTAACAATGTGAAAATTTTGGAGAAAATACTTCCTTAAAATTATCCTTTAGTAAATGGAAAAGATAGCTTCCTACCTATCATTTTTGCCCAAAATGTTCTTAATTCTGCGGTGCAACTTACTTATAAACAGTGAACACTGTAATTGCTTTACCACTCACCCGTTATTGCCAAGATAAGTTTGCCCTGCTTACTTGGACACAGGGCCGGAACTAGCTTTTTTCTATTTGAGAGCAAACATGAATTTTGCCCCCCCCCCCTACGCCTTCCACCGCAAGGTATATTTACAAATAAATTGTACAAATTTTCAAATAACAGAATTATTTTAAAATTTGAAATATGTAATCATAATATATGTCATATACTAAACAACATAATGTACTTTGTTAAATATTGATTTATTAAAATTTTGAAAATGAAAGGGAAAAAAATCCGCTTTATGCAGGATGATTGAATAGTAATTATTTATTTTTTCATATCATTCTTAGAACAATTTTAAGAATACTGAGCTAAACAGTAACACCTAGCACGAGCTGGTCATCTAACATGACGGAGTAGATTCTCATTATATGCGGTGCTAAACTAAAAAAGTTAATTATCAATCTGGAATAGGTCCACAAGGAAACTAAAGAAAGTCATATAAGTATATAGTACTGTAGCCATGACGGCCAAGTGGTTTTTCATGTGGATCATCGCCATGCGCGATGTTACAAGAGAATTTTGCTCTGCTACTAAGGTACAAAACCTGTTAAGACAGCATTCTGTTGGCAAGTGTGAACCATAACATCTGTAAACATACACACACTCAAAGAAAAAAAAAGAGTTGTTTACTTTTATCTTAATGACTTATCACTTTCATCTTTACCAAATTTATACTTGTATGCTTGTTGAATAGCCGATTCGTTTAGATAATTTACTTATATATGTCCAATGATATTATCTCTCTTGGGAATTCGTAAAGTTATAGTTCAGCTGCGAGCTGGGAATGTTAAAGAACGGAAGATAAAACTCAGATATACTAACCGAATGTATCATCTTCATAACTTACGAGCAGAGTTCAGAGTTTAAAAGTGAATCATCTCTGCACTGCAATGATATATAATTTCTAATTTTAATTTTTTTTAAAAATGATATACATGAAACACAATCGCTAAAATTAAATTACCTTACCTGAACTATACATATTCGTAGAAAATAAATTAACTCAAACGAAGAATAACACGTTTTACATATCATAATTAAAATCTTTCTATGACAGGAAGGAAAAAAAAAAGTGTATTTGTGTGGGAAGGTGAGGGGGGGGGGGGTTATCTTCACCTAAGTTCGCTTTCGCCAAATTCGAGAGCACTGACTGTTATTAGTCATTATTTATTATCTGGTATTAGTGTTTCTTTTCTTTTTTTAGTTATTTCCAGAGTTATTTCCGTGAGCTGTTGGACGTCTGCCAGGTTTTTATCACCTGAAGATTTTCCAGTGTCTCGATCTGTCAGACACTACTTTTTAACAGTCTGTCACTGACAGCTAACTTTTTTGGTTGCAGGATTTTGTTATTATTGTTTTATTATTTCCTGCGCAACGATTAAGAATTGTTAGTATGACAGGTTTTGCATTGTTAAATAAGCCAGAGGAATAATTGTCGGGCTTCGGTGGCTGTGGAAATATTTATTACGAGAGAAAGAATAGATTTTATATAAGAAGAGCACAAAAAGACCTTTGTGTTGGGATGAATGCTTGATGAGGATGGGAGTGGAAAAAAAGACACAAAACGCAAATAAGCCTGTATAAATTTAGAGTACAACTGTCTCAAGACGACTGCACAGTCCTTTGTTTAAAATGAAAAAAGAAAGCAGAAGGAGACTGAAACGGAATCAACAACAACGACCGCACGTGTGCATGTAGAACTAGAAAGTTTACTCATGAAACCTTTATGCTAAATTTATTCTGATTATTTGTACAAAAAGTATTTAAAAACAGTGGTAGAAGGAATCGTAATAATAATAATAATAATAATAATAATAATAATAATAACTGGAAATAATATAATTATAATGAAAAAACTGCATATCAGATAAATCTTAAATTGCTAGCAAGGCTCATAATAGTAATATAACCAAAGAGCTTTTCTTACAATATATTTTCCAGTGTTCATCAGTGGTAAAATATTATGCCTATTTTTTTTTTTTTTTTTTTTTTTTTTTTTAAAGAACACTTGTTTAAGAATTAAATAATATATTTATAAGAGTAATTTGTAAATTCCTGCAAAGCAATTTAAAGCTCTAAAAGAGTCCTTTTGTCTTTAAATCAAGTTTCCTTGAATGGAACTCTTATCACTAGAAAAATTATTAGCTAAGTTTGGTGGCTTGTGGATAATATATAAATTAATTAATTATCTGAATGTCTGAACATGTTTGTACAACTATCATGTAGTATTTTTAGATTCTCACAGTCTTCAACTTTTGTGATATTCAACTTTTTCGGTCGGTTATTTTCTTGATTTTATAATGACTAAAATTTTTTGATTGTTATACGTTTTGCATTATTGAAGAAGCCACAAGAATAATTGTCGGGCTTCGGTGGCTGTGGAAATATTTATTTTCGAGAGAAAGAATAGATTTTATGTAAGAAGAGCAGAAGAAGACCTTTGTGTTAGGATGAATGCTTGATGAGGATGGGGAGCAGCAAAAAGACACGAAGCGCAAGTAAGCCTGTATAAATTTAGCATACAACTGTCCCAAGACAGCTGCAGAGTCTTTTGTTTAAAACGGAAAAAAGGAAAACAGAAAGAGAGCGAGAAGCAATCAACAACAACGACCGCACGTGTGCATCTAGAGCTAGAAAGTTCACTCGTGAAACCTTTATGCTATATTTATTCAGATTATTTGTACGAAAAGTATTCAAAGGCAGTAAGAAGAAACTGAAATAATAATAATAATAATAATAATAATAATAATAATAATAATAATAATAACTGGAAATAATATAATTATAATGAAAAAACTGCATATCAGATAAATCTTAAATTGCTAGCAAGGCTCATAATAGTAATATAAGCAAAGAGCTTTTCTTACAATATATTTTCCAGTGTTCATCAGTGGTAAAATATTATTCCTTTTTTTTTTTTTTTTTTTTTTTTTTAAAGAACACTTGTTTAAGAATTAAATAATATATTTATAAGAGTAATTTGTAAATTCCTGCAAAGCAATTTAAAGCTCTAAAAGAGTCCTTTTGTCTTTAAATCAAGTTTCCTTGAATGGAAGAAAAATTATTAGCTAAGTTTGGTGGCTTGTGGATAATATATAAATTAATTAATTATCTGAATGTCTGAACATGTTTGTACAACTATCATGTAGTATTTTTAGATTCTTACAGTCTTCAACTTTTGTGATATTCAACTTTTTCGGTCGGTTATTTTCTTCATTTTATAATGACTAAAAATTTTTGATTGTTATACGTTTTGCATTATTGAAGAAGCCACAGGAATAATTGTCGGGCTTCGGTGGCTGTGGAAATATTTATTTTCGAGAGAAAGAATAGATTTTATATAAGAAGAGCAGAAGAAGACCTTTGTGTTAGGATGAATGCTTGATGAGGATGGGGAGCAGCAAAATGACACGAAGCGCAAGTAAGCCTGTATAAATTTAGCATACAACTGTCCCAAGACAGCTGCAGAGTCTTTTGTTTAAAACGGAAAAAAGGAAAACAGAAAGAGAGCGAGAAGCAATCAACAACAACGACCGCATAAAGTTGGTACTTTGTAGATAATATATAACTTACTAAATTATCTGAATGTCTGAACACTTTTGTCGATCTGTCACGTAGTATTTTTACAGTCTGTCACTGAGAGTCAATTTTTTTTGTTATAAGATTTTGTTTATTGTTTCCTTGATTTTGTAATGACTAAAAAAGTATGATATGATACGTTTTGTATTGTTAAATAAGCCAGAGAAATAATCGTCGGGTTTCGGTGGTTATGGAAGTATTTATTACGAGAGAAAGATTAGATTTTATATAAGAAGATCACAAAAAGACTTTTGTTGTTAGGATGAATGGTTGATGAGGATGGGGAGCAGCAAATAGACGAAGCGCAAATAAGCTGTATAAATTTAGCGAACAACTATCTCAAGACAGTTGCACAGTCCTTTGTTTAAAATTAAAAAAAAGAAAAACAGAAAGAGAGTGTGACGGAATTAACAGCAACGACCGCACGTGTGCATGTAGGCTAGAAAGCTCACTCGTAAAATCTTTATGCTAAATTTATTCTGATTATTTGTACAAAAAGGATTCAAAGACAATAAGAAGAAACAGCAATAACAACAAAATAATAAATAAATAAATAATAATAATAATAATAACTGGAAATATAACGTATTTTCCAATGTTCATCAGTGGTGAAAGAGTGTGTCTATTTTTTAAAAATAACATTTGATTAAGAGTGTATTCCAATCCAAACTGCTAATTTTCTGATTTATTTTAAAATTCATTTTTGCTCTAAAACGCATCAAACTGATAAATTCTCTTATTTAGAAACTGCATAATATGCCGGATATTTTTAATTTATAAATGCAGAAAATTTTGCAAAAACTTTTGTCAAAGTTGGAGTTTTGAACCAAATTTTCTGAAAGAGAATATCTGGGAAAAAAAATGGTCATACTTAGAAAATAATTGTTCACAAATCAGACTCTAATAAACTAAGAGAGAAAAGAAATCACATGGCCTCTTATACATCTCTTAGAAAAAAAAAAAAAAAAAAAAAAAAAAAACTCAACACGTTTTATGTTTTTACTTTTAAAAATGAGTCTGAAAATATTTTATAAAATTTCGAGCTATTAAGGATGGAGAAATATTTTTCGAATACACCCTTAAGGCTGTATTCGAAAAAAAAAAAAAAAAAAAAAAAAAAAAAAAAAAAAAAAAAAAAACGCTTTTCCACCTTTATCAGCTCGAAATTTTCAGACACATTTTCAAAAATAGAAACATGAAACTTGCTGAAAGGATTTTTGAAGAGACGTATAAGGAGCCGTGGGATGTCTTTTTACGCTAAATTCATTAGAATTTGATTTAAAAACAATTACCTTCTCAGTATGACCCTTTTTTTTGTTCACATAAAATCTTCCGCTTCGGAAAAATCGGTTCAAAATGCCGTTTTTGATTGCTTTTTTTGCAATGCTTTCTGCATTTATCAAAGAATCGACAATCACGGCACCTTCTGTGCTTTCTAAATAAGACAATTTGCCAATTTGATGCATTTCAGAGCAAAAATGAATTCAAAAATACACACTTAAGAAATACACATTTAAGAATTAAATATTATATTTATACTAGCGGACCCGACAGACGTTGTCCTGGCACCGACTCCAAAAAATCAAATAAATGTATATAAATATAATAATACGCGCGATAAATACTACGCTCTTAATTTAATTTCTTATTACAATTATGTAAGGAAATTATTTTTCAATTTGCAGTAGTTTTTGAAGTCGGTTCAATTTTTGATAGAAAAGTTTATTTTTCTCTTTTTAGTTAAAAGTTAACGCTTTTCTGAAGTCGGTTAATTAAAATTATAATACAGGAAAAATTATTGTAAATCATACACGTATGTCAGGAGTGGGACGATTTCTTTCATCAAGAACCAGAGCTTAATTCTGGCGCCTTAGACCGCTCGGCCATTCCGTCCGCACTCTATTCAGATAACCTATTCAATACTTTTAATTAGCAAAAAATCACTAACTATTAGTTTTTGCCTAATTACTAAAAAAGTACTGAATCAATTTCGATGAAATGTGAATCTAAACCATTCTTGAATCCCCTGGGACACACAAACAAAATTGCATTAAAATCGGTCCAGTCATTTAGGAGGAGTTCAGTGACAAACACACGCACAGAAGATTTATATATGAGGAGCCCAGAAGCCAAGGGGTATAAGTGACAAAATTGAAAAAAATGAGTTAAGTGCATAGGCTATCTGGAAATAAGTCTAATTATTTGTAGGTAAAGAGTTATGGGTGATTTTTTTTATTATGCACTGAGTTTTAGGGGTCAGTTACTTAACCTCTTTCCCGAAGCCGTGAAACGCGTGGAGGCCAAGGGGTATAAGTGCAGGTGTATTCATTACGTCTATATAGCTGAAGCGCGACCAACGACATGCAAGACTAGTTCATGACTCTGAAAACGCCCCAGGAATTTGATAGTTTTTAAACGTCGATTGGTACAAAAACACGATCATATGCCAATTTGTACCAATCTCAATTTAAAATTATTTACACCGTGTGACGTTTTAAACCTTATGAACTGGAGTTGTATGTCGTTTTTCAAAATGTTTTTCGTCAGTTTTTATTTTCTCCGTTTAGAATTTGCTTTTTAATGCATTAAATATTACATTAAATAAATGCAAACTGTTAACAAGTTAGAAAAATCAAACATTAAACATTGATTTTGAAACACTTCGAAGATTTGCTAAAATCTTTAAAAAAATTTCGCAATTTAAGGTAATAAAATATTACTGTCAATAGAAAAATATGTATTTTAATAATTTTGAACAGTCCTGTGTTTAATCTGTCGGTTATATATATACAGTATAATGAAAAAAACTAATTTAGGAAGAAAATGCGTAACAGTCTGAAATTTCCCTTTCAGCATTTTGTTCTAATAGATGGAAACATACTTTGTATACTTTTGTTCATCCCTGGAGTTTACCTAGAACCTGTATTATACGCCAGTATTTTGCTAAAATTTAGCTCCAAGTAAAACATTCTTAAGACTACTGAAATAATATTTCAAGAAATTATAATCCATAGATGACCATGCAGCCAATTTTGTGTGTTGTCCTGTATATCATTTTATCTGTATTCTACTAACATTTCTGAGTAAACTGAATGAAATTCATCATAAAAATACATAACTAATTTAAAAACAATCTTTTAGTAAATTATACTCATATTCAGTAACCTTTAAAAGATCTTTTGTGTAGCTCTGTATATCAAATATAGCATTTATACATACCATGTAATATGTATAAATTTAGTGAAACTTAAAAGCGCATATCATAATAAGGAAGGCATTTCATCCATCCATCAACTATATCGATAACGAACAATTTTTTTGATAGAATGCACTATTTCAATTCTTTTGTGTGTTTCCCTGTAAATGCTGTGAACTTCATGTTATGCGCGATATAACTTATATTAAATCTCATGGACGTATATCAATTTTATTATACATGAAAAGTTTAATATAATTAAAATATGTTGCAAACAATTTTCACTTTCCCATTATGTAATTGAATAATTTTGTGCAGCCCATTAAATGAATATTAGCTTTTTTTTCACCACATATTTTACAGAATACATATTTTAATGAACTTCGTAGATGAATATAAATTTTAATGTATTTTACAGGGTCTAACACCTTTAAAATTCATTTAAAACGATTTTTTCCCCATAGTCCGTAATGAAAGGAAAAACTTTTGACTGTCCCTGTAATTAAATTAATCATTCTAGAAACTTTATTTGAAATAGGCTTCGTGCTAGGATAAGCGTAAATAATTTCTAAAAAATTCAGCGCAATTCGAGTAAATTTACGTGAGTTAGAGCACGGGCAGACGGCCAGATTGCCAGACAGACAGACAAACGGACAGACAAAATATATTCACTTTTTAACCTTTGTTAGACAGTGTTAGAAAATTTCATTTTTTTCAAAACTTATAATAAAATTTTAAATCTTATGTTTGAATAGAAGTTTGTTATTTCATTCTTGTGTATCAACATTGATCTTAAATTTTTCGTGTTGTTTCATTCTTGTGTATCAACATTGATCTTAAATTTTTCGTACTTTCATTTTTTTATTTCATAATTTTTCCTTTTTAGAATTTTTATTAAAACAAATTTTTTTCCATTCATTTATTTATATCAACATTGATCTTCATTTTTTTTAAATTTATCTTTTTATTTCATATTTTTTTAATTTATTTTATTGATTCGGCACTTGTACCCTTTGGCTTCTAAGCAGTTTTTATTACTGCTTGGAAGCCAAAGGGTACAGGTGCCGAATGCTGATAAATATTGTTTAGTTATACATTTAAAACAAAATTTAATCCTCTGTTTTTCTAAACAGCTATTGAAATAAGAGTTCAAAGAACATTAAGAAATAAGCAAAAGATTCCTATCTCAATTCATTCAATTACAATTGATGCTTAAATTTGAACTCAATTTACTCGAAATCTAAATTATGTCACTTGTACCCCTTGGCTTCCGAGGTCCTCATATATAAAGATGAGTAATTTGCAAATTCTTGCAAAGCAATTTAAATTTCCAAAGGAGGCGTTCGTTCTTTTGCCTTTAAATCAAGTTTCCTAGCATGGAAACTCTTATTGTAGGGAAAATTACTGGGAAATTTTGGGACTTTCTGGATAATATGATATATAAAATACTAAATTATCTGAATGTCTGAACGTGTTTGTCGATCTCTCAGGTAGTATTTTTACAGTCTGTCACTAATAGTCAACTTTGTCGGTGTAAGATTTTGTTAATTATTTAATTGATTTTATAATGGCTAAAAAAGTTTGATTTTGATAGTGTTAAGGGTGTATTTCGATTCAAACGGCTTATTTTCCGATTTATTTTTGAATGCATTTTTGCTCTTAAATGCACCAGACTTTCAAAATCTCTTATTTGGAAAGTACACAAGGTGCCGTGATTATCGATTCTTTGATAAATGCAGAAAATATTGTAAAAAAAGCAATCAAAAACGGCATTTCGAACCGATTTTTCCGAAGCGAGAGATCTGTGGTCGAAAAAAGGGTCATACTGATAAGGTAATTGTTTATAAATCAAATTCTAATGAATTCAGCGTAAAAAGACATCACACGGCACCTCATATGTCCCTTCCAGAATCACCCCAGCAAGTTTCATGTTTCTAATTTTAAAAATGTGCCTGAAATTGTATCGGAAAATTTCGAGCTGTTGAAAATGGAAAAGCGTTTTTTCGAATACACCCTTAAACAAGCTAGAGGAATAATTGTCAGTCCTCGGTGGTAGTGGAAATATTTATTACGAGAGAAAGAACAGATTTTAAGCTGTATAAATTCACTGTACAACTGTCTCAAGGGAACTGTACAGTCCTTTGTTTAAAATGAAAACATAGAAAAAAAGAAGTAGGAATCAACAACAATGCGAGCCCGTGCACATGTAGAGCTATAAAGTTCGTTTATGAAATCTTTATGGTAAATTTATTCTTCTTATATTTATAGAAAGTTTTCAAAGACAATAAGAGTAAAGAGCGAAAATAATTAGAATAACTAGAAAATTGCTAGAGCTAGAAAATTCGTTTCTGAAATATTTACACTAAATTTATTCTTCTTATATTTATAGAAAGTTTTCAAAGACAATAAGAGTAAAGAGCGAAAATAATTAGAATAACTAGAAAATTGCTAGAGCTAGAAAGTTCGTTTATAAAATATTTATACTAAATTTATTCTGCTTATATTTATAGAAAGTATTTAAAAACAATAAGAATAAACAGCAAAAATAACTAAAAATAAAGTATTTAAGGGTGTATTCGAAGAAACGCTTTTCCACCTTCAACAGCTCGAAATTTTCCGATACAATTTCAGACGCATTTATAAAAATAGAAACATGAAACTTGCTGAGGGTATTCTTGAAGGGACGTATGAGGTGCCGTGTGAGGTCATTTTACGCTCAATTCATTAGAATTTGATTTATAAACAATTCCTTACCAGTATGACCCTTTTTTTCGTTCCCAGATCTCCCGTTTGGGAAAAATTGGTTCGAAATGCCGTTTTTTATTGCTTTTTTTTACAATATTTTCTGCATTTATCAAAGAATCGACAATCACGGCTACTTGTGTACTTTCCAAAAAAGAGATTTTGCAAGTTTGGTGCATTTGAGAGCTAAAATGAGTTTAAAAATAAATCGGAAAATAAGTAGTTTGAATCGAAATACACCCTTAAAATGAAAAAGATTACATATCAGTTAATTTTAAATTCTTAGTAATGCGAGTAATAGTAAAATAACCGAAGAGCTTTTCTTACAACATATTTTCCAGTGTTATTACTATCTTTAAAATCACAAATGTGTCATCAGTGGCGAAATATTATGCACAAATATATATTTTTAAAGACACTTGATAAGAAGTAATATCCTATATTTATAAGAGTAATCTATAAATTGTTCTAACGCAATTTAACCCTTTCGGGTCTGGTGTACTATTAATAGTACATGCCAGTTAATGGGGCATCATTTTGTATAAAAAAATACTTTTGCTACTATTTACATATAGTAATGTCATTATATGTCTATGCATATACCACATGACTTCAATTATGTTTAGGCATTTAGTAATAATACTTATAATTATTATTTGCTTAATTCTTTTTGCGTCGCCTGTAATTCTTTTAAGGGTGTATTTCGATTCAAACTGCTTATTTTCCGATTTATTTTTCAATTCATTTTTGCTCTCAAATGCACCAAACTTTCAAAATCTCTTATTTGTGAAAGTACACAAGGTGCCGTGATTGTCGATTCTTTGATAAATGCAAAAAATATTGCAAATAAATCAAAAACGGCATTCTGAACCGATTTTTCCGAAGCGGGAGATATGGGAACGAAAAAAAGGGTCATACTGAGAAGGTAATTGTTTATAAATCAAATTCTAATGAATTGAGCGTAAAATGACATCACACGGCACTTCATACGTCTCTTCAAGAATCCCCTCAGCAAGTTTCATGTTTCTACTTTTAAAAATGTGTCTGAAATTGTATCGGAAAATTTCGAGCTGTTGAAGGTGGAAAAGCGTTTTTTCGAATACACCCTTAAAGGTGCATTTCGATTCAAACTGCTTATTTTCAGATTTATTTTTCAATTCATTTTTGCTCTCATATGCACCAAACTTTCAAAATCTCTTATTTGTGAAAGTACACAAGGAGCCGTGATTGTCGATTCTTTGATAAATGCAAAAAATATTGCAAATAAATCAAAAACGGCATTTTGAACCGATTTTTCCGAAGCGGGAGATATGGGAACGAAAAAAAGGGTCATACTGAGAAGGTAATTGTTTATAAATCAAATTCTAATGAATTGAGCGTAAAATGACATCACACGGCACTTCATACGTCTCTTCAAGAATCCCCTCAGCAAGTTTCATGTTTCTACTTTTAAAAATGTGTCTGAAATTGTATCGGAAAATTTCGAGCTGTTGAAGGTGGAAAAGCGTTTTTTCGAATACACCCTTAAAGGTGCATTTCGATTCAAACTGCTTATTTTCAGATTTATTTTTCAATTCATTTTTGCTCTCATATGCACCAAACTTTCAAAATCTCTTATTTGTGAAAGTACACAAGGAGCCGTGATTGTCGATTCTTTGATAAATGCAAAAAATATTGCAAATAAATCAAAAACGGCATTTTGAACCGATTTTTCCGAAGCGGGAGATATGGGAACGAAAAAAAGGGTCATACTGAGAAGGTAATTGTTTATAAATCAAATTCTAATGAATTGAGCGTAAAATGACATCACACGGCACTTCATACGTCTCTTCAAGAATCCCCTCAGCAAGTTTCATGTTTCTACTTTTAAAAATGTGTCTGAAATTGTATCGGAAAATTTCGAGCTGTTGAAGGTGGAAAAGCGTTTTTTCGAATACACCCTTAAAGGTGCATTTCGATTCAAACTGCTTATTTTCAGATTTATTTTTCAATTCATTTTTGCTCTCATATGCACCAAACTTTCAAAATCTCTTATTTGTGAAAGTACACAAGGAGCCGTGATTGTCGATTCTTTGATAAATGCAAAAAATATTGCAAATAAATCAAAAACGGCATTTTGAACCGATTTTTCCGAAGCGGGAGATATGGGAACGAAAAAAAGGGTCATACTGAGAAGGTAATTGTTTATAAATCAAATTCTAATGAATTGAGCGTAAAATGACATCACACGGCACTTCATACGTCTCTTCAAGAATCCCCTCAGCAAGTTTCATGTTTCTACTTTTAAAAATGTGTCTGAAATTGTATCGGAAAATTTCGAGCTGTTGAAGGTGGAAAAGCGTTTTTTCGAATACACCCTTAAAGGTGCATTTCGATTCAAACTGCTTATTTTCAGATTTATTTTTCAATTCATTTTTGCTCTCATATGCACCAAACTTTCAAAATCTCTTATTTGTGAAAGTACACAAGGAGCCGTGATTGTCGATTCTTTGATAAATGCAAAAAATATTGCAAATAAATCAAAAACGGCATTTTGAACCGATTTTTCCGAAGCGGGAGATATGGGAACGAAAAAAAGGGTCATACTGAGAAGGTAATTGTTTATAAATCAAATTCTAATGAATTGAGCGTAAAATGACATCACACGGCACTTCATACGTCTCTTCAAGAATCCCCTCAGCAAGTTTCATGTTTCTACTTTTAAAAATGTGTCTGAAATTGTATCGGAAAATTTCGAGCTGTTGAAGGTGGAAAAGCGTTTTTTCGAATACACCCTTAAAGGTGCATTTCGATTCAAACTGCTTATTTTCAGATTTATTTTTGAATTCATTTTTGCTTTCAAATATACCAAACTTTTAAAATCACTTATTTGGAAAGTACACAAGGTGCCGTAATTGAAGATTCTCTGGATAAATGCAGAAAATATTGCAAAAAAAGCCATCAAAAACGATATTTCGAACCGATTTTTCCCAAGCGGAAGATCTGGGAACGAAAAAAAGGGTCCTACTGATAAGGTAATTGTTTATAACTCAAATTCTAAAGAATTGAGCTTAAAAAGACATCACACGGCACCTCATACGTCCCTTGAAGAATCCTCTCAGCAAGTTTCATGTTTCTACTTTTAAAAATGTGTCTGAAATTGAATCGGAAAATTTCGAGCTGTTGAAGGTGGAAAAGCGTTTTTTCGAATACACCCTTAAACACCAATTAATCCATATGGATAGCTAGTGTTAGTGTTATAAACGTAAAAGCAATTTTTTCTAAAGACTGAAAAAAAAAAAAAAAAAAAAAAAAAAAAAAAAAAAATTCAGACTTGAAAGGGGGAACAAAAGAAGCATTCGTGCTTTTGCCTGTAAATCAAGTTTTCTAGCAAGAACACTATTATCGATGGGAAAATTAGTGGGTGAATTTGGTGCTTTGTGAATAAGCCTAAAACTGAAATTATCTGAAATCTACGCATATTTGCCGATCTGTCAGACAGTATGTTTTACAGTCTGTCTCTGATACCTAATTTTTTCGGTGTACTATTTTTTTAATTATTTTCATGTAACGAATAAAATTCGCTTGTGTGACACTTTTACGTTGTTAAGTAAGCCACAGGAATAATTGCCTCGCTCTAGTACTTGTGAAAATTTTTACTATTGGAAAAAAATTTGATTTTGTGTAAGAAAAATATAAAAAGACCTTTGAGGTTCGATGAATACCTGAATAAAGGAGGAATAAAACAAAAAGATCGAAAAGTAGTATAAATTTAGGTACGTTTGTTTCTAGGTAGCTGTATAATCATTTGTTTAAATCGGAAAAAAAAGAGAGGACGGTCGTGGGGGAGAAGGTTTAACAACATCTAAAATACGTGTATATGATGAGCTAAAGTATTCATTTATGAAATTTTATTAAAATTAAATAAAGGTTTAAAATTAAACAATTTAATTTTAAATACATTAAGATTAATTTAAAAATAGTCATGGAAAACAATGCAAATAAATTACAAAAAGGATTATAAAGGTTATAATTATAAAGAAAAATGAATACGTATCAGACAAGCTTTAAATTGCTAATAGCGCTGGGAATAGTAAAATAACTAAAGTATTTTTCTTTATATTAACAATGTTCACAATACCTTCAAAAGCATGAACTTTTCAATAATCATGAAACATTATCGATATTTAGTTTATTATTTCGCTAAAAAATTTGATTTGCTGTAAAGCAGCTTTGCTTTCTTTCATTCATTTGACTGTAAATCCATTTTCCTAGCATCGAAGCTTTTATAACTCGAAAAATAGTAGGTTAATTTGGTACTTTTAAGATAATATTATTTTATATAATTGGAGAGCCTAAGTTTAGATGTTCGTTTGCTTATAAATCAGTCATTGCTTTTAATAGCTTTTTTGTTTTATATATGTATATATAAATTGTAGTTTATTTTAATAAAGGTTAAGGATGCACTTAAAAGATATTTTCTCACCCTCCACAGCTTGAAATTTTGCGGCACATTTTTATACCCATTTTCAAAATTAAAAACACAAAACTTGCTTACGTGCTTTTTGAAGAAATTACATAGGAGACCGCATTTATTTTTCACTCAATAATAAGAATTTGATTTATAAACAATTATTTTGATTCCCAGCTCTCTCGCTTCGGTAAATTTGATTCAAAATCAACTTTAGGACGTTTTTTGCAATATATTCTGTCTTTAAGGGTGTATTTCGATTCAAACTGCTTATTTTTCGATTTATTTTTGAATTCATTTTTCTCTCAAATGCACCAAACTTTCAAAATCTCTTATTTGGAAAGTACACAAGGTGCCGTGATTGTCGATTCTTTGACAAATGCAGAAAATATTGCAAAAAAAGCAATCAAAAACGGCATTTCGAACCGATTTTTCCGAAGCGAGAGATCTGGGAACGAAAAACAGGGTCATACTGATAAATAATTGTTTATAACTCAAATTCTAATGAATTGAGCGTAAAAAGACATAACACGGCACCTCATACGTCTCTTCAAGAATCCCCTCAGCAAGTTTCATGTTTCTACTTTTAAAAATGTGTCTGAAATTGTATCGGAAAATTTCGAGCTGTTGAAGGTGGAAAAGCGTTTTTTCGAATACACCCTTAACG
The DNA here is from genome assembly GCA_964019185.1 of Maratus speculifer. Taxonomy (NCBI): domain Eukaryota; kingdom Metazoa; phylum Arthropoda; class Arachnida; order Araneae; family Salticidae; genus Maratus; species Maratus speculifer. The sequence continues at coordinate 315,910,359 of OZ025291.1, read as the reverse complement.
AAAAATTGACAAGCACGGGTCATTACAGTTTCTGAATTGCCAATTTGATGCGTTTCAGCATTAAAATGAATTTAAAAAAGAATCATAAGATAAATAATCTGGATTTTTGAGTACACCCTTAAGATTTGCTAGTTTGCCAAGTTTTGAATTGTTAAATAAAGCACAAAAATAATTATCTCGCGTCGATGGCTGAGAAAATATCTATTATGAGGAGAGCATATCCTATATAAGAAAAATACAAAAAATATCTCTGTGTTATGATGTTTCAAGCTAAAAAATAGAAAATAAAAATGCAAGTAGTCTGATATATTTAGCGTTATACAACTGTCTCAAATCACTTTTTCGGATAGTGTAAAATGAAAAAGACATGAGCAACGTGTGTTCATGTACAGCTAACGGATTTATTTTTGAAACTTTTAAGCAGTTGTATGTTGAATTTATTTCGATTCCATTTATTTTAATTTTCAAAAAATGCTTCATACATTTAAAAATTATTTTCTAAGCATAGCGCTAGTAAGACTTCAGTGTTGTATAATTTTAACACTATCAAGCGGTTTCAATTGACACTTTTTAAAAGATTTCGATACATATTTTTTTCATGTAATTTTTATATTGAAAAATTACAAATCTTTTTCAATGCATTGAAGAATTTTTTCGTGCTTATTACATTCAAAGTTTACGAGTAAAATAAACACAAATCAAACTTTAAAAAGGTGTCACTTGAACAGGTAGAAGAAATATCTTTTATATATTTAAAATTATCGTAATTTTCAAGTGATTTCCACGTTATTACATAATTTATTATAAGAACATTTTGTAATCTTGCGTTAATTTCAACCTTTCAAACATTAATAATAGTATGTTATTTATACATACCTATTTTGTTTCTAGTGGTTTTTAATACCCCCTAGTTATTAATATGCCAGATATTGTGTTGTTTATAAGCCCCATAAATTGTTGTCTAGCTTCGGTGGTTGAGTAAATATTTGCCATGACCTTCACACGACCTTCCTAAACATTTTCAGAAAAATCCTTTATATTTATAAAAGAAATATATTATATTTTTTTTAATAATAAGAATACTAACAATTTCATGCATTTGAGAATAAAAATGACTTTGTGAATGTGTTAGAAAATAACTAGTTTGAATTTTAATATAACTCTAAGAACCAATACAATAAGCAATGTAGATTTCTTTTTAAAAATTTTTCATTTATGTATATATTTTTTAATTCTTTCTATATTCTGCATACTGATTTCCAGTTTAAAAAAAATGTTGGTTCTGCAGGCAAATATAAATCTATATTCCCCATGAAACTCAATTTCACTTCTTTACAAAATTAAGCAAAGGGAAAAAAAAAAAATCCACATCTGGCAAAACTCATTTTTAACCATTAGTTCTCTTTACTTTGGACTCAGCTAAAATTTTTTAGGCAGCAAAAATTTAAAGGGAAAAAAATACATCACACACACACACACACAAAATCTTAACTCCTTTATATATAAAAAAAAAGAAGGATCATTTCAAAAGAGGGAAAAAAATCCGTCGAGATCTGAGATTTTTTTTCTCAAAATAAGAAAAAAAAGGAATGATTTTTTTCCCCTCTCTGGCGCAACCCAGCATAATACTAGCTGAGAATCAATTAAAATTCTGCTCACGCGAAGCTGGCTTTTACGGCTCATTATCTAATTCAGCGGAAAAGGCGAAATCCAACCAGTTAGCCGAACTCCCCGCATATCGATCTGTTTACGACTGCCGTGGACCCGGTTCGCTTGTTCTTGTGTCAGCGGCCGTGTCGTATCGGGAACTGGATTAATGGATGCACTGATTACACGGCCCCATCCCCTGTGGGCCACACAAGCCGGGGGAATGGGGTGTCGAGCGGTGAAGTTTCGCTTTCCGTTACAAGACGTTTATCGGTTTTGACTGGCGATGCTCTTTACTGCGTATGGGAAAGAATGTTTGCCTATCAATAAGTGCTAGATTTCATTAAAGGCGATTTTAAAAGTGAGAGGAGTTTAAAAGGATGGAATTGTATATATCCCTGATTTGGTGATGTTGTGTACCGTGGATATTTGTGTTTATTATTTTAAATCGTTGAATTTTAATATTGTACTTTTGGTTCTGAGCTAAAACATTAAGGTTCTTCTCAAATCCAAACGAACTAGAATTATTTCTGAATTATTATTATTATTATTTTGGAGACACATAAAATTTGCATGCGTTTGTATGTAGAATTTATGTAATCGAATGCAGTTTGCTGTGTTTTGAGAGAAGCGCAAAATCTTTGATAGATACTGTACTGAATTCCCGGACGCGATAATGCAGAGAATAGAAAAACCCGATGTCACTTGACAACAATCGCTTATAGCTCGATAAGTAATACTTATTTATTAAATAAGTGAATGTAGCATTCTAATCCTATCTGCTTCAGTACTAGTCATTTCTGCCTATTCTGTGCCTTTGCATTTAAAAATGAGTCGGGAAGTGTATCAGAAAGTTTCACATTGTTGAGCAGAGAATTTGATAATAACTCTAATTTAATTTTGGAGAGTATTAGCTATAAAAACCCAGATTTTGTTGAAATAATAAAATATTTATAAAACTAATATCGTAAAACTTGCTAAGAAAAAAATCACTTTTTTTTTTCTGGTTAAAGGATATATTTATGGGTGTATTCGAAAAAACGCTTTTCCTCCTTCAACAGCTCGAAATTTTCCGATACAATTTCAGGCACATTTTTAAAAGTAGAAACATGAAACTTGCTGAGGAGATTCTTGAAGGGACGTATGAGGTGCCGTGTGATGCCATTTTACGCTTAATTCATTAGAATTTGATTTATAAACAATTACCTTATCAGCATGACCCTCTTTTTCGTTCCCAAATCACTCCCTTCGGAAAAATCGGTTCGAAATGCCGTTCTTGATTGCTTTTTTTGCAATATTTTCTGCATTTATCAAAGAATCGACAATCACGGCACCTTGTTTACTTTCCAAATAAGAGATTTTGAAAGTTTGGTGCATTTGAAACAAATTTGGTGCAAAAAAATGAATACAAAAATAAATCGGAAAATAAGCAGTTTGAATCGAAATACATCCATAAAAAAAATTCCTCTCTCAACAGCTCCAAAGTTTCTGAAGCATTTTTAGGATCGTTTTTTAAAACAAAAACTGCTGACGTAATTTTTGAAGAAATGTATAAGCGGCCATGTGTTCTTTTATTTTTCGCTCTATTAATTAGAACTTGATTTATAAGTAATTATTTTCTCAGTGTGATATATTTTTATTCCCAGTTCAGTCAATTAGAAAAATGGAATTCAAACCGCCAATTTTAACAACAGTTTTTGCAATGCATTCAAGCTATATAAAAGAAGAAAAAAAAACTTCACATTACATAGTTTCTGGATAACAGAATCCCAATTTGGTGCGTTTCAAAACAAAAAAACAAAAAATTAAAAAATGAATCAGAAAATAAAACGTTTGTATTTGAGTATTGGTTGTATTCATACAGGCATATTCAGGTTTAATTATCTATGTTTTTACTGAGTATCAAACAATAATATCTTAAAAGCAAATTTACATTTAGAAGATTTAATGATATTTTTGAAATAAATTATTCATTTTTCAACGGGTGCTTTGTATACAATTTTTAATCTTCCAGCACAACAATATTTCTAAACAGAAATATGGCTTTGATGAATTTAATCGCTGAAATTCTGTATTAAAAATAATTAAAAAATAATTTTTTTATAATATTTGTAGGAAATATTATATTACAATCAAGGCAGTAGCGTGTAATGTTTTTCTTTATTATTATTATTATTATTACCACTATTTTACAACAATTATCTTCATGATATATTTTTATGGCATATGTAAAAGAAAGTTTTTCCGAAGATTGAAAAATATGTTCGGAATAATAAAATTTTCTGCTATACATGTCGAGTGTTTTACGATATAAAAAGGACGCCATTATTGCATGCTTTTGCTGTAAAAGGATTAGTAAAAAGATTTTTTCTCTCTTGAAAAATAGGATTTTTTAAACAAGGATGTTTGAGATCTTGTAAAGATTTCATAATGAGATAATTCAAAAATATAAAATGTATATTCTTGATTTTGTGATGCTGTATTTTGTATGTTAGTATTATAATTAATACTTTTTAATCTTAAAGTACATCATTTATACTTGTATTAAAATATATTTATTGTGAATAAATCAAAATTATAAATTTTATTCTTGCTGTAAAATTTAGCTTTAATAATATAATTCACAAAATGGACACGCCCCATGCTCAAAATCAACTCATTTATTCCATGTAAATATTTGTCCAAACTAACATGCTAGTTTTTCCAGAGAAAAATGTACCTACTTAGGTACTTAGGGAAACTTGATTTACAGATAAATAAATATATATATTTTTTTCTTTTTGTAATATGAATACTATTTTTTCATAAATGGATGACACTGGACCGCAATAAAGTAATTGTAACAAGTTTAACAACTTTAGATTTAAAAATGAACTTGACCAGCTTTCAAATTGAACTTCGTAGTTACGTCATGTAAGCCTCGATTTAAACTAACCTGCTAGTTTTCCTGGCAATAAATTATCTATACTGGGAAACGTGATTTATAGGCAAGTTAATAAAACCGTTTTTCAGAAAGTAATTTTTTTTCCGTAATGCGAATATTATTTTTTATAAATGAATGGCATTGGATCGTAATAAAGTAATCGTAACAAATTTAGTTTTAAGGGTGTATTCGAAAAAATGATTTTCCACCTTCAACAGCTCGAAATTTTCAGGTACAATTTTGGACACATTTTAAAAGTAGAAACATGAAACTTGCTGAGGGGATTTTTGAAGTGACATACAAGGTGCCGTGTGATGTAATTTTTCGCTGGTTTAATTAGAATTCGATTTATAAGCAATTATTTTCTCAGCGTGATCCTTTTTTTCGTTCGCAGACCTCCCGCTTCGGAAACTTTGGTCCAAAACGCCTTTTTTGACAGCATTTTTTGCAACATTTTCTGCATTTATCAAGGAACTGATAATCACGGCACCTTGCATAGTTTCTAAATAAGAGAATTCGAAAGTTTGGTGCATTTGAGAGCAAAAAGGAATCTAAAAATAAATCTGAAAAAGGCACTTTGGATAGGAATACACCTTTAACAGTCTTTTTTTCACAATCTGTACTTGCCCAACTTTCAAACTGAACTGCTCAGTAATTTCATTTAATTATCTATCCAATCCAAACTAACCTGCTAATTTTTTCGGTAACAAATGCAATTTTACAGAGAAACTTGATTTGTAGTCAAGTCAATAAAGGCGTTTTTTCAAAAGTAATTTTTTTTTCAGTAATACGAATATTGTTTTTATAAATGAATGACATTGGACCACAATAAAGTAATAGTAACAAGCTTAGATTTAAAAATTTACTTGCCGAACTTTCAAACTAAATTCTTAGTAACGTCATGTAACCCTCTATCCATACTAACCTGTTAGTTTTCTCGGTAATAAATGTATCTGTACTGGGAAACGTGATTTACAGGCAAGTTAATAAAAGCGTTTTTCGGAATGTAATTTTTTTTTTCCGTAATGCGAATATTATTTTTATAAATGGATGATATTGGAGCATAATAAAAGAATTGTAAGAAGTTTAGTTTTAACAGGCATTTTTCACAAACTGTACTTGCCCAACTTTCAAATTGAGCTGCTCAGTAATTTCATGTAAGCCTCTATCCAATCCAAACTAGCCTGCTAGTTTTTTCTGTATTTAATGTATCTATACAGAAAAACTTCATTTACAGACGAGTCAATAAATGCCTAATTTGCCTAATAAAGATTATTATGTTGCTTAATAATGTAATTGTAACAAAATTTAGCTTTAACTATTTTTTTTTCCAAAAAACTCATATCCAACTTTAACCTCGTCAGTTCCGAAGCTAAAATAATAATATAAATACTTATTCACTTGGTTTGTTTCAAACAAACTGACATTGTAAATGACAGAAAAAATATTTTTTCTGAAATTTATCCTTTAGACACTTACCAATTTAGGTTAAAAAATATGGATCTAAAACTACAAGTTCTTTAAGGGTGTATTTCGATTCAAACTGCTTATTTTACGATTTATTTTTTAATCCATTTTTGCTCTCAAATACACCAAACTTTCAAAATCTCTTCTTTGGAAAGTACACAAGGTGCCATGATTGTCGATTCTTTGATAAATGCAGAAAGTATTGTAAAAAAAAAAAAAAAAAAAAAGCAATCAAAAACGGCATTTAAAACCGATTTTTCCCAAGCGCGAGATCTGGGAACGAAAAAAGGGTCATACTGATAAGATAATTGTTAATAACTCAAATTCTAAGGAACTGAGCGTAAAAAGACATCACACGGCACCTCATACGTCGCTTGAAGAATCCCCTCAGCAAGTTTCATGTTTCTACTTTTAAATATGTGCCTGAAATTGTATCGGGAAATTTCGTGCTGTTGAATGTGGAAAACTTTTCTTTCGAATACACCCTTAAAATATCAATTTAATAACCATTCATCTAAATTAATGTAATCACAAGTTTAAGAGCTTTAAACAAGTAAATAATCTACAAATCCTCAAAAAAAAATTATTCAAATTTTTTTTTAATTAAACATGAAAATTTATCATTTCCTTGGTTGCACTGTCTTTTGGACATTTTCAGGCATTTTGAAAACTTAGGTGAAAATAATATTTAATTTTTAAGAGATTCAGTAGATGCAAGGATTTATTCGTTTGCTGTCAACGCAAAAAATGTTTACTATTATGTTTACTATAATTTTTCCTGTTCCCAGTCCTCCATGTTTTCAGACCTTTGGGTGCAGGAAAGCATACTGGTAAACCTATGAGTCAACCGCTAAAATCGAGTTTTTAGGTGTTTTCCACCAAGATATGACTTAGCAGACCGACTACGTTGTAATATGCGAATCGAGATTTAATAAGTCGTAAATTTTCATCCGTGAACTCGATTAGGTGATTGTCTGTGCTGCCTCCTCCTGGCGTTTTTGGCTCACTGAAAATAAAGCGTTACTTCATCAATCCCACAGATTTTATATTTTTATGAGTTCTTTTAAGGGTGTATTAGAAAAAACGCTTTTCCACCTTCAACAGCTCGAAATTTTCCGATACAATTTCAGACACATTTTTAAAAGTAGAAACATGAAACTTGCTGAGGGAATTCTTGAAGGGACGTATGAGGTGCCGTGTGATGTCTTTTTACGCTCAATTCATTAGAATTTGTGTTATAAACAATTACCTTATCAGTATGACCTTTTTTTTCGTTCACAGATCTCTCGCTTCGGAAAAATCGGTTCGAAATGCCGTTTTTGATTGCTTTTTTTTACAATATTTTCAGAATTTATTAAAGAATCGAGAATCACGGCGCTTTTGTGCTTTCCAAATAAGAGATTTTGAAAATTTGGTGTATTTGAGAGCAGAAATGAATTAAAAAATAAATCGGAAAATAAGCAGTTTGAATCGAAATACACCCTTATTGATTGGTGTTCTTTCAATGTTCCTTTCTTTATACTTCACTAATATATCTCCGTCTATTAATTTTATTCGCATTTGTGAGCTGAACAAATTCATAAAGGAGATTAATAAGTATTCATAAATCTCGCGCAGCTAGTTTATGTCAGAAGATTTTGCCACTTCTTCTGCATCCATCGAACATCGCTGTGATAAGCGGCCCTTCTAATCCCGTTATCGATACGCACACCTCTTAAGGGTGTATTTCGATTCAAACTGCTATTTTTCCCATTTATTTTTGAATTCATTTTTGCTCTCAAATACCCCAAACTTTCAAAATATCTTATTTGGAAAATGTACAAGGTGCCGTAATTGTCAATTGTTTGATAAATACAGAAAATATTGCAAAAAAAGCAATCAAAAATGGCATTTCGAACCGATTTTTCCGAAGCGACAGATCTGTGAACGAAAGAAAGGGTCATACTGATAAGGTAAATGTTTATAACTCAAATTCTAATGAATTGAGCGTAAAAAGACATCACTCGGCACCTCATACGTCCCTTCAAGAATCCCCTCAGCAAGTTTCAAGTTTCTACTTTTAAAAATGTGTCTGAAATTGTATCGGAAAATTTTGAGCTGTTGAAGGTGAAAAAGCGTTTTTTCGAATACACCCTTAACATTCTGCTCGAAAACCCATCGAAAATTGGTCTCCTTAGCTTTAGCTCTTTAGCTTAGGAAGTCTATAAGTTCTGTAGCATCTAACGTGTAATAAATTTTAGCCAAAGGTCTGTTTATTTTTCAGAATTTTCCTCGGGAAAATTGAAAATATTGACAACAGTACTAGGATTTGGTTCAATTAAATGTGAAATCATTTCTCATTTGCATACCATTTGAATTCTAATCCATTACATTATTGATCTTTGTTCTTCCTAATTTTTCATTCTCTTTTTCACTACTATATATATAGCCTTTAATTTTCAGTCTTCATTAATCCAGCCAATTATATAATCCAGCTCATTAATTTCAGCCAATTTAATCGCAGTCTGCAAGTATTCATAAATCTCTTACTGCAAGTTTATGTCTGAAGATTATAGACCGGGAGGTGGCAGCACAAACAATCGCCTCATCGAGTTCACGGATAAAAAAAATTAGGATTAGTTAAATCTCGATTCGCATATTACAACGCCATCGGTCTGCCAAATCATATCTTGGTGGAAAAGACCTGAAAACCCAATTTTAGTGATTGATTCATAAATTTACTATTATGTTTTCCTCTTCCAAATCCTCCATGTTTCATACTTTTGGACGCATGAAAAGGACAATGGTAAATCTATGAATCGGCCGCTAAAATCGGGTTTTTAGCTGTTTTTCACCAAGATATGACTTGGCGGACTGATTGCTTTGTAATATGCGAATCGAGATTTAATTTATCCTAAATTTTCATCCATGAACTTGATGAGGTGATAATCTGCGCTGCCACCTCCCGGTCTATTTGGCTCACTGAAATATAGCGTTACTTCTTCAATTTCTCGAGTTTTACATTTTTATGAGTTCTTTTAATGATCGGTGTTCTTTCTATGTTCTGTTCTCTATACTTCACTAATCTATCTCCGTCAATTAATTTTATTCACATTAGTGAGCTCAACCAGACTATAAGTATTCATAAATCTCGCAGAGCTAGTTGATGACAGAAGATTCTGCCACTTCTTCCGCATCCATCGAACATCGCTGTGATAAGCGGTCCTTGTAATCCCGTTACCGATATGCATACTTCTTAACATTCTGCTCGGAAACCGATCGAAAGTTGGTCTCCTTAATAGCTTAGAAAGTTTATAAGATCTGCAGCATCTAACGTGTAATAAATTTTAGTCAAGGGTGTGTTTATTTTTCACAATTTTCCTCGGGAAAATTAACAATATGTATTTTTTTTTCTCTTTTTAAGATATGAAATTTTTGACATCAATACTATGTTTTAGTTCAATTTAAGGGGCTCCAGGAAACAAAAACTCTAAATTTTCTAGAAAAAAGTTGATTGCATTAAAACTCTTTCTATTTTTTAAGCCTAAAATGACGTTTAAATAATGTTTCTAATCTAGTTTCGCTTCTAATTAGAAGCGAAAATAGTATTTCTTTTTTCGTTTTGGTAACTCACTAGATAAATAATAAAAAACTTTCCTAGGTAATAATTTTGGTAGTTAAACCCTTCAGGAAAAGCGCCTAAAGTAGAATTTTTAATCTCTCATCACCTCGTTTTCAAAACGTATTTTTTTTTTTTCCAAATTGAATCGGGAAAATGCTAAGATTAAATAACGCAAAATTTAAAATAAAAAATTTACTGGTAAGAATAACCAAAGATTCTGAGTAACTAATACAGCACATATACCGTTCATTCGTCCCCAAGACGTTAAAATGGACTGAAGCAACCAAATTCTAATAAATCTTACAGTCAAGTGCTATTTTTTAGCACTATCCAGCAAAGTTGAAAAGTGCACTGTAAAAAATAAAAATAATCCGTTAAATTTACGGCAAAAACTATTGGCAGCAATGTTGTCAGCAGATTTTGCCATAAAAATTGCCGTAAAATTAGATGTAATTTTTTTATTGCATCTAATTGTACTGTAATTTTTACGACGAAAACTGCTGGCAATATTGCTGCCAGCAGTTTTTAGGATTTAAGTTAAATTTAAGGATTTTTTTTAGAATGTGCTTTATGCATTCGGTTTGTCTGGCCGTCTGTCCACATGCTCTAACTTGCGTAAATATACTCTAATTTTCATGCAATTGATAAAACTTATTTAGGGTCACTAAAGCATGTATGGTATTGCATATAAAGTATGTACGATTAATGGATCATTCAGAGGGACACTCAAAAGAATTCGATTACATTATGGTAAATGCAGAAAGATCATTTGGAGAGTATTTTAAGGGTATATTCCGATCCAAACTGCCTTTTTTCAGATTTATTTTTAGATTCATTTTTGCTCTCAAATGCACCAAACTTTCGAATTCTCTTATTTGGAAAGCACACAAGGTGCCGTGATTACCAATTCCTTGATAAATGCAGAAAATGTTGCAAAAAATGCTTTCAAAAACGGCGTTTTGGACCAAATTTTCCGAAGCGGGAGGTCTGCGAACGAAAAAAAGGGTCACAGTGAGAAAATAATTGATCATAAATCAAATTCTAATTAAATCAGCGAAAAATTACATCACACGGCACCTTGTACGTCCCTTCAAAAATCCCCTCATCAAGTTTCATGCTTCTACTTTTAAAAATGTGTCCAAAATTGTATCTGAAAATTTCGAGCTGTTGAAGGAGGAAAATCATTTTTTCGAATACACCCTTAATGACATTACCCTATTTCAAATGTATTGAAACTGATATAAATCACTGAATTTAACTACGATCACCTTAAAGCAAAGCATTCATACATTCTTATTAATTTTTAGGGACACACAAAAGAAATCGGTTACTGTACTGTCTTTGCTTAATAATTGCTGGAGAGTGCTTTTCAAAACTCGATATGTGTTTTAAAATTTAATTATAGTTTTGCATACTGCTCTTTATACATAAATTCTATTCCTTAGGTACAGAGATGCTTAAAAGTATCTGCAGCTGAAATATTTGGTTTTGAAATGCTTTATACATTTCAACATGGTGAAATGAGACGCAATATTTTTATTTTTTATCCGGTGCAACTTTGTTACAGTATTCTGAATGTGTTGGAAAGTGCTTCATAATCTATGCCGAACGCACGAATTATTCTTTTTTGTTTTTTCTTTTATGGGTTTTTTTTTTTCTCAGGAAAATCAGTTACCAAAATTAATCGATTCACCTTTCATTCTTTTTTTTTTTTTTTTTTACTTTTCCCTCAACTTTTCTTTCCTCTCTCTCTCTCTCTCCACCTATTTCTTTTTATTTACCTTTCCTACTTTTTTTTATTTATTAAATATTTCATGACACCGAGAATAAGAATACTGATATTTGGTTCAATGAAAATATTGCGCTACTTTTTCAGTTCCATAACTTTTAAATTTTTCTTTTAAGGGTGTATTCGAAAAAACGATTTTCTACCTTCAACAGCTCAAAATTTTCCAATACAATTTCAGACACTTTTTTAAAAGTAGAAACATGAAACTTGCTGAGGGGATTCTTCAAGGGACGTATGAGGTGCCGTGTGATGTCTTTTTACGCTCAATTAATTAGAATTTGATTTATAAACAATTATCTTCCCAGTATGACCCTTTTTTTCGTTCACAGATCTCCCGCTAGGGGAAAATCGGTTTGAAATGCCGTTTTTGATTGCTTTTTTTACAATATTTTCTGTATTTATCAAAGAATCGACAATCACGGCACCTTGTGTACTTTCCAAATAAGAGATTTTGAAAATTTGGTGCGTTTGAGAGCAAAAATGAATTCAAAAATAAATCGGAAAATAAGCAGTTTGAATCGAAAAACATCCTCAAAGGTGTATTCAAATCCAAACTGCTCATTTTCTGATTCATTTTTAAATTTATTTTTTTTGTGAAATGCATACCAGTTGCAGATTCTATTATTCAAAACAGCATAACGTGAAGTCCTTGTCGATTTTTTGATAATGGCAGAATATATTTTTAAAAATGCTATCAAATGTTGTGTTTTCAACCCATTTTTTTTTAATAGCCAGAAAGCTGGGACCGAAAAAGAATGCACTGAGAAAACAACTGTTTGTAAGTCAAATTCTAATTAATCGTGTGAAAAAATGAAAATACACGGCCACTTATACATATCTCTTCAAAAATATCGTTAGCAAGTTTTATGTTTTTACTTTTGAAAATAACTTTGAATATGTGTCAGAAAATTTCAAGTTGTTGAGGGTAGAAAAAATATGTATTTTTTTTTAAGTACAGTCGGCTCTCGTTAATTCGAACTCGTCGGGACCACAAGAAATGTTCGAATTATCCGAAGTTCGAATTATGGAAAATATGAAATGAAAACATGCTTAATATAGTGCTATTACAAAAGAATTAATGTTATAGTGTTTCTTAATTTATTTCGTCTGTTACCATTAGAATATGACTTAATATTAAAAATTAGAATGCATAAATACATAAACTATTTAAAACATTAGAAACAAGCACAATGGGAGAAAAAATTAAAGCGACACTGGATGGATAGGCGGGACACTAAGAAAGTGGATATCAAATACATTCTATTATATGTACACTCGTTCGGAAAAATTTTCAAAAAAAAACAAAGAAAGAAAGTTATTCAAATGATCTGAAATCCGTGAGAAAGAAAAGAAAAAAGAAAAATCGGAATCTTAGTTAGTTCGAATTAAACGAAGTCAAGAGAAAATGAGTTCGAAATAATGAAAATTTTTAACGTTATTCTACCATTGAAAATTTCGGGACTTCATGTTTAGTTCGAATTAAGCGAAGATTCGAATTATCCGATTTCGAATTAACGAGAGTCGACTGTATATCCTTGAATATTTTGTGACACCAAGTTTTAAAATACTGGGTTTTGACTCAAATAAAATGCTGCGCAATTTCTTCAATTCCATAATTTTTGAATTTTAATCCATTCCGGTGTTCTTTCTATATCCCTTTCTCTACTTCACCAATACATACTCCGTCAATTCTTTTCATTTCCGCATTTGCGAACTCAACAAGATCGAAAACTATAAGTATTCATAAATCTCCCAGAGCAAGTTTATGTCAGAAAGACTCTTCCGCATCCATCGAACCTCGCTATGATAAGCGGTCCTTCTAATCCCGTTTCCGATACGTGCAACCCTCTTAACATTCCCGCACAGAAAACCGATCGAAAACTTGCCTCGCTAATAGCTTAGGGTAGTTAATGAGGACCGCAGGATCCAAATTCTAATTAATTCTCGGCTAAGGCTTTCATTTTTTTTTCCGGGTTCTCTCCCAGCCTCTTCTGCTATTTTTTAGCACTTTCCATAAAGGACCCGGGGAGATTTTTTTTCCCTCATTTATACTCATTTTTAACGACCAGATCAGTCTATAGATTATGGAAAAAAAGTGATTATCTTACGATAGGAAAAAAAAAGTGGAGGGTAAGGGATGCTTAACACTTTTTGTTCCGAAAGTATCAGGTAATCGATTTGTGTTTGAGTGGTTAAAATAAGCGAGAAAAAATAATATATAGGGGAAGCTTTTTTTCCCTCTTTGTTTTAGGCATGATGCCGTGAGAAAATGTTTATGGGAGTTTTGATGGAAGTCTTTTTTTCTGAAAGTTTTTTATATACTTCTTTTATAAACTTTTTAGTAAGGTAAAAAAGTTTTTTTTTTTTTTTTTTTTTTTTTTTTTTTTTTTTTAGAACTTTATAATTCTGTTTTATCTGCAAAAGTTTCAATGTTTTTAATTTTATTTATTTATTTATTTATTTATTTATTTATTTATTTATTTATTTATTTTGTAAATTTTATAAATGATCAAGTTGCATGAAAACAAGTATACTGGTTTTATACCCAACAAATGTAAGATTTCTATTATAATTCTTAAAATTTACTATAAGTTAGATAGCTAATTGCTTCTTTCATATCATGAAATCGAAAGAAGTTAAGCAAGCATTATGGATTTTGCTCTATCCCTATTATATCAAATATATTTCTATCCTTTCTAAGCAAAGAAGTCTTTTCTAAAAATATTTTAAAATAAGTTGTATATTTGGAAGACCTCTCTCCTATATTAATAGGTATAAAAATTGAAATTGTGCGATGTGTAGAATTTAAAAAAGATGCAATAAAATGCGTTTCAGAGCAGAAATGAATTTAAAGATAAGTAAAGAAAATAAGCAGTTTGGATTTGAGCACACCTTAAATAGGGGAATAATAATGTAAAACATACGTTGATATAATTGAAATACTTGTTAAAATTTGCTAAATAGATCCATGTTTTTATCTTGAATAGTAAATGTAAACAGTCGTCAAACAAAAATCAATCAAACACCTAGGCCATAAATCTACATTCTGAATGATAATAATAAAATCTTCTTAGGAAAAAAAAAGATTTTTTTTAAATTTTATACCAAATAGAAAGCATAAATAATTTAAAAACCACAGTTAAATTTAATTGAGCATTGAATTATAAAAGTTTATCAGTACGTATTAGTAAAACATTTGATGCATGTCTACCAGTACTGCTTCGGAAATATTTGAGAAAATTTAATGCAGATTTATGAACATATTTTCGAAATTTTCCCTCCAACCTTTCTAGTGATAAACGTGTAATCTCTGATGATCTTTCGAAAAGTCTTTCATACGTGCGCGCCGTCACAGAGGTGCAATAAAATACTTTTGTTCTTTGCGCAGTGAGCCTTAATGGCAGTTATAAAACGTGCAGTTATGATAGTTTTGAATGCTTAGATAGAGCAAGCCACATTAGATTAGATCACAAGTCTAAGAAATTTCTTAAGAGTAGAATAAAATTTAAAGAAAATCTTATGAAATTTAAAAAAATGCAAAATTTTGATCAATTTGTTTATTTTGATTACTTACTTTTGAATGTAAATGTAAATTGAAAATCATATATTATCATGTATATAATCATGTCATATAATCATATAATCATATACATTCAAATAAACCTCGATATCTCGAACTTGAAGAGAAAGACAAAAAAAATTTGAGCTATCGAAAATCAGAACTATTGAAAATCGCCTGCGATCAATAATAAAATAAAGATGAAAGTTTTTTGACATACCTTTTTAATAAAGTAATCCATTTTTATACTGATTTACACTTTTAACAATTTTATTTAAAAAAAGGATTCAAATGTTGTTTTCTTCAGAGATGAGTAATGAAATTTTATCTATTCCACTTTCTAGGGGGGGGGGGGGGGCAATAGATTTGAACATGTTTAGTAATATAGTAACTACTGACCCTCAACATATCTTCTCAAAGTGTTCACTGCAGAAAGTGCACTTTTGTTTGCCACGTTTGATAGTAATTCGCCAATTTCTCCATCCTCTTCTCCTGCCTTACAAGAAGCTTTCATTTGATCGACGATATTATTTTAGTTAAAAATGTAATGCATGTCTACCAGTACTGCATTGAATATATTTGAGGGAATTTAATGCAGATTTATGAACATATTTTCGAAGTTTTCCCTCTAACCTTTCTTTCTAATGATAAACATGTAATCTCTGATGATCTTTTGAAAAGTCTTTCATACGTGCGCGCAATCACAGAGGTGCAAATAAAATACTTTTGTACTTTGCGCAGTGAGCCTTAATGGCAGTTATAAAACGAACAGTTATGATAGTTTTGAATGTTTATAGAGCACGGCACATTAGATTAGATCACAAGTTAATTTTTTTTTAAATATAAAATTAAAAAAAAAATCTTCTGAAGTAAAAAAAAAGTGCTAAAAGTTTGTTCAATTTGTTTATTTTGATTACAGGTCCTATGATTTCATTTTTCGCTGAATTAATTAGAGTTTGATTTATAAACATTTGTTTTCTCAATATGACTATTTTTTTCGTTGCCAGATCTCCCGCTTTCAAAAATTCAGTTCAAAACACCAACTTGATACATAATTTTTATACCTCATACACAGGGGTGAACAAAAGTATTCGCATATCATTCTCCTTATTAGAGGAAATTACTGAAGGGGAATTTTCAACTGAAATATATGTATCCCTTAAATGAACTAAATTTTGGAATGCATGTTGATAATAGATACAAGTCTCTATATCAAATGCAGGGCTGCTAAAAAATTTCAGATAATTTTCCGATTGTAGGGGAACAGTTGAAATTCGGTTTTGACATGCATTATACATTTCCATATAGTGAAATGAGACAGAATATTTTAATTTTTTTTTAAACGGCGCAGTTTTGTTGCATTATTCTGAATGTGTTGGAAAGTGCTTCATAATCTATGATTGACCCATGATTTTTTTCTTTCTTGTTAAGGGTGTATTCGAAAAAACGCTTTTCCACCTTCAACAGCTCAAAATTTTCCGATACAATTTCAGGCACATTTTTAAAAGTAAAAACATGAAACTTGCTGAGGGGATTCTTCAAGGGACGTATGAGGGGCCGTGTGATGTCTTCTTACGCTCAATTCATTAGAATTTGATTTATAAACAATTACCTTATTAGTATGACCCCTTTTTTCGTCCGATTTCTCCCGCATGGAAAAAATCGGTTCGAAATGTTTTTTTATTGCTTTTATTTATTTATTTATTTATTTATTTTTTGCCATATTTTCTGCATTTATCAAAGATTCGACAATCACGGCACCTTGTGTACTTTCTAAATAAGAGATTTTGAAAGTTTGGTGCATTTGAAAGCAATAATGAATTCAAAAATAATTCGGAAAATAAGCAGTTTGAATCGAAATACACCCTTAAATTAAAAATTGAATCCGAAAATGTGTCAGAAAATTTTGAAATGCTAAGTGGGAATTTTTTTTTTTTTTTTTTTTTTTTTTTTTTTTTTGACGGTTATACCCTTAAACATTTAACTGTTACTTTCAAAGATATCTGACAAAATGTAGTCTGGTAATCAAAATTTTGCCAAAATATAAATTTCAACTTTATTATAAAAATTTACAGTCTGAGGAAAAAAAAATAGTATTTCGTATTTATCTCCTTACACTATTATTTTTTTTTTTCGTTTCGAAAAAAAATAAATCTTTCCCATATTCACTTCCGCACCTACTACTTTTAACCCCCTTTCTATTTCTAATTGGAGCTTTGACCCAGATCACTAAGAAAAGAAATAAAGCCAGTTTCATTGAAAGGTTTCTAAAAGAAAGAAAAAAAATTACTCGGAGGAAATCTTAACTGTCTGTGTGCTGACTGAGAATCAATTAGAACTGTCCAAAAGCTCTTTTCGTTAGCTATTTACTACGATATCTAACTGGTTAAAAAGAGAGAAAAAAAAAAGTCTTGCAGTCAATCCATTTTCAGTCTGTTTACCACTTTTTTTCTCTTTTAAATATTGATTATAGTGTAACACTAAAATGTATGGGAAAATGAAAGATAAATTGGGATTAACTAAATAAAATAGCATCGTAGTATTTTGTAAGTATTTGGGATTCTTTTAGAGAATATGTACGGATAAATTTTCGTACTAGTAAATCAATAAATTACACCATCAGATTGTTTTGAGTGAATGAGAAAAGGGGTATTTGTAAAATAACATGCATCCTAACCAAGGTATACACTAAGCCTCAGTTTGCTGAACTAACATAAAGACCAAGAAATGTGTAAGTTAACTGAAGGACCAAGGCAATTTTGAAGTGTGACGTCTTGTATGAGGTTTTCAAACCAATAAGGTCCAAAGATATACATTATTTTAAGGCCGTTCTCAAGTAAAAAAGGGAAACTTGACGACTCAAGTTTTAATTTATTTTTGCTCGGAAATACATGAAACTAGCAGATGTTGTTCAGAAACTATCTAATAAAACTCATTTTACCTTTTTTTTGGAGGGGGGGGGGAATATAATATTTCTTTCAGACAATAGTGTCAAAATGGGCATTTTATACCAAATTTTCTGCGCGAGAGAAGAAAAACAAATCAAACTGGGGTGAAAAGCCGTTGTCACGTGATCAAAAAACTTATAACTCAAAAGGTAATTTATTGATCAAAAAATGGAATAGAGAAGATTTCAAATAGCTGCCATTGTCAGGCTTTGCAGTTTTATACCTTTTTGATAAAAAATGAGTTTGTAAATGTGGCGAAACGTTTTTGGCTTGATGAGTAGAGCAGACTTAAAAAATCTTTTACCTCCGCTCAATAATTAAAAATTTTTGGACAGGCTCTCAGACTCCTTTTTAACAGTAAAAACATGAAACTTGCTGACGTAGTATTGAAGAGATGTATAACCAGCCGTATGTTTTCATTTTCACTCAGTTATTTAGAACATGATTTATAAATAATTATTTTCTGAGTATGAGCATCTTTTTCGTTCCCCATAATTAATAATTATTTTCTGATTATGGGCATTTTTTTCGTTTCTAGCTCTCTCTTTTTGGGAATTTCGATTCAAAATATTCACTTCCAGCATTTTTTGACAATGTTTTCTGCATCATCGAAACGCTCGGCAGAAATGCATAGCGCATTACATACTGGGTGCTCGTAAAGTCATGGAGTACTTTTGACCAGTGACAGGAAATCAACGAAAGAAAATGAAAATATGAAATCTTCACTAAATAAAAGAAATACTCTCCAAGTTTCTGACCTGTTCAGTGCAGTTTGATTTATTGATCTACACACATCTAACCGATATTATCTCACACACAGATAAGCAGGTCTAGTGTGTAACAGATTGAGAAATGTCTGTGATTATGCGTTTCAAATGAAGGCAACATTGAACTGCCCTGAACAGGTATGAAACTTGGAGAATTTTTTTTTCTTTGGTGCAGAGTTCACATTTCCATTGCTTGTCTCATTGATCTCCTGCGACCGTTCAAAACCGCTCCATGACTTTACGGACACACTGTAGTTTTGAATATATCCTTAAACTTTGTTTTAATAATTTCTTTTTTTAAAAAATGAATCAGCTATATTTTAGAATTTATTGCTCAAAAAAAAAAAATACTTAATTAGGATTTTTAATTTTCTAATTTTTGTTATTTTATGATATGTAAAGCTAAAGTTTCCTTTTAAAAATATCTTTGTAAATTATTAATATCATCATTGAAAGTCGTTGTAATATATTTAATGTTGATTCTAATTTATTTCGAATCAAAATTGCAATGCTTGTAAATTTTTTGTTAAATGCAGGAAATATTGAAAATATTGAAGACAAAAAATGCTGCCAAAGTTTGCGCATTGAACCAAATTTTCCGTAGCCAGAGATCTGTTAATAAAAAATAAAATGGTCATATTGAGTAAGTAATTGTAAATCAAATTTTAATGAATTGAGCGAATAATGAAATCACACGGCGTCTTATTACATTTCTTCAAAAATCTCCTCAGCAAGTTTCATGTTTCTACTTTTAAAAATGATTCTGAAAAGGTATCAGAAAATTCCGAACTGTTGAGGGTGGAAAAATATTTTTTCGAATACGCTCTTAATGACATATTATAAAAAGTATCAGCCAAGTAAAATGCATAAAAACTTTCTAAATCCTGTGGTTGAAATTCTGTTCCCATAACTTTTTATTATTTGGCAAATTCGTTTTTCAGCTACAGTTATTTTACAGCTATTTTCAGCTACAAATAACGTACAATTTTCACAATTCTTATTCATAACTCGAACATTAAAACTTACCATTTTATTATAAAAGTAAAATGTTTTTTCAAAAATACCAAATTCGGTATTTTAATTATTATTATTAAAGAAAAATGGTGGTATAGGCGTTAAAAATATCTCTGCATACAACCAACTTCATGCCCCCCCCCCTTCTTTCGCACTGCATACATCGAGTGAGGAAATTCCATGCAGTGTATGAGTCTGGTGCTTCAGTGATGCTCTTCTGCTGGACAGCACTACTGGCCCATCGATCTGTTTACGACACAGATTCGGCCGGCGTGATGTCGATGACTGCATGCTATCGACAACTGGATAAATGGATGAGATGACCATCTCGCCCAGAAGTATTTCACGGGATTACGGATTAGTAGAGCATAAAGAAGGATTATCTCGCACTTTCGGGAGGGGGTGGTGGTGGAATAAAATGGGGTCTTGCTCGCGGAGAAGTTTCCAGCTACAAATGCAATTTGTTAACGCTTCCATATGCTATTTTCACATGGTGAAAGAGGGAGTGTAGGTGTTTGAAAATTTTGAGGAAGATGAGAAAAACCTTTAAAAAATTTTTGATTTTCTTTTTTCAAATTGCATTCGGAAAGTAATATTTCGTACTTTCTTTTCTATAAATTTTAATTAAATTAAACTGAACTGTAACTGTATATGCATTCTAAAATATATTTAGGCGGTATTCAAAAAAGTATTTTCCCACTCTCAAAAACTCAAAATTTTTGGAAACATTTTCAGACTTATTTTTAAAGATGAAAACGTGAAATTTGTTGACGCGAGCTTTGATGAGATGTATAAACAGCCATGTGTTTTCATTTTTCGATAAATTGATTAGAATTGTATTTATAAACAATTATTTTCTCAGTATGACACCTTTTTTAATTTTATTTGAAGAAGACAGGGAAGATTGAAAGCTATGCCTTTGCTAGATAAAGATTATGGTTGTACTTAAAAAAACACTTTTCCAGTCTCAACAGCTCAAAATTTTCTGACACATTTTCAGATTCGTTTTAAAAAATAAAAACACGAAACTTGCTGACGTGCTCTCGTGACGGGAGGAGACCTATAAGAAGCCTTGTGTTTTCATTTTTCGCTCAATTAATTAGAACATGATTTATAGACAGTTATTTTGTCAGCATGACCATTTCTTTCGTCCCTAGCTCTCCCGCTTCGGAAAATTCGGTTCAAAACGTCAACAAATTTGACAGAATGTTTTGCAGTAAATTCAACCTCGAAAAATTGACAAGCACGGCATATTATCTAGTTTCAGTACAGATTCAGATTCAGATTCAGCCAGGTGGGGAGGTCTACCAATTGGTTTGAGCTCAACAAGCCCCACCCAGCAATGTTTATTAAAATAAATAAATAAATAAATAAATAAAGAACAATTATACAATAAATAAAGATAGGTAACAAAAATAATTGAGATAATGAAACAATGAAATAACTATAGGTAACAATAGTAAAATAAAATAGTTGAGTGATTTACAGACGTATAACACATATATATATAAAGAATTTGTCAATTTGACGAGTTTAAGAACAAAAAATGAATTAAAAAATTAATCAGAAAATAAAAAGTTTGAATTTGAATATAGCCTTAAGGTATGGTACCGAAAAAAGTGTGTTATATAATATAGCGCCCAAATATAAATTAAATATACATTAAGTTAAAACGTTATGCAACAATATTACACGTAATATACTGCTAAGTAATATGCTTTCAAATATTGCATCAATTCTTATGCAATATATTTGAGTTATATCCCACACAAAACGTATTAAATTGCTTGAAATTATTTTGTTTATTTTCGATCACAACTCCCGCCTTTAAAAAAGTGTGAGAAAGAAATAATAATAAAAAAGCTACAGAAAGAGAAAAAACTGTTCAGCCGTGTTGAGCTAAAATTCTTTAGAAGAACTTTGTTTTTCCTTTATAAGCTTCAAACAATTGTGATATCTCTGAAAAAAAAAAATTTCACGGTTTTTCTTTCAAAACCAAAAATTAATTTATTACTCTAATATGAATATGCTTCGTGAGCCGTGCAGTGAGTATTCAAAAAGTTCATCGGCTTTTGATAGAACACCAGTTTCATTAATTTGTCTCAAAGCAGTAAGATTAATAAATTTTATTAAAAACAACAGCATTAATGTTATTTAAAAAACAATCATTTTAGTATTAATAAAATATTAGTTTTATTTAAAAATATATGATTAAAATGTATCATGAATATTGGTTTAAATTACAAAAAAATATTTATTAAGTTTTGAAACCTAATTAACTTAATTAAATTTCCATTTCATACAATGATTATGAAACTGTATTAAGCTTCTTTTGATCCAACTTTGAATATTATACTAATCTGCCATAAAAATTAAGACAGCCTAAAAAATATCCTGTAAAGCTATAAATAATTTTAAAGAAAACTATGCTTAAAAGAAAAAAGGAATTATTTTTTAAACAATTTACTTCTGAATGTTTTTCCATATCTCCTAGCATTAAATGTTTGCCTGTACATCTGTTTTACAGCAAGAACAGTTAGTAGGCGGTGAAGAGGGAAAATTTATTTTGCCATAATTCCTCTAGTTGTGAATGTTGCTGTCAAACATGAATTTTGTGGAAAATATAATAAACAGATAAATTAATAAATGTGCATTCTGAAATTCGATATAAAATCTCCTTCTTTAAGGGTGTATTCGAAAAAACGCTTTTCCACCTTCAACATCTCGAAATTTTCAGATACAATTTCAGACATATTTTTAAAAGTAGGAACATGAAACTTGCTGAGGGGATTCTTGAAGGGACGTATGAGGTGCCGTGTGATGTCTTTTTATGCTCAATTCATTAGAATTTGTGTTATAAACAATTACCTTATTAGTATGACCCTTTTTTTCGTTCCCAGATCTCCCGCTTGGGAAAAATCGTTTCGAAATGCCGTTTTTGGTTGCTTTTTTCGCATTTATCAAAGAATCGACAATCACGGCACCTCGTGTACTTTCCATATAAGAGATTTTGAAAATTTGGTGTATTTGAGAGCAATAATGAATTCAAAAATAAATCGGAAAATAAGCAGTTTGAATCGAAATACACCCTTAAAGGTATATTCGAAAAAACGCCTTTCCACCACCACCTTCAACAGCTCAAAATTTTCCGATACAATTTCAGGCCCATTTTTAAAAGTAGAAACATGAAACTTGCTGAGGGGATTCTTGAAAGGACGTATGAGGTGCCGTGTGATGTCTTTTTATGCTCAATTCATTAGAATTTGTGTTATAAACAATTACCTTATTAGTATGACCCTTTTTTTCGTTCCCAGATCTCCCGCTTGGGAAAAATCGTTTCGAAATGCCGTTTTTGGTTGCTTTTTTCGCATTTATCAAGGAATCGACAAATCACGGCACCTCGTGTACTTTCCATATAAGAGATTTTGAAAGTTTGGTGTATTTGAGAGCAATAATGAATTCAAAAATAAATCGGAAAATAAGCAGTTTGAATCGAAATACACACTTAAAGAGTAGTTTTAGCGAAAACCACAAACGAATCGACCAATTTTTCCGTTTTTTATAATCATTTGAAATTTGATCCTCTGAACACAGTTCAGTTTGCGTTACTTAACGACGCCCAACTATTCAGATTTTGTGCTCAAAATTTAAGTTTAATTCTAAGCTTCCGAAAATATTTAATGAGATTCAAAAAATTGTAAAAAAGCGGCAATAAATAGTTGTTTGTTACTGCAAAGTCTAATGCGCCCTCTATCGACATTTTTTAAAATTTATCTTTATAATTTATTTTCATGAAGATACTGACATAAAGAATAGTTTTATTGAAAACCGCAAATCAATCGATCAATTTTTCCGTTTTTTATGTTTATTTGAAAGTTTGGACCCTAAACTTTAATGGCGGATATCTTCTTCAGAAGACGTTTGAGACCCTTAGTTTCCCATTTAATATTGTTTGTCTTGATGTGTACTATCACCCGTTAAAGTTTTGCCCAAGAGTTTAGATACAACCTGCATATTTTGAACTTCAAACGATTCGGTTGGTTAATTTTTGCGTTGTTATATGTGGACAGGCAGACGGACGGGCGGATTGAATGACGACTATAGATGCTACGGATTTACATAACTACGAACGCACGTAATAAGTAAATATACTCTTTAACCATTCATTGTTTTTGAACACCTCCTGACATTGCCTGTACATCTGTTTTACAGCAGGAGTAGTCAGTAGGCGGCGAGGATTTATTTTCTTGTAAATCACATGGATGTTGTTTTGACGCCATATCTTAAAACAGGGAATGTTGTTGAATGGAAATTTTATAGAAAACATAATGAAATACAAATTACAGTGAAATATAAAAATAATATAATAATATATACAATACGAGAAAAAACTTAAAAATAAATTAAATATTTTATGAAAAATTATTTGATGAAAATGTCTTATTTCTATTGGTTTAAATTTGAAGAAAAAAAATTAAGGCTGTTCTCAAGTGCTCTGTGCTTAAGGGTGTATTCGAAAAAACGCTTTTCCACCTTCAACAGCTCAAAATTTTCCGACACAATTTCAGACACATTTTTAAAAGTAGAAACATGAAACTTGCTGAGGGGATTTTTGAAGGGACGTGTGAGGTGCCGTGTGATGTCTTTTTACGCTCAATTTATTAGAATTTGATTTATAAACAATTACCTTATCAATATGACCCTTTTTTCGTTCACAGATCTCTTGCTTCGGAAAACCGGTTCGAAATGCCGTTTTTGATCGCTTTTTTTACAATATTTTCTGCATTTATCAAAGAATTGACAATCATGGCACCTTGTGTACTTTCCAAACAAGAGATTTTGAAAGTTTGGTGCATTTGAGAACAATAATAAATTCAAAAATAAATCGGAAAATAAGCAGTTTGAATCGAAATACACCCTTAACAAGCGCAAAACGTTTTAACACATTTTCAAAATCCTTTTTTAACGGAAGGATATAAAATTATAAAGCCTGGCCATGAAGCGATTTAGAAACCAACTGAGTGTTTCATTTCTTGATCAATAAATTATGATCTTGATCAATAATAACTATCCAATTTAATTGCCCCCCCCCCTTTTTTTTCAAATTCTATAGATTTTTCAGAAAGTAATGGCAAAGTGGGCGTTTTGAAATGAATATCTGCACAAAAGAAGAATAGACACTCCAGGAAGGGTGAAAAACGTCTATATCACCGGATCAAAATCCCTTATAACTCATTAGGTAATTTATTGATCAAAAAATGGAAAACACAATGTGATTTCAAATGACTTCTATAGTCAGGCCTTCCAACTTTGTATCATTCCGTTAAAAAATCAATTTGTAAATGTGTCAAAACTTTTTGTTGCTGGCTGAACAGAGCAAATGGTGCAATTTTGGGCAATTAAACTTCTTGGATCCCTTTTTTAAATTTTTTGACGACCTGACATAAAAATTAAGACATTTTAAATTTTTTGCAGGTCTGAAACAATTTTAATAATATTTATCCCTAATAAATTATTAATTTTTTAACCATTTATTTCCCAATGTTTTACACACCTCATACAATATCTGTACACAGTCTGTTTGTCTGTTTCACAACAAGAATAGTCAGTAGGTGGGGAAGATTTATTTTATTGTAATTCACTTGGCTCTTGACTTGATGTCGTCACAAACAAGAAATGATGTTCAATAGGAAAATTAGTAAGGAAAATAATAAAGGGTTTCTAAAGGGATCATAATTTTTTGTTTGATTGTTTGTTTAAGGATGTATTCGAAAAAATATATTTCCACCCTCATCAGCTCGAAATTTTCTGAGACATTTTCAGATTCATTTTTAAAAGAAAAATGTTTTACTTGCTGAGGTGATTTTTGAAGAGATGTATGAGAGACCGTGTTATTTCTTTTTTCGCTCAATTGATTTGAATTTGATTTATAAACAATTATTTTCTTAGTATGAACATTTTTTTCATTTCCAGATCTCCCGTTTCGGAAAATTCGGTTCAAAATACCCACTTTGACAACATTATTTGCAATATTTTCTGCATTTATATAAAAAAAATAGATAATTACGGCACATTATGTAGTTTCTAAACAAGAGAATTTGGAGTTTGATGTGTTTGAGAGCAAAAATGAATTTAAAAATAAATCAAATAATGAGCAGTTTGGATTAAAATAATCCCTTAAGTCGCTTTAGTCTCTTGACTTGCTAATCTATTAAAAATATTTGAAATTTACGTATCTATAAAAAAAAAAAAAATAATAATAATAGCTAAAATTATTAATTTACATCTGCTTGCTCGTCAGATCAAATTTTCCTTTACAATGTTGAACCTATGAACATCTTATCAAACAAAAATAGCATTTTTAATTTCTTTTTAGGTGCGTTAGTAATTATGTAAATACGTAGCACCTATTGTTGTCGCTCAGTCCGTTTGTCTGTCTGTCCGTCTGTCTGTCTGTCTGTCCGTCTGTCTGTCTGTCCGTCTGTCTGTCTGTCTGTCCGCATATAACAACGTAAAAACTACCCAACCGAATCGTTTGAAATTTAAAATACATAATTATTACATAATTTTGTCGAGTCATTTCAAATTTTATGAAAATCAGATGGATAGATCAATTACAGGGACAATCAAAATGATTGCGTTACATTACGGTCAATGGGAAAAAAAGTTCCAAACGTATTTTAATCGTTTGAAATTTAAAACGTATATTTATTACATAATTTTGTCGAGTCATTTCAAATTTTATAAAAATCGTATGGATAGATTAATTACAGGGACAATCAAAAGGATACCGTTACATTACGGTCAATGGGGAAAAAAGTTTCAAATGCATTTTAATCGTTTGAAATTTAAAACGTATATTTATTACATAATTTTGTCGAGTCATTTGAAATGTTATGAAAATCGGATGCATTGATTAATTACAGGGACAATCAAAAGTATTCCGTTACATTACGCGGTCAATGGGGAAAAAAGTTTCAAATGCATTTTAATGGTGTTACACTCATTTGAGTATAACAGAATTGACATGAATCTATGAAATATGTACTAAAAATACATTTTGTACAATCTGTGATGCAAAGAATATTAATTATTAAATTACAGGGCCACACAAATGTATTCCACTAAATAATGTTATACCGGGAAACATTGTTTGGGGAGTGTTTTAGTTATATTAAACTACTTCACATTTTATGAATAAGATATACGTTAATGAAGTATAATAAAAATTACTCCCTGCATATTTACAGGAACACAAAGATTTCGACGACTATACTGTATCCAAAGTACGCTCTACTATATCAGCAAGATCTGAATATTTTAAAACTTCGTTATCAACGAACGCACCTCATTTGCTACGCTTTACGTGCAATTTCCAACTTTTTTATTAATATTTTTCTTTAAAAAATGTCCTTAGTTTTTTAGAAGCATTCGTTATTATATAAATTCGTATCACCTGTAGCCGTCGTCTGGTCCGTTCGTCTGCCTGTATGTCTCCCCGCATATAACAGTGCAAGAACTTCCCAACCGAATGGTTTAGAATTTAATATATACAATCCTTGTAGAATTTTTCATTTCATTTTTTTTAAACGAATCAAAATTCTTTTTTTTAAATTAAGACAATTATCTATTTAGTTTTCAACCCTGGTTCCTTTTTTTTTTTTTTTATTCAAATTTCGTGCAATAGTATGATTAATACGTAATAAACTGGTAGTGACCGAATTTTGAATTTTTACTATCCTGCCGTAAAAATTAAGACATACTAAATGGTCATAATAAAAAAAATGTTTTCATGATATTTATTCTTAAAAATAAATATAAAAAGAACATTTTTTAACCATTTATTTCAGAATGCTTTTTCACGTCATCTTACGTTGCCTGTACATCTGTTTCACAGCAACAATAGTCAGCAGGCCGTGAAGATTTATCTTGTCGTAATTCAACAGACTTTTGTCGTGAACACACATTAAATGCTGCTGAATGATAATTTGGCAGAAATACTATATTAGTTAAATTAAATTATGGATTCGTTTGTGTAAAATAAAATTTCTTGTTCAAATGGACTTGCTAAACTTTTAAAAATCTTTATACATTTGCACTTTTTACAAAAAAAACCTTTTACAGAAAAAAAATAAGCTTTTTTTTGTTACGAGAAGTCATTCTCAAGTTAATGTTACACCTATGCGAATATCTACTATTATTATTATTATTATTTTCAAAGGATGGCTGCGATATATTTTTAATACGAATATAATTTTTTTTTTTCAATTTTGGTTTTAAGTTTTTCTTTTCTCTTTTTAATAAAGGTACTTTTTTTTTTTTTTCGAAATTGGTTCCAAAACATTTCCTTTTGAAGATATTTGCGCAAGAATTACGGGAAAACAATTTTAAAGGGCGGAAAATAGCGCCTTAGTTTATTTCATGAATATAATTTGTGAATTCAAAAGGGTGTGACAAACTTTTTTTAAAAATATTATTTAAAAATTTTCATATTAAGATAAATAGTTTTCAATATTAAGATAGATGAACATTATTTGTCTTAAAAATCACGGAAAATACCAAAAATAATATAGTTCAGTTTTTATTCAAACGTGTATATTTTACCAAAATTGTGTATTTTGTACTATCTCGTTTCTTATAGTTGTTACCATATATTATATAATACCACGCAGTAGTTTTCCTCTAGGCACAGACTTAGTATTATTACCTATATCGAATTTCAATATGCAACATAATGATTGAGTCTATCGTCAGGAAGAATAAATTTTAATCTGTGAGACTATAAGAAATATTCAGCAGTTGTTAAAATTCTTAGAAAATATTTTAAATGAAAAGTGCAAAGTTTATTTTATAATAATATTTTAAAGTGTTGTCCCTAATTTTCATATTAAAAATTTAGATTAAAAATTAGAAAAATCTGAAATAAACTTTATTTGATTTAAGTTAATATTAAAAAAATATATATATATTTTTTTCCACTCTCAACAACTCGAAATTTTTTGACACATTTTCAGGCTCGGTTTTAAAAACAAAAAATTAGAACTTGATGATGGGATTTTTGAAGATAATTATAAGCGACTCGTGTAAACAATTATTTTTTAGTGCAACCATTATTATTTTTTTCAATTGCTTCAAAAAATTTGGTTCAGAATGCCCACTTTGGCAGAATTTATAAAAATATATTCTGTCTTTATCAAAAAATCGACCAATACGGCACATTATATAGTTTCTGGTAAAAAGAATCTTAGCGTTTGTAAGCAAAAGTGAATTTAAAAAGAAGACAGAAAATAAGTATTTAGGATTAGAGTACACCTTTAGAAGGGAGAAAAAAATTTGGAGAAAATTTACGGATGTAAAATATCCAGATTTATATAAAATAGTGAAAGATGTACTCCAATCCAAACAGCTTATTTTCTAACTCATTATTTAAGTTTCTTTTTGTTCTCAAAAGCATTCATTTGGCAGATTCTCTTACTCAAATACGATGGAACAATTATACATTATCGACCAATTATGGTACATTACATCGATTAATATAATGTATCATATTGGTCGATTTCTTAACAAAGGTAGAAAATATTTCAAAATATGTTATCAAACTTGATCTTTTTATAATTAATATTTTTAATCATATTATAAATGATTGGAATTTTAAGTAATTCCTGATGATTGGAATCAATTTTTATTGCATTTGCTATTAAAGTTTCGAAGGAAGATGGATGTGAAACATAAATTTCGCACCTATAATTTTTTTTGTTATTTTAGGACAATTGAAAGTCACGAAATAAAAACTGCCACATCACAATTCTTCCACAAAACAATACGTGGTTTCTGAATAAGAGAAACTGCCAACTGGATGCGTTTGAGAGCAAAAATGTCTTTGAAAATGAGTCATAAAATAAGCAGTTTGGATTAAACTTTTAATTAAAAAATGTTCTCATATTATTCAGTGAGAGTTTAAGCTTAACAGAGCAAAATACCTACGTGAATTGCTAATATTAAGTAATGGAGGAGTTATATTCGGTTACTTCTATTTCTTATTGGATACATCTGTTTCATAGCAGAAAACATTCTTTAGTCTAGAATAGGGTGTTACAGTGTGAAATTTGTCAACTGAAAATAGTCTCGCATTTTTATTGGCAGTTCAAACTTAAAACTTTGTGAATGCAGCAAAACTCATATAAGTATTCTTGAGATTGGTTAACAAAGGAATTCATCGTCGTATATTTCTGTTTCTGTGGACACACTTGCATTACAACAACAACGGTCAATAAGTAGCAGGACAATGTGTCACCATTTTATATAAGATTCTTCAACTGATAAATATCCTCGTATTTCACATATGACTGAAACTTAAACCATTGAAATTTCTGTAGAATTTTCAGTAAGAATAACTCAATTTCACGTACTTTGCTCTTCTGCGGAACTTAGTGGAGTTTCAAATTTTTATAGGTCGGGGGAATATTTCAATAGTAAGAGGGGAGCTGTAGTATTAAAAACTGTATTTTATATAAAAACATATAATAGACAGATATTTTATTGTGTTCTATTCTTATATGGTTTAAGTTGTTGGCGCGGGGTCTTCCACTTCTTGTTCTTGCACATCTGTTTCGCAGATAGGATAGCCAGTAAGTGTTGAAACGTAAACTGACCGTAAGAAGCTTGTCGACTGTAAACTAATTTATACGTTTTGAGTTTTCCTTGCTGCTTTAAAGCGGAAGAGGAGTTTTTTATTAAAAAATTCGAAGTTATAAAATTTGCTGCACCGGCTTGACCGTCTATAAAGTACACAGTCGGGAAAAATTAAAGAAAAGGTATATAAAAACTCAAATAACTTGAGTGATCTTTATTATGTTATATTTTCAAAACACAGAATGTCCTGTTTCTGAAAAAAGTAAATTGCACAAGAACATAGAAAAATTTTTGTGTAAGGAAGAGTAGAGAAAAGTTGTTATTAAGGGTGTATTCCGATCCATACTGCTTTTTTTCAGATTTATTTTTAGATTCATTTTTGCTCTCAAATACATCAAACTTTCGAATTCTCTTATTTAGAAACTATACAAGGTGCCGTGATTATCAATTCCTTGATAAATGCAGAGAATGTTGCAAAAAATGCTATCAAAAACGGCATTTTGGACCAAATTTTCCGAAGCGGGAGATCTGCGAACGAAAAAAAGGGTCACGCTGAGAAAATAATTGCTTATAAATCAAATTCAAGTTAAATCAGTGAAAAATTACATCACACGGCACCTTGTACGTCACTTCAAAAATCTCCTCAGCAAGTTTCATGCTTCTACTTTTAAAAATATGTTCAAAATTGCATCTGAAAATTTCGAGCTGTTGAAGGCGGAAAATGATTTTTTCGAATACACCCTTAAAACATAATTTTACAATTTTTTGGATATACGTAGAATATTAAATGTTGTGTGATGCCATCCTGACCCAAATGCAAGCTTCGAAGATTCCCCCATACTGTGCATTAGATTGTCCATGAGTTATTGCGGTTACAAAAGTTATTCACGATGAATTGTGCATTGAAGCTGCTGAAAAGTGCTAGGTGGGGGATTCCAGTGATGCAGTAGAAGTCCTAATGCATCCAACTCATGTTCTATGATACATTGGTGATTATATGATATATTATGATATGAATTTAAATGTAGAGAATAAGCTGACAACTCCTTTCGTTGGATTCTTTTGCCCTCAAGATTATCAGCCAATATCGCGCAATGTAGTAAAATATTATCCTCCATGACGAGGAAGTTATTACCGATTTCGTCCCCTTCAAAAAAAAAAAAAAAAAAAAAAAAAAAAAAAATGGAATAAGTAGTTTTTTAATTCCGTATTTTGACTAAATTGAAATGAAAAATAAATGAAATCCCATTTCGAAATGCCAGATTACTATACAACTGGAATCTTGATGTGTGCAATCAAGACCTGGGTATATAGTAGCACAATTATTAACAATTTTTTGAAGACTAATTTTTGCATGACGTCCACCCAGAAGAGATTATAATGCTTTATTTTTCTTCTACGATTTCTAATATATATATATTTTTTTAAACCATACCTAACTCCCTCATCCTACTCTATCCAACTAAAGCGAACTTTTATTCCTCCTCCATTCCTTTAAACTTCTTAAACTTTCCATTTTTCCACAACCACTCTTCTTTTTTTTTTTTGCCCATCAAACTGCGTTCTTTAGTGCGGGGATAGCGCAAAAAGTTGAGAAAAATGAAAGGGCATAAAAGAGAAAGGAGGGAGAGGAAAAAAAAAAAAAGACGCATTGAAAATGGGAAACTTTCTCTGCCGTCGCTGTCCATAATTGCCAACGATCGCGAAAATGTCTCGTTAGCAGGGAAAAATGGGGAAGAAAAAAAATCCTCACAACTTTTATTTATCTGGCTTTTTGTCTCTTTTCGGTAATGGCTGTAGTCATTAGGCATGGAATGTAGTCGCAGACTGAGCAGCTATCAATTCCCGCCTTGCTAAAGAGAAGATTTTTCATGCCGTCGATTTGTGAAGCGGAAACTCGAAGAAAACCTCGGGCGCAGAAGGTGATGCGATGAAAGGGTGGGGTCTCGAAATCGCGGAATTATGTCGGTGAAAGGGAAGAGAGAAAGTGCATTAATGAAAGATCGGGGTAAAAAGCATCGTTTATATGTATTCTTTATATATATATGTTTTTTTTTCATATCTGTATTGCATTTCATGTATATGTGGCGACTCTGATTTTTTTTTTTTTTTTTTTTTTTTTTTTTTAACTACGGAAAAACGCTTAATAATGTATGCGTCTTTCAATTATTTTACCAATTAAGAGTGTACTCAAAAAAATATTTTTTTCTCCCTCAACAGCTGGAAATTTTCTGACACATATTCAGACTTATTTTTAAAAGTAAAAACATGAAACTTGCTGACATGATTTTCAAAGAGATGTATAAGCGGCCGCGTGTTTTCATTTTTCGCTCAATTCATCAAAAATTGATTTATGAGCAATTATTTTCTCAATATAATCACTGTTTCCGTTCCCACCTCTCTCGCTTCGGAAAATTCGGTGCAAAACTTACACTTTGATAGTATTTTTTGCAATAAATTCTGCTTTTATCAAAAATCGACAAGCATGGCACTTAATAGTACTTTATGAGTAAAAAAATATGGCAATTTGATGCGTTTCAAAACAAAAATGAAATTTAAAAAGGAATCAGAAAATAAATAGTTTAGATCTGAATACGCCCTTAAATTCAGACTCTCAAAAAGGCCATCAGAAACTGGTGACAACTGGCTAAAAATTCAAAGAGATTCATTGGCTGGAGAATATTTAAAAACTAGTCTGATATGAAAATCCCAATACTTTCTTTTTTTCTGATGCATATGAGTATTTCAAAAAGTTGTTATACTTTTTAATTTTTCAGTGATATTACTTCAATACTACACTAACTTTGATTTTTACACTAACTCTTTACTGCATGTTTGCCACATCTGGAACATATCTAAAAACATTAGGATTCACATTATGTGCCATTAATTTGGCCAATAGGATGGCTGTAATTGATAAAGAACAGTCCAAAGAATGGAATATAACACTTATTTTGTCCATATCAGATGGCTGCATTTGACAAAAAATCAGAATTTGATCTTCTTAAGCGGAAAAAAAATTATCAAGCTATAAAGGCAGAATTGACTTTTATTATTTTTATTGAATACTTAAAAATATTAATATATAAAGAAATTTGCAGAGTGTTAAGCTGATAAAATTAATTAATTTGAGTTCATTTATTTTGAAAAATAGAGCAATGCAATATTTAAAAGATTTCAATACCGTGGTAATCTTGATTATGAACTTACAGCTATTAAAACAGTAAAGAGGATCGGATAGTAATATAGATACAGTGGATAATTCAAAAAAGTTGGAAAACTTCAATCCTTTCTGGACCAGTATCTCTTGCATATACTTTATTCGGTTGACATCATTTTTTTTTCAAACAATTAAATTTATTATTTACGAAAATGCTTTAATTAAAAAACGAGTGTTTTTTTCTTTTTTAACGGTATCTAATGCAAGTGCTGTGTGCAACTTTTTAAGATGCATATAGGCACCCACGGTTCACAAAGGTTTAAGAGGCACAGAAAATAAACGATTTTCTGGATAGAATACCTTATAGCTACCAATATGGAATACAAAGTAGTAAGTCTTGATTATGTCCATTGATAACTATATCATAATAATAATAGTATATATTATATAATGAAAATATAAGAACTTATATATTATAAATAATTATTTTGCTTATATAACATCATTTTAATAATATCCCGAGTTAATAATTCAATAGCATCCCGAGTATATGGATTGAATGTTTGGATGGTTTGCATGTAACTACACAGCAGGGACACGAACAGTTCCCAATATAGAGGGAGTTATATTGAAATTGAATTCAACAATTATTTGTTCCAGTTTTTCACATTCATAGTGTTTGTAATTTTCTATTTACAATTTGAAGATGACTCAATGAAAATGAGTTGAACCATGTCAATTTTTAATATAGTTTATTTGTTTTATTATTAAAGTGACATCTTAGAGGCAAAATAATTATTTATAATACATAAGTTCTTATACCTTCTCGTTGTAGAATATATATTATGGAGCTATACTTTATAGCTACCTCTTAAAAACTGTCCGACTATTTTTTAATCACTAAATTTAAAAAAATCTCATAAAAGTGATTTTAGAGGACAGATATCTTTTTAAAAACTTTCCTCATTAATAAAATAGCTGTCGTCTTCTCAACCTTCTGACCGCCTCAAATTGATATATCCATTCACTAAATTGCAGGTTTCACTGTAAAATAAGCAGTATTTAAAGTAATATATTTTTACAAATAAAAGCCAGTTTGGAAAAATTAAGTTATGATTAATTCTCTCAAAGCTTCTACAACTGTATGTAACAAAATATTTTGTATCATGTTGGAAAAAACATCTTTTTTTAACATTGCTATTAAATTAAGGATAAAACAACCTTATATTTTTGCCCTTTTTCTCGGCAATCAGGGGGGACTGTGGGAAGGAAAAAAGAAGTGAAAACATGCAGAGATCTTCATATACTCTACTCTCTTTCCTTTGTAACTATAACGTTCCTCTGCAGTAGATATTCACCATCTTTTGAAGTTAATTTTTCTATTTATTTATTTTTACCGATATCAAATATAAGCAACTCTTTAAGATGCATGTAATGTACCGACGGTCTACTATGGTTTAAAAGACACACAAAAATAAACAATTTTTAGGATAGAATACCTTATAGCTACACCTCTTAAAAACTGTCCGTTGTTTAATCACGAAATATAAGAGAAAAAATTCTCAAAAAACAGATTTTAAAGGACAGATATCTTTATTAAAACTTTCCTTAATAATAAAATAACCTTCGTCTTCTTAAAGACTGTGGGAACGAAAAAAGAAGTAAAAACAAGTAGAGATCTTTATATACTCTATTCTCTTTCCCTTGTAACTATAACGCTCTTTCTTTGCAGTAGATATCCACCATCTTTTGAAGTTTTTTTTTCGCTCATGACTGTAAGAAAAAAAAATCAAGGAGAGGAAAAGATAAAATCGATGTAAAGGGCAAAATGGTAATTCTCTTGAGTTCTTAATTCTGCTGATTGCAGCAACGTACCAGTCTACATTTTTCCTCCTCAGTTCCTTTTAGTAAATTTTTAATATTTCAGAAATTATCCTGATTTAAGTCAGAAAATAAATAAATAAATAAGGGATATATTAGAAACTTTTTTGTTGCTCTTATTTCTGACGAAAGTTTCAGATACAAAAGCTTTTAAGTTATAATAATATTTATTTATTAAAAGCAATAACAATAAATTGGACATTTATTAGAAAACTGTACATGGAAATTACATGAAACTTCAAACTTAGTTAATTTTGGTAAAAATGGTACATTTAAAAGGCAAATCAATTAAATATCAAAATTCATCGTTCATATAAAGAAACACACAAAATAAATCGGCTACATTACTATTTTTGAACAAAATTGTTGGAAGTGCGCTTTTAAGGTGTGATATACATTACATTTTTCTATTATTATTATTGTTATTTAGTGAGTATAAATACTAATTATTATATACTGGACTGCACAAAACATGTGAAGAACATTTTTGTTTTATGATAGAAATCGATGAAGGGGCATTTTTAACCACCTACGTGTTCCCTAACTGAACTAAAATTTACCATACCAATATCATATTATATGATAAATCTACAGATTATATAAAAGTCGCACAAAAAATCTGATATTATTCCAACTATTGATTTTAATTGATGAAATTGTGTTTTCATTTGTACGATGCAAATTTTTTATTCAGGAATAATTTTTATTTTATTAGCCCCTTCGCGACGAGAGGTTTTTGACGAATTTTTAACTTTTATCACCAGTATTTTAAAACAGAAAACGTTCTGTAATTGAATTGCGAAAATTCTCTGATTAAATGGGCTAAATATTACAAAAAGAAAAAACAAGTTGGAAATTGCACGTGATGCGTAGCAAATGAGGTGCGATAACGAAATTTTAAAAAAATTACTCTCATATATCAATCTTATAAAATTTTAAATAGTGAATTACCGTAATTTCGGGTGTATAAGCCGCAGATCAAACAATTCTTTTTCGACCCAGAAAATTTTAAGAAACAAATATAACTAGTTAGATCGCCGTAAATATTTGTCTTCAATCACTAAATAAAATTTCTGGGTCCAAAAAGAATTGTTTGATCCGCGGCTTATACACCCGAAATTACGGTGCAATTAAAACGCTCATCAAACAATGTTCTCCCTATACCATTATGTAATGAAATACTTTTGTGTGGCCTTGTAAATCAATAAAAAATTTTCTTTGCACCACAAATTATGTAAAATGTATATTATAATATGTGATTTATTGTTGCATATAAATTTTATTAAGTTCGAATGAGTGTAGCACCATTAAAATGCATTTGAAACATTTTCCCCCATTGACCGTAATGTAACGGAATACTTTTGATTGTCCCTGTAATTGATCTATGCGTCCAATTTTCATAAAATTTGAAATAACTCGACAAAATTATGTAATAATTATGTATTTTAAATTTCAAACGTATAAAATACATTTGAAACTTTTCCCCCATTGACCGTAATGTAACGGAATACTTTTGATTTCCCCTGTAATTGATCTATGCACCCGATTATCAAAAAATTTGAAATAACTCGACAAAATTATGTAATAATTATGTATTTTAAATTTCAAACGATTAAAATGCATTTGAAACTTTTTTCCCCATTGAACGTAATGTAATGGAATACTTTTGATTGCCCCTGTAATTGATCTATGCATCCGATTTTCATAAAATTTGAAATGACTCGACAAAATTATGTAATAATTATGTATTTTAAATTTTAACCGATTCGATTGGATAGTTTTTGCGTTGTTATATGCGGACAGACGGACGGACAGACAGACAGACGGACGGACTGAACGACCACTATAGGTGCTACGTATTTACATAATTACGAACGCACCTAAAAAACTGGTGGGAATAGTGAAGAATTCTGTAACTGGCACGTATAACATTATATGGCCAAAGGGTGACCGGCCACTTACGATTTTAGATTTTTTTTTTTTTAATATCTAGAAAAAATACATAAGGAATTATCCTGAAACTCTAAGTGCGTACATATAATAGCACAGGTCATACATTTCCGTGAAGATTTTTTTTTTTCAAAACCCCCATATAGTACCTTCAACTAATTGAAAATGAACGAAAATCTTTTGGATAACCCTTACCAAAATTAATGTAGCAAGACCGTTCAAACTGTAGATTAGGATTAAGTGGCTTATTGTAATAAACTGTGTTCATTTTTATGAGGATATCATGTATAAGTGTAGAGAAATTAAGGATTTTATATAAGCAGTCCCAAATTTTGCCAAGTTTTTTGCTTATAAATTTCCGAGTACTTAAGGGTGTATTCTGATCCAAACTGCCTTTTTTCAGATTTATTTTTAGATTCATTTTTGCTCTCAAATGCACCAAACTTTCGAATTCTCTT
This sequence comes from Maratus speculifer, assembly GCA_964019185.1. Lineage (NCBI taxonomy): Eukaryota > Metazoa > Arthropoda > Arachnida > Araneae > Salticidae > Maratus > Maratus speculifer. The sequence goes on along the minus strand of OZ025291.1, from coordinate 315,872,563 downwards.
ATTTAGAAACTATACAAGGTGCCGTGATTATCAATTCCTCGATAAATGCAGAAAATGTTGCAAAAAATGATGTCAAAAACGGCGTTTTGGACTAAATTTTCCGAAGCGGGAGGTCTGCGAACGAAAAAAAAGGTCACGCTGAGAAAATAATTGCTTATAAATCAAATTCTAATTAAATCAGCGAAAAATGACATCACACGGCACCTTGTACGTCACTTCAAAAATCCCCTCAGCAATTTTCATGCTTCTACTTTTAAAAATGTGTCCAAAATTGTATCTGAAAATTTTGAGCTGTTGAAGGTGGAAAATCATTTTTTCGAATACACCCTTAATATAAATAATGTTCTATTCAGAAAACTTGACAAATCATATTGTACACAATACATTGCAATTAAAATTAAAAAATAATAAAAATACGCATGCGTGAAAGAAATCAAATTAAATTTCCATAATATGTTTGATAAATGTATAGAGCAACTTCTGTGAAAGTTTTAAAAACATAGCTTGAAAATTATGAAAATTATCGTCGATAGAATAAGTTCCAAATGCGTTGTTTCCAAAATGAAGCAAAAAGATGAGGGGATGTATCCGTATACTTATTATTAGTGTCAATATAGAATACACATTATGACACGTATCACATTTTTTGGTTACATACCTTAATTTTTTTGCTTCATTTTGGGAACAATCGATTTTGAGCTTATTCTGTCGATGAAAATTTTCAAGCTAAGTTTTTGAAACTTTCACTAAAGTTGCTCTGTACATTCATAGCTAACACAATATGCAAATGAAATTTTGATAGTGTTCACGCACGCACAGTAAAAATTATTTAATAAACCTGTTCATTTTTCATACAATTATTATTTTTTTAAATTATTATTACAGGATATTATGAACAATGTTGTTTATCATATTTTCTAAACAGAACATTATTTATATCAAGCACTTTGCAAATTATAAGCAAAAAACTTGGGAAAATTTGGGATTGTTTTTATAAAAACCTTATTTCTCTACGAGTACACATGCTATCCACATAAAAATGAACACAGTTTATTACAATAAGCTACTTAATCATAATCTATAGTTTGAAAGTTTTTGATATATTAGTTTTGACAGGTTTATCTAAAAGATATTCGTTATTTTTCAATTTGTTGACGGTCCACTATGAAGTTTCGAGAAAAAAATCTTCATGGTGATATATGACTTGTACTATTATGTTTACATACCTGGAGTTTCATGATAGTTCCTCACGTATTTTTCTTGATATTTAATAAAATGTCTAAAATCGCATGTGGCTTCTCACCTTTGGCCATATTAGTCGCTCATTCCCAAAGGGTTAAACTGTGAAGTTTTGTTATAGTATAGAGATCTGGCCACATGTTTTTTTTTTTTCTTATTTTTTATATTGATTGTTTTTCTCAAATAAAAACGGTCGAATAATTAATAATAATTTTCTTTTTCGCTTTCCTTTTATTACTTTTTTATTATTTTTTATTATTTTGCGGGGATGGTGATAGTGAGCCTAGTGATGATGTAATACATGAGCCTGTTGAACAGTTTCCTACCAACAAAGTTTATGCTGCGCTTTGCGAGGGGATGCTGAAAAGCTCCTGGCTTTGTTAACTTAGAAAATCAAAATAGAAAATCAAAATTGGACTCATTTGAATGTTTAAAATCTCTTTATGTAATTCTAATATCAGGTATTTATGATTATCAGAATTTTTTCTTTTGCGAACGAAAGCGGCAGAAAAATATTTCATTCTTTGGAGCTATAAGGCGTCATAAAGCTTTTATTCCTGCTGGAACAGTCAGCAAATCATGTCTTTTTTGGCTGAGTTAGTGACTGAGGAAAAAACTTGGTTTTAAATCTATGATCGGAAATACAAGTACCAGTCAAAGGAACGGCATCACAATCGGTCTCTACGATAGAATTTTTTTTTTTCAAAGAATTTGGCTCAAAGGATCATGTGACATTTTTCTGGGAAAGAGGCTGTATTCTGTAGGCCGATGTAGTATACATCAGGATGTAGTATAACTAGACAACATATGCTAACCTATTGGTCCATTTGAAGTAGTTCATCAAGGATAAACGCCGTGAAAAGTTGACCGAAAAGATCTTTCTGTTGCAGCACAATGAAACTTCACATACGTCCAATTTCGAAGATGCCAAATTGAAGACCACGGGCTTCCATTTATTCAATAAATCATTCCACTCACCAGCCCTAGTCCTCTCTGACTATTTTCTGTCTAAACTTGAAGATACACTTTAAAGTTAATCATTTTGAATACATTGAAGATGTCAAAGAGGCTGCTGAGAGCCGATTTTGGGGCGAGTTAAGAGCATTTATTTGACAAGTCTAGAACAGCTGCAACAACGATGTAACAAGAGCATCAGTCTCATGGCATAATATGCTTAAAAATAATTTAATTTCTTAACTCTAGCTATTTTCTTCCTAGTCAAAGCCAGGAACTTTTAAGTAACCCCTCGTTTGATCCAGTTTTGGAAATATTTAGACTAAACATCTCTCTTCTATGGACGTTTATCCAAAGTTACCCTATGGCACTAATTTTTAGAATTTTAACCAATCGATTGGTACCAAATAAATTTTTATATCATGATTTGTGCAATGATTATTACAGGTTGTACCTATTTTTCGCTACGACTATGTAGAAGATGCAATGTAAACCAAACAGGCAGACACACAAAACAAAGTCAAAAATATTCTTCATACATAATAAATCGTGGTAGAAAAAGTAATATAACTCGACTTTTAAGGCGCGTAGAAAAAGAACACCAAGTGAGTCAATTTTTTAACAGCCTTCCAAACAAAGAACGTTCTTAAACATTTTTTTCTTAACATTTTTTTTTTCACTCTAGAAGATATAAAAACTGCAACTTCTGTATTCGTAATGAGGTATATACTTCTCACGCGCTTTGAAATTTTAAGATATTTTCTGAATGGGCATTTTTGTTTCCTTTAAGTAGCTCGGCAATAGCTTCATTCAACAAGCAGAAACCGGTTAAAGTTAAAAATCTGAGTTGTAGGGGATATATTCACTGTCAGAAAAATATCGAAAAAAAATTTAGTTTCATGTATACGTTGGCATCATGTTTTCTTTTAATCTTTTCCTTTTATACGTTCAGGTTAAAAAGAAACGGATACTTCCTCGAGGCGTATTTCTTTTCAAGAAACTCTTTCTCGTAAAGACTTAACACCATTCTGAGGAGCAAACGGAAAAAAAAATATTTTAAAAGAAGAAAGTATGAAAAAAAAAATATGAGGTAGCGTGCAATAGCCAGCGCTTTTAAGGCTCAACGCTTTGCGTTTTCTTTTACCCTTCCCAACTTCTTCTCTTTTGCAGACTTTTCCTTCCATAAAAATCGGATTGTAAAAACCGGAGAGAGAAAAATTGGAGCGGGTCCGAAAGAAGAAATGGGATGCAGCGTTCTAGAACAAGGCAAGAGCGGTGGTTGCTTAAGTGGAGTGGGTGTTGGGTGAGGGAGTAGTAAAGTTGGGTGTTTTAGTTGTTTTGGTTTCTTCTAGCAATTGCTGAGAGAATGGAGACGACTTTATCTCCAAGGGGGTGGTTTAATATAGTATACGCCATATTTCGGGGATTATTTATTTTCTTCTTTTCTTTTTCTTGTTATTTCCCGAAAATGCCTGTTAATACTTGGAGAGAAATTTCTGAAGCGGCACATTTATGAATGTTTCATTAGAATAAGTCACGTGGAAATGAGATTCTTCTGGATAACAGCTTTTATGCTACTTATATTTATGCTTTTGTTTAAGGAGTTTAATATATATATATATATATATATATATATATATATTGTGGATATCGAAAAGCTGTTTTCTAGTGTTTGCTCTTGATTTACATAACTTTAGATACGAAAAGTTGAGGATTTTTTTCCCCTTAAATTCTCTATTTTGAAACTTTTTAAACAAGAATCTATAAATATTATTCAAATACCGATTTATTTTTGCATACATATATGTAGATATTTTAAATGTGCAAGTTGTTATAAAGTTTATTTTTTACTTTTTAGCGCGAATTTTATACTTGAAAACTTTATTCTAAAAGTGCAATTGCCTGTTTCCCTCAGAACTTTATATAATATTTTTGAATGCTCGGTTTTTTAATGCTAATTTAGCATCATAAAGGTATTAAATTACTTCATTTTTATTATAAGTGCATAACAACAGTGGCCGCAGATTAGAAAACTATTTAGGTAAATGTATGTGCAAGAATAAATGTAGGATAAATCAGGAGTGTTGCCCCCGTTAAACGTCTAATTTTTGTTTTTTATAGTAATGATTTTTGTCGTGCACATTTAGTCTATCTACCCTAAATTTTACTTAAACCTACATAACAAATATTACCATAGAAGAAACATGCTGCAATCTATACGTTAACAAATTGTTTGATACATGTTTCAATAACATTCATTAAATATTTCATAAAAAATCTCTAATAAATACATTAAATTTCATCTGCTTACTCTCTCTATCTTATGAGAAATATACCTTTTTGGAGAAATTTAACTTTTATTTGAAGATATAAATCGCTTTTACTTCGTCTATTATTATTATTATTATTTATTTATTATGATTATAAGCAGAAGAAAGTCACTATAGCCCATGTGCAATAACTGGAATGCAGTAACTGGGGCAACTAATTCAATGGGACATCTAACATGAATTTACACAAAAAATCTTCAAATTATAATTTAAACTTCCAGTTTGTGAAACAATTAAAAGGCTCGAGGAATTAGAATTCCAGTTGAAGGATATTTTTATAATTTATTTTAAGATCTGAACTTTAATAATGCACAAAGTTAATATTACATTATACAGAGGAAAATTTCGATAAAATTTCACTGAACTCATTTTTTTAAATTCATTCACATAACGTCATAATCGCATAAATAAAATAATTTAAAAAAAAATGGATAAGGAAGGTTTAAAATATTGTAAAAATTTTATTGAAGACCCAATAAAATGTCATTAAATTAAAGTGATGTTAGAGCTGCATTGGTGAAATGATGAAATTTTTCATAAACACATTGCATTTTTATTTTAAATAGCAACGTTTTACAATAATTTCACGTGAATGATGATAAAAATAATTAATTTTTCATACAGTGTTTTGCCACAGAGGTCTCATGCCTAATTTCAAATTTAATGAAGCTGCGACATTAATCTTTGATCGCTGATGATGAACCGGAAAGCGAAACATATATCCAGTTTTCTCGCTGGCCTTTTACCAACATTAACGATTTAGCGAATAAGAAATAAAAAACAGTAGCCAAATAAAAAAAAAAAAGTTAGCAAAATAGATTCAGCGCAGAACACTGAAAAAATGTATTTTCAACCGTTTATTGTATCTTTTTTTCTTTTTTTTTCTTTCTTTTTTTTTTCTTTTTTTTTAATATCTTCTAAAATAAACTAATTTTTCATAATTCCTTATAAAATAGAAATTCGAAATTCAAAATAGCTGTCTTTGATTTACAGTTCTGAAAATATACACTAAAAATCGCTATGAGACTTCGGCTCTAACCAATAGCAAAATTTTCCAGGTAATAATATTTTTCATAAAACTAATAAGTGGTATGGTAATTGGCTAGTTTCAACGTCGCTTTCTAGCAAAAGTTTTGTCTGTTTGACACTTGATGCAAGTAAGTTTGTTTGTGTTTTTACCGGTGAGACGGCGGTGCATAGATAGTGATCAACTGACGATACAGAAATACCTCTCGCATAATCCTTTTTCTGTTTTTGACTACTGCTAAACTGAATTGGTGTTGAGTCCGTATATCTATATACAGAGCAATGTAAATGGCTCGGTGCGATTAAACATGAAAAGCGACATCAGTCGTTCAGTAACGTGGATGAGACTAATGGGCTACAGTGGCAAAAATACAAAAAGAACAGAGATTGAACACTCGCAATTTGGCGAGTCAGATTTTTTGTTTACTCGCCAAATGACGCATTTTGTCGCGATTTGACACAACGGCGAGCGGCCGCAAGAACCCTGCATATATCTATTCATATATATATTCATTAAGGTAAAATGTGTCATGGATCTTGGGCATTTATATGTTTGAATCCGGGACTAGACCGTAAACGGGCCAATAAAATAAATAAATAAATAAACAAATAATAATAAAAAAAAGCACAGACTTCCAAACGCGTCAGGTCGGCAGTTTTTTAGTTTAAATAGCAGTTTTTAACAGGCTGGACCGTTAAAAAATAGTAAATTGGCCGTGATGGGCTGGTAAAAAATTAAACAGAACAACCTGAATAGTAACAAAAAAAAAAAGGCTGATTTTAAAATTTTTTGCGCGGATCGGACAGATTTCTAGCTAGGTCTCTCAATCTGGACATTCTCAGATATATCGTCCTAATATTTTTATTTATCATCTGATTAGCATTTTTATTTATCACCAAAATTACGAATTCTTGCTGAAAAAAGTATGCAAAAGATAAGAAGATTTTTTAAATAAATTTTCAACAAATTTTAGCTGTTTTTTGCGCTAGATTTTATTTTTTTCGATAAGTATCAGCCCATTATTACCGATATTCTTACTTGACAAGGTATTTGGCAAGATCGATTAAGAATTGTTTTAAAAAAGATTCATTTCATATTATTATATTCATCACTGGAATACATTAAAAATTTCATGTGAAACCTGGCATGCTGAAATAATAATTCAAATGCCAATTTTAATAACAATATGCTTTTCAAATTTAAGTTGTCAAATACAATAATTAGCCAAAACCTTACACGCATTTTTTTGTAATTTCATGTCTTATAAAAAAAAAGAGTGGTTGTTATTATAGTCAATTTAAACGCAGCAAATAATAATTTAAAAAAAATATGAAAGACTTCACAGATCCTCAAATGTTTTTAACCCTGCTGTTCTGTTCGCATTTACTATACGTATGTAGTGTTCGGGTCAATGTGACCCGATGTAGAATATTACCTTTTCTAGCAGTAAATGAAAATAATTATTTTAGAATTAATTAAAAAAATAGTAAAATAAGCTTAAATATATATAAAATAATACAAAACACCAGTAAAATAACTTAAAAATATTTGAATACTTACTTTTATTTACAATTTGGACAAAAATAGCTTACGTGAAATTTGCAAGTGTGTTTTTTGTAGTTGTAACGTAATATATTAGTTATGTTGTTGTTGGTTGATGGGCAGAACTTGCATCTTGCACGTTTAGTACACAATGAAGTGTTCTCATCTGATTCCGAGGGTACTTTTGCACTTTTACTACGCATTCTCTTCACAATTTTGACTGAATCTTCGCTTCTGGGAAGATGCTGTCTTACTGCAATGTGTGGAGAAATTAGAGATTTCCCCAATTCTTCTAAAAAGAGCCTTCGTTTGGTTAATTTATTTTCATTCCATTTGCTGTTTATTGAAATCCACAGAATAAATGCATTCTAAGCTGCTGTATCAAGCATATTATAGAACACTATCATAGGCCAGCAATTTGTTTTTCTCTTATAAGTGTATGGACTCAAAAGTTGATCAAGACTATCCACCGCCCTTTTAGTTGCATTATAATCTAATATCATTTGTGGTTTTTTGTCAGGTCTGCCGCTAACTTCATTTTCATGATGGAAAGTGCTCATAAGAATAGCATTTTTGTTCTTTTTAGGGATGTAGTTTACAACTGTTGTATCTTCTGTAAAATAAAATGATGAGCTGTGCACTTCTTTGTTTAGCATTTTCTCAGGACGTTCGGGCTTATTTTTTCTAATGGTGCCAAGCATAGTCATTTTCCGTTTTAGAAGTTTTCCCAAGTTATAGGATGTGAAAAAGTAACATTGTGCCCTGAATACCCAAGGTCACTCACTACCCGCATACCCTGACTTTTCTCTGGCTTTGATCCTTGATTTTTTCCAGTATAAATTTGTGCATTCAGTACATACGAAGTTTTGCTATCACATAAAGTCCATATTTTTATCCCATACTTGGAGGGTTTACTAGGTATATATTGTTTAAAAGGGCATCGTCCACGAAATCCTACTAATTGTTCATCTACAGTAACATTTTCACTTGGATTATACAATTTAGGTTGAATTTCTATCCACTTTTCCCAAATATCTCGAACAGCAGCTAATTTATCTACAGACCTTCTTTCTTGCCTGGTAGATTTATTGTCAAAACGAATAACTCTCGATATCATATGAAAGGTTTCGAGGGACATTGTAACACGAAATATATTTCTTCCTGTTTCTTGATTCCACAAACTTTTTGTTGATTCTCCATATGTTTTGTACACACCAGCTAAAAATAATAATCCGATGTATGCTTGAAAAGTTTCAGTACTAATATCTTTCCACTCTTTTTCATACACTTTTCTTCCTTCTATATTAGTCATTTTTATGATTTCGTTCTCGATTGTAGAATTGAATACCGTCGCAAATGCGCTTTTTATGTCATTTATCCTTGTCTTTGCATATCTTGTGACACCCGGAGTAGTTTTTATAATATTAGCAGACTTTAAACGACCAGAATGAAGAAGGGGATTAAATTTCCATACTATTTCACGATTCGTAGACTGAATACTCTGTATATTGTGCGCTTTTTGAATATCAATATCAAAATCGTTGTCAGAACTTTCACTTTCAATTTCCTCACTTGTATGATTTTCATACTCAGCCGCATTTTCCTCTTCGCCGTCAGAGGCTTCCATTAATTTAGCAATATCAGCGTAGCTCAAATTTCTACGATTCGCCATTTTTTCACTAATACTCAGAGATACAACTGTTCTTCAGATTATTAGAAATTGAAATACAGCAAGAAAAAAGAAACGCTACTAACAGGTGCATTTTTTTTCCCTTCCGCCAATGATATCAACATTTGACTTTGCTCTCCTGTCACGTGATCTAACACTTGTGCCAACGAAACAGTTTTCGAAATAGATATGTTGCAGTAATTATTTTTATGGAATGATTCCAAACAAAATTAAAAGTGCATAAAATTATTTTTTAACTCGGGTCAATATGACCCGAACAGTACATTAGGACTAAGTTAAAAAATATCTCTTGGAAATATAAATAAACGTAAATACTTCTAGGAATATATAGTTATATTACTAATGAACAAAGTCAAAAAGTTTCATGGAAATATCTCTGAGCTAATATTTTTTTATAAGTGAACAATAAAATTTTCGGGTCAAATAGACCCGAACAGAACAGCAGGGTTAAGGAAATTCGACAGTCCTTATCAAGAAATGCTGTTACCCTAGAAAATCCTCCTTGACAATTTTATTATTTATTAAAAAAATGTTCTATAAATCACGATCATAAATGAAAGAAATAATTTTCCCAACATAAAATTCTATATTTCCAAACATTTTAAACCAAGTCTAGAAAATAAGTCAATAAATCGCAGACAGTTTTTTCTATTTTTGTCTCACATTCTTTAAACATCTTTCACTGTGATTAGAAAAAAAGAGTAAAGAGAAAGAGGAGTAAAAGTAAAAATTTGAAGTTCGATATGACATCGCAATCAGCGCAATTAAAAACCCAGATGAGTTCTCATTCTTCTTCTTACTGTTTTTTATTCTTCATTTTTTCGTCCTCTTTTCATTTCATTTCTTTGATTCTTTTTTTCCACTGAAAGTTCTGAACAAAAAAATTTAAATAGAAGACATTGAAGAGTTAAAAAAATGGTTGTATTGATAGAGATTGAAAAAGAGAAGTTCTCCATTGAAAAAAAGCAGTTTTTATAAGTTTTTGATTTATCCCAAATTTCGTTGAATGAGCAATAGTCTTTTTTACACAAAATTTTCTGTTTTTAATAAAATAGATTTTTTTTTTTTTTTTTTTTTTTTTTTTTTTTTTACTTTTCAGCGGATATAGTTTTCGAAAACGTTTGAAATATATTTGATTTTTTCACCTATATATAGTGCAAGAGCCGACAGCACAAAAACCTATGTTATCGAGCACAGGGCAAAAAATCCTTTATATTATGTAAGAGTAGTAATAGAGGAATCTAATGACCCATGTCTGCCGGATGTGAAGTGATGCATAAACCAAAAATTAATACCACTAGTGGTTTACTCGTAGATTTAGCATTGTATTTGCCGTACAATCAAAGGTATGAAAACATGGAAAGCAGGGAGCAGGAAAACTCAATGATAAACCTATGAGTGAGCCACTAGTGGTATTACTTTTTGGCTTATGCACCACTTCACTTCCGGCAAACATGGATCATTAGATTCCTCTATTACTACTCTACCATAAATTAAAAGTTTTTTCTTGTGTTCGATAATATAGGTTTTCGTGAGGTCGGCTCTTAGACTAATATGTATATTATAACATTTTGCAATTATAAATTATTGATACGAATGAAAACTTGAAGCAGTTGTTATGACAGTTCTGATACTATAAAACTAATTATATGTTATGCCGTAGTTGCCAACTTGTACGTATTTTTCATACCACTAAAATTTTATGGAACATTGTGGCTAATTGAATCACTGAAATTCATGCAATTTTAGCGTCTAAATAAGTCAAAAGTATTCATTAATTGTTAGTGATAAGAAACATCCGCACAAGCTGGTAGCTATGTGTTATGCTATATTCCAAAAAATGGACGAATTAAACATGTAAAAGTAAAATTACAGAAAAAAAAAAGTGTAAAATCATGATTGAAAGATAAATGAAAACTTGTAGTGCAGAATAATTCGTCAGAGGATATGTGACACAATATAAGAAAAACACAATTGATTTCTGTTGAAAAAAGCATGCCAAAGTATTAAGGGTGTATTCAAAAAAACGCTTTTCCACCTTCAACAGCTCGAAATTTTCCGATACAATTTCAGACACATTTTTAAAAGTAGAAACATGAAACTTGTTGGGGTGATTCTTGAAGGGACGTATGAGGTGCCGTGTGATGTCATTTTACGCTAAATTAATTAGAATATCATTTATAAACAATTTCCTTATCAGTATGACCCTTTTTTTCGTTCACAAATCACTTCAGAAAAATCGGTTCGAAATGCCGTTTTTGATTGCTTTTTTTTACAATATTTTCTGCATTTATCAAAGAATCGACAATCATGGCACCTTGTGTACTTTCCAAATAAGATATTTTGAAAAAAAAAAATGCAAAAGAGAAGCAAAACAAATACGAAGATAATACAAAAAAACATATAATAAAATTTTATTACATAATTTATAGGGATAAAATACACATAACATTTACATACCATTACGGTGCAAGTGTAACGATCTCATCTAAAACACCTATAGTAAATATATTATCTTGATATAAAGGCTATCACATTGCATTATTTTATGGCTACAGTTAACAGTTAAATTAACAGTAAGTAAAGTAACCAAGAGTAAAATAGAAAAATGTATTTTTAATAATAAAAATAAAAGAAAAAATATAAATAAAAAATTATGTATTAAAAAATTAAAACTCATTGTATATTTAATAATAATAAAAAAAATATTAAAGAGAATAAATTATTTTTCGCAGGTTGATTTATTGATATTTGCAGATTTTAATATTTATAAATTATTTGGGGCAGGTTGTGACACAAGTTTTAATCAAAAATAATACTATATTTCATGTTTAATTGATGAAAAAAGCTTTATTTATAAAGCTTTAGTTGAAAATGAAATAATTTAAGCAATAAAACACTTCAGTTGTAACGCATGTTTTTATTAACAGATCTTGTATTTGATGCGAAAAAAATGATGTTCTTCAAATTTTAATAAAACACATATTTGACCTATTCTGTTTTTAGGAGTGCTAGGTATTAAAAAAATATCTGTTTAATACACAAATGAGCTATCATGCTTATCAGGATTTTTTTTTTTTTTTTTTTTTTTTTTTTTTAAGATGACAACTCTTCATCTTGTCTTCTTAAAATAGCATGTTATACTTCCTGCTGTCCTCAACATTTTGAACATGCCCTACAAATGAAACAATGAATTGTTTTCCTGCAAACTTTACCAATGCACACTATCCCACAGTGGATTTGCCTATAAGTTTGTGGGACTACGTTGAGCAAATTTGCAATCTGTAAGAAAATCAGCATCATATAAACAGCTAAATTCATCACTACTACAATTACACAAACCATTTATATTCTTTTCTTTCCAGGGGTAATTTTCATTAATTTTGCAAGTGGATTGCCTCAGCCTCACTGCTTGATTAAAATCCTAACTTGTTGTGTGCTGTTTTTTCCTTCTGTAACCCGCATTTGGCCTTTTCAGCACTTTTGGAATGTTCCAAGGTGCCCCACAAGTGAGTGTCCCAACCTGCTCCATCTCGCACATTAAGTAATAAAAACATTTAAGCTTTTAAGTTTAGCATTACAGTCTATTTTTTACCATTGAAGTAACAATAAATCCACGTTTTTCATCACAAAACTCTCCCACTTTCATTATTGCATTTCTTTAATGAAAAATTTATTCTCCAAAACACACATTAATGTTACTCAATCTCATTCAAAACAAAAATAATGATATTATTTGTTGCCAGCAGACACCAGCCATTCCAAAACACATGAGAGAATAGATTATAGTATCATATACTGGCACTTATGTGCGCTAACTTTTAACTGCAAAATAAAGTCTCAAAATTTATATGTCCCAAGGTGGGTCATCTTCCCCTATAGTGTATATGCACATGGCCGAAGAATAAAAATGCCAAATGTTGGAACATTGCAAATTTTTGAGAGAAATAATTGTATATTCATTTAAAGGTTTTAATAACTTTGTATTTTCATTAAAAAAATGATAACACTTTATTTGATGCAAAAAAAAAAGTTACAAAGAAGACAATGTTGATTGGAAAAAAATTATAACGATATAAAATGTCAATCTCTCCTTCCCGATAGACATATCTTACTATATGAAGTGTCTCCCATCCCCTCTAAATTCATAATGCTGTACATATACAAAGCTCCTTAATCTAACAGTAATAAAGAATGATATAGAATTATAGATAGAGAGAGAAGAAATCCGCGTAGAAAAACTCGTCAACAGTGAACTATAACATAATGTAGCCGCCTATGTAGTGTGTGTTTCTCAAAGTTTGTAAATTTCTTTGATAATGCACTTTGTCATCGTTTATTTCAGTTTTCGAAGAGTTTGCATAATTTTTTAGCAAAAGATCTTATCTTTAAAGGCATTATGCCTCGAGGATACATCCTTTTCTTTCAACTTCAATATAAAGAGAAGGTTCAAGAAAGGATGCTTTATACTAAATACGTATTTCAGAATAAATACGAAGAATTTTTAATTTTTAGCTTTTTTTTTTCTTTAAAAATGTTCGAAATTATTGCTACATCTCAAATTTCACAATAATATCTTTTTTGACTTATTTCGATTTAAATTAATGTTTGCTCACGGGCTTAAGCATTTTTCACTCACAAAGCACATTCTTCTCGGGAAGTTTATGGGAAAAAAAATATTAATTCTGAATTTTATGCAAAAATATAATTCCAGCTTCGTTCCAAAAATATGACAGCAAAAATTTCTCAACTTGCGGTAATTAGTTTATCGGAAAAATGAATAAAAATTCTGTTTCACAATTGCAATCGCATCAGCAATATACGTTGATAAAACGTTACCAAAATTTTGTCTGTACATAATATGAATTATTTTGAAGGAGAGAAAGACTCCTTATGTGAGAAATTTAAAATTTGCTGAATCCAAGATTTTGTTCGATTTTGCCTGTGGCGATCGACGAAATTTGATGAAAATCAGATTTCAATATCCTTTTTCTTGTTTAATACTACTTAAATTATTTTTAAATACTGAAGATTTCGAAGATAAAAATTGAAATTCACATTTTCTATGTTTAGAATTTAAAGAATTTAACAACGATTGACAGATTCTTTTATGCCATATGTCATATTTATCTCTTTATGATGCTATTAGACGTTTTTAAAATGAAGGAGGAAGAGTAAACAATTAATTTTAAAATTGTTTATTTTCAAGTGTTAGACAAGTAGAATTGATTCTTGTTGTTATTTCATAATAGTAAAGGCATTTCTTTCTTGTGGAACGCAAGTAATACCTCTAAAAATTTTGTGAATTCAACTCTAGGGAATAACAGTTTTAAAATTTGGTATTTCCACTAAAGAAGCTTTAAAGATAGTATGGATGACATTTAAGCGATTTGTTAAATTTGTGGAAACATGGATGTTTACATTTAAAGTCACTTTGATCGCTCTCTCTCTCTCTCTTTAGCATTGATTGCCGACAACTGACCATTGACATCGTTTTAATAATTTGTACTATCGTTTCAGCATAGACAAATGCAAAAAATATACAATTTAAAATGGCTAAAATAAATTACTCTAAAAAGACTGTTTTCTTGAATCAAATTGAGTATCACTAAACATTTTTTAAAGGATTTTTTTTTTTTTTATTTATTTATTTATTTTTGATAAAATGAAAGCACAAGTAACTTTTTTATTTGTACAAGTCATTTTAGTTATAGATACAGCAATTACATTATTACAAATTCGTCATTTACCACAAATATAACCTGGTATTTGTGACGTACTATAGTAGAAAAAAGTAAGCAGTAGAAAATTAGTGTAGTAGAAAAACGTAAGCAGCAACTGCGGCAGCGGCACGCATGACGTAATATGATGTCATTTCTACATTTCCTGCCCTTATAAAACAACTTGGGATTTTATGGTGTACTATGATTTGACTGAATGAGAATGATGCGCTGTAGCAAGGCTATTGTGAAGTCGATTGTTCGGGAAGTTAATCAGCATCAATACTACTTGTAAGTGAACACAAAAAAATTTCTTGTGCGACCGAAACCCGTCATTTAAGGGTGTATTTCGATTCAAACTGCTTATTTTCCGACTTATTTTTGAATTCATTTTTGCTCTCAAATGCACCAAACTTACTTTCATAATCTTTTATTTGGAAAGTACACAAGGTGCCGTGATTGCCGATTCTTTGATAAATGCAGAAAATATTGTAAAAAAAAAATTATCAAAAACGGCATTTCGAACCGATTTTTCCGAAGCGAGATATCTGGGAACGAAAATAAGGGTCATACTGATAAGGTAATTGTTTATAAATCAAATTCTAATTAATTGAGCGTAAAAAGACATCACACGGCACCTCATACGTCCTTTCAAGAATCCCCTCGGCAAGTTTCATGTTTCTATTTTTAAAAATGTGTCTGAAATTGTATCGGAAAATTTCGAGCTGTTGAAGGTGGAAAAGCGTTTTTTCAAATGCACCCTTAGTAATAGAATCGAAATAAAGTATAAATAAATAGTATATAAATCATTAATCTATATATATAAAAGGAATTCTGAGGATAATTGAGGCACAGGCGAAAGCAAATCTTGGCAATGCGCCAACTCGGTCCAGAGGAAGCAAATCTTGGCAATGCGCCAACTCGGTCCAGAGGTATAAAAGCAAGATAGAAAAAAACGCGCAGGTCTGTGCATTCAAGTACAACCACCCATATGTATATGCTGAAAGTTTGTTCTGACGCTCACCCGACGCACGTGGAGTGCCGATGGTCCGGGGAGAGTCACCGGGGGATCCGTCGCGAGCTGAGAGAGAAGCGTACCATACACATAAATTATTAAATAAACCTTCAAATTAAGCCCGGCGAAGCGGGCTGGGTATGCTAGTAATAATAATAATAATACCACATTTATTGAAACAAAGGCAAACTCCCATATTCTTGTGGATATAACGAACCAAGAATAATTAAAGTGAAAAATATTAACTCTTTCGGGATCCGAATTTTTTTTTTTCAATTTTTAGAAAAAATTACTTTTTTGTTAATAACACTAGCTATAAAAATAGATTAATTAATGTTTAACGAATATTTTACTGTCTGAAATGAAACACATGTTGTTGTTTTGCTTACTATTCAATTCACATTCATATAACAATGACAATAGGCTAAGAAAGAATTTCTGGAGATGTTTTGAAAATATTATATTACAATACGATTTAAAAGATATTACAACTTTCTAATATTTTTGTGCATTATTACACGTTATTTTTTTTTTTCAGGAAAGTAACTATTATTTTAAATTCAAAGAGTGAAATATATGTTCAAAATAAAAGAATCTCAAACGGCGCAAAGAGAATCAAATAAATAATAATAATTATTATTATTACTAAATGCTTAAACATGATGAAGTCATATAATAATTGCATAGACATATACCAACATTACTACATGTAAATAATAGCAAAAGTATTTCATAAAACAAAATAATATTCCATTAAAAAGCATGTACTGTTAATAGTATATCACACTCAAAAGGGTTAAAAATGATTAATCAGAATTTTTAAATTAATCTCATTACTTTTAAGCACAAGGAAGTCTTGTAAGATTTATTTATGATTTGTTTCAGCAGTATTAGCCTATTCCTCATCTTTTTGCGGAAATATATCTTATATCCATGAAGTATCCTATCAGAAGCAAAAATCGTCATCAGAATTTTTCTCTGTTCTTGAAAAAATGTGATTCAAAGCGACTTTATAGAGAATCTTTTTTTAATATAAATTTCAATGATGCATTCGTGTAATTTAAATCACAAAAATACTGACTGTTTTAAGATTAAGTGCCACAAAATTACAGAATAGCAATTTTTCTTCAAAAACAGAAAGCCTGTCTAGTGGTATATTAGGAAATGTTTTTTCGTCTTATCCTTTTAATAGTAGCAAGCAAATTAAATTCCGCTTCAATTCTCGTTTAAATGGAATCTACTTCTTTCCGTCTTTGTTTTGAAATACCTGTAACTCAGCATTAACAAGCCATTCTTTTCTTTTACTGCATTCTTTGTTTTTAAAGCCCATTTATCTAAATATTCGTTTAAACAACCAATCAAAACAGGCATTCTTACGAGCTAAGTCACCGCAAATTACTTCCACATTGATAAACCTCACTCCTCACGGCCCCCCTCACTCCCACCCCCCGTAACATCTCTATAACCGTGATCGGGAGCGAACAACATTACCATGCATGCATTATTATTTTTTTTCTTTCCTTTTCTTTGTTATTATTACCCTACTTTTGCTCCTCTCTCTTCGCTTTTCAAAGAACAAAATGAATCCAAGATTCGCAGACTGAAGCCCTATGAAGTACTTCTACTCCTTCATCTTTTATCGCCCTTTTATTTATTACTTTTTTTTTCAAGATTTTTTTTTCTTTCTTTCTTTTTCAATGAAGAAATTAGGGGTGGTTGGATCATTAAAACAGAGATATGAAAGAAAAAGACGCCTATCCTCTTCTGAGGATCTCCGGAAAAAAAAAAAAAAAAAAAAAAAAAAAAAATGCAAGAGTGTGCTGATAAAAAAAATTTCTGCTCTCTGGGAATCAATTAAAATGAAGATCATGCAGCTCGTTTTTGCCTCATTAGCTAATTTAAGAAGAACAGGCGGGATGTATAACCGGTTAGCTGAATTTGTTATCGATTTGTTGACGTTTTACAGCACTCATAACAACCGCCATGGGGGGGTGGGGGGGGGGGGGTAGGAGCATGTTTTTATTCAAGAAGCGGGTGAAACAACACTCAAAAATTTTGAAAAAGCTTCACCGAAAAAGAAATAAAAAATTTAGCTCAAGAACAACAACAACAACAACAAAAAAAAAAAAAAAAAAAAAAAGACTTTAAAGCAGTATTATAATTATTACCACTTCCTACTTGGAATGAAAATCCAAGTAATATCAGTTCAGCAAGATAATTAAAATATTTTGTATATAAGTGGTTCTAATAAAACATGAAAATTGCCTGTATTTTCTTCTCTTTTCCTTTTTCAGCATAAAAGATTAAGAAGTATTAATTTTTGCTAGGCAGCTTCAGGACTTTATTCTATCCTTCCTGCCTTTGACTTAAATCATAGAATTTTTCTTGTTCCTCAGAAAAAAATAGTACCCTTTTTGAACTCTAATCAAGAACATTGTACCTTATTGGCTTTTATTCTAAGAAAAATTTACTTGCATAATGAAAAGTGTAGTTGCTATGTCCTGAACACAATTTTTTACATATTTAAAGAGCCTTTAATATTAAAAAAAAAGTGGCCACGAGGATCTAAAAGGGCCCTTTGTAATTCAAAATTTGTAAACTAAAAAACTAAGAAGTAAGTGTGTAAAACTAAAAAATATTTTCCCCCAGAAGCAACACTTTTCCTTTCTTAAAACCTATATGGAAAACTCTGTAAATAGTGCATGGGAAAAACATATTTCCATACAATATAAAAGGAATTTATCCAAATCATATGAAGTTATTTTAAAAAGCCATACATAAGATGTCACATGTTAGGTTTAACATTATAACTACTCGTAAAACCGAGTCCCCCCCCCCCTTCCCAAAATATTTTTTTTTCTTTTCGTTTTCTTCAAAAGCACTTGTTTTGTATGTTATACATTTGTACAGGTGATAAAGCTCCAGTGTATGCTCATTTTTATGTTATTTTTATTTATTTTTTATTATTTATTTTATATGTATTCTTTCGGAAATCTATATTACTCTCTGGACTGGCGAATTCAATGTGGAACAAACTGAAGCTAACAATTTACAAAGATTCATTACAATGGTTTAAATCAAAATAACTGAAAATACTTTTTCAAGAAGTAGAATTTAGGAATTATTTGAAGTGACGCCATTTGTCACTACACCAATTGAAGCTTTACTAATGTGAATGCTTTTATACTACTATACTGCATTTATTGCACAGAATTAGTATAAACGAATGACTAGATTTTAAAAATTTATATTTTGAAAACTATTAACGTATTTTAACAAGTGATATATGAAAATAAAGAAAACCATTCCAATTTTTTTTTTCTTTTTCTAGTTACAAATGTTTTATATGCAAATAACCTAATATGTAATCAAGTTCCATACATTCGGCAACCTGATGCGCCGTAAAATGTACACTGTAAAAAAAAAAAAAAAAAAAAAAAAAAAAAAAAAAATCTGTAACTTTACAAATGCAAAATTAAGAAATCTGTATGCTTACTAAAATTTTATCTGTACACTGAACAAAATAATATGAAAATATAGAAAATTAGCTTTTGTAAGGCTACAGAAATCTGTAGCGTTACAAAAGAATCTAATAAAATGGCAATAATTTTACTAAAATTTTATTTGTAACTCGAGTGGCAGTAACATAAAATTTCTATGCATTTCAGTTACAAAAAAAAAAAAAAAAAAAAAAAAAAAAAAGAAGAAGAAGAAGAAATCTTTTTACTCTTAAAGAATTTTTTATTTATTGTGCAAATATGTTTCTGCTAATATGAATTTTTACTGTTACATATAAAGTTCTAGGAATTCCAGTTCCTCAGAAACGTTTTATTAAGTTTATAGATTTTTTTACAGTGTACATGGTACATCAGTACTGCATTATTTAGTATTTTAGTGTATCAGAGCTGTATTAAGAATCGTTGACTGCCAACGTGTAGAATGAAAGTAATTAGAGATTTGGTGTTTATCGTATTACGAAAGGTTTGCACATCAAACATTTGTAACTAATAAAAAAAACTTGGAATATTCTTCTTTATTTTCACAATAATTTGTTAAAATATGTAAAATAGTTTTAAAAACATATTTTAAGGGTGTATTAAAAAAAAAACGCTTTTCCGACTTCAACAGCTCGAAATTTTCCGATACAATTTCAGATGCATTTTTAAAAGTAGAAACACGAAACTTGCTGTGAGGATTTTTGAAGAGACGTATAAGATGACGTGTGATGTCTTTTTGCGTTCAATTCATTAGATTTTGATTTATGAACAATTACCTTCTCAGTATGACCCTTTTCTTCATTCAGAGATCTCCTGCTCCGAAAATTCGGTTCAAAATGCCGTTTTTGATTGCTTTTTCTTGCCACGGTTTCTGCATTTATCAAAGAATCGAAATTAACGGCACCTTGTGTACTTTCTAAATAAGACAATTTGCCAGTTTGATGCGTTTGAGAGCAAAAATGAATTTAAAAATAAATCGGGAAATAAGCAGTTGGAATCGAAATACACACGTAACCCAGTCATTCATTTATGAGAATCCTGTATTATGATTTTTTACTTTCCAATTCAATAATATGCAGTAACAACCGAGAAAAGATTTAATACACGGTGGAACATGCTAAGTCTAAAAATATAGAAAACATGAAAATTTTTATTTGTTTTTATTAAAACGCCATTTGCCTGGAAAATGAATACAAGGATGGTTGTACAATTGTTAGATAATAATGTTAAAAAGCAGAATTCAAAAAATATTTTTGCACGCTCTAGAAACTCAAAATTTTCGGACACATTTTCAGGACCATTTTTAAAGCTGAAAACATGAAACTTAGTGATGTGATTTTTGAAGAGATGCATAAGTCGCGAAGAGTTTTCATTTTTCGCTAAATTAATTAGAACTTGATTTATAAACATTTTTTTCCTGATTATGTACCCCCCCCCCTTTTTTTTTGTTCTTATCTCTCTCGCTTCGAGAAATTCGGTTCAAAATGCCAATTTTGACAGCATTTTTTGCATTATTTTCTGTTTTTATCAAAAATTTGACAAGCACGCAATCTTATATAGCTTCTGAATAAAAGAATTTGCCAATTTGATGCGTTTGAGGACAAAAATGAATTTAAAAATAATTCAGAAAATATGAATTTTGGATTTTAATACACCCTTTAAAAAAATATTTCGAT
This sequence comes from Maratus speculifer, assembly GCA_964019185.1. Taxonomy (NCBI): domain Eukaryota; kingdom Metazoa; phylum Arthropoda; class Arachnida; order Araneae; family Salticidae; genus Maratus; species Maratus speculifer. Next base: position 315,851,873 of record OZ025291.1, on the reverse strand, counting down.
AATAATCATCCAAGAAACAGTTAGAAATAAAATAAAATAAATGCAAAAATATTAACTTATTCGTATTTAAAAATTTTCGATTTTCAAAGTTACTTTTTTTGAGATTGTTGATCAATTTATTAATGTTGTTATTTTGAGAACCATCCATATATTTAGAATGATGAATAATATATATATTGGGTCAATAACATCCTTAAATATATTTTTTTTTTATTCAAAAAACGTTACTCTGAGCCATAATAATGAATTAATTTTCATTTATGCGTATAAAAAAATCATCCAAAATTTGATTTTAAATCTGATCTGCGAGATTTTTTTTTCAATTATAATTTAAAACATTTCTATGGTTGAAGTTTTATTCAAGCTCTTACAGATAGTAAACTTGACGAAAAAGAAAATCACCCAATAGTCAACAATGAATATAGTTTACTTAATATTTCGTATTTAAATAATTAACATGAATATTAATAATTAAATATGAAAAACAGTATTTCAGATGTTTATAATATGATTTATAATATTTGAATTCGTTGTAAAAAGGCAGCTATTTTATTTTATTTTTCATTGTTTTTTTTATTATTTTTATTTATTTATTTATTTATTTATTTATTTTTTTTTTTTTGAGTGATTTGAGTAAAAGAAGGTAATGAAGCATCCGTTCAGGGCCAAAATCGTTCGATTGCTAAAACGGTAAAATGATTAAATGTCACTATAATTTAGAATCAAATTTATTTGAAAGTAAGTAAAATCTTTTCTTCACGTGCATAATAAATGTAAAACGTTATTCCAAAATTCTGTTACCATTATTGCATTTAGGGGTTAAAATTCAGTGGTATAAAAATGTACCACTGCCCTTAAAGTTGTTAAATATGGTACTTTTAGCAGCTAATTCACACATGAATTTTAAACTAATTGCTTGCGTAACTTGCTATTAAAATCATTGATTCAGGGAAAAATGTTTGTTATAAGAGAGTAATAAAAAAAAAAAACCCTTCATTCGTGGCAAATTCATTTTCTTATTGTACATTTCTCCACTAGGGTTTTAAAGTATATTGAAATAATTTCAGCTCTGAACACATATATCAATTTTTTTCTGTTCTTTAACAAACAATTTTTAGTGAATAAAACTTTACTGAGATATTAAAAAATTAAGGCTGTTCTTAAGTCCAAAAGGGCAACTTTACCACACAAGATTTAAATTATTTTTGGAAATGGATGATATTAACAAGATTTGTCGTTCAAAAAACATCTAATCACACTAATTTTCCCAATTATTTGCAAACGCAATAGATATTTCAGAAAATGATAACAAAGAGGGGGGTTTCAATTGAATTTCTACGCAAAAGAAGAACAGACACTCAAACAGGGCTGAAAAACATGTTAATTACGTGATCGAAATCTCTTGTATCTCAATAGGTAATTTAATAATAAAAATAATGGAAAATGCATTTTAAATTCCAAATTTCTTTCATAGTCAGACCTTCCAACATTTCAGCCTTCCGTTAAAAAATGAACTTTTTAATCTGTCAAACCGTTTTCCGCTGGTTAAGCAGAGAGTTGAAAACAGCCTTAAGGGTGTATTAAAATCCAGACTGCTTATTTTGTGATTCATTTTTAAATTCATTTTTGTTCTGAAACGCATCAAATTGTCAGATTCACTTAAACATAGTAAATTGTATAATGTTCTGTGTATAATTCTGTCAAATTTCGCATTATAAGCAGAATTTTCCGAAGCGAGAGAGCTGGGAACGAATAAAAGGGTTCATACTGAAAAAATAATAGTCTATAAACCAAGTTCTAATAAATTGAGCAAAAAATGATAACGCATGGCCTCTTTTACATTTCTTCAAAAATCATGTTTTTTGTTTTAAAAATGAGTCTAAAAAATGCACCAGAAAATTTCGAGCTGTTGGGGGTAAAAAAATACTTTTTTGAGTTCTCCCTTAAGGGTGTATTTCGATTCAAACTCCTTATTTTCCGACTTATTTTTGAATTCATTTTTGCTCTCAAATGCACCAAATTTTCAAAATCTCTTATTTGGAAAGTACACAAGGTGCCGTGATTGTCGATTCTTTGATAAATACAGAAAATATTGTAAAAAAGCAATCAAAAACGGCATTTCGAACCGATTTTCCCCTAGCGTGAGATCTGTGAACGAAAAAAAGGGTCATACTGAGAAGATAATTGTTTATAAATCAAATTCTAATTAACTGAGCGTAAAAAGACACCACACGGCACTTCATACGTCCCTTGAAGAATCCCCTCAGCAAGTTTCATGTTTCTACTTTTAAAAATGTGTCTGAAATTGTATCGGAAAATTTCGAGCTGTTGAAGGTGGAAAAGCGTTTTTTCGAATACACCCTTAAATAAAGAAAGTACTAAGTTAATATTTGTATTACAATATTAAACGATGTCCTTCATAATTATCCTTATACGCACCAAATATATGCTATAAATGCTATAATATTTATGCTAATCGCTAGTGGAAAAAAGTTCTGTATTTTTATGTGAAAATATCCAAAGCTAAATGCAAGTCCATCGATCAAGGACAAGTTTTGCTCCATAAACATAGATAATATTCCATTGGCAACAAGAAAAAAACTCAGTAAAACTAACGAGGAGAAAAAGGAAGGGCGCGTTAGTTATAATATGACAGAAGATCAGAAAAGGAACCATATACTGTTCTCAAATAAAAAAAGACAACTTTATGACATAAGTTTTAATTTATTTTTGTTTAATTTATTTTGTTTGAATTATTTCTTAAATTATGGATTACAACATGTTAGAAAACATTTTCAAGCGCTTCTTCATTATGGCATTGATTTTACCATAGAACAGTCGTATACTCATTTCTGAAAGGAAAAAAAAAATCCTTGAAAAAAATTAGCACCATGGCAATGGGACGTATATTTTGTTGCCATAGGTTTAGAACTGCATTGCCTAGTACATCTAAATGCTGCTAATAATTTTTAAAATGGGTTATTTCTCTCCCCAATGTATATTAAATAAATTTTAGTTTGTTGACTTTCTAATATTTTATGGAATTTTTAGTGGGTCTTTTTTTTACGACAAATAAATTATTTTCTGAAATTTTGAATTTTTCTGCTTTTTTTTCTTTGTTATAGGGATAAATGACATTAGGAATTTTCTCACTTTCGATGCCATTCTTTCAACTGAAATAAAATGATAAACGTTTAAATTTTTAAAAGGGGATTGGGAAAAATAAAATCTATATCCTCCTCCCCCAATCCCCTAAAAAAAAACTTTTTTTTTAAATTAACTTTTGATATGATTTTGTTATAAATGTTTCACAGATAACTGAAAGTATATCATTTTATAAATATAGCTATTCCAATTTTTAAGGTTTCTTAAAGTTTTATTTAACTTGTGATTTATTTAACAATGCACATTTTATTAAATTAATTTATAAGTATTTTGAAAAAGCAACATTGAACTGGTAATCGATTGCTATTACATATGCCTGTTTCTGTGGAAAAGAGTTATATCCGTAATAACATGAGTATGTATACATATACATGAATTTTTGCGATATATATTTTTGATATATTCATAATCAAATGCCGAATCAAACTATTTTAATATATATTTCCCTTTTCATATCATTTACATATGAGTAACATGCCTGTTGATCTTATTATTTTCATATATCTGCGACTGTTCTGTAATTTGAAATTTGAAATTTAAAATGCTGAACAAATGATTTTGTGTGGCTAACTTTTTTAGAGTATCTCCCCTTGCGACTAAATCTGCAATATAATTCTATGGATTATGACTTGACCCATAGACTCCCGATGGTTTATATATATGTACGAGTATGGTTGTGGAAGAAAACTATTTTTTTATTATTATTTTGATTGCAATTAATTCCAAAGAATAATCTTCCTTGTAGATTTCTACTATAAGAACTGCTGCTTGTGGTAGCTAAAATAGTTTAAAAAAAAAAAGTAGCTTGAATCAATTTTGTACCAACCGGAATAAAAAATGTCATTCTAAGGTTAAAAGTACTGTAAGAGCTCCAATACACATCTCCCTTCGTGTAAATCTAATCGATATTTTCATCATAATATCGCTCAACTTCTTCGATTTTTCAACAATGATTCGCCCCTTGTTATTCAACAACAGCCATTGAAAAAAATCGAACGATTCCTCAAAGATAAACAAAAGTACAGCGAGAAACTTGTGGTTATTTATGTTAATACGTGCCACAAAAACAGATTAGAAACTCACCACGCTATTTAGCAGTAAATAAAAACTTATATTGAGAGCGACATGAGAGAAAGAATTCGAAAGAAAAAAAAAATAGAAACATAGCTTGTACTTTATTAAAGCGATTCCCCGAGGTAAAGCTGTCTTTTTAGCATGTGGGCAAAAAAAAATAAAAATAAAAAAATGAAGGGGGAATGGACGAAAAAATGAAAACTTCGCTTCTTTCGAACTGAAAAGCTTCTTTTTTTTCCAGCCACCTCTTCGCCCTTGCTTTTTTTTTTCGTTCTTTTTTTCAAATCGAATTCTTTCTGTCGGATTTTATGAAAAGAAGCGAGACACGTGAAAAAAGAAATGGCAAAAAAAAAAAAAAAAAAAAAAAAAAAAAAAAAAAAAGAAGGAGCAAGGAGGAGTAAAGAAACTAAATGAGAAGGGAGTCAGAACTTTTTAATTGCTGGCGTTCGCGCGTCATATCGTTAAATAGGAAAATGAAGCTTGCATTTTTTTAAAGGAAAAAATTTAAGATTATTTTTTTTCTTCTTCTGAATTTTGCTTTGTCTGACAGGTTGCTATGGCATACTTTAAATCTTTGGAGCACATTTTACTAAAAAGCTTTCTTTTCATTTTTTTCTTAACCCCCCCCCCCCCTCTTCATCTGCTGAGCTCAGGTTAAATTTGAAAGCTGCGTGAAGAGTAAAAAAAAATGGGGGACGAGGGGAGGGAGAAAAGAAATTTCAAAAAGGAGCGTTTAATTTACTAATTTCTTTTCCAATGTTGAAGGGAAATCTTCGTTTAACGTATTTATGTATTAATGAATAAATTAGCATATTTCGTGGGGGGAAAAAAAGTCAAATTAATTTGTAACTGAAAAAAAATCGTATTTTATGCGTGATTAATTTGCAAAATTAGGATATATCCCAAATGAATTAGAGCTATCAATAATTGAATCGGTAACTGCAAAAGCAAAAACAGTACATCATAAAGGGAGGGGGGGATGTTCTCTTAAAAAACAGGTAGAAAAAATGCAAAAATGATAATAACAATAAAAGATTTTAATTAAGCTAATCTCAATACATTCTATAGATGTTATTTAAGGAAAAGTACCAACTTTTCTGGTTAAAAAACGAAAGGAAATGGGGGGGGGGGGGAGGAAATCAATTCTTTTAAAAATCCGACCAAGTACATTAGTACATTATCCCTCTGGAAAAGAAAGAGGAAAAAGGCTAGCTAATTGACCATTTAAATACAATGAGAATATCTTGAGTTCATTTTCCGTAACTTAACATTCATTCTTAAAAGATTCAAAGAGGCGGTGGAAAGCACACATTCTGAAGTGCAACAGCAAAAAAAGAGCAACAATCGATTGCTTTTAACCTTTTTTATTGTGTATATATCCACAACATACCCAAAAGCCAGCATACCTTATGCACTAGATTTTACAAAAGGTGCTGCTCTTCCAATACAATAGTTAATAAAATCACAGATGGTGATACCGAGTTAATTTTTCATACCAAAATTTGATTTATCATTTGAGTAACTTCACATTGTTATTAATTAACGATGAACTTTGTAAATTTTAAAAATTCAAAAAGACTGCAGACGTCCAAAAATAGAATTTCAACAAAGGTAAGTTCGTATACTTTGCAATTTTTTATTACAAAATCGATAAGATTTATGAGAAAGGTGAAATTTTCAGTTTGATATAGAGATGCTAAAAATGCCCCTTATAGTCAATATATATACAGGGTGGTCATAAAAAAACTTTGCCGATATATCGAACTCTAGATGCCGGCCATTCAACCGATCGAGATGAGATTTTAGATATAGTTATTCACAGGTATGAGGTCGATATTCTGTCAACAGCAACGAATTGGCACTCGCGGTTACGGTTATAGCAACAGAAACTCCAAATTTTCAAATGGCAATGCCCATTTTCTTCCCTCGCAAAATGCTCAGCGCAGCGTATCGCAATAAACGGATGCGAAAGTTCATGGTGAATTGGCAAAACTCTATTATAATAATGGGATGAATGCTGCGAAAACCTTGCGTGCTTACCGTCTAAACCATTGCCAAATGCTTTGCCCATGCAGCCTGGAAGCTCTTTGTGATTCCGTAAATAATTTCGAAGAAACTGGCTGCACCTGTGGTAGACCGCGATCCAGACGACCAACTCTTCCTGAGGATACTGTTATGGAAGTGCATCACATTTCACATAGTGACTGCAGGACACACGCAAAACTGTATGAGGTGCGTCTCTTGTACTGGATACACCGAAATCAACGGTGCTAAAGTTAGCGAGCTCTTTAATCCGCATTCCGCATGTTTCCTTACCTGTACCAGCGCGTCCAGATTATGAAAGTAGGGGACCATCAACAACATATAGACTTTGCTAATCAATTTATTATCAAATATGATGGAGATAAGGACTGGCCTCTTCACTTATTATAGACAGACGGGGCACATTTCACCTTAAGTGACAATGTCAACACGAAAAATTGTGTGCATTGGGCAGACATGAATTCCCACGCTGTGGCGCCCATGCCTTTACACGGCATGAAAGTTACTGCGTTTTTCGTCATTGCATGCACAATTATTCCCGGGTCGTATTTCAGTAAGCATAACATGCAGCATGTATAACATATCATAGAAGATGCGAATTATGTTTTTTTCTACTGTTTTCAGATACAAAAAAAATTGCAAGAAAATAAAAAATAGCCTTTTTTTTCTGAGGAAATCCTTTGTTTTTTTTATTATCATAAAAACTGGTATTCATTTTTTTTCTCAGTAACAAACATCGAAAAAAAATCTTAAAAAAAAGAATAAAAACAAAAGGAAGATGGGAATTAATATTCATAAAAAAATGCAGAATAACAGTTAAAAAAAAAAAAAAAGAGTGTCAAAATAAAAACCGTGGAATCTGAAATTTTTAATTACCGTTAATCACATGCAATATCATTAAACAGCGAAACGTACTTTCTTTTATTTTGTTTTCCATCTTCCTGTTTGGTTCTTTTTTTCTTAATAGCTTGGAACTTCAGTTGGAAAAAAAAAATATTTTAAAGTTTGCTGAAAATTGTTTTTGAGATAACAATTAGAAGCTATGAAATAGGGCTTAGTAGAAGATAAAAAAAAATTGTTTATTTAGTCCTTATAAATAATACTAGCATATTAATTTTGTTTTATATGCAGCATTACAATTATTTATGAAATATATCAAACCATTAAGATATTTAAATGAAAATATATAAAATACATGGCTATATCAAGTTTACAATTTGCTGTTCTCAAATCATAAAGGGTAATTTTATGACATACGTTTTAGTTTATTTTTACTCGGAAATGTTGTCCCTTTTTTTTATTATTTATTTATTTATTTATTTATTTTTTACACAAAATATTTTTCTGAAGATAGTTTCAAAATGCGCGTTTTGAACCGACATTTTCGCGCTCGAGAAGTAAAACCAGTCTAACTGGGGTGGAGAAGACGTTGTCATGTGATCGAAATAAGTAATTTATTGATCAAAAAATGGAAAAGCGGCATAAATTCCAAATCGCTTCCATGGTCAAGCTTTGCAATTTTATAACTTTCCTTTAAGAAAGGAATTTGTAAATACGTCAAAACGTTTTGTTGAGCAGAACAGTTGAGAACAGCCTTAAATATAATTTTAAATTTCTATTAGATTTTTATCAAATGTAATAAAAGCTTACTTTTATTAGGGATGTTTGTTCTCAAATCCCAAGGAGAAGATTTAATCCACGCATTTTTTAGTTAATTTTTGTTAGGAAACAAATGGAATGTGTAGGTGCGTTTTTATTCAAAAACTATCTAATCAAAATTTGTTTTCCATTTTTTGGTAAACGTAAAAAGATTTTTCCGAAAAACCGCCAAAGTCGGCATTTTGAACTGAATTTTCGGATGAAAGGACAGAAATTAGCCAAAAAGAGGACATGCTTTATAACTCGATAAGTAATTTATTGATCAAAGAACGGAAAACTAATTTGGATTCCAAATCGCTTTTATAGTAAGCCCTGCCCATTTTGTAACTTTACATTTAAAAATGTGTTAAGGCTGTTCTCAACTGCTCTTCTCAACAAGCTCAAAACGTTTTGACACATTTACAAATTAATTTTTAATAGAAAGATAGAAAAAGGGAAAGATTGATTATAGAAGCGATTTGGAATCGCATTGCATTGCCCATTTTGTGATCAATAATGTGCCTATTGAGTCAAAAGCTATTTTGATCACGTGACAAACAGGCTTTTCCTCCCTCTTGAAAAAAATTCTGCAATCAATTTCGAAAAAGTAAAAAACAGCCTTTGTATAGGCTGATCTCACGTAATCAATGAATTAAAAAATGAAAGAAAAAGAAAAAATCATTTTAAAATAGCAAAGTGCAATCGAGATAGTTTTATAAATTTCTTCCTTAGGATTAGCATTAGCGAACGGGTCTTTATTCATGATTAAAGTAGCCCCTTAAGGGTGTATTTCGATTCAAACTGCTTATTTTCCGATTTATTTTTGAATTCATTATTGCTCTCAAATACACCAAACTTTCAAAATCTCTTATTTGGAAAGTACACAAGGTACCGTGATTGTCGATTCTTTGATAAATGCAAAAAATATTGCAAAAAAAGCAATCAAAAACGGCATTTCGAACCGATTTTTCCCAAGCGGGAGATAAGGGAACGAAAAAAGGGTCATACTAATAAGGTAATTGTTTATAACACAAATTCTAATGAATTGAGCGTAAAAAGACACCACACGGCACCTCATACGTCCCTTCAAGAATTCCCTCAGCAAGTTTCATGTTTCTACTTTTAAAAATGTGTCTGAAATTGTATCGGAAAATTTCGAGATGTTGAAGGTGGAATTAAAATTCGTATGATTTTTTTTTTTTTTTTTTTTTTATTTTTGCTAATTAATATAATTATGTTCAAATAATAAAGAACAGGCATATACATTGAAAATATTCCCCTTCTTGGATTTTGTTTTACCGGTGGCCGCATGACCACTCTTGGTCAATTAATTGCCCATAATATTATTGTGGTTTGGTAAATGGCTCTAAAATTTCGCTCTTCCAATTAGGCAAAATGATTAGAAATCTACCTCCCGCTCTATTTTAGCTAGGAATTTAATTACAGCGTCATTTTAAACTTCCGTATTCCCAAGGATTAGTCTTTAATCTTCTCAAATAATACTTCATTAAATTATGATTTAAATCAATGCTTAATAATATCGCTTTATTTGAAATCTATTCTCGCTTTAGTTGAGGAATTTAGTACATATTTGGTCAACATTTCTTAACGAATGTCCTTTCCAAGCTTTAATAGATATGTATACATAAATATAGTATTTTTGTTATATCTCTTCACAACCAAGAAAAATATTTTTAAAAATTAAAAATTTCTGATACATTTTCAATCATAATTCATTTTAAATTTCACCGTAAAGAAAAAATATTGTAGAATATTTAATTATAAATATTACACTTGAAAAATACAAAAACTCAAATAGAGTTCTGAGTGGAATAACACTTTTCACCTAGCGTTTAAATTGCTAAATGCAACTATTTACTAAAAAGGTATAATACGATTTTATAAAAAAAACTTTCCACGATTTACCACGATCATTTTCAAAGGATTAGTTCTGCTGGCAAGTCGCACTTGCTGTGCTGTTTATATATCTGAATGGAAAAGTCTATTATTTGATGGGGGTGTCCGTAAAACTGGATAGTTTCTGTACTGAAGAATTAGATAATTTTAAAATGTTGAACTATCAGCAAAACTAATCCTTTGAAAATGATCGCGGTATCGATCGAAAGATCTCAGGAGCCTTTCCTGTTTTTACAACTGATTTTTAACATCTTTTGGTTTTTAAGTTTTAAAGACCAGTTAATCTTGTAACTGGAAAGTTTTTAATAAAATCGTATTGCACCTTTTTAGTAAGTAGTTGTATTTAATAATAAATATTGGAATATAAACTTCGATGTCTTCAAAGAAGGATATACAATTAGGGACCGTTCAAGTATTACGTAAGCATATTTTTAGTCATTTTGTACCCCCTCCCTCCTTTTGTAAAAAAATATAAGCAAATGCTAGACCCCCCCCCCCTTTTCTTACGTAAGATTTTATGACAACTTATACATCAATAATTCTTGAGTTATAAAAAGTTACCAATCAATTACATTATTAGTCCTACAAATTTATATAGGCATATAGGGATTGTAATATCAAAATATATAAAATGGTTTTAATATATTGTTATTTATTACATTGAACAATAAAACAAGATATACAAGAAGTCTTAACTTACTTAGGCATCATAACTAAAATTTTTGACATGAATCATACAAATGATGGAGTTCAATTTGGTGTTCATATTTAAATCTGATGTCCAGGATCCTTGAACCCATGTTTCAACATTGTCTATTATAAAGTTATCGCTGGAACAGTGACCTGGGGTATTGCAGGTTTCCAGTCCTTGTTCTTTGTCAATGTTAGTATTCATAATTAAATCCGACTAAATTCACTATGCAACTGAACTAAAAAAATGTCAGAAATTCTGCGAAAATTCCCGGAATTCTATGACCGATTGAACGGGAGAAAAGAAAATGCCGGTCTTATTAGGATGAGCGAAGCGAATCCTCTACTAGTCCACTCAAATTACAATTTGTCGTACGCTTTACAAAAAAACTATTCAATATTTTAACTTCAAATTAAACACAAAAATAAATTATGATCTGTAGATTTGCAGAATATAATTTTTTTTACAGTAAAACGTTAAAAAAATTATTATTTTAATTAATTTATTTTACATGCATTTCCAATACGGACGCATTTTAGCAAATAAATAAAAAATGAAACGCGTATATTTTCAGAAAAAAAAAGTTTAAATCATGGAGTAAATAATTATAGATAGAATCATGATTAATTTATTAAATAAACCATGTTTTCATTATCCCGCAAAATCGTTTGCACAGATGACACTTAAACATTTTAAAAGAATTGTATTATGGATTTTTTTTTTTTTGTAAACTGGCAACAAAATAATTGTAAACAAATAAAATTAATTCTTAAATTTGTTATATAAATGAAAAATTAAAAGATCTGCGTGAAGTTGTTGGTTCAAGCTCTTTATAAATATTTTTGCGAAGGTCGTATTGTGGCTAAATAATATCGACTCATTAATCAGAAGGATTTTATAGAAAAATAAGACTTTAATAAGTTCGCAAACACAACAATAATTATTCGTGAAAACGTCACTGCGAGAATGAGAGAGCGCTTCGTTAAAAGGTAATTCCATTAATTGAGTTGCCATTCGCAGAAAGTAAAAAGTTCTCCCACGCGGAGAGAATTACAGCAATTCTCATATCTAAAATAAAGTCAACTGACCAGTTACCCTGGGAAAAGAACCCATCCACACCGGTTCCTGTGTTTTTCTAGTCTTGCAATATACTTGACTTGGCACACAAGTTAACAGACAACAATGAAGACAAAGGGCGAGTGGGTGATGCGGGTCAAGCGACTGCCGATGTATAATCAAAGGACAAAATCGAAAATAAACGGCGAATTTCGAACGGACTGTAGAACGCTCTTTCCCCATCACCCTTTGTTTGCTTGTTGAATTTGAACTGCAGTTGCTTCGTTGTTTAATGCTTACGTAAGAATTGTCGTGACCCCCCCCCCCCTTGTCAGAAAAAATAAGCAGGCTCTGGACCCCCCCCTTCCCCCTTTAGTGCTTACGTAATACTTGAACGGTCCCTTATAATGAGTGAGTTATTTTTTGTTGCTCTCTAAAAAGAGTTGAATGATAAGGGATTTCAAACAAATACTCAATTTTAATTTTATTTATTTTTATTTTTATTTTTATTTATTTATTTATTTATTTTTTTGAATTGGTGTTTTAGTACTTGGATAACTATTGGAACGAATATGTTCCATTATAAAACGAAAGCTCAAAATCGAAGCAGTTGTTCCAAATCTTCTCATTGATATTTATTAAATACTAACTTTTCCTAAAACTCAGGTAATAAAAAATGACAATTTGAGGAAAATCCCTTGTCATTCAGCTACTTTTAGAGGACAACTAAAAAACCGTTCACTCTATCAAAGATATCTTTCCGAATTTCCACAAAATTTGACTAAATTTTTTTAATGAGTTGCTCCATAAAGTTTACTATTAAATTACAAAAAAAAGATCGTTTTTATCGTTAGCGCATAGGCAGATAAAAATTATTCCATACAACTACTCATATTTCATAAAACATTTAACATATTTATATTCCAAATGCACTACATTATTTGCTAATTTTTTTGAAACCGGCGTTAAGTATGGTTGAAAACCCTGCATGATATTAGCTAAAAACATGCAAGAATTAATTTTAACTTTTCAAAAAAAAAAAAAAAAAAAAAAAAAAAAAAATCGCTATATTTCAATGAATATACGTGCTATTCTTACAAAAATCAGTAGACATGTTGTACATAGTATCCAAATATTTGTATTCTGCAGCGATAGATTATTTTGGGCATTTTAATGTACATGATGATCTCAAATCTTATTATGTTTCTTTGATTTTTTGCTGACTCCCTAATTATTCTCCTTATCAAATGAACGTTGATAAATATGAAGTCAAACATAAGTCTTTATAATCCTGAAGCTTCAGATGAATCCGACAAGTACATTTTTAAATATTCTACAAAATGTCTAAAATTGAAAATGTCCGATCATTAATGGCCATATAATGTATACTGAAACTGGAGTTTGACCTAGTACGAATGAAACTTGTATAATTAAAATGAAATACGTGTTAAAATAAAAGGAAAAGTTGATAGAAAAATTTAACATAGGAAATTAAATATACGAACATGAGTTTTAAAACTTGCCTTGTCAAAACTTGTCAAAATTTAAAAAATCGTGTTATCTCTATCGATCTATTCTACAGGTAAACACCTGCAGTGAAAAAATACTACAATTTGCAAAAATGGTAGCTTTTTCCTCTATTTCTGATATTGTAAATTCTTGATTTATAATGAAAACTAATGGACGTCGTTAGAGGTTTTTTTGCAATTTCCCTAAATATGAATTTCTGGATATGATAAGTTTAGAAACTCACGTTCTTATATATTTATATATTTATATAAGTACAGGGTGGTCATAAAAAAACTTTGCCGATATACAGAGCTCTAGTGGCCAGTCCGCTCAACCGATCGAAATGAAATTTCAGATATAGCTATTCAGAGGTATGAGCTCGAGATTCTGTGAACGACAACAAAATGGCGCTCACGGTTACGGTTATAGTTACAGAAACTCGAAAATTTCCAATGGCAACACCCATTTTTTTTTCATCGCAAAATGCTCAGCGCATGCGAAAACCCTAAAGAGCGTTGGAACCGTACGTGTGTCGCAAGAAACGGACATGTTATGAACGCACAAAATACCGTTCTGAGAATCCTTCCCCCATAAAAAAAAACTCGATTGGGGCGCAAGGAGGAAACTTGCATATGACACAGAGTCATTACACTAATCTCTGATTACAATACAGATCGTATGGATCGTATAGAGAAACTAAAACTTTTATTTTGATTACACATTTTCCACATGGGTGTCATCACAGGCAATTAATGGTGATGGCACCCATGCGGAAAATGTGTAATCAAAATAAAAGTTTTAATTTCTCCGATCTGTATTGTAATCAGAGATTTGTGTACTGACTCTGTGTCATATGCAAATTTCCTCCTTGCGCCCCAATCGAGTTTTTTCTATGGGGGAGGGGGGGGAGGATTCGCAGAACAGTTGTTTGTGCGTGCATAACATGTCCGTTTCTTGCGATACACGTACGGTTCCAACGCTCTTTAGGGTTTTCGCATGCGCTGAGCATTTTGCGATGAAAAAAAATGGGTGTTGCCATTGGAAATTTTCGAGTTTCTGTAACTATAACCGTAACCGTGAGCGCCATTTTGTTGCCGTTCACAGAATCTGGAGCTCATACCTCTGAATAGCTATATCTGAAATTTCACCTCGATCGATTGAGCGGACTGGCCGCTAAACCTCCATATATCGGCAAAGTTTTTTTATGACCACCCTGTATATATATAACCATTATAAACTAACACAAATAATTATTTACAATTGTGAATATGCCAAAGGAAGATGAAATTTTATCATTTATAAAATGTAAAATATATATTATTATATCAAGCGAGACAAGAAATGGAAAATACAGTAAGATTCCGCATATTATAAAAATCGGAAATATTGGAAAAATGGAAAAAATTGCGAAACCAAGGCAGAATCAGCCTTTTTAATGTGACGATGTCACGTAAGCTTAATCTCAAAAGTCTAGATAATAAAAGTAATCAGCTAATATTTTCTCAAGTACCAAGCGGTTGAAACTAAATTCACATACCAGTTTCGATAAATCATAGAATTCCTTGGTCATGTGAGGAGTCTAATCTATTAATCAAAGTTTACATCCAGATATAAAGTGCACCCACATCTAAAGAATAAACGAGTTTACCTTTTTTCTCAGTTGATATTCCCACGAACGTAATTAAAATTAGAGAAATCAAGAGTGTAGATGTAGTATTTAGATAAGCAATTATATATATATATATACAGGGTGATTCCAAATTTTTTTTACAATAAAAGAGAGGTGATAGTACACATCAAGACAAACAATATTAAATGGGAGACCAAGGGTCCAAAACGTTTTCCAAAGGAGATAGCCGCTATTAAAATTTTGGGGCCAAAATTTCAAATAAACATAAAAAATGGAAAAATCGGTCGATTGATTTGCGGTTTTCACTAAAATTAACCTTTCTGTCGGCATTTTCTTGAATTAAATTATAAATATAAATTTCAAAAAATGCCGATAGAGGGCGCTTTAGACTTTGGGGTAACGAACAACTATTTTTTGCCGGTATTTTATACATCTCATTAAATGTTTTTGTAAGCTTAGACTCAAACTTAAATTTTGAGCTCAAAGTCTGAAAGTGGGAGTGGTTAAGTAGCACAAACTGAACTGTGTTCAGAGTGTTCAAATTTCAAATGATTATAAAAAAACGGAAAAATTGGTTTATTGATTTGTGGTTTTTAGCAAAACTATTCTTTATGTCGTTATTTTCTTAAAAATAAATTATAAAGATAAAATTCAAAAAATGTCGATAGAGGGCGCTTTAGACTTTGGAGTAACGAACAATTATTTTTTGCATTTCATTAAATGTTTTCGGAAGCTTAGACTTAAATTTTGAGCTCAAAATCTGAATAGTAGGGAGTAGTTAAGTAGCACAAACTGAACTGTGTTTAAGGGGGGGAGTGTTCAAACTTAAAATAATTATAGAAAATGGAAAAATTTGTCGATTCGTTTGCGGTTTAAAATAAAACTATTCTTTAAGTCAGTATCTTCATGAAAATAAATTTTAATGATAAATTTATAAAACTTCCATTAGAGGGCGCCTTAAACTTCAGAGTAACCAATAATTAATTTTAACCATTATTTTTTGTTCTAATTAAATGCTTGCAAAATCTAATTAAATGTTTTCGGAAGCTTAGATTTAAACTTAAATTTTGAGCTCAAAATCTGAATAATTAGGAGTAATTAAGTAGCACAAATTGAAGTGTCTTCAGGAGTTGAAATTTAACCCTCCCCTCTCCACGAACACAATTCAATTTTTCGCTACTTAAACACTCTCAACGATTCAGAATTTGAGCCTGAAATTTAAATTTATGCATTTGAAAGCATTTAATGAGATTAAAAAATAACAGTTAAAAATAGTTGTACGCTACTCCAAAGTCTAAGGCGCCCTATATCGGCATTTTGTGAAATTTATCTTAAAAAAAATTTTCACGAAAATGCTCATTTAAAAATTAGTTTTAGCGAAAACCGCAAACGAATCGACTAATTTTTCAGTTTTTTATAATCATTTGAAATTTGAACCCTCTGAACACAGTTCAGTTTATCTACTTAACCACTCCCAACTATTCAGATTTTGAGCTCAAAATTTAAGTTTAAGTCTAAGCTTACGAAAGCATTTAATAAGATGCAAAAAATAACGCCAAAAAAGAGTTGTTCGTTACTCCAAAGTCTAAAGCGCCCTCTATCGGCATTTTTTGAAAATTACCGTTATAATTTATTTTTAAGAAAATACCGATATAAAGAATAGTTTTAGTGAAAACTGCAAATTAATGAACCAATTGTTCCGTTTTTTATAATCTTTTGAAATTTGAACCCTCTGAATACAGTTCAGTTTGTGCTACTTAACCACTCCCACTTTCAGATTTTGAGCTCAAAATTTAAGTTTGAGTCTAAGCTAACGAAAACATTTAATGAGATGCAAAAAATACCGGCAAAAAAGAGTTGTTCGTTACTCCAAAATCTAAAGCGCCCTCTATCGGCATTTTTTAAAATTTATCTTTATTATTTAATTTCAAGAAAATGCCGACAAAAAGAATAATTTTAGTGAAAACCGCAAATCAATCGACCGATTTTTCCGATTTTTATGTTTATTTGAAATTTTGGTCCCTAAACTTTAATGGCGGCTATCTCCTTTGGAAAACGTTTTGGACCCTTGGTCTCCTATTTACTATTGTTTGTCTTTATGTGTACTATCGCCCCTCTTTTATTGTAAAAAAAAATTAGAATCACCCTGTATATTACACCGGGCAACGAGAACAAGTAGACATATAGAGAGTGACGAAAATCAGAAGCATGATGATTTCAATGCCAATAAATGCTTCTGGTAAGTTAAATTAAGGATGCTCAAACTCTCTTTCCTCTAATGTCATAATATAGAATATTTAATTTAATGTTAATATTTATTAACATTTTAGTAATGTAAAAGATTACGGCCTTATGTTTATATCTATACCACACACAGCAAGCACCCTTACATTAACAAATGAGTAGAGATGGAGAATAAAGGTCGATGCTTTACTAGTTTCTTTAGAAGTGTGGCATTATAGAATGAAGACAGGTGCTGCGTCTTAATCTTCGAAAGTGATGACAAAATCATAACAAGAATTTGTTTTATTAGGTACTAATAAATGAAAATCTTGAATAATTATGAAAAATTCACAACACATAAAATTTTGTTCATGAGGAGTTATAGTCACAATAAAAGTCCTAACTGAAACTTGAATCAGAAGTCCCTTATATTCGATGATAAGCTCCTTAAATAAAAGAAGATATAGACTAAGTCTTTTCCCATTAATTTAGTCCTTTTCTCTACTATTTAGAAAAACCATGCGAAGATATAAGTCGGCTTTTCCTTCTTGCGTCTTCTACACTGTAAAAAATAATCTTGTAAAACAACAGAAAATATCTGGCAGCAAAAGTTGCCAGAGAATTTCTGTTAACAGAAATTCTCTGGCAACTTTTGCTGCCAGATATTTTCTGTTAACAGAAATTCTCTGGCAACTTTTGCTGCCAGAATTTTTCCGTATGTACAGATATTCCTTGTCAACAGAAATTCTCTGGCAACTTTTGCTGCCAGAATTTTTCCGTATGCACAGATATTCCTTGTCAACACAAATTCTCTGGCAACTTTTGCTGCCAGAATTTTACCGTATGCACAGATATTCCTTGTCAACAGAAATTCTCTGGCAACTTTTGCTGCCAGAATCTTTCTGTACATACAAATATTCCTTGTACATACAAAATTTTTCTGGCAACTTTTGCTGCCAGAAATATTCTGTATGTACAAGAAAAGTGTGTGGTCAGATATTTCTTGTACATACTACTTGTACGTTCTGGCAACTTTTGCTGTCAATTTATTTATTTATTTATTTATTTATTTTTTTTTTTCACAAGAAACATCTGCGAGCAACCACTATATATTATACAGATTTTTTAGCCTATATTTAATGTTCTATGTATCCTAAAATAGACTGACTGATTTTAAAATTTAATCACTTGCAAATGGTAGTAGCCTTTTTTTGTAATAGCTGTCACCATTTGCAAATTATTGAATATTAAAATCAGAAAATCCATTTGAAAACACACAGTATCTTACTTCTAACCTCAATGCTTTTAAATAAAATTCTTAGAACTAGAAATATTTTCTAGTTAAATATGTATTAATTTTTTAGGGTAGTCATTTGAAATCCATTTGATTACATTTATTTAATTCTCAAATTTGAAGAAATTGGCTATATGGCAGCACATTGAATAAGTTCCCTCATATCAGAAACTGATGCTGCCAAATTCCGCATATTTAATAAATTTTGTACTTTGCTTTCTTTGCTGAAAATAGCCTGAATTTAGTTATTTTTCACAAATGCTTGTATATCCAGTTATATATTGCACACTAAACATGAATGGTGATGGCAATAATGATGTCAAATGCAGAGGAGAGTAAAAACTGGGAAGAAATGAATAATTTTGTAACAAAAGACCAAATCACTTATTCACACTCAAAACACTATTACAGTGAATTTATTTTGGTTTCAAATTATAATTTCAAATAAAATACTAAGTACCACAAAATACACTGATAAGCAAAACTACACACTCACTGTGTAATAAATTAAAATACATAATCAATTTCATAACATTAAAGAAAAATTTTAGCAATATGCCCAGAAATAATAAAAATATATATCATGCATATTTTCCAAGTTTAAATATTATAAAATAAAACTGAATACTCAGAACCCCTTTTAAAAACAAAATACCCCTGATTTTTTCCTTGAGTAAATTTATCAGACTTCTTTGATTTTCATTATTAACATTATACATACCATATTTTTAAATATAGGTTGGATTTCTCATCACTTATTCTAAAACTATGACATTACATTTCATGAAGGATCAGCCCTTCCCTATTTACTAGATATTGGGTCAGATACAGCCTGACCTGCAAATTCCATTTTAAATCAACCCACAACCTGACCAGAACCCGCAAAAATAAATTTCTGCAACCCACAACCCGACCCGAAGTATTTCAACCTGCAATGAAATGAAAGTAAATCATGTTTTAAAGCTATTATGAAAAATAAACCTATCTATATTTAAATATAGTAAAACTTCTGAGTAGGGTTATCTTAAATATGTTTTTTCGGCTCAGAATGAATCTAATTTTTTTTTCTGCAGACTGAGTTTACAAGAGAAAAAATTCGCAGGTCATGTATAGGTTTTTTGCAACTCAGATTGTTGGGACTTATACAAAATTTAAGCTAAACTATGTTCCCAATGAAAATAAATACACATTTGAAAATGTGTGAATATACATTCCATTTAATTTATGAGAGATAAAATGAAAATGTGAAAAGAAAGGCAATTACAGATTATGCTTTCTTTCAGAACCATTTCATTTTTGATATACATGAAAATACATGCATTGTATTTTTGATACTTTATATACACATATATATATTACATGTGTGTGTAGATTGAGAGGTGCCCACTATTCAGAGATTTAAGCGCTCACATATATAAATTTGAGGAAGTGAAAAAGTGTACCCTTAATAGAGGCATTCACCTTTCAAGAGAAAAGCCATTTTGGAAGTCTTTTCGTACATGTATTTTGAACTTAAAAATATTTTGAATATGGATTTGTTACAACAACACAAACTGTGTTGAAGAATTAACAGAAGTGTAAAAAAGTTGGGCATTAACAGTTAAGCTGACCATCTGGTCAAAGGTTATGCAAGTATGTAATTTAAAATTTTCAAAAATTGGTAACTTGTCTTTAATATATGAGCTATCCAGAGAAGATGAGAACTTGTGATCATTTTGTGTTTATTTATAATTTATACCATGTGCAATTATTATTTAAATATTGAGAGCAACTGTAGAAAAAATATGATACATAAAAAAAAAAAAAAAAAAAAAAAACCTGATTTGTTTGGCAAGAAAACAAATATTTTTACATGCAGACATATTTCTCTGATTTTAGAATATTTTTACAAAAATCCTTTACTTTTGACAGACAAACCTTACTGATTTTCCATAATTCCCCTGATTTCCAAATTATGTCAGCACTTTGTGAAACTTATATTAAACCTTCACCTGATGAGATTTATTCATTGTCTATAAATTGAAACCACATACGACTATAAACAAACATGAATTTCAATAAAAATCTCAAAAATCGCAGCAAGACATAGAAAATAGTTTTATTCTTAATTCTTTAACTAATAATTAATTTAAATCACTCTGTCCACATGTTTTTACAGTTTGCCAAATCTTTCACAAGTTTCACACTTTTGTTCATCTCTCACTTGCTACTTGAAGAATCTGGAAGAATTTCCATCAAGCCCTATAAGAAACAAAAAAAGATAACATTTAAATTGAGTTCCATCTTTTCAATTTTGTGGAATATAGTATCAAAAAATCCCAGAGCAGGATAATGACAACCTTTTTGTCATGGTAGATCAAATTTCAAAAGCAAAGTTTTTTAAATATAAAATATAAATTTAAAAAAAAAAGTTTTTTTTCTTGTTTTGTGTGTGTTTGTGAATAAAAAGAGTTATTTCATGCAAATATGCATAAAAATTACTTTGTGTCGTTAATTAGGGATTGACCAAAGTAAGAATTTTCTATACCAAACACTTTTTAATACATTAGCTTTAATAAACTTTGGTTAAAATTAGATTATTAATAATTTAATTAAGTTACATACATTTTTATTCTTAAATCAAATTACACAAAAACATTAATGGAAGACTTACTAACATTAATTTTTATGATTACTAATTTAAATATTAATGACCACTTGCAAATTCATTTACACTTATTTTTATTATTTTACCATTAGTCAATGTCAATATCCAAAATAACTTATGAAAGTAGTGAGTTATAAAGACTACAATTAAGAATGAAAATTGCAAAAACTCAAAAATTCATTCATTCAAAAAAACTTAAATTGATTTATAGATTGTGTATGTCCAATTGTAAAAATATTGAATATAAATGCTTGCAAATACAAAAGGTAATTCAATTAGTATTTTCAACTGTTTTCTGTCAAATTATTGATATTTATGTTTTGATTAAGTGTTGATGAAGTTGTCTTTGTGTCGAAGATAAAAAATGCAAGTGATTTAAGTAAATATCTCAGATTTGTACAAATTTTGGAAAAAGGATAAAAAGTGTCAAATTATTACGCAATAGGACATTAATGATTTATTTGATATGAAAGAAAAATAATGAATAAAAATTTTAATGTTATTTGAATTCATAATTAGTACAAAAAAAAAAAAAAAAAAAAAAGAATGTAGTTGTCACTTTTTGTGAAGATTAAAATGACAGTAGTCCAGTTTTTTTTTTTTTTTTTTTTTTTTTTCTTCGACGAGTTTTACTATGCAAATTTCTCAATATAACTTTTTCAGCATGTCTGTTTTAATCTAACTCCAAGTAATCAAGTAATGCTTCAATATGTACTAATGCATCACTGTAGTTAACTTTTGATAAGTTATAAGGTGTTTTTCATTATTTTAAAGAAATACTTTGAAATTCCTTTTTTTAAAACTCTGAATCACAAGTGACACACGTCAAGTATCATCATCATTTAAAACTTCGTAGTATTCTAATTTCAAATGTTCATTAATCCATTGTTGCATTGCTTCTTTATGCTCAATTTCAAAACAGTTTCAAATGTTCTAAGATTTCACTCTGCATATCAGTACTATTGTTATCTTCTGTTGGAATTTCAGTTTCTTCATCTGATAAAAATCTCCTCCATGATTTCTTAATCGTGATGTTTTTTACTAGTTTCTATACAGCATCAGCATAATAAACTGCATTCAAAACTGAGATTTTTACTCTCCCGGTTAATCTGCAACCTGGATAATTTGATCCCAATTAATCAAGAATCTACTACATTAAAAAACCTTTTAAATAAATCTAAACAACTAATGAGATTTTTAAAAAAACGAGATGAAAAAAATGAGCTAATTAGGAAAATGTTTTGATTTTAAATAAATCTGAGTTTTGAAATTCTGGATTTGAATTTGATACACTGAACAGCACCATCAAACCAAATTTTACCTTAGGAAAATAACTGAAAACACAACTTTTTGAGAATTGGGCTTACCTCAGAATAAATTCCATTTTTACTTGGTATTCTTCTGAATAAACAAGACTGAAGACAAAGTACGTGGCAAACCAATCTTTAAATCATCATCTGCCATTACATACTGACTGAAGCTTTTTCTTGGAATAAAAAGTACAGCTGATTTGGTTCCTATTAATTTGAAAAAAATTTTAAGTACATTTTGTAAACATAAAGGTTTACATAAATGAATGAAAATTTTTCCCCAAACATTGGAGTACATAACTATGGGGCTTGTCACCCTCCTTCTCGACACTAAAAATCAGTTTATTTGATGGGCTTTAAAAAATGTACAGAAGATTAATTAATTTAAATAATAATAATGAAAAAAAAAACCAGTGGTAATTGATTTATAAATGGCTATTCATTCTTTTCCGTTTTACAGAATGGGTTGTAAGGCCTAGTGATTTGCTATTAAGGGCTGATTTCGCATTTTATTAAATAAGATTATTTAAACATTACAGAATCAGCTAATATAAAAGTAACTTAGTCAATGCAATCTTAGCTTCCTTGTATTTTTTAACAATATAACAACTAAACAACCAATTGCTAGAAGATAATGGTTTTTAAAAATGAGATTTTTAAATGTAACGTTTTAAATCCAATATAATTTTAACTATTTTTTTTTCTTTTTTTAATATTCGGTAAAGTGTGGCCTGCGAGTTTCGTGAATTCATATCCGGAAAGAATTACAATTTTTGTGTATAAGTCGCAGGAAAATATTGTAAATTTCATCAATTTACCTTGGGAAAATATAAAATTTCATCACTTAAAAAAAGTAAATTTCATTGAACGGCATGGAAAAAAATGAATTTCATTGATCAAGTGCAGAAAAAAGCATGTTTTGCCAATGGGGCTAGAAAAAAATAGAAAATTTCCCCGATCGGGCACGAAAAAATAGAAACTATTGTCGATCAGGGATAGAAAAATCACACATTTTGTGGGTCGGACGCAAAAAATCGCACATTTCGTTGACTGAGCAAGAAAAAAATTGTCATTTGTTGATGATGCTGGTAAAAATGGAACATTAAATTCATCAATTTTAAAAAAACAGCATGTTTTCTCGGTTTATTGTGTGAAAAAAACGCAAAATTTGTTGATCGGGTAAGAAAAAATTGCAAATTTTGTTGATCAGGGATGAAAAAATCGCTAATTTCATTGATAAGACACGGAAAAATCACAAATTTTACAATGTGCAGATAAATTGAAAATTCCGTTGGTCAGCTGCAAAACAATCATGAATTTTGTCAGTTTATTATAAGGTCAAAAAGTGCAAGTTTCCAGGGGCCTCGCTAAGGGGGGGGACAGGGGGGGAGCCTCCCCCCCAAACATTCCCAAATGTTGTTACACTTGGCAAATTTCATTGAAATTTTAATAAAAACTGTAATATATTTCCTATTTTTAGATAGAAGTTGCAAAAGTTATAACTCTAATTGGGAATATTATTGAAATTTTTACAAATAAGAACTGTATTATATTTTCTAAGTGTGGTAACTTGGCAAAATTATAAAACGAGTTGGCAAATATGAAAATTTGACTTGGCAATTTAAGGTCTTCTCCCCCACCAATAAAAAGTCTTAGCGATGGCCCTGCAAGTTTCATCTTGTTGTGTAAAAAAATGCAGATTTCATCAAAGTTAATACAGACATCACAAATTTCGTTAGTCGGGCATGGCAACATTTGTATTTCTTTAATTACGGGTGGAAAAACTGCACATTTTGTCATTCGAACACCAAAAAATCGTTAGTTTTATTGATCAGATTTCTAAAAATTTGAAATTTCGTTGGTCTGAGAGAGAAAAATTGCAAGTATTTCGTCGATCGATATGTTGATGAGGTGCCGAAAATGATGAATTTTGTCGATTGGCTTCATAAAAATTTTACTGATCATGCGCAAAAAAAAATCATTGATCAGGCTTGAAAAAAACTCAAATCCTGTCGATCATGTGAGAAAAAAATTGTGAATTTTATCGATCGGCTTTGCAAAAATTGCAAATTTTGCCTATCAATTTCATAAAAATCGGGAATTTTGTTGATCAGTCACAGAAAGACTGGGAATTTTCTCAATTAGTTTTATAAAAATCGCAAATTTCGATCATGCAAAAAGAAAAAAAATCAAAAAATTGCAAATTTCGTCGATTATGTGAAGATAATAGTGAATTTCATCGATCAGCTTTCTAAAAATTACACATTTCATTGAGCAGCTTCATAAAAATCTCTAATTTCATCGATCGGCTTCATAAAAATTGCAAATTCTGTCAATTAGGTTCAGAAAAATTCACTTTGTATAAAATAGCAAAATTTATAGATCAGACGCGGAAAAAATCGGGAATTTTCTCGATTGCTTTCATAAGAATTGCAAATTTTGTTGATGGCGAGGTTATATCACAAATTTTCTCACTTGGCTTCGTAAAAATTGCGAATTTTGTCAATTGGTTTTGCAAAAAGTACAAATTTGACTGATCAGGCATGGAAGAATTACAAGTTTCTTTAATCGGGCACAGAAAACTGGGAATTTCGTTGATCAAATTCAGGAAAATCTTGTTGATCGGTTTTTTTCTCTCTAATTTGTTCATAAAGTTCACATTTTTTTCAGCACCAGCCATTTATGCTTGTCTTTTAGCACCTTTAATAATACAAAACTTACTCTCTTGAATAAAATCAAAGAATATTTTTACTTTTGAAAATAATTCTTGCGATATCTGTTTATGTAAAAACATAAAAACTGCTGATACAGAGATTAAACATTAAAAAAAAAAAAAAAAAAAAAAAAAAAAAAAAAAAAAAAGCCATAATAATAAAAAAATTTAACAGAAACTGTCAACATAAATTTCATTATTGAAAAATAACATGCGTGGAGAAGAATTGAAGCATGAGATAATTCGTAATAAGCAAATAGTAAATACATAGAAAATCTGAAGATCGTTTTTTTTTTAAACGATGCAGTAAAGGAAAAAATAATTTTTTAAAAACCCAAATTGTGAAATTACAGTCATAAAGGATCAATGGATACTGAGATTAGAAAATCAAAATAATGAGAAAATTTGATTTTAAATATATAAATTGTTAATTATTTCAAAAACAAGACTTGACTTTTACTCCAATACATAAAAATACTGAGAATAAAATATAGAAAATATCAAAATAAAAACATTTTAAAGAAAATTTAGTTTCAAAAATAGGATACACAATTAACAATAAGCATACAATTTTTACAAAATAATTTAACTTTTTCTTTAAGGAAACACAAAAATTTTAAAAAGATAACATTGAAAATATCAAAATAATGAAAGATTCTACACTTTAAAAGACAAACTGTTAAATTATTTTCAAAAATAGGGTTTTTAAAAACAAACAATATACATATAAAAATCCCTCCATGTACTTATGCAATAATTTGAAATTCGTAAACAGACAAAATAAATAAATAAAAACACACAAAATAAATAAAATAAAAAATAAATCAATACTTAAAAAGTCGTTTTTATGCATCCAACTTGAAATCGACATCCAAATGAACATAAATTTTCATTATTTTGATTTAATTAGCTTTATTTTAATATTTTCAACATAGTTTTTATGCATTCAACAGAAATAGACATTTTAAATTAACATAAATTTTTAATATTTTGTTTTAATTTGCTTTATTTTAATATTTTCAACATTGTTTATAAATTGTATGCTTTTACAACTGCATTTTTTAAAATAATTTAACAATTTATCTTTTAAAATATTATCTGAAATTTTCAATATACTATACTTAGTAGTTCTATGTAGTGGAGAAAAGCCAAACCTTATTTTTAAAATAACTTACAATTTATATTTTTAAAACTTTTTTCATTATTTTGATTTTGTAATTTAAATATTTTTAATGGCTGCAATTTTGCAATTTATATTTTTTAAAATATATTTTAGCTTTTCTTTACTATTTAATTTTTTTTAATCTCAATTTATTTATGTATTTACCATTTGCTCATTACAAACCCCTCACCACACTTCATTTTGTATATTTTTTTACAAATAACATTAAAAATGCCCATTCCTGTTGACTTTTTTTTTTTTTTTTTTAATGTAATGATTAAATTTTATTTCAAAAAATTTTAAGCCCAACGCTGCTATAAATGACCACTGGACAAAAGCAAGTTTTTTAGCTGCATGAAAAAACTGGCTTTCAGCAAATGGTCATTTATAGCAATGTTATGCTTAAAATTTCTTAAATTCAGAGGTTAAACATTAAAATATAATCCAAAAGAAAAAAAATGGATATAAATAGTAAATAAATACAGTACCCCCTCGTTATATCGCGCCTCGATATCTCGCGCATTCGGATATATCGCACATGTTATATGTCTCCCAACTTTTTTTCTTCGAAAATTCTGCTACGAAAAGTAATTTAACGTGCTTAATAAAAAATCATGCAAAGTGGAAAAAAGCCTGAAATGAAATAATAAGAGACAGGGGTTGGGGGGGGGGGAGAGGTAGAGGGTGAAAAGAAAGCAGATGGATAAATCGTATCCCATTGGCTGGGCCATAATGTAATTTCTTATTTTTAAATGGTTAATGGAATTTCTCTGTCTTCATTATAAGATATTTTTTACTTGCTATTATTTTACTTACTATTGCTCTACTTACTATTTTTATTACTAAACATAAATTACTAATTTTATTTTTAAGACTTATGCTGGTAAAAGATGTAAAATTTGTACTAAATCACCCGCTCCCCCGGATATATCGCACATTCGGATATATCGCGCATTTTTCTTGTCTCCCGAAAAGCGCGATATAATGAGGGGCTACTGTACTTTAAAACTCTAAATTTTTATGCATTCAACAAAAATTAGCATAATTTTTTTATTATTTCGATTTAATATGCTTTATTTTAATGTTTTTAACATAGTTTTTATGCATTCAAAAGAAATCGGCATTCGAAATGCTCATAAATTTTTATTATTTTGGTTTAACTTGCTTTATTTTAATATTTTCAATAAATTGTATGCTATTTAAACTGCATTTTTGAAAATAATTTGACAATTTATCTTTTAAAATGTGATTTGAAAGTTTCAATGCACTATACTTAGTATCAATGGCAGATCTAGAAGGGGGGGAAACGATTGCCCCCCCCCCCTAAGCCCAAACAAAGGACCTGCAGAGTGACATTAGATGCCCGCACGGAAAAGTTGTTGGCCCTAAACTCAAGATCGGTGCGACCCGACCTGGGTCGCACCAACTTTAATTTATTATACTGGGACTGGGTCAAGTCTGCACACTTTCAGAACTGGGTCGGGTCTGACTTTTACAACAGAGCTGGATCTAGACACACTGTTTTTTCCCGCTGTTTTCCACACTGTTCAAATTAATTTGAACTGCATCAAACAGTAGAAGTAAACCGGACTCAAACACGACCCAAGTAGAGATTAACCCGACCAGGATAAAAAAAAAGTGGACGAATTTTGACCCGTATTAAAAAAATGATATCCGAGCCGTGCATCAGACTGAAGTTTCCAAATTTCTAAAATGACCCCCCCCCCCCATTGAGAACTCTCCAGATCTGCCCATGCTTAGTATTTCTATATATTGTGGTAAAAGACAAACCTTGCTTTTGAAATAACTTAAAATTTGAATTTTTTAAACCTTTCTTTTATTCTTTTGATATCTCAGTATCTTTGTACATTCACGGTAAATTTTTTAATTTACCAATTTCATGGTTGCAAGTTTCAAATTTGGCCAGGACTGAAAATATTTTGAATCATTTCCCCCCCCCCCTCCCTCGAGTGAATATGATGATTCACGATTTTTTTCATGGCCATTCAAAACAAAAATGACTGACAAAATTCGCTTTTTCCCCATAATTTTTATCAGAAATTGCATCTCTTAAGCGATTTTTGATAAAAATCATTTTTGGTTCAATTTAAGCATTTCATTTAAGCGATTTTTGGTCAAAGGATCGATGATCTTTTGACCAAAAATCGCATTTTTTGCAATTCTTTAACAAAAATTCGTGACTTTTCGCAATCTTTTGACAAAAATTCCTGACTTTTTTTGCGATTCTTTGACAAAATTTGCATCTTTTACACGATCTTGACAAAAGTTGCGTCTTTTTCTCGTTCCTTTGACAAAAAATCACGTTTTCTCCACAATTCTGACAAAAAGTAACGTTTTTCTTTTCTGCTATCATTTGACGAAAATCGCGTCTTTTTCACGATCCTTTGACAAAAGTTTGCGACTTTTACGTGATCCTTCGACAAAATTTCGCGACTTTTTCACGATCCTTTGACAAAATTTGTGTCTTTTCCACGATCTTTAGATTACTCACGTCTTTTCCTCGTTCCTTTGACAAAAAAAAAGTGTTTTCTCTGCAATTCTGACAAAAGATAACGTTTTTTCCCGCTATTATTTAACGGAAATCGCATCTTTTTCACGATTCTTTGACAAAAATTTGTGTCTTTTACATGATCCTTTGACAAAATTCGCGTCTTTTCCTCGCTCCTTTTACAAACAATCGTGTATTCTCCGCAATTCTGACAGACATAACTTTTTTCCGCTATTTGGCGGGAATCGCGTCTTTTTCGGGATTCTTTGAAAGAGACTGCATCATTTTCGCGATCTTTCAATAGGAATCGCGTTTATTTTGCTCTTCATTGAAAAAAAAATTTCTTTTTTCCGATCTTTTGATAGAAATAATGCTTTTTTGCAATCTTTTGACAGAAATCATGTATCATCAGCAATCCTTTGAAAAAGAAAAAAAATCATATCTTTTTTCACAGTCTTCTGACGAAAAACGCCTTTTCCTCGATTTTTTGACCAAAATCGCATTTTCCCCGCAATTCTGACAGAAATAGCGTTTTCCCACGATCATTTGAGGAAAATCGCGTCTTTTCTGCGATTCCTTGACAGAGACTGCCTAATTTTTGCCATTCTTCGACGGAAATAACGTTTTCTCGAGATCCGTCATACAGGAATCGCATTTATTCTGCAATTTTTTGACGAAAAAGGCATTCTTTTGCGATATTTTGCATAAAACAGCACTTTTTTCTGCGTTTTTTCAGTCAGAAACAACGCCTTATTCTGCGATCATTTGTCAAAAATCATGTTTTATCTATAATCTTTTGA
The DNA here is from genome assembly GCA_964019185.1 of Maratus speculifer. Taxonomy (NCBI): domain Eukaryota; kingdom Metazoa; phylum Arthropoda; class Arachnida; order Araneae; family Salticidae; genus Maratus; species Maratus speculifer. The sequence goes on along the minus strand of OZ025291.1, from coordinate 315,822,492 downwards.
CAAAAAATCGTGTCTTTTGGCGAAAAATGAGTCATTTTCGCGATCATTTTTCATCGTCTGAGATTTTTCCGTCCCGCTTCCGTCCTCGGGAACTTTTAAAAGACGGATTTCCGTCCTGTAGACGTAAAACTTGCACCCATGCAATTTTTTAATTTCACAATGTATATTTTTTAAAATGTATTTTTGCTTTCCTATACCATTTTATTTATTTTTTATTTATCTTGGTTTATTTATATATTTACCATTTACTTATTACAAATCCTCCACCCTAACCCATTTTGTATATTTTTTTACAAATAACTTTAGAAGGTCGATTTCTGTTAAAAAAATTATTTATTATTATTTTGTAATATTTAAACTTAATTAAAAAAATTAACCCCAATGCTTCTATAAATGACCATTTGACAAATACAATTTTTTTTGCTGAACGAAAAAAAACAAAAAAAATCTTTTCAGCAAGTGGTCATTTATTTTCAGCAAGTGGTCACAATGTTATGTTTAAAAAATTTTGAAAATTCAGAGATCAAACATTAAAATATAATCCAAATAATGAAATTTTTAACAAAAATCAGTATTCCAATTAGTATTTGTAAAAAAAAAAAAAAAAAGAGAGAGAGATTTGGGAGGGGGGAGGAGAGAAGAAGGTAATTTGTAATGAGCAAATTGTCAATGCAAAAATTAAATAAATGGAGGTAAAATTTTTTGAAATGTCAAAGTAAAGCAGATATTCATTTTTAAACATATACACTGCAAAATTACAATCATATGGGATAATTATCAGTCAGTATCTTTTTTTATGTAAATAATGTAGTAGGGTAGTTTAATAATTTTAAGACTGAATATTAAAGTAAGCAAGGGCTGATCCAGCCGTCCTTTTAGAAAAGGATCATGGCTTTTTTCTTTTGTGGGGTGGGGGGGGTCATGTCTCTTAATAGGTAAGCAATTTTTATATTGAAGATTGTCGCCACATCCAAAATAGCTAAATTTCTGTTATTTTTGGGAAATTAATTTCATTCATAACAAAAAAGTTCCATAAATATTCGTAAAAATATAAATATATACATTTTGTTCAGATGCCAAGAAATTGAAAATTTTTCCACTTTCATAAGAATCAAAGAATCATTCAAGAAATTAAGTAATTTATACACATTTTTAAGGCTTGACAGTTACAAAAAGAGGTTATGAGGGAGCAATTGACAGACACAGCCTAAATTCAGTATAAAATTCTACAATTTATGGAGGTTTCATGAAACTATCTTTGCCTTTATTAAAAAATGGAAAATGTTAATCACATTTGCTCTGAATAAATGTATCTTGCATCTAAAATTAAAATATACTTCATGGATAGGTCAGAAATTACCTACTTTGGGTTTAAGTTCAGCTTTAAAGGAGTCTAGATGATTCTGATTGTTAAGGGGGCTCAGGAGTTGATCAATATGGAAAAACATGTAAACAGAGCTCTCGCTTCGAGTCCATATAAAAACAGAAGTATTCAATATACCTAATTTAAACTTTCTGATATTTTACAGGTATGTTTATAGTCTTACAAAATTATAAAATGAAGTACTTCAATGTAATATAATAAGAAATATAGCAAAATTTATGTAACACAATTTTCAAAAAAAAAAAAAAAAAGTGTTTTATCACCAACACATCTTAACGTTGAATTGACTTAGAACCTAATTTTTGCTTTAAAAAGATCAGGAAACTTTACTCTATAGAATGAATTAAGGATATAACAATCTCTCGAAAAAAACCTTATAAAAAAACTCGCAAACTTAAAAATTTTAAAAACACCTAAAAAATACAATTCTTTTTTCATTAAAAATACCCAAAATATTAAACTATCTAAACTATATTAATTTATTCTCTAGATTAGATAATGATATTATACGCATGCAAAAAAAAAAAAAAAATTAAGCCATTCCATCAAATAGTTTTTTAATCTTGGTGTTCGTGGTCAAAAATCAAGTTTTGAGAAAACGCGACTTAAAGTTGAAATTATATGGGTGCGGCCATGAAAGTGTTGATAGTTAAAAATGCAAATATTTTTTTGCGGTTTTTTGCATTGGGTTGAGAATTAATTGAATAATCAAACTAGATCATTCAAAAAAAAAAAAAAAAAAAAAAAAAAAAAAAATCGATTTTTTGAAAAGTTTTCAACCCTGAGCAAGAAGTAGAGTTTCTTAAGTAGAGTTTCAAAAAAGAAAAAATATATATACATTTTATTTTTAAATTTCCTTAAAAATTTTCTTTGTTCAGATGGAGTTTATGACTTCCCCCCCCCTCCCCCTGGATTCACCACTCAAAGTAAGTGCAGTCAATCTTGTAAAAGTTTTGTTCATCTCATAATTCTGGAATAATAAAGCAAAGACTTAGTTTTGGGTATAAATACAAAGTTATTTGATGTGCAAAAGGGTTTTGTACATTTTACAAAACATTATTTAGCCAGAGAATCTTTAAGCATTTTTACAGCATTTATAAGCAGTACGTATTACTTCTTTATCCACAGTGAATGGATTAATTAATACCTAACAAATTTACTGGTCCATAAAATATAAAACATAAATTGTTTTTTTCCGACTTTATATGACTTAGACCAATTGAAGTTTTCTGCTCCTTTTATGTGAAATTTTACACAAACCTCAATACAGATCTTTATTATAATACACAGTATACTAAGACTATTATAATGCACTGTGCATATTTTTATGCACAATTTTGGCATTTTGCAATCAGATATTATTTTTATTTAATTGTTCTTCCATAATGTGTCTTATTCTCAGAGCATTTACATTCAAGGATGCAAGTTATATTAACTATAATACATAGTATAAACATCTGGAAAAATTACATCATTAAGCAATGACCTCCTGGTTATTTTTTAATAATCTCACAAAATTAGGCTTATTTGACTCATATATAAATGTTTGCTATATTAGAAGAAAGTTTCATAATCAAACATAAAACTACATTATTAAATAAAAATGAATAGTACTTACATTATCTTTAATTGATTCTTTTTTACGCAAATCAACGTGGTTCTCGCGCTCGCGCTGTTTACAAACTAAAAACATGGCCGACACGGATCTTCTTCGCTTCACTTCCCCTACAGTAAGAACCTGTTGCCGATGAAATTCTCGGAGTCAGAATTTTGCTGTCGTAAAACAATTAAGCTGTAGGAAAACAGCGATGCGTTTTTTAATAGTTTGATGCTGTTAATAAACATATATGTTGAAAAGCGGGCTGTTTCATTACAATTATTTTTTAACAGTGCAGATTTTTGCTGTCACAAAACAGCAAAACTGGAGAGAAACAGTGATGCGTTTTTTAATAGTTTGATGCTGTTAATAAACACATATCGTTGAAAAGTGGGCTGTTTTATTACAATTATTTTTTACAGTGTAGGTCCAGAGCATGCAGAAATATTCCTCGGAATATCCACCGAGTATCATCGCCACTTCCTTCAGAGACACTTTCTCTCAGAACAGGCTCAGAATCCAACCTGTCTTTGACAGAACTAAAACTTAATAATCATCTTCTCTGTTGTAAAACTTTCATCTCTCGATCCCTATATCAAAAACAATTGCACCTTTTTCGCAATTTGGAGCTTTATCGCCTGATGTCATTTTTAAGCTATCGTCTCATAAGTTCGTCATGTCTTTGCAACCCCAAGATAGGATTTTACTTTCACTTCGCGATTTTACAGTGGGAATATTTTCTCTTTTCCACTTATCGGTACATCAGAGCAGTGGCGCCAACTTTGGAAAAATATTGGGTGGGCTGAAAAATATTTTTGTAAAATAGTGTGACCAATTTATTTTTCTTTGAAGGGTTGACAGATGGTGAAAGATGAGAATTTTAAGTCGAACTATCATGTTTTAATAAAGTTGCAATTTTACTCAATTATATCCTCATGCGTTTTTTCTTATGAAGACACTGATATTTATTGTAATGTCATGATATCATGAACATGACTACAAAATGAATTAGCAGAAAGTTAAACTTGGAGCAAAACATTTCAGCCATTTAGGGGGTGTCAGTTGGAGAAATAAAACACATGATCATTGACAAAATAAATTTTATTCTAAGGAGAAAAATGAATGATAAAATAATAATCAAATAAATAACTAGAACAATGAAAATTGGGTACGCTATGATTCAAAATTATTGGGTGGGCTCGGGCCCCACGAACCCAAATAAGTTGTCGCTACTGCATCAGAAGAATACTATACTGGCAAACCTATTCAACTGCTTCTCTGCATAGTGTCGTTTTCGAAGATGAATTTCGATAGATCGAATTTCGATATTTAAGGGTGTATTCCGATCCAAACTGCCTTTTTTCAGATTTATTTTTAGATTCATTTTTGCTCTCAAATGCACCAAACTTTCGAATTCTCTTATTTAGAAACTGTACAAGGTGCCGTGATTATCAATTCCTTGATAAATACAGAAAATGTTGCAAAAAACGCTGTCAAAAACGGCGTTTTGGACCAAATTTTTCGAAGCGGGAGGTCTGCGAACGAAAAAAAAGGTCACGCTGAGAAAATAATTGCTCATAAATCAAATTCTAATTAAATCAGCGAAAAATCACATCACACGGCACCTTGTACGTCACTTCAAAAATCCCCTCAGCAAGTTTCATGCTTCTACTTTTAAAAATGTGTCCAAAATTGTATCTGAAAATTTCGAGCTGTTGAAGGTGGAAAATCATTTTTTCTAATACACCCTTAAAATCACTATCTGCTTTCACAAACACATTAGCTTTCTTATATCAGCCAATTTCTGGATATTTGAGGGTTTTCTCCGGTAAATCAGTTCGATTTGTTACAGAAGATAGATACCATCCGTACTCTCTTAAAAAAAATCATCGATTTTCGCTCAAAAGGAGTGAATTTTCACTCCTTTCCAGTGTCGAAGATGCACTTATCCTATAGGAGTGAATTTCATCCTTAGTGCGGAGTGAATATTTTCACTCCTTTTTGATAAGCCCTTTCACTCCTTTCTGAAAAGCAATTTTCACTCCTTTTTTGACTAAATTAGTATATGTAAAGAGTGACGGTACTCCTTTTTGATAAATTGTTTTTTCACTCCTATTTTGACTAAATTAGTATGTAAAAAGAGTGATTGCACTCCTTTTTGATAATTTATTTTTTCACTCCTATTTTGACTAAATTAGTATGTAAAAAGAGTGACTGCACTCCTTTTTGATAAGCAGTTTTTTCACTCCTATTTTGACTAAATTGGTATGTAAAAAGAGTGATGGTACTCCTTTTTGATAAGTTACTTTTTCACTCCTAATTTGACTAAATTAGTGTGTAAAAAGAGTGACTGCACTCTTTTTTAATAAATCCATTTTTTTCACTTTTTGTTTTTCGATTGAATTTGTTTGTATTGATTGAATATATAGACAAAATGGACGATTTCACTTTTACTTTGAGAATCTTTTTTGCTTTGCTTTTTAGTATATTTATAGTTTATTATGTTTGTAATAGAGGGTTTTTTTCTTTGTTTTCAATAGTAATTTTTATTTATGTCTGAAATAATTTTAAAAATTTAATTTTTTATGATTTAATATTATAATTAACTTTAGTTCTATATTTTAACACAGATAAATAACAGAATTAAAGAGAAATTTTATAAGAGATTTAATAAATTTCTATGTCTTACTTTCTACAGTTGATGAACTATTTATGTAACATATGCCTCTATTTTAGAAGTAACATAAAATGCAGTTGTTGATATTTTCCAAAAACAGGTTTATAGTACAATGCTGGTATTGTAGATTCAATATTCATTCTAATCATGGTTTGAAATTTGCAATTCCAATTAATAATTTCAGGTATTGTGTCCAAGATTATTATTGATATGACACCACTACTTCCAATCAGTAACTTTAAAATATATTTGTTAGGAAAGACATATTTGTAAAGTTCAACAATGATGAGGAACTTATAAAATAAATAAATTATGACTAAAATCTCTAAATCAAGATGGGATTTCCAACTTTTTACATACCTGCATAATCACAGAGAAAATGTTATTTTATTTAATCAGAACATTTTGGCGATTTAATACAACAAAATTTTGTTTAAGATTATGATGGTATTCAAAAAACTGAAAATCTCATCTCATCTCTGATATTATAGAATCAATCATTATTTGTAACCTTTTTTTTTTTTTTTTTTTTTGGGGGGGGGGGGGGCTTGTAATGATGCAAAGGTTATGTTCTACAGTGAATGATTTGTTTTTTAAACAAAATGGATGAGTTTGAAGTTTATTAAAAGACTAATTTAATTCGCATCAAAACACTAACTCACTAATGTTAATGACAGGATTTCTTTTAAAATACCATTTGCATTTCAATGTTTTTAAATACTTTTTTCTTCTTGATATTGGATAGCTAAGGCTGATCTCTACAAAGTTCATTCTTTACTTCATCGATTTTTTTTGCAGGTTTATTAAGAGGCTACTTTAATTTTCAAAACTCATTTTGAAAATGAAAACATCCTCATACAAAATAAATTGAAAAAAATATATATATTTGAGATTTAGGTCAGTTATCTTAAATTTGGAAGAAGAAAAAAAAAAAAAAAAGGTTTTTAAAAATATGGAAATGCAAACAATATATTTAAAAGGAATTTTCTCATAGGACAAACACGAGTAAGTGAATGTTTTTGCATAAGTGAAGTAGACTCGTAAGTTTATGATATTGCATATAAACATATGAGAGGACTGTATAGACATATATTTTTTTTTCCATAACAAAATTCTGTCTTTGCATTTTTTTTAATTACTACTTTAAGTCATTGCACTGTGTATTTAAACATGTAAACAAAAATAAATCTTTGTAAAACTGCAACTGCACTTTAGTAAAACATATATCAGAAACCGAAGAAAAATGATTAAATGTAGTTGACAGCTGACTTTTTTTTTCTTTTTAATTACTAACTTATTCTAATTTTTCAAGAAAACATTGGATAAAATAATAATGGAAAAGTGCATTTTCCCTCCCCAATAATTGAAAAAAAAAAAAAAAAAAAAAAAAAAAGAAGAAGAAATGTTTGTTAATATTTACCTTTAGAGAGAATTAATGTGATAAACCCTCAGGATTGAAAGAACACACATTAGCTAAAATAAAATTTATTACTTAAGTACATGTTGTCGGAAATGAAACCCAAGCCTACCAATAGAGGTTATAATAGAATGCAGTAAAAGATATGTTTGATTTAAAGTATTGATTTGTTTGTTTTTCTTTTTAGTGTCTTTAATAACAAACAGTCAAACACAAGAAACATAGTATATTTCATCAAGTTTAATTTGTAAAAAATTATTGAGTATGTTAGAAGATGTTTCACACAAGAGAAAAACTCCTGTCAAACTATCATCCTAAGGTTAGGTGTTCAAAAGAATCACTGCACTTCTGTGTGCTTCTTAAAATAAATCGTAAATAAAATTTATTTATATTCATTTTACTTTAATAATTAAAAACCTTCAATTTTAAATGAAATCAGCATATTAACAGAACACCCATTTCACCATAACAAATATATTTCAGTGTTTGCCTTCCATTATTCATGGTATGATTAGTCTTTCAGTTTGGTACATTCCATCAATCCAAAAAGCTTGTTGCATCACCTCAAAAAAGTTCTCTATATAGAAGTAAATTCATATTAACTTCACATCTAGTTACAACCTTCTTTTTACTCTGCTAGTGCTATGATATTAATCTTTTGACCTTTGTATGTCCATTTCATAAGTTTATGCACACCATTTTATCGTGTGTTAACACATTGGTACTATATTAGGCAGTTCTAGTGAGACTAGGGTTCATTGTCATTGATCTAGTATCCTACTAACTTAGTCACAGTGTAACACATAAAACATGCAATTATTTCAATGATTTTTAACAAATTTGACAAATGCAAGTCAGTCATCTCAAGGAGGCAAAGTATTAAGCATCACAGCCAATACTTTAAAACTTTCAGTGCAAAACAAATCGAAAAATTTATACTTACACATTTGAATATACAGTACTAAAAGAAAAAAAAAAATTTTATTGCACAATAAATATATTTAAAATGAATCACATAAGAATTAAAACAGTATTTTATTTTCTATACATATTATAAAACATTTAAGTGCTTGCATCCATGGCTTTCAAAATAATGTTCAGATTCTCCACTGAGCTGCAGGGCCATTAATAACTTTGTAAATCATAAAATTAAAAAACTCGACAACTTGATAAACTTGACAGTAAATATATAATGGTCAAAAAGTCTTTAAGCTGCATTTCTCTACTTCAACTGATTCTTGATCAAGGATCAGGAAAACATTCATCACCCGTACACAAGAAGTACAGCAGCTTTTCTTCAATTTCTTGAATTGCTTCTTCCAAAGAGCCATTTGTCTTCTACAAATATAAAAATAAAATTAATAATCATTTATATTTTAACAAAAAATTAAAATACAAGAATAAAATATTTTTTAAATATTGACTATGGTGTATTGGAAAAATATTACTTCATCATAACAGGAAATCTCATGTATAAAAGTATATTTTTAATTTGGTTAGCTTAGTTTTTACAGTAAAACAGTTTATATGTTACTTTTCAATATAATACTTCAATATTAATTCATAGAAAAGACCTACTTTTTACCTGAACCATTCCTTTATAAATCAATCAGATATCGGAAAAATCTTACTTTCAGTAACATTATTCTATTAATTTTTTTAATAACTGACTTTGATAACTTTAATAAAAATATCTATCTACCATATTAAAAGAGTTTTTTTTTTTTCTTTTTTCTTTGTAAAGGAAGACCTTGCTGTACTCCTATAAAAAGATGGGTTTAGGTGAAACTGCCTGATTTTTATGTGTTTTTGCTGTGAATACAGAATGTCCCCCATTTCTCTTTTTTAAGATACTGTTATAGGAAGAAAATTTAGATGAAAATATCTGAAATTAACAATGTTGTAAATTTTGATATCCTGAGCAATTCAAATTTTACAGTCCATAGCATTTTCACATATATCAATTTCAGACCATTTTCAGGTGAACCTATTTTTCCTGGAGTACTTCTGGCAGGATGGTCACAAATATTGTATTTAAAAATTCCCTAATTATCCAGGTTAACTTTAAAATAATGAAATTTTCATAGATAAATATATTTTAACAAATACATGTTGTCAATTTTTAAAAAATATTCATAAACTTTTAATAAGTTTATACATAAAATTATTTACACAAGTTTTTACATAGCTAATCAAAAATACGTTATACTGTACAATGTAAGAATACTGTGTTAACAAAATGATATCTAGTGAGGAGCTGAATGAAAATTTACTGTGTAATAATGGTAATGACAATAAGGGCAAACTTCAGTTAAGAATAATTGATATTTGCTTATTACCTCATCGCAGAACTGCTGGCTCTGAAAACAAGTTCATTTTAAACTGCTTGGCTTTTTTGGGTTTAAACTGATAAATAGTGGTGGAGAAATGCGAAAAATTGTGATAAAAGAATATCTATTAAAAAAGAAAACTGGTTGGATGACTCCAAATTAGCATTTGTAACTGCAATGTTCATGTATAGCAAGTCTGATAAATTAGCATCAGTAAAATGAGAGAAAAGACAATTGAATGAAAGTTATTGATTGAAGTGATTATCTCAGAAGTTTGTCTATCTATAAGTTTATAACAGATTGAGCACCCCCTTCTTGAAAAAAAAAGTTGCAAAGATTGGTGAAAGTTTCTTTTGAACCCTTAAAGGGAAGGGATCCCACTTAATGTTTATTCTAAAATGCCACATTCACATTAAAATTTTAAAATAAAAGCTTGCTTTGATAAATCACATGGGGGAAAAAAAAAAAAAAGCTTTTATTTATTTGCAAATAAATTAGTTTGTAAATCCTGGTGCCATTTGTAATAAAAGTACTTTGCACCTAAAAGGGTTAAAAATTAAAAAGCCAGTCAAATTCTTTCTCAGAAATGGTTGCTTGGAGGATTATTCCAAGAAGCTAATGAATGGTTTATACTAAAAGTTCTTGACAGAACAGATGGGTAAAATAAAAGACAGAGAATATCACTATCATTATTTTAGATTCATGGCAGGCTTATAAAACAGACTAAATTAAATAATAATGCAGGATTTGAAATATCAATATAATTTTGCAGATACAGATTACAAGTCATCAAACACTTTTGGGGTCAGCTAAATTGGGAAATAAGAAATACCGCCAAACAAAAGGTTAGGACTTAGATTAAGTAATGTTTAACTGAGTTTTTATGGTAAGAAATTTACAGAAAGGATGATTATTTCATCACTACTTTGAATGACATTAGAGATGTTTGTCCTCCAGAATAATTGCTGAAAATTTTGACTTTTTTTTCTTTTTGTAATTTCAAGGTTTAATATAATATTTATAATGTGATCGTTAACATTTATTCTAATACGAATGGTTTTGGGATACAAGCGGATATAACTGTACTGCAAACTTAAAGTTTGAAATTTGGATGAAAGGAATCTATATCTGCCACTTTTCATGTTATAATTAAATTTGGTGATATTAAAGACAGGTTTAGAGATTAAAACTTTGTCTATTCTGTAAAACATAATTTAAATTGGATGATGATTTTAACCAAATCTTTTGTCATAAAATTTATTTATTTATTTTAACTAGATATTCTTATGTAGCTTTTTATTCTGTTCTTGATCAGGATAATGTTTGCTATTAGATAAAAGGTTTTTTTTTTCTACTATATTTCCAATAGCATAAAAGCATTAAAATTCCAAAGTATAATACATACAGTAAATATATTAGATATTGATTAATAATTGCTCATAATAATTTTTATAAAACCCTTCCTTTTAATACCTTCTTGAATTTGTGAAATACTTTTGTGTAAGAAAATATGTACAAAATAATTATAAAAATATCAAATCTTTATAACAGAATCTTTGGCACTGAGAATCATCCGAAAAATATGTTAAAAAACAGAATAATAATTTAATTTGCTTAAGAAACTTAGGCTACATTCTTGTTTCATAATTAGAGATCTTTGTTTTTGAATTTTTTTATAAACAAAATTTTACCATCAGTCTGAGCCCCTGAGCCCGAAAGCTGATATAAAGAGAGAGTCCAAGTTGGTTTCAGGCACGGACTGAGCCCAAGAGCTGAGATAATTTTTTTCTTCCCAGATTATTGCAATCATATTGGAAATTAACATATTTTTCAATGAATTTCCAAGTTAACTAATATTTTCCTGATGTTTCCATGTTAGATTTGTGACTACCCTGTTCTGCGGTCTTTTTGCAGAAAGCTTTAAAAATGTCTAGTTTTGCTCTGTGAAATACATTTTTGTGATAGATCAAATATGCAACAAATCAAAGCTTCTTTTTTTTCTTAAAAAATAAAAAAATAAGATCAAATCTTTTAAAAAGGAAATATGAAAACTAAGCTTCGCTTGCATGTATATTTTGTAAAAAATAAAGCTTGTGAATGTTAGAAAAGCTGCTCTTGGGTATACTTTACTATCTTCAAGATTCTCACAAGTTAACAAAATATAAAACATTTTTTTTTTAATCAAATGGCAATTTTGCATTTTATAACCTATTTAAGACACTTTTCAAGAATTTTAATTATGTAAATTATTATACTAAAATAAACTAAAGAAAACATACTCCAATAAATCTGACCAGAGCATCAGAAGAAAATAAAGTATCCAAGCTTTGATTACCAGAAATCTGTAGAAAAAAACATTTTTAGCAATAAATAGATATCAATTAAACAAACCAGAAAAGCATATTAAAAAACTGTTACAAGAAAAACATACATTAAGAAAACTGTACATAGTAAAAGCTGGATATGTAACAAACATCTGGCCCTTTAGACAAATACTGTATGTCCCATTTTATTATTGCACACTCATTAATAAAACAAATGCTTATTATTCAGTCTAATTTTAAGTCTTTAAATATTTTGTATAAATTTATATGAATTTTGCAAATGTAAAGCCATTGTTTCGAAAGTTATTGGAATAAAATCTTTGCTGAGTTAATTAATCAATTACCCTACAGCTTATAGAACAACAGCAAAAAAAAAAAAAAAAAAAAAAAAAAATATTGCTGTTTTATTCGACACATTTTATCATTTCTAAAAAATAAAGGAATTCTTCTGACATGTGTAAAAATGGTTGAAATAGTATTGAATTATTTTAAAATTGTTCAATATTACACCTTATTATACATATTACATGCTTGAAAAGCTCATAGCTTAACTGTCAAATTATTTTTTTTACCATTTCTTCCAAACTTATTTTTTAAACAAAAATGCAATATTTCTAATATAAGGAATATTATATAATACTATTAAAACAGAAGACTAACTTAAACAGATTTCTTTTCAATCATATGCAGTTTTGTTTATGCAGAATTTATTGCAATATTTCTGAGTTCAATTTATGTCTATAATTAGATCCCCCCCCCCCCCCCCCGCACACACACACACAATCTCTCATATCCGCATACATTATAAACATCTTTTTCTACTTTAGCAAAATAAAAATTTTAAATATATCAATCTGTATACATTTAACTATAAAATATTCCATTTTTTAGTATTTTGTTCCTTCCAGATAAAAATCTTTGCCTATTAATGTTAGTCGCAGAATTGTGCAACTAAATGAGATAGGAATTATGATTCAGAAATAGTGTCAACACTCAAAAAAGGACTATTTACAGATATGCATACATACATAATATAATATAATGAATGTATAACTAACAAAAACATTTATAAGAAAAATTTTCAGAAAATCTTACATGTCATTTCTTATGTGTGCAACACACGTCACATATATATGTTTTGATAGAAAAGAATGCAGAAACCTGGAGATGACAGGGAAAGGAAAGGGTAAATTAGGCTTCAGTTTTCTGAATCACTATTATTCTGGGCTTCGGAGACCTGTATTTATGAGCTCTGGTGAATTCCAACCAATATTTAAATATGTACAAAAAACAGAAATACGTAAGCTGAGCTCTGGTGCAAATTAAGCCCTGCAAATGATCATTGTTTTATTTTTTTTTTATTTTACAATCTCAAAATGTTTACAAGTTTACTTAGAAAATCCTCTTCGCAAAGAAGGTATTTCTGGTTCAAGTAGTGTTAAATAAATTAATCCTACAGAATGATACATAAAATTGGACCTGCAAATACAGAAACATCAACTCTTTGAAGTTTCATCACAGTTTTAATACAAGAAGAAAATTGTTAAACATAAAGTCATATGTAAGTGCATTACAAAAATCTTTAGGTCCGCAAGGAGTTTTCCCATACTGTAACTCACTCAGAGTCTTTTGGAAACATTACTAGTATTATTGCGTGTAGCTTGGCGAAATGTTTACTTTTGTATTTTTAATGTTTTTTAGTGTTTTAATTTTTTTGGGTACTACTCTGTTATCCCGTCAACCAATTTCGCCAAATTATACAAATCGCCAAACTAATAGCCAAATTATACATATTGACATAATTTTTATTTTTAATTACAAAAAAACAAATAATTAGTAGAATATTAATAAAAATATTAATAAAAAGTCGAAATAAAAATCACTTAATGACATTTTAAACACGTGAATCGCATTGAATGTCATTGAATGTGACATTCACGATCATCCATTATTGGCATTTAATCTTATAGTTTGGTGATAATTTTTTGGTCGACGGGATAACCTAGTACTATCATTTTTTGTATATAAATTTTATTTATTTTTTAAAAATGTATTCAGGTCTATCTTGATTTATATTATTCAATCTTTTAATAATTTTATTTTGTTTTTAAAAAAGCAATACCTACCATATATTTTTATTATTTAAATTTATTATTATTTTTTAACAAAAAAGGAAAAAAAAGTTGATACACAGTTTAAAATATGTCTGAATAACTAGTGTTCAAGCAAATAACTTTGTTTCATCCCTGATATTTTTGTCCTTCACAATGGCTAAAAAGACTGATCAGCAAATCAGATTATATATATGCAAAGAATAATTTACTGACAGTTTGAGATAAAAAAAAATACCTTTCTTTTCTTTCTGAAGCCTGCAATTGGTAATAAATCTGCTAACATTTATAAGGCACGGAAGTTTTCTAATTGAATATAAAAAGAGAGAAAAAGAATAAATATAAATAAATGACATAACACAAATAAGACATAAAAGATGCAACATTTTTGTATTATCTTGAAGAAGATTTTTGTGTATTTAAAAAATTGGCCCTGGATGGTATTAACAAGTAATATCCATTATCATTTTTTTTTTATGAAGATGAGAGTTTAAAAACTCACTTTATCCAGAAAATATATACAGGGTGTATCTAAACTACTGGGCAAAACTTTAAGGGGTGATAGTACACATCAAGACAAATAATATTAAATGGGAAAGTAAGGGTCCCAAACTTCTTCCGAAGGAGATAGACGCCATCATAGTTTAGGGTCCAAAATTTGAAATGATTATAAAAAACGGAAAAATTGGTCGATTCGTTTGCGGTTTTCACGAAAACTATTCTTTATGTCAGTATTGTCTTGAAAATAAATTATAAAGATAAATTTCAAAAAATGCCGATAGAGGGCGTTTTAGACTTTGGAGTAATGAACAACTATTTTTTACCGTTATTTTTTGCATTTCATTAATTTTTTTTAGAAGTTTAGACATAAACTTAAATTTTGAGCTCAAAATCTGTGGTTAAGTAGCGCAAACTGAACTGTGTTCAGTGGGAGTGGGTAGGTTCGAATTTCAAATGATTATAAAAAACAGAATAATTCGTCAATTGATTTGCAGTTTTCACTAAAACTATTCTTTATGTCAGTATTGTCTTGAAAATAAATTATAAAGATAACTTTAAAAAATTGTCGATAGAGGGCTCTTTAGACTTTGAAGTAGCGTACAACTATTTTTTACCGTCATTTTTTGCATATCATTAAATTTTTTTAGAAGCTTAGACATAAACTTAAATTTTGTGCTGAAAATCTGAATCGTTCAGAGTGGTTAAGTAGCTCAAACCGAATTGTGTTCAATGGGGTTGGAAAGGTTCAAATTTCAAATGATTATACAAAAGGAAAAATTGGTAGATTTGTTTGCGGTTTTTTCTAAAACCATTCTTTATGTCAGTATTTCCTTGAAAATCTATATATATAAAAGGAATTCTGAGGATAATTGAGGCACAGGCGAAAGCAAATCTTGGCAATGCGCCAACTCGGTCCAGAGGAAGCAAATCTTGGCAATGCGCCAACTCGGTCCAGAGGTATAAAAGCAAGATAGAAAAAAACGCGCAGGTCTGTGCATTCAAGTACAACCACCCATATGTATATGCTGAAAGTTTGTTCTGACGCTCACCCGACGCACGTGGAGTGCCGATGGTCCGGGGAGAGTCACCGGGGGATCCGTCGCGAGCTGAGAGAGAAGCGTACCATACACATAAATTATTAAATAAACCTTCAAATTAAGCCCGGCGAAGCGGGCTGGGTATGCTAGTAAATTTTAAAGATAAATTTCAAAAAATTCCGTTAGAGAGCGCCATAAACTTTAGAGTACCAAACAACAATTTTTAACTGTTATTTTTTGTATCTAAATAAATACTTCCAAAAACGCAAAAACTTAGACTTAAATTTTGAGCTCAAATTTTGAATCGTTGGGAGGGGTTAAAAAACGTAAACTGAACTGTGTTCAGGAGTTGAAATGTTACCCTGCCCACTCTACGAAGACAAATTTTTCGCTACTTAATTACTCACAATGATTCAGATTTTGAGCTCAAAATTTAAGTCTAAGCTTTTAAAACATTTATTTAGATTAAAAAAAAATTATAATAATTAAAAAAAAAAAAAAAAAATAACGGTTAAAATAGTTTAAGATGCCCTCTAACGGAATTTTTTTAAATTTATCTTTAAAATTTAATTTCAAGGAAATACAGACATAGAGAATGGTATTTGGGAAATACGCAAACGAATCGACCAATTTTTCCGTTTTTATAATCATTTGAAATTTGAATCTCCCCACCCCCATTGAACACAGTTCAGTTTTCGCTACTTAACCACTCTCAACAATTCAGATTTTCAGCTAAAAATTTAAGTTTATGTTTAAGCTTCTAAAAAAATTTAGTGGGATGCAAGAAATAACGTTAAAATATAGTTATGTTACTCCAAAATCTAAAGCGTCCTCTATCGACATTTTTTGAAATTTATTTGTATAATTTATTTTCAAGACAATACTGACATAAAGAATAATTTTAATGAAAACTTCAAATCAATTGACCAGTTTTTCTGTTTTTTATAATCATTTGAAATTTGAACCTACACACTCCCATTGAACACAGTTCAGTTTGCGCTTCTTAACGACGGATTTTGAGCTCAAAATTTAAGTTTATGTCTAGACTTCTAAAAAATTTTAATGAGATACAAAAAATAATGGTAAAAAATAGTTGTTCATTACTCCAAAGTCTAAAGCACTCTCTATCGGCCTTTTTTGAAATTTCTCTTTATAATTTATTTTCAAGACAATACTGACATAAAGAATAGTTTTGGTGAAAACTGCAAAGGAATCGATCAATTTTCCCGTTTTTTATAATCATTTCAAATTTTGGACCCTAAAATTTGATGGCGCCTATCTCCTTCAGAAGACGTTTGGGATCATTAGTTTCCCATTTAATATTATTTGTCTTGATGTTTACTATCATCCCTTAAAGTTTTGCCCAGTAGTTTAGATACACCCTGTATATATATTTTTAAATTGCCAAAAAACTTTAGTTCTGGTCATTGGTTTTCATTATAAATCTTGATTTTGCAGTGCCAAAAATGCAAAATAGAGGTAATCCCCCAATCCCTTACACAAACACAATTTATGTACATATATATTTTTCCAGTGTAAATTAAAAAAAAAAAAAAAAAAATATTGATAGAGAAACTTTTTTTTTTTTTTTTTTTTTTTTTAACTTTTGGATAAGACAAGTTTTGAAATTAACGTCCTCAATATATACATTTGAGATATTAAATTTTAAATTTTATTTAGAAAAATGAATTGACAGTTCCTTTCTTTATTATATATATATATATATATATATATATATATATATATATATATATATATATATATATGTATATATATACATACATATATATATATATACCGTATATACTCGCGTATAAGTCGAGAAATTTTAGACGAAAAAAGAACTTCAAAGTAGGGGGGTCGACTTATACGCGAGACCTAAAAAAAAATCTATAAATAAAATATCGGAAAATAGTTTGCTACAGAATCGTGCTGCAGCAACCCATTGTTTGTAGATCATAAAATCCAAAACAGTTCCAACCTCGACGATTCTGTATTTAAGATCATTTTTAGTTTATTTTTCAAAAAAACAATCTACCCTACCCTGCTGCAAAAAACAAAAAAAATGTGTATGATTTATGTCAAGAACACATTTTCAATACTAAAAAATGGAGATGGGCAAAATCGTCCATTTTAAAGAATCGTTCATCGAAAGGAACGAGTCATTCGAAGTCGTTCCGATAAAAGGCCGAATCTGAGGAAAATGAAACATATCCAAGAAAAAAGGAACGGTTCAAGAAAAAAAGGAACAAATCCGAGAAAACGGAGCAAATTTGAGAAAAAAGAAACGAGTCCAAGAAAAAACGGAATGAATCCGATTTTTCTTCGCCATTCTCCGATTGCGATTTATGACATTAAGCAGACCATACATTTTGGAATGATTTCGAGGAATCGTTCCTTTTCAGAGTCGTTTCATTTCGGAATGATTCAGAGGAGTCGATCTCTTTCGGACGATTCCGAGGGATCGATTCTTTTCAGAGTCGTTTCATTTCAGAACGAGTCCTAAGAATCGCTCCTTTTTGGAGTATGAACGAATCCGAGGAATCTATCATTTACGGGGAAAGTCAATTGGTTTTCCCTTTTGGAGGAGGGTCGACTTATACGCAGGTTTTGAATTTTTTCTTATTTTTAACAACATAAGTTAAGGGGTCGACTTATACGCGAGTATATACGGTATATATATATATATATATATATATATATATATATATATATATATATATATATATATATATATATATGTGAGTGTGTGTGTAAAAAAAGATTTAGAAAAATTGTTAATCTTTTAACCTATATACTCCACAATTATATTAGTTATAGAAACATATGATAAAGAAAAAGTATGTGATGAAATCTTATTCACATTTTAATGTACATGGATTCTATTATTTACCTTACACTTCTTGTTTTCACTATTTGTAAACTTGTTTTAAAATAGATTTGAAATTTCCAAATTATTAGCAGCCAAATCTCATGCAGATGATTTATTATTCAACATGCAAAAAATCCCTATATATATGTATTTTTAATTTTAACAATAGTTTATTATTTAACACAGATTTTATAATTCCATATAGTATGACAAATGAACTTTTTGATTTTCCTCGACTTCAATATAATTTCTTTACATTTTACCATGTGACAATTTTGGATCAAAATTATGTAGGTTTAAATGATATTTTATGACTGTGTTAGGTTATTGTAAAAATTGCTTGACTTTTCCAGTACTTCAAAATATCCACCCCCCCCCCTCTGATTTCTAATTTTTTCATGACTTCTAAATACATTGAATAACATAATCACTATGGTATCTAAATTTGCTGTGACAAATATTGGATACTTTGATGTAACTGAATTCTTTTATTATTCCCAGTTGTTGTTGTTAAATAAATAAAGAACAATTTTAAACATTTTACCATCTGCATCGAGAGATATTCTTTCATAAATACCGAGTCCTGTTTTGTCTGGTGTATTTCATAATCCGCTGCGTATAATGTGTTGAAAAAATGGCTAGAAAATCCCCAGCTGCTGAATACAATTTTTTGAATTCAGCATCAATCTGTAATAAAACAAGGGGGGAAAATATGTTAAGCATGGATTATCATACAATTTTCAAAGCTAAAATAATTATTATTTAGAAAGGTTGGCAAAAAACGTGGGTTTTTTTCGGGGGGGGGGGACACTTTTTTTGGTTTATACCAGTTTTTTTAAAACATCCTTTCTTATTACATATTTGTGCACATTTATTGATAAAAATAAACATTGCTGGAATATGCAGGGCTGGGTTTTTGCCGGCAGAAATTAGTTTCTGCCATGCCAGTGGTAGAAAGTGGTTATAACCGGCAGAAACTGGCAACAAATGGCATAAACTAATTTCATGACATAATCTGAGACTTTTTTAGTAGTATTAAATTGCTTATATACATTTTATTAAGAATAAATTGCGAATAAAATATTGTAAATAGTTCAAATTAAAATTTGATAGTTTTGAATCTTTCAAGATAGAATCAACCATATTATATGCAGAAAATTGAAAATTATGAAAATGAGATTAAGGACACTGCAGTTGTTAAAATTGTAAATAAATATCATGATTTATAAAAAAGTTAAATATTTGTTACAAATGCTAAAATTTATTGCTATTGCTTTAGATAAAAGTAAAAAACATGACTGTTCTATTGCAGCTGCTCATAAAATTTGCTTAACCTTATTTAATAATGGAAATATCATGGAAATTTACAAATGCAAGATTCAATTCACATTTATTGCATCGTTAGCTTTTATGCTAGCTTATTTACTTCATCCTAAATATTTGGGATAAAAATTGATATTTAAGTCTAAAAGACGGGCAAGAAAATACTTTTTTTTTTTCTTTCAGAAACATATTTCGCCAAGGAAGACCTAGAAAATGTTTTGCCTTCTATGGGTAGCTGCTTCTAGAAACAAATAACGGTGAAAATGAGAATTTTTCAAAATTTACATCATCAATAATGACATTACCCGCCAGTAATGCTGGTCTTGAAAGAATATTTTCAAACTTTTTTTTTTTTCATTCAGAACAAATTAAAAAGCTGTCTAGGTTAAGAAAAATTAGCAAAATTAATACTATAATATGGAATGTTCTAATATATTAATTTTTCCAGAAAAACAAATTTGTTCTTTCAATATTTTAAAATAACAGTATAAAATATTTAATCCA
Source organism: Maratus speculifer (assembly GCA_964019185.1). Taxonomy (NCBI): domain Eukaryota; kingdom Metazoa; phylum Arthropoda; class Arachnida; order Araneae; family Salticidae; genus Maratus; species Maratus speculifer. The sequence goes on along the minus strand of OZ025291.1, from coordinate 315,802,415 downwards.
TTTTTTATCTTTTATTTTTGCACTACAATTATTTACTTATATGTTTTTACAAAAACTATTTCTCTTTGTAGTAGATAATTTTTAAGTTATAATGTTAAAAGATTATAGAATTTTTCGTAAATTTCTCTTTTTTAAAAATTTAATTAGAAATTCAACCATAAACAGTAATCGTATTACCATTATGAAAATTTCTGTTTTTCAAGTGGCAAAAAATTATTATATTAACAAAATATGTTTGTATGATCCATTTGAAAATTTTTGCTACTTTGAATAACATTCAAAATACTTATTTTAATTTTTTAACTAAATTCTCTACATATTAAATACATATGTTATTTATGAATAATTGCATTTATTAGTATTATCTCTAAACTAGTTTCTGCCATGCCGGTTTTTACCGGTTATAACCACTGGTTTTAACCACCCTGGCAGAAACTTGCCAGCCTTGAATATAAGTATTGTAACTTCATTTTAAAAATAATTTACGTTAAATAATTACAGTGAATTTATGTAGAAAATTTTTAAAAAATCATATTTTAATTTAAACAGTATTAGCAAAGTATTATTTTAAAAAAAAAATAAAAATAAACTGCACTACATAATGAAGCATTGACACTCTGAAAATATTTATAACAACCTTTTGATTACTAATAATAAACATTTGGATGCAATTTGATAAATATAATAAATACAATTTTATTCCAGAATAAGTTAGAACAAATATTTAGACTCGCTTTAAAAAAAAAAAAAAAAAAAAAAATGTGCTAAGGTTTTACCTGTCCCTCATCTTGATATTGCATTTTTAGAAAATCATGTTTCTTTTAAAAAAATTTTTGATTAATAATAAATTATTATTTTTTAGGGGTCCAAAATAAATATATTCAGTTCTTTAGTATTTTTTTCTGTGTTTATCATACTTTTGTTGGTAAGTGAGTAAATTTTGAAAATAATTAAAAGATTAGGCAGCCCAATATAATTTTTTTTTTGCAATCAAGTGCAGCTTGTTTAGCGCTTTTCCGGTGCATGCAAAAGTGTGAATTAAAAAACTGAACGACTCTAAATAAAGATATATTGATATTAGAGATTAAAAAAATTAGGGGGCTATTTGATATCATATTTTTATTGAATACACCAAGTTTCATCAAAATCGGAGTTCATGGGTGTACCAGTGTGGTTGAATTGACATGGAATGACCCTGCCCAAAAATGATAATTTTTTTCATTTCTTTAAGAAAAAGAACATGAAACTATTCAATCATGTTTTAATTTAATTGTATTTCTAATTTTTATATCATAAAATGATTCGAAATTAATGTTACTTGATTTATTATATTTAAAAATTATGTATTTTGCTGCTTTCTTTTTTCCCTTTCTAAAGGCAATAACAATTTTTTTTTTGCAAAAGTGCCCTTTTATGATGCAGTAGTGCCCTTTTTAATGAATAGCACCATGCCCTTTTTATATCTATAGAGAACACTAATTTTGTCATAATTCCATTAAATATAATTCTTAAGAATGTGTAATATAAGTAGAACTATGAAATGTAGAAGTTTAAAACACATTTTTTGAGTATATTTTCTGTTTTCGAAGATTTATATTTTTCAGACATAATGCCTTCACAGTTGACTCCTAGCAGTTATAAAGACTTATTTATTTGAAAAATTAAATAAAAATTTATAACTTTTTTAGTAGTAAATTATTAAAAATATATTAAAAATAAATTAATTTAAATTTAATATGGATTCAATACAAATTAACACTTTAAAAATAAAAGCCGTCTTTTTTCAATTTTAGCCCGCTCTTTTTAAGTGGATAAAACCAAAAAAAGCCGGCCGGCTTTTTTTGGCCCGGCTAAAAACCGGCAACCCTGCTTTAAAGCGTAATGAAATATGTAAAAAAATATGAAGTACGTAAAAAATTAGTTAAGAAATAAATATTTTTTAAACATGTCCATTTTTTATTATTAAATTAAATTATTATTATTCTGAAAACACATTCAAAACTGAAAATTAAAATAGATAGATTGGTTGGTAGGCAGTGTTCTCACTGACATTTGACCAATGTCAGTAATTTGGCTAATTAAAAATAAAAAACATTCGCCAAATGAGAAAAGTATTAGCAAAAAAAAAAAAAAAAAATTTGCCGTGTAGAAAAAAAAAAAAAAAACTTTAATCTTTTAATTTTTTTTCAATATGTTCTAATGTAACCAAAACTTTTATAAATGCGACAATGATTGTTGTTAATCTAATTTCAACTATCCACTAAAAATATAATAAAAATAAGTATATATATTAAAAATATGTTTTATATACATATGCATAATGCATATGTATGTAAAACAAAAAAAAAAAAAAAAAGAAAAGAAAAAAGAAAGAGAAAGCAAAACTGAGCACTAGCAATTTGGCGAATCTAATCGCTTATTTACTCGCCAAATGAAGAATTTAGTAGCAATTTGGTGCAATGGCGAGCGACAGTGAGAACACTGTTGATAGGTAGCATACTTTTATAACTCTGAAGACAGAAAAGCAAATTTAAACAATTAGAATTTAAAAGGAACTGAAAGTAGATAAGTTTTTTTTTTTTTCATTTCAGTTTATTTTCATTAATGAATTATTAAAAAGGAAAGACTATTAAAAAAAATTTAAATTAATGCTGATTTTTTTTTTTTTTTTTTTTTTTTTTTTTTTTTGTATATGAATATTTTAAACTGAAGTCATTATAATTTTAATAAAGAAAGAGAAAAAAAAATCTTTTTTAACTACTAAATAAATATCTATAAAGTATTATAGCATTACCTATTGATGGTAGATTGTATTATTTATAGTATATTAAGAAGGCATTTAGCCCACATTTTTTTACTCAATATTATGTTCTCTGTGCACCAACCAAATTTATTCAGAAAAAAAGAGAAATAGATCTCTCAAAATATACAAATAAATTAATTATTATTTACCTTAGATCTTTCGGATGCCCTCGCATCCAATTTGAAAGGAGTATAAAAGAAGATAATTCATTAGAAATGGAAAACATTAAAATAATAACAAAAATAGTCTGCGTGTACAAAGTCGCGATGAATTCATCAAAACACCAAGGATACCTGGTGTACCAGAGTGCCGAATATTATAAGAAATGACGTCATTACAAACAGTTTCATTGTTAACCGTTTACACGCCGAATTAATATCGCAATGTAATAATAATTTTGTTTTTCCTATACTACAGCTTCAAATGTTTTAATTCATGCATACAAGTTTAGAAAATAACAAAAAAAGTATTTCTGTAGTTTTTGGCTGTTTTAAATTCAGTGTTCGCAGTTTGGAACATGATTATTGATTGACAACATATGCAAATAATAACAAATTATTTTCCGCTATATGCTATTGTATATTATTCGTGAATATTTTCTCGAATTCCAAAAACATTTAGATTTCTAGCGGTCAAATGTAAGAACTATAGAGAAAACGATAAAAGCAAATAATATATGTTTTATGCAAATTAATAAATTTACATATTCCTTATATCTGTGATAAATGCTTAAACATAAATATTTTTCTTTTAAAAAGTTTAAATCAACCTTATATTTTATAGAAAAATAAGGACATCATTATTATGTTGGAAAATATATGTTTTGTGTTACAAATAATGCAATGTTCCTATTTGGGAACATTGGCGTTTAAACGGTTAAGCAAAATTTCGAGGGATTCACGGATAACTGAAGAGTAATGTTTTGATGTTGAAAAGATTATGTTAGCTTTATCAAAATATTTTCTTTTCGTTGCATTCTAGATAAGGCTGTAGGCTGTACTAGGCTTGTTGTATTGTATATCCGAAAAATACTCTCTCAGTCTTACTTTTAATCTTCGAAAATTAATATATTATAGAATTTTGATATTATATATAAAATCATAATTGAAATATTTAAAGAAATAAATTATGTATTTTCAATTTTAGAGGAAATAAATTTACTTTAAATACTTAATTAAAATTAAATAACCAATTTATAATTTTAATAAAATTTGAATGTCTTTTAGTACATACAGCTAATTAGAAATTTTTAATATAATTTTATTTCAAAAATTTTAATTTGTGACATTATTAGCAATAATCATGTCTTACACATTGTTTTAAATGTAATGTTTTAAACAGTTGTTTTAAACATAACAACCCTGACAAAAATGCAAATTATTTACAACAATTAATAACATAACATGATAATCTTTAAAATTTTAGTCAAACTGTTAAATATATATATGTATAATGATTAAGGAGATTACTTTTGAGAATTAAAATCAAAACATGAAGTTGAATAAGAGACTATTAAAAAATTGGGTTCTAGTTATAGCATTTTAATAATACTAATCTTTTTTTTTTTTTTTTTTTCTGTTGTTTGCAGAATTTAATGATAAAAAATTTTGACTTTGTATTATCACTCAAAAAACAAAACCTTGAGCAGTATGTGAAATTTATTTTTGAATAACTCCGGGGGAAAAAAATCATCAAATATTTATAATTAGAAATTCAATGTTTGTTTATAAAGGTTTTCAAAGTTATAATCAATGTTTCACATTGTAGAGCAATTTATTCTTTGAACATAAAATAATTACTAATGCTGTTTAAATTAAGATAACAATATTTTCAATTTTTTACATAAATTGACAATAATTATTTAATTAATTTTTTTTTTCAAATGAAGTTATGCTACTTATATATCCAACAATGTCTATTTTCATCAATAAATATGCATGTATTTGAGATAAGAAATTAAAAAAAAAAAAAATCTGGCTTAAACAAACTAAAAAAAACAGGTATTTTTCCAACCCTAATTTTAAATACTTAAAAACGGATAAATAAATAAAACTAAAAATAAAATTAGAACTGATGTTTGAGGTTACTGATATGCAGATTTACTAGATTCACAATTATTATGATTTTCATTACATTATTATTATTATTTTGCCTGAGATTAAATAAGGAAGCATTTAAGACAGAAAATACATTTTTAATCACACTGCTATAATGTCAGACAAAATTTGAGAGCTGAAAATGGAGAGGGGGGGGGGGCAACTTATGCAAAAATCGGTTTAGTTATAAGTATATACTGCAATTGTTTTTATTGAAATGGAGAGGAATAAAGCCCTATAAGCCCCTACTTAGCTTTTCCCTTAATAAATGTTTTTGGCTTCCTGACTGGTTTGATTGCCAGATTATAAAATTTACAAGGCAGTGTTACAGTTATTATAATAATAATAATAAAATGAATTAAACATTGAAATTTTATTAACCACATTAAAATAATTTAAAAGCAGCTATTTGTAAAATGTTGGTGTTATTACATTTTGTTAAAAAATTTAGTTTGAATATTTAGATTTTCAATAAGTCAAAATATTTTTCGCACTATAAACATTTTTGAAATCACATTTTTGGAAATATCTACATGGGGTGTCCATTATTGGAAAATGATTTTTTTTAATATGACATAAAAAGTGCATTAACTGATACAAAACAAATCGATATTATTAATTACACAAAATAATGTGAGTGGGGCCGGGTCTTTTAATAATAAAAAGGCAAAAGGACATGATTTTCAGAATCTAGATGTCTTTCAAGAGGGTCGGACAAAAACCAGTCTCAAATTTCCGATCCGTGTAGATCTAAGGTAATTTTCTTACATGTGAGATTACATACTACATTGAGAATAAGAAAGTTATTAAAGAGACCGAAAACAAGTACTTACCATATAGTTTTGGGGTATCCTCATTCGCAGTTCTATTCAGTATCAGGATCTGTTGGATTATGAAATTAAATTTCGGGTATAGCGTAACAAAAGCCTTAGCGTAAACAAGCGCCATGTCAGTCTTCGTTAGCAGAAGATAGGTATCCCGCCAAACCAGCCGAACGTCATGTGACTAGATTACAACCAATGAACATTCATCTCAGATAGTTCCGTTTAACTACGTCAAAAAACTTCCGGTTTTCATTTAAAAAGGAGCATTTTATAGATCGCTACTATAAACATGATTTAAAAGACCGGTTTTTTCCGAAAAGCGTTCTTTTTCGATAAAACTGCCGCTCTGAAGGAATGATTGTCCTGCCAAGAGATTTCGCTCCTTTGTTGACTGAGGAATTCACTCTTTTGATTTAAGAGTGTAGTTTCATGTGCATTTTAATGATGTTATACTCTTTCAAACATAATAAAGTTGATATGCATCTATGAAGTGTATACTAAAAAACACATTGTACACAATCTGTGGTGCAAAGAATATTTGCTATTAATTTACAGGACCACATAAAGGTATTTCATTACACAATGGTATAGGAGAAACACTGTTTGGAGAGCGTTTTAATACTATTAAACTATTTCAAATTTTATGAAATTGATATACGCTGCTGAAGTTTTTTCTTTGCCGAAAGTTTACATTAAGGGTGTATTTCGATTCAAACTGCTTATTTTCCGATTTATTTTTGAATTTATTTTTGCACTCAAATACACCAAACTTTCAAAATCTCTTATTTGGAAAGTACACAAGGTGCCGTAATTGTCGATTCTTTGATAAATGCAGAAAATATTGCAAAAAAAGCAATCAAAAACGGCATTTCGAACCGATTTTTCCCAAGCGGGAGATTTGAGAACGAAAAAAAGGGTCATACTGATAAGGTAATTGTTTATGTTTATAACTCAAACTCTAATGAAATGAGCGTAAAAAGACATTACACGGCACCTCCCTCATACGTCCCTTCAAGAATCCCCTCAGCAAGTTTCATGTTTCTACTTTTAAAAATGTGCCTGAAATTGTATCGGAGAATTTCGAGCTGTTGAAGGTGGAAAAGCGTTTTTTCGAATACACCCTTAATTTTTCACTCCGCCACACTCTGCCACTGACGCTGTAGTAGGGAGAGAGGGAGAGACGAGATGTAATTTTGCAGCAACTTGGACCATGTTGAATTTTTACTTCGAATTCGACGAATTTTCAGTGGCTAAGAGGATAATTCTTGCAGAAAAGATTGTCTCTGAATTTCAACAAGCTGAACAGATACTAATTGCTAAACGTTACTAAAACGTTATTCTTGGACTGTTAACTTAGTATATTGAATCGTCAACCCTTATTCGTTATGCAAGAATTGCCGGGTAAAAAATGATTTAATAAGGAAAATTCCCGATTTTGAATTTTTATTTACTATGGACCTCTTTTTAATGCGTCTGTAATTATATAAATACGTAGTACCTGTAGCAGTCGTTCAGTCCGTCCGTCTGTCTGCATATAATAAGAGATCAAAACTACCTAACCGAATCGTCTGAAATTTAAAATGTATAATTGTTGTATAATTTTGTCGAGACATTTCAAATTTTATGAAAATTGGATGATAGTTTAATTATAGGGACAATCATAAGCATTCTGTTACATTACTGTCGATGGGGGGTAAAAAAATAGTTTCAAATGCATTTTAATGATATTATACTCTTTCTAACATAATAGAATTGATATTCATTTATGAAGTATATACTAAAAAATACATTCTGCACTATCTGTGGTGCAAAGAATATTTGTTGTTAATTTACAGGATCACACAAAACTATTTCATTACACAATGGTATATAGGAGGAACACTGTTGGGTGGGCATTTTAAAAAACGAAAAATACTAGTTTTAATAATATTAAACTATTTTGCATTTTATGAGATTGATTATTTTGCTGAGGTTTACTTTGCCAAAAATATTTACAACAATTTTTAACTCTGCCACTGGCGCTGTATAGTGAGGGAGAGAGGAAGAGAGCCGAGTTATAATTTTGCAGCAGCTTGGACCATGTTGAATAATTACTTCGAATTCTACGAATTTTCAGTAACTAAGAGGATAATTCTTGCAGATAAGATTGTCTCTGAATTTCAACAAGCTGAACAGATACTAAATGCTGCTTCGGCGAGTTTGGCGTCTTTTAGTAAAGAAAGTGAAGCATTTTTACAATTCAAAACAGCGCAGGCCTATAAAAGTATTACTGTTCTATTGTGAATGCAACTCAGTTCTAACAGAAGTAAACTTTATTCTTGGATGGTTGGCTTAGTATATTGAATCGTCAGACCTTATTCGTTATCCAAGTATTGCTGGGTAAATAATAAATTAATAAGGAAAATTCTCTATGATGACTTTTTTATCTACCATGCATCTTTTTTTATTTTATAAGTTATTTCGGCTCAATACATTAAGGCTGTTCTTAACTGCTCTACTCAACAAGTCTTTCGACAGCCATGGATCATTAGATTTCCCTATTTCTACTCTTCCTTAAAATAAAGATTTTTTTAATTTTTATTTATTTATTTATTTATTTATTTATTTATTTATTTTATTGACAACAACTAAGAGTTGACAGCACCAAAACCTAAGGAATCGAGCGCAAGGAAAAAACCTTTATTTTATGGAACAGTAGAAATAAGGAATCTAATAATCCATGTCGGCCGGAAATGAAGTGGGGCATAAACCAAATATTAATACCACTAGTGGTTGCCTCGAAAGTTTATAATTATTCTTGTTCTACAATCAAAGGTATGAAATCATAAAAAACTGGGAGCAGGAAAATACAATAATAAATCTACGAGACAGCTACTAGCAATATTGATTTTCGGCTTATGTACCATTTGTATTTCGACAGACTTGGATCATTAGATTGCTCTATTTATACTCTTCCATAAAATAAAGGTTTTTTTTTTTTTTTTTTTTTTTCTTGTGTTCGATACCTAGGGGTTTTGTGGTGTCGGCTCTTGGACTATTACTATTCAGAAGTAAACAACCTTTAGTATATCTATTTCAATTCCAGTTATAACTTTCGGCTTAATTTCCCTTCAGGGTGTATTCCGATTCAAACTGCCTTTTTTCAGATTTATTTTTAGATTCATTTTTACTCTCAAATGCACCAAACTTTCGAATTCTCTTACTTAAAAACTATACAAGGTGCCGTGATTATCAATTCCTTGATAAATGCAGAAAATGTTGCAAAAAATGCTGTCAAAAACGGTGTTTTGGACCAAATTTTCCGAAGCGGGAGGTCTGCGAACGAAAAAAAGGGTCGCGCTGAGAAAATAATTGCTTCTAAATCAAATTCTAATTAAATCGGCGAAAAATTACATCACACGGCACCTTGTACGTCACTTCAAAAATCCCCTCAGCAAGTTTCATGCTTCTACTTTTAAAAATGTGTCCAAAATTGTATCTGAAAATTTCGAGTTGTTGAAGGTGAAAAATCATTCTTTCGAATACACCCTTAATAAACCAGTTTTGAAAGAAATAAGGCCAAATGTATGGAAAAATATATCAATTAATTTAGTAAAATTTTTCGTAGAGTAAAAAATATATTTTCTAAAGGCTGGAGTATAATGAATACGTATACATGAAATTCTTTGCATTATTTTGGCTAAAAGAATAATTCTTGGTTATTCCATAAGTTTGCACCTTTGATGTAGAAGAAGTGCACTTTTGCGATTATAACCGGCTATAGTCAAAAGTCCTACTAACTTCTAGTGTTAGTGTATTTCTGTTATCAGTTTATATTGTAAAAAAATAACGTTATTCTTAGCCTTTTAGCATAGTAATCTTGAATTCACAGTCTTTTCCTTTCATTGAAGAATCGCTGTGTAAATAGGGGTTTACAAAAATAAAGCTTTACGATAATAGATTTTACATTATCATGCACTGCTCTTTTTTCCCCCCGAAACATACATAATGTTAAAGACACTTTCGTACAAAAAAAAAAAAAAAATCACAAATAATTTGATAAAAGAAAGAGAGCATTGAATAAATTTTAGTACAATTTTTCGAAGTCTAGGAAATTATCATGCCGCAGTTTGTATTATTTTAAATAAATACTTTGACTTCTGTTAATTCGCAATAGCTTACAGATAATTCTTACTGATTACGATTTTCTCTAAATTTCAAAGAACTTAACAGATAATTGTTAATTTGGTGAGTTTTTCGTTTAAGAAATAAACAAAAACGAAGCATTTTTGGAATTCAGAATATCTGCGGTAGGATAATTACACAGTATTCCTGTGGCACAGTCTCAATTGCTAAAACCGCGGTTTTTATAGCCTCGAACAGAAAGGAAGTACAGAGTCTTTTTTTTTTCTGGATTATTAGCTGGTTTCAAAAACTATTTATATTCTTTTAAGTATTTTTTTTTTTTGTAATCGTTTGCATGTAGTAAGTACAATGAATAATGTTCCTGTATCATCACAATTGATAAAATGACGTACTTTATAGCCTCGAGCCGAAAGAAAGAATATGGTCCAGTGTGAATACAACTTTTCTCTAAGACAACCAAACCTTATTCTTGGCTTTTGATTTCGATTACCATAAATCAACAGATCTTATCTACTGTCTGCTATCCAAGAATAATTGAATAAACAGCGACTTTGGAAGATAAATTTAAAAAAATCCCTATAATAGGGCTTTCTTTTTTTCGACAAATTAATTTTTGGTCAATTTTCCTTCTATAAGTTACTAAAAAATAAATAACAAGACAAAAAAAAAAAAAAAGTTAAATAAGTTTATTAAATAAATTTTTTTTTAATTAAAAAAAAAAAAAAATTCCAGCAGCTTGAATAAAGTTGATCAATTACTTATGAACTTATAGTAGCTAAAAACATAATTCTTACACACATTTTTTTCTTTTTAAAAAAAAATTCAATAGACTGAATAGATACTTATCTGCTGTTTAGACGAGCTTTACGTCCAAGAAAGTAAAGCATTTTTGCCATTCAGAGTAGCGCAGACAAAAAGTTGTGCACTGTTCTTTTGTGAATTCAACTCGCAGTTCTAACAGAAGTAAACGTTATTCTTTGGCTGTTGATTTAGTGTCTTGAATCAACAACCCTTATCTGTTATCCACGAATCGTTGGTTAAATAAAGTCTTTAGAAAGGAAATTCTGGGTGATGAATTTTTATTTAGCGTGCACTTATTTTTATTTCTGTTTTTATTTATTTCGTTTGATAAATTTCTGCTTGAATGTAAATCCAATTTTCACTTCTATAATTTACTTAAGAGTGTATTCCGATCCAAACTGCATTTTTTCAGATTTATTTTTAGATTCATTTTTGATCTCAAATGCACCAAACTTTCGAATTCTCTTATTCAGAAACTATACAAGGTGCCGTGATTATCAATTCCTTGATAAATGCAGAAAATGTTGCAAAAAATGCTGTCAAAAACGGCGTGTAGGACCAAATTTTCCGAAGCGGGAGGTCTGCGAACGAAAAAAAGGGTCACGCTGAGAAAATAATTGCTTATAAATCAAATTCTAATTAAATCAGCGAAAAATTACACCACACGGCACCTTGTACGTCATTTCAAAAATCCCCTCAGCAAGTTTCATGCTTCTACTTTTAAAAATGCGTCCAAAATTGTATATGAAAATTTCGAGCTGTTGAAGGTGGAAAATCATTTTTTCGAATACACCCTTAAGGGTATATTCGAAAAAACGCTTGTCCATCTTCAACAGCTCGAAATTTTCCGGTACAATTTCAGACATATTTTTAAAGGTTCAACTCCGAACAAAATACACAAAGGTGTATTCGAAAAAATATTTTCCCAATCTCCACAGCTCGAAATTTTCTGATACATTTTCAGACTCATTTTTAAAAGTAAAAACATGAAACTTGCTGGGGTGATGTGTGAAGATATGTATAAGATGCTGTGTGATTTCATTTTTCGCAGTACATTAGAATTTGATTTATGAATAATTACTTTCTCAGCTTTCTCAGATAATTTTTTTCGTTTCCAGATCTCCAGCTTCGGAAAATTCGATTCAAAACGCCATCTTTGCAAGCATTTTTTTTTTCAAAATGTATGCATTTATTAAAAATTTGACAAGCACGGCACACTGTCCATTTTCTAAATAAAAGAATTTGCTAGTTTTATTCATCTGAGAACAAAAATAGATTTTAAAATAAATCATGAAATAAGCAGTTTGGATTGTAATTACACCCTTAATAGTGCAAAATTTTGAATTCTATATTTTACTTCTTTTACAGTTAAATCTACTTTTCAGTTTGAATGGAGTACATATATACAAATCTTTGGTTGTATAAGTATGTTTTCTTTATCTTAAAATATGGAGTAATTTGAAATAGTTGAGCCAAATAAGCTCGACTCTTGTGATTTTTTTTTTTTTTTTTTTTTTCGGTCAGTTTAATTGTAACATAATGAATGTTAATATTATATTTTTGTTATAGTATATTGAACTAATAGTCTTTATTTATTGTATTTTTTTTTATAGAAGAATCCCACCATAAGTAGAGGCTTTTGTCTGAATTTGAATGAACTGAACAGATACTAAGACGACAGATACTGTTCGGCTAAGAGACATACAATTCAAAAAAGCTCTGGGCAAAAGTTGTAATCTGTCCTATTGCGAATAGGACAATTTAGTGTATTGGATCCTTGTATGCATCCTTTGTTGGAAAACTTGCATGCTATCCAAAGAACAGTTGGATAAATAATAAGACAAAATTCCTAAAAATAATATTTTATTAATTTTTTTTTCTAAATTTCATTCTATAAGTTTCTAAAAAATAAATGATTAGAAGTAAATAAAATGTATAAAATTACGTAACATGAATTCAGTAAATTAATGAGAATTTTTGAGCTCCAGAAAATATTTTTCATACAACTTGGATCATTTTGAATTATTTCTTTGGAAGATATGAATATTCAGTAACAAAGAAGGTAATTCTTGCGGATAAGAATCTCGATGAATTTCAACAAACTGAACATATTCTAATTGCTATTCCAGAAATTTTGTCATCGTTATTAAGTAAACCAAACCATAAAAACATTTGTCAAAAGTCGTATTATTGTTATACAATCAGGGATGAGAGCGCTCCAACCCAAATGAGCGGTTACTACCACTTAATTTTAATAGTATTTCTTACCTTATTTAAGGGTGTATTCTAAAAAAAACTTTTCCACCTCCAACAGCTCGAAATTTTCCGATACAATTTCAGACACATTTTTAAAAGTAGAAACATGAAACTTGCTCAGGGGATTCTTGAAGGGACGTATGAGGGGCCGTGTGATGTCTTTTTGCGCTCAATTCATTAGAATTTGAGTTATAAACAATTACCTTATCAGTATGACCCTTTTTTTCGTTCCCAGAACTCCCGCTTGGGAAAAATCGGTTCGAAATGCTTTTTTTTTAATTGCTTTTTTTGCAACATTTTCTGCATTTATCAAAGATTCGAAAATTACAGCACCCTGTGTACTTTCCAAATAAGACATTTTGAAAGTTTGATGTATTTGAGAGCAAAAATGAATTCAAAAATAAATCGGAAAATAAGCAGTTTGAACCGAAATACACCCTTAATGACAGAATCTCTCAGAAGTTATAAAGTAAAGAATATATTTTTTAATTATTGGTAGTAATCGGTCATTTGGGTCGGAGCACTCTGATGCCTGTGCAGTGCACACAACTCAATTATTACAATAAATATTATCTTGGGTTGCTAATTTATTATCTTGAATCAACTGTCATTTGTTAACCAAGAATGAGAACAGTGATGTAAATAAAGACAGTAAAAGAGGAATTCTGTGTAATTTTTTTTTTTTGTTATTTTTTATTTATTTACTTTACCGTTTACTTATTTCTAATTGTATTTATTTATTTATTTTATATTAGGCAATCACTTTTTACCAATTTTAAGTATGTAAGCTTTAATCAACAAGGAAATAAAAATTTTTTTTTAAAAAATGAAAAGATTGAATAATTAAAAATTTACAAAACCCCTTAAAATAACCATTCTATAGCTCGGGTGATGTTGAACACCTATTTTAAAATCTAATTTTTGGGTAATAAGGAAAACAATTTTTGATTCGCCTTACTTCATCTAGCTACTCAGATTCTAATTTTTGGCTACACTGTTACTAAGTTCACTTGTTATCTCTTCTAGTAAAACATACAGTATTTATTTACTTATTATTATCATTATTTAAACGAAAACAGCAGAGCCAAAAAATTGTGCCCTATTCTATTGTGAGTATATTTTTATTGTTAGCTCAACTATAACATGCACTATTATTCCTGTGCTTTTGGCACAGTATTTTGAACATATAGTCCTCATCTTTTATTGAAGAATTCCTATGCAAATAAAAGCTTCAAAGAGAAGCTTTCTGATGATGGGTTTTTGTTTATTATGCATTGTTTCCTTTCAAGACATGAGTGTCTAACACGAAATATATCAACTCGTCATTTGACCCATGACAAAATAAAATATTTTGATTCGAACCAAAAATTTCTTCACGAAATAAATAAAATGCAAATTAAACAGAAATAAGTTAAATAAAGAGATAAGTAATATTAACTTAAAATTCTTGAGTGAAATACTTTAACAAAACCTGAGTAAAATTCAGTGTATTTTTATGCAATATACCGATTTAGTATATTGAATCAACAAAACTTGTATGCTATCAAAGAACTGGGAGAACTAGGTAGATAAAGAAAAGAAAATTCCTAAAAATATTTTTTACTATTTTTTTTTCTAATTTTCATTCAATAAGCTACTAAAATATAAATAATTAAAAGGAAATAAAATGCCCAAAATCTCATAAAATGAACTTAGTAAATAAATAAGAATTTATTAACTCCAGAAAATATTTTTCATACAACTTGGACTATGATGAATTATTTGAACTATATGAATATTCAGAAATATAGAAGGTAACTTTAGCAGATAAGAATTTTGAGAAATTCCAAGAAACTGAACGCATACTAAATGCTGTTTCGGCAATTTTGTCACCGTTAATAAGTAAAGCAAAGCATCAAAACATTAGTCAAAAGTCGGGGTTTTATTATTACAGTGCACAAACCTCAATTCTTATAATAAACACTACCTTGGATTGCTAATTTAGTAACGTGAATCAACTGTCATCTAATATCCAAGAATAATAACAGTGGTGTAACTAAAGACTTTAAAAGAGAAATTCTGGATGATTTATTTTTTATTTATTTATTTATTTACTTTACCGTTCACTTGTTTGTATTTCTCTTTGTATTTATTTATTTATTTGGTTTCAGGCATTCATTTTTGACTGATTTTAAGTACGCAAGCAAAGCAAGAAGCAATTAAAAAAATTTTTAAAAAACATTATTTGTAAAGATTGAATAATTGAAAAAATAATTAAAAATTTACGAAAATTCTTGAAAATAATCATCTAATAGCTTGGATCATGCTGAAAAGTTATTTTAAAACCTAATTTTTCGGTAATAAGGAGAGTAATTTTTGCATCATCTTATTTCATCTAACTACACAGGTTCTAATTTTTGGCTATACTATTACTAAGTTCACATGTTCTCTTCTAGTAAAACATACAATATTTATTTATTATTATAATTTAAACGAAAACATCACAGCCAAAAATTGTGCTTTATTCTATTGTGAGTATATTTATATTGTTAGCTCAACTGTAACATACATTATTCTTGTGCTTTTGGCACAGTTTCTTTAACCTATACCCTTCATCTTTTATTGAAGAATCCGTATGTAAATAAAAGCATCAAAAGGAAGCTTTCTGATGATGGATTTTTCTTTATTATGCATTGTTTCCCTTCGAGACATGTATGTCTAACACGAAATATATCAACTCGTCATATGACCAATTACAAAAGAAAATATTTTAATTCGAACCAAAAATATCTCCATGAAATAAATAAAATACAAATTGCACAGCAATAAGTTAAGTAAAAAGATAAGTAGTTTTAACTAAAAATTCTTAAGTGAACTTGTATGCTATCAAAGAATTGAAAGAACTGAGTAAATAAAGAAAAGAAAATTGCTAAAAATATTTTTTATTAATATTTTTTTCTAATTTTCATTCTATAAGCTACTAAAAATTTAGGGTGGTTTTCAAATGTATTGCCGTATTAGGTGAAACAAAATTTGAAAAAATAATTTGGTTTAAATATAAAAATTTACTCAGGTATGAGTTGCTTATAGTTTACAACATTCTAAGCAGTAGATTATTTGCGAGTTTTTTTATTTATATTTCAGAAATTTCAAGAAATGTCTTGCCCAGTCACTATTTTTCTCATAAGTGTGACCTCTATAAAAAATTCTGAATTTTTTTGTATTATAATACCTCCAGTCGGCTTGTGTGGTAGCGGGTCGAAAAAATAGCGGCAAGAGGCTGGATCAGATTTCACTAGAATTTATTTAGTTCATTACAAGGAAATCCACTCCACTTATAACAAAATAAAAGATGGGTTCTCCACAACAGATTGAAAAGATTGTTCGTACTGAATATGAAATGGCTTTACCGCCACTCATTAATATGATAAAAGTTTATCCGGAGTTGTTCTCCACAAGTTCTTCCACATAGGCATTAACCGCCTATTAATTCTTCTCCAAGAGTCAAACACTGGTCACTACTCTTTCTGAGTGCGAGGGCCAACTCCCCCGTCTTTAACGCTCCGCATCCGAACCGCAAAAGAAAGTCCCTTAGAGCATCCCCTCGCTCTATTTATCCCGTTTTCCCTCATCCATCATTCCTTGTTATGACCCGCCTCCTCATTCTTGCACAGCGGTCGCCTTGGAGAAATATCTTTCTCTTACTTGTGGAAATCATCGCCATGCGGTCTCTCTCAACACTTCAAAGGCTCAACTTCCGTGGGGTCTAAAATCAGCGGAACGACCTTGTGCATTAATCGAAGAGTTCACTTAAGTGCTTTATTGAAATCGGCTGACTTTCTTATGTCTACTTTGAGAGTGGAGAAAGATGTATTTCTCCTTCTGAGAATTCTCCGGGATTCCCGTCGTGGGGGATAATTTTGGAAGCGTGGGAACGAAATTCATCACAACACCCCTTCCGCCAGTCTGATATTGGGCTGCAAGACACAATATCTGTAAGGGAAAGGTTAGCTCATTAAACTTGGGTGGCCCCGATATATTTTTAAATCTTTAAAATCCCTTTAGTTTGTTTCTGTTTTTTTTTTCATTTAACAGGATCTTTCCCTTCGGTATCCGTTTAATTTATCTACACAATAAAGTACACAGTTATAAATTACAAAATACAGATAATTAGCATCAAAACATATATACAATTGGATTTTCTGATAGATTTTACTCTATCCTACTTAAATAATCCACATGGGGTATGTCCTTTCCTGGACGATGTTTTATAGCGTAATGATAGGGTTGCAGGGTGAGTGCCCAACGTAAAAAGCGAGGGTTATTGCCTGCGTTATTCTTTAAGAATATTAAAGGATTATGGTCGGTTTGTATAGAAAACTTCTGACCGTCAATATAATGTCTTAGCTTCTTTATTGCAAAAATTATAGCGGCGCACTCGCGTTCTGAAGCGCTAAAATTCTTTTCTACGTCTGTGAATTTCCTACTTAGAAAAAGTATCGGATGCTCTTCTGAGCCTTGTCTCTGGGCCAGTATTATACCCATAGCCTTTTCTGAAGCATCCGTTTGTATTATAAATTCGGATTCATAATGGGGGCGTATAGCACGGGATCTTCAGTTAATTTCTTTTTTAATTTCTCGAACGCTTCCCCCATTTCGCTGTTCCAAGCTATTTTTTCCCTTTTGTTTTTTCCTTTTAAAGCACTCGTAAGAGGTTCAACGATGTCGGCATAATTTTTTATGTACCGGGCATAATAACCTGTCATTCCCAAGAATCTCCTTATTTCAGTTTTGTTTCTCGGTGTTGGCAGATCTACGATAGTCCTGATTTTGACATCTGAAGGTTTTCGTTGCCCCTCCCCGACAATATGTCCGAGATATTTTACTGTCCTTTGTGCGAATTTACATTTTGCAATTTTAATTTTCAACCTAGCCTCCTTAATCCTAATTAAGACTGTCCTTAAATGTATGAGATGTTCCTCCCAAGTGTTGGAAAATACTGCTGTATCGTCCAGATAAGGAAGACAATATTCTTCTAGTCCGTGTAATAATTTGGACATGAATCTAGAGAATCTATACGAAGCCCCTATTAATTGATTTGGGTTACATCGGTCCTTTAAATTCCCATCTTCCACTATTTTCTCGAAATTGTGACTGTTTGAATCGACGGATGGAAAATCTATTTCAAGATCCGGGGATTCTTCAGAGTCGAAAACTTTGCTAGGTAAAATATTTACTTTTATTACGCATCTTACGTATGGTTTCAACAAATTAACGTGGTAGATTTTTGATTTCTCGCGTCGCCCTGGGACACTCACTAAATAATTTGTATCTGAAATTGTCGCGTCGATTTTTCCCGGCCCGATCCATTTAATAGACCTCTTATTTGGTTTGTTCGTGGCTAGTACTAAAACTTCATCGCCCGGCTCGAAACTTCTTTCAGTTGCCTTTTTATTGTAATAGAATTTCCTTTTCTCCCGGCTGTTCGTCATGTTTTCGACGGCAAGTTCCCGGCATCTTTTTAATCTATTTACCAGATTGAATACATGCTCCGTAACTAATTCGTGTTCGGGACCTTCCCCCGTCCACTGCTCGAACAACAATGTTTCAGGCGTTCTGAGATTTCGGCCGAAAACAAGTTCTGCCGGACTGAATCCGGTAGATTCATGGACCACCGTCCTAAGTGTAAATAGAGCGTGAGGCAAATTTGACTCCCAATTCTCTCCATTTTCTAAGCACAAAGACTTTAATAATTTTTTAACGGACCGGTGAAATATTTCTACCATGTTTGAGCTAGGCCTACACACACTAGAATGTCTTAGTCTTACTCCGAATTTATCTAAAAACGTAGTCGTTAGACTGGAGATAAAACTGCGTCCTAAATCAGTTTGTATTTCAGTTGCATATCCTATTCGACTGAACACGGTAATTAGCGCTTCCACCACCGTCTCCGAAAGCATGTTAGGAATTGCAATCGCTTCCGCCCATCGCGAGTATACACATAAAGCTTTTCCCACTCCCCTGTGAGAAGAAATCCCTTCATGACAAGCCGTTAAAATTCCTTGTCTAAATTTCCAGGGTATAATCAATTGGTTCCTTATTTTTCCTCTATAGTCAGTTGACTTTCGCACAATAATAGAGTTATGAATTTCGTTATGCGATTTCTTTTTTTCCGCTTTCTCGCGTACTTCATTTAATTCTACCTCATCTTGTTGAGCTTTCACGAAATCCGTCTTTTTGACTTCCCCTAAAATTGAACATGTGTCTGGTTCCAGTTCTGGAACAATCAATACATCTTCTTCCGTTTGAGATGTCTCCTCCCCTTTTTCGAAAGAGCTTTCGTACAACACAATAGTTGCATCTTCAATAGGAACTTTGGGGTTGTTTGATACAATGCCTTCCCTTTCTCCCCCTTCGAGAGAACCCGATTTTTTCTCTTTCAGAATTGATTTAGTCTGATTGCGGGTGAGAACGACATTTAAAACTGCGGGATTATTTTTTTTTCTTTCCTCAATTGATTTCTGAGTATCATTTCCCAAAATATAGTAATCCATGTCAATTTCCTTTTCTGCTACTATAGCCTTTGTTCGGATGGAACCTGCCCCCTCAATTTCTAAATTTATTATCGCCGTAGGTAAACGACGTACATCATTCATGAGTGGTTGCGTAATCCAAACGTAATTCCCGTCTAGTTGATCAGGTTTAATTAATCGACCTGGGATGACATCTTGGCAGGTCCCAGAATCTCGGAGTGTAACTATTTCCTCTCCATTAATTTTTGCGCGACCCAAATAAGGTTGGAAACCTTTTTCGAATTTAGTTCCGTCGCTAATATGTCGAACATTTGTTACAGGTTTTTTATTTTTTTCATTCTCTGGACAATCGGCCTTCACATGGGAAAAACTAGAACACAAAAAGCACTTCCTTCCACTAGGTCGTTCGAAAACCCGTTGCCGTTCTGTGTTATCATTTCTGCTCCTCCAATTGGTTTCAGTTTCGTTTTCCCTTTCTCGCGATTTGTCATCAATTTTTGGTTTATCGCCTCTCCTGTCTATTGCGTTTCCGGTGTTCCACGATTTTTTTGCGATACCTTAACAGCTTCGTATTCATCTAATTTTGTTGCTAGAGTTAGGGGATCCGTATAATTAGCCCAAGAATCTATGAAGTGCTCTTTTAATTCCGTGGGAGCACGACGTTTGATTTGGTCCGTAATCAATAACTTTTTCAGAGCCGAAAAATCTGAAATTCCTAAACCGTGTAACCATCCTTCGAGAAAACTGTCAAGTTCAAAGATTAAATCTTTCCATGGGCTTCCAGGATTTTTAGCATGCCTATTTAATTTTACCCTATAAGCTTCAGGACTCAGCCTATACCTGGCCAGTAATAATGATTTCACGTGTGCGAAATTTTCATTTTGATCTGCCGGTTCGCGCAAGATCAATTCCGCTATGTCTATGGGTAATAAAGAGAGTAAATGAGTTACGTAGTCTTCAGTTTCGATACCTACTCTATTAGCTTGCCGTTCGAATAAGTTTAAGAAAAGAGTTATGTCGGATTTATCGGGGTCAAAGCGGTGCATTACAGTCTTAAGTGCAAGCTTAGATTGACGTTCAGCATTACTACTCGCAGTAGAATTACGTCTCTCTGAGGTTTGAGATAATCTCAGCTGTTCCAATGTAAATTCCCTTTCCTTCTCTTTATCTTGTCTTTCTCTTTCTTCCCTTTCCCGTTGTTTTTCTTGTTCTAACCTTTGTTTTTCCTCTTCGCGATCCTTAACTATATATTCAGCTTGAGCTAAAGCAAGAGTTTGATCATAATCGCTCGCGGATTCGATTTTCCTAATAATAGCTGCTATATTATCATCCGGTTCGATTTCCACCCCTAGGACTTCTGCCAAATTTTGTAAGTCTGCCTTCCTACAATATTTGAGTGACGTAATTTTCGCCATGATTCCGTTAAGTTTAAATCAGTTAACAAGAACCCAAAAAATCAAATGCATTTAACTAAATCGTTAACAATTTCACAATCCAAATTTTATGCATGTATAAGAAAATAAAAATTTCTAAACACAATTCAATAGATATATAAGGATTTCTAATTCAGACCATTTCTTCAATTCTGTAATTTAGTCTCAATAAAATAAATTTTTCCTAAACTTAAAGATCCCTATGCACACAAAAACACAAATAACAACTAACTTTCTGAAATGTCACAGAAAAACAACTTGGATTTTTGGATTGGGCACTCACACAGATTATTAACAGAAACATTTACTAATTTAAATACAAAATATTTTTACCAAAACCTGTCCTAACATACATTAGTCAACAGAAATATGTAACAGCACTAACCGTTAATAAAATTTTAAATTTAGTAACTAAGTTATTAAATTTTATAAAGGCCTTTCTTTTTTTTTCCAAAGAGCCTTTTTTTTCCAAGGGCCTTTTTTTTTCACCCACTGGCTTATCAAATGTTTTTAGAGAAAAACAAAATAATTCTAACTCGAGAATTTTTTTACAGCTAGATATTACTTATTTATTAAATTATTTTATGATTAACTTTAATTAATTTGACCTAAATCGAAATTCACTGAAATAATTTTTTTTTTTTTTAACTTAAGTTTAAGTTTAGAATCATGACAATATTTTACTATAAATACACTAAATTTTCAATCTGAGGCCACTCAAAGAAAAATGAGCCTACCTTTTTCTGCTTGGCACGTCTTTCTGAAGAGGTCGGTCCCGGTTGCTCCTGGGTCTGGCTCGGAGGGTTTCTTTTCTCGGGCTCCACTTGTCAGCGGTCACTGGTCCTTGATTTCGAGGCACTTGAAGCTTGGCGCTCCTTGGGTATAGCTGAAGGACTCTGGGGCTCCTTCTCAATTTGCTGCAGCACGGCTGAGGCACTCCTGTATCTTTCTCTTGTTGCTGAGGCACGGTCAGGCTTTATGCTCTTCTATTAGCGTCGTCTCTCTGGGCGGGCGCTATTATCACACACTGGGGCAGACTAAAATATCCAAACAACTTTTCTTTTCTGGTGTAAGAATCCGCTAAGCTGCCACCAGTTATAATCCCTCCAGTCGGCTTGTGTGGTAGCGGGTCGAAAAAATAGCGGCAAGAGGCTGGATCAGATTTCACTAGAATTTATTTAGTTCATTACAAGGAAATCCACTCCACTTATAACAAAATAAAAGATGGGTTCTCCACAACAGATTGAAAAGATTGTTCGTACTGAATATGAAATGGCTTTACCGCCACTCATTAATATGATAAAAGTTTATCCGGAGTTGTTCTCCACAAGTTCTTCCACATAGGCATTAACCGCCTATTAATTCTTCTCCAAGAGTCAAACACTGGTCACTACTCTTTCTGAGTGCGAGGGCCAACTCCCCCGTCTTTAACGCTCCGCATCCGAACCGCAAAAGAAAGTCCCTTAGAGCATCCCCTCGCTCTATTTATCCCGTTTTCCCTCATCCATCATTCCTTGTTATGACCCGCCTCCTCATTCTTGCACAGCGGTCGCCTTGGAGAAATATCTTTCTCTTACTTGTGGAAATCATCGCCATGCGGTCTCTCTCAACACTTCAAAGGCTC
Organism: Maratus speculifer; assembly: GCA_964019185.1. Lineage (NCBI taxonomy): Eukaryota > Metazoa > Arthropoda > Arachnida > Araneae > Salticidae > Maratus > Maratus speculifer. The sequence goes on along the minus strand of OZ025291.1, from coordinate 315,779,941 downwards.
AACTTCCGTGGGGTCTAAAATCAGCGGAACGACCTTGTGCATTAATCGAAGAGTTCACTTAAGTGCTTTATTGAAATCGGCTGACTTTCTTATGTCTACTTTGAGAGTGGAGAAAGATGTATTTCTCCTTCTGAGAATTCTCCGGGATTCCCGTCGTGGGGGGTAATTTTGGAAGCGTGGGAACGAAATTCATCACAGTATCAATAATTAATAAAAAAAAATTACTTAAGGCTCTTACATACGTGTTAATAAATAAAAAATGTATTAGTATTTATTTATTCCATAAATTTAAAACATTTTAATAGTTGTTTATGCCATGAATGTTACTTTGCTTCTTAAGTAAAGGGTATAACTTCTAATTAAAAACAAATTTAATTAAAAATTAATTATTTTTATTGTAGTTATAAAAAAGAGTTAGAAAGCTCTAATAGAAAAAACAATTAATTTAAGTGAAGTAACAAATGCATTGATAAAATTCTGATTCTTGGTTACAGTAACGTTCATGAAAAGTGGTAACACTCATGACAAGCGATAAGACTCATCTTGCAGCAAACAGCATTTTGTAACATTATATATAAAAAAAAGATTTTTAAAAGTTTAAACTATGATTTGTGTAAAATAGGTAGTCCTTTGAAAATTATTTATTAAGAATTAAAATTTGAATCTTAAATAGCACTTATAAAACACGTGTGCAGACATGAAAATCCTGTTACAATTTTTAAATAATTATAAATATATATAATATGAGAAAATATATACCTGAATCATGAATCTATTATAATCATAATTTAAATCTTACACATCATTTATAGTTTTAGAATTACTTAACTTCTTTTCTCATGAGTGTTACTTTTTCCAAGTAACACTCATGTGAGGTAACACTCATGTACGGTAACACTCATGACATTTATTAAGGAATTCTTCACTAAAATAAATTCTAACTGTTTTATTGAATTTTTATTTGGGCCTATTGACTCCTGAACAAAAAATACAGCATTCCCTAACTTAACATGTTTATACGTTAAAAAATAATAATAAATAAATGGGTAACACTCCTGTAAGAAAATAAAAATACTCCCCATGTTGAAATGAACATTCTGATAAATAGCAATTATAGAACAAAATTATCGTGTTCTAAATAAGCGCACTGTAAAGAAGAAACAACATCGTTTTCTCACTACCGTTGCCAATTACAATATACAAATATTTTGAAAACAAATAATATTAATTTCCCTAAAGTAACACTCATGTTCTGCATATGCGGACACAAAATACATTTAAATTTTTAACCCTTAGATGCTAATTTTAAATATATAAACTATCTATTTGTTTAATTAACACAGGATGTTTTACTTTTAATCCATATATAAAAATTTTAAAATGTTTGGAAGCATAAAAAAAGATTGAAATTTTGAGAGTTTTTTATTCAGGACAAGTAAATTCCCATTACTTGCTAACTAAAGTACAAAAAAAAGATCATTATTTCACAATTCTGAAAAAATCTAATGAATGCAATGAATTAAGCATAAAAAGATGTGCTACTGCCTGATTTTAGAATATCAAAAAATAAATTTATTAATATGAAATTTAGATTTAAACATCAGGACATCAAACTGGCAGTTCATGTGAAATTCACCCTATAAATAATTAAAAGGAAATAAAATGCCCAAAATAGCATAAAATGAACTTGGTATGTTAACGAGAATTTTTGAACTCAAGAAAATATTTTTCATACAACCTGGATTATGTTGAATTATTACTTTTAAATATATGAATATTCAGTAATATAGAAGATAACTTTTGCAGATAAGAATTTTGAGAAATTCCAAGAAACTGAACGCATACTAAATGCTGTTTCTGAAATTTTGTCATCGTTAATAAGTAAATCAAGCCATCAAAGCGTTAGTCAAAAATCGTGGTATTATTAAACAATGCCACAAACCTTAAATCTTACAATAAACACTACCTTGGATTGCAAATTCAGTTTCTTCAATCAACTGTCATCCGTTATTCAAGAATGATAACAGTGTTGTAAGTAAAGACTTTAAAAGATATATTCTGAATGATTTATTTATTTACTTTACTTTACTTTACTTTACCGTTCACTTGTTTGTATTTCTCTTTGTATTTATTTATTTATTTGGCTTCAGGCATTCATTTTTGACTGAATTTAAGTATGCAAGCATTAAGCAACAAGCAATAAAACAAATTTTTAAAAAAATTATTTGGAAAAATTGAACATTAAAAAAAAAATTAATTAAAAATTTAGAAAATTCTTGAAAATAATCATCCAATAGCTGAGATTAAGTTGAACAGTTATTTTAAAATCTAATTTTTTGACAAAAGGAAAACAATTTTTGCGCCACCTTATTTTATCTGCAACACAGGTACTAATTTTTGGCTACGCTGTTACTAAGTTTACGTGTTATCGCTTCTATTAAAAAATGCGTATTTATTTATTATTATTATTTAAACGAAGCAGTAGAGCCAAAAATTGTGCTTTATTCTATTGTTAGCTTAACTGTAACATACTTTATTTTTGTGCTTTTGGCACAGTATCTTGAACCTATATCGCTTATCTTTTATTGAAGAATCCCTATGTAAATAAAAGCTTCAAAGGGAGCGTTCTGATGATGGATTTTTGTTTATTATGCATTGTTTCCTTTCAAGACATGTATGCCTAACACGAAATATATCAACCCGTCATATGACCAATAACAAAAGGAAATATTTTAATTCGAACTAAAGGTTTCTCCATGAAATAAATAAAATACAAATTACACATAAATAAGTTAAGTAAAAATAAGTAGTTTTAACTAAAAATTCTAATGAGAAATATTTTAATAAAACCAGAGTAAAATTAAGTGTACTTTTACGCAATGCACCACTAAAAGTAAATAATTAGAGTAAATAGAGAAAACATCAAGTAAAGATTTAATAAAACTTTTACTGAAAATTAGAAATTAATTTTGCCACACACTGTAAAAAAAAATCTGTAAAGTTACTAAATTTTTTCTAGTACACTTATATTCCAAGAACTTTTCATATAACGATAACAGAAAAAATTTCATGCAACCGATGAAAGTTACATGAGTTTTTGCTGTTACCGGTAGAGGAAAAGTTCATGGAACAGAAGTTTACTAGAAAAATCCCAGTAACTTTACAGATTTTTTTTTTTTTTTTTTTTTTTATAGTGCAGTTTATATCAAGTTGAATAACTATTTTGAATTCCGCAAATTTTTGGTGATTAAGTTGACAATTCTTGCAGATAATATTTTCTCTAAATTTCAGGGAACTGAACAGATAGTAAGTGCAGCTTTGTAAAGTTTTGTTGTCTTTAGTAAAGAAAGTCGAACATTTTTGCAATTCAAAACAACTCTTGCCAAAATTTGTACTGTATCTTATTGTAAACAAAACTCAATTTCACCAGAACTGAACGTTATTCTTGGACTGTTGACACAATATCATGTATGAACAGATTTTACCTACTGTCCAAGAAGGATGGATAAAGAAAAGGCTTAGAAGAAAAAGAAAATTCTGGATGATTAATTTTTATTTATTATATGTTTATTCATGTATTTTCCCCCTCGAAATTTTAATCCTTGAAAATATTTCACTCTAAAGGTCAGTAAAATTATGAAAAAGAAATAGATCTAAATTACAGAAAAATAAGCAAATGATTTAATAAAAATTCTTTTACTTTAAAAAATAATTTTCCCGCAACTTGAATCATGATAAATGATTATTTTAAATTAGAATCTCTTATAATGTAGATAGTTTTTACATAAATGCTTTCTATGATAGAATTTTTTATTATGCACCTTCCAAAATACGTGTGTTTGAGTAGCTTCCATTCAACAGGCTACTAAAAATAAATAATTAGACGAAAGAATCCACCAAAACAGCTCGAAAATTTCTGACATATTTTCAGGTTTAATATTAAAAGTTAAAAGATGAAAATTGTTTATGTGATTTTTGAAGAGATTTGTTTTCATTTTTCGCTCAATTAATTAGAACTTGATTTATAAACAATTATTTTCTCATCATAACCATTATTTTCATTCCCAGTTCCCTAGCTTCGGGAAATTTGATTCAAAATGCCAACATTGACAGCGTTTTTTGCAATGAATTCTGCATTTACCGAAAAATCGACAAGCACGGAACATTATATAGTTTCAGAATAAGGAAATCTGTCAATATGATGCTTTCAGTATTAACATAAGTTAAAAAATTAATCTGAAAATAAAAAGTTTGGATTTGAGTATATCCTTAAATACAAACATATTTTTACAGAAATTCCTAAAATCAAGAAAATAATTTTGTTACAACTCTTTTATGATGTTCAGTAATTATTTCGGATTTTTGGTAGCTAATAAAGTAATTCTTGCTAATAATATTTTCTTTGAATTTCAATATACTGCATTGATTTTTACATAACTGGTTTGGTGAGCAATGATAAAGGAGCACTTTTTGCAATCTTTAAAAACTTCAGCCAAAAAACCAGCTCTATTGAGAGTACAACTCAGCTTAACTCTTACAAAAGTAATGTTATTCTTGGACCTTCCACTTCAACGTATAGACAGAAGTTTTATGCAGGAATCTCTATAAATATAGACTTTAGAAAGGATGGTTGGATTTTTGTTCCTGGAGTACTTTTTTTTCTTGAGATATTCTATATTGATGCATTTTTTTTAATACTTTAAGGCAGTTCCTCAAATCAACACTGACTATTATCTGACCATTCCTGCATTAATTTTTGTTCGCAAATACATTAAATTCACTTGTATTAAGAAACAATGTAATCGATTAGATTCTTCCACTTTCTGGTAAAGGCGAAATATATTTCAAAAAGTGCTATGAAAGTAGGTTTTTTGAACCGAATTTTTTGACGCGATACACTGTTAAAAATCTTGTCCTAGTTTGAACAAAATTTTGGTGCTTAGTTGCTGTCATCATAAGATGGTGATATCTTGAACCAATATTTGGAGCTCCTCTTCAAGCATAGTTCCAATAGTTGGAATGAGGTTGAAATGGGAAGCTCCAAGTGTTGGTACCAGATTTCACCATCTTATGATGACAGCAACTGAGCATCAAAATTTGGTTTAAACTAGGGCAAAATTTTTAAAAGTGTAGCACAAGAAAGGAAAAAAATGCCGTCATGAGGCAATATCACTTATAACTAACTCATGATGTAATTAATTTGTTGATAAAGAAAAAAAAAATAACTTTTTCGATTACAAATCACTTTAATAATTATGGCTGCAAGTGTCATGCTTTTACGTTTTAAAACAACCCCTTAAATATGCAAGAAATTTTCGTGTTTTTATCGGGGATTTATTATTATTACTTAATTATTTTATTTTATTTCATTTATTTATATACAAGAATTACTATGGCATAGTAAAAAAAAAAAAAAAAAAAAAAAAAAAATTACGAAATAAACTTATGATAATGAATACTGTTTAATATACAGTGCTTATAATAAAAATGCTGCCTAAAGTAACTAAATTACTGCAAGTTAATCAAAATATTTATTAACTTTCATGTGACTCTTGAGAAAGATTGAAAGCATGACATTTCATCCGACATTCTTTTTTATGCCCTGTATTAATTGGAGTTTATTTTACATATACTTTGAAGATACACTCAGAACTTGATAAAAATGCATGAAAAACTAAAATCCACCAATCAGTTTTTTCTTCCATGAGTTTGGTTTACTCATGGAATTTCGGATAAAAGTAACTCATACCAGTATAAGATACTAATGCAAGAACTCCAATCATAACGTTACAATTTAATCTAATCTTCAATTTTTATGTATTCGCAAGATTTGACAACCAATAATGAAAATTTCCCCTTGGAAATTTTAATCTCTTAATTAATTTGCGTCTTATTTAAACACCAATTTCATTCAAAATTACTCTTTGGAATATGACGAAAATACATTGAGTTGGTTGATAAATGGTGAAAAATCCCCTATATTAGTAAAATTTAATAAATATAATATTGCTCCTATCTTTCTGAATTTTTCACGATTTTTGACTAGTCGTTTATCCTAAATAGCTGACTACCAAATCATGAAATAAAAATTTTGGAATCTTTCACGTATGCGCAGTTAAAAATTATTTCATACATATGCAAACATCTCATCAAATGTTCAATACATTCACGCTTTAAGGGTGTATTCGAAAAAACGCTCTTCCACCTTCCACAGCTCGAAATTTTCCGATACAATTTCAGACACATTTTTTAAAGTCGAAACATGAAACTTGCTGAGGGGATTCTTGAAGTGACGTATGAAGTGCCGTGTGATGTCATTTTACGCTCAGTTCATTAGAATTTGATTTATAAACAATTACCATATCAGTATGACCTTTTTTTTTTTCGATCCCAAATCTCCCACTTCGGAAAAATCGGTTCGAAATGCCGTTTTTGATTGCTTTTTTTGCAATATTTTCTACATTTATCAAAGAATTGACAATCACGTCACCTTGTGTACTTTCTTAATAAGACATTTTGCCAGTTTGATGCATTTGAGAGCAAAAATGAATTCAAAAATAAATCGGAAAATAAGCACTTTGAATCGAAATACACCCTTAATTGCAGTGTACTGTTTCTATTGTCATTCCTTGTTCTTTTTTTTAAATTTTCGGAAGGTGGCGTTAAATTTGGCTAAAAATTCTATATTCTAGAAAAATAATTAACAAAAGAGTAATTTTTATTTATTTATTTATTTATTTATTTTGTAAAAAACAGAAACAGTAACACTTTTACTATTATACTTGCTATACTTACACACACACACTTACCGACCATTAAACAGGACCCACATAATCATTTGCTACCGTATCAGATCATTTTCAGCTTTTTCTGTTATATGGGTGATCGAAAATATAATTTTATTATTAAACTAGCTGACCCGCCCGCCGTTGTCCCGACACGTGGTAATATTTTTAAATGAACGCACCTTAAATTCGTATAACTTTTTATCTTTAACTCGTTTTTGTCTGAAATATGTACTCGCTCACTGTGTAAAAAGGAAGGAGAAACTGCTACCATATCTACTGCTACAAGGTCCACTGTTTAACTTTTGGAGGTCCGTATATTACCCAAGAGAGAAATGTTGTGTAAGTATAGACCGGAGAAGAAATATCTTGAAAGATGAATTTTCATAGGACACTTTTTCTATATTAGTTCATTATGTCTGAGTAATTTTCATTCTCAGACATAATATCAAAGTAACGCTTTCGCTTCTTACGCTCAAATAATAGTACAGGCATTTACATCAATTGTTATTTTGTATTTGCAATTACTTTTCTTATTAAATATGCATATTAGTTAGATCATATGTGCTTACATTTATTATTATCGATTTATTTATATTTCAGCATTTAATAATAAAATGAAAGGAATTCGAAAGCTTTATACACTGTCAGTTAACCTTTTTCGAACAATTGATTACTTTTTTTAATTTGAAAACAGGGACTACTTCTTCAAACCTATATTTTTTTCACAAAAGAAGATAAATATTGAAAAGTTGTTGTGTCCATTAAATTTTATTGCTGTAATAATACAGCATTTTCCAAACGTCTTTTATTCCATATATTTATTACTTATTCCCAGAGCAGCTAGGTACTAAGAAAATTGTACATATTTGGTGAGTTTAGTTGGACGTTTTTGAATTAACTAAAATGTGAAAGTGGCCTAAAATGTGGAAGTGGCTTAATTTTCCATCAGCCATGCCCATTAAAAAAGTCTTCAATCTGTCGGAACCAGTTCTTTTGAAAGTTTGCTTTTATTTACCCAGCCTGAAGGGTTCCGCCATGTAATGAGATCCGTACATATCTCTAATTCGTGTACTGTATAGCAAGTGTTCAATACTTTTCTTCTAAACTCGGTCAGTTTAGCGTCATTTTCTCATTCGGATTCACTGTTCAATGTATTCACGAATTTATACTTTCATTATTATAGCTGAAAATTACTTACTTTATACCAAGCATTCTCCAAGCATATACTTGTGAATCGATAATTTATATTCTATAGGCAAGCGACATTTCTTTTCAAGATAGTATGGAATAACATGAAAAAGATTGAAAACTATAACCATTCAGAAAAATTACAAATCAATATAAATACATGAAAAAAAAATATTATCTTGCTAAAACAGTAAACACACTTCCATCTCAACTAGTGTTTCCCCCCCCCCCCCCCTTTCTTCTTCTTTTTCCAAGAATACTTTTTGAGAACGCTTCACTTCACTTCATGTCTTCCCAAATGACAGAATAATCGATGTTACTTTTTTGTTACTTTTCACAACCAGCCAACGATCAATAATACCACATTGTTGCCCTTAAATTTTCGATAACAGATGACGTCTCAAAGGAAGCAAAGCGTTCGCCCCATAAAACTTAATTCCATCCGCTCTGCATATTCGAAAACATTTCTCCGCAAAACATGCAACTTTCGTAAGCGGATGATAATAATAATAATAAAAATGGGGGTCTCAACGACTCATCATTTATGCTAATGTACTGAACCAACAACAGCACTCCTTAAAAAAAAAAAAAAAAAGAAATATCCGCAAACATCAACAGGCATTCAGATAAATAAAACAGCCTCCTTTCTCCCGCATCAAAATAGGGCGCGAACTTTATTAAATCACATTTCTGGGATAAAGTCTGACGTACATTTTCATTCTTTTTTTTTTCTTCCAGAGTGGGTGGAAGAGGAGAAACAACTCAACTCGCCTTTTCTCTCGCCAGTTCCCGTGAACAGAAAGAGTGCATTTCTTTCGGACACATTCCAACATTTATTTCTTTATTTATTATTGATTTTTTTTTTGAAATATTTTTAACAAAGAATGAATGAAAAAAGTAAAAGAAGTATGTTAGATAAAAAAGAAATATATATGTATAACGTAGAAATCGGGATTACGTATTTCAGCCATTTTAAAAATTATTTTATGCTGAATAGCAGACAGTTGTTTTTCCTATTTTTTATAATACTAATAACTCTATAGAATAACTTACGATTAGAACAATTTAAAATACACAATTAAGTATTATATCGCAGATATAATTAAAAAAAATACTTTTTTATATTTTAGATGTAATTTAATGATTATTGATGTACAGGGTTAGCCAAAATGACTCACCGGGTTTCAAGAGGCTTTTTATTTACTATTGCGACGCACGAAGACGAATGATACATGAAAAGATGCATACACACAAAAATATTCTAGTATACACTAAGTTACTCAGTTATTACAACACAGTTTTAAAACTGAAAACATGAAACTTGCTGAAGTGATTTTTGAAAAGGTGTGTGTTTTCAATTTTCTCTCAATTAATTAGAATTTGATTTATAAATAATATTTTTTTCAGTTGAGGTTTTTTTTTTTTTCTGTTTCTAAGCTGTCTCGCTTCGGGAAATTTGATACAAGATGTCAATTATGACGGAAAAAAAAATCAATATTGTTTGCAAATCGACAAGCACGGCGCATTATATAGTTTCTAAATAAGAGAATCTTTCAATCTGATGCGTTTTAGAACAAAACTGAATTTAAAATGAGTCAGAATAATCAGTCAAAATAAGAAATTTGGATTTCACTACACCCTTAATGTTAAGAGAAATGTTTTTTTTTCATCTAAATTTGGGATTGTTTGAAAGCTGAATTCTGGGCAAAATTTCTCCACAATTTTTGCAGCATATAGTAATTGCAAATTTTCATTTCTTTTCAATTTTACTTTTATTTCCATTTTATTCGATTTCATTTGAAATGTCACTTTATATCCTTTTATTAATAGAATATAATATGTGCAACATATAATAAATATATGTAATTTTTCTTTTAAATACAACACAATAAAAACATATTTTCCACTGAATTTATTCAGAAATATTGAGTTTTATTCAAAATTAAATTGCATAATTTATAGCTGCTAAATTGTTCTCTTCGGTCCCTAGGTCCCCATTCGGGGACTTATGTTCTTTTTATTATACAAAAAGTGATTTTTTTTTTTACATTTTTACATCAATTCTTAACAGCGGAATGTTTTTTGCGTTGAAAGCAAACGAATAAATGCTTGCATCTAAGCTGAATTTCTCATAAAATGAATGTTACTTTCATATGAGTTTGCAAAATGCTTAAAAATGTCTAAAAGACAGCGATAAAATTTTATAAGTATTTAAATTAAATGTTTTTCAATATATATATGTGTGTGTGTATATATATGTATATATATGTATATATATATGTATATATATATGTATATATATACATATATATATATATATATATATATATATATATATATATATATATATATATATATATATATATATATATATATATATATATATATTGTATATATATATATTGAGAATTTGTAGATTATTTACTTTTTTAAAGCTCTTAAATTTGTGAATACGTTAATTTAGATTAATGATTATTAAATTGATGTTTTAAGGGGATTGATAGATTTGAACTCATATTTTTGAACATAAATTACTAAGCGTGTAAAGGATCATTTTCAGAAAAGATATTTTTTCAACCATTTGCAATGTTATTTTACTTGAAAAGAAAACAAAAACAATGGATAAGTATTTGTATTATTATTTTAGCGTCAGAACTGAAGAGGTTGATTGTTTTGTACAGCCCTGTATATTACATAAAAATTTTTATGCATGCCACATTCTTAAAAATGTTTCGGTGAAATTACAGAGAATCAGTGTGTAATTCATTACCTTAAGTCTTATGTAAAATTAGAAAAACCAAGATTCTGTTAAACAACAGTGAAATTATTGCAATAGACTTTGTAAATTAACATCATTAAAAAATACACAAGACTGTAAATTTATTTTAAATGATAATAATTTAATTTAGTTTTCAAAATTAACGAATTACCCAATCCTCATTGATCTCAAAGATTTTGAACTTTTCGAGTACATTAGAATCGGTGAATTATTTAATTTTTATTGTTCCTAGTTGCCCTGGAGTTTGAAACCGAGACCTCTAGCAAGCGGGAAAACACTTTATTGTCTAAGCTGTAGAAGCTGTTATTGTAGCGCACAAAATATGTCTCTTATGATTTAGCGGTCAAAATATTGAATTGCAAAGTGATTGTTGAAAAAAATCCGCACTAATTCCAAGAAGATGATTTTTCTCTCTCTAAATGATTCTAAATTTAAAATAAAATAATTTTTAAACTGATTTTTCTTCTTTAATATGTATAATAAAATTACAAAAGAATTTTAAAAATGTGTATTTTGAATTACAAGTTTTAAAAAAGATAAAAATATTTTTAAATAAAGACATAAAAATCCCTCCAGGTAGTTAGATATAAGTTAGGGAAATAACTGCAAAATGATTACTACAGAGAGTTTCGCTTTTTTTAATAGAAATTTTAACTGTGCACATATTATCCTGAAATTTAATTCAAGCCAAAACATGCTTAAAACTACTGAAATAACAATTTTAACATTTTCTTTATGGAAATAGAAAGGGAAATAAAATAAAATACAAAACTGCACATTTTAAAATTACAATGAAACGTAATTTCACAACCAATTTTCATTCATTTTTTTTTAATTTTATTTTAAATTTAACGCAGAATAATAATTGCTTGGATAGTTTGAGTGAAAAACTCGAATTCACTTGCAGCACACGTACAAAATTCGTCACCTACTAAAGAGCTCTGGAAGTTTAGAGAAAGGGTGTGGTTGGATATCCATTTATTTTTTGAAATAAAAAAATAATAATAATCTCTCGGGCCCATCCTATCTTGACAGCATGGGGCGCCAGAAAATTTATTTTTTATAGAAAGGAATTTCGAACCAGCCGGGACACAAAACTTACTTCCTTTCCTCATTCCGGTTGATGGATGATCTACAACGGGAAAATGATTAACTTCCAGAATATGCAGATAAAGATGCATGTTGTCTTTCTTGGCTTCCAGTAATTTTGAAGAAAAATAAGAAAAAAATAAAAAAAAAGAATACAAAATGGTTGAAAAAAGATGCATGTTTTTGGCATGACTTATAATTCTTCGCAAGCTGAGACAGCGCTATGGGCAACAATCTAGAATGGGAATATTAATGGATAACGAAATAATAATAAAAATAAAACAATGGGTTATGTAAAAGTACAAAATACTTTTCACATTAGTGTACATTTGTTTTTGTTTTTCTTTATCTGCATATTTTATTGTTATATTTTTCTCAAAGTGTACCGATAATTGCAGACATTCTGGTCATTTAATTATGATTAAAACATTAAGTCATATGTTCTTTATACATCGATCTCTGCTAAAGATATACACACAAATTCATTACTTCTATATTATTAAAGATTTAAAATTAAGGTTCGAAACTCTGAGGACCTGTTTTAATAATTGTTTCTTTCCAATATCTAACACCAGCATTAATTTTAATAAGCAGTTTAATCCATAAAATAATTATTTTGTTTTTATTAATTAATTTATTTTAAACCAAATTCTTTTTAGTTACTTAACATGTGCATTTTATTCATTCTTCTGAGGTTTTAAAACTATTTCATTAACATGATGAACGTTTATTTAAATAAAGTGCGTTAGAAAAGTTAATAATTCGCTCTCAAGATTTTAAAAAAAAAAAAAAAAAAAAAAAAAAAAAGAACCTTTAAGGTGAAAATAATTTACTGTCCACATTTTTTCAAACTTCGGATTCCCCCACCCCTTAGAAATTACCCTGCCCTCTTTAAAATAAGTCTCGCCTTTGATAAGATCACATCCAAGGCAACATACTACGCCACACGCAGTAATCCTCTGCCAAGAATCGCTCGCCAGCTGCTTTGACTTCGGGGGTGTCCTCATACCGGCATACTTCCCCTACATATATGCATCAATAATTCTTAATGAAATGAGAAGAAGTGTGTATACAAATATTAGTTAGCTATTTTTTTTAATCTGAAATGAAACTCACTACTAAGGGTGTTCTCAACTGCTCCGCTCAACAAGCGTAAAACGTTTTGACACATTTACAAATTCATTTTTTAACAGAACAATGTAAAGTTGGAATGCCTAACTACAGAAACGATTTCGAATTGATCTTAGTTTTCCATTTTATTATCATTAAATTACCCATCCAGTTCTAAGCTATTTCGATCACGTGATCACCCGTTTTTCTTTTGCTTTTCGACCAGTTTTTCTGCTTTCGTCGGAAAATGTGCTCAAAAACGTCAACTTTGAAGGCTTGTTATGAAATATCTATTGCGTTTTTTTTTTTTTTTTTTTTTTTTTTAACAGAAAATTGAGTGCAATTAGACAGTTTCTGAATAACAATATCTGCTAATTTCATGCATTTCCGCAAAAAAAAAAAAAAAAAAAAAAAAAAAAAAAAAATTAAAGCATATGTCACAAAGTTGCCCTTTTGATTTAAGAACACCCTTAAGGGTGTTCTTAAATTAAAAATGGCAACTTTATGACATAAGTTTACATTTATTTTTGTTCGGAAAAGCATGAAATTAGCAGGTGTTATCTATACTAGCTCCCATTTTCCCGTTTATTTTTTTTTTTCTTTTGCAAACGCAATACTAGATCCTTTAGAAAATAGTTTCAAAGTCATCATTTTGAATTTAACTTTGTCACGTGATAAAAATCTCTTGTTTCCCATAAAGTAATTTATTGATCAAAAAATGGAAAATAAAGTTTGATTCCAAATCGCTTCCATAGTCAGGCCTTACACTTCTCTATCTTTCCGTTTAAAAATTCATTTGTAAATATGTCAAAACGTTTTACACTTGTTGATCAGAGTAGTTGAGAATAAACAGTTTTAAATATTAGCAAGCTTAGAATTTTTAAAAGTAAAATGAAGTATAGATGTGTATACATATAATAAAATTGAAATCAGAAATATAAAAATAATATAGGATAATAATAAATAAATAAACGAACATGATAAACAAAAATGCAGAGACCATTATTAGCTTGAACAGTTTAAACGTTGAACGTCAGGTTAAAGAGAGATATCGTTAGAATAGTTGGGGAAAGTTACGAAACTTAGTGTATAACATTTTTTATAAAAATACCGTAGAAACAAAAGTAATATATCATACGAAGGATTCAAAATATTAAAAGATTCAAAACACAATACTTCTGATTGCCCTTTTTCTACCCCAAATCCAAATATCTTTCTTTCTATTGTATTCACACTGCATATTTGTCGATCGCTTTCATTTATATATCTATACAAAGAACATATCGCTATCATACGTAACATATTATCATATCACATATTACATTATCATAACCGTTAACATTGCCGTTATTCGCATACTTAAGAAATCAATCAGTGTTTCTTATTTTTCAATAAAGAGAGCGAACAATAAAACTGAAATCCGGTTCTGTAAGGTTAAGAGTGAATATGAACTTTACTACACTGTAAAAAAAAATCTGTAAAGGTACTAAACATTTTCTAGGAAACTGGGATTCCAAGAACTTTTCATGTAACGCTAACAGGAAAAATCCATGTAACCGATTCTAAAACTTGAGTTTTTGTTGTTACCGTTACAGGAAAAGTTCTTGGAATCTCAGTTTCCTAGATAAAGTCTAGTACCTTTACAGATTTTTTTTTACAGTGTAGTGCTTAGTAAGAAATAATATAACTAGTATTAAAAAAAAAGCTAAATATCTCAATAAAATATTGATATTTTCAGCTCTTTAGGTAAGCCATCTTATCCCGGTAAGCAATTTTATCCCGGACATACATTACATTCCTGAATTTTATATCTGTCTTCTCGAGCTAAGGTCTTTTTGATTTCATTTCAATAAAAAAAATTGCGAAAAAATCCCAAAAAATTTTAAAAGTACTATTTTTTTTTTTTCAAATAATATAAGTGACAAAGCTATGATACTTCATTCTTATCTTGATTGAAAATTTGCATTTAAACGATATACAATAAAACCTCCATAACGGACACTTCTATTTAACGGACAGTTTTCCAATCCCCACTCCCAAAATCTAAATTTGTCTATGTTTAATCTCTGAATAACGAACATTCCGAATAGAGGACAGCTATTTTGGCAATAAAGGAGGAAAAATATTTTTTAATGAAAAAAATATATATATTAGAGTAATATGTCACAAATTTTATGATCACAGACAAATGTATAGGGTGACCTGGGAAAATCCTATGATCTCCCTCCATGGCCATTGTTGAATTCAGAAGGTGAGCCTGGAGGGACATTCGTCCAAAGCACTGAATTTGCTCCCCCCCCCCTCCCCTCGGAAGATTTGTGATTTTATGCTTTTAATTGTCAAAAAGTGCAATTCCCACCTCCCACTACATTCCCCCTTCAAAAAAAAAAAAAAAAAAACTGCTGACAACAATGTTGGCAGCAGTTTTTGCCATAAAAATTGCAGTAAAATTAGATGTAATAAAAAAAAAATACATCTAATTATACTGCAATTTTTACGGCAAAAACTGCTGGCAACATTACTACCAGCAGTTTTTGTCGTAAATTTAACGGATTTTTTTTACAGTGTGATTATCAAGTAACACTAATAATAATTATTCGATTGGCGTTTATCAAAACAACCATTTAAAATCACTTATGCACTGGCGGTACTTTTAAGTGTACTGAAGAAAATTTAATATAAAATTTATTTATTTTATCTACAATATATATAATCTAATAAAAATCTAATAAAATAAATTTAACAATTTTTTTTTTTTTTTTTTTTTTTTTTTTTTTTACAGCGTACCTAGAGACATAAAAATCCCTCCCAGAGAAAAATATCTGTATTCAACACTGCCCACGTCCGAGAAAGAAAATGTCCCCCCGTGAAAAATTTAGGATTTTCTGCTGATTAATCTGTGGAAGCAAAAATTTCTTGATCCGCAGAATTTCACAATACATACATCTTTTTATTAGCCTTATTAGTCTTGTAATAGAGCTTTTAAGACATGTAAAAAGTCAATTAATAAAATATTACGCATTTCTTAGCAATTTTGAATCTCTGAGGTTTTCCCAATAGCGGACAATTCCTGCGCTCCCGAGGTATCCGTTATTTAGAGGTTTTACTGTAGTATGAATAGATGACGATTCCAATTGGTCACTTATAATTCAAACATCACCCCAACAATTTTTTTCGGTAGGGGGGGGGGGAGGGTTAAACTTTTTTATTAGTTAATCTTTTTTTCTTCAAACTATTCATTATTCCTCGCCATCTCTGTTCTTCCAAAAACGGGCTTCCTGACAGAGTCTTTAACTGCTACTCGCGATGCCATTTTTTAATCTTCTCGTTATAAATTCTGTTTCTTTTTTTACACTACGGACAATTTATTATTTATCACATAATAAAATCTCTGGTTGTCGAATTTTACTTCTCTGACGAGTGACTCCTAGTCTAGTTTTGAATCCTAATTGAATCACTTTATTATTTAGTTAAATTAACCACATCTGTTTTCCTTCTTTTTTGAGAAAAATGAGGTATGACTTAAAGTAAAATAATTTTCAATATCAATATAATACTGCATTATTTGTTTAAATATTTGCAGTTCATGATTTATTTTCATATACGTAAATGAAAGAATTCTAGGGGTATTGTCACACATCTTTAATAAGTCTTGGTTAGGTAATGATATTCAATGATATTTACAATGGATAGATAAGTACAATTTAGAGATTAGGGACCTCTTCGGCAAATTCTGCCGCTAGAGCTCGGGGGGCACGTCTTTACATCTCTCGATCCGTCCTCGTTCTGATGCTTTTTGCTGTTACCAGGGTCCTTTCGTGGGAGAGTGCTGACTGTGCACTATTCTTTTGCACGTGGATTGTTACTAAGGGCCACATGCTCCCACGTGTTATACTTACTGCTTCGTTAGGTTTCTGACGACACAGGATAGATGCTGAGTCAGTAAATGGATCTCGAAGCAAGCCTGTTACTACGCGCTTGCTATATTCATATATATATATATATGTATTAATATTGTTAAACAAAAATTTTTAAATCAATAGTAGTTATACAGTAGTTCACACACACAAACACTGAAATAAAGAGAGATATTAATATATATATAGAGAGAGAGAGGAAATTTTTTTAGATTAATTTCGTTGAATACATATACTTATATCATTAATATTTTTAAGTGAGAAGGCACACAGTGATAAAGAGAGTTAGAGATTACATATATTCTTATTTAATGATTTTCCATTAGCATTTTGTGAAATATATTGCTACTCTCAAATGTTCCTTCAAAACACGCCTTCAAAAGTTGCATGACAATCCTGCTGAAAAGAAATAATATCGAATTTTTTCTTCACATTTATTTAAATACGATTATATGTAATTATATGTACTTAATATATACGATTATATATAATGGAGTCTTTCCTTTTATGATAAAAAGTCCTAGCCTTCTCAGAAAAGAAACAATTCATTTATAATTAACACTATGCCGGATAATACGAACAATTATCTGAAATGGAACCTCATTTTTTTCTTACCAAGTTTTAACGTATTTTCTATATTTCAGGAGGATACCTAACCAAAAATCCTTTTACCTTCTCTTTTGACTGGCATTTACTTTTAACGTATGAACAATTTTCAAAATTTATTTCTTCAAGCTACGTTATCTTTTCAAACAAAAGAAGAAAAAAAAAAGGAAGTTATTTGTAGTATCTCCAATAAATAAAAATCACTAAACACCGGAGTCACTCTTCTTCCATAATAAATCTTACTCATATCAAGACCTTTCCTCTCGCACACTTCACCTCGTATATCGACCAAAAAGAAAAACTAACCCTAAAACACAACTTCTCCACACGAACGACAAGTACTTCATTAAACCACTCATGAATTATAAGGATTCGCTGGGCCTATCCACATCTCACGTGATGTAATCAAAAAACATCTCAACTCACCTCCAAGAAGAGAGAGAGAAAGGTAAAACTCATTTTTCTCGGGAACACCTCCCACTTTCTGTCCTTAATCGAATTACTTTCACCGTATCTTTATGAACGGGAGGAAAACTAAGGAAGCCAAGAGAGGAAAAAAAAAATGAATTATGAAGAGCATGAAGCGCTCAACTTTTTAATTGCCAGCGATCGCGCGTCATGTCGTTAAACGTGAAAATGAGGTCTTGGGATCTCGCCATCCCCTCCTTCCACCACCCCCGCATTACGTCCTTTCGCCACCCCCTCTTAATAACGGCCGGAGTCGTTAGAAGAGAAGTGTCACAAACTGCGGAGAAGGCCATGGAATCGATTATCATCAGCACAGTGAGTAGACCGACTTATTTTCGGCAACGAAGCCACGCGCGGTAGGAGGATTACGTCACGTGTTGATTTCGTATTCCCTTCGGCAGTGACGGTGAAATGAGGGAAGAAGAGGATAAAAAAAAAAAAAAAAAAAAAAAAAAAAAAAAAAAAATCACCGAAAGTGAGTAACTTATTGAACGTATAATTTAGTAATGCACGGCGGATGAAAGCCCTGGGCGCGGAAAAATTAATATAATCTGAAATATTCAAGTGGTGGACTTTGTCTTCTTCCTAACCTTTGATGAAGCCCTTTGGATATTACCATATATGCGTCGTCAAAAAAGTTCTTTTATATATATATATATATATATAAAAAAATCCAGTATTTGAATAGTTTAAATTAAGGGTGTATTTCGATTCAAACTGCTTATTTTCTGATTTATTTTTAAATTCATTTTTGCTCTCATATGCATTAAACTGGCAAGTTGTCTTACTTAGAAAGTACACAAGGTGCCGTGATTGTCGATTCTTTGATAAATGCAGAAAATATTGCAAAAAAAGCAATCAAAAACGGCATTTCGAACCGATTTTTCCGAAGCAGGAGATCTGTGAACAAAAGAAAAAAAAAAAAAAAAAGGTCATACTGAGAAGATAATTGTTTATAAATCAAATTCTAATGAATGGAGTGTAAAATGACATCACACGGCACCTTATGCGTCTCTTCAAACATCTCCTCAGCAAATTTCATGTTTCTACTTTAAAAAATGCATCTGAAATTGTATCAGGAAATTTCGAGCTGTTGAAGGCGGAAAAGCGTTTCTTCTAATACACCCTTAATATAATATGCATTTCTTTATAAATAAACAAATTAGTGCGCGATAGTAAAAACATGAAAAAGCCGAAAATTGTTTCATTATTTAAATATGTAACAAGGTCATCTGTTTGATATTATTCTCACCATTTTTACAATTATTCCTTTTTTTCCCCCGTTATAAATTTACATATATTGAGTAATTTTAATGAAAAATATTTATGAGTACACATGTCTATGTTAACGCACTTATAGCCAACTTTATAGTCTAATAATGTTTATGAATTGAGCAAGTTTATTGCTATACTTGACTTTAATAGTCATAGCATTTTGGGCGATTTTTTTCTGCTATATACACTCTTAAATCAAAAGAGTGAATTCCTCAGTCAACAAAGGAGCGAAATCTCTTGGCAGGACAATCATTCCTTCAGAGCGGCAGTTTTATCGAAAAAGAACGCTTTTCGGAAAAAACCGGTCTTTTAAATCATGTTTATAGTAGCGATCTATAAAATGCTCCTTTTTAAATGAAAACCGGAAGTTTTTTGACGTAGTTAAACGGAACTATCTGAGATGAATGTTCATTGGTTGTAATCTAGTCACATGACGTTCGGCTGGTTTGGCGGG
Organism: Maratus speculifer; assembly: GCA_964019185.1. Taxonomy (NCBI): domain Eukaryota; kingdom Metazoa; phylum Arthropoda; class Arachnida; order Araneae; family Salticidae; genus Maratus; species Maratus speculifer. Next base: position 315,760,267 of record OZ025291.1, on the reverse strand, counting down.
ATACCTATCTTCTGCTAACGAAGACTGACATGGCGCTTGTTTACGCTAAGGCTTTTGTTACGCTATACCCGAAATTTAATTTCATAATCCAACAGATCCTGATACTGAATAGAACTGCGAATGAGGATACCCCAAAACTATATGGTAAGTACTTGTTTTCGGTCTCTTTAATAACTTTCTTATTCTCAATGTAGTATGTAATCTCACATGTAAGAAAATTACCTTAGATCTACACGGATCGGAAATTTGAGACTGGTTTTTGTCCGACCCTCTTGAAAGACATCTAGATTCTGAAAATCATGTCCTTTTGCCTTTTTATTATTAAAAGACCCGGCCCCACTCACATTATTTTGTGTAATTAATAATATCGATTTGTTTTGTATCAGTTAATGCACTTTTTATGTCATATTAAAAAAAATCATTTTCCAATAATGGACACCCCATGTAGATATTTCCAAAAATGTGATTTCAAAAATGTTTATAGTGCGAAAAATATTTTGACTTATTGAAAATCTAAATATTCAAACTAAATTTTTTAACAAAATGTAATAACACCAACATTTTACAAATAGCTGCTTTTAAATTATTTTAATGTGGTTAATAAAATTTCAATGTTTAATTCATTTTATTATTATTATTATAATAACTGTAACACTGCCTTGTAAATTTTATAATCTGGCAATCAAACCAGTCAGGAAGCCAAAAACATTTATTAAGGGAAAAGCTAAGTAGGGGCTTATAGGGCTTTATTCCTCTCCATTTCAATAAAAACAATTGCAGTATATACTTATAACTAAACCGATTTTTGCATAAGTTGCCCCCCCCCCCTCTCCATTTTCAGCTCTCAAATTTTGTCTGACATTATAGCAGTGTGATTAAAAATGTATTTTCTGTCTTAAATGCTTCCTTATTTAATCTCAGGCAAAATAATAATAATAATGTAATGAAAATCATAATAATTGTGAATCTAGTAAATCTGCATATCAGTAACCTCAAACATCAGTTCTAATTTTATTTTTAGTTTTATTTATTTATCCGTTTTTAAGTATTTAAAATTAGGGTTGGAAAAATACCTGTTTTTTTTAGTTTGTTTAAGCCAGATTTTTTTTTTTTTTAATTTCTTATCTCAAATACATGCATATTTATTGATGAAAATAGACATTGTTGGATATATAAGTAGCATAACTTCATTTGAAAAAAAAAATTAATTAAATAATTATTGTCAATTTATGTAAAAAATTGAAAATATTGTTATCTTAATTTAAACAGCATTAGTAATTATTTTATGTTCAAAGAATAAATTGCTCTACAATGTGAAACATTGATTATAACTTTGAAAACCTTTATAAACAAACATTGAATTTCTAATTATAAATATTTGATGATTTTTTTCCCCCGGAGTTATTCAAAAATAAATTTCACATACTGCTCAAGGTTTTGTTTTTTGAGTGATAATACAAAGTCAAAATTTTTTATCATTAAATTCTGCAAACAACAGAAAAAAAAAAAAAAAAAAAGATTAGTATTATTAAAATGCTATAACTAGAACCCAATTTTTTAATAGTCTCTTATTCAACTTCATGTTTTGATTTTAATTCTCAAAAGTAATCTCCTTAATCATTATACATATATATATTTAACAGTTTGACTAAAATTTTAAAGATTATCATGTTATGTTATTAATTGTTGTAAATAATTTGCATTTTTGTCAGGGTTGTTATGTTTAAAACAACTGTTTAAAACATTACATTTAAAACAATGTGTAAGACATGATTATTGCTAATAATGTCACAAATTAAAATTTTTGAAATAAAATTATATTAAAAATTTCTAATTAGCTGTATGTACTAAAAGACATTCAAATTTTATTAAAATTATAAATTGGTTATTTAATTTTAATTAAGTATTTAAAGTAAATTTATTTCCTCTAAAATTGAAAATACATAATTTATTTCTTTAAATATTTCAATTATGATTTTATATATAATATCAAAATTCTATAATATATTAATTTTCGAAGATTAAAAGTAAGACTGAGAGAGTATTTTTCGGATATACAATACAACAAGCCTAGTACAGCCTACAGCCTTATCTAGAATGCAACGAAAAGAAAATATTTTGATAAAGCTAACATAATCTTTTCAACATCAAAACATTACTCTTCAGTTATCCGTGAATCCCTCGAAATTTTGCTTAACCGTTTAAACGCCAATGTTCCCAAATAGGAACATTGCATTATTTGTAACACAAAACATATATTTTCCAACATAATAATGATGTCCTTATTTTTCTATAAAATATAAGGTTGATTTAAACTTTTTAAAAGAAAAATATTTATGTTTAAGCATTTATCACAGATATAAGGAATATGTAAATTTATTAATTTGCATAAAACATATATTATTTGCTTTTATCGTTTTCTCTATAGTTCTTACATTTGACCGCTAGAAATCTAAATGTTTTTGGAATTCGAGAAAATATTCACGAATAATATACAATAGCATATAGCGGAAAATAATTTGTTATTATTTGCATATGTTGTCAATCAATAATCATGTTCCAAACTGCGAACACTGAATTTAAAACAGCCAAAAACTACAGAAATACTTTTTTTGTTATTTTCTAAACTTGTATGCATGAATTAAAACATTTGAAGCTGTAGTATAGGAAAAACAAAATTATTATTACATTGCGATATTAATTCGGCGTGTAAACGGTTAACAATGAAACTGTTTGTAATGACGTCATTTCTTATAATATTCGGCACTCTGGTACACCAGGTATCCTTGGTGTTTTGATGAATTCATCGCGACTTTGTACACGCAGACTATTTTTGTTATTATTTTAATGTTTTCCATTTCTAATGAATTATCTTCTTTTATACTCCTTTCAAATTGGATGCGAGGGCATCCGAAAGATCTAAGGTAAATAATAATTAATTTATTTGTATATTTTGAGAGATCTATTTCTCTTTTTTTCTGAATAAATTTGGTTGGTGCACAGAGAACATAATATTGAGTAAAAAAATGTGGGCTAAATGCCTTCTTAATATACTATAAATAATACAATCTACCATCAATAGGTAATGCTATAATACTTTATAGATATTTATTTAGTAGTTAAAAAAGATTTTTTTTTCTCTTTCTTTATTAAAATTATAATGACTTCAGTTTAAAATATTCATATACAAAAAAAAAAAAAAAAAAAAAAAAAAAAAAAAATCAGCATTAATTTAAATTTTTTTTAATAGTCTTTCCTTTTTAATAATTCATTAATGAAAATAAACTGAAATGAAAAAAAAAAAAACTTATCTACTTTCAGTTCCTTTTAAATTCTAATTGTTTAAATTTGCTTTTCTGTCTTCAGAGTTATAAAAGTATGCTACCTATCAACAGTGTTCTCACTGTCGCTCGCCATTGCACCAAATTGCTACTAAATTCTTCATTTGGCGAGTAAATAAGCGATTAGATTCGCCAAATTGCTAGTGCTCAGTTTTGCTTTCTCTTTCTTTTTTCTTTTCTTTTTTTTTTTTTTTTTGTTTTACATACATATGCATTATGCATATGTATATAAAACATATTTTTAATATATATACTTATTTTTATTATATTTTTAGTGGATAGTTGAAATTAGATTAACAACAATCATTGTCGCATTTATAAAAGTTTTGGTTACATTAGAACATATTGAAAAAAAATTAAAAGATTAAAGTTTTTTTTTTTTTTTTCTACACGGCAAATTTTTTTTTTTTTTTTTTGCTAATACTTTTCTCATTTGGCGAATGTTTTTTATTTTTAATTAGCCAAATTACTGACATTGGTCAAATGTCAGTGAGAACACTGCCTACCAACCAATCTATCTATTTTAATTTTCAGTTTTGAATGTGTTTTCAGAATAATAATAATTTAATTTAATAATAAAAAATGGACATGTTTAAAAAATATTTATTTCTTAACTAATTTTTTACGTACTTCATATTTTTTTACATATTTCATTACGCTTTAAAGCAGGGTTGCCGGTTTTTAGCCGGGCCAAAAAAAGCCGGCCGGCTTTTTTTGGTTTTATCCACTTAAAAAGAGCGGGCTAAAATTGAAAAAAGACGGCTTTTATTTTTAAAGTGTTAATTTGTATTGAATCCATATTAAATTTAAATTAATTTATTTTTAATATATTTTTAATAATTTACTACTAAAAAAGTTATAAATTTTTATTTAATTTTTCAAATAAATAAGTCTTTATAACTGCTAGGAGTCAACTGTGAAGGCATTATGTCTGAAAAATATAAATCTTCGAAAACAGAAAATATACTCAAAAAATGTGTTTTAAACTTCTACATTTCATAGTTCTACTTATATTACACATTCTTAAGAATTATATTTAATGGAATTATGACAAAATTAGTGTTCTCTATAGATATAAAAAGGGCATGGTGCTATTCATTAAAAAGGGCACTACTGCATCATAAAAGGGCACTTTTGCAAAAAAAAAATTGTTATTGCCTTTAGAAAGGGAAAAAAGAAAGCAGCAAAATACATAATTTTTAAATATAATAAATCAAGTAACATTAATTTCGAATCATTTTATGATATAAAAATTAGAAATACAATTAAATTAAAACATGATTGAATAGTTTCATGTTCTTTTTCTTAAAGAAATGAAAAAAATTATCATTTTTGGGCAGGGTCATTCCATGTCAATTCAACCACACTGGTACACCCATGAACTCCGATTTTGATGAAACTTGGTGTATTCAATAAAAATATGATATCAAATAGCCCCCTAATTTTTTTAATCTCTAATATCAATATATCTTTATTTAGAGTCGTTCAGTTTTTTAATTCACACTTTTGCATGCACCGGAAAAGCGCTAAACAAGCTGCACTTGATTGCAAAAAAAAAATTATATTGGGCTGCCTAATCTTTTAATTATTTTCAAAATTTACTCACTTACCAACAAAAGTATGATAAACACAGAAAAAAATACTAAAGAACTGAATATATTTATTTTGGACCCCTAAAAAATAATAATTTATTATTAATCAAAAATTTTTTTAAAAGAAACATGATTTTCTAAAAATGCAATATCAAGATGAGGGACAGGTAAAACCTTAGCACATTTTTTTTTTTTTTTTTTTTTTTAAAGCGAGTCTAAATATTTGTTCTAACTTATTCTGGAATAAAATTGTATTTATTATATTTATCAAATTGCATCCAAATGTTTATTATTAGTAATCAAAAGGTTGTTATAAATATTTTCAGAGTGTCAATGCTTCATTATGTAGTGCAGTTTATTTTTATTTTTTTTTTAAAATAATACTTTGCTAATACTGTTTAAATTAAAATATGATTTTTTAAAAATTTTCTACATAAATTCACTGTAATTATTTAACGTAAATTATTTTTAAAATGAAGTTACAATACTTATATTCAAGGCTGGCAAGTTTCTGCCAGGGTGGTTAAAACCAGTGGTTATAACCGGTAAAAACCGGCATGGCAGAAACTAGTTTAGAGATAATACTAATAAATGCAATTATTCATAAATAACATATGTATTTAATATGTAGAGAATTTAGTTAAAAAATTAAAATAAGTATTTTGAATGTTATTCAAAGTAGCAAAAATTTTCAAATGGATCATACAAACATATTTTGTTAATATAATAATTTTTTGCCACTTGAAAAACAGAAATTTTCATAATGGTAATACGATTACTGTTTATGGTTGAATTTCTAATTAAATTTTTAAAAAAGAGAAATTTACGAAAAATTCTATAATCTTTTAACATTATAACTTAAAAATTATCTACTACAAAGAGAAATAGTTTTTGTAAAAACATATAAGTAAATAATTGTAGTGCAAAAATAAAAGATAAAAAATGGATTAAATATTTTATACTGTTATTTTAAAATATTGAAAGAACAAATTTGTTTTTCTGGAAAAATTAATATATTAGAACATTCCATATTATAGTATTAATTTTGCTAATTTTTCTTAACCTAGACAGCTTTTTAATTTGTTCTGAATGAAAAAAAAAAAAGTTTGAAAATATTCTTTCAAGACCAGCATTACTGGCGGGTAATGTCATTATTGATGATGTAAATTTTGAAAAATTCTCATTTTCACCGTTATTTGTTTCTAGAAGCAGCTACCCATAGAAGGCAAAACATTTTCTAGGTCTTCCTTGGCGAAATATGTTTCTGAAAGAAAAAAAAAAAGTATTTTCTTGCCCGTCTTTTAGACTTAAATATCAATTTTTATCCCAAATATTTAGGATGAAGTAAATAAGCTAGCATAAAAGCTAACGATGCAATAAATGTGAATTGAATCTTGCATTTGTAAATTTCCATGATATTTCCATTATTAAATAAGGTTAAGCAAATTTTATGAGCAGCTGCAATAGAACAGTCATGTTTTTTACTTTTATCTAAAGCAATAGCAATAAATTTTAGCATTTGTAACAAATATTTAACTTTTTTATAAATCATGATATTTATTTACAATTTTAACAACTGCAGTGTCCTTAATCTCATTTTCATAATTTTCAATTTTCTGCATATAATATGGTTGATTCTATCTTGAAAGATTCAAAACTATCAAATTTTAATTTGAACTATTTACAATATTTTATTCGCAATTTATTCTTAATAAAATGTATATAAGCAATTTAATACTACTAAAAAAGTCTCAGATTATGTCATGAAATTAGTTTATGCCATTTGTTGCCAGTTTCTGCCGGTTATAACCACTTTCTACCACTGGCATGGCAGAAACTAATTTCTGCCGGCAAAAACCCAGCCCTGCATATTCCAGCAATGTTTATTTTTATCAATAAATGTGCACAAATATGTAATAAGAAAGGATGTTTTAAAAAAACTGGTATAAACCAAAAAAAGTGTCCCCCCCCCCCGAAAAAAACCCACGTTTTTTGCCAACCTTTCTAAATAATAATTATTTTAGCTTTGAAAATTGTATGATAATCCATGCTTAACATATTTTCCCCCCTTGTTTTATTACAGATTGATGCTGAATTCAAAAAATTGTATTCAGCAGCTGGGGATTTTCTAGCCATTTTTTCAACACATTATACGCAGCGGATTATGAAATACACCAGACAAAACAGGACTCGGTATTTATGAAAGAATATCTCTCGATGCAGATGGTAAAATGTTTAAAATTGTTCTTTATTTATTTAACAACAACAACTGGGAATAATAAAAGAATTCAGTTACATCAAAGTATCCAATATTTGTCACAGCAAATTTAGATACCATAGTGATTATGTTATTCAATGTATTTAGAAGTCATGAAAAAATTAGAAATCAGAGGGGGGGGGGTGGATATTTTGAAGTACTGGAAAAGTCAAGCAATTTTTACAATAACCTAACACAGTCATAAAATATCATTTAAACCTACATAATTTTGATCCAAAATTGTCACATGGTAAAATGTAAAGAAATTATATTGAAGTCGAGGAAAATCAAAAAGTTCATTTGTCATACTATATGGAATTATAAAATCTGTGTTAAATAATAAACTATTGTTAAAATTAAAAATACATATATATAGGGATTTTTTGCATGTTGAATAATAAATCATCTGCATGAGATTTGGCTGCTAATAATTTGGAAATTTCAAATCTATTTTAAAACAAGTTTACAAATAGTGAAAACAAGAAGTGTAAGGTAAATAATAGAATCCATGTACATTAAAATGTGAATAAGATTTCATCACATACTTTTTCTTTATCATATGTTTCTATAACTAATATAATTGTGGAGTATATAGGTTAAAAGATTAACAATTTTTCTAAATCTTTTTTTACACACACACTCACATATATATATATATATATATATATATATATATATATATATATATATATATATATATATATATATATATACCGTATATACTCGCGTATAAGTCGACCCCTTAACTTATGTTGTTAAAAATAAGAAAAAATTCAAAACCTGCGTATAAGTCGACCCTCCTCCAAAAGGGAAAACCAATTGACTTTCCCCGTAAATGATAGATTCCTCGGATTCGTTCATACTCCAAAAAGGAGCGATTCTTAGGACTCGTTCTGAAATGAAACGACTCTGAAAAGAATCGATCCCTCGGAATCGTCCGAAAGAGATCGACTCCTCTGAATCATTCCGAAATGAAACGACTCTGAAAAGGAACGATTCCTCGAAATCATTCCAAAATGTATGGTCTGCTTAATGTCATAAATCGCAATCGGAGAATGGCGAAGAAAAATCGGATTCATTCCGTTTTTTCTTGGACTCGTTTCTTTTTTCTCAAATTTGCTCCGTTTTCTCGGATTTGTTCCTTTTTTTCTTGAACCGTTCCTTTTTTCTTGGATATGTTTCATTTTCCTCAGATTCGGCCTTTTATCGGAACGACTTCGAATGACTCGTTCCTTTCGATGAACGATTCTTTAAAATGGACGATTTTGCCCATCTCCATTTTTTAGTATTGAAAATGTGTTCTTGACATAAATCATACACATTTTTTTTGTTTTTTGCAGCAGGGTAGGGTAGATTGTTTTTTTGAAAAATAAACTAAAAATGATCTTAAATACAGAATCGTCGAGGTTGGAACTGTTTTGGATTTTATGATCTACAAACAATGGGTTGCTGCAGCACGATTCTGTAGCAAACTATTTTCCGATATTTTATTTATAGATTTTTTTTTAGGTCTCGCGTATAAGTCGACCCCCCTACTTTGAAGTTCTTTTTTCGTCTAAAATTTCTCGACTTATACGCGAGTATATACGGTATATATATATATATGTATGTATATATATACATATATATATATATATATATATATATATATATATATATATATATATATATATATATAATAAAGAAAGGAACTGTCAATTCATTTTTCTAAATAAAATTTAAAATTTAATATCTCAAATGTATATATTGAGGACGTTAATTTCAAAACTTGTCTTATCCAAAAGTTAAAAAAAAAAAAAAAAAAAAAAAAAGTTTCTCTATCAATATTTTTTTTTTTTTTTTTTTAATTTACACTGGAAAAATATATATGTACATAAATTGTGTTTGTGTAAGGGATTGGGGGATTACCTCTATTTTGCATTTTTGGCACTGCAAAATCAAGATTTATAATGAAAACCAATGACCAGAACTAAAGTTTTTTGGCAATTTAAAAATATATATACAGGGTGTATCTAAACTACTGGGCAAAACTTTAAGGGATGATAGTAAACATCAAGACAAATAATATTAAATGGGAAACTAATGATCCCAAACGTCTTCTGAAGGAGATAGGCGCCATCAAATTTTAGGGTCCAAAATTTGAAATGATTATAAAAAACGGGAAAATTGATCGATTCCTTTGCAGTTTTCACCAAAACTATTCTTTATGTCAGTATTGTCTTGAAAATAAATTATAAAGAGAAATTTCAAAAAAGGCCGATAGAGAGTGCTTTAGACTTTGGAGTAATGAACAACTATTTTTTACCATTATTTTTTGTATCTCATTAAAATTTTTTAGAAGTCTAGACATAAACTTAAATTTTGAGCTCAAAATCCGTCGTTAAGAAGCGCAAACTGAACTGTGTTCAATGGGAGTGTGTAGGTTCAAATTTCAAATGATTATAAAAAACAGAAAAACTGGTCAATTGATTTGAAGTTTTCATTAAAATTATTCTTTATGTCAGTATTGTCTTGAAAATAAATTATACAAATAAATTTCAAAAAATGTCGATAGAGGACGCTTTAGATTTTGGAGTAACATAACTATATTTTAACGTTATTTCTTGCATCCCACTAAATTTTTTTAGAAGCTTAAACATAAACTTAAATTTTTAGCTGAAAATCTGAATTGTTGAGAGTGGTTAAGTAGCGAAAACTGAACTGTGTTCAATGGGGGTGGGGAGATTCAAATTTCAAATGATTATAAAAACGGAAAAATTGGTCGATTCGTTTGCGTATTTCCCAAATACCATTCTCTATGTCTGTATTTCCTTGAAATTAAATTTTAAAGATAAATTTAAAAAAATTCCGTTAGAGGGCATCTTAAACTATTTTAACCGTTATTTTTTTTTTTTTTTTTTAATTATTATAATTTTTTTTTAATCTAAATAAATGTTTTAAAAGCTTAGACTTAAATTTTGAGCTCAAAATCTGAATCATTGTGAGTAATTAAGTAGCGAAAAATTTGTCTTCGTAGAGTGGGCAGGGTAACATTTCAACTCCTGAACACAGTTCAGTTTACGTTTTTTAACCCCTCCCAACGATTCAAAATTTGAGCTCAAAATTTAAGTCTAAGTTTTTGCGTTTTTGGAAGTATTTATTTAGATACAAAAAATAACAGTTAAAAATTGTTGTTTGGTACTCTAAAGTTTATGGCGCTCTCTAACGGAATTTTTTGAAATTTATCTTTAAAATTTACTAGCATACCCAGCCCGCTTCGCCGGGCTTAATTTGAAGGTTTATTTAATAATTTATGTGTATGGTACGCTTCTCTCTCAGCTCGCGACGGATCCCCCGGTGACTCTCCCCGGACCATCGGCACTCCACGTGCGTCGGGTGAGCGTCAGAACAAACTTTCAGCATATACATATGGGTGGTTGTACTTGAATGCACAGACCTGCGCGTTTTTTTCTATCTTGCTTTTATACCTCTGGACCGAGTTGGCGCATTGCCAAGATTTGCTTCCTCTGGACCGAGTTGGCGCATTGCCAAGATTTGCTTTCGCCTGTGCCTCAATTATCCTCAGAATTCCTTTTATATATATAGATTTTCAAGGAAATACTGACATAAAGAATGGTTTTAGAAAAAACCGCAAACAAATCTACCAATTTTTCCTTTTGTATAATCATTTGAAATTTGAACCTTTCCAACCCCATTGAACACAATTCGGTTTGAGCTACTTAACCACTCTGAACGATTCAGATTTTCAGCACAAAATTTAAGTTTATGTCTAAGCTTCTAAAAAAATTTAATGATATGCAAAAAATGACGGTAAAAAATAGTTGTACGCTACTTCAAAGTCTAAAGAGCCCTCTATCGACAATTTTTTAAAGTTATCTTTATAATTTATTTTCAAGACAATACTGACATAAAGAATAGTTTTAGTGAAAACTGCAAATCAATTGACGAATTATTCTGTTTTTTATAATCATTTGAAATTCGAACCTACCCACTCCCACTGAACACAGTTCAGTTTGCGCTACTTAACCACAGATTTTGAGCTCAAAATTTAAGTTTATGTCTAAACTTCTAAAAAAAATTAATGAAATGCAAAAAATAACGGTAAAAAATAGTTGTTCATTACTCCAAAGTCTAAAACGCCCTCTATCGGCATTTTTTGAAATTTATCTTTATAATTTATTTTCAAGACAATACTGACATAAAGAATAGTTTTCGTGAAAACCGCAAACGAATCGACCAATTTTTCCGTTTTTTATAATCATTTCAAATTTTGGACCCTAAACTATGATGGCGTCTATCTCCTTCGGAAGAAGTTTGGGACCCTTACTTTCCCATTTAATATTATTTGTCTTGATGTGTACTATCACCCCTTAAAGTTTTGCCCAGTAGTTTAGATACACCCTGTATATATTTTCTGGATAAAGTGAGTTTTTAAACTCTCATCTTCATAAAAAAAAAATGATAATGGATATTACTTGTTAATACCATCCAGGGCCAATTTTTTAAATACACAAAAATCTTCTTCAAGATAATACAAAAATGTTGCATCTTTTATGTCTTATTTGTGTTATGTCATTTATTTATATTTATTCTTTTTCTCTCTTTTTATATTCAATTAGAAAACTTCCGTGCCTTATAAATGTTAGCAGATTTATTACCAATTGCAGGCTTCAGAAAGAAAAGAAAGGTATTTTTTTTTATCTCAAACTGTCAGTAAATTATTCTTTGCATATATATAATCTGATTTGCTGATCAGTCTTTTTAGCCATTGTGAAGGACAAAAATATCAGGGATGAAACAAAGTTATTTGCTTGAACACTAGTTATTCAGACATATTTTAAACTGTGTATCAACTTTTTTTTCCTTTTTTGTTAAAAAATAATAATAAATTTAAATAATAAAAATATATGGTAGGTATTGCTTTTTTAAAAACAAAATAAAATTATTAAAAGATTGAATAATATAAATCAAGATAGACCTGAATACATTTTTAAAAAATAAATAAAATTTATATACAAAAAATGATAGTACTAGGTTATCCCGTCGACCAAAAAATTATCACCAAACTATAAGATTAAATGCCAATAATGGATGATCGTGAATGTCACATTCAATGACATTCAATGCGATTCACGTGTTTAAAATGTCATTAAGTGATTTTTATTTCGACTTTTTATTAATATTTTTATTAATATTCTACTAATTATTTGTTTTTTTGTAATTAAAAATAAAAATTATGTCAATATGTATAATTTGGCTATTAGTTTGGCGATTTGTATAATTTGGCGAAATTGGTTGACGGGATAACAGAGTAGTACCCAAAAAAATTAAAACACTAAAAAACATTAAAAATACAAAAGTAAACATTTCGCCAAGCTACACGCAATAATACTAGTAATGTTTCCAAAAGACTCTGAGTGAGTTACAGTATGGGAAAACTCCTTGCGGACCTAAAGATTTTTGTAATGCACTTACATATGACTTTATGTTTAACAATTTTCTTCTTGTATTAAAACTGTGATGAAACTTCAAAGAGTTGATGTTTCTGTATTTGCAGGTCCAATTTTATGTATCATTCTGTAGGATTAATTTATTTAACACTACTTGAACCAGAAATACCTTCTTTGCGAAGAGGATTTTCTAAGTAAACTTGTAAACATTTTGAGATTGTAAAATAAAAAAAAAATAAAACAATGATCATTTGCAGGGCTTAATTTGCACCAGAGCTCAGCTTACGTATTTCTGTTTTTTGTACATATTTAAATATTGGTTGGAATTCACCAGAGCTCATAAATACAGGTCTCCGAAGCCCAGAATAATAGTGATTCAGAAAACTGAAGCCTAATTTACCCTTTCCTTTCCCTGTCATCTCCAGGTTTCTGCATTCTTTTCTATCAAAACATATATATGTGACGTGTGTTGCACACATAAGAAATGACATGTAAGATTTTCTGAAAATTTTTCTTATAAATGTTTTTGTTAGTTATACATTCATTATATTATATTATGTATGTATGCATATCTGTAAATAGTCCTTTTTTGAGTGTTGACACTATTTCTGAATCATAATTCCTATCTCATTTAGTTGCACAATTCTGCGACTAACATTAATAGGCAAAGATTTTTATCTGGAAGGAACAAAATACTAAAAAATGGAATATTTTATAGTTAAATGTATACAGATTGATATATTTAAAATTTTTATTTTGCTAAAGTAGAAAAAGATGTTTATAATGTATGCGGATATGAGAGATTGTGTGTGTGTGTGCGGGGGGGGGGGGGGGGGATCTAATTATAGACATAAATTGAACTCAGAAATATTGCAATAAATTCTGCATAAACAAAACTGCATATGATTGAAAAGAAATCTGTTTAAGTTAGTCTTCTGTTTTAATAGTATTATATAATATTCCTTATATTAGAAATATTGCATTTTTGTTTAAAAAATAAGTTTGGAAGAAATGGTAAAAAAAATAATTTGACAGTTAAGCTATGAGCTTTTCAAGCATGTAATATGTATAATAAGGTGTAATATTGAACAATTTTAAAATAATTCAATACTATTTCAACCATTTTTACACATGTCAGAAGAATTCCTTTATTTTTTAGAAATGATAAAATGTGTCGAATAAAACAGCAATATTTTTTTTTTTTTTTTTTTTTTTTTTTGCTGTTGTTCTATAAGCTGTAGGGTAATTGATTAATTAACTCAGCAAAGATTTTATTCCAATAACTTTCGAAACAATGGCTTTACATTTGCAAAATTCATATAAATTTATACAAAATATTTAAAGACTTAAAATTAGACTGAATAATAAGCATTTGTTTTATTAATGAGTGTGCAATAATAAAATGGGACATACAGTATTTGTCTAAAGGGCCAGATGTTTGTTACATATCCAGCTTTTACTATGTACAGTTTTCTTAATGTATGTTTTTCTTGTAACAGTTTTTTAATATGCTTTTCTGGTTTGTTTAATTGATATCTATTTATTGCTAAAAATGTTTTTTTCTACAGATTTCTGGTAATCAAAGCTTGGATACTTTATTTTCTTCTGATGCTCTGGTCAGATTTATTGGAGTATGTTTTCTTTAGTTTATTTTAGTATAATAATTTACATAATTAAAATTCTTGAAAAGTGTCTTAAATAGGTTATAAAATGCAAAATTGCCATTTGATTAAAAAAAAAATGTTTTATATTTTGTTAACTTGTGAGAATCTTGAAGATAGTAAAGTATACCCAAGAGCAGCTTTTCTAACATTCACAAGCTTTATTTTTTACAAAATATACATGCAAGCGAAGCTTAGTTTTCATATTTCCTTTTTAAAAGATTTGATCTTATTTTTTTATTTTTTAAGAAAAAAAAGAAGCTTTGATTTGTTGCATATTTGATCTATCACAAAAATGTATTTCACAGAGCAAAACTAGACATTTTTAAAGCTTTCTGCAAAAAGACCGCAGAACAGGGTAGTCACAAATCTAACATGGAAACATCAGGAAAATATTAGTTAACTTGGAAATTCATTGAAAAATATGTTAATTTCCAATATGATTGCAATAATCTGGGAAGAAAAAAATTATCTCAGCTCTTGGGCTCAGTCCGTGCCTGAAACCAACTTGGACTCTCTCTTTATATCAGCTTTCGGGCTCAGGGGCTCAGACTGATGGTAAAATTTTGTTTATAAAAAAATTCAAAAACAAAGATCTCTAATTATGAAACAAGAATGTAGCCTAAGTTTCTTAAGCAAATTAAATTATTATTCTGTTTTTTAACATATTTTTCGGATGATTCTCAGTGCCAAAGATTCTGTTATAAAGATTTGATATTTTTATAATTATTTTGTACATATTTTCTTACACAAAAGTATTTCACAAATTCAAGAAGGTATTAAAAGGAAGGGTTTTATAAAAATTATTATGAGCAATTATTAATCAATATCTAATATATTTACTGTATGTATTATACTTTGGAATTTTAATGCTTTTATGCTATTGGAAATATAGTAGAAAAAAAAAACCTTTTATCTAATAGCAAACATTATCCTGATCAAGAACAGAATAAAAAGCTACATAAGAATATCTAGTTAAAATAAATAAATAAATTTTATGACAAAAGATTTGGTTAAAATCATCATCCAATTTAAATTATGTTTTACAGAATAGACAAAGTTTTAATCTCTAAACCTGTCTTTAATATCACCAAATTTAATTATAACATGAAAAGTGGCAGATATAGATTCCTTTCATCCAAATTTCAAACTTTAAGTTTGCAGTACAGTTATATCCGCTTGTATCCCAAAACCATTCGTATTAGAATAAATGTTAACGATCACATTATAAATATTATATTAAACCTTGAAATTACAAAAAGAAAAAAAAGTCAAAATTTTCAGCAATTATTCTGGAGGACAAACATCTCTAATGTCATTCAAAGTAGTGATGAAATAATCATCCTTTCTGTAAATTTCTTACCATAAAAACTCAGTTAAACATTACTTAATCTAAGTCCTAACCTTTTGTTTGGCGGTATTTCTTATTTCCCAATTTAGCTGACCCCAAAAGTGTTTGATGACTTGTAATCTGTATCTGCAAAATTATATTGATATTTCAAATCCTGCATTATTATTTAATTTAGTCTGTTTTATAAGCCTGCCATGAATCTAAAATAATGATAGTGATATTCTCTGTCTTTTATTTTACCCATCTGTTCTGTCAAGAACTTTTAGTATAAACCATTCATTAGCTTCTTGGAATAATCCTCCAAGCAACCATTTCTGAGAAAGAATTTGACTGGCTTTTTAATTTTTAACCCTTTTAGGTGCAAAGTACTTTTATTACAAATGGCACCAGGATTTACAAACTAATTTATTTGCAAATAAATAAAAGCTTTTTTTTTTTTTTCCCCCATGTGATTTATCAAAGCAAGCTTTTATTTTAAAATTTTAATGTGAATGTGGCATTTTAGAATAAACATTAAGTGGGATCCCTTCCCTTTAAGGGTTCAAAAGAAACTTTCACCAATCTTTGCAACTTTTTTTTTCAAGAAGGGGGTGCTCAATCTGTTATAAACTTATAGATAGACAAACTTCTGAGATAATCACTTCAATCAATAACTTTCATTCAATTGTCTTTTCTCTCATTTTACTGATGCTAATTTATCAGACTTGCTATACATGAACATTGCAGTTACAAATGCTAATTTGGAGTCATCCAACCAGTTTTCTTTTTTAATAGATATTCTTTTATCACAATTTTTCGCATTTCTCCACCACTATTTATCAGTTTAAACCCAAAAAAGCCAAGCAGTTTAAAATGAACTTGTTTTCAGAGCCAGCAGTTCTGCGATGAGGTAATAAGCAAATATCAATTATTCTTAACTGAAGTTTGCCCTTATTGTCATTACCATTATTACACAGTAAATTTTCATTCAGCTCCTCACTAGATATCATTTTGTTAACACAGTATTCTTACATTGTACAGTATAACGTATTTTTGATTAGCTATGTAAAAACTTGTGTAAATAATTTTATGTATAAACTTATTAAAAGTTTATGAATATTTTTTAAAAATTGACAACATGTATTTGTTAAAATATATTTATCTATGAAAATTTCATTATTTTAAAGTTAACCTGGATAATTAGGGAATTTTTAAATACAATATTTGTGACCATCCTGCCAGAAGTACTCCAGGAAAAATAGGTTCACCTGAAAATGGTCTGAAATTGATATATGTGAAAATGCTATGGACTGTAAAATTTGAATTGCTCAGGATATCAAAATTTACAACATTGTTAATTTCAGATATTTTCATCTAAATTTTCTTCCTATAACAGTATCTTAAAAAAGAGAAATGGGGGACATTCTGTATTCACAGCAAAAACACATAAAAATCAGGCAGTTTCACCTAAACCCATCTTTTTATAGGAGTACAGCAAGGTCTTCCTTTACAAAGAAAAAAGAAAAAAAAAAAACTCTTTTAATATGGTAGATAGATATTTTTATTAAAGTTATCAAAGTCAGTTATTAAAAAAATTAATAGAATAATGTTACTGAAAGTAAGATTTTTCCGATATCTGATTGATTTATAAAGGAATGGTTCAGGTAAAAAGTAGGTCTTTTCTATGAATTAATATTGAAGTATTATATTGAAAAGTAACATATAAACTGTTTTACTGTAAAAACTAAGCTAACCAAATTAAAAATATACTTTTATACATGAGATTTCCTGTTATGATGAAGTAATATTTTTCCAATACACCATAGTCAATATTTAAAAAATATTTTATTCTTGTATTTTAATTTTTTGTTAAAATATAAATGATTATTAATTTTATTTTTATATTTGTAGAAGACAAATGGCTCTTTGGAAGAAGCAATTCAAGAAATTGAAGAAAAGCTGCTGTACTTCTTGTGTACGGGTGATGAATGTTTTCCTGATCCTTGATCAAGAATCAGTTGAAGTAGAGAAATGCAGCTTAAAGACTTTTTGACCATTATATATTTACTGTCAAGTTTATCAAGTTGTCGAGTTTTTTAATTTTATGATTTACAAAGTTATTAATGGCCCTGCAGCTCAGTGGAGAATCTGAACATTATTTTGAAAGCCATGGATGCAAGCACTTAAATGTTTTATAATATGTATAGAAAATAAAATACTGTTTTAATTCTTATGTGATTCATTTTAAATATATTTATTGTGCAATAAAATTTTTTTTTTTCTTTTAGTACTGTATATTCAAATGTGTAAGTATAAATTTTTCGATTTGTTTTGCACTGAAAGTTTTAAAGTATTGGCTGTGATGCTTAATACTTTGCCTCCTTGAGATGACTGACTTGCATTTGTCAAATTTGTTAAAAATCATTGAAATAATTGCATGTTTTATGTGTTACACTGTGACTAAGTTAGTAGGATACTAGATCAATGACAATGAACCCTAGTCTCACTAGAACTGCCTAATATAGTACCAATGTGTTAACACACGATAAAATGGTGTGCATAAACTTATGAAATGGACATACAAAGGTCAAAAGATTAATATCATAGCACTAGCAGAGTAAAAAGAAGGTTGTAACTAGATGTGAAGTTAATATGAATTTACTTCTATATAGAGAACTTTTTTGAGGTGATGCAACAAGCTTTTTGGATTGATGGAATGTACCAAACTGAAAGACTAATCATACCATGAATAATGGAAGGCAAACACTGAAATATATTTGTTATGGTGAAATGGGTGTTCTGTTAATATGCTGATTTCATTTAAAATTGAAGGTTTTTAATTATTAAAGTAAAATGAATATAAATAAATTTTATTTACGATTTATTTTAAGAAGCACACAGAAGTGCAGTGATTCTTTTGAACACCTAACCTTAGGATGATAGTTTGACAGGAGTTTTTCTCTTGTGTGAAACATCTTCTAACATACTCAATAATTTTTTACAAATTAAACTTGATGAAATATACTATGTTTCTTGTGTTTGACTGTTTGTTATTAAAGACACTAAAAAGAAAAACAAACAAATCAATACTTTAAATCAAACATATCTTTTACTGCATTCTATTATAACCTCTATTGGTAGGCTTGGGTTTCATTTCCGACAACATGTACTTAAGTAATAAATTTTATTTTAGCTAATGTGTGTTCTTTCAATCCTGAGGGTTTATCACATTAATTCTCTCTAAAGGTAAATATTAACAAACATTTCTTCTTCTTTTTTTTTTTTTTTTTTTTTTTTTTCAATTATTGGGGAGGGAAAATGCACTTTTCCATTATTATTTTATCCAATGTTTTCTTGAAAAATTAGAATAAGTTAGTAATTAAAAAGAAAAAAAAAGTCAGCTGTCAACTACATTTAATCATTTTTCTTCGGTTTCTGATATATGTTTTACTAAAGTGCAGTTGCAGTTTTACAAAGATTTATTTTTGTTTACATGTTTAAATACACAGTGCAATGACTTAAAGTAGTAATTAAAAAAAATGCAAAGACAGAATTTTGTTATGGAAAAAAAAATATATGTCTATACAGTCCTCTCATATGTTTATATGCAATATCATAAACTTACGAGTCTACTTCACTTATGCAAAAACATTCACTTACTCGTGTTTGTCCTATGAGAAAATTCCTTTTAAATATATTGTTTGCATTTCCATATTTTTAAAAACCTTTTTTTTTTTTTTTTCTTCTTCCAAATTTAAGATAACTGACCTAAATCTCAAATATATATATTTTTTTCAATTTATTTTGTATGAGGATGTTTTCATTTTCAAAATGAGTTTTGAAAATTAAAGTAGCCTCTTAATAAACCTGCAAAAAAAATCGATGAAGTAAAGAATGAACTTTGTAGAGATCAGCCTTAGCTATCCAATATCAAGAAGAAAAAAGTATTTAAAAACATTGAAATGCAAATGGTATTTTAAAAGAAATCCTGTCATTAACATTAGTGAGTTAGTGTTTTGATGCGAATTAAATTAGTCTTTTAATAAACTTCAAACTCATCCATTTTGTTTAAAAAACAAATCATTCACTGTAGAACATAACCTTTGCATCATTACAAGCCCCCCCCCCCCAAAAAAAAAAAAAAAAAAAAAAAGGTTACAAATAATGATTGATTCTATAATATCAGAGATGAGATGAGATTTTCAGTTTTTTGAATACCATCATAATCTTAAACAAAATTTTGTTGTATTAAATCGCCAAAATGTTCTGATTAAATAAAATAACATTTTCTCTGTGATTATGCAGGTATGTAAAAAGTTGGAAATCCCATCTTGATTTAGAGATTTTAGTCATAATTTATTTATTTTATAAGTTCCTCATCATTGTTGAACTTTACAAATATGTCTTTCCTAACAAATATATTTTAAAGTTACTGATTGGAAGTAGTGGTGTCATATCAATAATAATCTTGGACACAATACCTGAAATTATTAATTGGAATTGCAAATTTCAAACCATGATTAGAATGAATATTGAATCTACAATACCAGCATTGTACTATAAACCTGTTTTTGGAAAATATCAACAACTGCATTTTATGTTACTTCTAAAATAGAGGCATATGTTACATAAATAGTTCATCAACTGTAGAAAGTAAGACATAGAAATTTATTAAATCTCTTATAAAATTTCTCTTTAATTCTGTTATTTATCTGTGTTAAAATATAGAACTAAAGTTAATTATAATATTAAATCATAAAAAATTAAATTTTTAAAATTATTTCAGACATAAATAAAAATTACTATTGAAAACAAAGAAAAAAACCCTCTATTACAAACATAATAAACTATAAATATACTAAAAAGCAAAGCAAAAAAGATTCTCAAAGTAAAAGTGAAATCGTCCATTTTGTCTATATATTCAATCAATACAAACAAATTCAATCGAAAAACAAAAAGTGAAAAAAATGGATTTATTAAAAAAGAGTGCAGTCACTCTTTTTACACACTAATTTAGTCAAATTAGGAGTGAAAAAGTAACTTATCAAAAAGGAGTACCATCACTCTTTTTACATACCAATTTAGTCAAAATAGGAGTGAAAAAACTGCTTATCAAAAAGGAGTGCAGTCACTCTTTTTACATACTAATTTAGTCAAAATAGGAGTGAAAAAATAAATTATCAAAAAGGAGTGCAATCACTCTTTTTACATACTAATTTAGTCAAAATAGGAGTGAAAAAACAATTTATCAAAAAGGAGTACCGTCACTCTTTACATATACTAATTTAGTCAAAAAAGGAGTGAAAATTGCTTTTCAGAAAGGAGTGAAAGGGCTTATCAAAAAGGAGTGAAAATATTCACTCCGCACTAAGGATGAAATTCACTCCTATAGGATAAGTGCATCTTCGACACTGGAAAGGAGTGAAAATTCACTCCTTTTGAGCGAAAATCGATGATTTTTTTTAAGAGAGTACTTTTTCCCGTTGACCGTAATATAACAGAATGCTTTTGATTGTCCCTGTATTTAAACTATACATCCTATTTTCATAAAATTTTAAATAACTCAGCAAAAATATGCAACAATTTTACATTTTAAATTTCAAAAGATTCGGTTAGGTAGTTTTTGCTCTGTTATATGCGGACAGACGGACGGACTGAACGACGACTGTAGATGCTACATATTTATATAATTACGTACGCACCTAAAAAGTGGTACAAAGTAAATAAAAATCCATCATCGAGAATTTCCTTTATTAATTGATTATTTACCCAGCAATTCTTGGATAACGAATAAGGATTGACGATTCAATATATTAAATCCAAGAATAACGTTTACTTCTGTTACAACTGAGAATTGTATTCACAATAGAACAACAGTAATACTTTATAGGCCTGCTCTGTTTTGAATTGCAAAAATGCTTCACTTTCTTTTCCTTAAGACGACAAACTCGCCGAAGCAGCAATTAGTATCTGTTCAGCTTGTTGTAAATTCAGAGAAAATCTTATCTGCAAGAATTATCCTCTTAGCTACTGAAAATTCGTAGAATTCGAAGTAATTATTCAACATGGTCCAAGCTGCTGCAAAATTATAACTCATCTCTCTCCCTTTCCCTACTACAGCGTCAGAGGCAGAGTGTGACGGAGTGAAAAATTAATGTAAACTTTTGGCAAAGTCCGGTTATGTTGGGTCTGCGGCTGATCGCAGCGAGATTTTAAGAATAATGGAGGAAAGTGAGAAAATTATATGCGAATTTTCAAAATTTGCAAACGTGTCTTCCGTCTTGTTAAATAGACCTGAATAAATAGAGATATGAAGGATTGTTCGATTTCTCGGAGGTTTGTAAAGTAAATATATAAATAATACTCTTCTACCATGCAAGGTAATGTATCAAAGCTTTCCATGGTTGATAAAAGAACAATCAAATTTATAATTTAATAGATAAATCTGTTAAATATTTTTATAACTAAATATTTTATTGGTCATTTTAATCGAATATGGCTTTTATTGTATATCCGATTATTTTTATTTACTGATTTAATTATAATATTATATTTAAAACTTTGACAATATAATATTATATTAGGATAAAAAAGTTCTCAAAATTCAAATTGAGGATTACGTTTATAATATTTAATTAAAAAATATATTAATTTCATATTCTTCACTAAATGTAAATGACAGTCAATTGTTCGACTTCTTTTAAATAGTATAAATACTAATTAGAGTTGCTTGTTTTAAAAAATTCTCAAGTAGGTACTTTTATTTGAATAATCTATAAATATGTTTGATGTAAAATAAAATAAATATGTAACCGATGTTGATATTTTCTTTTAATTAAAGATAATATATGTGGTGGTTACTCCATAACCCCCCATATGTTTAGTATAATTCATTTTTATTAGCCATTTTATTTCATATCACCTTCCTTTTTATTAATGTTCTCAATTTAAATTTAATTTCGGTTTCGCTTATTTTCATTTCGTCGCCTGTAATGTTTTCTTTCTTACTTAGCTTTCGAATGTTCCAAGCCGGTAAAATTCTGTTTGAAATCATTCCTTCCGGTTTTAAATTTGTTCGAGAACATTCTCGCTAGTTCTTTTGGGTGGAACTTCCGTTTATTCGGACACACCCCTAGCCTATCAATTTAAATTTCACAGGTGACGTATTTCAAGCCGTTAAGTACATGGCCACCGGCTTTGGCCTCCCCTCTTAAGGTGGTTATCAATTTTATTCTTATTAGTTACATATTTTTTCATACTGTATATTGTAATTTGGCTTATTTTTTTTCCTCACCCCCTCTTTTGCTCTGCCAAATTGGCGTATTTTGCATTTACAATAACCCTTTCTCTTTTTCCCCTGGGCTCGCGGCCACCTGCGTCAGTTGCGCCGATAGACACCTGCTGTGATGGATGCAGTCGCATGATTGAAAGTTTTTTTTAGTGTAATTTCGGGGCAGAGGTGCTCCCCCGTTAACGAAGGATGGAACGGTTTTTTTTTTTGTTATGTTGATATTATTGCGATGCTGATTTTTAAGTGCGGCAAAGAAAAAGTGCTGCCCTCAAAATGCATCTAGGAAAGTGATGTTGATTTCTGTTAAGCAACGAGGAGCAAACCTTTTGTTTCAAAGGATCCTGAAAGTATTTTTGTTGTGCACTCTGTTTGGATATGCGTATTAAATAAGGTGACGTCGTGAAGCCTTTTATGTGTTGCTCTATTGATGCCACTTTTTACTAAAGAAGGTTGTCGACATGTTTATTCTAAATAGTTTTATTCTTCATCTTTTCGTCTAAAATTTTCGTCAAATATTTATGTGATCAATTCTTCAATTGTGCTTTTATATGTTCTCAATCCTCTGAAAAAACAAGCAGAGGTGAAGAACGTGTGCTTTAAGAGGTGAACATTTTTCTTTCATCAAGTGGAGATATTTGATTTTCATAAAGTTTTTACTTCATTATTTTGCCCAATTTTATATATATAATTTTTGAATACCCAAGGGGCGTTATGAAGAAAATATTGGTATGTATCTATGCAATATGAAGAATAATATATTTTGTTTTGAAAGTTCATATTATGAAAGTTGTTCTTTTTTAAGAAGAAATAATATTAGATTCTCCTTTTATGTCATGAGTAAATTTATAATTTACATCCTGTTGAGATATCTAAAAAATATTATTGACAAAGAATTTTTATTGCTTGGAGATAGCATTTGTTGTGATTAGCATATATTATGATATGGTTTTTATGAAAAGAGAGATTAATATGTACGAGTCAAAATAATATAAATATGTGAAGAAATATTTATTCATGAGAAAAGAAAACAAGTTTCTTCATGAAATAAAAATAATTTTCCTCAAATTTTTGTGTGCATAATAATTTTTCTTGTGCCTATTGTCTGGATTTATTTGTCATCAACATCCAAGGACTTGACAGGTAACTTTTTTTACCTTTTCAATTTTATATTTTTTAACTTTATGTTTGACATTTTATGTCTTCATGGATAAAGATATTTCTATTGTTTTAAGTGAAGTAAGGATGGTCACTTGGGTCGTTTGCAGGCCCCCATTCTCCGCGATGTGCTGTCATTATCACGATCATTTATTTGGCCTAATTGTGGGTAGAGGCAAATAAAAAGTGCTTTCTCCACTATCAAGTAAACATAACATTATATTTCCTTTGATGCCCTGACCAAAGCGTCAGCCCAAACACAACAATTATTTCCTTTGGTGCAGTGACCAACGCTTGAACAATTACAATTATTTTTTTTGAGCACGGCATCTTTATTTCCTGTGGTGCCGTCACCAAAGCGTATCCAACATTCCATGACCATCCATTTTTCCTTTGCCACCATCATATTTTTGTTATATTTATACATATTGTCGTCATTATCTTCAGTTAATTCTTCATTATTTTTCAAATTATTTTCTTCATACATTAATATTATTAATTATATTATTATTGAATGTGGTGCAGTAATTAATTGCAACATATTGATTCTATAATATTTTTCTGGAGCAGTGCATGATATATATATAACATAATTTTTCCATATATATTTTTTCTTGTCTTGCTATATTTTGCAACTAATATATATATGCATTATTTAACGGAGGTACTGGTAAAAATTATTGTTCATGCTAAGATAAATTATTCTTCTTGTCATACATATAATAATTTATGTTTTGAGCCATATTATATATAAATATTTACATAAAATATTTGGGTCTTATATTCTTCATATGATACTAATATGTTAGTATACGTTTTCTTCTTCTTTTTTTAATATATAAAAATGGTTTATGACGTATATGAAAGTCATCAATATTTTAAATAACGAGTCAATTTATATATATATTATTCATCACAAGACCAGTCAATAACCAAATTTATCATGTCTTATATTGAGCTCTTATATTAAATTTTTCATCATGCCTCCAAAAGCCAAACTAAATATTGCAATCCAACCTTTCGACGGTAACCCTCAGACTGTAGAATTTTTCTTCGATCAATTATCTGACTTACAGGAACTAAATAACTTTACAGACAAGGAACTTTTTGTTCTCTTTAAATCAAAACTTGAGGGCACCGCCTTACTCTTCTTTCTGGAAACTCAGTCACAGCTCAAGAACTCTAATTTTAGTGAAATTCGAAAGGCATTTATAGACTATTTCTTACCCACAAAAAAGTCTGTTTCTCTAAAATCTTTACAGAACTTGACCTTAGATTCAAATGAACCAGTTAAAAATTTTGCTTTTCGGTTGGACAAACAACTTCGTCTTGCTTATCCAAAATTGGATACTTCTGCTCTTAATTCATTAAAGTTTACTCATTTTCTTGAGGCTTTACCTAAACAAATCAAACGTAAAATCTTAGAAGAAAATATTACGTCCTTCGAATTAGCTCTTGAACGAGCAACTTTTCTTCAAAATATTTATGACTCTCCCCCTAAAAAATCTTATGAAAATTTTAATCAAGCCTATTGTATCGATTCTGAAAATGTCCACGATAATTCTAGTAATTCTCTTCATAAAACTCCTATAAAGCATACGAAGGATAAAATTTATCACAATTCTCAAACCAACTACTCTCCTTTACAAACTCAAAAGGACAGTTCTCATACTTCTCGTAATTTTCAAAGAACACCTAGGACATTTTCGCCTTCTCCACCGAGACAAGAGGCTACAAATAAACGTAACAATAATTTTCGTCATCAAAACTTTCACCGGAAACGTCCTTATCAACCAACCTTTGACAAATATTCTCACAAAAAAAATTCTACATCCTTTTATCACAGACGAGATGTTGTGCAGTGTGCGTTCTGTGGGAAATTTAATCATCGTATGGACTCATGCTACAAATTCAAAAACATTATTGGTAATTCTAATCAAAACTCTTCAACTCAGGTTTCGTCTCACCCTTACAGAAAGAAAAGCCACACCTCTTCTTCTTCTGAAAATAACAATGTTTATCATTTAAACAAATAAGGGAGACTGGTTCTACTGACCGCCTTCTCTCCCGTAATTCTCATTCAGGGTCAGTACACTTTGACAACAACAACAAACATCAACAATTAGACAAACGCTCGTCAGTCACTTTAGTGTCATCCACAGCTGTCCAAACTTCTCCTATGACATCTAAATTTAACAAATCTTCTTGTTCATATAATTCTTTGCCTTCCAAACAAAATTTTCAAATCAATGATGACATACAAGAAAATCATGTCATATGCAGTTCTTTTAACAACTCTTATGTTCTTCCATGCATCCTAATAAATGTTCAACATAATGAAATCGCCACATTAATAGATACTGGATCAAGTTTATCTCTCTTGGATGAAGAATGCTTTAATAGCATTAAATCCAGGCTTCATTACAAATTTTTATCCAGAAATGTATCTGTATCGACCATAAATTCTAAGGTCTTCTTCAAAGGATGCATAGAGATAGCTTTTAAGATTGATAAATATTTTTTTCATCATGTATTTTACCTTACAAAAATTCAAAATGTTCACTTTCAAGCCATACTTGGCTTTGAGTTTATTAACAAGCATTCTATTACTATTTCTCCAAGTTTTAAGTCTATCCTAATTAAGGACAAACACATTCCTTTTCAAAGTTATAATGAATCTCCTACTTGCTATTTTATGAATTCTGAATATAATTATGTGAATTCAAATGTACCATATTCTCTCGATGCACACAAAATGCCTTATTATGAAGAATTTATGGCAAATAATCTAACGAGTGATACTTACATTGATAATACTTGTGCAAATTATGATAATTCAAGTTTACAGTTGTTCAATAATTATACAACCTATCCTTATAATTATAATGTTCAAAATAATGGTTTGTTTACAAATAGTATGGCTCATTCTGCTATGAATTTTCATAATCCTTATATTGATGGTCATTCTACTTATTTTTCTAATTATTTTCCAACTGATTATGCTAATGTGGTGAATTATGTGTCTACTAATGATAATAATATTCCTAGTAAGAATTTCTCATCTGAGAATACTAATGATGATAACTATTTTGGTGAAAAGCAAACTCATTTAAGTATTGGTAACAAAGTTTTGGTGAGTTCTAACATGGTACAATTACTCAATAGAGAAGTAATACCTCCTAATTCATTTGTTTATTTACATGTTAAGTATCTGAATCCTCCATCTGAATATTTTCTTTTTAAACCCAATTTAAAAAACAAAGGTCTTGTATTACATCAATCATTGCACTCAAAATCTTTCATTCAAAATGATTTATTTTTGGTTGTATGTCAGAATATTTCAAAGCTCGATATTCATTTAAATAAAAATTCAATTATTGGTGAATGTATCAATGTAGATGAAAAAGATATTGAAGAATACTCTTTCGATTTAGAATTTGAAAACGAATTCTGTAATTTAATTTTGCCATCTGAAGAGATTAAAAGAAAACGTATTCAAGAATTATCTCCAAATGACTTTGATCTTAAACATTTACCTCCTCATGAAAGGGAAGCTTTAACAAAATTATTATGTAGTAAAGCGCTTGCCTTTTCGAAATCTCTTGACACTTTAGGTCATACTGACCTGGTCAATCCTCAGTTTACCATGTTAAATTCTCATCCAGTAAAAACATTACCTTTTCCTGTACCTCAAGCACTCGAGCAAGAAGCTCTTGACCAAATTAATCAAATGTTGAACGCTGGTATTATTGAGAGGTCAAATTCATCTTGGGCGTGTCCCATGCTTCTTGTTAAAAAAAAGAGAACTGATATGTCTAAGCCTCAAAAGTATCGTTTGGCTCTTGATTTAAGATTGTTAAATTCCATAATAATTCCATCTTCATATCCTCTTCCTAGAATTCAAAATCTATTGGTGCAGTTGTCAAAATTTAAATATTATACAACTCTTGACTTACCCTCTGCATATTGGCAGATTGCTGTACCTAAAGATATGCAAGATAAACTTAGTTTTACTACTCCATGGGGAATTTTTACATATTTACGTTTAGTATTTGGCTTGAAGACGGCCGCCAGCACTTTCCAACAATTAATCGACTCTGTTATTCAATTATCTCAAATTGATTCCTGTTATGCATATCAAGACGATATTGTAGTGGGTGCTAATTCATTTGAAGAAATGTCCATGAAACTCACAAAGTTATTAGACACCCTTATTGCTAATAACATTACTTTGTCTCCTGAAAAGTGCACCTTTATGCAAACTAGCATTAACTTTTTGGGTTTCCAACTCACAGATCATAAAATTCTTCCTATTACAAGTAACATTTTAAAAATTACCTCCTTTCCAAAGCCTAAAACCAAGAGGCAAACAAAGAGTTTTATCGGCTTGTGTTCATTTTATAGATCAATTATACCTAATTTTTCTAAATTGATTGCTCCTCTCATCGAGGTCACCAAACCTAAAAATAAGTTTTCTTGGAAATCTGAACAAGAAAGTGCATTTAAAGAATTACAGGACATTTTCTTTCATAAACCTATGCTCAATCTTCCTAACTGGAATGAAACATTTTATGTTAATACAGATGCCTCAAAAACAGCAATATCAGCTGTTCTTATGCAGAAATTTGATGGTGAACTAAAACCTATCTCCTATTATTCTAAAACTCTATCTCAATCAGACAGACACTACCCTGCCATCAAATTGGAACTTTATGCCATTTACAAAGGCATAACTGCTTTTAAATACTATATTTTTGGTCGACCCTTTATTCTACTATCTGATGCCAAACCACTTAATAATTATAAAAAAGCTACATCACCTGCTGATATTACTACTCGTTGGATGTTAGAACTGTCTGAATACTCGTACACATTCCAACATGTTCCAGGCAAAGAAAATGTCTTGGCAGATTTTCTGAGTAGAACTCCTCACATTCCTACTGAAGATCTCAATAATAATCCAGATCTTATTTCTTCACAAGAACCTCTACCTATTGTTGATAATCAAAACGATTTACATAATGACATTCCTCACTTTCCATGTGGTTTAGTCGACAAAATCCACCATACATGTCATCTTCAAAGTGACTCTTCACTTCTAACTAAGGATAATAACCAAGATCCTTTATTAGAAATTCTTGATCGCACCATCTTCTCTGAACAACAAAAGGACCCAAAAATCAAACAAATTTATGAAGATCTTAAAAATAACAAAAAATCTAAAAGTTTAAATGGCTACTATATTAATCCAAGTAATGAGTTACTTTGTTATAATGGTCATTTCTCTTCAGAAGATATCGAGCTACACAAAGCTGTTTTACCTCTATCACTTCGAGCAAAGGCCTTAAGAATTGCTCATATTACTCATACTGGAATTCATAAAACCATTGTTAATTTAAAGAAAAGATTTACCTGGAAAACCCTTGTTTCTGATACCATTAATTATGTCAACTCCTGTGAAATTTGTTTAATAAATAAGAATCATAAAAAAAACACTGCTCCATACCTACCTGCACCACTCCCAACAGCTCCCAATCAAAAGGTCTCTATGGATTTACTCGGCCCATTGAGAAATCGTCAATATGTGTTAACCTTGATAGACCATTTTTCTCGTCATTTAGAATTATATGCCTTGAATAATATCAGTGCTGAGTCAGTTACAAAGGCTTTATTGCATTATATTTCCACTCATGGAAAACCTGAATTAACTCTTACTGATCATGGTTCTCAATTTACTAGTGATATGTTTGCATATTTTAACAAAAAGCTTGGCATTAAGTTGGAACATAGTTCTGTAGCCCATCCCCAAGCTAACGGTTTAAGTGAACGTGTCAATTCTCAAATAAAATCGTCTGTGAACACAATGGCTTCACAAGGATGTGATGTACCCACTGCTCTAAAAATTCATCAATCCATATATAACGCTACACCTCATCCAGCTACAAAGTTCTCCCCAAATCTTCTTCATTTTGGCAGAGAAATAAATGACATTTATTCCAATTATAAATCTCAAGTTTCATGGAAAATTCTCAACACTGCATATGAAATTCATAAATTGATGGATGTTATTGAAAAAATATACTATCAAGCTTACAAGAATAACGAATCATCCAGACAAAAGGTGTATCAAAAATCCAGAGAAAAATTAAAGTTTTCCAACATCAATGTTAATGACATTGTTTATGCAAAATTTCCTACTGTGTTTAACAAAAAGATACAAGGCCCATACGTGGTGAAGAAAATAATTTCTCCTGTGCTCATTCAAATTCAAGATTCCAATAATAGTCATGCTTCCCCTATGTTGATTCACACTAATCGAATCTTGAAGCTTCAAAAGAGAAATGAAGCACTGCAACATCCTTCAGTTTCTTCAAAAGGTGCATCACATGATCAACCAGCTGTTGATAATGCATCCTCCACTCCTGTGAGACAACACTCTTCTATTCAAGTTTCAAATCATGATGCAGCTTGTAATACTTCTCCTCAAATTCTTTCTTCTTCTAAATGCCAGCAAACATCTTCATGTTCCAGTAAATCGGTACTGTCACAAGCTCCTCCTGATAGCACTCATACTGGTGCTAAAAACAAATCCACTCAATATAGAAGTTATGATCTTCGTCCTCGCAATCATAAACTACATAAAAAATAGACTAACTCTCTTTTTCCCTTTACAGGATGACTTTTGCTTTGTAATATATTCAGTCGAAGCTAGCCGCACTGATTGTCCAGCAAGAAGAATCGCGATGTAATTTTTTTTTCTTTTCTCCAGGCTGCAGGCAGCTGTTATTATTATTTTTTTTTTTTTATTAAGTCTTCTTCTCCCTGGTACAACTCAACGGTCATCCTCGGGATGTATGTATGAATTTTAATAGTTTTATTAGTTACTGCATTTATCTATAAGTCATAATTCTTACAATATATACATATAATCTCATGTATGCCATACTTTTAAATTTTATAAAGTCTTTACTTACAATAGTTGATGCAAAAAATTGAGAAAGAATTTGTCTTTTTATATTCTTGTTATAATACTATATCATTATTTAAAGTTATTTTTTGACAAATGTGCATTCTAATAAGAAAGGTGAAATTGTAATTGATATAAGGTAAACATAAAGATGAGTACTCATCAAATTATTTTCTCTATTGTGTCTGCTCTTTACAATGCATGCATGTTTTAACATTTAACCTCTTTTAAAAAAAAAAAAAGAAAAAAAGAAAAGAAAGTGCATGATAAACTTATATATACTAATATTTCTTCTCTTCTTGGTGAAATATAGAAAGTGAATGACTCACTATAAGTAGTATATAATATTTTTTTTTGTATACTTTTGAGTGTTTATACTTTGGATCCAAAGATGTTTAATGAGTCATTATATATATTTATATAAAGCAAATTCTTGATTTATGACAAATGCAAAAGTGATCACTTACTTAATTTTTCTAAAAAATGTTTGAAAATTACAAGTAAATATGTTCTAGATATCTTCTATATAGAAATTTTGACACAATTGATTTTTCTTTGTATGTTGACATTATCAAGTCATATATAAGATTGACATATTCATATAAGTTTCTTCCTTTTTTCAGAATATTAAACATCTTATGTTTTATGTTTATTTTGAATGAAGTATAGTATTAAAGGTATTTATGCAATTATTGTCAATTTATATTGAAAATGTTTAAGAATATTCCTTTATGAGAGTGTAAAAATTCTCTCTTTGAAAATTATTATATTCACTTTGAAGATATTTTTGTTGAAAAATAATATCGTGCTTTTGTTGACATTTCTTTTGCAACTTATTAATTTTATTTTCTGCGAAAATGTGTTATTAAATAATACTAAGGTTATTCATTTAAGATTTATTGAAAGCTTAAAAGGCTATCTGGTGATATAAGTAAATATTTTTTATGAGAGCCTAACTAATCTCTCTGCACCATTTATATATATATTTTTTATTGTTCAATTTTCAACTTACAAATTCATTCAAGTTATCATGTGTTATTTGAAACCATATATGTTATATATAGTTATAACATGATTCATATACAGTTATAGTATATTTCATTTTTGTTCACAACTGAGAATATAAATATACATATTATTGTGTAATCAAATATTTTGACATATGCTAAAAGCATTCTACTGTTATAGTGCATTTTGCACAGCCTAACAAGAGACTCGTTAAAGTTAAGGACTGTTGCACATAGACATTGACTTTAAATTTTTTTTATATGATAGATACCTCTGAAAGAAACTTTATATACCTTTCATGTTAACATTTACTACAGTTGGTATATTTTCATAAGGATTACTATCATAACAGTAATTATTTTTTTTTTATTTAAATATCATGTACAACAATTATGTATATTTTTATAACTATTTCTGATATTTATTTTGTGTAATTATTTAGTATATTTGTACATGTGTTGGAAAATATTGTCTCGATGAAAAATTGTTCATTTTGTCATCTCACCAATATTTTCTTTTGGGGGACCCTGGGTAATATGTGGTGGTTACTCCATAACCCCCCATATGTTTAGTATAATTCATTTTTATTAGCCATTTTATTTCATATCACCTTCCTTTTTATTAATGTTCTCAATTTAAATTTAATTTCGGTTTCGCTTATTTTCATTTCGTCGCCTGTAATGTTTTCTTTCTTACTTAGCTTTCGAATGTTCCAAGCCGGTAAAATTCTGTTTGAAATCATTCCTTCCGGTTTTAAATTTGTTCGAGAACATTCTCGCTAGTTCTTTTGGGTGGAACTTCCGTTTATTCGGACACACCCCTAGCCTATCAATTTAAATTTCACAGGTGACGTATTTCAAGCCGTTAAGTACATGGCCACCGGCTTTGGCCTCCCCTCTTAAGGTGGTTATCAATTTTATTCTTATTAGTTACATATTTTTTCATACTGTATATTGTAATTTGGCTTATTTTTTTTCCTCACCCCCTCTTTTGCTCTGCCAAATTGGCGTATTTTGCATTTACAATAACCCTTTCTCTTTTTCCCCTGGGCTCGCGGCCACCTGCGTCAGTTGCGCCGATAGACACCTGCTGTGATGGATGCAGTCGCATGATTGAAAGTTTTTTTTAGTGTAATTTCGGGGCAGAGGTGCTCCCCCGTTAACGAAGGATGGAACGGTTTTTTTTTTGTTATGTTGATATTATTGCGATGCTGATTTTTAAGTGCGGCAAAGAAAAAGTGCTGCCCTCAAAATGCATCTAGGAAAGTGATGTTGATTTCTGTTAAGCAACGAGGAGCAAACCTTTTGTTTCAAAGGATCCTGAAAGTATTTTTGTTGTGCACTCTGTTTGGATATGCGTATTAAATAAGGTGACGTCGTGAAGCCTTTTATGTGTTGCTCTATTGATGCCACTTTTTACTAAAGAAGGTTGTCGACATGTTTATTCTAAATAGTTTTATTCTTCATCTTTTCGTCTAAAATTTTCGTCAAATATTTATGTGATCAATTCTTCAATTGTGCTTTTATATGTTCTCAATCCTCTGAAAAAACAAGCAGAGGTGAAGAACGTGTGCTTTAAGAGGTGAACATTTTTCTTTCATCAAGTGGAGATATTTGATTTTCATAAAGTTTTTACTTCATTATTTTGCCCAATTTTATATATATAATTTTTGAATACCCAAGGGGCGTTATGAAGAAAATATTGGTATGTATCTATGCAATATGAAGAATAATATATTTTGTTTTGAAAGTTCATATTATGAAAGTTGTTCTTTTTTAAGAAGAAATAATATTAGATTCTCCTTTTATGTCATGAGTAAATTTATAATTTACATCCTGTTGAGATATCTAAAAAATATTATTGACAAAGAATTTTTATTGCTTGGAGATAGCATTTGTTGTGATTAGCATATATTATGATATGGTTTTTATGAAAAGAGAGATTAATATGTACGAGTCAAAATAATATAAATATGTGAAGAAATATTTATTCATGAGAAAAGAAAACAAGTTTCTTCATGAAATAAAAATAATTTTCCTCAAATTTTTGTGTGCATAATAATTTTTCTTGTGCCTATTGTCTGGATTTATTTGTCATCAACATCCAAGGACTTGACAGGTAACTTTTTTTACCTTTTCAATTTTATATTTTTTAACTTTATGTTTGACATTTTATGTCTTCATGGATAAAGATATTTCTATTGTTTTAAGTGAAGTAAGGATGGTCACTTGGGTCGTTTGCAGGCCCCCATTCTCCGCGATGTGCTGTCATTATCACGATCATTTATTTGGCCTAATTGTGGGTAGAGGCAAATAAAAAGTGCTTTCTCCACTATCAAGTAAACATAACATTATATTTCCTTTGATGCCCTGACCAAAGCGTCAGCCCAAACATAACAATATAATTTATTAAAGTTTGGACCATTTTCTGCCATTTTGATTAAAAAAAGAACATTTTTAAAAACACGCCAAACATGCCTTTTTTTTTTTTTTTTTGAGGCTGCCACTGTAGATTTTCAACTTTTTGACCTTTATATGCTGGAAACTCCAAACAATTTTACATATATTAACGGTGTATTCGAAAAAATTATTTTCCACCTTCAACAGCTCGAAGTTTTCCGATACATTTTCAGACTCATTTTTAAAAAGTAGAAACATGAAACTTGCTGGGATTTCAACTTGAATTTTTGAAGTGATTTATAAGGTGCCGTATGATGTAATTTTTCGCTGAATTCATCAGAATTTTATTCATGAACAATTATTTTTTCCGTTTCATCATTTTTTCGTTCCTAGATCACCAGGTTCGAAAATTTCTCTTCAAACTGGCAATTTTGACAGCATTTTTTGCAATATTTTTTACATTTACCGAAAAATCGACAAACATGGCACGTTGTGTAGTTTCTAAATAAGAGATTTTGAAAGTTTGGTGCATTTGCGAGCAAAAAGGAATTTAAAAATAAATCTGAAAATAAACGGTTTTGATCGGAATACACCCTTAATAATCACTAACAAAAGTTGATTGCAGACCACTCAACAGGATCCCGCATATTTGGTAGTGCAGGGTGAGAATGCACGATATCTACCCGCGCAGCCTGAGCCACATCATATATATATTTTTTCAAATGTTCTTCTAATGATAACAATTAACCTGTAAAATAAATCCGGAGCTAAAATCTTCATTCTTATTTCAGAAAAAGAGCTAAAATACACCATTTTCGTGGCCTTCTATTGCCCCCACCCCTCTTAAACATGCAACTTTTTAAATCTTCATAAAAGTAGACTGTGTTTCTTGAGTTACTACTGTTCGTCCAAGATAATGTAACAGATGGATAATACAAATTTAGATGAAACTATTCGTAATATCAAGTGTGTACTGAAGTCCGAAGTGCTTATTTTCTAATTTATTTCTAAATTCTTTTTTGTTCTGAAGCGCATCAGATTAGCAGATTCTCTTATTCAGAAACAATAATACAATGTGCCGTACGTGTGAGCTTTTTGATAAAGACATAATACATTACAAAAAACTCTGTGAATGTTGGAGTTTTGAACAAAGTTTCTCAAAGCGAGATAGATGGCAATGAAAATAAAGATAATACTGGGAATATAATAAATTGTAAATGAAATTCTAATTAATTGAGCTAAAAAATTAAAACACACTACCGCTTATACATCTCTTCAAAAATCACCTCAGCAAATTTCATAATCTTACTTTTAAAAATAAGTCTGAAATTATGTTCGACTTGTTGAGAGTGAAAAATTATTTTTTTGAGTAGACCCTTAATACATTGAGTCCCATGGCACACAAATATGTGTGTAAGTATTTCTTTCCGAGATCCACACAACAGAAATACGACTGACATCAATATTTTAATTGAACACAATTCATTGCTATGAAACGGTACTATTGACTTTTCATTTAAGGGTGTATTTCGATTCAAACTGCTTATTTTCCGATTTATTTTTGAATTCATTATTGCTCTCTAATACACCAAATTTCAAAATCTCTTATTTGGAAAGTACACAAGGTGCCGTGATGGTCGATTCTTTGATAAATGCAGAAAATATTGCAAAAAAAAGCAATCAAAAACGGCATTTCGAACCGAATTTTCCCAAGCCGGAGATCTGGGAACGAAAAAAAGGGTCCTACTGAGAAGATAATTGTTTATATATCGAATTCTGATGAATTGAGCGTAAAAAGACATCACACGGCACCTCATACGTCCCTTCAAGAATCCCCTCAGCAAATTTCATGTTTCTACTTTTAAAAATGTGTCTGAAATTGTATCGGAAAATTTCGAGCTGTTGAAGGTGGAAAAGCGTTTTTCGAATACACCCTTAAACCTTGAATTAAAAAAAAAAAAAAAAAGGCTTTTCTTTCAGGTGTGTTTTGTAATTTCAATCTGGCGTTCAATGGGTAAAAATAACTAAATTATAGTTTTGAATTCAAACATATAAAATTAACAAACATGGCTTCGATTGAAAATTGTGAACCGACTCCATAAACACTAAAACCTGCTTGTCAGAAAAGCCGCTTTGTCGCAATCTTTGGTTTACAACGTCTTAAGGTGAGGGTGAGAATCATTGCGATTAGAAGAGCTAGTTTTTCATTTAATAAAATGATTTCTCCACCATTTTTTATTGTAAGCTACATTTTTTTTTCTCTCTGCAGCGTTGCGAATTTTTTCAAAATCGAAAGCTCAATACTGCATTTATATTATGAAAGTTGAGCCACTTAGATCATTTATTTGAACTGGACATCCCGGAATTAGGCTTCAATTCTCCACATTACCAAATATTTTAGAAATCTTAGCTTAGCCAAACAGTTGTCTGGCCTTGCACAAAAGTTACAAAATTTGTAACTACGACTTCTTTGCGGTGTGTTAAATAAAAGAGCAATCGGAATGATTGTTCGAAAAAGCTGATAAACTATTTGTAGAACTTTATTCAAAATTTAAGAGCAGTATCAATTTACAACAAGTTGGAAATTGCACGTGAAGCGTAGCAAATTAGGTGCGTTCGTACGATAATGAAGTTTTAAAAATGTTACTTTCATATATCAATCTCATAAAATTGTAAATAGTGAATTACAATTAAAACGCTCATCAAACAATGTTCTCCCTATACCATTATGTAATGGAATACTTTTGTGTGGCCTTGTAAATCAATAACAAATGTTCTTTGCACCACAAATTATGTATGATGTATATTATAATATGTACTTTATAGTTGCATATAAATTTTATTAAGTTCGCATGAGTGTAACACGATTAAAATGCATTTGAAACATTTTTTTCCCATTGACCGTAATGTAATGGAATACTTTTGATTGCCCCTGTAATTGATCTATGCATCCGAGTTTCATAAAATTTGAAATGACTCGACAAAATTATGTAATAATTATGTATTTTAAATTTCAAACGTATATAATATATTTGAAACTTTTTCTTAATTGACCATAATGTAATTGGATACTTTTGATTTCCCCTGTAATTGATCTATGCACACGATTATCAAAATATTTGAAATAACTCGACAGAATTATGTAATAATTGCGTATTTTAAATTTCAAACGATTAAAATGCATTTGAAACTTTTTTCCCCATTGACCGTAATGTAATGGAATACTTTTGATTGCCCCTGTAATTGATCTATGCATCCGAGTTTCATAAAATTTGAAATGACTCGACAAAATTATGTAATAATTATGTATTTTAAATTTCAAACATATAGAATATATTTGAAACTTTTTCCTAATTGACCATAATGTAATTGAATACTTTCGATTGCCCCTGTAATTGATCTATGCACACGATTATCAAAATATTTGAAATAACTCGACAGAATTATGTAATAATTGCGTATTTTAAATTTCAAACGATTAAAATGCATTTGAAACTTTTTTCCCCATTGACCGTAATGTAATGGAATACTTTTGATTGCCCCTGTAATTGATCTATGCATCCGATTTTCATAAAATTTGAAATGACTCGACAAACTTATGTAATAATTATGTATTTTAAATTTCAAACGTATAGAATATATTTGAAACTTTTTCCTAATTGACCATAATGTAATTGAATACTTTTGATTTCCCCTGTAATTGATCTATGCACACGATTATCAAAATATTTGAAATAACTCGACAGAATTATGTAATAATTGCGTATTTTAAATTTCAAACGATTAAAATGCATTTGAAACTTTTTTCCCCATTGACCGTAATGTAATGGAATACTTTTGATTGCCCCTGTAATTGATCTATGCATCCGAGTTTCATAAAATTTGAAATAACTCGACAAAATTATGTAATAATTATGTATTTTAAATTTCAAACGTATAGAATATATTTGAAACTTTTTCCTAATTGACCATAATGTAATTGAATACTTTTGATTGCCCCTGTAATTGATCTATGCACACGATTATCAAAATATTTGAAATAACTCGACAGAATTATGTAATAATTGCGTTTTTTAAATTTCAAACGATTAAAATGCATTTGAAACTTTTTTCCCCATTGACCGTAATGTAATGGAATACTTTTGATTGTCCCTGTAATTGATCTATGCATCCGATTTGCATAAAATTTGAAATAACTCGACAAAATTATGTAATAATTATGTATTTTAAATTTCAAACGTATAGAATATATTTGAAACTTTTTCCTAATTGACCATAATGTAATTGAATACTTTTGATTGCCCCTGTAATTGATCTATGCACACGATTATCAAAATATTTGAAATAACTCGACAGAATTATGTAATAATTGCGTATTTTAAATTTCAAACGATTAAAATGCATTTGAAACTTTTTTCCCCATTGACCGTAATGTAATGGAATACTTTTGATTGTCCCTGTAATTGATCTATGCACACGATTATCAAAATATTTGAAATAACTCGACAGAATTATGTAATAATTGCGTATTTTAAATTTCAAACGATTAAAATGCATTTGAAACTTTTTTCCCCATTGACCGTAATGTAATGGAATACTTTTGATTGTCCCTGTAATTGATCTATGCTTCCGATTTTCATAAAATTTGAAATAACTCGACAAAATTATGTAATAATTATGCATTTTAAATTTCAAACGTATAGAATATATTTGAAACTTTTTCCTAATTGACCATAATGTAATTGAATACTTTTGATTGCCCCTGTAATTGATCTATGCATTCGATATTCATAATATTTGAAATGACTCGACAAAATTATGTAATAAATATACGTTTCATATTTCAAACGATTAAAATGCATTTGAAACTTTTTTCCCCATTGACCGTAATGTAATGGAATACTTTTGATTGTCCCTGTAATTGATCTATGCATCCGATTTTCATAAAATTTGAAATAACTCGACAAAATTATGTAATAATTATGTATTTTAAATTTCAAATGTATAGAATATATTTGAAACTTTTTCCTAATTGACCATATGTGGTGATGAAAATAAACACCTTCTACTAGGTACGCAATCGTGACGTGGTTAGTACGAAGACAAATGAAAATAATATCCCTTCGGCGTTGTGAACGAAGATCGGATATTATTAATTACTGAAATTAATTCCTTAATATCATACTTAAAATTAACATTTTGCAATAACATTAGGATCGCCTTATTTAACGTATGAATTTGTGAAAATTGGGATTGATGAGTCAATCAAAAAAACTTGAGATATTAATCTACAAATTTAAATGTTAACATTCCCTAATCTGCATCTAGAAATTACCTTAAAATACATAAAGGGAGAAAACTGGAATAAAGACAAGAATAGGTACATATATACAAAATTTTATTAAAACACATAAATTGGCATCATGCAAACACTATAAAATATAATATGCAAGGCAATAACTACTGAAATATGGTTATAGTGAAATATCCAAAATATTTTATTTCATTTCTTTTTTTTTTTGTTGTTGTTTGTTTATTTATTCATTTTCTATTATTCTGCTATCCTCGCAGCACATAACACTTTAGTTCACGACACAACTTATAGGCAAAGCCCCAAATTTTCATATTTTATAAAATCGAGTGCTTCATTCTTATTATTCGTATTATTTTACTGGTATTAATTTATTTATTTATTCATTTTACTATTAATTAAGTTTGAGCATTAAATTCTGATAATTTTGAGCCCCAAAAATAATAAATTTTTTAAATTTTAAAATAATCAAATTTTAAATAATCAAATTTTAAAAACCAAAATTTTAACAATACATTATATCAGTAAAATAAATTGGCCAGTCACATGAACAATGAAATTCTCTCACCTTACAAGTATGTTCCTGGTATTGGTCGACTTTGGCTTATAGCTGTCCATACAGTTCGTCAGTACACAACATAAATCCGAATGCCAAGTTCCAAGTCATTTTGTTTTTAATTAACACAAATAGTAGCAACTTTTCTAATTTCACGCACTATAGTTAGCACTTTTCAAATTTCACGCACTTTCCAATCATCCGATGAATAAATAGTCCGCTCGGCAAAACTCAGGTATTCCTTTTTGTTTTAGAAATCAGTCGATGATTAGTTCTCTGTGTGCAGAGCATAGCTTCGCTTCTCATCGCTCCAATCATCAGATGAATAAATAGTCCGCTCGGCAAAACTCAGGTATTCCTTTTTGTTTTAGAAATCAGTCGATGATTAGTTCTCTGTGTGCAGAGCATAGCTTCGCTTCTCATCGCTTCATCCGGGAGGCCTAAGATCACATCTCCCGATTTTCGAAGTTGCCTTATTTCATAATTTCTTCTTTTTCCCTCTCATCTTAGCAGGAAACTCACAGCAGGGAGAAGAGAAAAAAATCTTTTTCTTACTTCACACTTTCAATTCTAAAACTGGACTGACTCATGTGGCGTTTTCCTTCCGGATCCTGTACGCCCCTTTTGACCCCATTGGGTATTATATTCGGACTCCAATTGGCTTTGAATATATTTCACTGTCCATTGGTCAGGTAAAAGAAACGGGGTTGGATTTTTAGACATTGTTTCTCCATTATTTATTGCCGGAGCTACAATTCCGAACCGGCCACCCCGAGTAGACCACACACGAGAGTAATAAATTTGATTGTAAATCTTTCATTGTTGCTTGTGTACGTTAACGTCACAAATGGCGACTCTAGGTTTTATTGCTTCTCGTAAACATTTGTTCCTTTTATAACTAATGGTGAGAAAATCCCTTCGCTCATGTGATTTTGCTATTCCCAGGCTTTGGCTAAAAGAGAGCTTATAGTATAATAAAACTTCCAAACAAACAACACATATTATTGTTATCATTTCTTGTTTACGAAAGCTAAAATAAAAATTTATTTTAATACTTTTATATACATTAATATTATTTCATTTTCTATCTCTTTCTAGATTATTTATTTATTTATTTATTTATTTTTATTATTATTCTTTCTCTCTCTTTGTTTTTTTCTTTTCTTTTATTTTATTTTATTTTATTTTATTCTAAGCGATGTCGTGACATTTCTTTACGACAAGCTTATCCCCTCTTACTTTAAGAAAAAAAAAATTATTCTATCCAAAAATAAGCTATAATATATATACAGATTTATAATATAATCACTTAGAATTAAAAGATGTGCAAGAATACAATACCATTATTATAAATATATACATGTAATGACAAATGGACATAGTAATACAAAAATTGAAATAACATACACAAATACATTAAATGTGAGAAAATTATCATTGCAATGTGTTGGCCTTTGAAAACTGCCAAATATAATATGTATATAAACATATTCACCTCCGCGATACCTATATTATTCGCTCGAAATTCCTTCTGAGACGCATTTTCACTAGAATTCACTACTGTTCATGTTACTGTTTATGACTTCATTTTCATTCCCGTTTTTATTGTTATCATACATTATTTCACGATCCTATTGTATTATTGTTCTGAAACCTTTTCTATCTTCATTTTCCTTTTTGTATGACATACCGTGTTATGAAAAATTCGTAAATATAATTTTTATATATATGTATATATATTTTGTTTGAATCTAGTTTATTTTTATATTAGGTAATATATTACGACTATTCATGTAATGCCTATTTTTAATGATTATTTGTCTCTGTTATATATATTTTGTCTATGTATAGTCTCCTAAAAATATTTTCCATACCATGCGAGTTATCGACCAGCAATAAGTTCTCACATCCCGGGAAGTACGAAATATATTTCGTATGAGACCATAATATAGCTCCGTTTTTTTTTTTTTTTTTTTTTTTTATAACGTTAATTTTGTATGTAATTTGCAAGATTCGAACATTTTTAGAATTTTCTGTGTTTAATTGTAAAAATTTTTAAGTTTGGCTGATATGTTAAATACTGTATATTTAAAAGATTTTGACAGTTTCAGTAGACGCTTAAAACAATTTTAACAAATTCTTGAAGTCTAAAAAAAATTTTTTTTTTTTCGGAATTTTATTTATTTATTTTTTTTATTTTGTTTTATTATTATTATTATTTTTTTTTTTTTTTTTTTTTTTTTTTTTTACACTTATATTTTCTAAGGAATGATTATTTGTTTTCTGCTCTGTTTGCCATATTGGGCGCAAATAATTTAGAAATATGAATTCTAATAGGTCTCAGGTCTGGCCTATATTTGTTCTTTATGAGGTAGTTATCATTTCTGAAAATTCTCTCAATATAATATGGGCCTGAAAATTTCTGATGTAAAGCCTTAGGTTTTCTCAGCATTTTCATGTAGACCTCGTCACCCAATTTTAATTCTTTGTGTTTTAACTTCGAATTCTTATTCAGTTCCAAATCCGCCTTTTCTTGATTCTTCATAACTTCATATCTTATACCGTGCATATGTTTGAGCTTATTCTGTACATATGTACTGTAAGAATCCATATTATGCGCTTCAAAATTCGTGAATGGCGTTTTTATCTCTCTACCGAAAAATAACATGCTTGGAGAAAATTTTGTTATTCTATGTACAGTTGAATTATGCATAAGTACGAAATATGGAAGTTTTATATCCCATTCGTAAGTTTTATTACACATAGAGGCTATGGAAGCTTTTAAATCCCGATGTATTCGTTCAAGTACAGATTGCGACTCCGGGTGGTACACCGACGAAGGTATTAGTTCAATATTTAAATTTTTCATATAATCTTTGAAATCCTTCGATTTAAAATAAGCTCCGTTGTCTGTAGAGATATATTTCGCTAATCCAAAAGTACTGAAATAACCATTTAATGCGTTGATTATAACCTTAGTATCCGTCGATCTAAGTGGAAATGCTTGTAGGAAGCGTGATGCTGTATCAACAATAGTTAAAACAAATTTATTCCTATTTAGAGATGTAACCAAACTTCCTACTACGTCAATAGTTAATTTATGACCAGGTATATAATTTTTATCCATTGTTTTCAGTGGAATTTTTATCGTTTTATGCTGTTTAAATGTATTGCATGTTATACATTTCGCACAGAATTGTTTTATCTCTTGATACATTCTATACCAAAAAAATCTTTCTTTTATTATGCCATAGGTTTTTAGAAAAGCGAAGTGTGGGACATGTGCGCTTTTTATGATATCTTCTTTTAAATTCTGTGGCGCAATATATAAATCATCATTATTTGAATTTTGTGATTTTCTTAGAATTAATATTCCTTCTTTATTTAAATTGTATTTTTCA
Source organism: Maratus speculifer (assembly GCA_964019185.1). NCBI lineage: Eukaryota > Metazoa > Arthropoda > Arachnida > Araneae > Salticidae > Maratus > Maratus speculifer. Next base: position 315,716,548 of record OZ025291.1, on the reverse strand, counting down.
TATTTTTTTGCTTTTTTTTGTTGTTGTAAAGCTTGAATAATTTCGTTTAATTTTGGGTCTTTTAATTGTTCTTTTTTTTATATTGTCTGCATTCAAATTTTTATTTACCGCAAAAAGGTGTTTGTTTAAATCGTCCGCTATAGTTAAGGCATTTGTTTCTCTACTACAGAAATCTGCTGGGTTATGAATACCTTCAATGTGAGATACTTCAAAATCATAATCCTGTAGCTTAAGTAACCATCGTGCTACAATTTCCGGCTGTTTTTCCAAGTGTAAGTGGTATGTTAATGCTTTTGAATCTGTTAGGAGAAAAAATTTTCTTCCTAATAAAATGTTTCTAAAATAAGTTATAGTTTCGTATATTGCCAAAAGCTCTATCTGCATGCTTGGATATCTCTTTTCCGATTCTTTTAATTTTCTTCCCGTAAATTCAATTGGTATCATTTTATCTCCTTGTTTTTGCGCGAGTATACCTGATGTTGCAATTTTTGATCCGTCTGTAATTATATAGAAATCTTTATTAAAATCTGGGGGATGTATGGTAGGTTGTTCCATGATAATTTTTTGTATTTTTTCAAATGATTCCTGTGCTTTGTCATTCCATTTGAATTTTGTATTCGCTTTAGTGAGATCTGTCAGTGGCGCTATAATTTCTGCATAATTGTTTATAGTTGATTTAAAATACGTGCATAATCCAATGAATGCTCGCACTGTTTTCTGAGATGTAGGGACTGCAAAGCTTGTTATTTTTTTTATATTTTTTTCTGAGGGTGCATATCCTTTTTCACTAATTTTGTATCCCAGAAAGTCTATTTCTTGCATGTATAGTTTTATTTTAGCTGGTTCAATTGTGAGATTAAATTTTTCTAATTGTGTTAGTACTTCTTCTAGTAATGTGTGCATTTGTTGTATATTATCAGCGGCAAGTAAAATGTCATCAATAAAGTATTGAATGTTGTATTTCTTTTTTAAATCACCTAAAACTATATCGATTAGACGAGCAAATATATTTGTCGAGATTTTAGTTCCGAATGGCATTCGTGTTATTTGAAAATGGTTATCCTCCGTGATAAATGCTAGTTTATGCTTGTCCTGCTCTTTTAATTTGATTTGAAAAAATGCAGAATGTAAATCTAGAACTGTAAATATTTTTTTTCCAGCGATGCTTTGTAAAATATTTTTTGTGTTAGGGACTGGATACGGATCGCTTTCTAATATATCGTTAAGAGCTCTAAAATCTATAGCCATTCTAAGTTTTATTAAGTTTTGATCATTGGTTTTTGACGTAGAATTTTTTTTACGAAAATTACTGGGAAAGCATAACTTGAGTTCGTAGGCTCTATGATACCTGCATCCAATAAATCTTGAATTTCTTTCTCCGCGAATTTTTTTACATCATGCGCTAATTTGAATGGTTTCGTTTGTATAGGAAAGTCATGCATTAATTTAAAATTCGGTTTTATTACGTCCGTTTCTCCTAGAGTTTTGTATGATTTGCTGAAAGCAGTAGCATGTCTCATTAAAATTTTCAATACTTCTTTTTGTACCTTCGGTGTTAAGTGATCTATTTTAAAATCCTTCTCTGAAAGTTCTTTTTTTCGTAATTCTCTAATTTGTGTGATATTTAAGTTATTTACTTCGTAAATATTATCAGTTTTTGATTTACTTTGTTCTTTTATAAAAAAATCAGTGGTAATTTTTCCCATTTCCTGATCTTTGTGAAGTCTCAAGTATTGTTTAGATTTATTTTGTACTAATATTGTGAATAAATTATTTTCGTTTTCCTTGTTTTCATGAACTGAATTTTGGATTACTAATTTCCTGTTGTTATATTTTGGTTGGAAAAAAAATTGTTGCTTGTTTCTTAATTTCCCATCAAAAATTAAATTTACTAATTTCGATTCTCTAGGTCTCAAAGTAATGCTTTTCTTTACAAATACTCGTGTATTAATTTTCGGAATATTATTGTGTTGATAGGATTTGATTTGTTTTGGTATTGTTTGAAAGTCATCATTTTGTTGTACGGGCTTAATTTTATTCACCTCCGTAATTTGATTTTCATTGGGGTTTAATTGTATAATTGAATTATTGAGTTTAAAAGTATTATTTTCAAAATCCATAATTATTTTATTACTTTTTAAGAAATCATATCCTAAAATAATTTTGTAATTACGGTCAAATTCATCTTTAGTTACATAAAATGTGCCATTTAAGAAAGTGTTGTTAAATCTAAACTTAAATTTTACACAGTGTTTAAAAGGAATGGATTTGTTTGATAAAGTTGTAATTTTTATAGCGTTGGCTAAATATTTAATCTTTATATCCGTCTCTTTTATTTTTTCAAAGACCCCTGGAGATATTAAACTTATACTCGCCCCACTGTCAATAAGGCTGGGTATAATTAAATCTTTCTTTATTTTTAAGTCCCATATTGGTAATTCATTGTTTTTTTCCGAGTTACAACTTGCGATCAATTTTTGTGTTATATCTTTTTTTTTCTTTCTCATTTTTTTTATCATTGTCTTTTTAGTTTGTTTTTTTTTTCAATATTTTTAATTCCTTGTTTGATTTATTTTTTATATTATAACCCTGTTTTTTCTCAATGTTACGGGACCTACGGGCTTGTATTTCTCTCAATTTTGTAGGCCCGCTTACCGGTTTTAAATGACTTTGCCCTCTGTTCCTATTATTATTATTGTGTCTGCCTCGCCTGTCTCTGTTTTCGTTAGGAAAAGTAATTGTGGGCTGATGTTCCCTATTTCCCTCATTATTTTGCGGCAAAGGATTTTGGCTATTTTGCATATTTGCGAAACCCTGATGCTGCCCTGTATATGCGATTTGTGTATTGTTTCCTTGTGTTGGATCAAAGTTTTGCATTGGAATCATATTTTGCATATTGTAATTTCCAGGATACATTTGATTAGTTCCTATTTGTGATTGGGTCAAATTTTGCCAATTTGGCATTTGAATTTGCATATCATTAAATCTAGTTTGATTGTAATAAGGTCTTGCAAAATCCAATGTTTGTGGCGCTTGAAAATGTTGTGCATAATTTTGTGGAAATCGTTGAAAGCCTCTATAATTATTATTTTGATAATAATTTTTTTGAAATCGTGGCCGAACATTGTTTTGCGCTCCCCTTGGTTGAAAAAAATTCGCACTTTTTTGATTGAAATAACAATTTTGTGTCTGATGGTTGGATTTATTACAGATATGACAAAAATTATGTGTTATCTGATTTACTTCAGCGTTGTTATGTTCGCTTTCATTTTTTTGAATTTTTAGATCTTTTATTTGTTCTTTTAATTGGTGTATTTCCGATTTTTGTTCTTGCGACATGCTAAGAAGTGCCTCGAATAATTTATTTTCGCTATTTTCAGTTAAATTGTTTACTTCTCCTGCACATTTACTGTTCAAAGCACTTTCGATATTTTAAGCTTTTTTTACTGCTTCATCAAACTTTGTGGGTGGGTATTTTTTTAATTCAAAGGAGATGTCCGGTCTTAGTGCTTCAAGATATTTGGTTAATTTAATCGTTTCTAATAATTCTTTAGCTCCATTCTTTTGTTCATGTCCTGACGAGACAAGGTATTTTTGTGCCTCAATGTTGAATTGTTTAGTAAATTCTTCAATAGTTTGGTTGGGTGTTTGTTTTGCGTTTATGAATTGCGCCTGAGCGTCAGCAAACGATCTTTCTTTTTTAAATTGTGTTATCGCATTTTCTTTGAATGTGTTATAGTTTTGTGCTTTATGCAATTCAGCTGTGTTTTTTAGAATCTCTCTCGCTTGGCCTTTAAATTTTGACTTTGCCAACACCAATTTTAAATCATCGGGAAATTGTGCCGCTGCGGCTAATTCTTCGAACTCTTCGAAAAAATATGATATATTTTGGTCTGGTTTGTCCTCAAAATTTTGTAAAGAGTTCAATAGAGTGTATATTCCAATTTTAAATGTGTCCCTTTCGGGAGAAGACTGCCTTGCCTTATTTCTACCTGTCATATTTATTTACCTATTTGGAAAATCTCACACAGACTGATGTTTGATACTTTTTCCTTTGTTTTTTATTTTTGAACTCTTTCACACCTCAAATTATGATATCATATACTCTCAAGATATGAGTTTTGTAATGAATTATTATAATTTATACTCATTCGAGAATAATATTTAATAGAAATTATGAAATAGCCCTAAATATTTTTATAAATACACATAAATATAATGACAAAGTAAATTTTCCGAAATACGGATATATATAGTAACGAAATTCTTTACAATCTTACAAGCTAATGTGTCGTGAGCTAAACCAACTCTTCTGTATATTTTTGTTTCATCTTCTCAACTATTATATTTCAATTTCGTAAATTTTTAGATATACACACAATATTTATAAACACAATATGGATAAATAATGTTTGTTAGTAGAAGGAGAAAAAGCTAAGAGAAGATAGGTAATTAAGAATAAAATCATAATACTGGCTATCTTTATTTATATTTAAATGCAGAAAATTTTTAATTTTGAATCCCAAATACAAATTCATACACCTGGTATGAGCACCATTAAACTTTTAGTAGTGTGGTGATGAAAATAAACACCTCCTACTAGGTACGCAATCGTGACGTGGTTAGTACGAAGACAAATGAAAATAATATCCCTTCGGCGTTGTGAACGAAGATCGGATATTATTAATTACTGAAATTAATTCCTTAATATCATACTTAAAATTAACATTTTGCAATAACATTAGGATCGCCTTATTTAACGTATGAATTTGTGAAAATTGGGATTGATGAGTCAATCAAAAAAACTTGAGATATTAATCTACAAATTTAAATGTTAACATTCCCTAATCTGCATCTAGAAATTACCTTAAAATACATAAAGGGAGAAAACTGGAATAAAGACAAGAATAGGTACATATATACAAAATTTTATTAAAACACATAAATTGGCATCATGCAAACACTATAAAATATAATATGCAAGGCAATAACTACTGAAATATGGTTATAGTGAAATATCCAAAATATTTTATTTCATTTCTTTTTTTTTTTTGTTGTTGTTGTTTGTTTATTTATTCATTTTCTATTATTCTGCTATCCTCGCAGCACATAACACTTTAGTTCACGACACAACTTATAGGCAAAGCCCCAAATTTTCATATTTTATAAAATCGAGTGCTTCATTCTTATTATTCGTATTATTTTACTGGTATTATTAATTTATTTATTTATTCATTTTACTATTAATTAAGTTTGAGCATTAAATTCTGATAATTTTGAGCCCCAAAAATAATAAATTTTTAAAATTTTAAAATAATCAAATTTTAAATAATCAAATTTTAAAAACCAAAATTTTAACACAACATTATATCAGTAAAATAAATTGGCCAGTCACATGAACAATGAAATTCTCTCACCTTACAAGTATGTTCCTGGTATTGGTCGACTTTGGCTTATAGCTGTCCATACAGTTCGTCAGTACACAACATAAATCCGAATGCCAAGTTCCAAGTCATTTTGTTTTTAATTAACACAAATAGTAGCAACTTTTCTAATTTCACGCACTATAGTTAGCACTTTTCAAATTTCACGCACTTTCCAATCATCCGATGAATAAATAGTCCGCTCGGCAAAACTCAGGTATTCCTTTTTGTTTTAGAAATCAGTCGATGATTAGTTCTCTGTGTGCAGAGCATAGCTTCGCTTCTCATCGCTCCAATCATCAGATGAATAAATAGTCCGCTCGGCAAAACTCAGGTATCCCTTTTTGTTTTAGAAATCAGTCGATGATTAGTTCTCTGTGTGCAGAGCATAGCTTCGCTTCTCATCGCTTCATCCGGGAGGCCTAAGATCACATCTCCCGATTTTCGAAGTTGCCTTATTTCATAATTTCTTCTTTTTCCCTCTCATCTTAGCAGGAAACTCACAGCAGGGAGAAGAGAAAAAAATCTTTTTCTTACTTCACACTTTCAATTCTAAAACTGGACTGACTCATGTGGCGTTTTCCTTCCGGATCCTGTACGCCCCTTTTGACCCCATTGGGTATTATATTCGGACTCCAATTGGCTTTGAATATATTTCACTGTCCATTGGTCAGGTAAAAGAAACGGGGTTGGATTTTTAGACATTGTTTCTCCATTATTTATTGCCGGAGCTACAATTCCGAACCGGCCACCCCGAGTAGACCACACACGAGAGTAATAAATTTGATTGTAAATCTTTCATTGTTGCTTGTGTACGTTAACGTCACAAATGGCGACTCTAGGTTTTATTGCTTCTCGTAAACATTTGTTCCTTTTATAACTAATGGTGAGAAAATCCCTTCGCTCATGTGATTTTGCTATTCCCAGGCTTTGACTAAAAGAGAGCTTATAGTATAATAAAACTTCCAAACAAACAACACATATTATTGTTATCATTTCTTGTTTACGAAAGCTAAAATAAAAATTTATTTTAATACTTTTATATACATTAATATTATTTCATTTTCTATCTCTTTCTAGATTATTTATTTATTTATTTATTTATTTATTTATTTATTTATTTATTTATTTTTATTATTATTCTTTCTCTCTCTTTGTTTTTTTCTTTTCTTTTCTTTTATTTTATTCTAAGCGATGTCGTGACATTTCTTTACGACACCATAATGTAATTGAATACTTTTGATTGCCCCTGTAATTGATCTATGCATTCGATATTCATAATATTTGAAATGACTCGACAAAATTATGTAATAAATATACGTTTCAAATTTCAAACGATTAAAATGCATTTGAAACTTTTTTCTCCATTGACCGTAATGTAATGGAATACTTTTGATTGCCCCTGTAGTTGATCTATGCATCCGAGTTTCATAAAATTTGAAATGACTCGACAAAATTATGTAATAATTATGTATTTTAAATTTCAAAGAATTCGGTTGGGTAGTTTTTGCGTTGTTATATGCGGACGGACAGACAGACGGACGGACTGAACGACCACTATAGGTGCTACGTATTATATAATTACGAACGCACCTAAAAATGAGTTTAGAAGGCAAATTTCCACTCAACTCATCAAAAGTTAAGTGAGTTGCAGAAACTTGCTCAAGTCGAGAATTTTAATTCAGAGTCGTTTCCTTCAAAAAATTTCAGTGGCTTATCCATCATAATCGGAACGCAATATTATCGTAGTCTTATTCTATCTCTTTCCCACTTCCTACTATCTTGCATTGAGTTAAAAAAAATCCTTTATATACTGGTTTTAAACAAAAGATAAATTTTAATCTTGGAGAAGAGTGCTTTCAGTAGTGGGGAATTGGGATGCTTTTTAATGTGGCATTAAATTTCCTCAAAATTTTCAGACAGATTTTAAGGCTCAGTTTTTATACTTGAAAACAAAAACTTGCGGACACGATTTTTGAAGAGATGTATAAGCGGCCGTGTGTTTTCATTTTTCACTCATTTAATTAGAATTAGATTTATAAACAATTATTTGCTCAAAGGGCCATTTTTTTTTCCTTTCCAGCTTTCTCGCTTCGGAAAATTTGGTTCAAAGCGTCAACTTGGACAGTTGTTTTTGCCTTTATCAAAAATTTCGACAAGCACGGCACATCCTGTAGTTTCTGAATCGGCCAATTTGATTCATTTCTGAATAAAAAGTGAACTTAAGTATAAATGGAAAAATAAAGCGTTTGGATTTAGGTACACCCTTAAGGGTGTATTTCGATTCAAACTCCTTATTTTCCGATTTATTTTTGAATTCATTTTTGCTCTCAAATACCCCAAACTTTCAAAATCTCTTATTTGGAAAGTACAGAAGGTGTGTGATTGACGATTCTTTGATAAATGCAGAAAATATTGCAATAAAAGCAATCAAAAACGGCATTTCGAACCGATTTTTTCCAAGCGTGAGGTTTTGGAACATAAAAAAGGGTCATACTGATAAGGTAATTGCTTATAACTCAAATTCTAATGAATTGAGCGTAAAAAGACATCACACGGCACCTCATACGTCCCTTCAAGAATCCCCTCAGAAAGTTTCATGTTTCTACTTTTAAAAATATGCCTGATTGTATCGGACAATTTCGGGCTGCTGAAGGTGGAAAAGCGTTTTTTTCGAATACACCCTTAAAGCACTTTTAAATTTTACCATCTAAGAAAGTTGACGGAGCGGGGGGGGGGGGGGGGGGGTGAAAAAAGGGAGAAAAATTGTATTCTGAAGTAAAATCAGGAATCGTGCAATATAATGATGAGAACTCTTCTATAAACACATTTGTGGTGGATTTTTCATTAAAATTGTTGAAACACTATCTAATCGTATTAAATTTTCCCTTTTTTTCCCAAACACATTTGGATTTTTAGAAAACATGTCAAAGTGGGTGTTTTGAACCGATTTTTAAGAGAGAAGACAAGCTAATTCCATAAAAGGCGTAAAAAGGAGAACACAAAAACTATGTGTTTGTACGCAGATGACAGTCTTTTAGTCAGAAAACCCAGTTAAGGGTGTATTCGAAAAAGCGCTTTTCCACCTTCAACAGCTCGAAATTTTCCGATACAATTTCAGACATATTTTTAAGAGTTGAAACATTAAACTTGCTGAGGAGATTCTTGAAGGGGCGTATGGGGTGCCGTGTGATGTCTTTTTACGCTCAATTCATTAGAATTTGAGTTATAATCAATTACCCTATCAGTATGACCCTTTTTTTCGTTCCCAGATCTCTCGCTTGGGAAAAATCGGTTCGAAATGCCGTTTTTGATTGCTTTTTATGCAATATTTTCTGCATTTATGAAAGAATCGACAATCATGGCACCTTGTGTACTTTCCAAATATGAGATTTTGAAAGTTTGGTGTATTTGAGAGTAAACATGAATGCAAAAGTAAATCGGAAAATAGGCAGTTTGAATCGAAATACACCCTTAAATAGTTTTCGAATGGAAGACATTAATAATTCAAAAAATTCATATTTAAAATGCCTCCACAATATCTGAATGTAGCATGTTGAGAAGACAATAAAACATCCGATATAAGCATATAAACAGGGTGAAAACATTTCTCCTAAAAGAGGCTAAAAAAAATTTCTTTCACAGCAAGATAAAACATCTTTTTGTTCTATAATTCTGCAGCGACAAAAGCCGATCTCTATTTTCCTGCGCTTAGCATATAAAAAAGAGATGTAGAAAAACAAAGACAACCGAGTACTAGGTGCTCCAAACAAGAAACCGATTTCTCTGGGATTTTCTTCAACATAATTCTTAAATTGATTTTTTCCCCTGTTCTTATTACTAATGAAAAGGAGCGATGCATGGAGAAAAAAATAAATAAAAATAGAGAAGAGAAAAAAAAGAGAGAAATACCAGGATCTTGCACCTATTATTTTTAACTGCGAACTTGACTGTCTAATCACATTAAAAGCAGAAAAAAAAAGAATTTTTTCTCAAGCTGTTTTGTGTGCGATATCTTTTAACAAGAATTGTGCATAATATCAAGCTGGAAAATATTTTATTGGAATTCTTTTAAGCACTAAATTTTGTAAGATTATTCCCATGTATAGCAGTTTAAAAAAATCAATTTTTAAAATAAAATACTTGCTACAAAAATTGTCATTGATAGTAGCTATAGACATTATTGAAATGAGAGGATCCAAACCCGATTAACCAGGTTCAGGGGGTTCTGACACAAAAATCTTCAAATTTTCGGGAAGAAAAAATTATTGCATAAAAAATGTCTCTGCTGTTTATGCTTAAAGTGTTGGTTAAATCATGTTTCTATCGTAATTGGTAGAGGAAATACTAATTTTTTGTTTTGGTTTGTTTTGAAAAACATTAGTTATTATGAAATGACTTCTTCTGAAAATGCATTTTCCTTCATGATAGTCTTTTTTTTCACAATTTCTTGGATTTGAGTTGTTATAACTCAAGAACTGTTAAAGATAAATGCTTTGAAAATTGTTTTTTGATTGTTTTACTTCTTTTTTAGTTAGCAAGAGTTACATTTTTTTTTTCAAATTTTTAGCTTAAATATTTTTAATTCTCTAAAGCACTAATATTTTTAAAAATTTAGAACCAAAATCAAAAATTAGATATTATTGTTTATTTAAATGTAAAAATATTGAATTTCTACCAATAATATTTTGAGTTATAACAATTTTAAATTACCCCACCTTTTTTAATAAATTTTAAATTTAAAATTAAAACTGCCTTAAGATAATAGTGTTGGATTTAGTCAATAAAAGGCTCAAAAATGAGAACACTCAAAACTATACGTTTGTATATAGATGACAGGCTTTTAATCAGAAATACCAGAAAAATTTTTGCAACTGGAAGACGTTAATAAATCAAAAAAATTCCGTTTTCAAATGTCTCCACGATATCTGAATGTAGCATGTTCCGGAGACAATAAAACATGCGATATAAGCATATAAAAAGGGTGAAAACATTTTCCCTAAAGGAGAAGAAAAAAACTTTCTTTCGCAGCAGATAAAACATCTTTTTATTCTATATAATTCAGAAGGAAAAAAACCGATCTGTATTTTCCTGCGCTTTGCATATGAAAAAGCGATGTAAAAAAAAAAAAAAAAAAAAAAAAAAAAAAACCATCCAACTACTGGGAGTTCCAAACAAGAAGCCGATTTCTCTAGTATTTTCTTCAACATAATTCTTAAATTGATTTTTTTTTCTCCTGCTCTTATTACTAATGAAAAGGAGCGATGCATGGAGAAAAAGATAAATAAAAATAGAGAAGTGACAAAAAGAGAAATCCCAGGATCTTGAATCTATTATTTTTAACTGCGAACTTTATTGCCTAATCACATTAAAAGCAGAAAGAAAAAGGATTTTTTCTCAGGCTGTTTTGTGTAAGATATCTCTTAACAAGAACTGTGCATAACACCAAGCTGGAAAATATTCTTTTGGAATTGTTCTAAGTGCTAAATTTTGTAAGATTATTCCCATGTATGGCAGGTTTTAAAAAATGATGTTTCAATTTTTAAAGTAAAATACTTGCTATAAAATTTGTCTCTGGTAGTTGCTGAGACATTATTGAAATATGAGGATCCAAGCCCAATTTACTGGGTTCAGGAAGTACAACACACAAAAATCTTCAACTTTTCTGTAAAAAAAAAAAAAAAAAAAAAAAAAAAAAAAAAAAAAAAGAAAGTATTACATTAAAAAATTTTCCGTTTTTATGTGTATTTTAAATCATATTTATATCTTAAGGGTGTTCTTAACTGCTCCGCTCAACAAGCTCAAAATGTTTTGACACATTTACAAATTCATTTTTTAACAGAAACATATAAAATTGGAATGCCTGACTATAAAAGCGATTTCGAATCGAACTTATTTTTCCATTTTGTGATAATTAAATTATCTATCCAGTTCTAAGCTATTTCGATGACGCAATCACCCGTTTTTCTCCTGCTTTTTGACGGTTTTTCTGCTTTCGTCGGGAAATGTGCTCAAAAGTGTCAACTTTGAAGGCTTGTTATGAAAAATCTGTTGTGTTTTTAAAAAAACAGAAAATTGAGTGCAATTAGACAGTTTCTGAATAATAACACCTGCTGTTTTCATGCATTCCCGAACAAAAATAAATTAAAGCATGTGTCACAAAATTGCCCTTCGTGATTTAAGAACACCGTTAATTAGAAGAGGAAATATTATTTTTTTCATTTTGGTTTGTTTTCAAAATCTAGCTTTCAAACAATATTTTTCATGAAAGACTTGTTGTGAAAATGCGTTTTTATTTATGCTGGTTTTTTTCCCCACTATTTCTTGGATTTAAGATGTTATAACTCAAGAATCGTTAAAAATAAATGCTTCAAAATGTCTTTTTTTTTATTGTTTTACTTCTTTTTTTATTTCAGCAAATTCGAAAAAAAAAAAAAAAAAATTTACTTTTGAAATTACGATTTTTTTAAGCAAAAGTTACATAATGTTTTTTCAAATTTATACTTTAACTATTTTTAATTCTTTAAAGCACCAATATTTAAAAAAATAGATTAAAAATTAAAATTTAGATATTTCTTTTTGTTTAAATGTAAAAATATTGAAATCCTACCAATAATATTTTGAGTTATAATCACTTTAAATTACCCCACTTTTTTAATAAAATTTAAATTAAAATAATCTTAAGATAATAATATTGGATTAATTCAATAAAAGGCTTAAAACTGAGAACATAAAAAACTGTGTGTTTGTAAACAGGTGAGAAAATTTTAATCAGAAAATCCAGAAATTTTTTTGCGACTGGAAGATAATTCAAAAAATTCCTGTTTAAAATGTCTCCAAAATATCTGAATGTAGCATGTTGAGAAGACAATAAAACATACGATATAAGCATATAAAAAGGGTGAAAACATTTTCCCTAAAGAAGAAGAAAAAACCTTTCTTTTGCAGCAAGATAAAACATCTTTTTGTTCTATAATTCTGCAGCGACAAAAGCCGATTTGTATTTTCCTGTGCTTAGCATATAAAAAGCGACGTAAAAAAAAAAAGAGTACTTGGAGCTCCAAACAAGAAGCCGATTTCTCTAGGATTTTCTTTAACATAATTCTTAAATTGATTTTTTCCCCTTGTTCTTATTACTAATGAAAAGGAGCAATGGATGGAGAAAAAAATAAATAAAAATAGCGAAGAGAGAGAAAAAAGAGAAATATCAGGATCTTGCATCGATTATGTTTAACTGCGAAGTTTACTGTCTAATCACATTAAAAGCAGAAAGAAAAAAAAAATTTTCTCAGGCTGATTTGTGTAATATATCTTTTAACAAGAAGTGTGCATAATACCAAACTGGAAAATATTTTATTGGAATTCTTCTAAGTGCTAAATTTTGTAAGATTATTCCCATGTATGTCAGTTTGAAAAAAGTACTATTTCTTATTTTTTAAAATAAAATAGTTGCTATAAAATTTGTTATTGATAGTTGCTGGGACATTATTGAAATGAAAGGATCCAAATCCGATTTGCCGGATTAAGAGGGTCCAAAACAAAAAAATCTTCAAATTTTCTATAAAAAAATTAATTACAATAAAAATTTCTCTCCTTTTTTTTATGTGTCGTTTAAGGGTATATTCCGATCCAAACTGACGTTTTTCAGATTTATTTTTAAAATTAATTTTTGCTCTCAAATCCACCAAACTTTCGAATTCTCTTATTTAGAAACTATACAAGGTGCCGTAATTATCAATTCCTTGATAAATTCAGAAAATGTTGCAAAAAATGCTGTCAAAAACGGCGTTTTGGACCAAATTTTCCGAAGCGGGAGGTCTGCGAACGAAAAAAAGGATCACGTTGAGAAAATAATTGCTCATAAATCAAATTCTAATTAAATCAGCGAAAAATGACATCACACGGCACCTTGTACGTCACTTCAAAAATCCCCTCAGCAAGTTTCATGCTTTTACTTTTAAAAATATGTCCAAAATTGTATCTGAAAATTTCGAGATGTTGAAGGAGGAAAATCATTTTTTCGAATACACCCTTAATACATGTTTGTGCATTAATTAGAAGAGGAAACATTAATTTTTCCGTTTTGGTTTATTTTTAAAATCTAGCTTACAAACAATAGTTGTCATGAAATGACTTTTTGTGAGTATGTGTTTTTCATCATGATGGTTTTTTGAGAATTTCTTGCATTTAAGTTGTTATAACTCAAGAATCGTTAAAAATAAATGCTTAAAAATGTCTTTTTTGATTGTTTTACATCTTCTTTGATTTTCAGAAAATTTGAAGAAAATATTTACTTTTGAAATTATAATTTTTCAAACAAAAGTTACATAATATTTTTTTTTTCAAATTTTTATTTTAAATATTTTTAATTCTTTAAAACACTAATATTTTAAAAAATTTAGAATCAAAATTAAAATTTAGATATATCTGTTTATTTAAATGTAAAGATATTGACATCTTACTAATAATATTTTGAGTTATGGCGATTTTAATTACCTCACATTTTTAATAAATTTTAAACTTTAAATAGAAACAGCCTTAAGATAATAACATTGGTTTAATTCAATAAAAGGCATAAAAATGAAAACATCCAAAACTGTGTGTTTGTACACAGGTGACAGACTTTTAGTCAGAAAACCCAGAAAAATTTGGAAAACGTTAATAATTAAAAAAAAAAAATTCCGATTTAAAATTCCCCCAAAATATGTGAATGTAGCACGTTGAGAAGACAATAAAACATACGATATAAGCATATAAAAAGGGTGAAAACATTCCCTAAACTAGAGAAAAAACTTTCTTTCGCAGCAAGATAAAACATCTTTTTGTTCTATATAATTCTGCAGCGACAAAAGCCGATCTGTATTTTCCTGCGCTTAGCATATGAAAAAGCAATGTTAAAAAACAAAAACAACCAAATACTGGGAGCCTCGAACAAGAAGCCGATTTCTCTAGGATTTTCTTCAACATAATTTTAAATTGATTTTTTTTCCCCTGTTCTTATTACTAATGAAAAGGAGCGATGCATGGAGAAAAAGATAAATAAAAATGGAGAAGAGAGAGAGAGAGAAAAAAAAGAGAAATACCAGGATCTTGAATCTATTATTATTAACTGCGAACTTGACTGTCTAATCATATTAAAAGCAGAAAGAAAAGAATTTTTTCTCGGGCTGTTACGTGTAAGATATCTTTTAACAGGAATTGTGCATAATACCAAGCTATAAAATATTTTATTGGAATTCTTCTAAGCACTAAATTTTATAAGATTATTCCTATGTATACCAGTTTAAAAAAAATAATATTTCAATTTTTGAAATAAAATAATTGTTATAAAATGTGTCATTGATAGTTGCCAAGGATCCAACCAGACTTAACGAGTTAATGGTGTACTCAAATATATAGGAGAATATATGAAGAGGTGTATGTTTTCATTTATCGATCAATTAATTGGAACTTGATTTATAAGTAATCACTTTTTCAGTATAATTATTTTTTTTCATTCCCAGCGCTCTTGCTTCGGAAAATTTGGATCAAAACACGAATTTTGGCAGCATTTTTTGCAATATATTCTGTTTTTATAAAAAAAAAAAAAAAAAAAAAAAATCAAGAACCACGGCACCTTATACAGTTCCTCAGTAAGAGAATCCGCTAAATGAATTAGTTTCAGAATAAAAATAAATCAGAAAATAAGCAGTTTGAATTTGAACACACCCTTAAGGGTGTATTCGAAAAAAACGCTTTTACACCTTCAACAGCTCGAAATTTTCCGACACGGTTTCAGACGCATTTTTAAAAGTAGAAACATGGAACTTGCTGAGGGGATTCTTGAAGAGACGTATGAGGTGCCGTGTGACGTCATTTTACTCTCAATTCATTAGAATTTGATTTATAAACAATTATCTTCTCATTAGGACCTTTTTTTTCGTTCCCAGATCTCCCGCTTCGGAAAAATCGGTTCAAAATACCGTTTTTGATTGCTTCTTTTTTTTTTTTTTTTTTTTTTTTTTTTTTTTTTTTTTTTTTTTTCCAGTATTTTTTGTATTTATCAAGGAATTGACAATCACGGCACCTTGTGTCCTTTCCAAATAAGACAATTGGCCAGTTCAGTTCATATGAGAGCAAAAATGAATTTAAAAATAAATCGGAAAATAAGCAGTTTGAATCGAAATACAGCCTTAAGAGCCTACACAAGTCGCGCAAAGAAACTCCGACGCAATGATAAACTCATTGGAGAAATATTTTCAGATTTCTTGGTAACGTTTTACATTTTTCAATCAGTATTTTTCCCATAGGAATCCTGAGATCGATATCTATTGTTGTGCATTTTTACTTTTTCAATTTTTGTTACAATTTTTTTATATTTGAACCGGTTCGAAAATTAAAATATCTACATGTGAAAAAATTGTTAATAAATTGAAAAAGTACAAACGTACAACAACATATATCATCTTCAGACATCATATGTGCAAACAATCATTTAAAAATATTAAACTGAAAGCGAGAAATTTGTAAAAAACGCTCCTTTAGGACTAACATTATCTTGAGCGTTTCTTTGCGTGACTATAGTTGGCTTTTAGCTAAAAACTCTTCTGTGTAAAAAACATAGTAAAAAAAAAAAAAAAAAAATCATAATAATTGAAAACTAACATTTTTTTTTTTTTTTTTTTTTTTTTTTTTTTTTTTTAACACTTAATACATTTTTTAGACTACCTACTAACACCACCAAAAAACTTTTTTATTACAAAATACAGGGTGGTCATAAAAACTTTCCTGATATATGTACCCCTAGTTCAACCAATGGAAAGGAAACAGATTTAGTTATTTGAAGGTATGTGTTCCAGATCGTGATGATTTAAAACAATAGAGTTCTCCCCGGTTACGGTTACTGTGGAAAAAATTTCGAATTTTTCAAGCACCCTTTTTTACTTTCTTCTATCTTTACAAGAAGAAAGTATTGGATTCATGAAAATTTTCGACTTCCGGTTTTCGACGGATTTATACGTTTTAGAAGGTCCTGAACACGTTTTGACTATTTTTAGAAAATGTCTGTCTGTGAGTCTGTCCGTCTGTCTGTCTGTCTGTCTGTCTGTCTGTGTGTCTGTCTGTCTGTATGTGACAAAAAATTTGTGGGCGCTCTATCTCAAGAACTAATGCTCGAAATTTAATAAAATTTTATATTCACCTTGATATGAATTAGTGCCTATTGGTTTTTGGTGAAAATTGGCCAGCAGGTGGCGCTGCTATACTACGTTTTTCATGATTTTCAAGATTGCTATATCTCAAGAACTAATGCACAGAATTTCACCAAACTTTAGATTCTGTGACCCCTTGATACACATAGACGCTGATTAAGTTTTGGTGTAAATTGGCCAGCAGGTGGCTCTGCTATGCCACGTTTTTCATGATTTTCAAGATTGCTATATCTCAAGAACTAATGCACAGAATTTCACCAAACTTCAGATTCTGTGACCCCTTGATATACATAGACGCTGATTAAGTTTTGGTGTAAATTGGCCAGCAGGTGGCGCTGCTATGCCACGTTTTTCATGATTTTCATGATAGCTATATCTCAAGAACTAATGCACAGAATTTCACGAAACTTCAGATTCCGCGATACCTTGAGATACGTAGCCGCTGATAAGGTTTTGGTGTGAACTGCCCTATAGGTGGCGCTGCTATGCTACATTTTGCACGATTTTGCGATAGCTATATCTCAAGAACTAATGCAGAGAACTTCTTCAAATTTTAGATTCTGTTACTCTAGAATATATAACATAATTAGACGCTGATTACATTTTGGTATTAACCTTGCAACAGGTGGTGCTGCTATGCTGCATTTTGCACAGTTTTTCCGATAGCTATATCTCAACAACCAACGCACAGAATTTCATCAAACTTCAGATTTTGTTACAAAATGACATGTAACTTAATTACACGATGATTACGTTTTGTTATAAATCCTTCAACTGATGGTGCTGCTGTGCTATATTTTACACGGTTTTTTTAAAACTAGCTATATCTCAAGAACTAATGCACAGAATTTCATCAAACTTCAGATTCTTTTACACCATAACATAATTAGACGCTTTTTTACGTTTTGGCATAAATTGTCCAAGATATGGTGTTGCTGTACTACGTTTTGCAATTTTTGGTTATAACTATATCTTAAGAACTAATGGACGAAATTCCATCAAATTTCAGATTCTGTTAGGTCTTGACATAAATAGATGCTTATTAGGTTTAAGTATAAATTATCCAACATGAGGCACTACTAAGCTCATTTTCTCACAATATTAATTAAATTTTGCGTTTTAGGCTTTTCGGATACCAGAATCTCATTAGGCTAGGTCAAATGTTCGAGAAAATTCGATAGTGGGTAACTTTAGGGTCACCACATTTTTTTTTTTTTTTTTTTTTTAATATTAAAATGTACTTATGAGATAGAAGAAAGTTTTGGGATTGACACATCCAACTAGTTTTTTCTTGGGCAAATTTATCAGCAGAAAAACTATAAATAGTGTTGGAATGATACACCTATGACTAAAATTGCCGATGTAATATCGTGGCGCTCAATCCTAATCAATTCCTATGTAATATATAACCCTTTAAAACAAATGATTACATCTTCATTTTCACTATATGTACACAAACACAACTAAAAAACACATTTTAAAATAAATATTACAACATTGTCCTCTTTACAAAAAAAAAAAAAAAAAAAAAAAAAAAAAAAAAAAAATCGGCTACTGAGAAACATTGTCATTGATCATTTACATTGCTCTTTTTTGCAAGTATTTTAAGCCGGCAATTTTCATTGTAACTGTGTGATTCTAACGCCATTAATAGTTTTTCAGTGCGCTGGTGAATTTGTACATGAAAAAAATAGGCGTTACCATTCGAAAATTTTGACATTTTTTCACTGTAGCCGTAACCGTGAAATCTGTGTTGTTTTAAATCATCACAATCTGTAGCGCATGCTTTCATATCCAAAATTTCTTTTCGATTGGTTGAGTGGTTAAGGCCGCTAGGGGCTCATATATCGGAGAAATTTCTTTATCATCACCATGTATGTAAATAATGGAGTCTAGGGGTTGTAGCACACAATATTTAATGATTTCTTGACTATGGGTTATAATTTGCTATCTACAGTTACTTATGTGGGTTTTGGAATATCTCTGGCCATTTGCGCTGCGACGTCATATTCGGTCAGATTTTAGGAACTCGATCAACCATCTTCCTCGTACCACATCCGGAAGGCTTCTGGTTCATTTTAGACTGTTGCCAGGGTACTTTTTGGATGGACAGTTGTAATCAGCAATTTCGCCAGCATGAGTTGTTTCTATACGTCATTCGTATTCCGTGGGAGAATGCTGAATCTGCTTTTTTTTTTTTTACTTTGCTTGTTACTAACGGCAAAATGTTCTTGGCAGCTATACTTAGCGTTTTGCTGGGTCTGTGACCTCAGCATTGACATGTATATCAAATAATCGAATGAAATTTTTAAATTTATTAAAAGTGATACTTTCGTAAAGCCATATACCGAAGAAATCACCAAAGATTTCACTACTCAAATCAGTCTTTTTCAATTCTGATTATTCATTTCAGTGTATGTTGTTCGATTACATATCTGTTAAATTTGTATCATATTATTTTATTTATTTATTTATTTATTTATTTATTTATTTATTAAGTGTTAATTTCATTACTTAATATCAACCCAAAACAAAGGTAAAACTATTTTATAATGTTTTAAGGGTGTATTCCGATCCAAACTGCCTTTTTTCAGATTTATTTTTAGATTCATTTTTGCTCTCACATGCACCAAACTTTTGAATTCTCTTATTTAGAAACTATACAAGGTGCCGTGATTATCGATTCCTTGATAAATGCAGAAAATGTTGTCAAAAACGGTGTTTTGGTCCAAATTTTCCGAAGCGGGAGGTCTGCGAACGAAAAAAAGCGTCACGCTGAGAAAATAATTGCTTATAAATCAAATTCTAATTAAATCAGCGAAAAATTACATCACACGGCACCTTGTACGTCACTTCAAAAATCCCGTCAGCAAGTTTCATGCTTACTTTTAAAAATATGCCCAAAATTATATCTGAAAATTTCGAGCTGTTGAAGGTGGAAAATCATTTTTTCGAATACACCCTTAAGGGTGTATTCGAAAAAACGCTTTTCCATCTTCAACAGCTCGAAAATTTCCGATACAATTTCAGACACATTTTTAAATGTAGAAACATGAAATTTGCTGAGAGGATTCTTGAAGGGACGTATGAGGTGCCGAGAGATTTTTTTTACGCTCAATTCATTAGAATTTGAGTTATAAACAATTATCTTCTCAGTATGACCCCTTTTTTCGTTCTCAAATCTCCCGCTTGGGAAAAATCGGTTCGAAATGCCGTTTTTGATTGCTTTTTTTGCAATGTTTTGTGCCCTTATCAAAGAATTGACCTTTACGGCACCTTGTGCACTTTCCAAATAAGAGATTTTGAAAGTTTGGTGTATTTGAGAGCAATAATGAGTTCATAAATAAATCGGAAAATAGGCAGTTTGAATCGAAATACACCCTTAAGAGCATTCTGTAATCACAAGCAGAACGCAATAGCAATAGATTTTTTTTTTTTTTTTTTTTTTTTTTTTTTTTTTTAATGTTTGAAATTAAAAAGTAAATAAATAAATTATATTCTGTCTTTATGAAAAAAATAGACAATAACGGCACATTATATAGTTTCTGAATAAGAATCAGCCAATTTGATACGTTTCAGATCAAAAGTAAATTTAAAAATATGTGAAAAAATAAGAAGTTTGAATTTGAATACACCCTTAATTATTTAAATTATGAAAATGTTTCGTAAAAAATTGAATACCATTACAGATGAATTAGAATATATATTTTTCTTTTTCTTTTCTTTTCTTTTCTTTTTTTTTTTTTTTTTTTTCCAAGATTTGATGTTTTTTCATAATTCAAAACATTATTTTCCCACATTCAGCAACTCAATATTTTCAGACACATTGAAAAAAAAAGAAACTTGCTGACATGAATTTTAAAAAAGATGCATAAAAGACCATATGTTTTTATTTTTTACTTAATTAATTAGAACTTGATTTATAAACAATTATTTTCTGAGTTTGACCCCTTTTTTTGTTCCCAGCTTTCTCACTTCGAGAAATTCAGCTCAAAACGCCAAATTTGACAGCGTTTTTTGCAATATATTCTGCTTTTAAAAAAATAATAAGCACGGCACATTACATAGTTTCTAAATGAGAAAATATGCCAATTTGATCTGTTTTAGGAGAAAAATAAATTTTAAAACAAATCATAAAATAAGCAGTTTGGATTTGAGTATATCTTAAAAGTTCACCTCCTCCCCCATGTTATATATATATTTTTAGATGCATTTCCCTAATATGAATTTAACAATTAGAATTTAATGCAGAACTTTGAGCCGCAATATTTTTTTTGTTGGGATCATCTTCTCAGTTCAATCAAAATAAAGTACTTTATGTCAGTTTCAATTTTCGATTCATTTCCTGATTTTGAAATCTTAAAACTATTGATTTTCATCAGTAAAATAAATATGGAAAAAAAGTGAAAGGTAAGGTTAATTCACTGCAGGATGGGATGGATTACATGGACAGTAATCGAAGAAGTCTCAAAGAAACGAAAAAAGTATACAGTTTCTATAAATTAAATATGCAGTAGTAGTTTATGTGTTACTTCTTTGGAAACGATGAGATACATTTAAGGTTGCGTTCAAATCCAAACTGCTTATTTTCTGATTCAATTTTAAATTTATTTTCGTTCTCAAACGCATATCAAACTGGCAGATTCTCTTATTCAGAGATTATAACAATGCGTCGTGCTTGTCGATTTTTTGATAAAGGCAGAATATATTTTTAAAAAATGTTATCAAAATTGGCGACATTTAGAGCCAAATTTTGGTCGAAAGGGTCGATCTAAGAACGAAAATCATGGTCAAGCTTAGCAAATAACTGTTAATAAATTGAGTTCCAATCAATTGAACAGAAAATGAAAACACACGGTCACTTCAAAATACACGTCAGCATGTTTCATGTTTTCACTTTTAAAAATGAGTCTGAAAATGTTTCAGAAAATTTCGAGCTGTTGACGGTGGAAAAATGCTTTTTGGAGTCTTGGTGAAGAAAGGCCAAGTTCTTTGAAACACATTTAATTTTTTTCATTGTTTTAGGTTTTTTTAAGAAGTTTATTTTCGTTTTAATTATCTTTTACAGTAGTTTAAAAAATTATTATTATAGAAGGATTAAAATAAACTTCAATGGTCTTTTGAATTAATTACCACTTACTTGCATATAAATTTTAAAAAGAAGAGAGCTAACGATGACGATTATATTATTAATGTGAAGTTCAACCAAAATGAAATTAATAGGCATCAGAAACATAGGCTCGTTTGTTATCTTGATACTATCTCTGAAACTCAAATATTTCAGGTTTGACGAGTTTTTATTGTTCTTATTAATTCTGCAACATAGTAATTCGAATATATTTTGTTTTTTTCTGCTTCAGTTATTATTAATTTGGGAAATTAAGTGCAAAATTCAAATAGAATTGAGTCATGTGATACATACAAAACTACACGCTAAGCTCGTATATATTATTTAGTAATACCTATATTAAAAGTAATAAAATATAAAAGTATAATAATTTGAATTTTAAAAAAATAAACTTTTGCTGTGACACCAGGAATGTACTTTAAAAATTATATATGTTTTTGTATTATCGTTTGTATAAAGGTAATCTATTTCATACTCTGGAAACTAAAATATTTCAAAAGCAAGGGCTACTATGTCAAAATAATTCATTTCGAACAATATTTCTAACGTTGGAACCTGAAATATTTCAAAACAGGGCCTTAAACATATTAAATCACTTCTCATCATGGCTAAAAGGATAAAACTTGCGAAACTATCTGCCTTTTGTTTATTCACGAACTATAGAGAAAGCGAAGAACACTCTCTACATCCCCCAACCACCCTGTTCCAGAACAAAACAAAAAAAGCTCCTATTTCACGGGATGCCTTCCAGCTACATATTTTTTTCCTCTTTTTTCTCCTTTTTCCATTCCTCGGTTTTTTCTATATTTTTCTTCACTGCGATCTCTTTTGTCCGTTTTTCTCTTTTTTAAAAAAATAAAAAAAGGGAGCGTTAAAATAAGAAGGGGAACATAAAAAAGGGCATCAAGAAAAAGAGAGTTGAAGGGTTGGAGGGGGGAGGGGGGGGGAAGACATCGTCCAAAAGAAAAAGAGTTCGCCGCTGAACTTTTTAATTGCTGACGATTCTGCGTCATCTCGTTAAACGGGAAATGAAAAAGACGGATTTTTTTCTTCTACTTTTTCCCTATATAACTTCTCTTTCTCTTTCTATAGTAATGGTCAAAGTCGTTAGCAAAAGAGTGTCGTTGCAAGTCCAACGATCTTTTTGACCATTTGAGTATGAGAAAAGAGGGGAGAGAAGAACTGGGAGAGCGCTGGGGAGGTGGATGGTAGGCACATCGCAATCGATTCTTGTCCACTGGAGGCGATCCCATATTGGTTTATTTTCGTCCAAAAGATCCTGCCGGCCAAAGTTTCATTACGTGAGCCGAATGTTGCGAGGTAAACAAAACGAAATAGGACAGTGAGAGAGAGATATCAGGACTGCCAAAGGGTACGTTTCGTCGGTTGATTAAACATAAACCCTTCCCCTATATGTCGGTATCTTTACGGCGCAAATAGGATGATGTTCGACGGCTGGTCAGGAAAGTTATGGCCGAATATAATATCTGGCCGATGCGTCAGCATGATTGGTTCCTAGTTATATTGCAGAAATAGCAGTCTTTCAAATTTTGATTAGATATGGAGAGGTCAGCTCGTTGCAAAACATGGAAATGAGCAGAGTTGGTTTTAGAGCAATATAGGCGAGAAGGATTTTATCAAGATATTGATTATCTAGAGGAGAAGTTTTATCAAGTCTGGCCAATAAATAAATTAAATTAAATTAAATATGTAAGCTAAAACTTTTTTACAACTTTCAAGCGCATAAATACATACAACACCATAACTCTCTCTCTCTCTCTCACACACACATACACACACATACACACACACAAAGAAAAAAGAAATGAGATTTTTATTTTGAAATTTTGTTTAGAGAATTTTTCTAATTTGTTAGTCATAAACGTTAACACGTTAGGTGCCACGTCAATCACCGGTAACTGACACCGAACTTTCCATCTGAGCCGCGTCTGTCACCAATCACTGACAATCTAAAATACGTAATAAAATTTAAAAAATGATCTTGATTTAAGTATTTACTCAAAATTTATTTTAAATTTACTTAAATTTTACTTATTACAGGATTATACTTTCTTAATAATTTCTTAAAACGGAAAGATCAGTATCAGTCATCGTGTCACTCAACATGTTAATGTCCTTGAATGAGGGATGCTTTTCATAGATTTTGTTTTTGTTGTCTTTTCAATGTACAATTTTTATAGGATATATATTTTTTCTTTCAAAAAAGCAATTTTAGTGTAATGCGGTTATTTATTATTATTATTATTAAAATTATTTTAAGAATGTTTTCCTTTCTTATAATTCCTGGAATTTTGTAAATCAGAAACGTCTTCGGCATCTTTATTTGCTTATATGTACTTATATGTATGTATTATATGTACTTAAAAGATGGCGAATTTTCGTGCTTTTAACTTAGATTTCTTCATATATATATATATAAAATACTGATAGTTCAATTGGAAAATTTTTCCATGACCCATACGAACCCTCTCTATATCTCTGATATTACTAGACAGTGTGTTAAATAGTTATATAGGAGACATTGAATAATGTATGATATTTTCTCCAGAATATTAATGCAAATCGATGAGTAACAGTCATACAGTACGATGAGTATAGTAGATGTGAAAATACTGTAAAGTTGGCGTTTTGAAACTAATTTCCCGACGAAATTAGAAAAAACGGTCAAACTGGTGTAGAAAACCTGACCGTCGCGCGATCAATTTTACCTATAACTCAATAGATTATTTATTGATCACAACATGAAAAACTTTGCTCGGAGTTGCATGAATCTAGCAAGAGTTGTTGTTCAGAAACTATCAAATCGCACTCATTTTCTCCTTTTTTTTTTTTTTTTTTTTTTTTTTTTTTTTAACAAACACAATGGATTTTTTAATATTTCAAAGGGACTTCATAAACACAATAGAAAATAGTGTCAAAGTGAGTGTTTTAAACCGACATTTCCGAGCGAGAATAGAAGAACCTGTCAAATTGGTGTGAAAAACGTCTTGTTATGGAATCCAGAGAACTTACAGAATTAGGGAATTTATTGATAAAAAGATGGAAAATTCCGTTCGATTCCAAATCGCTTCCACCGTTCAGGCTTTCTAATTTTATATCTATCCATTGAAAAATGAATTTGTAAATGTGTCAAAACGCTTTGCGGTTGTTGAGCGGTGAGAACAGCCTTAAGCATATCTGATCAATGTAACAAATATTTTTATGGGGTTTTTTTAGGTTAATTTTTTATTATTAATTAAAACTGTTTCACTGTACCGGCGTTCCTGATCAAAAACATAGTTTTTAGGAATCTTTTAGGACGTATAATTTAATTTAAAAATAATTTTACAAATTGCTATTTTAAGGGTGTATTCGGAAAAATATTTTTCCACCCTCAAGAGCTTGAAATTTTCAGATACATTTTCAGACTTATTTTTAAATGTTAAAACATGAAATATGCTGAGGTGGTTTTTGAAGAGACTTATAAGATGCCGTGTGATTTTATTTTTCGCTCAATTCATTATAATTTGATTTATATACAATTATTTTCTTAGTGTGATCATTTTTTAAGTTTACAGATCTCCCGCTTTAAAAAATTCGGTTCAAAACATAAACTTTGATAGCATTTTTTGCAATATTTTCTGCATTTATCAACAAATCGACAAGCACGGCACATGTGCAGTTTTTAAGTAAGAGAATTTACCTGTTTGATGCGTTTGAGAGTAAAAATGCATTTAAAAATAAATCAGAAAATAAGCAGCTTGGATTGGAATACATCCTTAAACATTTCCCTACATTTAAAGCACAAATATTTAGATATCAAACCAATAGACAAGAGAATATTTTTGACGAAAAAAAAGGGGGTGCTCTCTTCAGGTAAAAATTATTAAAATTATATAATTATGGTATAATTTAAATTAAAAAAATTGCTGAAATATTAGTAGCCAAAAGTATATTTATTGTTCTGTTAAGAAAACTAGCAATTTTGATTTAAATTTGTTGTAGAATTATTTTAAAAGTTGTGTCTATGGCATTTGCATGCTCTCTGATACAAAATATTTTCATCAAGATTTTTTTATTTGGTGGTTTTCAGATTAATGGTTGCATTATTAACAACGTGCGAAAAGTTCATTATTTTATTTATCTTTAAATAAAATGTTTGAAATGTATATATTATCAAATTATTTCAATCATATAGAATTTTACGAAATTCTCTGCGTTTGATAATCTATGAATTTAAAATTATTCCTGTATTTGATTTATAATGCAGGGTCATTCCATGTAACTTACGTCACATTTAGAACTATTTTCACGAATTTTAGTAATATAACACTCTCACAAAAATTAGTCAAATGTAAATTTGACATGATTTGTTAATTAAACTTATTCAAAGCCCAATTTAGATACAAATTACCTAATTTTAGTGTTATTTCTTAAATTTTGGTAGTAATATTTATTATTATAACTGACATTTCTGAAAAAGGAATGTAAGTTATCATATAAAGTGTAATTTTCATTATTATGTTTTAGATAGCTTTCATCCAAATCGACCCTTAGACAGGTTTCACTGATAAATAATGTTAATTTTATATTTGAATATTTTTTAGTGTTATATTACTAAAATTACTGCAGTTAATTTTTCTAAATGTAACGTAAGTTACCATGGAATTATCCTATAATGTTTTAAATTATTATTAATATTTTGATGCTAAAATATTCCAAATTAGCAATAGTGTCAATTTAGAACAAAAATGGTGTTTCTTTACACCATATAATCTCTGGTGCCTTCATTACATCAATTTTCTAATGATGTTTACTTACATCATTTTTGGTGTAATGTGACTTATTTTTTATTCTTTATTTATTTATTTTTCATCACAGTATATTGAAAAATGTATGTTATTCTTTGTTTAAATATTTTCTCTCTAATTATTTGCACTAATCAAATCGTTCAGAAGTATATGTTTAAGAATTGTGTGTTATTGATATTGAAGAATAAGTTAAAAACTAGTCGTTAGGGGGCCACCGTAATACTTACACATCATGGATATGCATAATATAGTATGTGAAAATAAAACATATGTAAACTATTTATAAAATGCATTGAAATTCCAAAACAAAATTTAAACGTATATTTAAATCTTTTAACACAAAATAATGCTCTATTAATGAATTGCTGATGAACCAATTTCGACAAATTATATAAAACATCAAACTACTCAAGTAGTACCGAGTTGCGTAAATAAACATCCTTATAACTCAATAATAATAATAATAATAATAATAATAATAATAATAATAATAATAATCATATTAAGTAACAGTATACTGCGTCGTATTAAACGTCTCATTTCCAATCAAAAAATATATTTGAATTGAAATTTGAATGAAATAATACAGAGTGATGAAAAATCGAAGAATGTGGAAAACAGGATTACAAATATCTTGACAATTAATAAATCCAATCAATTTTATTCTTTATGCAAAATTTGTGTTATTTTATTGCCTTTTACGTCCACTCCTTAAAAAAAAAAAAAAAAAAAAAAAAAAAATCATCAGAACGAATTTTTTGAGAGGCTGAAAAAAATAGTTGCGGATAATCGAGGTTACTGATATTAGATAGGCTTCGTACCATTCTTACATACTAAGTGCATACAAAATTTCAAGTCTCTATCTCAATATATTCGGGATATATAGAACGTTTATAGACACACAGACAGACAGGCACACAAACGGACGGACGGCATTTTTTTAAAAATATGTTTTTCGGAATCTCCAGTATCTAAAACGTGTAAATCCGTCGAATTTTTTATTATTATTATTTTAACAACGATTGCAAAATTTACTCTATATTACGTATGATGGATACGTAAAAATGTTGAAAATAAATCTATCGTAGGTGATGAAATTGAGGGTCAAAATTTATAAAA
The DNA here is from genome assembly GCA_964019185.1 of Maratus speculifer. NCBI lineage: Eukaryota > Metazoa > Arthropoda > Arachnida > Araneae > Salticidae > Maratus > Maratus speculifer. Next base: position 315,688,878 of record OZ025291.1, on the reverse strand, counting down.
CATTAGAAAATCAGTTTCTTATTTCCATAATTTAGAATTAATTCTTATTTTAAATTATTTTATCTTTCTTTTTTTAATTTAACATTGCTAAAATTTAAAAATTAACTATTGAACGGCAATATAGAATAAAAACTTAAAGTAATTTTAAAAAGCTTCCCCAACACAATGGTACAACACATAGTACAATGCTTCGAAACATTCAACAAAATATTAAATATCATATTTCCCAACTTCAGTTTCTCGCTTGAAAGTAACTTACACTCGTAATTTCTAATTAAAATTAAAAAAATGTTGACTTAAAAAAATAAAAATTAATGAAAGAACAAACTGAACAGAACAAACATATTAGACATTAACTTTTTCCAGATTATTAAAAACAAAAGAATATTTTATTACTGTACAATTTCTTTTAATAATTTGACTTTTTATGAACGAGTTTCATTTGCACAGATTGGAAAAGAAATAAGTCGGGTAAAAAGAATAAAATTTCTTACTTTTCTCCTCAAAATAAAGTTTTTAAAAATATATATTCTTTGTTTATTATTATTTCAAAATATTAGGATACGTATCGATTCTTTTTACTTCCGCAAATAAAGATCTTAATGAATTAAATGAATGAATCATTTGCATAAAAACTAACACATTTTTTTTTTCAGAAACAAGTGTTGAAACAATTAACTTTAAAAAAATTACATTGCTATTAAAATTTTATTTGATTGTTTATTTATTTATTTTTGAATAAACATAAATTTTTCATCGCTTTTCTGTGTTATTTCTATAAGTTATTTTAGTTTTGACAGAAAATAAAACGTGAGAAATAGTTAGCTGTTTTTTTAGAGTGAATAAAGTTAGTCTGGTCTTAAATAAAAAAGGGCAATTTTATGTCATAAGTTTTAATCTATTTTTTTTTCGGAAACGCATGAAATTTGCAGATGTTTTTATTCAGAAATTATCTAATTGCACTCCTTTTCCTTTTATTTTAGTTGTTATTTATTTATTTTTTAACATAATTGATTTTTCAGAAAATAGTATCAAACTGGTCGTTTTGAATCGAATTTCCGCGCGAAAGAAGACTAACCAATCATAATGGGGCGATAAACATGTTTGTCATGTGATCAATTTCACTTATAACTCAATAGATAATTTATTGATCAAAATATGGAAAATTGAGTTAGATTTTAAATCGCTTCCATAGTCAGATTTTGCAATTGTGTAGCTCTAAGGGTGTATCTCGATTCAAATTGCCTATTTTCCGATTTATTTTTGAATTCATTTTTGCTCTCAAATACACCAAACTTTCAAAATCTCTTGTTTGGAAAGTACACAAGGTGCCGTAATTATCGATTCTTTGATAAATGAAGAAAATATTGCAGAAAAAGCAATCAAAAACGGCATTTCGAACCGATTTTTCCTTGGCGGGAGATTTGGGAACGAAAAAAAGGTTCATACTGATAAGGTAATTGTTTATAACTCAAATTCTAATGAATTAAGCGTAAAAAGACATCACACGGCACCTCATACGTCCCTTCAAGAATCCCCTCAGCAAGTTTTATGTTTTTACTTCTAAAAATGTGCCTGAAATTGTATCGGAAAATTTCGAGCTGTTGAAGGTGGAAAAGCGTTTTTTCGAATACGCCTTAAGTTAAAAAATTATTTTGTAAATGTGTCAAACCATTTTGCGCTTGTTGATCACAGAAATTGAGAACATCCTTAAACTATAAATACGCATACACTTGTTATGTAACACGAATTGTAAACTTGAATTATTGGTAATTCGTATAAAGTAAATTTTCAGATTCTTTGTTTACACAACAATGCTTCCATAAAATCTTGCGCTCTCATATAGTATTCGAAAATCAAATTTTTTAAAGATTAAAGTCTTATGACCCCTAAAACTCATATTATACAAATAACATTACATATTCCGAAGAATTTGGTAGAGCAAAATTTTCCAGTTCATGAGTATATGTTCTACAAAAGTACATATTTTTTGCTTAAGGGTGTATTTCGATTCAAACTGCTTATTTTCCGATTTATTTTTGAATTCGTTTTTTCTCTCAAATGCACCAAACTTTCAAAATCTCTTATTTGGAACGTACACAAGGTGCCGTGATTATCGATTCTTTGATAAATGCAGAAAATATTGTAAAAAAAGCAATCAAAAACGGCATTTCGAACAGATTTTTCCGAAGCGAGAGATCTGTGAACGAAAAAAAGGGTCCTATTGGTAAGGTAATTGTTTATAAATAAAATTCTAATTAATTTATCGTAAAAAGACATCACATGGCACCTCATACGTCAGTAGTATAGTAATGACAGTTTCAGCCCACCCCGGTGCACGGTGCTGACCTCTGCATGCTGCTTGAAGGTCATCCGGTGTTCGAGCTGTAAGAGGGGGGTGGAGTGAAGGTCATCGTGCAAGGTTAAGTTGACGTCATCTTATAGGATGAGTGTGTTTTCGATAAGAATTTTTTTTTTTTAATTTAAAGCGGGAATTTTAGGGAGTTAGAATTTTTTTTTGGTGTACTATAGTACGAGGATGTTTTTTAATTTTAATGCGGGGACTTTAAAATTTTCGGGGCACTTTAGTTTTAGATAAGAATTTTTTTTTTAATTTTAAGCGGGAATTTTAGGGAGTTAGAATTTTTTTGTTGTGTTACAGTACGATGATGTTTTTTTTTTATTTTAATGCGGGGACTTTAAAATTTTCGGCGTGTTACAGTACGTGGGGTATGTTTTTCGATTAAATTTTGCTGTTATTCATTTAAAAAGGTAATTAAAAAGTAATTAAAAATAAGGAATGAAGCGACTTTTTTTTTTTTTTTTTTTTTTTTTTTTCCTGAGATTTAATTTTTTTAAGTGTTGAATCGGTGTTAGGATATTTTAGAAAGACTCCCATGGAGAGCACTCATTAAAACTTAATTTTTGTAATGAGATGTATTCGCGCGCGTCGACCTAACTGTTCGGAATATGTGATTTTCCTCGAATCATGTGTGAATAACTGTTAGGTTTCCTTAGAAAGATCTGAATAACCTTAATCCCTGTCTGCCATCATAAATAACATATGCTGGTAATGGGAATTTGAGAATAACAATTTTGAATATTTATTTAATGAAGGAACTTTAAAATTATTTCGAGTGTTATTTATAGTCAACTATGTTATACACTTGATATTTTAAAATAATTAAAAAATAACTTTAAAATTTGAATGAAAAAAATATGTTTTAAAATGGGATTTTACGTACTAACATTTATTCGCGCTCGTTGACCTAACCGTTCGGAATCTGTGATTTTCCTCGAATCATGTGTGAATAACTGTCAGATTTCCTTAGAAAGGCCTGAATAAGCTTCAACCGTCATTAATAACGCATGTCTGTAACGGGAATTTAAACTTAATTTTTTTTTTTTAAATATTCATTTTAATGAGGTGACTTCGAAAACAATTTGTAGAACTTTTGAGTGAAAATAATTTTTATTGGGAAACTTAAAAGAATCTTGTGATCTTTTGGGAACCAATTTTTAATTGTTGAATCAATCTATATTCGCATTTCTTTTGTGTGAGATTGTATAAATGTTGATGAAAACTATTTCTATTCCAATTAAAGAAATTTAATAATAAAAATAATAAAGTGTACCTCACCAGACACTCCTTTTTCAAAATTCATGCATATTTTTAAACATAACAATGTGTTTAATATAAGTAATTTTTGTGTGTCCTTTCCTTTCTGAAAGTGTAAGCGATTTTTAACATAAATATCTTTTGACATGTGTAATTTTTCCCTGGCAGAACAATTTTCAAATAAATAAATTTTAATATTAATAGAATTTTTGACTTGCCGAAGAAAAAAAAAAAAAAAAAAAAAAGGAACTTATTTTTAATGTTTTAATACTTGTCGGTTAAAAAAAAAAATAAATAAATAAACTATATTTATTATCGAAATGAATTCATCTTCATTATTTTAAAAAAACATATAATATTTATAACCAGTAACGCGGAACTTTTTCAAACCCTGTTAATGAGATTTTATTTAACATTGTATTTTATCTTCAGATCAAAATAATTTGTGAAAAATGCTTTTAAATATTTTTAAAACTGTATTGAAAATAATATTTTACATACCTTAACATCAATGAAATCCGAATCGATCAAGAGTTTAATAATTAGTTTCTCAAAAAAGTTCGTTCTAGTATGTGTGTGTGTAAACATAGATGAATCATTCTTATCTGCTTATCTGATAGCGTTTTCCGGAAAGGGTTGAATCTCTGAATCATAGTTAATAGGAAGTGGGGTTCATGTGTTATCTTAATTAATCTTAATGAGTACTATGTCTAATTAAAATTATTTGACTTGAAATAAAATAAGGTTTTTTGAGTAATATCTTTTGAAAATTTAAGATATAATTATTTAAATCAAATTAGAGGCTTTTTTTTTTTCTCATCGATTTATTTTAAATAAAACTAAAATATTTATTTATTATTATTTTTTTTTTTTGTACTTTGTTAGCAAAATAAAGAGTGTAATACATTCATTTCGGATTTAAATATTTGAAAATTTAAACTAACCTATGATTAAAATGATTACATAAGGTTGAGTATGTGATCTTTTAAATGAAATCTAGTTAAAAACGGAACACGCATTCATATAAAACTTTAAATACTTACGCTTTTTGTGTATAATATAATGTATGTTTTAAATATTAAATGAAAAATATCAATTAACAATAAATGAAAAACATTAACATTAATAAAATATTAATTAAACATTGCATGGATTAAAAACTTAATATTAATATGGGAATACACATCCGTACAAAACTTTAAGCATTTATGCTTTGGTGTATAATGTAATGTTTGTATTAAATATTAAATGAAAAATAGGAATTAACAATAAATTAAAGTTATTAATTAACGATAATTAAATATTAATTAAACATTGTGTTGATTAAAATATGAATTAAAAACTTAATGAAAAATATTAATTTCTCATGTAATTAAAATAACACTTTATAAATTAATGAATTATTAATAAATGAAAAATGTTCATTCGAAACAACTTGAGAAATACTCATTTGTAATGAAATAAGAAAATAGCAATAAATAAAATATTAATTAAAAATTGAATGAAAATTATGCATTGAAAAAAATATATATATAAAAATCAAATATTCTCACCTAAAAATTTCTCCCATCAGGACTCCAATTGCAACCTTCCTCGTTGCATGCTTCTTGAAAACTGAGTGATAACACATAGGCCTTATCTTTCATACCGTAATAACCTCGACCATTGATAATTTTGTACTTGCGCGCCCTCTAACTGAATATACTGCGTGCGAGACGAGGCGTATTCATCATTCTGTATGCTGCTGTCAACGTGCAATGACGTAGATTAGTGTCTGAATCGTTTTAGGTTAATATTTCTATTTTTAATAGTTAGTGCATAATGGAACCAATACAAAATTCTTCTGAGTTAATTGAGCTTATGAATCAACACCCATCCCCTGGATTAAAGGATCAAGACATGGAATTCTCATCGCCACCTGTTTCGAAGGATGTGAATCCCTCATCGTCACCTGTTTCGAAGGATGTGAATCCCTCATCGTCACCTGTTTCGAAGGATGTGAATCCCTCATCGTCACTTGTTTCGAAGGATGTGAATCCCTTATCGTCACCTGTTTCGAAGGATGTGAATCCCTCATCATCACCTGTTTCGAAGGATGTGAATCCCCCATCGTCACCTGTTTCGAAGAATGGGAATCCCTATTCATCTGATCTGCGACAGTTACCTTTTGTATGTTCAACTTGTAACCGTGCCTTTTCTCAAAAGTTTATGTTAAACAGGCATGAAAAATCTCATCTGCAGAAAAAGCCATTTCCTTGTGACTTGTGTGAAAAAACATTCATTCAAAACAGTGATTTGCAACGACATAGGATGACGCATTCTAAGGCTCCGATTATTTTCAAATGTGATGTATGCAGTGAGATGTTTTCAAGAAAACGAGAGTTGTTAAAACATAAGATTACCCATAAGCCAACCAAACAATATAAATGTGACGTTTGTAATGACGTATTTTCGAGAAAGTGTGACTTCTTGAAACACAAAAAGGGTCATAAACCTTCTAAAGAATATAAATGTTATGAGTGTACTGAAATACTAAAGAGCAAGTCTGATTTTTTTCGTCATGTGTGTAATTCGCATCAGCTTTCAAACAAACCCGTTCAATCATCCTCTTTAAAAGATGAGTTGTATGAAAAGGTGAAACATTTTCAAAGACTTAATGCTCTTGGTTCGTTGTGTACTCAAACTATGATCTATTCAAATGAAGAGAACGACAAAGACTTTCACACATTTTTTGAAAGTGTTCGATCTGATGTTTCGAACGAATTACATTATCAAATCGAAGAGAAAAAATCGATGAAATGGTATGCAACTGTACAAGTTCTCGTGAGTCGTGAATCTAGCGATGGTGAGCATGAGACTGCGACACCCTTTTTTAAGTCTAAAACTGTACTGGATTTGACAAATCAACATTTATCTTTGCATATGGAGGAGGCCTTTGCAAAAATTATGAATTCCTTCGAGAAGTTCACTACCCTGGGTTCCGGTTGGATATTGGAACAAATATTTTACATAGAAGTGACATCAGCTAAATATTGTATTGTATAACATATTTGTTTGCTGTATGATTTTTGTAACTGCTACTGAAAACGATTAATAAATGATATGTGATTAAAAAAAAGTGTGTTTTTCTTTCTTTTTTTTTTTTTTCGAAATCATTAACAGATTACTTTATTATAACCAAAGTTTTTCATCAGTTTGAAAAATTATGACGCACACCACCTCATGAACAAATTGGGAACATTCAAAGATCATGAAATTGACGTGATTACATTCATCCTGGAAAAGCTTATAACCTTCAAGATAAGAAAGCGGTCAACTCCTTTACAGCTGATATTTTTAGATTGATTTAAATTTTTTGCATATGTCATTAGAATTACACACATGTTTCGAACCCAAAGATATTCAATCATACTTCTCATTTTTAACTCGTGAGGCTAAACCTTGGGGAATTAAGATCCATAATTTAGTAACTAAAAAGTAAGAAAGATCATCGAAAGTGGTTACTTCGCACATGTAAAAATAATTTTTATTGTGACTGAACATATAATAATCATGAAGAAAAGAAAAAAATCACATATGTTTTGGAATACTTTGAGATTTTATGAGTCACTTCATCAGTTAAATAAACATATCCACTTCTTATGAATCACTACTTATGCTTAAATTTTCAAAGACTTGCTTATATGAAATGTATTATATTTTAGTTTATCAGTGATAGTGTGATTACTTGTTAATAATTTTAACGTTATTAAAAAATTTTTTTTAAAAAATCAAATGTTAATAATTAATTTAAAAAAAAAATACAAGTCACTATTAAAGGTTTGAACAAATTATTAAAATAATTTTACAAAACTTTTCAAAATATGTAAAAATGTTTCACTAATATTTAGTAATCGTCAAATTTTAATGTCGATAATCATTTATGTGACTTAGGTTTTCTGTTTTAACTGTTAAGTTATTAGATTCCCCTTCAAGTACACCTCATTGACATGTTTTAATCAGCCAACCAACCATTCAACTGTGTTCACAATCAACTACTATGTGAGTTAGGTTTTCAGTTTTAATTGTTAAGTTATTACATCTCATTCATAAGTTTTCATCAACCAACCACCCAACTTTTTTTCGTAATCAACTATTTATTTACCCTAACAAACAACTATTTATTTATCCTAGCAACCAAAAAGCTTTTATCGTCACATGAACAAAATTTTTTAAGCTGAAAGACTTGTCATTTTTAATCGAAAAAACAATGACTTGTGTAATAAATTTTTTCCTTACTTAAATGAAACCTTCGCATGTGTATGGTAAAACTTGGAAAATTTCATTTAATCCACAAATTTAAAGTTAACAGGCAAGGTCTTCACACATCTTTTAGTATTTTACTAACACTTTACCAAATATCTTTAGAAAACAACAGAATTTTAAATAATTATTTTAATAAAAATTCTCTTTTGTAAGTGACATTACTAAACTTACTTGAAAAATTAACTTGGCAAAGCAGGTTTTCACTGTTTCAACTTAGTAATATTCATAAGTTTTATATCAAAATCAACTTGTTTGGTTATGTCCCAGCATGGTTTTATAAATTGTATCGAAAAAGAGCTTTAATATTAATGTTTAAAAGACTAACTGCATATTTTTAAACATTAATATTAAAGGTCTTTTTCGATACAATTTATAAAACCATGCTGGGACATAACCAAACAAGTTGATTTTGATATAAAACTTATGAATATTACTAAGTTGAAACAGTGAAAACCTGCTTTGCCAAGTTAATTTTTCAAGTAAGTTTAGTATCGAAAAAGAGCTTTAATATTAATGTTTAAAAGACTAACTGCATATTTTTAAACATTAATATTAAAGGTCTTTTTCGATACAATTTATAAAACCATGCTGGGACATAACCAAACAAGTTGATTTTGATATAAAACTTATGAATATTACTAAGTTGAAACAGTGAAAACCTGCTTTGCCAAGTTAATTTTTCAAGTAAGTTTAGTAATGTCACTTACAAAAGAGAATTTTTATTAAAATAATTATTTAAAATTCTGTTGCTTTCTAAAGATATTTGGTAAAGTGTTAGTAAAATACTAAAAGATGTGTGAAGACCTTGCCTGTTAACTTTAAATTTGTGGATTAAATGAAATTTTCCAAGTTTTACCATACACATGCGAAGGTTTCATTTAAGTAAGGAAAAAATTTATTACACAAGTCATTGTTTTTTCGATTAAAAATGACAAGTCTTTCAGCTTAAAAAATTTTGTTCATGTGACGATAAAAGCTTTTTGGTTGCTAGGATAAATAAATAGTTGTTTGTTAGGGTAAATAAATAGTTGATTACGAAAAAAAGTTGGGTGGTTGGTTGATGAAAACTTATGAATGAGATGTAATAACTTAACAATTAAAACTGAAAACCTAACTCACATAGTAGTTGATTGTGAACACAGTTGAATGGTTGGTTGGCTGATTAAAACATGTCAATGAGGTGTACTTGAAGGGGAATCTAATAACTTAACAGTTAAAACAGAAAACCTAAGTCACATAAATGATTATCGACATTAAAATTTGACGATTACTAAATATTAGTGAAACATTTTTACATATTTTGAAAAGTTTTGTAAAATTATTTTAATAATTTGTTCAAACCTTTAATAGTGACTTGTATTTTTTTTTTTTTAATTAATTATTAACATTTGATTTTTTTTTTAAATTTTTTTAATAACGTTAAAATTATTAACAAGTAATCACACTATCACTGATAAACTAAAATATAATACATTTCATATAAGCAAGTCTTTGAAAATTTAAGCATAAGTAGTGATTCATAAGAAGTGGATATGTTTATTTAACTGATGAAGTGACTCATAAAATCTCAAAGTATTCCAAAACATATGTGATTTTTTTTCTTTTCTTCGTGATTTTTAACTGATAAGTCACAATAAAAATTATTTTTGCATGTGTGAAGTAATCACTTTCGATAATCTTTCTTTCTTTTTAGTTACTAAATTACGGGCTTTAATGGCCCAATGGTTAGCGTCACGTGTTAAAAATGAGAAGTATCATCAGATGTTTGTGGTTTCGAAACCTGCGAGTAAAATTACCAAGAAAATGTTATGTTAATACATCTTTCCTGCAAATAACGCTTATCATCGAAAGGGCATAAGCTAATCTTATTCTGTGTTAAATTACGGGCTTTAATGGCCCAATGGTTAGCGTCACGTGTTAAAAATGAGAAGTATCATCAGATGTTTGTGGTTTCGAAACCTGCGAGTAAAATTACCAAGAAAATGTTATGTTAATACATCTTTCCTGCAAATAACGCTTATCATCGAAAGGGCATAAGCTAATCTTATTCTGTGTTAACGTGTGCAGACGTTGTGCATCATAACTTTTCAAACTGTCGAAAAACTTCGCTTATAATATTGTGTTAATGAAAATTCAAATTATATACAACATAAACAGCTTCTCTATACTCTTCAGTGATGTGATCGTGATCACGTGTGCGTTTCGAATATAAAGAACGCTTTCAAATATGACACAACTTTGTTTCTTGAAATGCCAATTCTTGCACGGGTATAAACTTTAAAGACTCTATATTTAATAACTTCTGTCCTAATATATCCTTCTCTCACACCATTTGAGTTAAAAACCGTTCAACACAAACTTTTCATCAATATACTAAGTAATGATTGTTCAGAATAAACACCTATTTGATAAACACTAGTATATATAAAACATTGAAAATGAGAAGTTTGAATTGTATTGTGATTCATTTAATGAAATCGTGTGGTATACATTATATATTTCTCGATAAAGTTATGAAGAGAAAGCTAAATATTCAACTGTGATAGTCTTTCGTTGAAAAAAAAAATTTAAGAAGACATGCTTAAAAATCATTACATTTGGTTACTAATTACATTGTAAGATGTGAGTGTAAAAGGTACTCAATTTTCTTTGTTGATTTGGAAACGCTTATAATCTTTTTGAAAACTTTAGTGTTATATTTTTACTAACATACGTGTGAATGTTCAAGGGAAGAATTTTTATGAATGATTAAGTATTTCTTTTTATTATTGTGTGATTCATATATTTATATTTATTCATCTTTTAATTATAAGTTTGTTGTTGTTGTTGTTTAATATTTTTAAATGGTGTTATAATTTTTTTTTTAAGTATAAATTTTATTTTATTCAGAATTTTTAATAAAATTAAACCTATTATAATTAAATGTTAGTATATTATATAAATAACTTTAAAATGTGAAGTTTAAATCATTGGTAAATGAAAAATTTTAACGATAATTAGTAAAGATAACTTGTTTAAAATGAGTAAATTGCATCAAGTCATATTCTTAAGAGTTAGTTTTTAAATTTAATGTTTCAGAATAAAATATGTTTTTCTTAAAAGATTCATGTTAAAAAGCAATTAAATTTTTTTCATGTTATTAACTAATTTAAAAAAAAAAAATTAAATATCTATTATTTCTAAAACATCGCAAGAAATTCTATCACGTGATGTGATAATAAATGTATGGAAACTAGCACAGGATGCTTTAGTTAAAATTTGTATGAATTAAACTAAAAGAATTAATACAACACATACGTATAAGTGTCAAATGTTAGTATAAAACTGATAATCAAAAACGATATAAATTATATTTACGTGATTAAGTAATGGGAGCAATGATTAGTGTGGTGTTTTAAAAAAAAATGAGAAGTTTGGTAAGTAATAAAGATAATTTCAAAATTGTAAACAACCCACAGGAAGTATGACTCATCAAATCACTAGTTTTAAGTCTTTGCAAAGCAGTTAGATCTTCGACACTTTTTGAAGTCTAAATGAGATAAAAATGAAAGGTTTTAATGCTTTTCCAATACAATGTCTAATTAAAAATAAAAAATCAACCAACGATGTTTTTTATGGTTTTGTATTTTCGAATAAGAACGTATGTGTATGAAATAACATAACCCAATTTTTTTAAAAAAAGATTAAAATCTCATATATATTATAAAATATATTATTCATCAAATATATTATTCATTAAATAAGAAGTGTGTTAATGAATATTAAAATATATGTTTGGTAAATTAAAAGATAACAGAATAAATTTTTCTTCGAATATTAATCAGTTTTAAGATGAGATTAATTCTACAGGTTTCGTCACTTCTTAATATCTAAATAATAATAATAATAAAAGCTAAAAGTTTAAATGATTTTCAAATATAATGTCTAACAATAATAATAATAAAATCATTCAAATATGTTTTTTATGGTTTTGTATTTACAAATAAGAATGTACATGTTTGAAATAGTATAAGCAATAAAAAAAATTAAAATCTTAAAGGTAATTTCACTAAAACATTAATTAAAATTGTCAAATTAAAAAAATAATTATTATATAACAAAATCTGAAGTTAATTGCAATTGAAATATTTCTCATTCAGAATAGGATTTGATAAGAATGACTTCACCTCTTTGGGAAAAACGTAACGATTAGTCATATCATACCTGTCTTAACTTGCTAGTGATTCACAACAACATGCTGTGTTGATAAGAGTTTATCAAACATTACTCTTCAAGAAAGTGCGGATTGAAGGCGAATTCATATGTTGGTAAGTAAAATTTGTATATAAAATGTATAAAATGACTAAACTTTTAAATATTAATATGTTTAAGAACATAGTTTCAAAACAATTTATTGCGTGGTAATATTTTAAAGTGATTCATAAATTAACTGACTCTCACTTTTTCACTCACGTAAAATATTTCTCTTAAGAAAAAAAAAATCAATTTTCATACTAAAAGTTTTTGAATTTCATGAAAGTTGGTTTAAAAAAAAATATTTTGAAATGATTATTTTCTCAATTGTTACTTCTTAATCCATAAAATTCTAATGTTCTTAATTCATCGAACTACCCATTCGAATATAAATGATTTTAAAACTAATAATATTTACTTATATTTTTTACATAACATGATGTTTGTATGACAGATATTATGCTTTAAGATTTATCAAACAAATGGTGAATCATTGTACTTTGATTTTTCTTTACATGGGTAAATATTTTGTATTAATTTGATGATTTTATGTTGATACTCCAAACAGTTAGGCCGACGCGCGCGAACACATCTCATTACAAATATTAGTTTAAAAGAGTACCCAAAGTGGGGGTCTTTCTGAAATATCCTTATTGACGCAAGGTTTTCCAAGGTTAAAGGAAAACGACAGACTCCAAACAGTAAAAACCAACGAGCGCGATTTAATGTTAGTACGTAAAATTCCATTTTAAAACATTATTTCATTTAAATTTTAAAGTTATTTTTTAATTATTTTACAAATTCATTTGCATATTATGTTTCACCAAAAATATCGCTCGAAATAATGTATGTGAATGTGTGCAATACGGGAATCATGTGATCTGCCTCCCCGTGGCGATTCCTGGGTAAAAGTTTTGACCCTAGGTCACTTTCAGTTAAAGATCACGCCTATCGGCAAAAAAAAATTACACACACATACTTTTAACATGCATATACATACATACATACATACATACATACAACACACGCATATACATACACACACATGCATGCATACATACATGTATACAATACACGCACATACATACAACAAATACATTCATACAACACACATACATACGTACATACATACAACACACGCACATGCATACAACACACAAACATATATTCACACACATACATGCATACAACACACAAACATACATACACACACATACATACAACACATACAAAATAATAATAATAATCAATTCAATTAAATTTTCACCAAGGTTCGAAGGAAACCACATATTCCAAACCGTTAGGGCGACGAGTGCGATTCAATGCTAGCACGTAAAATCCCATTTTGAAACATATTTTTTCATTCAAATTTTAAAGTTATTTTTTAACTATTCTAAAATATCAAGTGTATAACATAGTTGACTAAAAATAGTACTCGAAATAATTTTAAAGTTCCTTCATTAAATAAATATTCAAAATTGTTCTTCCCAAATTCCCATTATCAGCATGTGTTATTTATGATAATGGATAGATATAAAAGTGGTGGAAGTCATTCTAAGAAATTCTAAACCAATATTCACACATGATTTGAAGAAAACTGTAAACTCCGAACGGTTAGATCGACGAGCGCACGTCAATTTCATTGCAAAAAAATTAAAGTCTCCCTATTAAACATTAATATCCGCTTAAAACTCCAAAAAATAAAAAATAAAAATTCAATCTTAACAAAATTACTCCTAAAAAATAATTCATTAATTCACCATGAATGAACCCTTCTTAATTAGTTTTTTATTAAAATATCAATCCCCGAAAAAAAAAAATATATATATCCTTCGCGTATGATTAGTCTAAAATAATAATTTCCCCCAAAATACCCGCTTAACTCATCATGTAAGAGCACAGTGGAAAAAAAAAAAAAAAAAATCAATCTCCCCAAAATTTCCGCTTAAAATCAAAAAATAAACTCTTAAATTACACCAAACTGAAAATTTTAAAGTCGCCACATTAAAATTAAAAACCACTCGTACAATAGCACAGAAAAAAACATTCTGTGTCCCCAAATACCCGCTTAACCCCTCATCAAAAAACACGGTGAAAAAAAAAAAAAAAAAAAATCAACCTCCCTAAAATTTTCGCTTAAAATCAAAAAATAAATCCTTAAACTAAAGTTCACTGAAAATTTTTAAGTCGCCACATTAAAATTAAAAACCACTCGTACAATAGTACAGAAAAAAAACATTCTGTGTCCCCAAATACCCGCTTAACCCCTCATCAAAGAACACGGTGAAAAAAAAAAAAAAAAAAAAAAAAAAAAAAAAAAAAAAAATCAATCTCCCTAAAATTCCCGCTTAAAATCAAAAAATAAATCCTTAAACTAAAGTGCACCGAAAATTTTTAAAGTCCCCGCATTAAAATTAAAATAAATAAATAAATAAATAAATATCCTTCGTGTATTAGTACTCAAAAATAATAATTTCCCCCAAAATAGCCGCTTAACTCATCATGTAAAAGCACAAAAAAAAAAAAAAAAAAAAAAAAAATTAAGTCCCGCTTAAAAAAAATAAATAAATAAACCCTAAAACTAAAGTGCACCGAAAATTTTAAAGTCCCCGCATTAAAATTAAAATAACACCCTCATACTATAGTACGCCGAAAAAAATTCTAACTCCCTAAAATTCCCGCTTAAAATTAAAAAAAAAAATTCTTATCTAAAACACACTCATCCTCTAAGATGACGTCATCTTAACCTTGCGTGACGCACGATGACCTTCACACCCCCCTCTTAGACGACGAACGCCGGATGACCTTCACAGGGCGATGACCTTCACAGAGGTCAAACGCCGAACGCCGGGTGGGCTGAAACTGTCATTACTATACTACTTAAGTCTCTTCAAGAATCCCCTCAGCAACTTTCATGTTTCTACTTTTAAAAATGCGTCTGAAATTGTATCGGAAAATTTCGAGCTGTTGAAGGTGGAAAAGCGTTTTTTCGAATACACCCTTAAGAATTTTCCTGCTTTTCAATCTTTTAAATAAATTTCAGTAAAAGTCTTACAGATAATGAAACTATAGTTTAGTTCATTACCAAAAAGTGCCACTAAATTCGATTCAGTTATATTCAAGTTTTATTATGGCTTTATTTATTTTATTTTTATATTTTGCTTTTCGAAATTGCTCTATTTTGGTAAAAGCTATATTGAATTAGATGAAATACACTTTAAAACCTTTCCTAATATACGAAGCATTTCCTGCTGATGGTTTCACATAAATGTGCTCTAGCATTCTTAAATTGCACAGTTGCAGAAATATTCTCTTTCGAGCGGCGTAAAAAAGTAAAATTACTTGAAACAAGCTTAAAAATTCTTGCAATTTAAAAGAATGCTTCGAATACATCCCCCCCCCCCCGCCTGTGACAAGAGAAAAAAAAAAAGATTAAGTCACCATTATAGATGAGAAAAAGGCTAATTATATTATTTAGCACTACTTTTTAAAATACTGCTTAAATTTATTTTCAAATTAAAATATCACAAAACAAATTTTTTTTGAATTGTAAAAATTTAATTAAAAAAAAACTACAAATTTACAAAATAAAATTTTACAAATAATTTTAAATGTAAAAAGCGCAAATTTTAAAGTCAGTTAGCGCACATCTGTTCCAGTTATCTTATATCTACGGAAGTTTACTGGATGATAAAATATCTCAAATAAAAATTGAATTTTACCAAATCATTTGAATTAAAATACGCTATTTATGAAATAACGGATTAGAGGCTTTACCGCTAACATGTATATATATTGCTTAAGAATTTTCCTGCTTTTCAGCCATTTAAATAATTTTCAGTAAAAGTCTTACAGATAATGGAACTATAGTTTACTTCATTACCAAAAAATGCCACTAAATTCGATTCAGTTATATTCAAGTTTTATTATAGCACAGATTTATTTATTTTACTTTTATGTTTTTCTTTTTGAAATTGTTCTTTTTTGGTAAAAGCTAGGTTGAATTAGATGAAATACACTTTAAAATCTTTCCTAATATACAGAGCATTTCCTGCTGATGGTTTCACGTAAATGTGCTCTAGCATTCTTAAATTGCACTGTTGCAGAATTGTTCTCTTTCTAGAGACGTAAAAAAAGTAAAATTACTTGAAACAAACTTGAAAATTCTTGCAATTTAAAAGAATGCTTCGAATGCATTTTTTCCCATTTTATATTATAAGAGGAAAAAAGAATAAGTCACCATTATAGTTTATGGGATGAGAAAAAGGATAATTATATTATTTAGCACTACTTTTTAAAACACCGTTTAAATTTATTTTTAAATTAAAATATCACAAAAGAAATTTATTTTGAAAATTGTAAAAATTAAATTTTTTTAAAAACTACAAATTTTACAAAATAAAATGTTTCACGAATAATTTTAAAGTCAGTTAGCGTATGTCTATATTTCAGTTACCTCATATGTATACTATCAAAGTTTACTGGATAATAAAATATCTCAAAAAAAAAAAATTGAATTTTGCCAATCATTTGAATTTAAATACGCTATTTATGAAATAACGTATTATATGCTTTAACGCTAATATGTATATATATTGCTTAAGAATTTTCCTGCTTTTCAGCGATTTAAATAAATTTCCGTAAAAATCTTACAGACAATCAAAATATAGTTTAGTTCATTACCAAAACTGTCACTAAATTTGACTCAGTTATATTCAAGTTTTATTATAGCACAACTTTATTTTATTTTTCTATTTTTCTTTTTGAAATTGTTCTATTTTGGTAAAAGCTAGATTGAATTAGATGAAATACATTTTAAAACCTTTCCTCTCATACAAAGGATTTCCTGCTGATGGTTTCACATAAATGTGCTCTAGCATTCTTAAGTTGCAATGTTGCAGAAATGTTCTCTTTCTAGAGGCGTAAGAAAAAAAAAATTTACTTGAAACAAGCTCAAAAATTCTTGCAATTTAAAAGAATGCTTCCAAAGCATTCCCCTCCCCCCGTAATAAAGTATTTGATATAATAAGAGGAAAAAAGAATAAGTGATCATTATAGTTTATGGGATGAGAAAAAGGCTAATTACATAATTTAGCACTACTTTTTTAAAATACCGTTTAAATTTATTTTTAAATTAAAACATCACAAAACAAATTTATTTTGAATTGGAAAAATTTCATTTTTTTTTAACTACAAGTTTTACAAAATAAGATGTTTTACGAATAAAGGTAAAAAGCACAAATTTTAAAGTCAGTTAGCGTATGTCTACTCCAGTTACCTTATATTTATACTATATAAGTTTACTGGATAATAAAATATCTCAAATGAAAATTGAATTTTGCCTAATCATTTGAGTTTAAATACGCTATTTATGAAATAATGGATTGTATGCTTCAACGCTAACATGTATATATATTGCTTAAGAATTTTCCTGCTTTTCAGCCTTTTAAATAAATTTCAGTAAAAATCTTACAGATAATGGAACTATAGTTTAGTTCATTACTAAAAAATGCCAATAAATTCGATTCAGTTATATTCAAGTTATACTATAGCACAACTTTATTTTATTTTTCTATTTTTCTTTTTGAAATTGTTGTATTTTGGTAAAAGCTAGATTGAATTAGATCAAATACACTTTAAAACCTTTCCTCTTATACAAAGCATTTCCTGCTGATGGTTTCACATAAATGTGCTCTAGCATTCTTGAATTACACTGTTGCAGAAATGTTCTCTTTCTAGAGGCGTAAAAAACGTAAAATTACTTGAAACAAGCTCAAAAATTCTTGCAATTTAAAAGAATGCTTCCAATGCATTCCCCCCCCCCCCCTGTGATAAAGCATTTAATATAATAAGAGGAAAAAAGAATGAGTCACCATTAAAGTTTATGGGATGAAAAAAAAAGCTAATTGTATTATTTAGCGCAACCTTTTAAAATGCCGTTTAGATTTATTTTTTAATTGAAATATCACAGAACATATTTGTTTTAAATTACAAAAATTTAAATTTTTAAAAAACTACAAATTTTACAAACCAAAATATTTTACAAAGATAATTCGTACTGTTTATAAAGATAAAGATAAAAAAGCACGAATTATAAAGTCAATTAGCGTATGTCTGTTCCAGTTACCTTATATCTATACTACGGACATTTACTGGATAATAAAATATATCGAATAAAATTTGAATTTTGCCAACTTATTTGAATTTAAATAAAGGGTTTCACGAAAAGAATCTTACAAAAACAACGTTAGTTGAAACCTTCAATGCATTTGTGAAAATTTAATGTGAACGTGTCGATGAAATTATTTTGTAAATCTAATCTTTTTATCTTTTCTATCGTCTGAAGTTTTTTCTGTATTTTTTTTAAAATGATTATAAATCCCAATGTATATACATATGAATATATTAATTATCTATTTTATTCCTTCTTTTATCATATATTAAGATATGAGTTGTCAAATTAAAGGATTTTTTGTTACATTATTTTAGGGGTAACTATAGTGTGTGGTAAGTTTTTTCCGCTTTTATCCATTTTATTAATGTTATTAGGATTTTTTCTTATGTTTCTATCCATTTTATTTTGGTTTTATATGTGTTGGTAGCCCTAAATTCGTATTATTTTGCTTTTTCATGGCAATTACAAAGTATTTATGGGCCCAATTATTCTGCTTTGGTTCTACAAATTTCATTTATATTCATTTTAATTTTTTTTCCATGTTTCAATGTGGTAATTATGCATTAAATACCATGGTTTATATACTGTTTTACAATTAATTAATTATATACAGTCGAGTCTCTCTATAACGAAACTCCATACATCGAATTTCTCTATATAACAAATTTTTAGTAGGAACGGTCCCCTTTTCGCACGATTACATTAAAAACAGTCTCTATATAGCGAAATATTTATCTCCATATAACAATTTTTTTCATAAATTGGCCTTAATTTATTCAGTTTTAAAAGCTTCGAAATCATATGGAATCAATTTTCCATCACTTATTTTTAATTTATCGTCAGTGCTGAGTTTTTTTTTTTTTTTTTTTTTTTTTTTTTTTTTTACATTATTTCTCTTTTTGTTCTTTAAATCCAACGAATTCATCCCACCTGCCTCACACCTTTCCACATTCTTCTCAAAACAGTGTCAATTGGATTGATACGCATATAAGAGAGGAATCAATGAGAGGCACATAAGAGAGGCCTTCAAATGGAGGGAAATGTTAACTGCAATTTTTAATTCCTTGGTAAAATTTGAGCTTTTTTTGAGAGCGTAGTAATTTTAAAATCAAAACAACAAAAAATTACAGATTTTTTCGTCTGAAATTAATGCAAGTCTTCTTTATTTGATTTTCATTAAGCTTTCAAATAAATATCTATTCTCTTTTTTGAAACAGCTTAAATAATTAAGAAATAAAATGTTAGGTTAATATTTGCTTTTAAACATTTCAAATTCTTAATTCAAAAGATCAAAAATAACATGTTCAAATTTCACACATTAAATACGATTTTTAACATCATTCTCTACACATCGAATTTCTCTATATAACGAATTTTTTACTGGAACGGTGGATTTCGTTATATAGAGACTCGACTGTATATATATATATATATATTAATCGCGATTTGATGCTGTAACATCTTTTGTACCCTTTCATTGTAGAAAGTTTAAAAACATAATTCTAGTAAAATTCCTGAAACGGAATAACACGGACCAAACACCTGAAAGGTAAAATAAATGACCACTTTAGCATTAATTTCAAAAATTATATATGTTAGAAATAAATGGTTTCCTGAATTGTAGATAGTAATAAATCGAGAAAATTATCCATTAACATGTCATTCGATTTTTCAAAAGAAGAACTTTTTTTCTCTCACTCAAGTTATAAATATTTCTTTATATTGTGCAATATCTAAAGTATTTATGAACTAAAAACTTTTTTAATCAGTTTCTATGAAAAGACTTACAGCTATGTTAGAATAATATTTTTCTGCGTTATAAACTTGTCTACAATTAGTAACTCTTTAACTTTGTAAGTATGTATTTAAATTTAATCTTAACATTTTATTTTCATTAAAAATAATAGTTTCAGATATTCGTCGATGATATGTTTTTAAGATATTCGTTTTATCTCCCAAAAAATGGGTATATGTAATGAATATAGTCTTCATCAGTGATACCATTCTGTGATGGACCGATACAAGGTAAGGAAATTCATCTTAACTAATTTTTAAAGTACTTTTTATATAAATAAAAAAAAAGAAACTCAAAAAGGCTGCTATTCAAGTTTCAAAAATATCTACAGATTATCTTATGTTTTAATAGACATTTTTTTAAATCTATGTTGAAACAGCTTTGATACAAAAAAGTTGCACATTTTATAAAAATTCGATGAAATAATTTTGCGAATATAATGCAGATACGTTTTTTATAGCAGAAAAACATAACATTAAATTTTATACCTATAGATTATCCTTTATATTTAAAAAATTATTTATGAAAATTTAAGAATTGTCTTTCATAATGTTATTGACATAATGTAGAATATTTCATTACATGATATTATGTTTTTTAAATAAACTTATTTAGAAAAAAATTCTATATTTTTAAAAAATATTATTTAGAATCCTTTTACTTTACGTCTATGTGAAACAGTTTAATTTAATATACAAAATATATTTAAATACTTTCTGTTAAAGAAAAATATATATTAACGTTTACAGAAACGGAATTATTTTATCAGATATATTTCATATTTTACTTTTTTAATACTTTTTAAAGTTTACTTAGAGGAAAGTATCTTTAACATCCAAGAAAACAAGATATAGTTATACTCTACTAAATATTTTAAAAGTAACATTAAACATACAAATAAAATAAGGAAAATCTAAAATGCTCATGAAAATTAAACATCTTTAAATTGTACTGCAGAAAATGGCATCGCTTTATTTGTTCATAATATTTGGCACGAAACCTTTATTATTTGTTCTTCAACAAAACAAACATTAGATAAATCATCTAAATTCAAAATTTTATTGTTAGGTAATTCTTTCACACCAATATAACAGTACAAATCAAGAAAAATTTATTTATTTACAAACTTACTTTATCTGCCTCATGTTTGCTTCTACAGTAATAAGTTGATTTCACCGCTCTAACTGTTTGGTAACGGCAGAACAACATTTACAGGAAAGATGGCGATAGGCAGGTTTATCAAATATTCATATGGATAAATAAATAAATGAATAAATTTATGACGTTAAGCTGACTTGAATTCGAAATGTTCAGTAAAATTTTGAATTTAAAATACTTTGTTTACAATAGATTTACGTATGGCACAAATAGTTGTCATGCATATGTTTTCCTGTTTATTTATTTATTTTTTGGTAATATTATAATTTTAAAATTGAAAATGCTCACAGGATTTTTATTATTTATAATGTTTATGTAAGAATTAGAATGCAATTTTGAATGTGATATTATCGTTTACATTTTCTACTACAATATTTACTTGCTGATTTTATGATCATAGAAAATCAAGTTCTTTCAAGGTTCTCAATTATCAAATATAATAAGTATCATTATTTAGCACTGATATTAATTGTTTTTGGTGAAACGATTTTAACAAGTTGATGTGCAAACTTTGGATTAGTCGTTAGATTAAAAAAAAAAAAATAAATAAATAAAATAAACGCAGTTTAAACTTTTTATGTGTTTGTTAAAATTCGATAAAATTTTCTATTAATTGATTGATTAAATGCCTTTTTTTTGTAACTGGAATAGAATCGATATGGAGGGAGAGTGGAATGTAAAAATTTTGGTAAAATAGCTCAGGTGCTATTCTAAACTGCTCTGCTCAACTAGCGAAAAACGTTTTGACACATTTATAATTTTTTTTTTTTTTTTTTTTTTTTTTTTTTTTTTTACGGAAATATATAAAAATACAAAGCTTAACAATGGAAGCGATTTGGAATCGAACTGGGTTTTCCATTTTATGATTAATATATTACCTATTTAGTTATAAGCTTTTTTGATCCCATGACAAGGCCTTTTTTCTTCTTTCTTAAACTGCTTTTTTCTTTCCTCTCGTGGTAAGATAAGTTACCAGATACTTTTCAAAACATCCAATTTAACACCATTTTCCGAAAAAAGTATTGTGTCTGCCAAAATAAGAAAAAATGTATGTAGGAATCTGGGTGCAATTAGATACTTTCTAAACAACAACACCTACTAATTTCATGCATTTCCGAACAAAAATGAATTAAGACTCATGTCATAATATTTCCCTTTTAATTTGCGAACAGCATTAATAATATCTAATAAAGTCAAGATATTTGTTAAGGAGCTATATTTAAAAAGATCCGAATATCAATTTTTATATAATGTTAAAGATTTGAAATATATATCAATATACATCATATGTTTTTTTAAATGAGCATTCTTTTATAAAATATTAGAGATTTAAAAATATTAAATGCAAAATAATTTATTTGAAACCTTATTTGTATATTTAAGAAATATTTGTTTTATTATATACAAGGCTTGAATATATTTTACGTCGAATGGAAACAAATATTAATATTTAAAGGAATTCAATACTTCTGTGCTAATTTTACTTTTGCAGGTCCGCTTTTTATTTTATTTTATTTATTTATTTATTTATTTTTCGATTTTGAGAACAGAAAATACTTTTATATTTTAATAAAGTTGTTAGTAATTAAATAGATTTTCGAATATTTAAAGAATACGCCACTGTCTGAAATCTAACAAATGTAGTTAATTTTCATAAAAATTCTTAGAACTTTAAATGTAACGGTAACAGCAAAAATTAAACCGATTTTGTTACATGAATTTTTGCTGTTACTGTTACATAAAATTTTTTGGAACCCCACTTTCCTAGAAAAAATTTAGTAACTTTACAGATTTTTTTCTTACATATATGCAGTGTTCAACTAGTTCTCATATGACGAAATTTTAAGGAGATTTTTGGAGAATTTGGAAAATATCATATTACAACAAGATTTAATAGATATAATACAACTTTTTCCTCTCTCTCTTTTTTTCATTTATTACATAAGATTCGTTCAGAAAAGTAATTTACATTTTAATTTAAAGAGTGAAACTTATGTATAAAATAAAGGAATCGGCAGTGGTGCAGAGAGAATTATGCAAACTTTTATTATTACTGTTATTACTAAACGCCAGTGGCGCAGCCAAAGGGGTGGTTTTGGGGTTAAAACCCCTTCCAGAGCTAAAAAAAGATCGCTATAATTGCCGCTTATATGAATCAAAACGAAACTTAATATTTAAACGTTTTGGCGTACTTCAGATTCCGCCACTTTATTGAACCAGATTTCATTTAATAAAGGGATTCAATTAAATGGCAAAAATTCTACTTAAAACTGTGAAAGTGCATATTACATTGATTAGTTAAGTAAAAATTGGTTATTTGAACTAAATCAATTTTCTGAGCCGTATTATGCTAAAAGAATGATGATTTTCTGCCATACGGATGCTCTTTGAGTTTAAGTATTATACAGTGAATATTCTAATAAGTACTGATTTTATTAACCGGCGATTAAAATAATCGGCAAACCCCTTTATCAGAAACTCACCCCCCCCCCCTCTCAGAACCGAATTCTGGCTGCGCCACTGAAACGCCAAAACATAATTGAAGTTATAATAAGAAATGCATAGACATATATTATCATTATTACATGTAGATAGAAACAAAAGCAATTCTTGAAACAAAATAATACTCAATGAAAATACGCGTACGTACTATTAATAGTAACCAGACTCAAGCGGGTTACGGCTGTTCTTAAATGAAAAAGGACTACTTTATGACGTAAATTTTAATTTATTTTTATTCAGAAATGCATGAAACTAGCAGGTGTTGCTGTTCAGAAATCGCACTCATTTCTGATCATTCATGTAATCGCACTCAATTTCCGGTTTTTTTTTTTTTTTTTTTTTTTTTTTTTTTAATTCAATAGCTGTTTAAAAAAATAGTTTTAAAGTTGACATTTTGAACCAAATTTCCTGACGAAAGCAGTAAAACCAGTCAACAGATGGAGAAAAATGCTACTTCTCGTGATCAAAGCAGGCTTATAACCCAAAAGGGGATAATTGATCAAAAAATGAAAAACACAGTTCGAGTCCAAATTGCTTCTATCTTCAGGTCTTGTAACTTGTAACTTTATATGTTTCCGTTAAAAAATGAATTTCTAAATGTGTCAAAAACCTTTTGCGCTTGTTGAGCAGAGCAGTTGAGAACCGCATTAAGGGGTTTCTTTAATTTTTTTTTCATTAATAATAATAATAATAATAATAATAAAATGTGAAGTTTATTTAAGGCATCACACCTAATATTTTTAAAGCGTACAAAATAAATAATTAAGACAGAAATAAAATATCGGTAATCTTTTATTTAAATCAAACATGCATTTAAAAAAAAAAAAATGTTTATATATTTTTTAAAATCAAAATTAGCATAAAACATTGATTACTTGCTTTTCAACATAAGAAAAAAAAAGAGCATGCATTTAAATTTAAAATTCTATAGGTTTATACTTCTATCAATTTAAGATAACAGAATACAAATCAAGAAAAAAAAATATTTATTTATTTACCAACTTACTTTATGTGGCTCGCTTTTGCCTCCTCTGAAATAAGTTCGTTTCACCTTGCAACGTTAGAACAGGAAAGACGATGACATATACTTAGAAAGGCTTATCAAATATTCATATGGATAAATAAATAAATGTATAAAAGTCTGATGGAGCTTATGCTGACACGATTTTTCAATGTTTGATACGATTTTAAATTTAAAGATGGCTGTTTAATGTAGATTTATGTCTGGCATAAATGTATAAAATGCATACGTTTTATTATTTATTTATTTTTTATGTTTGCAATGTCATAATTCTAAACTTGAAGGTGATCAAATAAATTTTATTATTTCAAATGTTTATGTAAGAATTAAAATCATTTCTTACGTTATTTTATCTTCTACACTTGTGAAAGGTATTATTATTATTATTATTTTACAAATAAGTGTAAGTTAAATGAATTATAAGTAAGGATTGTCCGAAACAAGTTTTTAAGGCCAAAACTGAAATCGAATTTCAGTGATCTTCCTATTTTTGCCCCCCCCCCCCCCAAAAGAAAAAAAAAAGCTGTTTTTAACTACCACGCAAACATTTTGGCGTTTTGTCACATTTACAAATTATTTTTTTAACGAAACGATATAAAATTGGAAATCCTGACTCTGAAAGCGATTTGGAATCTAATTGAAATTCCCATTTTAATCAATAAATTACCTATTTAATTATAAGCAAATTTGATCACGTGACAAACCCTTTCCTTCACCTCAATTTGAGTGTTTTCTCTGCTTTCGTGCAAAAAAAAAAAAAAAAAAAAAAATGTTTAAAATGCCCAATTTGCCTCTATTTTCTGAAAAATCTATTGTATTTGCATTTATTAAAAAAAAAAAAAAAAAAAAAAAAAAAAAAAAAAAAAAAAAAAAAGGAAAGATGAGTGCGATTTGATAGTTTCTGAACAACAACACCTGCTAGTTTCAGGTATTTCCGAACAAAAATTAATTAAAACTGATGTCATAAAATTACCGTTATTGATTTAAGAACAGCTATACCAAACATTAACGAAACAAAGCATTTAAATTTAAAATCCTGTTAGTTTATACTTCTATCAATCTAAGATAACAGAATATAAAACAAGAAAAAAAAAATATTTACCAATTTACTTTACGTGGCTTGATTTTGCCTCCTCTGAAATAAGTTCGTTTCACCTTGCAACGGTAGAATCTGAAAGACGATGACATATACTTAGAAAGGCTTATCAAATATTCATATGGATAAATAAATAAATGAATAAAAGTCTGACGGAGCTTATGCTGACACGATTTTTCAATGTTTCATATGATTTCAAATTTAAAGAAGGCTGTTTAATATAGATTTATGTCTGGCATAAATGTGTACAATGCATATGTTTTATTGTTTATTTCAATTTTATGTTTGCAATGTCATAGTTCTAAACATGAAGATGATCAAATAAATTTTATTATTTTAAATGTTTATGTAAGAATTAAAATAATTTCTTACATTACGTTATCTTCTATACTTGTAAAAGTTATTATTATTATTATTATTATTATTATTATTATTATTATTATTATTATTATTATTATTATAGAAATAAGTATAAGCTTAATACATTATACGTAAGGATTGGACGAAACAGGGTTTTAAGGCCAAAACTGAAATCGAATTTCGGTGATCTTCCTATTTTTGGCAAAAAAAAGGGGGGGAGGGGGGCTTTTTTTAACTACTTAAGAAGCGCAAAACGTTTTGGCACATTTACAAATTCTTTTTTTTTAACGGAACAATATAAAATTGGAAATTCTGACTTTGAAAACATTTTGGAATCTAATTGAATTTTCAATTTTGATCAATAAATTACCTATTTAATATAAGCAAATATGATCACGTGATAAATGCGTTTTAACTCCAGTTTCATTATTTTTTCTGCTTTCGCGCAGAAAGTCGGTTCAAAATGCCCAATTTATCACTATTTTCTTAAAAATCTATTGTATTTGCCCCCCCCCCCCCAAAAAAAAAAAAAAAAAAAAAAAAAAAAAAAAAAAAAAAAAAACGGGAAAATGAGTGCGATTTGATAGTTGCTGAACAACAACACTTGCTAGTGTCATGCATTTCCGAAAAAAATAATTACAACTTATGCCAAAAAGTTGCCCTTTTTTATTTAAGAACAGACACAACAAACATTAAAGAAGCAAAGCATTTAAATTTAAAATTCTATTGGTTGATAATTCTTTCACTCTAAGATAACAGCAGGGCTTGAATTTCAGGGCGGGATGGCGGGATTCGCGCCCAAAATTTTGAAATCCCGCCCAAAAGAATAACGTGGACGGGAGGCTCCAGCCGAAACAATTTTGCATGAAACTATGATCAACTCCCACGACCGTTTTGCGAATTTTATGATATTTTCGTGCGAGTAATCGACACATTTTGAGAGTTTTTTTACAGCGAAAAATCATTGAAAATCACGATTTTTTCCGCGACTAATTGACAAATTTCGCAATTTTTTTCTTGCAATCGATTGACGAGTTTCGTTCTATTTTCCGCGGCGAAATAAAGGTGATTCTGTTCGAAATTTCTCCTTCCCTCCCCACCAAAAAAAAAAAAAAAAAAAAAAACGTATTTAATTCCAAAAATTATGAAACAGTGATGCCGCGGACGCGCTATTGCGCGTAAATTACGTAAAAGATCGGAGATAACACACAAAAAAAACAGCTATTACACGTTTCACAAGACGCGTGATTTCGTAAAAGTTTACTAAAAAACGGCAAATATTGTTAAAAAATCGAGAAAAGACGATTAATTTCCGCTAATTTCGTCAAAAGATTCTCGAAAGAATGCATAATTTCGTGACAGAATTCTGTAAAACGGCAATTTTCGCCATAAAGGTCGTGAAAAAACGTCAAATTTCGTCCGAAAATCGCGACAAACGGCAATTTTCGAAAAAAAAATTGCGATAAAACATCAGATTTCATCAAAAAATCGCTAAAAAACGGCAAATTTTCTCAGAAAATTCACGAAAAAACGTCGAATTTCGTCCAAAAATCGCGAAAAACGACAAATTTCGACAAAAGATTCACTATAAACGACAAATTTCCCCAAAATATCACGAAAAACGGCAATTTTCTTTAAAAAAAATCGCGATAAAACATCAGATTTCATTAAAAGATCGCGAAAAAACGGCTAATTTCCTCAGAAAATTCATGAAAAAAAAAACGTTAAATTTCGTTCAAAAATCGCCAAAAATGACAATTTTCAACAAAAGATTCACTATAAACAATAAGTTTCCCGAAAATATCGCGAAAAACGGCAATTTTCGTAAAAAAAATCGCGATAAAACATCAGATTTCATCAAAAGATCGCGAAAAAACGGCAATTTTCCTCATAAAATCACGAAAAAAGGGCAAATTTCGTCAAAAAATCCCCCCAAAAAACGGCATATTTCGTGATAAGATCGTAAAAAAGACAGATTTCATCAAAAGATAGCGAAAAAATGCAACTTTCGTCAAAGGGAACCTCTTTTCCCTTCTTCCACCCAAAAATAATATTACGGGGAGTTCATTTTTCTGTTCAACAAACAAATTTTCCTGCTTCAATATATATTTTTGTCTTTGCTGCTCTAAAATCAGTTTCTGACAGCTCCAAATCTTTCTGAGTGAGTGCAATTTCTGAAAGCAGCCATTCATTAAACAAAAAGTATCCCTTTACTCAACAAAGTATTCATTTTTTAAGAAAGTCTCTTTCGATGAATTTTGACTTGCCCCCTTTTTAAAGAAATGCAAACAATAGTGATACTTCTTATTTTCTACACTCAAATAAGTATTATTTTATGATTAAATTTGTATCTTGCACATTTAATATACAGAAAAATAATATTGGTTATAACAACCAAATTGTAAATTATAAATTTATTAAATTAATTAGAAGTTTTATTAATTATTATTAAAACAATAATTAGACCTGTGACAAAAATAATTAGCATTGGGAGGGAAATTACCGCCAGTAAAAACTAGACAATATAAAAGTTTTTTTTACAAATTTCGCATAATTATTCTGAATTGTTGATAAAAATTGCTTCAGTGATATTTTTTTATGTCTGTATTCTGGTAATTCTTTAAATAGCACATAAAATAATGGCGGGTTTTAAACATTTTTTCTCTCTCCCAAACAGCCAAACTCCCCTCCATTTATAAATGTTGGTAGGGAGACTCCCCTCCTTCAAAAAATTAAATTTCAAGCCCTGCAAAATACAATTCAAGAAGAAAATTATTTATTTACCAACTTACTTTATGTGGCTGGCTTTTGCTTCCACCGAAATAAGTTCGTTTCAACTTGCAACGTTAGAACAGGAAAGACGATGACATATACTTAGAAAGGCTTATCAAATATTCATATGGATAAATAAATAAATGAATAAAAGTCTGACGGAGCTTATGCTGACATGATTTTTCAATGTTTGATACGATTTTAAATTTAAGGGTGTATTTCGATTCAAACTGCTTATTTTCCGATTTATTTTTTTAATTCATTTGTGCTCTCAAATACACCAAACTTTCAAAATCTCTTATTTGGACAGTACACAAGGTGCCGTGATTGTCGATTCTTTGATAAATGCAGAAAATATTGAAAAAAAAAAGCAATCGAAAACGGCATTTCGAACCGATTTTTCCCTAGCAGGAGATCTGAGAACGAAAAAAAGGGTCATACTGCTAAGGTAATTGTTTATAACTCAAATTCTAATGAATTGAGCGTAAAAAGACATCACATGGCACCTCATACGTCCCTTCAAGAATCCCCTCAGCAAGTTTCATGTTTCTACTTTTAAAAATATGTCTGAAATTGTATCGGAAAATTTCGAGCTTTTGAAGGTGGAAAAGCATTTTTTCGAATACACCCTTAAAGAAGGCTGTTTAATGTAGATTTATGTCTGGCATAAATGTATACAATGCATGCGTTTTATTGTTTATTTCAATTTTATGTTTGCAATGTCAAAATTCTAAAGTTGAAGATGATCAAATAAATTTTATTATTTCAAATATATAAGAATTTAAACAATTACTTACGTTTACGTATCCTCTGTGAAAGTTATTATTATTATTATTATTATTATTATTATTATTATTATTATTATTATTATTATTATTATTATTATTATTATTATTATATTTGCTGTTGTTATACAAATAAGTGTAAGTTGAATACATTATAAGTAATGATTGACCGAAACAAATTTTTAAGGCCAAAACTGATATCGAATTTCTGTAATCTTCCTATTTTTGGCAAAAAAGAAAAAAAAAAAAAAAAAAAAAAAAAAAGATAAAAAAGAAACGAAAAGAAAAAAGATAGAAATAAAGAAAAAAAAAGGCTGTTTTCAACTACCGTGCTTAACAAGCTCAAAACTTTTTGGCACATTTAAAAATTCTTTTTTTTAACGGAACGATATAAAATTCGAAATCCTGACTCTGAAAGCGATTTGGAATATAAATTGAATTTTCCATTTTGATCAATAAATTACCCATTTAATTACAAGCAAGTATGATCACGTAACAAATACGGTTTGATTGTTTACGGTTTAATCATCCCAGTTTGATAGTTTTCCCTTCTTTCGAGCAGAAAGTCGGTTCAAAATACCCAATTTGCCACTATTTTCTGAAAAATCGATTGTATTTAAAAAAAAAAAAAAAATACAGGAAAATGAATGCGATTAGTAGTTTTTGAACGACAACACTTGCTAGTTTCATCTATTTCGAAAAAAAAAAATTAAAACTTATGTCATAAAATTGACCTTATTCATTTAGCCATAACAAACATTAAAAAAAATAAATCATTTAAATTTAAAATTTTGTTTATAATCCTTTCACTCTAAGATAGAAGAGTACAAATCAAGAAAAAAATTATTTATTTACCAACTTACTTTATGTGGCTCACTTTTGCCTCCGACGAAATAAGTTCGTTTCTCCTTGCAACGTTAGAACAGGAAAGACGATGACATATACTTAGAAAGGCTTATCAAATATTCATATGGATAAATAAATAAATGAATAAAAGTCTGACTGAGCTTATGCTGACACGATTTTTCAATGTTTCATACGATTTCAAATTTAAAGAAGGCTGTTTAATATAGATTTATGTCTGGCATAAATATATACAATGTAGGCGTTTTTTATTTTTTATTTTTGCAATGTCATAATTCTAAATTTGAAGGTGATCAAATAAATTTTGTTATTTTAAATGTATATGTAAAAAAAAAACAACTTCTTGCATTACGTTATCTTCTATATTTGTCAATGTATTATTATTATTATTATTATTTTAGAAATAAATGTAACTTGAATAATTCTTGATATTATAAGTAAAGATTGGCCGAAACAAGTTTACAAGGACAAAATTGAAATCCAATTTCGGTGATCTTCCTCTTTTTGGGCCAAAAATAAAAACGAAAAAATAAATAAATAAATAAATAAAACATAAAAAATAAGTCTTTAATACCTACATAAATATATATAAGTAGTAGGAAAAGGACAGTTTAAGGACAGGAGCAGGCGGGACTGCGGGACCGTCCCGCCTGCTCCTCCGGCTGCCCGCTGTCCCGCCTGCTCCTCCGGCTGCCCGCTGCCCCGCCTGCTCCTCCGGCTGCCCCGCCTGCGGTCCCTCCTGCGCCCACCGTGCGTCCCCCTCCACAAACGCCCCCTAGTGGAAAAAAGGAACATTCTATTATAACAGGATAGGTGAACAACCTTCCCTAATTAAAAATATTATCAATCACATCTCAACATTGAATCATACTATAAGATGAAGATTAAATTTGTATTTGAATTTTAAACAACCGTAATTTTAATGAGTATTATTAATTAAGCGAAACAATTAAAATTTCAGTTTTTAACCATTTTATTTAGATTTCTTCAACTACAAGATGAGATTATCAATTTAACTCAAGAAAGTTAAACATATATTTGAATTTTGCTTCATAGACATCTTAATGAGTAGTATTAATTAAGTAAAAACAATAGAAAATATCCAGTTTTATAGAAAAAGACTGATTTCTTACGATTTTTATCAACTATATGATCAATGTAACGACTTAAAAGTTGGAAGTTAAACATGTATCCTAGTTTTTCAACAGCTATAGCCTTAATGAGTATCGTTAATTAAGTAAAAAAAACAATGGAAAATATCAAGTTTTATGGAAAAAGACTGATTTCTAACGATTTTATCAACTTAAGAGAGAAAACTTAAACATACATTTCAGTTTTTCAACAGCTATAACCTTAATGAGCATTCATAATTAAGTAAAAAACAATGGAAAATATCGATTTTATAGAAAAAGACTGATTTCTTACGATTTTTATCAACTGCAACATCAGTGTATCGACTTACAAGTTGAAAGTTAAACATGCATTCTAGTTTTTCAACAGCTATAATCTTAATGAGTATCGTTAATTAAGTAAAAAACAATGGAAAATATCAAGTTTTATAGAAAAAGACTGATTTCTTACGATTTTTTCAACTCAAACTTCAGAATATCAATTTGATAGAAAGAAATTTAAGCATGCATTCCAGTTTTGGACAACCATTTCCTTCATGAACATTATTAATTAAGCAAAACAGAAAATATTAAATTTTTAACTGATTTCTTCATATTTTTTATTTATTTATTTATTTTTTAATATAAAATCAGAATACACAACTTAAAATAGAAATTTAAACATATTTTTTAGTTTTTGAACAGTCGTTACCTCAAAGAATTTCGATAATTGAACAATTAACAAAGGAAACTAATGATTTTTTAACGAAAAAAGACGAATTAAACGAATTTGGTTAACTTTTACTCTAAATGGAAATTTCATCATACTTTTATATACTAACTAAGTAGAATTTTAATGCATAAACGAACACATTTCAGTAAATATTCAACGCACACGCAAATATGAAAACAACACCTGCTTCTTGTGACGTCATATTGAAACCAAAAGTTATTCCTCCGAAGTCCCTCACCATACCTTTTCACCCTCATCTCCCCCAATTTTTTACCTTAGGTAGGGAAATGGACAATGCAATGACCTCTCATTCTTGTATATTTAGAAGTCTGGGAGAAAAAAAGAGAAATTTTATACACTCCAATTTCATAACACTTACCGCAATATCCCAAAATTTGAATTTTGGAAGACATAATCAGTATAATTAATTAAACAAAATAATAAAAATATTATTTTTTAAGATGAAAAGGTGAATTTAAGCGAATTTGATTAGTTTTACAATAGTCTTTTGAACAACAACTTGGAAATATAGATTTCTAACAGAAGAATTAAACGTATATTTTAATTTTAACAACAAAAACTTAACAAGTATCATTAATTCAACAAAAATAAATATCAGTTTTAAAGAAAAGACGAATTTGAATAATTTTACACTAGTATTTTCAAAAGCAACATAGAAATATCAATACTTATTCACATATTTCACTTATTCACTGTATTCAGTACTATATTTAATAAATATGGATACAATTTAAGAATTTTCTAATCTATAATTAAATATTAGCTGTATATTTAATGTTACCCATGTTTTCAACATTAGTTCATAATCGTGAATTTTGTATTTTAAATACCATGTATTCAGGTTCAGATTATTTTCACTTGAAATCATACAGAATTTTTTAACAGAGTTTGTTTTTGAAATCATTGAAGCAACTGTATTTAATATTTTTAACACCAATTTTCTAAGATTTTCTAACATTTTCCGATTATACATTCTTCAGAAGTACATTTCTAAATGTTACAATCACTTTACATATCGAAAAGATATCATTGAAGCAACTGTATTTAATATTTTTAATACCAATTTTCTAAGATTTTTTAACATTTTCCGGTTATACATTCCTCAAAAGTTATAATTACGTATTCTAAACAATAGAAAATATTAATTTTAAGAATAAAAAGACGAATTTAAACTAATTTTATTAGTTTTACACTATTTTTTCTCACCTCCAACACGGATATATCAATTTTAACAGAAGAATTAAACGTATATTTTAGTTTTTAACAACAAAAATGTAATAAGTATCATTAATTAAACAAAAATAAATATCAATTTTCAAGAAAAGACAATTTTTTACACAAATTTTCAACTTTGAAATACATTTGCTTACATATATTGTTACAGTATATTACTAAACTTAAACTTTTTAAAAAGTTTGAATGTCTTTACAAAGGTTCATACTTATATTTTTCACGTCTTGACTGCATTCGAAATCTTACAATAAAAGTATACTTTTATTATTATTATTATTATTATTCTAGAAAACCTAAAAAATCGTTTCTTGCTGCTTTAGACACTTGACATATTAAAACTACTCTACCCATATAATTAATCAAATTAGGACATGATTCATCTTACACTTCAAAATTTCTGAATTTTTACAATACTTATTTTCATCAAACTTTATTCTTGATCCTATATATTTTAATAGCACAGAATTTTAACATCTGTTTTTATCTACTTATCAAAAAATTATTAAAACACCCAACAACATTTTCCAAATATGAATATTATCTTTACAATTTAATAATGCAAAACATACACGAATACAAAGTTTAATTTTTACAAACATTTCATATTTCAAATCAAACTATTCGAAATTTTCACAACATAAGAGCAAACATTAGACGAACTTTTTAACATTAATATTGCTTACATCTTTTCATCATAACTTTTAACTATGATAATTATCCATTTTTAGGTTGATTGTCGAAAAACTGTAACTGAAATTACATAAACTTAATGTAAAAAACCATGTTCTCACACAATTTCTTGAAATTCAACAAAGAATTGACTATTACTCCAATACTTATCTACTTCAATCTCGACTCTCGATAGTATATAGATATTGCATCATTACATACTTACAACTCTTTTCAAACGTTTATCAGAAAATCAAGTCAATCAAAGTCTAGTAGTTATTACATACCTGTTCCTCAGAAATATTACTATCATATGAAACAGTAAAGAAAATTAATAGATATTTAATATTTAATAACTTCATACGTGAAATTACTGCTGAATAAGAATACTAATAATCAAAAAATCAACTGTTGGACAAAAAAATAGTACAGATTACCGAAAATTCAAATCATTTTTTCTACAAAAATTACAAAAATTAACAAATGAATGACAAGTTAGAGAAATAACTAAAAAAAAAAAAATAATGAACATATTTACAAATTTATTAAAATCACACCTTTTTCTGGATTACAAACCACAATTTCTTGAAAAATTTAACACCGAATTTGTAAGATTTTAATCCTAGTATTACATACACTCAATAAATATTCAAAATTAAAAAAAAAAAAAATTTTAGTCTCATTAATAAGCAGAAATTCTATATTAAAAGAATATTTTCATAGTAGTACTTATAAAAATGAGAGTTTACAAACTGATTTTCATAATTTTATCACATTTAAACTTAATATTTTACATAAAACATTATTTAATCAAATTTTATGCTTTCTAATTCAGTAAAATTCAATACTTTTTTAGTTTTTAAACCAATACCACAATATTTATTTACATCAAACTTGATTCTTCACCTTTTATATTTCCACATTACACACGTGAGATAAATACTAACTTGGATCAGGAGTTGAAGTCAATTGATTCCATTCGATTTTCATCATGTACGCATTGCTCCTACTCGAAATTTCTTACTGCTATAATCATCTAATGTATTAAAACTAATCTACTCATATTTTTAATCAATTCATCAGATGTTTCATCTCGCACTTCTGAATTATCGTGCATCAAGTTGCTTAAAATATAAATACTATCTTTATAGTTTTAATGATATATAGTATACATGGTTTATCTTGAGTTAGCACTTCCATAGTATTAATCAAATTATATGTTTCATCTTGCACTTGATCTTAATGTTTTCAACTTGCATCTGAATTATCGTCCATCGAGTTTTTTAAATAATAATATATTTATAGTTTTTGATTATACATAGCATGTACAAATACAATCTTTAATTTTAACATTTCATATTTCAAATAACCTATTTCCGAAACCAAGCTATGTGAATTTTACCACAATGCTTATTATCATAGAATAATTTGTGTTTCACACTTTTCTAAAAATTATCAGATATGTACCCCTCAGAGAAATTACTATCATATGAATAAATGAAGAAAATTTAATTTATATTAAATGTACACGAAATTGATTGCAATATACATGTATTTAATAAAAATAAATAGGCGATTATTTATACATTAAACCTTTACTAAATATATATTTCTTTCATTATACAGATGTTTCAACAAGATGAACCAAAACAGCAGCAAACTTCAGAAATTAATGATCCAATTGATTCATCCCTAGCACATGTAGCGTTAACGAATAACACATATGTGAGTACTTATATGAGAAATACTAGAATTCGTATATGAAACGTAATTAGAGTAAATACAAAATGATTTGTCTTACTACCTACACTTTAACAAGTGCTTTTTACCTATATTATTGAAGAGAATCCTAACTGTGTCCATTTATTTCTACTACAGATGTGCTCTATTTGCTACAAACACTTCTTAAGTAAATAGAATTTAACAGAACATACAAAAATCTATACAGATGGAAAACCTTACACTTGGAAAGATTACCATAAATGCTGTTTTCAAGGAGACGTGAATAAAAAATGCACACATCATCATATAAAGCATCGTCAGATATATGTAAACTTAGCGAAGATATTCAAAAATTAGTCAGGCTTTTGTAGAATTTAGAAATAAAGGAAGATATTTAGGCTATTTATCCATCATATTTTCACAACACTTACCACAATATCTCAAACTTAAAATTTGGAAGACATACACACTGCTGAAAAGTAATTTTGTTATTCTTCTAACCGATATGAATGTATAGATATTATTTTGCAGTGTATTCTTTGAATGCTCACATTAAATATTCTTTTATATGCATATATCGTTGTGTTTATTTTTCTAATACCTATTACATTAATGAAATACATAACATTTTAAGTGAAATAACACTCTCACAACTTAAAAAATGCATAAGAACATACAAAAATAAGCAGATGTATGAAAAAATATACAAGTTTACAAAATAATTTCATTGTTTTCTAGAAATATTAACAAAAAATATTTACAATATGAAAAAATTGCAAAAGTGAAAAGAAAAAACACAAATGTAAAAACAAAAACCACAAAGTGAAAAACTCATAACAAAGTTTTTGAAAAAAAATATTTACAACAAAATTTTTTTTTACAAAAACCAAAACTTCCAAAAATATTTTTTTCAAAAATTTTTTTTTCAAAAACATTTTTTACAAAAAAATTTTTTTTGAAAATAAGTTTTTACAAAAGTAAAAAATAAAAAATCACAACGTTAAAAATATGAAAAATTTTAGTTAAAAAAAGGTGTAAAAAAAATTGCAAAAAAAGTTGCAAAAATTTCAAAAAAAGTTACGAAAAAAGTATCAAAATTTTTGTTTTTTTTAATAGCAAATACAATGGTTTCACCATTGCATACTGTATTAAAAAGAACAAAAATTTTGATACTTTTTTCGTAACTTTTTTTGAAATTTTTGCAACTTTTTTTGCAATTTTTTTTACACCTTTTTTTAACTAAAATTTTTCATATTTTTAACGTTGTGATTTTTTATTTTTTACTTTTGTAAAAACTTATTTTCAAAAAAAATTTTTTTGTAAAAAATGTTTTTGAAAAAAAAATTTTTGAAAAAAATATTTTTGGAAGTTTTGGTTTTTGTAAAAAAAAATTTTGTTGTAAATATTTTTTTTCAAAAACTTTGTTATGAGTTTTTCACTTTGTGGTTTTTGTTTTTACATTTGTGTTTTTTCTTTTCACTTTTGCAATTTTTTCATATTGTAAATATTTTTTGTTAATATTTCTAGAAAACAATGAAATTATTTTGTAAACTTGTATATTTTTTCATACATCTGCTTATTTTTGTATGTTCTTATGCATTTTTTAAGTTGTGAGAGTGTTATTTCACTTAAAATGTTATGTATTTCATTAATGTAATAGGTATTAGAAAAATAAACACAACGATATATGCATATAAAAGAATATTTAATGTGAGCATTCAAAGAATACACTGCAAAATAATATCTATACATTCATATCGGTTAGAAGAATAACAAAATTACTTTTCAGCAGTGTGTATGTCTTCCAAATTTTAAGTTTGAGATATTGTGGTAAGTGTTGTGAAAATATGATGGATAAATAGCCTAAATATCTTCCTTTATTTCTAAATTCTACAAAAGCCTGACTAATTTTTGAATATCTTCGCTAAGTTTACATATATCTGACGATGCTTTATATGATGATGTGTGCATTTTTTATTCACGTCTCCTTGAAAACAGCATTTATGGTAATCTTTCCAAGTGTAAGGTTTTCCATCTGTATAGATTTTTGTATGTTCTGTTAAATTCTATTTACTTAAGAAGTGTTTGTAGCAAATAGAGCACATCTGTAGTAGAAATAAATGGACACAGTTAGGATTCTCTTCAATAATATAGGTAAAAAGCACTTGTTAAAGTGTAGGTAGTAAGACAAATCATTTTGTATTTACTCTAATTACGTTTCATATACGAATTCTAGTATTTCTCATATAAGTACTCACATATGTGTTATTCGTTAACGCTACATGTGCTAGGGATGAATCAATTGGATCATTAATTTCTGAAGTTTGCTGCTGTTTTGGTTCATCTTGTTGAAACATCTGTATAATGAAAGAAATATATATTTAGTAAAGGTTTAATGTATAAATAATCGCCTATTTATTTTTATTAAATACATGTATATTGCAATCAATTTCGTGTACATTTAATATAAATTAAATTTTCTTCATTTATTCATATGATAGTAATTTCTCTGAGGGGTACATATCTGATAATTTTTAGAAAAGTGTGAAACACAAATTATTCTATGATAATAAGCATTGTGGTAAAATTCACATAGCTTGGTTTCGGAAATAGGTTATTTGAAATATGAAATGTTAAAATTAAAGATTGTATTTGTACATGCTATGTATAATCAAAAACTATAAATATATTATTATTTAAAAAACTCGATGGACGATAATTCAGATGCAAGTTGAAAACATTAAGATCAAGTGCAAGATGAAACATATAATTTGATTAATACTATGGAAGTGCTAACTCAAGATAAACCATGTATACTATATATCATTAAAACTATAAAGATAGTATTTATATTTTAAGCAACTTGATGCACGATAATTCAGAAGTGCGAGATGAAACATCTGATGAATTGATTAAAAATATGAGTAGATTAGTTTTAATACATTAGATGATTATAGCAGTAAGAAATTTCGAGTAGGAGCAATGCGTACATGATGAAAATCGAATGGAATCAATTGACTTCAACTCCTGATCCAAGTTAGTATTTATCTCACGTGTGTAATGTGGAAATATAAAAGGTGAAGAATCAAGTTTGATGTAAATAAATATTGTGGTATTGGTTTAAAAACTAAAAAAGTATTGAATTTTACTGAATTAGAAAGCATAAAATTTGATTAAATAATGTTTTATGTAAAATATTAAGTTTAAATGTGATAAAATTATGAAAATCAGTTTGTAAACTCTCATTTTTATAAGTACTACTATGAAAATATTCTTTTAATATAGAATTTCTGCTTATTAATGAGACTAAAAATTTTTTTTTTTTTAATTTTGAATATTTATTGAGTGTATGTAATACTAGGATTAAAATCTTACAAATTCGGTGTTAAATTTTTCAAGAAATTGTGGTTTGTAATCCAGAAAAAGGTGTGATTTTAATAAATTTGTAAATATGTTCATTATTTTTTTTTTTTTAGTTATTTCTCTAACTTGTCATTCATTTGTTAATTTTTGTAATTTTTGTAGAAAAAATGATTTGAATTTTCGGTAATCTGTACTATTTTTTTGTCCAACAGTTGATTTTTTGATTATTAGTATTCTTATTCAGCAGTAATTTCACGTATGAAGTTATTAAATATTAAATATCTATTAATTTTCTTTACTGTTTCATATGATAGTAATATTTCTGAGGAACAGGTATGTAATAACTACTAGACTTTGATTGACTTGATTTTCTGATAAACGTTTGAAAAGAGTTGTAAGTATGTAATGATGCAATATCTATATACTATCGAGAGTCGAGATTGAAGTAGATAAGTATTGGAGTAATAGTCAATTCTTTGTTGAATTTCAAGAAATTGTGTGAGAACATGGTTTTTTACATTAAGTTTATGTAATTTCAGTTACAGTTTTTCGACAATCAACCTAAAAATGGATAATTATCATAGTTAAAAGTTATGATGAAAAGATGTAAGCAATATTAATGTTAAAAAGTTCGTCTAATGTTTGCTCTTATGTTGTGAAAATTTCGAATAGTTTGATTTGAAATATGAAATGTTTGTAAAAATTAAACTTTGTATTCGTGTATGTTTTGCATTATTAAATTGTAAAGATAATATTCATATTTGGAAAATGTTGTTGGGTGTTTTAATAATTTTTTGATAAGTAGATAAAAACAGATGTTAAAATTCTGTGCTATTAAAATATATAGGATCAAGAATAAAGTTTGATGAAAATAAGTATTGTAAAAATTCAGAAATTTTGAAGTGTAAGATGAATCATGTCCTAATTTGATTAATTATATGGGTAGAGTAGTTTTAATATGTCAAGTGTCTAAAGCAGCAAGAAACGATTTTTTAGGTTTTCTAGAATAATAATAACAATAATAATAAAAGTATACTTTTATTGTAAGATTTCGAATGCAGTCAAGACGTGAAAAATATAAGTATGAACCTTTGTAAAGACATTCAAACTTTTTAAAAAGTTTAAGTTTAGTAATATACTGTAACAATATATGTAAGCAAATGTATTTCAAAGTTGAAAATTTGTGTAAAAAATTGTCTTTTCTTGAAAATTGATATTTATTTTTGTTTAATTAATGATACTTATTACATTTTTGTTGTTAAAAACTAAAATATACGTTTAATTCTTCTGTTAAAATTGATATATCCGTGTTGGAGGTGAGAAAAAATAGTGTAAAACTAATAAAATTTGTTTAAATTCGTCTTTTTATTCTTAAAATTAATATTTTCTATTGTTTAGAATACGTAATAATAACTTTTGTGGAATGTATAACCGGAAAATGTTAAAAAATCTTAGAAAATTGGTATTAAAAATATTAAATACAGTTGCTTCAATGATATCTTTTCGATATGTAAAGTGATTGTAACATTTAGAAATGTACTTCTGAAGAATGTATAATCGGAAAATGTTAGAAAATCTTAGAAAATTGGTGTTAAAAATATTAAATACAGTTGCTTCAATGATTTCAAAAACAAACTCTGTTAAAAAATTCTGTATGATTTCAAGTGAAAATAATCTGAACCTGAATACATGGTATTTAAAATACAAAATTCACGATTATGAACTAATGTTGAAAACATGGGTAACATTAAATATACAGCTAATATTTAATTATAGATTAGAAAATTCTTAAATTGTATCCATATTTATTAAATATAGTACTGAATACAGTGAATAAGTGAAATATGTGAATAAGTATTGATATTTCTATGTTGCTTTTGAAAATACTAGTGTAAAATTATTCAAATTCGTCTTTTCTTTAAAACTGATATTTATTTTTGTTGAATTAATGATACTTGTTAAGTTTTTGTTGTTAAAATTAAAATATACGTTTAATTCTTCTGTTAGAAATCTATATTTCCAAGTTGTTGTTCAAAAGACTATTGTAAAACTAATCAAATTCGCTTAAATTCACCTTTTCATCTTAAAAAATAATATTTTTATTATTTTGTTTAATTAATTATACTGATTATGTCTTCCAAAATTCAAATTTTGGGATATTGCGGTAACTGTTATGAAATTGGAGTGTATAAAATTTCTCTTTTTTTCTCCCAGACTTCTAAATATACAAGAATGAGAGGTCATTGCATTGTCCATTTCCCTACCTAAGGTAAAAAATTGGGGGAGATGAGGGTGAAAAGGTATGGTGAGGGACTTCGGAGGAATAACTTTTGGTTTCAATATGACGTCACAAGTAGCAGGTGTTGTTTTCATATTTGCG
Source organism: Maratus speculifer (assembly GCA_964019185.1). Classification (NCBI taxonomy): domain Eukaryota; kingdom Metazoa; phylum Arthropoda; class Arachnida; order Araneae; family Salticidae; genus Maratus; species Maratus speculifer. Next base: position 315,646,963 of record OZ025291.1, on the reverse strand, counting down.
TGTGCGTTGAATATTTACTGAAATGTGTTCGTTTATGCATTAAAATTCTACTTAGTTAGTATATAAAAGTATGATGAAATTTCCATTTAGAGTAAAAGTTAACCAAATTCGTTTAATTCGTCTTTTTTCGTTAAAAAATCATTAGTTTCCTTTGTTAATTGTTCAATTATCGAAATTCTTTGAGGTAACGACTGTTCAAAAACTAAAAAATATGTTTAAATTTCTATTTTAAGTTGTGTATTCTGATTTTATATTAAAAAATAAATAAATAAATAAAAAATATGAAGAAATCAGTTAAAAATTTAATATTTTCTGTTTTGCTTAATTAATAATGTTCATGAAGGAAATGGTTGTCCAAAACTGGAATGCATGCTTAAATTTCTTTCTATCAAATTGATATTCTGAAGTTTGAGTTGAAAAAATCGTAAGAAATCAGTCTTTTTCTATAAAACTTGATATTTTCCATTGTTTTTTACTTAATTAACGATACTCATTAAGATTATAGCTGTTGAAAAACTAGAATGCATGTTTAACTTTCAACTTGTAAGTCGATACACTGATGTTGCAGTTGATAAAAATCGTAAGAAATCAGTCTTTTTCTATAAAATCGATATTTTCCATTGTTTTTTACTTAATTATGAATGCTCATTAAGGTTATAGCTGTTGAAAAACTGAAATGTATGTTTAAGTTTTCTCTCTTAAGTTGATAAAATCGTTAGAAATCAGTCTTTTTCCATAAAACTTGATATTTTCCATTGTTTTTTTTACTTAATTAACGATACTCATTAAGGCTATAGCTGTTGAAAAACTAGGATACATGTTTAACTTCCAACTTTTAAGTCGTTACATTGATCATATAGTTGATAAAAATCGTAAGAAATCAGTCTTTTTCTATAAAACTGGATATTTTCTATTGTTTTTACTTAATTAATACTACTCATTAAGATGTCTATGAAGCAAAATTCAAATATATGTTTAACTTTCTTGAGTTAAATTGATAATCTCATCTTGTAGTTGAAGAAATCTAAATAAAATGGTTAAAAACTGAAATTTTAATTGTTTCGCTTAATTAATAATACTCATTAAAATTACGGTTGTTTAAAATTCAAATACAAATTTAATCTTCATCTTATAGTATGATTCAATGTTGAGATGTGATTGATAATATTTTTAATTAGGGAAGGTTGTTCACCTATCCTGTTATAATAGAATGTTCCTTTTTTCCACTAGGGGGCGTTTGTGGAGGGGGACGCACGGTGGGCGCAGGAGGGACCGCAGGCGGGGCAGCCGGAGGAGCAGGCGGGGCAGCGGGCAGCCGGAGGAGCAGGCGGGACAGCGGGCAGCCGGAGGAGCAGGCGGGACGGTCCCGCAGTCCCGCCTGCTCCTGTCCTTAAACTGTCCTTTTCCTACTACTTATATAATTATTAATTAATTATACGTGTTAAGAAAAATGCATAATTTTGAATTATTTATAAGTATTTATTAAATATACACAATTATTAATTAATTATGCATGTATCCCTGGTTGCCTATCTGTTTTGTAGCGATTTAAATTTTTTGTCAACAGAATTTAAAAAGATAAAATATCAGAAATTTAGTTTTTTTAATTGAAAGAAATTGAACACTTATAATATATTATTATGTAATATTACTTTTGCTGAAATGATTTTTTAAAGTACATTTCGAATTTATTTCTTTGAAATATCAATTATTTAAGTAATTAGATACTTAATCGAATGTGTAGAATCGATGTATGTATTTTACGTTGAGTATTAATAAATACTAATTAATAAAAAAGAGAAATATTTTAACAAATGTAATATTTCTATTCTATACAAAAAGATTGCTTCCATTTTTTTTCGCAATATATTTTTTCCGAAGTTTATTTATTATTTTACAACATTAATATTCGAAAAAAAATTACTATTTTTTTAATTTTTAAAAAACAAAATATAATGTAAATAGAATCTAAAATATTCATTTAATTCAAACATGCATTTACTTTATTTTATACAAAAAAAAAAAAAAAAAAAAAAAAAAAAAAAAACATTCTTTTTATTTTGTTCATAACAGTTAACGAGAAATATTTGTTATTTGCTGTTTAAGAAAAATAAATAAATAATAAAAAGACTATTTCTGTGTTAAACTTAGGCATTTTGCTCACAAGCTATTCATGCACTCTTAAAATGAAAATGCGAATTTGGCTTCTCAGGTAATTTATTGGATCGTGAATAAGTTGTTTTTTAAAATTTCACTCATCTTGATTTAAATTGCTTTTTTAAGTTACTCATCTTGATTTAAATTTCTAAAAAACAACTCATTTGCTCGAGTTGTTTCAACTCCTTTTGAGAAGCTGACTTTCAAATCGCGAGATGAGTGGATTTCAGCTCAGCTTGAGCTAATTTGTGGCTGTTTTTAGAGCGTACTTATTGAAAATTACAGCCTTAGTTTTTCAAAGAATAATGCCCCTGGAAAAATAAATCAAAGTGGGATTAGCTCTCCATTCCCCCCCCCCTTTTTTTATAATCTAAATAACCAATCTCAAAATCTAACCAGGGAAGCGCTTTATCAGCATCGATATGTGAAATTTGAAGTAAATCGGATATTTGTACATAAAAAACTCATTTGTCTACATTAAGGGGGGGGGGAGTAGCCCCCGTTTTCCTCTTTTATACTCAATAAAAGTCTAATCAGGAAAGTCCCTTAGCAGAATAAAACTCTTTACAAAATGTCTGCATGAAAAACCCATTTATCTAAATTAATGGGATATTAGCTCTCCCATTTTCTCATTTTATACTTAACCTATGAAACCTCAAAACTAATGAGGGACGCACCTTATCAGAACGAATCTATATAAAAAATATGAATCAAACCAAATATTTCTGCATGAAAAACCTATTTATTATAATTAGGAAGGATTTAACTCCCATCCCCCCCCCCCCTTATATACCTGATCAATGAGCCTCCAAAAATAATAAAGGAAGCTCTATCCAAAACTTAAAGCAAAGCAGAGTTTTCTGCATGAAAAATCCATTTATCTAAATTAAAGGGGTTAATGTCCCAATTCTCAGCTTTATATTTAACCAATGAACCCCCAAAACTAATCAGGAAAGCACCTTATCAGAATAAACTTATATACAAAATTTGAAGCAAATGAGATATTTCTATCAAGAATTATCGTAAAAACGCACACGTACAGAACCTGCAGGCACATTTGCTCCCAGTTTTATGAGCCAGGTCTGTGAGCTAAAATAACACTAAAATTCAAAATTATACTGATAAATAATTACTTCTTTCAAAGATAACAGAAACGATTAGATTAATAGAACCAAAAATATTATTTGTTTACCAATTTAATTTACCGGGTGTTCCAAAAATGACTGATGGATTTTAAAATTCAATAACTTGCAAACGGTGACAGCTATTAAAAAAATTTTTGCAGGAGGGCTATGTATAATGTCAGGAGTTTTTTTACCTCAATTCTTGATTTTAGTTCGAATTTCAAACAACAGATGGCGCTGATGGCGGTTGGCGGCCAGTCGACGCCCAGACTCACTTCATTCAGCTTTGACGCAAAAGAAGGAGATTAAGGCTATGGAGTACGTCTCATTCTACAGTAAAGTGTTGCTCTAAGGCACCAATTCTGGACTCATTCGATATGATTTCAATGGAATGCGTTGTTGCCATGGAAATAACAGATTGTTCGATAGTGGAATACAGCGTTCAGAAGTGGGCATACATTTCGCAAGCAGTTTTTGAGTTTGCAGAAGATTTTCGTGTAGGAAGTTTTATTTTCCGGGTTAAATTACTTTTTATGGCACGATTTAAAGAATATTTTATGCATCATATTTTAAAACTAGATAAAGAGATTTCTTTAATTTGATAATTTTGTTATATTCTAAGAAATTTTAGATCGATTTAGATTGTTATATTCATGCTCAATTTTGAATATTGTATTTTTCTATAGAAGAATTTGTTATTTCCATGACAACAACACATTCCTTTGAAATCATATCGAATAAGTTCAGAATCGGGCCCCACAGTATTAAAAATCTGCTGCAATTTGCTTCATACGCACCCCGCCGCTTGTATATAATATCTCTTTTCCGACCAATAACAATGCTTCATAATACAATCAAGTAACCGTTTCTATACAAGCGGTGTTCGTATACAACAAAATGCAGCAGATTTTTATAGTGTAAGAGCAAGATTGTAGCAAGATATCTTCACCTACACTGTTAAAAATTGGAAACTTTTGCTGCATCGTCACTCCACTGCTATTATAGAATATCTCTATTTTGACCAATGAGAATGCCCCATAATACAATGAAATAATCTCTTTCTATAAAAATGGAGGAGTGGCGATGCAGCAAAGGTTTCAAATTTTTAACAGTGTAGTTTTAAAATACGGTGCCTAAAATATTCTTTAAATCATGTCATAAAAAGTATTTAATCCGGGAAAATAAATTTTAATTAACTCACATTTTTTTTTTCTATTTTAATGCAACGATAGACTAATCCTATTGAAAAAGGCTAAACAAGGCAACTTATAATATTTGTTTTTGGTAGTTATTTTACACAATAATGTACTATCAACAGTTTTCATGATTATTTTTTGACGATTCATAAAAATCTACAGACGAATTTTCTTAAAAGATCTAAAATTTCTTAAGAATATAACAAAAATCATCAAATTGAAAAATCTCTTTATCTAGTTTTAAAATACGATGCATAAAATATTCTTTAAATCGTGCCATAAAAAAGTAATTTAATCTGGGAAAATAAAACTTCCTAAACGAAAATCTTCTGCAAACTCAAATACTGCTTGCGAAATTTATGCCCACTTCTGAACGCTGTATTCCACTATCGAAAAATCTGTTATTTCCATGGCAACAACGCATTCCATTGAAATCATATCGAATGTGTCCAGAATCGGTGCCTGAGAGCAAGACTGTACTGTAGAATGAGACGTACTCCATAGCCTTAATCTTCTTCTTTTGCGTCAAAGCTGAATGAAGTAAGTCTCAGCGTCGACTGGCCGCCAACCGCAATCAGCGCCATCTGTTGTTTGAAATTCGAACTAAAATCAAGAATTGCGGTAAAAAAACTCCTGACATTATACATAGCCCTCCTGCAAAAAATTTTTTAATAGCTGTCACCGTTTGCAAGTTATTGAATTTTAAAATCCATCAGTCATTTTTGGGACACCCGGTACCTGCCTAGTAATTTTCACCACAGTAATATGTTGCTTTCACCCCTTTGATAACCTTGTAACGGTAGAACGAAATTTACAGGGAAAATAACTATCCAACCATGAAAGACCAAAATTGAAGAATGTTGACTTTCTGCGAAAAATGTTAGCACATACTAAATGTATCGGCGAAAGACCGAATATTTGTTATATTCTTATACATTCTCACTATCACCGGTGTATGTAGACAAGCTCAGATATGCTTTAGAGGATGTCGAAGGGAGAAGCTGAGGTTAGCTTATTCTGCTGCTAGTCTTATGCAAGATTTGATGGTGAAGGCAAAGTTTCCTCTCAACTGCTCCGCTCAACAAGCGTAAAAAGTTTTGAGGACACATTTACAAATTCATTTTTTAAGGTTGTATTTCGATTCAAACTGCTTATTTTCCGATTTTTTTTTTTTTTTTTTGAATTCATTTTTATTCTCAATAGCACCAAACTGGCAAATTGTCTTATTTAGAGAGTACACAAGGTGCCGTGATTGTCGATTCTTTGATAAATGCAGAAAATATTGCAATAAAAGCAATCAAAGACGGCATTTCGAACCGATTTTTCCCAAGCGGGAGATCTGGGAACGAAAAAAAGGGTCATACTGATAAGATAATTGTTTATAACTCAAATTTTAATGAATTGAGCGTAAAAAGACATCACACGGCACCTCATACGTCCCTTAAAGAATCCCCTCAGAAGAGTGTATTCGAAAAAACGCTTTTCCACCTTCAACAGCTTGAAATTTTCCGATACAATTTCAGACACATTTTTAAAAGTAGAAACATGAAACTTGCTGAAGGGATTCTTGAAGGGACGTATGAGGTGCCATGTGATGTCATTTTACGCTCAATTCATTAGGATTTGATTTATAAACAATTATCTTCTGAGTATGACACTTTTTTTCGTTCACAGATCTCCCGCTAGGTGAAAATCGGTTCGAAATGCCGTTTTTGATTGCTTTTTTTACAACATTTTCTGCATTTATCAAAGAATCGACAATCACGGCACCTTCTATACTTTTCAAATAAGAGATTTTTAAAATTAGGTGCATTTGAGAGCAAAAATGAATTAAAAAATATATTGGAAAATAAGCAACGGAAAGATATCAAATTGCAAAACCTGATCATACTAGCGATTTAGAATCTATTGTGTTTGAAAAAAAAAAAAAAAAAAAAAAAAAAAAACGGGAAAATGATTGAGATTCGATAGTTTCTGAACATCAACACCTGCTGTAGTTTCGTGCATATCCGAGCAAAAATAAATTAAAACTTATGCCATGAAGTTGCCCTTTTTGATTTGAGAACAACCTTAAATTTTATTGTTTAATCAATACCCTAATTTGTATTGAATTGCAATCTTTTATTTAGTTAAATTAATTAATCACAAGTAAATGAGAAGACAAGTTTTTTCGTTTTTCTCAAGAAAACACTAAAATACATTCTGGAGTGATTTCTGCTAAAACTAAGAGCAGCCTAATGTTTTAAAAAATAATGATGTAGAGATGTTAATTGCACCATTAAAACCAGGAGAAACCAGTACACTGTAAAAAAAAATCTGTGAAGGTATTAAACATTTTCTTGGAAACTGGGATTCCAAGAACTTTTCAGGTAACGATAACAGGAAAAATTCATGTAATCGATTCTGAAACTTGAATTTTTGCTGTTACCGTTACAGGAAAAGTTCTTGGAATCCCAGTTTCCTAGAAAAGGTTTAGTACCTTTGCAGATTTTTTTTACAGTGTATACAATATAATGTTACCAATTATGAATTCTTCAGCATACTATTTGAAACTCACTTCATTCTTCAGATTTTGGTCTTTCACCGTAATAACTATACATATATAAGGAAAGTTCATCAAATTAAATATGCATACGGATAAATAAATAAACGAATAATTTTTCTTCTAAACCATTCTTCTTCGTTTCTTTCTACACTGTAAAAAAAAAATATGTGAAAGTACTAAACATTTTCTAGGAAACTGGGATTCCAAGAACTTTTCATGTAACGATAACAGGAAAAATTCATGTAATCGATTCTGAAACTTGAATTTTTGCTGTTACCGTTACAGGAAAAGTTCTTGGAATCCCAGTTTCCAAGAAAAAGCTTAGTACCTTTGCAGATTTTTTTTTTTTTTTTTTTTTTTTTTTTTTACAGTGTATTTCTTCAGAGCAACACTTTTTTCTATTTTAATTTTTTTTTTTTTTTTTTTTTTTTTTTTTTCTTAATGGGATTTCTAGAATTTTCCATGAAACGGTAACAGAAAAAATTCCTGTAACCGAATCGATTACAGAAATTTTTGCTGTTACCGTTACATGGAAAGTTCCAGGAATCCCAGTTTCCTAGAGAAAGTTAAGTGATTTTATAGAAGTTTTATTAAAGTGTGGTTAAAATAAATAAATAAATAAATAAATAATATTTTTTTAATTTTCAGCTAAAATTTTATATTTTATGGCGTGTATCCTATGTACACAATTTATGTATTAAATTATTTAATTGCTATATTTTGCAATTAAATAATCTCAAATGAATTACTTTTATTTGCAACATTTTTAATACTAATATTTTTAAATATTCATTAAAAATAATGAAATCAAATTTTGCCGTAATAACTTGATCGATTTTTTTCCCCGAAGAATAAAAATAAATTTTATTTTATTTTATTTTTTATTTATAATTTTTATTTATTTATTTAGTTAGTTAGTTTTTATTTTATTTTATTTTATTTTTATTTTTTAATTTTTTTTTTGTGTGTGTGTGCGAAATGCAGCCATTTGACATAGACAAATATAAATGTTCTATTCTATTCTTTGGACAGTTCTTGATCCAGAGGTAGAGATCATAATAGCCAAATTCATAGCACATAATGGGAATTTTAGACTTTTTAAGTATGTGTCAGATGTAGCACACTATATAGTAAAGGACTAAAATTCGCATTCAAAAATACATATCAAGATTTTAAATTTAAAATGCACTTTTTAACAACAGATTTTTGTCTTAGCATGAATGTATGTAATGCATCATTTAATTGACTGGGTTTTTTTTATGTTATAGTTTAAATTTGAAAACACACATAAATTTTATTATTTTAAACGTTTGTATAAGAATAAAATCGCGATTCTGGATGTGGCGTTAGTTTCGATATTTGCCAAATCTATCTTTGCTCTATGGTTTTCAAGAAAGTTCTTTCATAATGCTCAATTCTTGGGAAATTTTTTTGGAAATTCTAATATGACACATTATTTTTGTAGATGAAAACAATCATCGGTCTTTGAAATATGCAGAAGCGAACATTTTTCCTTTGAAATTTTTATCAACATAGTAGAAAATTAGCACCTGTATTTGAATGTGCAGCATAAATTTCTTAAAGTTGTTTTTAAATGAAGAAGGTCACCTTTGTGACATAAGTTTTAATTTATTTTTGTTCAGAAATGTATGAAACTAGCAGGTGTTGTTGTTCAGAAACTAACTAATCGCACTCATTTTTCCGGTTTTTGCTAACACAACAGATTTTTCAGAAAATAGTGCCGAAGAGGACGTTTTGAAACAACTTTTTGAGCGAGAGTAGATAAACCAGTCAAATTGAGGATAAAAAAATGCCTTGTCACGTGGTCAAAAATGCTTGTAAATCAATAGGTGATTTATTGATGAAAAAAAGACAAAATTGAGTTAGATTCCAAATAGCTTTCATGATCGGGCTTTGCAATTTTATAGCTTTTCGTTAAAAAATAACTTTATAAATGTGTCAAAACGTTTTGAGCTTGCTGGGCAGAGCAGTTGAGAACAGCCTTAAGAAGGGAGTAAAAAAAATGCCATTCTGTTTAGTATATTTATGTTTCTTCGTTTAGGCATGAGAGAACACAAAATTATCCATTTACCGAGCACTTTGGTTTTACGAGTCATAAATCCTGTAATATATTCACCAATATATATATTTTTTATTTTTTACAATGATCTTTCAAAGAATTTTCCTTTGCAATGCTTAGGTAAAAGATCTAATGAATTGTTGAAAGTACAAAATCCTACTGCAGCTTGAACAAGTAAAAAGAAAGAAAAAGCTAGAAATATTTAAATGATGCAAATTCTTTGGATAAAAAAAAACTAATCCTGAATTTATTTAATCTTTTCCTTGCTGTTTTTTCAAATTAATAAGATAAATATTTTTCTTAATCAACAGCAATGCGGAATTTCACGCTTCTAAGGATAATAAGCAAAAAAACAAAAGCTTCTCTCTCCCGCATACTGTAGCCTAAACATCAACAGGAGACAGGCGTGGAAATTTTCTTCATTCCCCAAAGTAAACACAAAAGATAACAAAACTAAATCCTGTTCAAAAACAAACAAAACAGTTCTAGCCACGTGTCTTACAGAAACGCGTAAACACCCCATGCCAAAACATAAAAGAAAATAGCGATAAATTTTTCGCCAGAAAACTTTTTTCTCCGCTCCCGAAAGAGAAAAAAAAATATATATGTGAAGGGAGCAAAGAAAAGAGGAAAAGAAGGAGAAACGAAGGGTGGAGGAAAGAAGAAAAAAAAGATCGTGGATCTGGCAGAGCAGCGGATAGCCATAGCGCCGGATTAACGGAGTGAACGAAAGTCAGGAGTATTCTCGACTTGATTCCACATCGATCGGCGGGACCGAGTCCATTTGGATGGCAGGTAGAATAGGGAGAATAAGAAGGGATGGGCACGATATATATGAACGGAAAGAGAGCTGCTTTTGATGAATGTCGCCGCGGGAAACAAAATGAGGTCGTGGGATTTTTTGGTTGTTTAGCTTCTGAAACTCGCGTTTCAATTTCGGAGTTTTGGAGTGACTCTGAATGTGTTCTGCACCCACGTGTTTGATTGAAGGAGAGATAATTTGATTCCGTGCTGGGAGTATATAAAGTTGCTCGCAAATGCATGTGGCGTGATTTGTTAAATTATTTTTTTTTTGTTTTTCGTATGTAAAGAGTGAATTTCGTGTAGCTTGTAATTTCTAGGTAAAGCTGATTTGGCGTCAACTATTTTTGGCTTGGTGCAAATGTATAAGCTACTTTTAAGATTATTTCGCAGTTGCTTAATTTATTTTTTGTTTTCGGTGTTACTGGAAGAAAGTTTGTTTGGAGATATGAATAATTAACTAAATATTTCTGTAAATTTTACGTTGGAATTTGATTATTACGTTTTAATTGTAGATTCATATTTTGTAATACACCAATTTATCAGGTCTGAAAACCACATTTTAAATCATTTTGTTACCGAGTCATACAATTTCTATTACATTATTCCTTGTCTCATTATTGCGTCAGAAGTCTGAGTTATATGAAGGTCTCAAATTATTGAAAATAATATTTAAATGCAAAATGTATTTTTCGTGCTATACAGGGTCCCATTAACTTCAGAAGTTAGGAGATGCATAATATGATTTCGAATTCATTAACCTTTAGCGCAGGAAAGTTTTCTAATTTCTAAGTAGAAATTCATCTATGCTACAAATCTTTTCACCAACCTTCTCTGTAGTTGATACTACCTGATCCATTGTTGGGTCCAGGAATTGCGTTTTTCTTTCATCTTACAGCCTTATTTTTTTTCTCTAATTATTTTACAATTTTTCGTTTCTGGCGTTTGCTCACCTTACTATACTATCGACTACATATGAGAATTGTATCACTTGTTTCAGACATTTTTACTTATAGGCGACATATAATATCAAGTCCTGGTGGCTAAAATTGCTTTTTTATTATGCAATATCTTCTACTGTTTATATTACACAAAAATGAAAATTTGTGAATAATATTTTAATAGTCAACACTAAAATTAATTCATTTATTCCAGCCTTTCTCGGTGATTAAAAGTAATAGTATGTAATGCCTAAGAATAGCTTTTAGGGATAGTGTGGAGAAATGAAAACGCACGGCCTCCAGAAAATATTGTCAAAGAGGGATGTTTCGAACCAAATTTCTGCTCGAAAAAAGAATAACCACTCAAAGAGGGGTGAAAAACGTCTTTCTCTCTTGATCAAAACCGCTTACAACTCAAAAGGTAATTTAATGATCACAAAATGGAAAACACAGTTTGATTCCAAATCACTTCAATTGTCAGGCTTTTCAATTTTATATCTTTCGGTTAAAAAAAGGAATTCTTAAATTTCTAAAAGATGATTTGCATTGTTAAGCAGAGCAGTTGAAAACTTCCTTATACATCTCTTCAAATATCAGGTTAGCAAGTTTCATGTTATCACCTTTAAAAATGAGTCTAAAAATGTGTACGAAAACTTTGAATTGTTGAGTTGAGCGTGAGAAAAAATATTTTTTTTAATGGCGCCTTAAATTGTAGAGGTAACTAAAAAGCATACGAAAGTCTGCAGTGTTAAGAAATGCTTGGGAAGTACAATAATATATAGCATAACTTTTTTTTTCTTTTTAATTTTCAGTTTGTAAATTCTGTGAAACAAACTTAATTTTCTTTTTCAATTCGATCTCAAATATCTGATAATTCACGGGATGAATTCAATTAACTGTAACCAACTTGTGCAGTGACTTTTAGAATCACAGTGAAAGTGTTTCCTGTGTATAAACAATTTTTATTTGTGGACAAAAAGGCCATCTGTACACATTTTTTTTTATACCTGTTATGTTTTTAGCCCTTTGTAAAAGTACGCGCAGCGTGTGGGAACTTCATGGAAGCAAAAATTTAAGGCAAAACTAACTATGACCACTGAAGTAATAATTATTGAAAAATGCTTAATTTTATAAGTAACATTAATTCAAAAACTCTGTATTTATTCTTTAAAACTTAAATTTGGTTCCTGAAACGACGCGAATTAATGTTTATATGTTTGCAGCAACCTAGACATCAGTTGGTGTCTTGAAAATATCACATATAATAAAATAGTAATAAAACAGTTTTTAGCTCTTCGATAAAGCAAGTCCTGTATTTTATCGATATCACTGGCTTTTAGAGGTAAGAAATTTTATTTATATGTATATATGAATATTTTATAATTACTTATAATAGGGACAAAATTGCTCATCAGAAAAAGAAAAATTCTCATTCAATATATTGTGCTCCGTTATATAAGAGAAATGATTTCTCAGATAATTTCAGATAAATAAGGAGGAATAAATGTTTTCTTTATATTTACCTTTGTTTCTCATGTTTAAATTATCAAAAACATTTTAAACAATTAATAATTGTTATTAGTTACAATACATACATAATAATACTACTAATGCTACTGTTACTAATGTTACTAATAATTACAACTATTAATTACTTGTAAATCCCATATTAAGTTCGTTTAGTAATTATGTAATAAGAGCAATGATTTACAAATACAAGAACATTTGCTCTTTATTATTTTTTCATCCATTAGAACTACAACAAAAAATCATGCTTCAGACGTACATTATAAAATATATCCAGAATATTATAACAAAATTTGGCCTTTCAAGGCTTTATTCAAATTCAAACTGCTTATTTTCTTATTAATTTTTAAATTAATTTTTGTTCTGAAACGCATCAAATTAGGAAATTTTCTTATTCAGAAATTATAGACTTTGTCATGCTCGTCGATGTTTCGAGAAAGGGCAGAATGCGCTGAAAAAGAAAAAGAAAAAAAAAAAAAAAGGCTGTCAGATTTGACTGTTTGAACCGAATTTTCGAGAGAGCAGAGAATGAAAAAAAATGGTCATTAATTATTTTTAAATGAAGTTCTGAGGAATTGAGCGAAAAATGAAAACAGATGAACACTTATAGATAGATCTCTTCAAAAATTACGTCAGCAAGTTTCACATTTTTACATTTAAAGATGAACCTGAAAATACGCCAAAATTTTTTTTGAACTGTTGAGAGAGGAAAGATATTTTTTGGGAACACCCTAAGAGAAAAAGTAACGTCTAAGTAAACAATTTGAAAAACGCATAATATTTCGCTGGATTTTCTGAAAATAGCTTATTACGAGTATTTGAAATTAAAATTATCGTTCGATGCTTTTAAAATAATTCTCCTTAAAAAATGGCGCATGTAAGTAAGTTGTTGATCGGGGGATGCATTTTCCCACTTTCCAAAGAGAAGTATTTTTGCATGGTATCATACAACTGAAAGATGTTTGCAGTTTAAGTTAAGGGTGTATTGCGATTCAAACTGCTTATTTTCCGATTTATTTTTGAATTCATTTTTGCTCTCAAATGCACCAAACTTTCAAAATCTCTTATTTGGAAAGTACACAAAGTGCCGTGATTGTCGATTCTTTGATAAATGCAGAAAATATTGTAAAAAAAGCAATCAAAAACGGCATTTCGAACCGATTTTTCCGAAGCGAGAGATCTGTGAACGAAAAAAAGGGCCATACTGATAAGGTAATTGTTTATAAATCAAATTCTAATGAATTTAGTGTAAAAAAGACATCACACGGCACCTCATACGTCCCTTCAAGAATCCCCTCAGCAAGTTTCATGTTTCTACTTTTAAAAATATGTCTGAAATTGTATCGGAAAATTTCGAGCTCTTGAAGGTGGAAAAGCGTTTTTTTCGAATTCACCCTTAAGGTAAGTGTTAAAAAAAATCCTATCAGAAACACAGTGTTTTTATAAATGAAAACGACCAAATTTGTTTTTCTCCAAGTTTTTTTTCTTTAAAAAAACATACTTTAATAATTTATCTATTTTTCTATTTATATTAATTTTCAAAGAATAATTCAATCAAATTTAATTTTATTTCGTCCTCTCAAAGTATTCTTCATTCTCCAAATTTTCACGGTACTATGGATGTCTCCGATAATCAACTGTGTATTATAATTGTTTCCTTGGAAGATAACCACACTGAGAATCGAAAGTATCGATAGGCAATCGAGATCTCAGTGAGAAGAATGTCAGAACTGAGAATTGTTTCTTTTTACTGAACTACAATCTGAAGTATTAACTGTATAGTATTTAAGAAAAATACTTTCTTTTCAACTTAAAATTTATTTACAATCCATTGTATAAGGCAACATGTAAAAGTATAGTTTAAATTTATTCCTTTAAAATCAAATTCGAAATCTAAATGCTGAAGGTTTTAAGGCGATGTTTAAAAAAATATTTTTCCACGCTCAACAACGGAAAATGTTCAAATGTATTTTCAGACTCATTTTTAAAGGTGAAAATATGAAACTTGCTAACATGATTTTTGAAAAGACGTACAACAGGCCGTGTGTTTTCATTTTTTATTCAATTAAGGGTGTATTCGAGAAAACGCTTTTCCACCTTCAACAGCTCGAAATTTTCCGATACAATTTCAGGCACATTTTTAAAATTAGAAACATGAAACTTGTTGGGGTGATTATTGAAGGGACGGATGAAATGCCGTGTGAAGTCTTTTTATGCTCAATTCATTAGAATTTGATTACCTTATCAGTATGACCCTTTTTTTCGACCACAGATCTCTTGCTTCGGAAAAATCGGTTCGAAATGCCGTTTTTGATTGCTTTTTTTTTACAATATTTTCTGCATTTATCAAAGAATCGATAATCACGGCACCTTGTGTACTTTCCAAATAAGAGATTTTGAAAGTTTGGTGCATTTGAGAGCAAAAATGTATTCAAAAATAAATCAGAAAATAAGCAGTTTGAATCGAAATACACCCTTAATTAAAACTAGATTTATAAACAAATATTTTTCCAGTGTGATCTTTTTTTTTTTTTTTTTTTTTTTTTTTTTGTTGTTCTCAGATCTCTTATTTCGGGAAATTCGATATAAACACCAGCATTGACACCATTTCTTGCAAATTTTTCTGCCCTTTTTCTAAAAATTGACAAGCATGGCACATTATATAATTTTTAAATAAGAGAATCTGCCAATTTGATGCGTTTCAGAATAAGAATTAATTTAAAAAGTAATCAGAAAAGGAGAAATTTCGTTTTGATTACACCCTTTAGGGTGTATTCGGAAATTATTTTTTCACTCTCAACAGCTCGAAATTTCCTGATACATTTTCATATTTATTTTTAAAAGTAAAAACATGAAACTTGCCGAGGTGATTGTTGAAGAGATGTATAAGATGCCTTATGATTACATTTTTAACTCAATTCATTAGAAATTAATTTATACACAATTATTTTCTTAGTATGACCATTTATTTCGTTCCTAGATTTCCCGCTTGAGGAAATTCAGTTCAAAACACCAACTTTGATAGGATTTTATGCAATATTTTCTCCGTTAAGGGTGCATTCGAAAAAATGATTTTCCACCTTCAACAGCTCGAAATTTTCAGATACAATTTTGGACACATTTTTAAAAGTAGAAACATGAAACTTCCTCAGGGGGTTTTTGAAGTGACATACAAGGTGCCATGTGATGTCATTTTTCGCTGATTTAATTAGAATTTGATTTATAAGCAACTAGCATACCCAGCCCGCTTCGCCGGGCTTAATTTGAAGGTTTATTTAATAATTTATGTGTATGGTACGCTTCTCTCTCAGCTCGCGACGGATCCCCCGGTGACTCTCCCCGGACCATCGGCACTCCACGTGCGTCGGGTGAGCGTCAGAACAAACTTTCAGCATATACATATGGGTGGTTGTACTTGAATGCACAGACCTGCGCGTTTTTTTCTATCTTGCTTTTATACCTCTGGACCGAGTTGGCGCATTGCCAAGATTTGCTTCCTCTGGACCGAGTTGGCGCATTGCCAAGATTTGCTTTCGCCTGTGCCTCAATTATCCTCAGAATTCCTTTTATATATATAGATTATTTTCTCAGCGTGACCCTTTTTTTTTTTGTTCGCAGACCTCCCGCTTCGGAAAATTTGGTCCAAGACGCCGTTTTTGACAGCATTTTTTGCAACATTTTCTGCATTTATCAAGGAATTGACAATCACGGCACCTTGTATAATTTCTAAATAAGAGAATTTGAAAGTTTGGTGTATTTGAGAGCAAAAATGAATCTAAAAATAAATCTGAAAAAAGACAGTTTGGATCGGAATACACCCTTAATTAAAAAAAAAAAAAAAAAAAAAAAAAAAAAAAATTGTCTCAAATGGCAAGCACGGCACATTGTGCTGTTTCTAAATAAGAGAATTTAACAGTTTGATGCATTTGAGAGCAAAAATAAATTAAAAAAAAAAAATAAATAAATAAAATAAGAAAATACGTAGTTTTTATTGGAATACACCCTTTAAAAGAATGAAATACCATTTTACTGTACCATAAAAAAAAAATACGTGTAGCACTCGGGGACTGCCGCGGTAAAGCTATTGCATAGCATTTTTTATCAACTTATGCAATTATAATTATTTATTTTTTATTTATTTCTTTATTTATTTTTTGTCTTTGATATTAATTAAAGTTAAACTTTTCGAGCGTGATGACCGATAACAAATTTTTTTTCTTGTATTGAACAAATGAGAAGTTAATATCGTTTAAAATATTTTTATTATCTTACAATACATGTAGGTTAATCAGGAATTTTTATCATTGAAACTATACGTTTATGGTAGCTGAAATAAAAAACATAAGTTTAAGACTTGATATTCTAAAAATATCTGCAAAATACCGCGTCAATGCCTGCCGAAGTCTACCGAAGGATAGCGTGCCTAAGTCTGCCAATCTGAAGCGACGTTAGCCGGAGTGTTAGGTTTTTTTTTCTCGTTACGGAATTTCTAGATTCTTTTGCCGCGCTCAAACCCCCAGCGATAAAAGCTAATGCAATACCTTAATAAATTACCAAACAAAATTTGGCAGCGCTACGAAAATTAGATCGCGAGTTATAAGCATTTTAAATTTTCCGAACCTCACCGTGGGGGGTCTCCTGTCACCAAAAATTAACACTGTCTCATAATAAATTACCAAACAAAATTTGGCCGCACTACGAAAAATAGATCGCGAGTTATAGGCATTTAAAATTTTTCGACCCTCACCATGGGGGATCTCCTTTCACCAAAAATTAACACTGTCTCATAATAAATTACCAAGCAAAATTTGGCCGCGCTACGAAAAATGATCGGTGAGTTATAAATATTTTAAATTTTTCGGACCTCACCGTGGGGGGGGGGGGGGTCTCGTGTCACCAAAAATTAACACTATCTCATAATAAATTACCAAACAACATTTGGCCGCGCTACGAAAATTAGATCGCGAGTTATAAGCATTTTAAATTTTTCGACTCTCACCGTGGGGGGGTCTCCTGTCACGAAAAGTAACACTGTCTCATAATAAATTACCAAACAAAATTTGGCCGCACTACGAAAATTAGATCGCGAGTTATAAGCATTTTAAATTTTTCGACCCTCACCGTGTGGGGTGGGGGTCTCCTGTCACCAAAAATTAACACTGTCTCATAATAAATTACCAAACAAAATTTGACCGCACTACGAAAAGATCGCGAAATATAAGCATTTTAAATTTTTCGACACTCACCATGGGGGATCTCCTGTCACCAAAAGTAACACTGTCTGATAATAAATTACCAAACAAAATTTGGCCGCGCTACGAAAATTAGATCGCGAGTTATAAGCATTTTAAATTTTGACCCTCACCTTGGGTCTCCTGTCATCAAAAATTAACACTCTTTCATAATAAATTACCATACAAAATTTGGCCGCGATACGAAAAGTAGATCGCGAGTATAAGCATTTTAAATTTTTCGACCCTCAACGTGGGTGGGTCACCTGTCACCAAAAGTAACACTATCTCGTAATAAATTACCAAACAAAATTTGGCCGCGCTACGAAAATTAGATCGCGAGTTATAAGCATTTTAAAATTTTCGACCCTCACCATGGGGGGGGGGGTCTTCTGTCACCAATAATTAACACTGTCTCATAATAAATTACCAAACAAAATTTGGCCGCGATACGAAAATTAGACCGCGAGTTATAAGCATTTTAACTTTTTCGACCTTCACCGTGGGGGGTCTCCTGTCACCAAAAATTAACACTGTTTCATAATAAATCACCAAACAAAATTTGGCCGCGCTACGAAAATTAGATCGCGAGTATAAGCATTTTAAATTTTTCGACCCTCAACGTGGGGGGTCACCTGTCACCAAAAGTAACACTGTCTCGTAATACATTACCAAACAAAATTTGGCCGCGCTACGAAAATTAGATCGCGAGTTATAAGCACTTTAAATTTTTCGACCCTCACCATGGGGGATCTCCTTTCACCAAAAATTAACACTGTCTCATAATAAATTACCAGACAAAATTTGGCCGCGATACGAAAATTAGACCGCGAGTTATAAGCATTTTAACTTTTTCGACCCTCACCGTGGGGGGTCACCTGTCACCAAAAGTAACACTATCTCGTAATAAATTACCAAACAAAATTTGGCCGCGCTACGAAAATTAGATCGCGAGTTATAAGCATTTTAAAATTTTCGACCCTCACCATGGGGAGGGGGGGTCTCCTGTCACCAATAATTAACACTGTCTCATAATAAATTACCAGACAAAATTTGGCCGCGATACGAAAATTAGACCGCGAGTTATAAGCATTTTAACTTTTTCGACCTTCACCGTGGGGGGGTCTCCTGTCACCAGTAATTAACACTGTCTCATAATAAATTACCAGACAAAATCTGGACGCGCTACGAAAATTAGATCGCGAGTTATAAGCATTTTTTTTCGACCATCACCGTCGGGGGTCTCCTGTCACCAAAAATTAGCAGTCTCATAATAAATTACCAAACAAAATTTGGCCGCGCTACGAAAATTAGATCGCGAGTATAAGCATTTTAACTTTTTCGACCCTCACCGTGGGGGTCTCCTGTCACCAAAAATTAACACTGTCTCATAATAAATTACCAAACAAAATTTGGCCGCGCTACGAAAATTAGATCGCAAATTATAAGCACTTTAAATTTTTCGATCCTCACCGTTGGGCGGGTCTCCACTCCCCAAAAGCTACATTATCCTACCTTGTTTTATCTTATGACGATTCTTTTCTATACACATTCTGTCAGGAATTTTTATTATTGAAACTATAGATTTATAGTAACTGAAATAAGAAATATATAAGTTTGAGACTTGATATCCTCTTAATATCTGAAAAATACCGCGTCAATGTCTGCCGAAGTCTACCGAAGAATACCATGCCGAAGTCTGCCGAAGTGAAACGACGTTAGCCGAGTGTTAGGTTTTTTTCGTTACGGATGTGTTAGGATTTTTCGCGTTACGGAATTTTTGGATTCGGTCGCCGCGCTCAAAGCCCGCGATAAAAGCTATGAAATAGCTTAAAAAACTTTATACAATAAAAGAATATTAATGTCAAATCGATTATATTAATTAAAGCAAGCAGTGGTAGACATTTGTGCGTTATGAACCGGAATTATAAAAAAATATACTCGATAGTACGGTTTATTGCAGTAAATAATTATTTATAATCATTGTAAAATTGACGTTTGACGATCTTACAAGACTAGATTTCTTCTATAATACATTTAAAAAAAGAAGAAAAGAAAGCATAACCGGTTTCGGTTTTCTTCACTGTAAAACCAGTTTTTCCTTCATGAATGAGGTGGTTATCGGAAGAAAACTTCGGAATCGAAATAGAGTATAATGGTTCATGAAAATTTGAATGCTTTCGAAAGAAATTATATAAAATAGTTAAATCTCAAAATATCGGACACCTCCGGGACAAAGAAGTTTTTCACTATTCGGAAGTTTATACTAGTAATTTGAGAAATAAGTAAGACATGCTTAATGTTTCTTAAACATTACACGAATAACTGCGTGGTATTTGCAAAATTACAGCTCTTTTCTACATTGTGAGAGAAATAGGTGGTAATAGTGATTGCAGATCGCACAGAGGGTTACATTTAATATTTCTTTCAAAACAACTTATTTTTTAACTAACAAACCTAAATTGTTAATTTATAATTATTAAATTCTTAGCTAGATGGTCTACCAATAAATTTTATTTTAATATAACTATAAAAGAAAATTATTTATTTTAATCACATTAAAAATATTCAAGTGAAATTATTTTTTAAAAAATCCATAATTCCAATTTTTTTTAAAATCCAAAATAAAATAATTATCGGAAATGTAAATAAAATTTTAAATTTCTAAAAAAAGAAAAAAAGTTGTTTAAATGAAACTCAAAGCGCTGAATCCTTAATAAACCACAATATTTTTTTTTTTTTTAAATAAAAAGAAAATTGAATTCTAAAATACATATTATTGAATGCCAAATGAACGAAAACCTAATAATATAAACCTTTTAATTTACAAAAAAATACAAAATTTCTTCTAATTAAATCCATCTTAATATGAATATTTCAATTTCCAATATCGGAACTTGAACTAAGAACATTCTGTTTACTAGTTTTACCACCAAGCTATGATGTCTACACACACAAATAAATAAATAAATAAATGCTGAAATTAAGGGTCTTTTTTTTAATTTTAAATCACAAAAATGAACTAATGATATTGAAAAAATTATTTAAAAAAACAGATTTTCAAAATCTTGTGATTTTTCGTGTGACACGAAGTATTCAGATGTAAATACACAAAATTTTAAGTCTGTGATTTATACGGTTTTTGTGTACGGACAGACAGAGCACTGTGACGAATAGGGTTTCGTCAGATGAACAAACCCTAAAAAGAGTTTTAAAAATTGAGAATCCATACTGAAAAGAATTACCTTTTTTCAGCACATTAATTAATTTAATTTAACCCCAATATAACAACAGTATATTTAAAATTTTTTCTCATTCACTAAATCTGTATTCAAATTTCATGTTATATCCTTTGTCATAATGCCAGTTTGTTGGGCTTTAAAAGAGAATGTGTTACTTTAGAAACAATTTGATTGGAATTTATGCGCAATATATGGGTCATTTTCTCCTAAGGGTGTATTTCGATTCAAACTGCTTATTTTCCGATTTATTTTTAAATTCATTTTTGCTCTCAAATGCATCAAAGTGGCACATTCTCTTATTTAGAAATTACTCAAGGAGCCGTGATTATTAATTTGTTGATAAATGCAGAAAATATTGCAAAAAAAGCAATCAAAAATGACATTTTGATCTGATTTTTCCGAAGTGGGAGATCTTGGGAACGAAAAAAAGGGTCCTGCTGAGAAGGTAATTGTTTATAAATCAAATTCTAAGGAATCGAGCGTAAAATGACATCACACGTCATACATCTCTTCAAAAATCACCTCAGCAAGTTTTACGTTTCTACTATAAGACCTCCCGTCGGTGTTGTGTGGTAGCGGGTCGAAAAATAGCGGCAAGAGGCTGGATCAGATTTCACTAGAATTTATTTAGTTCATTACAAGGAAATCCACTCCACTTATAACAAAATAAAAGATGGGTTCTCCACAACAGATTGAAAAGATTGTTCGTACTGAATATGAAATGGCTTTACCGCCACTCATTAATATGATAAATGTTTATCAGGAGTTGTTCTCCACAAGTTCTTCCACATAGGCATTAACCGCCTATTAATTCTTCTCCCAGAGTAAAACCCTGGTCACTACTCTCTCTGAGTACGAGGGTCTCCCCCGTCTCTAACGCTCCGCATCCGAACAGCAAAAGAAGTCCCTTAGAGCATCCCCTCGCTCTATTTATCCCGTTTTCCCTCATCCATCATTCCTTGGGATGACCCGCCTCTTTCATTCTTGCACAGCGGTCGCCTTGGAGAAATATCTTTCTCTTACTTGTGGAAATCATCGCCATAGCGGTCTCTCTCAACACTTCAAAGGCTCATCTTCCGTGGGGTCTAAAATCGGCGGAACGACCATATGCATTAATCGAAGAGTTCACTTTAAGTGCCTTATTGAAATCGGCTGACTTTCTTATGTCTACTTTGAGAGTGGAGAAAGATGTATTTCTCCTTCTGAGAATTCTCCGGGATTCTCGTCGTGGGGGGTAATTTTGGAAGCGTGGGAACGAAATTCATCACAACACCCCTTCCGCCAGTCTGATATTGGGCTGCAAGACACAATATCTGTAAGGGAAAGGTTAGCTCATTAAACTTGGGTGGCCCCGATATATTTTTAAATCTCTAAAATCCCTTAAGTTTGTTTCTGTTTTTTTTTTTTTTTTTTTTTTTTTTTTTTTTTTTTTTTTTTTCATTTAACAGGATTTTCCCCTTCGGTATCCGTTTAATTTATCTACACAATAAAGTACACAATTATAAATTACAAAATACAGATAATTAGCATGAAAACATATATACAATTGGATTTTCTGATAGATTTTACTCTATCCTACTTAAATAATCCACATGGGGTATGTCCTTTCCTGGACGATGTTTTATAGCGTAATGATAGGGTTACAGGGTGAGTGCCCAACGTAAAAGGCGAGGGTTATTGCCTGCGTTATTCTTTAAGAATATTAAAGGATTATGGTCGGTTTGTATAGAAAACTTCTGACCGTCAATATAATGTCTTAGCTTCTTTATTGCAAAAATTATAGCGGCGCATTCGCGTTCTGAAGCGCTAAAATTCTTTTCTACGTCTGTGAATTTCCTACTTAGAAAAAGTATCGGATGCTCTTCTGAGCCTTGTCTCTGGGCCAGTATTATACCCAGAGCCTTTTCTGAAGCATCCGTTTGTATTATAAATTCGGATTCATAATTGGGGGCGTATAGCACGGGATCTTCAGTTAATTTCTTTTTTAATTTCTCGAACGCTTCCCCCATTTTGCTGTTCCAAGCTATTTTTTCCCTTTTGTTTTTTCCTTTTAAAGCACTCGTAAGAGGTTCAACGATGTCGGCATAATTTTTTATGTACCGGGCATAATAACTTGTCATTCCCAAGAATCTCCTTATTTCAGTTTTGTTTCTCGGTGTTGGCAGATCTACGATAGTCCTGATTTTGACATCTGAAGGTTTTCATTGCCCCTCCCCGACAATATGTCCGAGATATTTTACTGTCCTTTGTGCGAATTTACATTTTGCAATTTTAATTTTCAACCTAGCCTCCTTAATCCTAATTAAGACTGTCCTTAAATGTATGAGATGTTCCTCCCAAGTGTTGGAAAATACTGCTGTATCGTCCAGATAAGGAAGACAATATTCTTCTAGTCCGTGTAATAATTTGGACATGAATTTAGAGAATCTATACGAAGCCCCTATTAATTAGTTTGGGTTACATCGGTCCTTTAAATTCCCGTCTTCCACTATTTTCTCGAAATTGTGACTGTTTGAATCGACGGATGGAAAATCTATTTCAAGATCCGGGGATTCTTCAGAGTCGAAAACTCTGCTAGGCAAAATATTTACTTTTACTACGCGTCTTACGTATGGTTTCAGCAAATTAACGTGGTAGATTTGTGATTTCTCGCGTCGCCCTGGGACACTCACTAAATAATTTGTATCTGAAATTTTCGAGTCGATTTTTCCCGGCCCGATCCATTTAATAGACATCTTATTTGGTTTGTTCGTGGCTAGTACTAAAACTTCATCGCCCGGCTCGAAACTTCTTTCAGTTGCCTTTTTATCGTAATAGAATTTCCTTTTCTCCCGGCTGTTCGTCATGTTTTCGACGGCAAGTTCCCGGCATCTTTTTAATCTATTTACCAGATTGAATACATGCTCCGTAACTAATTCGTGTTCGGGACCTTCCCCCGTCCACTGCTCGAACAACAATGTTTCAGGCGTTCTCAGATTTCGGCCGAAAACAAGTTCTGCCGGACTGAACCCGGTAGATTCATGGACCACCGTCCTAAGTGCAAATAGGGCGTGAGGCAAATTTGACTCCCAATCCTCTGCATTTTCTAAGCACAAAGACTTTAATAATTTTTTAACGGACCGGTGAAATCTTTCTACCATGTTTGAGCTAGGCCTACACACACTAGAATGTCTTAGTCTTACTCCGAATTTATCTAAAAACGTAGTCGTTAGACTGGAGATAAAACTGCGTCCTAAATCAGTTTGTATTTCAGTTGCATATCCTATTCGACTGAATACGGTAATTAGCGCTTCCATAACCGTTTCCGAAAGCATGTTAGGAATTGCAATCGCTTCCGCCCATCGCGAGTATACACATAAAGCTTTTTCCACTCCCGTGTGAGAAGAAATCCCTTCATGACAAGCCGTTAAAATTCCTTGTCTAAATTTCCAGGGTATAATCAATTGGTTCCTTATATTTCCTCTATAGTCAGTTGAATTTCGCACAATAATAGAGTTATGAATTTCGTAATGCGATTTCTTTTTTTCCGCTTTCTCGCGTACTTCATTTAATTCTACCTCATCTTGTTGAGCTTTCACGAAATCCGCCTTTTTGACTTCCCCTAAAATTGAACATGTGTCTGGTTCCAGCTCTGGAACAATCAATGCATCTTCTTCCGTTTGAGATGTCTCCTCCCCTTTTTCGGAAGAGCTTTCGTACAATACAATAGTAGCATCTTCAATAGGAACTTTGGGGTTGTTTGATACAATGCATTTCCTTTCTTCCCCTTCCACAGTACCCGATTTTTTCTCTTTCAGAATTGATTTA
Organism: Maratus speculifer; assembly: GCA_964019185.1. Lineage (NCBI taxonomy): Eukaryota > Metazoa > Arthropoda > Arachnida > Araneae > Salticidae > Maratus > Maratus speculifer. The sequence goes on along the minus strand of OZ025291.1, from coordinate 315,622,312 downwards.
GTCTGATTGCGGGTGAGAACGGCATTTAAAACTGCGGGATTATTTTTTTTTCCTTCCTCAATTAATTTCTGAGTATCATTTCCCAAAATATAGTAATCCATGTCAATTTCCTTTTCTGCTACTATAGCTTTAGTTTGGATGGAACCTGCCCCCTCAATTTCTAAATCTATTATCGCCGTAGGTAAACAACGTACATCGTTCATCAAAGGTTGCGTAATCCAAACGTAATTCCCGTCTAGTTGATCAGGTTTAATTAATCGTCCTGGGATGACATCTTGGCAGCTGCCCGAATTTCGGAGTGTAACTATTTCCTCTCCATTAATTTTTGCGCGACCCAAATAAGGTTGGAAACCTTTTTCGAATTTAGTTCCGTCGCTAATATGTCGAACATTTGTTACAGGTTTTTTATTTTTTTCATTATCTGGACAATCGGCCTTCACATGGGAAAAACTAGAACACAAAAAGCACTTCCTTCCACTAGGTCGTTCGAAAACCCGTTGCCGTTCTGTGTTATCATTTCTCTTCCTCCAATTGGTTTCAGTTTCGTTTTTCCTTTCTCGCGATTTGTCATCAATTTTTGGTTTATCGCCTCTCCTGTCTATTGCGTTTCCGGTGTTCCACGATTTTTTTGTGATACCTTAACAGCTTCGTATTCATCTAATTTTGTTGCTAGAGTTAGGGGATCCGTATAATTAGCCCAAGAGTCTATGAAGTGCTCTCTTAGTTCCGTGGGGGCACGACGTTTGATTTGGTCCGTTATCAATAACATTTTCAGAGCCGAAAAATCTGAAATTCCTAAACCGTGTAACCATCCTTCGAGAAAACTGTCAAGTTCAAAGATTAAATCTTTCCATGGGCTTCCAGGATTTTTAGCATCTGCCGGTTCGCGCAAGATCAATTCCGCTATGTCTATGGGTAATAAAGAGAGTAAATGAGTTACGTAGTCTTCAGTTTCGATACCTACTCTATTAGCTTGTCGTTCGAATAAGTTTAAGAAAAGAGTTATGTCGGATTTATCGGGGTCAAAGCGGTGCATTACAGTCTTAAGTGCAAGCTTAGGTTGACGTTCAGCATTACTACTCGCAGTGGAATTACGTCTCTTTGAGGTTTGAGATAATCTCAGCTGTTCCAGTGTAAATTCCCTTTCCTTCTCTTTATCTTGTCTTTCCCTTTCTCTCTCTTCCCTTTCCCATTGTTTTTCTTGTTCTAACCTTTGTTTTTTCTCTTTTTCTCTCTGTTTTTCCTCTTCGCGATCCCTAACTATATATTCAGCTTGAGCTAAAGCAAGAGTTTGATCATAATCGTTCGCGGATTCAATTTTCCTAATAATAGCTGCCATATTATCATCCGGTTCGATTTCCACCCCTAGGACTTCTGCCAAATTTTGTAAGTCTGCCTTCCTACAATATTTGAGTGACGTAATTTTCGCCATGATTCCGTTAAGTTTAATCCAGTTAACAAGAACCCAAAAAATCAAATGCATTTAACTAAATCGTTAACAATTTCACAATCCAAATTTTATGCATGTATAAGAAAATAAAAATTTCTAAACACAATTCAATAGATATATAAGGATTTCTAATTCAGAACATTTCTTCAATTCTGTTATTAAGTCTCTATGAAATAAATTTTTCCTAAACTTAAAGATCCCTATGCACACAAAAACACAAATAATAACTAACTTTCTGAAATGTCACAGAAAAACAACTTGGATTTTTTTGGATTGGGCACTCACACAGATTATTAACAGAAACATTTACTAATTTAAATACAAAATTTTTTTACCAATACCTGTCCTAACATACAATAGTCAACAGAAATATGTTACAGCACTAACCGTTAATAAAATTTTAAATTTAGTAACTAAGTTATTAAATTTTATAAAGGCCTTTCTTTTTTTTTTTTTTTTTCAAGGGCCTTTTTTTTTTTTTTTTTTTTTTTTTTTTTACCCACTGGCTTATCAAAATGTTTTTAGAGAAAAACAAAATAATTCTAACCTCGAGAATTTTTTTACAGCTAGATATTACTTATTTATTAAATTATTTTACGATTAACTTTAATTAATTTGACCTAAATCGAAATTAACTGATTTTTTTTTTTAACTTAAGTTTAAGTTTAGAATCATGACAATATTTTACTATAAATACACTAAATTTTCAATCTGAGGCCACTCAAAGAAAAATGAGCCTACCTTTTTCTGCTTGGCACGTCTTTCTGAAGAGGTCGGTCCCGGTTGCTCCTGGGTCTGGCTCGGAGGGTTCCTTTTCTCGGGCTCCACTTGTCAGTGGTCCTTGATTTCGAGGCACTTGAAGCTTGGCGCTCCTTGGGTATAGCTGAAGGACTCTGGGGCTCCTTCTCAATTTGCTGCAGCACGGCTGAGGCACTCCTATATCTTTCTCTGGTTGCTGAGGCACGGTCAGGCTTGATGCTCTTCTATTAGCGTCGTCTTTCTGGGCGGACGCTATTATCACACTCTGGGGCAGACTAAAATATCCAAACAAGTTTTCTTTTCTGGTGTAAGAATCCGCTAAGCTGCCACCAGTTATAAGACCTCCCGTCGGCGTTGTGTGGTAGCGGGTCGAAAAATAGCGGCAAGAGGCTGGATCAGATTTCACTAGAATTTATTTAGTTCATTACAAGGAAATCCACTCCACTTATAACAAAATAAAAGATGGGTTCTCCACAACAGATTGAAAAGATTGTTCGTACTGAATATGAAATGGCTTTACCGCCACTCATTAATATGATAAAAGTTTATCAGGAGTTGTTCTCCACAAGTTCTTCCACATAGGCATTAACCGCCTATTAATTCTTCTCTCAGAGTAAAACTCTGGTCACTACTCTCTCTGAGTACGAGGGCCAACTCCCCCGTCTCTAACGCTCCGCATCCGAACAGCAAAAGAAGTCCCTTAGAGCATCCCCTCGCTCTATTTATCCCGTTTTCCCTCATCCATCATTCCTTGGGATGACCCGCCTCTTTCATTCTTGCACAGCGGTCGCCTTGGAGAAATATCTTTCTCTTACTTGTGGAAATCATCGCCATAGCGGTCTCTCTCAACACTTCAAAGGCTCATCTTCCGTGGGGTCTAAAATCGGCGGAACGACCATATGCATTAATCGAAGAGTTCACTTTAAGTGCCTTATTGAAATCGGCTGACTTTCTTATGTCTACTTTGAGAGTGGAGAAAGATGTATTTCTCCTTCTGAGAATTCTCCGGGATTCTCGTCGTGGGGGGTAATTTTGGAAGCGTGGGAACGAAATTCATCACACTACATTTAAAAATGTGCCTGAAATTGTAGAGGAAAATTTCGAGCCGTTGAAGGTGAAAAAGCGTTTTTTCGAATATACCCTTAACAGATCAATTTGAATATCATACATTTAAAAAAAAAAAAAAAAAAAAAAAAAAAAAGTTTTTTTTTTTTTTAAAATTGGTTTCTATTGTGTTTAGACAATGTGTCTAAGTAATAAAATAGAGTCAGCAAAAATCTTTTACTATGTTAAGGGTGTATTTCGATTCAAACTGCTTATTTTTCGATTTATTTTTGAATTCAGTTTTACTCTCAAATGCACCAAACTTTCAAAATCTCTTTTTTGGAAAGTACACAGGGTGCCGTGATTGACGATTCTTTGATAAATGCAGAAAATATTGCAAAAAAGCAATAAAAAACGGCATTTCGAACCGATTTTTCCGAAGCGGTAGATCTGGAAACGAAAAAAAGGGTCATACTGATAAGGTAATTGCTTATAAATCAACCTCTAATGCAGGGCTGTCCAACGCGGCGCCCGCGGGCGCCATGGCGCCCTTCTCAGGTTTTCTTGGCGCCCTTTCAAAGGTTTCCAGTTACTAATCTTTTTTTAAATTTATTTTAAATTTCCTTGTAAAGGATTCTTTATTTAAAATCCTTGATACTCTCTTGCGAGATGTTTTAGAAATCTGTACAGGTGTATTTCACGCCTCAATAATTAGAAAGTACGCAATGTATTAAAATGAAGTCAATAGCACATAATTAATTTTTCAAGAAACAAATCATGCGCTGTCGTGTTTTTTCACTAATTTCTAGTTATTCTTTTTGTGCATCTTTAAGAAAATTATGCCAATAGAAATAAATAAATGTCGGCAATATATTTTTTAATATGTTAAGAAATAAAATGTAAAAAAAAGCGATTCTCCCCCTCCTTTATGAATGGAAATTCAGCATGTTTGTTATCGTTATTGACGTTGCTTCATTGGCCATTTGGCTGTTTTATAAGACAGATAAAGACAGGAAATTTTTTTCTGTCCCAGACCTTTGATACTTGAGGTAATTTTGATGAATTTGTTTAAAAAAAATTCCATAAAATCATGCGAAAAGATTTCCACATATGAAAACTCTTTCAGGCTCTCTCTTTGGAATCAACCACGATTTTGTTACTGTACTTTTTATAATGGGAAATTTATACCTCAAAAAGAAAAAAATACAGTTATTACACAGTATTTAATTATTTCAGAGTAACAATATATCTAATTATATTTTATTTTAATAATAGGGGATATTTCATTTTCTGACTCCTTCCAATTCAAAAATGTTTAATATAATCCCTCGCAGAAAAATGTATTATTCGAAATTTATTACAATTTACAGTAATTTTGAATTTTTCTTTCTTTTTTGCATGGCACTTTATATCCATACATTATGCCTCTACAGCATTATGCATTTGCCTATATGTACTGCTGCTAATATTAAAAGAAGATTTTCTTGCATGTTTTGAGCCATTTTAATAATGGCGCCCTTCATTGCTTGCCAAATGCTGAGATGTGCCCCTGCTTAGTCAAAGGTTGGAAAGCCCTGCTCTAATGAATTGAGCGTAAAGTGACATCACACGGCACCTCATACGTCCCTTCAAGAATTCCCTCAGCAAATTTCATGTTTTTACTTTTAAAAATGTGTCTGAAATTGTATCGGAAAATTTTGAGCTGTTGAAGGTGGAAAAGCGTTTCTTCGAATACACCCTTAAATACACAAAAATAAATTTGTAAATTTCAAGTAGACAGGGGAATGACACTTAGACAAAGAAATGACAAACAAGTATAACTACAAATTATTTCTTTTTTGCACAAAATTTTATAGTAAATAAGAAAACATTATTATAAACAAGAACTCAAAAGCAATTTCATTTTGAAATTTTTTTATGGAGAAAGTCAATAAAATAAAATGTATTTGCCTGAGATCGATATGGTTTGGGTTCAGAGATTTTGGCTGTTACATCTTCAAGCGTACATAGATCTATACAGACCTTTAGAATTGTAACAAAAAATCCAATTCGTTGTTTCCTCCCATATTCCAAACTATAAAACTCTTATTTTGTGTGTTATGTGTATTTTGGAAAGTAAGAAATTTGTTTCACTTACTACCTTCTATTTCTTAAAAAGGTCTCATTGCATTATTCCATTAAAAATTTGTTTTGCTTTTACTTTTTTGAGATTGCTATTTCCGTTTGCCGATTCCTTGTCGATGTTTCTTCAAACAACATTTTTTTTTTTTTTTTTTTTTTTTAACTTCAAAGGTTGCATTAATTTTTTGAGATATTTTTACTGTATTTTCCAATTGATTCTTGACTGGAATATTTGTCTCTCAGTCTATAAAACTTTTTCTTGGACTTTTCTGAAGTTTGAAGAGTTTTTAATAATTTTTTTCTCAACTTTTCCAATTTGTTTAGCTAATTTTGCTCGATTCCCTCTTACTCGCCTATGACCAACTTTTTTTCTTCCATCTGAATTTGCTTTGGAATTTTTTTCTGTCTCTTGGAATAATTTAGATTCAACTAAGATAGTTTTAATAAACTTTGTTAAATTACTACCTTTTCCCGAGTTTTGCTTGGTATTAAGACTGTTCTTTTGGTTTATTTAGATAGATCATTTTTTGCTGGATTTCATCATGTTCAACTGAGACAATATCTTCAGTAAAGTAGGAATCTTAGTGTTCGGTGATATTTTTCTTTTTTGCACGACTATTTCTTTGACTCATCTTCCATGTTTTACTTTGAATTCTCTGAACTCTAGGTAATAATTTGGATACTGGTTTAATGTTTCCAGCTGCTTTTTCATACAATATTTTTTGGTCATTTGTTCCCTTTTTTTAGAGGCCATTATAAACCTAAAACAAATTTTTATTATGAACACTCATAAAAACCTTAAAATATTTATATTTTAATGAGCTAACAATGCTTTTAACTAAACCGGCAAACAACTTTTTAAAACTGATAAATTATAATAATCACAAACCTTCTTATTAAGTTTATGCTTGACAACCATGTAATCGCCCTGCTTTGTCCGATTCATTTGCTTTTTTAGAGCAGTGTGTGTTTATTTTTCCTCAAATTATATACTAAGAAAAAGAAAAAAAGTAAAATAAAATCCAACTTTTTAAAGAGCATTTTTTTTATCTTTTGATGTATAGAGCTAACAAAAACATGCATTTTTTACTTTTAAAACAGCAAATATTGTGTGACAATTACATAAAATATTTAAAAATTGAAATTTTCTAATAAATATTGTGATATAGCTACTCTAATAAAAATCATTTGTGAAAATTAGAGACTGTAGTCATTCCCCTGCCTCACATATGACAAGGGAATGACCACAGGGGAATGACAAAAATTAAGTTTAGATTGTATACTGCTATCTAAACTGTATACACAAAATTAAATTGCACTTAAAGAAAACTTTAAAAACTTAATACAAATAAGACTTAATCGTTGTTTCAGCTTTCATTACAAAATTTAAATAAATAAGCGCGACAGGGTAATGGCAGTCAATAAAAATACTTACCAAGATGTAACTCGAAATCATCAAGTTACTTGTTCAGAATTAATGCTGCAAAAAAGAATAATTCAAGATATCTTCTCTGATGATGCCACTGTTCACCGATGAAGGTGGAAAATCATTTTTTCGAATACACCCTTAAGGGTGTATTCGAAAAAACGCTTTTCCACCTTCAACAGCTCGAAATTTTCCGATACAATTTCAGGCACATTTTTAAAAGTAGAAACATGAAACTTGCTGAGGGGATTATGAAGGGACGTATGAGGTGCCGTGTGATATCTTTTTACGCTCAATTCATTAGAATTTCAGTTATAAACAATTACCTTATTAGTATGACCCTTTTTTCGTTCCCACATCTCCCGCTCTGGAAAAATCGGTTCGAAATGCCGTTTTTGATTGCTTTTTTGCAATATTTTCTGCATTTATCGAAGAATCGACAATCAAGGCACCTTGTGTATTTTCCAAATAAGAGATTTTGAAAGTTTGGTGTATTTGGGAGCAATAATGAATTAAAAAATAAATCGGAAAATAAGCAGTTTGAATCGAAATACACCCTTAAAAGCCAGCCAATTTTGCTGTAATTTTTTTCGCTTAGAATATAGAGGAGAATTGTAATTTTACAGATATAAAACAGTTATTTGCGTTACATACATAAGAAACCTTAAGCATTTTCTATTTATTTCTTGAATTATTATCACCTTTTCCCAATATTATGCATTTCTCAATAGCAAAAAAACTTCTTTATTCCGGAGGTGTCCGTTACTTTGAGATTTCACTGTATTATATAAAATGTTTCGAATGAACTAAAATTTTCGCGAACTATTATACTCCATGTCGATTGCAAAGTTTTCTTCCGATTAGCACTTCATTAATGAAGGAAAAACTTGCTTTACAGTGAAGAAAAATGAAATGCGTTTTTCTTTTCTTCTTTTTTTAAGGCTGTTCGCAACCGCTCAACTCAACTAGTGCAAAACGTTTTGACTCATTTAATAATCCATTTTTTAATGGAACGATATAAAACTGGATCGCCTGACTGCGGAAGCGATTTGGAATTGAACTATGTTTCCTATTTTTTGATCAGTAAATTACCTATTGAGTTACAAGCGTTTTCGATCGCGTAACAGAATAGTTGTCCACCCCCCCCCCCCCAGTGTGAATGGGTTATTTTTCTTTCGTGCGGTAATTCGGTTCAAAATGCACAATTTGACACTATTTTCTGAAAAATATATTGCGTTTGCAAGAAAAATGAGAAAATGAGACAGATTGCATAGCTTCTGAACAACAATAACTGTTCATTTCATGCATCTACAAACAAAATTAAATTGAAATTTATGTCATAAGGTTGCCCTTTTTGATTTATGAACAGCCTTAAGATATTTTCTTTGATTTCACTGCATTCTTTTTGAGGCAGTCGATATTTTAATATTGTGATTTTCGGAATATGTCGTTGCAATTTTATTATTAAATAAAATTTGTGTATTAAATGAAAAACGTGCCTTTCATTATTAAATAAATAACATTTTTTTTTTAAATCTTAAATATGTTCGACAGAATCTTGTCTGCTTAAGAAATCAAAGTATTCTTTTATAATTTTTAAAACGGATGATTAACTAAGAACTGTGAGTTCTTCGATAATTTTTTATCGCCGAATATTACTTGCATGCTGTATATTAATGCAATGTTATAATTTATGCAAACTTTTAAAGAAGTTTTATGCGAGTTTAGTTGGTACATAGTTAAATAAAATAATCTTATAAGAAATTAAGTATCTAATTAAATATTTATGTATTTGACATCTTAAAACTGAAATATCCATAATAGTTTTGCATGCAACTATTATAATATAGGCAATCATGGTAAATTTACGTCCATTTCAATAATACAATAAAAACTGGCAATGGAAATTAACAAAGAAATTTGTATAATAGGAAGTTTAAAAAAAGAGAGGGAAGGGAGTAAAGATAATCATGAATGTCGCTTCTTCATTAAGGTAATTCAATATCTGACAATAAAGTTCGGTGAATGAATTCAGAACGGCCGATCTGGCAACACAGGGGAAACAAAACGGCGCACCTGCATAGAGGCAAGTGTTAACCATCTTCCCTCACCGTTGTTCTGTTGAGCGTCGTTTATGTTCTGTGTAAGACGTGCTTCGCTAAGTGTTTGTTCTAAGTGCTATTTCTTTTCTAGTTTATATTAAACACATTCGTGTTTTTTTTAATCGAAATTGAGTATTTCATCATCAAAGTATTTCTGGAATTTTCATCAAAATCAATAGTTAAGAAACGAAATATTTAAAATGTTATACATTTTTATATCTAAAAGAGTGAAATGAGACTTCATACTCAATATGCTACACATTAAATATAAATATTATACATAATGCCCTTGTGGATGTGCGGCCGTTATACGTATCATTTAAGGTTCTGAGAATCCTTCATTATTTTCAGCAAATATTTTTCATTATAAAGTTTACCTTATTTAACCATAGCATTTTCGCAAGTCCACAACAGAATAATTTCTGCTTTCAAAAACCTGTGGTAAAAGATTAAAAAATAAGCAAAGTCATCTCGTCGAGAGGGATTAATTAATGAGCAACTGAAAGATATTCAATAAAAAGAATATAATGCTATCAAAATTCTCATATTTATATTAACTTTTGTATGAGTAAAATAAGAAATAATAAAACAATATTCTTTTTATTATTATTATTATTATTATTATTTTTTTTTTTTTTTTTTTTTTTTTTTTTTTTTTTTTACAATGAATAATGAAAGATAATTATCTTAGAGTGACAAACCGCTGTTTATTCAATAGAAAATTAAAGCGTCGCCATTATAAACATGTAATATATCACTTTATATTATAAATGCATCCTAAAAGGTAGTAAGGTACTCTAATACCATAATGATTATTGCAAAGGCCTAAGCTATCTCTCTTGCTTTTTTTCCTCACCGTTTTGTCCACTCTAAACGGTTATAAAACTCAAACGTGGTCATAATGTATTTGATAAATGCACAGAGCAACTTTTGTGAAAGTCCCAAAAACATAGCTTGATAATTCTGAAAATTATCGTCAATAGAATAAGCTCAAAATCCAATTGTTTCCAAAAATTGAACAAAAATATGAGGGGCTGTAGCCATATATCCATTGATTAGTGTCAATATAGAAATATGAAGAACAGATATGTAGAGGAGAGTATACGGGGGTTATACACTCTTAGAGTATACTCTCTGTTTTAACCATACCCCCTCTGTTTTTTTGTTTAGTTTTTTTACTCACACCACTGAAAAATAACTCGGTTCTTCAGTGGAACTTGCACAGAATTGCAAGTTGTGTCAAGGTTCCAGCATAGAAATATTTTTTTCTCTAAGTTTAGTATTTTAAGGGTGTATTCCGATCCAAACTGCCTTTTTTTCAGATTTATTTTTAGATTCATTTTTGCTCTCAAATGCACCAAACTTTCGAATTATCTTATTTAGAAACTATAAAAGGTGCCGTGATTATCAATTCCTTTATAAATGCAGAAAATGTTGCAAAAAATGCTGTCAAAAACGGCGTTTTGGACAAAATTTTCCGAAGCGGGAGTTCTGCGAACGACAAAAAGGGTCACGCTGAGAAAATAATTGCTTATAAATCAAATTCTAATTAAATCAGCGAAACATTACATCACACGGCACCTTGTACGTCACTTCAAAAATCCCCTCAGCAAGTTTCATGCTTCTACTTTTAAAAATATGTCCAAAATTGTATCTGAAAATTTCGAGCTGTTGAAGGTGGAAAATCATTTTTTTTGGTCCAAATTTGGTCCAAAACGCTGTTTTTGACAGCATGTTTTGCAACATTTTCTGCATTTATCAAGGAATTGATAATCACGGCACCTTGTATAGTTTCTAAAGAAAAGAATTCGAAAGTTTGGTGCATTTGAGAGCAAAAATGAATCTAAAAATAAATCTGAAAAAAGGCAGTTTGGATCGGAATACACCCTTAATAAAATTTCAAAGTGTATAAATGTTGGCATCTTCTCTCCAAGAAAAAGACTGAAGATATATTTTACATTTCACAGTGCCACATATACGGATTTATCAAGTTATTATATTTCAAATGTACATGTGGACAGTGCTGAAAAATTTGTCATAGGGTGACATTTGTGATGCACGTATTAGAAGATGTGTATAATAAAGATATCATATTTGAATCGTGTCGTTCCAAATAAAGATAAATGGGTTCATTTTATTAAACAGGATTCGTTAAATTCAGTGGAACTTCTCTTTAATGAAGTCTCATGAAATTTTCTACGTAACAAAATTTTTTGATGGATCTTTGGAACCTTTAACATGTAAATTAATCTCCAAATCAAAAAGATTAATGCCATATAATGACTCCATGTAATTCCATGTAACGAGCATTCATGCTAGCTTTATGCTACCATGAGTGTTCTCGATTTAGTGGATTTTTCCATTCACATATGCGGTATTCCCACGTGAAATTTAAAATTAAAAGTTTTATTTTATTTAATAATAAACATTTTGTTATTAAATACAATAAAATTTTACTATTTCGTTTCTATTGTATGAATTCCGATTCTTTGAATTGCGCAATTTATGGAATAGGCAGTGGCGTAGCTAAGGGGGGGCAAGGGGGGCGCCCGCCCCGGGCGCCGAGGTCGAGGGGTGCCAAACCGAGAGAGTTTTAAATTGAAATTATTTCATATATTTTAACAATAGATGAAAGAATAGATGAAATAGAAGAATAGGTGAACAGATTGAGCAAAATATTTTGTAATACCCAATGAAGAAAAAAAAGCTTCTGTAAATGTTTCTAAGGATATTTCAAAACATCTGGTAGCTAAATTAATTATGTACCAGAATTGAGGCGCAAAATTATTAAATAGGAGGCGCCAAACTGTGAGGAGCTTTAAACCGAAATTATTTCAGATATTTTGATAATGAATAAGAATTTTTGACCTTTTCTTTTGTTTGTGTGAATATTTTGATAAAATTCGGTGATGATGGGCAAAATGGAGGGTCCATAATTGTCTATCGCTGATAGAGCTGTCTAACTGTCTAGCCTCTGTGTATAAATCAAAAGGCGACTTGGAATCTATTTCTGGAATCAAACGAACATTTTTCATTTGTATACTTGGTAATCCGACCACTGATATTTAAAAATGACTCGCGAATGATTAAAATCTCTATTCATATTAAAATTTAATAAATAATCGAATTTCTCAAAATGAAACTCTACGACTGTCGATATTTCCAAATGACCTTCGAATGGTCAAATTCTCTATTAATATTTAACAAAAAAAAATTTAATAATATTAATCGAATCTCTCAGAATGAATCTCTATAACTAGGTCTATATAATGAACAAGTTGGAAATTGCACGTGAAGCGTAGCAAATGAGGTGCGTTCGTACAATATAGAAATTTTAAAAATATCCAGATCTTGCTGTAATAATATATACACACACAGTACTTCTGACACATTAGAGTGGTCGAAATCTTTTGTGTGTTCCTGTAAATACTATCTATTTTCTATTATACAGGAAGGAACTTGTATTAAACTTCAGCCACGCATATCAATTTCATAAAACGTGAAATAGTTTAACATAACGAAAAAACATCCCCAAACAATGTTTCCCGTATACCATTATGTAGTGGGAACCTTTGTGTGGCCCTGTAAATTAATAATGAATATACTATGAATCAGAGATTGTCCAGAATGTATATTTTACTATATATTTCATAGATTCATGTCAATTCTATTATATTCGAAAGAGTGTAACATCTTTTAAATGTATTTGAAACTATTTTTTCTTATTGACCATAATGTAATGGAATACTTTGGATTGTCCCTGTATTGAAATTATACATCGGATTTTCATAAAATTTGAAATGACTTGACAAAATTATGCAAAATTTTTATATTTTAAATATCAAACGATTAAATTAATTAGTTATTGCTCTGTTATATGTAGGCAGACAGACGGATGGACGAACAGACTGAACGACGATTATAGGTGCTACGTATTTATATAATTACGAAAGCACCTAAAAATATTCAGATCTTGGTGTAATAGTATGCAGTATTTCACATACAGCAACGGTTCTTGTAATTTATCTATATGTCCGATTTTCACAAAAATTGAAATGACTCGACAAAAATATGCAATAATTATGAATTTTAAATTTCAAACGTAGTAGTTGGGTAGTTTTTGCGTTGTTAAATGATGAACAGACGGACGGACTGAACGACAACTATAAGTGCTACATGTTTACATAATCACGAACGCACCTAAAAAGGCTACGATCCTTTTAATTTTATTCAAACAATTCAGCTTTAAAAATCCACGTTTTTCATGCTTCATTTTTCTTTTAAATATGGTGGTTAAACATCGTGTTCTGTGTGCAAATAATTTGTTACATTTATAATTGTACTTTCTCTTCTGGAATCTATAGATGGCGAAATTGTAACAGACCTTACAGGATAAGACGTATATCGCAAAATGTAACATAATGTAAAGTGAAGCTGTATTTAAGCTGTTATAAAAACACATATCGTCAAGCTGAGAGATTCGGAGTACAAAAACTAACAAACAAATAGGAATCATCCGAAAATATTCAATGCTCAATCTATAAAATCATTGTAATACTAAATATTTTAGTAGTGTGATGACTAAAGAATATTTTAATTCCTCTTGTCTTAACTATCTCATTTCTCAACCAAACTCGCTCTATATATGATCCAGTAAAAGAGTTCTGAATACACACTTCTGAATACAGAAATGTGGTCCAACAAATAAGATAATACAACAGCGCAAATGCATCCAGGCAAAGAGATGTCCAGGTGAAGGCGCACTGTGTTCAGCAGCCCAGAACGGAGGTGCTATACACGTATTTTTAACCATTAAAAATCTTCTCTCCAATTTCTCTTTAAAAATGAATCTCCAGTATGGGTTCCTGTGCCTACGGCCTTGTACAACAGGCGTACTGCGCACACGCTGGGAAATCTTAAAAGAATCATAAAATGAGTAGAAAGAAAAAAAATCGCAAAAATCAGCCCATGAAACTTCAGATAAAAATATCCCCAGTGGGTAAAAAGTTGAACTAAAAACTGTAAGACAATCGAAAATCAATCTGAATGAGCAAAACCCAGTTGAAATTGTATCTATAGAACCCGAGATAAGAATGTGCCCCTGCACTAGAAGAAGGAGCTAAAACTTCAAGAATATCTTAAGCTAAGTTGAATGAATAAATTCACTTTGAAATCTGGCCTATAGAATACAACCAATACAAATGGTTTTTTTCGCCGTTTTAATCCTTTCAGAAGCAGTGGTATGTTTATAAAACCATTTAAGTTTACTTTCCAAATACCACAATGGCACCATAATTGTGATAGAAATTTTTCAATTATTTTACATGTGAAATAAGTAACAGCCCACTGTTTCTATGAAGTTATTCTCTGATTTTAATGGTGAACATAATAAATGTTATGCTGGGAAACAAAGTTACAAGTGATAAAACAGATTTTAGAGTATAAGATTAAAGTTAGAAAAAAGTACTTAAGGATTTTGAAGAAAATAAGTTGAAACTGGTGTGAAACAATAAAAAGTAAAAAATCTACTTAAAACACCATTAAAAAAATAATGATGCTGTTTTAAGAAAATCTCTTAGAACTTAAGGATTTTAATTTAAATTTTTTGAAATTTAATTTTATTTTCCCCCTAATTTTAGGATTTCAATTTTAATCCTTTTCATCTATATACGGATATATCTATGAGCAAGGTCACAAACTACGATTTCTGGCTACCATAAATGGATAAATGTGACTTATTTTATCGGAGATGTCTCATTAATTGAATAAGGGCAGGCAAATCATCCGAAAATAACGGTAGCTAACATTCATAGCTTAGTTATCAGTAATGTGACTTACACTATAAAAACTCATAGATCTACCCATATAGTATGTCTTTCTCAGTTTCATATCTGATCATTTTCATGCGACTGCGCTCATATTTATAAACCAATTTGGAAGTGACTGAACATATGTTAAGGGGAGACATGAGTGGGATTTATGACTTAAAAAGTTTTTTGAACCTCCCTGAATTTATCGGTATGCCAGTTTTTTCTGATCAGTAGAAATAATCGTAAAAATTCAAGGGAATACACCGACTCGGACGCCACGCCCATTCACATTAATTTTACGCTAACGTTTTATACTTATTTCTAGTTTTAAATTCTACTCGCACCACTATATTTTAAAAATAAATTTTGTAGTCTGTATAAGCACATGTTGCTAAAGTACAAGTAAAAGACTTTACCATAAAAAAGTTGTATTAACCGAATAAAGTTTGTGTAAGAGATGCTAGCCCAGAAGTCATACCCAAGTGTTTATTCATACTTTAATTCATGTGTTTGATAAAATTGTGAAAGAAGTTATTCACACTAGTTAGACGTGTCTAAGTTTTTTTTCTTTCTTAAAAAATCGTAATTTTCAGGTAAAAATCCCATTATCTAATAAAGTACCCGAGCAATTTTGATAATATTTTTTGGTTTAAAGCATAAATATAAGATCATATACGGCAAACAGTTTATAAAAACTTTATTTAGCTTCAGAGGAAAAAAAATTGACATTGCTCTGAAATGAAAAGTTTTAGTCGCAGAAAAAAATGTCTGCATAAATCTTGAGCATATTTCAGTTAATATAGATTTCAAATTTCACCCATATCGGTCGGGTTGTTTCCAAGGAAATGGGTTTTAAAGCTGACATATTTTCTATTGCATTGCACCCCGTCTTGTTTTCCCTTAAAGGTTTATTATAATCTCTACCAAATTCGTTAGACATCTTGATCCACCACCTTGTTTCAAAATAACGGCCGCTGTATGATTTCAAACTACAAAAACAATAGCAAAAATTGTTATGCAAATTTGCTTCTCGCATAATTGTTGGGTCTAGATGGAAGGATTTAAGAAATTTTTTGGATTTCCCTTTATCTTAAAAAATGGATGATTAGAGCAATTTTAAATTCCTAGGTGTTTGCGTTTCGAAACAGTTTTTCTTTTTCTAATCGGCAATCGTTTTAGCAAAAGAGTTTTTTGAAACTTTAATTTTATAGTTGCTATTCTCTTTATGCTTAAAACAACATTTGTACCCGTTAAGTTTTTGAAATTCCGTGGATTTACTGAATTTGAATAATTTAGCTTTGACAAAAACTAGAAATCTTCTATTAATTGGGTTCACATATTTTAGTTTAGATGTTTGAATAAAATTAGCTGAATCCTTAAGGGTGTATTCGAAAAAACGCTTTTCCACCTTCAGCAGCTCGAAATTTTCCGATACAATTTCAGACACATTTTTAAAAGTAGAATCATGAAACTTGCTGAGGGGATTCATGAAGGGACGTATGAGGTGCCGAGTAAAGTCTTTTTACGCTCAATTCATTAGAACTTGATTTATAAGCAATTAACTTCTCTGGAAGATCCTTTTTTTCGTTCCCTTATCTCCCACTTCGGAAAAATCGGTTCAAATTGCCGTTTTTGATTGCTTTTTTTGCAATATTTTGTACACTTATCAAAGAATTGACCTTTACGGCACCTTGTGCACTTTCTAAATAAGAGAATCTGCGAGTTTCATGTGTTTGAGAGCAAAAGTGAATTCAAAAATAAATCGGAAAACAAGCAGTTTGAATCGAAATACACCCTTAAAAACAAGGAAGAATGCAGTTGTCTTTTTTTCCTGGTACAAGTAACTTTTTTTTTAGGTGGGGGGAGGGGGGGGTGTGCAAAATTTCTTCTCACCCCGGGCGCCAAAAAACGTAGCTACGCCACTGGGAACAGGCACTACCATGGGTATTTGAAAGCTAAATGTGATAAAAAGACATCTTATATTTTAATGTTAGATATTTGGGTTTAACTAATTTATGCATTGATTATTAGAAAAAGTCTTTATATAATATAAACTATCACTTCTATTTTAATGTTCATATACCATAGTTATTGAAAATTGGAAATCGGTAAATCCTTAAAATTGTTTCTCAACTTCTTTAATGCAAAGAGAAAAGAAAATAAATATCAACACCTCAACAAAGCTATCAACACTTCATCTCATCTAAAAACTAGTAACCAGATTCTCATACAAGTCACGAAATTTCCAGTTTATACTAGTAAAGGTAACAATGGGCCACTACATCAAACTTATGACATTCGACATATTACAGAAATCATCAGCAGACCTGTTATCGACCGAAAGGCATGTATTTGGGTCGAAATGTGCCGCATATAGCACGGTGAAAGGAGCCGACTCATGAGCTGATTCAAAGCTTCTCTATGTTCAGTGAAACCATTTCCCAAATCACAGAAACTGCGTGTTCCACAATGCAAAGAGCCGGACACAGTGAGTGACCAGAGGACCTCAAAAGCAGCCCGAACATTGACAGCTATCTTTCAGCCTCGCATATGGCAGGCTTCCAAATTTGAACGCACAATGCACATCGGGGCGCTTGGGCGTTAAAACATGGAGCTCTGCCCATGCGGGGCTCTGTCGTCGTCTGTCATCGTGTTTGGTTAGGGATTAGAGATGTGTAACTATGGGCAGAATTAGTTTAGCAGTTTAGATGGATTATTGGGAATGTATTGTTGTAATATGCAAAAAGGTCAACGGATTGTAACATTCTGGTGTATTTTGTTACAAAAAATTATTTTTTTTAACTAATTATATTTTCAGATTAGTCGAAAAAAATATTTTTCACAGCATAAATTATGAAATATATATATATATATATATATATATATATATATATATATATATAGTTAGGGTCATATAGTATTTTTTCTACAAATGAATCGCATTATATGCATTCATCTTTTATTCAGCAATTCGGATTAGATACATGGAAACGATAATATCATGATGACATCTTTGTTTTCCCTAATTTAGTTTTTGAAAGAGATAAATAATATGATTCATCAAATTATATAAATACTATGAATTCACCATACTTAATAAAGTTAATACTTAAACTTAATTATTTTGAAATACCACATTTATTATGCAGAAAAGTAAAACATCTTTAAATTGGTACATTGCTTTTTCCTAGTTCTAAAACGCTCTTGCAGTGTGTGTCAATAGTTTAACTCGGGAGAACTCGCTGCATGAGATTTTCTTTTTCCATCGTACCTTTTTAAAGACTCTTATTTAAAACATTTTTCATTTTAATAAAATTTCAAAATGTGATTTCGATTACTTTACCTCTTTTGTGGATAAAAATACTAAGCCAAACAAAAAAGTTGATATTAAGTGAATGTAAAATAAAAGAAAAGCAATTGGGCACCGTGAGAGAAATTCTCACTAGCGAGTTCTCCCGGGTTAAGCACAATAACAATTGGATGTTGTAATGAAACTGGATAAGGAAATGAAATACTTTTGTGTGGTTTGTAAATGAATAACAAATATTCTTTGCACCACAGATTGTACAGAATATTATTTTTATATATTTCACTGATCAGTGGCGCCAACTTTTGAAAAATATTGGGTGGGCTCAAAATTATTTTGAACAAATATAAAAATATTGGGTGGGCACAATTATTAATGGATGGATGGAGATATCAAATTATTGGGTGGGCTCGCGCCCCATGGGCCCACATACGTTGGCGCCACTGTCATTGATACTTATAAATTTTATTAAGCTCAGAAGAGTGTAACACCGCACTTGAAACTTTTTTTCCCCCATTGACCGTAATGCTTTTGATTGTCCCTGTAATTGAACTATACATCCGATTTTCATAATATTTGAAGTGACTTGACAAAATGATGCAATAATTATATATTTTAAATTTCAAACGATTTGATTGGGTAGTTTTACATACTACAGAAATTATTCGCAAAAAAATCACTTTAAAAATAAAAATTAGTCGAATACAGCAAAAACTTTATTCCAAAAATAAATATGTCATCCAAAATAACATTATATGTTATAGAAATGTAATATACACAAAAATAATTCTTTGCAAAACATTGCACTTTAAAAAAATGTTAATATTAGACAAGCGTTGCCAATTTAGAGGGTTTGTTTCCACCACACTTTTTAAAAAAATCTACCTCTATTTTCGAATTCCACTCACCTTATTTAATTAGAGACATCTCATCTAATTAGACAGATTAAATAAGCTGAATATTACTATTAAGAAATAGTGGTAATTTAAGTAAAAATGTTGGCGAAATTTAAGCACTGTGTCAGTTCTTTTCCACCGCATCACATCAGTTAGTACATTTGAAGAAGGATTGCACATTAAAGAAATATATCTGTGATGCCCTAAAAAGTATAGTACAAATCTCAAGAAATATGGAATATTATGGGTATGGAATGAATTAATAATTATTGAAAATTATTTAAATAATAAGAACTAAAATTTGATTTTAGCTTATACGTTACATTTACTTATATAAGGGTGTATTTCGATTCAAACTGCCTATTTTCCGATTTATTTTTGGATTCATTTTTGCTCTCAAATACACCAGCTTTCAAAATCTATTATTTGGAAAGTACACAAGGTGCCGTGATTGTCGATTCTTTGATAAATGCAGAAAATATTGCAAAAAAAGCAATCAAAAATGACATTTCGAACCGATTTTTCCCACACTCTTAAAACGAAAGAGCTGATTTGGCTTCTCATGAAAGAGCTGTAATTTTTTCGACCATAAAAGAGTTGTTTTTCAAACGATTAAATCTTCTTGATCTAAATTGGTTATTTAAATAGCTCGACTTCGTTTAAATTGGTTAAAACTCGAGTTATTTCAACTCTTTTTTTGAGAAGCTGCCTTTCAACATTGAGATGAGTGGGTTTCAGCTCAACTTGAGCTATTTTGTGGCTGACTTTTTAAGAGAGCAAGCGACAGATCTGGGAATGAAAAAAGGGTCATACTGATAAGGTAATTGTTCATAACTCAAATTCTAATGAATTAAGCATAAAAATACATCACACGGCACCTCATACGTTCCTTCAAGAATCCCCTCAAAAAGTTTAATGTTTGTACTTTTAAAAATGTGTCTGAAATTGTATCGGAAAATTTCGAGCTGTTGAAGGTGGAAAAGCGTTTTTTCGAATACACTTTCAAACTTTATTTCGAATATCTGAATAACAATATCCATAAAATTATTTCCAAATAAAAAATACAAATAAAAAGAATTAAAACAATTTCATTAGCTCAAAACTCAAAAGTTCAAAACATTATTTTATAAAATTCAATATCTTATATAATACAATCTCTAGGATACAAATACTAATAATGGTGCAAAAATATTCCAAATCAAGGCAAAAATGACGTCTATTTTATAAGAATTATTTTTTTAAAAAGTATTTTTTTTAACATATAAATCAATTCCAAATTAGAAAAAAAAAATCTTCTTTGTATCAAAATGATAATGTGACCTAAAAAGTTTTTTCTTATAAACAATTAAACTTTTAAAAAATAATATTACTTTGTTTTAGAAGTGCTCTGTATAGAAATTTTTTCACAGTACAAATCTCAAGAAATAAAATTTTTCATTGAAAAGTTTCTGCTCAATAACATCCTCGTTCACTCATCTTCCACAACCGACATTAAAATATTATGAATATTGATGGATTAATGTTTATAAAAAATTATTTAACTAATAAAAAGTAAAATTTGATTTTAACTATATGTTGCTTTACTTAATTAATTCAAACGTTATCCCGAATATCCGAATAACAATCTTCATACAATTGTTTCCAAATCGAAAATAAATATTAAAATAAAATAAATTAAAACAATTGTATCAAAACTCAAAAATGCAAAATATTATTTTATACAATTCAATAATATATTATATAAAATACTCTCAAGAATACTAATTCTAAATATGATGAGCACATTTAGAGAAAAGTTATTTTAGTTCGGAGCAAGAATGATGTCAATTATTATTATTTTTTTTTTTTAAGGGTTTTATTTTTTTTAACAATAAAATGATATTATACAGAAGTTTTGATTTGAGTCCTGCTTTTTTAATTGTTTATATATACATATATTAACACTCTTGTGAAAGTGATACAGCTATTAATAATACAAAAATAATAATAAGTAATCTTACCTTACATTGTTTTCCTATTGACAAATCATAGCTCTTACTATTAGGACCTCAGCTAGAAGTGAACAATAGAGGAGGGCTCAAGAGAATGTAGGGGGAGGCTCATAATTTCTCTTTTTGACTCAGAAAGATAAATGAGTGCATATTCGTAGGTGCTAGTTTATTATTAAACCTGTAATAACTTCATTTTATTCTAAGAAAAGAATATGATGATGAAAAATTCGAGTATATTACTAATGCCATATTAAACATCATGTTAGCTTCCTATGTGCAAATAGGAGAAGCGCGTGTTGAGACATTTATTTTAGATACAATTTAATAATTTTGCAAAACGTGAAAGGGTCTGAAAATTAAATTGGATTTTTGAAGAGAATTTCCTTCGAATTTTCGGAACATACATTCATTTAATGACCTTGGAATCTTTTCCAAGAGAGGCTCAAAATATTTTAAAAGGGGGAGGGGGGGGGGTGAGCCACCCATAGTACCCCCTTAATTACGGCCCTGCTTGCTATGCAAGGTGCATGCAACGTCAGTATATCTGAGCTGTGGTGAAGAAATTTTTGGAGTATTGTACACTATTTTTAAAAAGTATGAAACAGAAGCTTATTAAAAGACAAATTTTTAAGATTACAACTAAACAGATAAATAAATCAGGACACAGGCAAATAATTTAAAGACGGAATTGTTCTTTGACACTGGATGGAACGAGAAAAATGA
Organism: Maratus speculifer; assembly: GCA_964019185.1. Lineage (NCBI taxonomy): Eukaryota > Metazoa > Arthropoda > Arachnida > Araneae > Salticidae > Maratus > Maratus speculifer. Next base: position 315,600,683 of record OZ025291.1, on the reverse strand, counting down.
AGCAGGTTGCATCACGAGCACTTTATTTATAAAGTACCAGCTAACAGTTGAAAATTAGAAACACATGCATTTCCAGTTTCTGTGGAGTGAACAATAGATGACTGATTTCGGTAATCTCTTTTCCCTCCGGCATATTATATATTGGTAGTTTTTCGAATGCGCAGACTTATACAGTAAAATCTCTAAATAACGGACACCTCGGGAACGCAGAAATTGTCCGCTATTCGGAGGTGTCCGCTATTGGGAAAACCTCAAAGATACAAAAATCATTAAGAAATGCTTAATGTGTCATGAATTGACTTTTATATGTCCTATAACCTCTATTATATGATTAATGAGAAATTAGAATTATTTTTTAAACAACAAAACTGAAACTGAAATAAAATTGTGCACACCTTCATCCACTGTTTATTACATTCTTGGGAAAAAAATCTGTTGCTAAAGTTTTCTTTTGCATGTAATTTGTTTTTCAATTAACAATATTAGACAAGAGTTCCGGAAAGTTAAGAGGATTTGCGCTTTTTTGACCATTAAAAGCACAAAATCTCAAAACCTTCCGGGGGGACATTTCAATGCTCTGGAAGATGTCCCACCCGGGCACCCCCCTGAATTCAACACTGAACGTTGAGGGGTGATTTCCCCCAGACTACGATCTACATTTATTTATGATCACAAAATTTGTGACACATTGCCCTGACAAATTTAGAGGCCTTTTTACATTTTTTTTTCTTTTTTTCTCGTTAAAAAAAATATTTTTCATTCTTTATCGCCGAATAAAGTGTCCGCTATTCGGAATGTCCGTTATTCGGAGGTTAAACATACAAAAAATTAGGTTTTGGGAGTGGGGATCGGAAAACTGTCCGTTAAATAGAGGTATCCGCTATTCGGGAGTGTCCGTTATGGAGGTTTTACTGTATTTACAAAGACTGTGCCGAGTAATAGATTTGTTTCTATTTTCTCCAGAAAGATAAGAGATCCAGAAATCTCAGAATGCGTATAATCAATAAAAATGTCACATCTGGTATTGCTACAGACACCACTGGTTATCTGTAAAAGTCATATCTATAGTTAAATTGAAACCCCCCTGAAATGGTAATTTGTCTTCTTGGGAATTCCCACGTTATTGACTAACAGCTTTGAAAACTGAACACAAACACATCTCGCTTCTCTTTACTTATATTCATCCATATTTTTGTGAAACGACGTTAATGTTTTTCAGAGTTTTATATATTTATATTAATTACCAGTGTAATTTTAATTTTGTAACTTGCAGTTTAGAGAGGTTAAGCAGATCAGATCAGTATGAAAAAAGTAATAATCGTAATAGTTCGTAATCTGACCCATATTATCATTTAAGAAATTATTGATAGTACAGGTCATTAAGACCCATACTATCAATAAGAAACTATAGAGTGCTTCAGTTTATTAGAACTAAGAGCACCAAATTATGTATGTGTATGGGGTAGTGTTATTACTACAAAAACAAAATAGTAGTTTTTTAAAGTTCTTTTTACCGAAAAGCTAAAAAAAAACCTGATCACGGGCGCCAGCATTACAAAAATATCACATTAATTTTTTGAAATTAATTTTCTATGGCGCTGAAAAAAAATCTAAGGGCTCCATGATTACAAAAAGATGATATTATTTGTTTAAAAGTTGTTTTTACATAAACAGGGAAAAATAGACGAAAAAATCCGAAATAGAGCGCTATGATTATAAAATATGATATTTGTTTTTTGAAAGTTATTTTTAAAGAAACACTGAAAAAAAATCTGACCATGAGCGCCATGATTACAAACACACGATATTAATATTTTGAAAGTTATTTTAACGAGAGGCGCTAAAAAATGTCGACTAAAGACGCCATGATTACAAAAACCGATATTAGTTTTTTTAAAGTTATTTTTGTAGAGGCGACGATAAAAAAATTCTGGCCAACGGCGCCAGATTACAAACACACGATATTAGTTTTTTAAAAGTTATTTTTAAAGAAGCGCTGAAAAACATATAACCAAGGGCGCCATGGTCACAAAAACATGATAGTTTTTTTTTTTTTTTTTTTTTTTTTACAAAGGTGTTGAAAAAGTCTGACCAAGGACGCCATGTTTCCCAAAACACGATAATAGTTTTTTGAAAGTTATTTTTACAAGAGGCGCTGAAAAAAGCTGAACAAGGGCGCAAGGCTCCCAAATGGTCCGTGAAATGAACATCAATATTTTTTAACAGAAAACTTCATGATAGGTTTCCGCTAAATTTGCGCTAGAATCCAAAAGCCGTTTCTCAGCAATTTGCAAGAAAAATCTAAAAAGAAAATTTCTCTAAGAAAATTCTGATGTTCAGTTGGCGGACCATTTGGGAGCCCTGAGGGCGCCATAATTACAAAAACATGATAGTAGTTTTTTTTTCATAAAGTTGTTGAAAAAGTCTTACCAAGGGCGCCATGTTCCCCAAAACACGATATTAGTTTTTTGAAAGTTATTTTTACAAGAGGCGCTGAAAAAAGCTAACCAAGGGCGCCATAATTACTAAAACCTATATTAATATTTTAAAAGTTATTTTTGTAGAGGCGCCGAAAAAAATCTGACCAGGGCACCACGATTCCAAAAACACGATATTAGTTTTTTAAAAGTTATTTTTAAAGAGGCGCCAAAAAAGATCTAAACAAGGGCGCCATGATTACAAAAACATGATAATAGTTTTTTACAAAGGTGTTGAAAAAGTCTGACCAAGGGCGCCATGTTTCCCAAAACACGATATTAGTTTTTAGAAAGTTATTTTTACAAAAGGCGCTGAAAAAAGCTGACCAGGGGCGCCATAATTACAAAAACCTATATTAGTTTTTTAAATTTTTTTTTTTTTTTTTTTTTTTTTTTTTTTTTTTTTTTTTTGAGGCGCCGAAAAAATCTGACAAGAGGCGCCCCGATACAGTCTAACCAAGGGCACCATGTTTCCCAAAACATATTAGTTCTTTGAAAGTTATTTTTTCAAGAGGCGCTGAAAAAAGCTAACCAAGGGCGCCATAATCACATAAACCGATATTAGTTTTTTTTTTCTTTAAGTTTAGTGTAGAAGCGCCGGAAACAATCTGATAAGGGGTGCCACGAATTCAAAAAAACACGACATTAGTTTTTTGAAAGTTATTTTGAAAAAGGCTATAAAAAAGATCTAAACAAGGGCACCATGATTACAAAAAACATGATATTAGTTTTTTTTACAGAGGTGTTGAAAAAGTCTGACCAAGGGCGTCATGTTTCCCAAAACATGATACTAGTTTTTTTAAAGTTATTTTTACAAGATGCGCAGAAAAAAGCTGACCATGGGCGCCATAATTACAAAAACCTATATTAATTTTTTTAAAAGTTATTTTTGTACAGGCGCCGAAAAAAATCTGACCAGGGGCGCCATGATTATAAAAATATGATATTAGTTTTTTTTTCTTCTTCTTTTTTTTTTTTTTTTTTTTTTTTTTTTTTTACAGAGGTGTTGATAAAGTCTGACCAAGAGCGTTATGATTATAAAAACTCAATATTAGTTTTTTGAAAGTTATTTTTACAGAAACAAAAAAAAAACCTGACCATGGGCGCCATGATTACAAAAACCGATAGTAGTTTTTTAAATGTTACTTTTGTAGAGGCCCTGAAAAAGAAAAATCTGACCAAGGGCACCACAATTCCAAAAACACGATATTATTTTTTGTTTAAAGTTATTTTTAAAAAGGCGCTGAAAAAATCTGAACAAGGGCGCCACGATTACAAAAACACGATATTAGTTTTCTTTTTTATAGTTATTTGTATAAAGGTGCAAAAAATGTGAACAAGAGTGCCTCTGGCAATGGGACTAATTAAAATGAAAATATCTTCTTTGAAATTGGCATTCAATCTCTTTTCTACATCGTTTGAATTTCCACGAAAAGCAGAATAAATATAAAACTACAGAGCTGCCACCTATGAGCTAAATGTTTGACAGAAAATATGCTAAATACGTCCTTATTTTTAATTTGAAAAAGGAAAATATTTGAAATTTTATGCTTTTCATAATGCACAACTTAAAATGCTTCCATTAGCAGGGCTCCCAAATGGTCCGCGAACTGAACATCAATATTTTTTAACAGAAAATTCCTCGATAGGTTTCTACAGAATTTGAGCGGGAATTAACGTTCAAATGTGGTTTCTAGACAATTTGCAAGAAAAATCTAAAAGGAAAATTTCTCTAAGAAAATTCTGACGTTCAGTTTGCGGACCATTTGGGAGCCCTGCATTAGGAGGAAAAAACATGACAGGGGCGCATCGGGCATTTGCCTGGTTGCCCGGTGGGCCAGTACGATCCTGCTAAACGTAGAAACATGAAACTTGCTGAGGGGATTCTTGAAGGGACGTATGAAGTGCCTTGTGATGTCTTTTTACGCTCAATTCATTAGAATTTGATTTATAAACAATTATCTTCTCAGTATGACACTTTTTTTCGTTCCCAGATCTCCCGCTTCGGAAAAATCGGTTCAAAATGCCTTTTTGATTGCTTTTTTTTTTACAACATTTTCTGCATTTATCAAAGAATTGACAATCGCGGCACCTTGTGTACTTTCCAAATAAGAAAATTTGAAAGTTTGGTGCATTTGAGAGCAAAAATGAATTAAAAAAATAAATCGGAAAATAAGCAGTTTGAATCGAAATACACCCTTAAAGGTGTATTCGAAAAAACGCGTTTCCACCTTCAACAGCTCAAAATTTTCCGATACAATTTCAGACGCATCTTTAAAAGTAGAAACATGATACTTGCTGAGGGGATTTTTGAAGGGACGTATAAGGTGCTATGTGATGTTTTTTTACGCTCAATTCATTAGAATTTGATTTATAAACAGTTATCCTCTCAGTATGATCCTTTTTTTCATTCCCAAATCTCCCGCTTCTGCAAAATCCGTTCAAATTGGCAACTTTGGCAGCCTTTTTTGCAATATTTTCTACATTTATCAAAGAATCGACCATTACGGCACCTTGAGTACTTTCTAAATAATACAATTTGCCAGTTTCATGCATTTGAGGGCAAAAATGAACTTAAAAATAAATCGAAAAAAAGCAGTTTGAATCGAAATACACCCTTAAACGTGGCATAAGTCGAAAAAAGTATCTGATTTGAAATTATCGACATGTAGCTCTGATTTCAAACAGACAGAAAATATGTGTGATATTCTCATTCATGCAGTTTATCCAATTGGAAAGCAGTATGATCTTGAATCTTTTAATTGACTCTCTCTCTATTTTTTCTTTTGTCGCATACCACTTTTATCATCTGAGTTCTTTATTTTATTCGCTGAAGACAGTCCGAGTTTCCATGAATAACGCCAAGTTATAATAACTCGCCAAATGTTGCGTCTGTGCCTCTCATGTGCAAATTTCCTACAGCCGCGGGGTCTGAGAGTCGTTATCATTTCGGCATCCGTAAAAAGGAGAGTGCCAGAGAGAAATAATTACGGGGGAAAAGGCGGCCGCTGATTGACCGACACTCATTCTCCGGCGGTAATTCGCGCCGCGTTAGCAGTTAGATTCGCGTGCGCCCCACAAGAAAAAGAAAAAAAATGGAATATATTTTTTTTTATTATTCTTCGTTCTTTATTTTTTTTTTCTTTCCTTTTCGGGAGGGCATGTTCATTAACAGACTTGACCGGTGAGGCGATCTTTTTGCTTCATTATTATTTTTTTTTCTTATTTCGAGCGTCGGGAGGAGATATTAACGTCGATTCAGCATTTCAAGTGTTAATTAAAGATCACCTTCTTATGAGGTTAGAATATTCCTGAGAGCTTTCGAGCTCGGTATCTAGGGTAATATTGATCGGAGATATCGAAGAATAAAGATTTTGGAGCAATAAAGTGTGTTATATTTATAGATTTTTTTTTTTTTTTTTTTTTTTTTTTTTTTTTTTTCGAATACTTTAAATTAGAACATGGCTAAGAATAAACCAAATGTATTGAGTCTATTATTTGCTAGGGATAGAGTTTTAATTTTTGCTGACGGAAATCGTGGATAGTAAATTTGCTTAGCTAAAGTAAAATGTTTAATTTTAAAAAATTGCCCGTAAGATTTAAAATCGTTAAGACGAATTTGTATGTATATGTCTTTTTTCCACTTTATATTCAATATTTTTTGCTTAATACGGATATGCATTTTTCTTTTTCTCTGAAAATTTTCTGATTTAATATTTAATGTTCATTTTCTGCATTCAGAATATTTTTTTTTATACAACAACGTTACATTAATGATGATAAAGCGAATATATTTTATAGCGAAGACGTTAAAAAAATCCTATGGAAAAAAAAAAAAATCAGATTTTTAGATTAAGAAAATATTTGGGAAAATTAAAATAGCTCGTTATTCTAAACAATCCCACGCGGCTAAATTTTACGTGCGTGCAGGGTTGTGGTGGAGGGTATACGGGGGTATACGCTATATACCATCTGGATTTTTAAAGGAACACCGTATACAGGCTGTTTCTCAAAACAGCTATCGTTTACACACTCTAGGGTATACCCTCTTCCTAGAGCGTATACTCTCTGCTTAGAGCACATATCTTCTGCTATTCTAATGACTACACCCCTGCGTGCGTTTCCCAGTCTTCTAATAAAGTACTAATAACTAATAATATAAATCAAATAAGGCCATGCTCTCTTATTAAGGCCATCAGTGAGAGGCCATCTTTAAGAGAACGGTCTCGAGACAGCAAATGGCAGCCCTTCACATGTGCAGATAGTTTAAACCACATTCAATACCGGCTTCGTTGATATCGTAGAAAACCGAACCTGTAGACAGGCCATTGTTAAAAACAGTAATTAAACTTTGATATGAAATCAGCATAAATTATTGTTTGAATTTTACAATATTTGCATGCTGTTGAAGATAGTATAACAATATTTTAGAATGTGTAATTAATTATTCTCTACCATGATTTCTGTTATCGTAACTTAGTTACTGGTAGGGGAGTAATGTCGGGCCATTATATGCCGACATATGGCGATACTGGTCCAGCAAAAATAACTGGAATCGTAAGCTGTGTCGCATCGCAAATAGTAACTTTTAAAATGATATTCATATTTTCAAATTAAAATGTTCTATAATAATTCTTTGCTAACATAATAATTTAAAATAATGTTTCTTTACTTTAAAATGCATTCTAATATTTAAAATAGTTTTTGTAAAATAATTTGTATTTTTATATTTCACTTATTTAACTGTGTATTATTGTGCATCTTTTGACTGTAACTGTACCTTCTACCAGTTAACATTTTTTAACCTAATAAAGTTTGCGTGCTTGTTATCGCTCGCTCGAGCACATGTTCTAAAAACTTAATTTTATCGTTATTTTATTTAAAAAGTATGTAGTGTAAAAAGATTACCGCTGTCGACGATCGAATAAGATTGGCTTTAAAGATGAGTTATAAAAGTTATTTACTCTTGTTAGCTACATGTACTAAAATCGGTAGCTACAAATGCATATTGAAATATTCTCTAAATTCAAGCTGTGTTTGAAAATAAAATGCGTTAAAAACAGAAATCCCTAGAAAATATTATATTACAACAAGATTTAACTGATATTACAACATTCTATTGTTGTTTGCGCTTTTTTGCACATGATTGTTTCAGGAAAGTAACCTTTATTTTAGAATTAAAGAGTGAAATATATATGTTTAAAATAAACTTCCCAGTCTTGGTGTCGCCTGTAGTACACTGTAAAAAAAAAATCTGTAGTACTACTAGAAAATCTCTAGGCAACTGGAATTCCATAAACTTTTCTAGTAACCAATACAGCTTTTTCTCAAGTAACATTACTGCATTAAACTTAGTAAACAGCACAAATACTTTCTTAGTGAGCGTACTAAGAAATCATTAGTAGACATTACAGGTGCTTTTTTAGTTGGAATACTAAGAAATGATTAGGAGTATTACAGATACTTCTCTTGTATCTTCACTAAAAAAGTCTTAGTAGCCGTTACAGGTCATTTTTAAGTATGTTTACCAATAAATGGCTAGTAGTTTTACAGATACTTCTCTTGTATCTTTACTAAGAAATTCTTAGTAGTCATTACAGGTATTTATTTAGTATATGGTTAGTAATATTACTAACCATTTCTTAGTGAAGGTACAAGAGAAGTATCTGTAATACTATTAATGATTTCTTAGTATGTTCTCTAAGGAAATCTGTGTACTGTGTACTAAGTTTAATGCAGTAGTGTTACTTAAGAAGAAACTGTATTGGTTACTAGAAAAGTTTATGGAATCCCAGTTGCCTAGAAATTTCCTAGTAGTACTACAGATGTTTATTAAGAAATGGTTACTACTATTATAGATACTTCTTTTGTATCTTAACTAAGAAATTGTTAGCAGCAGTTACAGGTCTTTTTTAGCATGTATATTATGAAACCTTTAATAGAATTACAAAAACTTTTGTACATTCATTTTCATATTACAGAATTTATAAGAAATCATATGTAATGCTTCTAAAGAAACTGTAGTAATGTTACAGCTACTATTCTCATAATTTACACTAGAATTGTAAAGAGGTAAGGTAATACCAGTTTGGGAAATTTGAAAAAATAAGAAATATCTAATAATTATTAAGCCAAATACTCTGCAACAATTTTCTTTATGCCTTTCATATTTTATGCTACAAAATTTGCTAAATAATTTCAACTTTTCTTTTTTCATTAAATATAGAGGCACCCTTTAATATAACTTCCATGTTTTTTTTTTTTTTTTCCCCTGTTAAATTTTCAATCTAAAGAATAATAAGTGCATCTATATTTAGTATACAAATATTTTAATGTTAATAATTATATTTAAACTAAATTAGGTGTGTAGAATATAATATTAAAGAAATATTTCACTTACTATATTCCATATTCTTTTTAACTGCTCTAAGTAGCATTTGCAATGTAACTGCATATTCATTATTTTTTTTAAATAATCGATTACCACTACTCCGCCCTTGTAAATTCCGTAACACTTTTTAGTTATTTATAATTGCTTTAATGGTTGTTTATATATACATGTTTGTAATAAATACATATTTCACAAATAATTTTCTTTGATTTAAATATGTATCTTGTTTTATTATCTTTTTAGTAAACTATACTTATATGTTTAGTAATTTCTTTAAAAAGGGATTTTCGCACAGAAATAGAAATAAAAACACCAATGCAGAAAAAAGTTCTACCCACCGCCCCATATTTCATTTCAAGCAGCATTCTTTTATAATATGTAGACTTGAAATATAATTTTCCTTTTGATATTGTCTTTATTTTATTTAATTTTTTTGGACTTAAGTTTACAATTCCTGTCAAAAACCTCATTTTTAAGAAATCACTAATGCATATACTTATATATTAACTTCAAATAATAATTTTACTTGGTGCAAAATTACTTAAGTTCTTTAAAATTTATGCAATAAATTAGTTTTTTTTTTTTTTTTTTTTTTTTTTTTTTTTTTTTTTTCAAATTAAAATCAATGCTATATGTTAAACAGAACCAGAAACCCAGAAACAAAAAGGGCATGGTGCTATTCACTAAAAAAGGCTGCAACAGAAAAAGGCACTTTTGAAAAAAAAAATAATAATAATAATGCTTTTGAAAGGAGCGGAAAAAAAGGTAGGAAAATGTAATTTTGAAGTATGATAAATCAAGTAACATTAATTTCAAATGATTTTATAATATAAAAATAAGAAATACAATTAAATTAAAACATGATTGAATAGTTTCATGCTCTTATTCATAAAGAAAAAAAAATGGGGCACACAAATTTAGAAATACATATATACAGAAATATTTTATTTAAAATCTTGGTTAAAACTAGTGGTGCATTTTACTATTTTTAAAAAAGGCAGGGTGCCTGTTGATACAGGTGTGAAATTATAGGTGCGAAATTTGTAAATTTGAAAAAGGGCAGGGTGATGCGCTTTTCAAAAATGGTCTAGACTGAGAGCAAAGCTGACACATATAGGCAGTGGCAAGAATTCATTTCTCTTCTTCTTCTAACCATAAACAGGGATGAGATTGACAAAAAAGTAAAAAATCTGCATGAACGACATATAGCAATAATGTTTATGAATTTCCAGCGGAATAAATATTATAATTGCTATTGAAATTTATATATTACATACAATTTAGCTTCAAGCAAATTAAAAAGAAACTTAGGCAGAATTAAGCAGAAATTATTTACTTACTGCAGTGTCTATTTTACAAAGTCTATTTTACCAAGATACAGAACACTAATAAAACAAGTGACATGAATTATTTCTTAAAAAATTGAAGAAAAGTCTGAAGAATCTCATCCCTGCATAAAATAAAGCTAACAATGCACTAAGTTATTTGAAAACTATTTCAAATTATTGATTTTTCAAGATTTTTAAAATAATTTTCTAGCACAACTCTTTAAAAACAAAATAAAATACTTACTCTATTAGACTTATTTAAAAAAAAACAGGGCTGCCACAGTGAAGCAATTTTCTAAATTTTGCTTATGTTCTTTTTATTTATTTTATTTATTTATTTATTTTTTTTTTTTTTTTTTTTTTTTTTGGAGCAATAATATACAATTATTTTTAAATAGTGGTAACTGAAAAAAAAAAAAAAAAAAAAAAAAAAAAAAAAATAGTTGTCAATGTCTGCCCATCATTAGCTGAAATAAGAAATCACATATACAATAAAAAAGAAACAATTCAGATGGTTTGCAATATACTCTTCATTTATTGAAAGTACAAATTATATATATTAAAAGGTATATATGACTAATATTCAATAACAACAATACATTTTACAAAGTTTTCTGCAGACAGTGTTCGGAGACTGCTAAACATTGCCAGTTCTTTGGGGGAAGCAAGTAGTCACTTTACTTATCAATACATTTAATGCATCAAAATCTGCAATCTTGGTATACTTTCTATGAAGGTAACAATAAAATGGGAATTGCTCCAAACATCAGATTAATCTTTCCACCTGTTTTGATAATGAAAGAATGAAAATTTTCAGAGATAAAATTGATACTAGTGCAAACACAAGATAATTACACTGATGTATGCAAAAACATAATAAACAAAATAATGAAATTGAAACTGTCTTACTTCTTTTTCTACTGCTCGAACAAAAAAAAAAAAAAAAAAAAAAAAAAAAAAAAAAAAAAAAACTTTTATATTTTGTTATAATATAAATTTCAGGTTTTATGAGCTTAATAATGTAAAATTTTTCAATTAATATGCGTTCTGCAAATCTGACAAATTAAAAAAAAAAATGTTAGAAATCTGATTTTGCGGACTCTAAGAAAAAAGGCGAAATTTATACTGTGAAAATTAACTTCTGGTATAACTAGAAATAATTTTGGAGATGAGGGAGGGATTTAGGTATTAAAATTATTTTTACTACAAAGCATGGATGCAACTTTGAAATTTGGCTAAGACTGAAATTATTCTGAATCCCCCCCCTACCCCCCAACTCACATGAATGCACACACATACACTTGCTTCGATGCATCACTTAAACAAACTTCAACACGTTGAAAATTATATGCGGTAAAATACAATTATGTTGAAAAAAAAATTTTTTTTTAAAGTACATTTGAAACAATCATATCCATGTCAACAGTATTTGAAAAGTTTAATTTAGACAGGGTAAAGCGAAAAACAATAAAGTTGACAGCTATGACACATAAAATCAAGGGGAATTCTGAGTAGAAATTTTTCGTATGAAAGTCACAGCAAATTTTCTGAAAGGTTACAGACTTGTATAAAACCAAAAACTTCCTGTGCACGTAATATTCAGTCAAAAACTTTCTGCAAATTAATTTAATATTGGATGTAATTCACGTTTTTTCTGTGATTAATGGTCGTAATTCATGTTTTTTATGCGATTTATGAATGTAATTTGCACTTTTGAGTGATTTAGGAACATAATTCGCATTTTTTATGCAATTCATGAATGCAATTTACATTTGAATGCAATTCACATTTCGATTTATGGACATAATTTGTTATTTTCATGTGATTCACAGATGCAATTTGCATTTTTGAGCTTTCTGCCAACTAAATTTGCATGTTTTGAGCAATCTATGGATGTAATTTGCATTTTTTATGGGATTTATGAATGTAATTCACGTTTTTTACACGATTCATGAATGTAATTTGCGTTTTTATGCAATTTGTAAGCATAAATTGAGTTTTTTTACACGATTCACATATGTAATTAGCGTTTTCTGAGAGATTTATGGACATAATTAGTGTTTTTCTGTGATTCATGGATGTAATTCGCATTTTTTAGCGATTTATGGACATAATTCATGTTTTTTACGTGATTTATGAATGTAATTTGCATTCTTTGAGAAATTTATGGACATAATTCACGTTTTTTATGAGATTCATAGATGTAATTTGTGTTTGTTACTCGATTTATGGGCATAATTCTCTATTTTTATGAGATTCATGCCTCATAAATGTAATTTGTGTTTTTTTTTATCTTTCTGCCGATGAAATTCCTGTTTTTTGAACGATTTATAGGCGTAATTCGCATTTTTTATGCAATTCACAGTTTTAATGCAATTTATGAATGTAATTAGTGTTTCTTTAAACGATTCATAAACGTAATTCATGTTTTTATGCAGTTTATGAACGTAATTAGTGTTTTTTTTTACACAATTCATGGATGTAATTCTCATTTGAGAGATTCATGGATGAATTTGTGTTTTTATGCTATTCATGCACGAAATTAGTGTTTTTTTACGAAACCTACACACGAAATCTGCGTTTTATATGCGATTTATGTATGGAATCTACACTTTTAGTGCGGTCTTTGGACGAAATTCGGATTTTTGACACAACTTTTGAATGAAATTCATGTTTTTTTGTTCGGTAATTTGTCCTTTTTTTACATGATTCTTTGTTCAAATGCATGTTTTTTATGCCATTCTGTCGAAATGCATGTTTTTTTATGCCATTCTTTGTCGAAATGCATGCTTTTTACGCGATTCTTTGTTGAAATTCACGACTTTTTTGAGGTCTTTTAACATTCTTGTTAACAGTAAAAAATTCGTTCATAAAATTGAGAGAATATTTATTTTTTGGCACTAAAAAAGTTATAAAATAAAAATTGTTTCTTTCTTAAAATTTTCTGCTTACGGCGTGTGTCTTTATTGTACAACTCTGGTTACAGTTTAGGAAAGGGGGTGGATACCTACCCGTCACTAACTATATGCTTTTTTTTTCTATAATCTTTTAACGAAATTTGCAATCTTTTGACAAAATGTGCCACTTTTTTGCGAGTTGTCAAAATTTGTGTCTTTTTCGTGATCGATTTCGAAATTTTAATCTTTTACACAATCTTTTGATGGATTTTTTAAAAACTAAATTTGACGAGTTATTTTTTCCCAATCTTTCTCTGAAATTTGGGTTGTTTTTCTATGATTTTTTGACGAAATTTGCATATTTTAAAGGATTTTTTTAAGGAAATCTAATTTTTCTGCTATTTTTTGACGAAATTCTCTGCGATTATTTAATGAAAATCACATTTTTCTGCAATTCTTTGATAAAGATAATTTCACGACACATTGGAGACCACGTTGTTTTATTGAAATAATGTCTTTTTCACAATAATTTCATGGAAATCTTTTTCATGATTCTTCGACAGAAATTGCATACTTTCTACAATCCTTTGATGAAATTGGTTTTTTTTTTTTTCAAATATTTTTTAACGATCCTTTAATGAAAATAGTCTTTTCTGTGATTCTTTGATGGAGATTGCATCTTTTATGCTATTCTTATATGAAGTGGTCATAAAGTGAGGCTATTTCAGATGAAGATTCTTTACATTTTATGTAAATTCTGATGAATTAATTTTTTTTTTTTTATCTTTTAAACTTAAAAATTTTTCCGCCCCGCTTCCATCCGTGTGAATTTTCAAAAGACTGAATTCTGTTGTGTGGATGAAAAACTTGCACCCATGCTACAAAATAAAAAATAGAAAAGTTTTTTTTACAGGGTTCCCAGCAAAACACAACTGGCGAATTCCCAGACTTTCCCTGACGAAATTTCAAAAAATTCTCTCGCCAAATGGGACATACAGCAAAATTTGCTATTTATTTTCACAATTTTTTGCCAAAATCAGCAATTTTTTTCTGCAATCATAATGCAAATTGTTTGATGGATTTTTTTTTCATGACTTTTATGAAAAAACTGATTTTCCATGACTACATTGAAATTTCCTGACTTTCCATGATGCTGGGAACCCTGTTTTAATTTTAAGATTTGTAGCTGCATGTTTTTTATAATTCAATTAGAGATTACTATTGCAGGGTTAGCAGTTAGCAATATATATATATTTATATACAGTAAAACCCCGATAATTTGGATTAATCAGGACCAGACCCAATCCGGATTATCGGAAATCCGGAGAAATAGAAAAAGAAATGAAATAAAATAAAACATACTTAAAAATAATCTTTAACTAATTGATTATTTACAGACAGTAGAAATGTTTACTTTGTAATAAAAAGTTCGTAATTTTTTGTTGTGACAGTTTTCTATACCTTTTGCGAGCCTACGGTCATGAATATGCATGAGCATAAGTAGTTTGTTGGGTGTAGTTTAATTAAGAGTTTAAATAAGAAAGCTTAAGGTATTCTTCCGAAAAGATTTCAGAATTTTTTTTTTATTCAGAATACAACGATGAGACAAGTTAATGTTATGGAAATTAGCCAAATCGCTTCTCAAACTTGAAAAAAGAATAAACCGATCCAGATTAGCAGGGTCCAAATTAGCGGGGTTCTACTGTGTGTACATATATATTTAAGGAGAAAAAAATGGTTCATTTAGATTAAGCTAGGGATGCACAACCTGTGGCCCGCGATGGGTTAACGTTGTGGCCCGCGAGCTCTGTCAATTTACAACTGGAAAAAATTGCAATTTTTGTGCATATGTGATAGGAAAAAATCGTAAATTTCGTCAATCTGCAGGAAAATATAAATTTTCGTCACTTAAGAAAATTGTAAATTTCATTGATCGGTACCAAAATATCGCAAATTTCATTAATTAAGTGCGAAAAAAAGGGAATTTTGTCGATGAAGCTTGTAATAATCGCAAGTTTCACTTATCGGATATTGAAAAATCGCGAATTTTGTCCATGAAGTTAGGCAAAAAGTAGCAAATTTCTCCAACCAGGCACAGAAAAATCGTGAGTTTTGTCGATCAGGCATAGAAAAATCATGAATATTGTCGGTCTTACACAAAAAATCGCACATTTCGTTGATCAGGCAAGAAAAAATCGTCAATTTTCTAGATGATGCTCGAAAAAATTGCAAATTAAGTTCATCAGTTGCAAAAAAAAAAAAAAAAAAAAAAAAAAAAAAGGGCATGTTCTCTCGGTTTATCGCATGAAAAAAACCTCGAATATCGTTGATCAGGTACGGACGAATCGCGAATTTATCGATGACACGAGGGAAAAAATGAAAATTTAGTTAATAGGCTGTGAAATAATCCTGAATTTTGTCAATTTATCCTGAGAAAAAAAAAATCGAGAGTTTCATCTTCCTGCATAAAACAATGCAGATTTCATCAGTTAGTACAAAAATCACAAATTTCGCTGATCTGGCGCGAAAATGCGTATTTCTTGAATTAAAGGTGGAAAAAGTGCGCATTTCATCGATCGAACAGCGAAAAATTGTGCATGTTATAGATCGGATTCCGAAAAATCGCAAATTTCGTTGATCGGAGACGGGAATATTGCGAATTATGTTGATCACTCGCATAAAAATTGCTAATTACGTCGATTAGGTTCTAATAAATCTCAAATTTCCTCCACTGGGAGAAGAAAAATCGCTAATTTCCTCGATCAGCTGTGGATAATCACGAAATTTGTCGATCAAGCGAGAAAAATCGCTAATTTCGTCGAATGACTTTGTAAAAATCATGATTTTGTAATTTCATCGATCGTATGTATAAAAATTGCGAATTTCGTTGGTCAAGCGCGGGACATTCATGAATTTTGTTGATTAGGCTCGAAAAAATTGTGAATATTATTGATCGTGCTAGGAAAAATCGCGAATTTCGTAAATCAGCTTTGAAAAATAGGAGATATCGTTGATCAACTTTGTAAAAAAACGAATTTTGTTGATCATGCAAGGAAAAATTGTGATTTTCATCGATCAGCTTCGTAAAAATTTCAAATTTTGTTGATCGGGAGCGGAAAGATCTTTAATTTTTTCCGATCGCCTTCGTAAAAATTGCGAATTTTGCTGATTATGCGAAGAAAAGCTGCTTATTTCGTCAATCCTGCGAAGGAAAATCGCAAATTTTGTAGATCATGCAAAGAAAAATCGTGAATTTCATGGATCGGTTTCGTTAAAACTGAATTTCGTCGATCAGGCGAAGAAAATAGCTAATTTAGTCAAACGGCTTCAGAAAAATAGTGTTTTTGTCAACGAGGTTCGGAAAAGTTGCGAACTTCGTCAATCAGTTTCAGAAAAATCGCGAATTTCGCCGATCATGTGAAGGAAAATCGAGAATTTCGTTGTTCAGGTGCGGAAAAATCGCGAATCTCGTCGATCATGTCCTGAAAAAAAATCGCAAATTTCGTTGATCATGAGAGGAAAAATCACCAATTTCGTCAATCGACTTTGTAAAAATAGCGAATTTTGTTGATTAAGTGCAAAAAACGCCTGCATTTTCTCGATCGGTTTCATAAGAATTGCGAATCTTGTTGATCAGACAAGAAAATGATTCAAACCTTCTCGTTCAGCTTCATAAAAATTGCAAATTTTGTCAATTGGTTTTGTAAAATGTGCAAATTTGGTGGATCAGGAGTGGAAGAATTACAAATTTTGTTAATCGGGCACAGAAAATCGGGAATTTCGTTGTTCAGGCACTGAAATTCTTGTTGATCGGCTCCTTTTCTCTTTCGTTCATAAAATTCGCATTTTTTTCAGTACCAGCAATTTATGCTTATTTTTTAGCACTTGTAATAAAGCAAAATTTACTCTCTTGAAAAAAGTCAAAGAATATTTTTACATCTTGAAATTAAACTTGAAACATCTGTTATATATAAACTAAAATCTGCTGATATATCCTTACCATGCAAATTAAATTTTTTGACTGGGTAAGCAAACTTAAAGGGGTAACACCCCCCACACACACACCCCCGCCATTCCCTTCTAAAATCATATTTTTTATCCGATTATAGGCCACAGATCATGATGTGGCCCTCGACCACTCAGACATATTTCTAAGTGGCCCTTTACTTGAAAAGGTTGTGCACCCCTAGTTTAAGCTATTAATTTTTAAATTTCATTTCCAATTGCATATAATGCATATCTGTTGATAAAATAAATGTTTTTGGATATTATATACCTACATGGGTGCAAGTTTGAAATTTTGCCAAGACTGAAAATATTTTGACACCCCACCCTCCCACTGAGTGAGAACATAAACACGTAACTCGTGTTTTTTTCCATGACCATATGATGAAATTAGTTTCTTCCCTCTATCTTTCGACAAAATTTTCAACTTTTCTACAATATTTTGCCGAAATTTGTGATTTTTCTACGATTTTAAACCGAAACTTGCGATTTTTCTACAGATTTCAGCAGAAATCTGCGATTTTTTGATGAAATCCAAGTATTTTATACAATCTTTTGATGAAATTCACGTCTTTTTCGTGATCATTGTACAGAAATTGCATCTTTTTCGCGATCCTTTCGACAAAAATTGTGTTTTCTCTGCTATCATTTGATGAAAATCGTGGGTTTTTTGCGATCATTTCACAGAAAGCGCATTTTTTTTCTTGATCTTTTGGCAAAATTTGAGTCTTTTCCGCGATCCTTTGACAAAAAATGTACTTATTTTGTATTTTTTGGCCGGAAATAGTGTCTTTTTTTAGAATTTTTGACAGAAATAGTGTCTTCTCACGATGCTTTGGCAAAATTTGCATCTTTTTCATGATCCTTTGACAAAAATTGTGGAATTTTTTGCGATCATTTGATGGAAATCTCTTTCTCAATCCTTTGACAAAATTCACGTCTTTTCCACGATCCTTTGATTAAATTCATGCGATTTTGCGCTTTTTTGTGATTATTTGACAAAAATTGCATCTATTTAGTATTCTTTGATTGGAAATAGCATCTTTTTCGTGATTCTTCGACAGGAATTGGTTTATTTTTTTTAAACTTTTTGACAGAAAACTCATCTTTTTTTTTGCGATCATTTGACAGAGACCGCATCTATTTCGCATTCTCTGACCGAGATGACGTCTTTTCCGCAATCTTTTAACAAGAATTGACTTTTCTTCACAGGCTTTTAATAAAAATTGTGCCTTTTTTCACAATTCAATAGTTTTTTGCAATCTTTCGACAGAAATAGCGCGTTTTTCGCGATCTTCGACAAGAATCTCATTTTTCCCGCAAGCTTTTGAGGGCAAATGTGTCTTTTTTGCAGTCCTTTGACAGAAATAGCACTTTTTTTCACGATCATTTCATGAAAATCATGTTTTTTTCCGTGATTCTTTGATGAAAAGCACGTGTTTTTCACTATGCGCTTCTGTTCTCGGAGATTTTTCTGTCTTGTTTCTGTCCTCGGGAATTTTTAAGAGACAGAATTTCGTCTTAGGATGGAAAAACTTGCACCCATGATTATATCAGTAATGTAACAATATAACATTTTAAAATATTCAAATAGTTGCAGTCAACTATGTTGAGAATTGAAATCATTTCTAATTTAAACATTATTGATAACAGCTATATCTTATGTTCAAAGCAAAATTTGCCCTACACAGTGTAACATTGATACCTTGAAAATCTTATTAAGAAACTTTTGATTAACAATTTAATAATACATATTAGATACAATTCAATGAATATATATTATTCTGAGATTATTTTTAATGTACAAAAACTTCTGGTTATTTTGTTTCTCGACATCTAAATTGAAAGATTTTCTGGAATAGGGAAGATTACCTTTAAAGAATTTAAGAGTATGTATTAAGATATGAAGTTGAATCTTAATCTTTTCGGTTACATGCTAAATCTAATGGTAAAAAAGTGTTGATTTGACACTCGTAATTAAACTCTTTGAAGATAACATTCCCTCAATCCAGAAAATTTTACAGTTTGACAGAAACCTTAAAGAATATATAGTAGACTCCCTCAAATCCACAAATTCCTGAAATCTGCACATTACAGATGTAAATAATGAAACTCAATTTAGATGTCATGACAAATTTCAGAATACTTTACTTTTATAACATTCAGTATGTATTTTAATAAGTAATTCTAAATATTATCAATATGACAAAACTCATAGTTTTTCAAGGATTTTTTTTATTTATTTTTTATTTTTTTAGAAAATAAAGATATTGCTTTTATTGATAAATTTATTGATAAATATTTGGTAAAAAGATTTTAATTGTGCATTAATCTAGCTTTAATTATTAACCCTGGTTAAACCTGAAATAAAACTTTCTTACTTTATGAATTTGATGCGATTTAATAGGGTATGTTTAAAAATATAAGTTCATTAATTAAAAGAAAATGCACCTATCTTTATTATGCATATTTAATTAACCCTTAATTTTAATAATCTAATCATTTTTTGATGTCTGGTACAACTCTATTTTTAACTACTCTTCAGTTGGCACATTTTAAAAAGAAAATACAGACAAAATCTATTCAAAACAATGAAGATGAAAAATTCTATAATATGTTTTAATATTTTTTTTTTTTTTTTTTTTTTTTTTTTTTAGCTGTATACCTAAATATAATCCTTAAGTATTTATAAAATTAAAACCAGTTAGAAATAATTCTTTAGTTAAGGGAAAAAATTGAGTTTGGGAGAAAATTTTACAAAAATATTTAAAAAAAATTGGGCACTACTTGGTTATCCAGGCGACCAATTTCGCCAAATTATACAAATCACCAAACTAATAGCAAAATTATATATATTGACATATTTTTTATTTGAAATAACGAAAAAAAAAAACCAAACAATTAATAGAATATTCATAAAAATACAAATAAAAAGCATTTAATGATGTTTTAAACATATTTATCATATTTAGTGCCATTAAATGAAATATTCGCGGTCATCCACTATTGACATTTAATCTTATTGGTTTTGCAATAAATTTTGCCGACGGGATAACCAAGTAGTACCAAAACTTATTTTAATTGTAAAAAACAGTCCAAATATATAAATTTTATACTTAATGTGTATAACTTGGTAAGTATGAGTACGTTGTGCATGAAGTAATCAAGTATATAGTATAATTAGAATGATTTAATTTTCACAATTATATGTTTAGAACATTGGAAATTCAATAGAACCAACATAGGGGAACATGAAAAACATGGGGAAAAAAACAAGAAAAACTATGTGCCTATAAAAGAATTTTTTTGAAGAATTAATTCTTTGAATCACTTACTTGGTTAAAAACATCAGTATAAATGCAGACGTAGAGTCACATCATCCGAAATCGTCCAGGGTCTTGGTCATCTTCTTAACATTTTAAGACGTCCTAACCAAAAAGAAAAAAAAAATCAGATATGCTAAACTATCTTCTTTAGAATTTATCATTTAATTGTACATTTACTACTTTAGAAAAAAAAATTGCTTTGAAACTGCTTGCAAAATTTCTGAAAAATAACGTTGGTCTTAGTTATGCGATGGATGCAAGTTTGAAATTTTGCCAAAACTGGAAATATTTTACATCTCTCCCCTCCCCCCCCAATGAGTCTAAGTGAGCACATACACACACAAGTAACTTGCATTTATTTTTCACGATCCTATGATGAAATTTGTGACTTTCCTGTGATCTTTTGCTGAAATGTGCACTTTTTCTACAATCCTTAACTGAAATTTACGATTTTTTGACGAAATCCAACAATTTTCTAACGAATATGTTTTTCAACAATATACAATCTTCTAACAAAATTAGCACTTTTTCTGTGATCATTTGACAAAATTCATGCCTTTTTCACTATCTTAGGTCAGAAACCATGCCTTTTTTCATGATCTTTCGACTCCAGAAATCGTGTTTTTTCTGCAATCATTTGATGAAAATCGCTTTTTTTTATAAACATTTGACGGAAATTGTCTTTTTCGCGATCGTTTGGCAAAATTTGCATCTTTTCCAAGATTCTTTGACTAAATTTGCACCTTTGAGATCATTCTGATAGAAATTGCGTCTTCTCCCAAATCGTTTTATGAAAATCTTTTTTTTGCGATCATTTGACGAAAATCACATCTTTTTTGCAATCCTTTGACAAAATTCACGTCTTCTCCACGATCCTTTCACAAAATTCACATCTTTTTGATAGAAATTGTCTTTCGTGATTCTTTGACAGAAATCATGTCTGTTTCCCGACCTTTTGACAAAAATAGTCTTTTCCAAGACCCATTGACGAAATTTGCGTCTTTTTCATGATCCTTTCATAAAAGTCACTTTTCTCTGCAGTCATTTGATGAAAATAGTATTTTTTTGCAATCATTTGATGAAAATCACAGTTTTTTTGCGGTCGTTTTGCAAAATTTGCGTCTTTTGAGATAATTTGAGTTTCCTCTATAATCATTTGATAAAAATCTTAATTTTTTTTTTTCATTTGGCAGATATTATGTCTTTTTTGAGATCTTTTGACAGCGACTGCATCTATTTTGCATTCTTTGACCGAGAGTGCATCTTTTTCACGATCTTTTGTCAGAATTAGAGTCTTTCTCATGTTCCTAGGACAGGAATCTTGTTTTTTCTGCAAGTTTTTGACAGAAGATGCTTTTTTTTTTTTTTGTTATTCTTTGACAGAGACCATGTCTATTTGGCATTCTTTTTCTGAGATGGTGTCTTTTTCGTAATCCTTTGACGGAAACAGTATGCTTTTCATAATTTTGCAATGGAAATGGTTAAGGGTCCTTTAACAAAATGGCATGTTTTTCGCAATCCTTCGACAACCCCCCCCCCTTTTTTTTTTTTTTTTTTTGCAAAATTTTTACAAAAAATGCACCCTTTTTTTTTTGCAATTGCTTCACAAAAATCTTTTTTTTTTACGATCATTCGAATCTTCATTGCATCTTTTTTGAGAAGCGCATCTTTTCTGCGATCCGATTCCGTCCTTGGAAATTTTTAAGACTGAAAACTTTCACCCATGTAGTTATGGCACATTTTTACAAAATTCTTTATAAAAAAATTTTTTTTCTAAATGATATAGCTTAAATTACAATTTTTATCAGTAGTTACAAAAAATTGTAAATTTCACCAATTTGCTGTGAAAAAAAGCATGAATTTCATTGATAGAGCGTAGAAAAAGAAATTTTGTCGATGAGGATTGGAAATTTTGTTGAATGCAGGGTTCCCAGCAAAACATGACTGGCGAATTCCCTGACCAAATTAAAAAAAAATTGTGCAACAGTGGTGAGAAGATTTGGACAATTTTCTTTAATGAATGCCAAACCTTCATTATTTTCCTCTACACTAAGTGAAATTTCATTTTGAATTAAAACAGAGGAATTTAATAAAACTAGCAATATGACAGCCATTAAAAGCTTATTCATATCTTGCTTTAAATTTTGTAATTCTATCTTTACCTAATGTCTTATTTTTAAAAAATTATAGCATATTATTAATAATAAGATCAAAGTTAAAATTAATTTGTAAAACATTATATAAAAAGTAAGAATTAAGATTTTAAGTTTTAAATTAAAACAACAACAATGTATTACTACGCACACATCATTCGTCTACGATTTGTGTCTACGATATACAAACTAGTTATTTTGGTTTTGGAATGTTTTTTAAAAATTCATAAGCTTTAATTGAAATTTAACAGTGTAATATGGCAAGTTTTAAAACTTGTTCCTTACATGTAGTATCTGATTTTTTGGTGAACATTAATGAATTTGTTTAATTATTAACTTGTGAAACAAAAAAAGATTAAAATCATTTAGTTGCAAATATTGGCAAACACAATATGATTTATTATTAAGCGTTTCTGTGTTTTGCCTCATAGTCTAAATTTTTTAACAAAATAACAAAGAATTAAAAAATTAGGAGGGGGGACACCTGGACTTAACCTGCACCTGCCACATTCTTTCTGATAGCAATCCTGACAATACCAGAAAAAGACCTGCTACTTATTTAGACCAACTTCTTATTTCTCTGCTAACTAATTTCTAGCATTTAAAAAAAAAAAAAAGAAAAATTGATTAAAATCAGCTGATTTAAATCTGTCAATTTAAATCATGCCAACCCTGATGTCAATACAATACTCATGAACAGCAGTTTCAACCCATGTTTAACGAATTAGGCTCAAACAAAAACTTTGCTTGCTGACAATATTGCATTATTCAAGCATTCAAAACGTAAACAAACAGATGGGGGCAAGTCGAACTTTAAGTCTAATTTACATTATTAATATTTTTAATGACGTACAATAAAATAAAACGGCGATAATTGTGATTAAAGAGTTGTTTTTATTAATTTTAAATTATATTTTGACTGAGCTATCAGGGGTAATTGTACAAAAGGCTGCAAACACGTATAGTTTGCGATATATTTGTTATTTTGTAAATAGCGTGCATGGGAAAATTGAGATTTCAAATAAAATTAAATAAGTAGATTAGTTTAATAAAAGATTTTTATGGTCCCAAAACATGATTAACGAACTTGAACGATACAATATTTATCCCAGACTATTAAATCTCAAGTTACAATATCAAAGATTACCAGTAGATTAATTAACATTTCATTTTTAAAATTATTTAATCAAAGAGAGAGAAAGAAACGAAAAAAAAAAAAGTTTTAAATTGCATAAACTACGCACAGAATATTAGTAATACTCGCGACAATTGACAAGCAAGGTTTAAGTTAGGCCTAAAAGAAATAAGAGATTAACTTTTAATAAAAATAAACTGAATATTTGTAAATGTTTCTAGCTTAAATAAAATGTAACTTACCTTAAAAACATGAAAATCATTTCACAAAACAAAATTCAACTTGCTCACGAGGTCACTAGCGACTTCGCCGCTCGCCGGCGGGCTGGCCAAAGACCTTAGAGGTTGGTTTGTTGACTGGTTGATTCAACACTCCGCATCAATTACAGCAATTTGATGAGTAGCTTTACAACAAATACTTGTGTAATGTTTTGCGAAGCGATTGATTACTAAAGATTATCTAGTAATTATAATAATGACTGTAAAGATACTTAATATATTTATGTGAAAACCCATATTTTTTTTTTTGCAGTGTATAGACACTAAAGAACACTCATTAAATTTATTGTTTAAATTACCTTCTAGAATTGTTTAAATTACCTTTATACTTTTTAAATATATGCGTGCAAATCATAAGCATCGATATAGATACATCTTTGGTGATATTTTTAAATAATTTTAAACTAGTTTTTCTGGTCCCTCGAAATATTTGTCTCAGGACTAAGAAGGTTAAGAGTGTATTCGAAAAAACGCTTTTCCACCTTCAACAGTTCAAAAATTTTCGATACAATTTCAGACACATTTTTAAAAGTAGAAACATGAAACTTGCTGAGGGGATTCTTGAAGGGACATATGAGGTGCCGTGTGATGTCTTTTTACGCTCTGATTTATAAACAATTACCTTCTCACTATGATCCCCCTTTTTTTTTCGTTCACAGATCTCCCGCTTCAGAAAAATTGGTTCAAATGTCGTTTTTGATTGCTTTTTTTGCAATGCTTTCTGCATTTATCAAAGAATCGACAATCACGGCACCTTGTGTGCACCTAAATAAGACATTTTGCCAGTATGATGCATATGAGAGCAAAAATGAATTAAAAAATAAATCGGAAAATAGGCAGTTTGAATCGAAATACACCCTTAAGGGTGTATTCGAAAAAAAACTTTTCCACCTTCAATAGCTCGAAATTTTCAGATACAATTTTGGACATATTTTTAAAAGTAGAAGCATGAAACTTGCTGAGGGGATTTTTGAAGGGACGTACAAGGTGCCGTGTGATGTAATTTTTCGCTGATTTAATTAGAATTTGATTTATAAGCAATTATTTTCTCAGCGTGACCCTTTTTTTCGCTCGCAGACCTCCCACTTCGGAAAATTTGGTCCAAAATCGGTTCGAAATGCCGTTTTTGATTGCTTTTTTTTGCAATATTTTCTGCATTTATCAAGGAATTGATAATCACGGCACCTTGTATAGTTTCTAAATAAGAGAATTCAAAAGTTTGGTGCCTTTGAGAGCAAAAATGAATCTAAAAATAAATCTGAAAAAAGGCAGTTTGGATCGGAATACACCCTTAAAAGAATCGCAAACGGTGGAAAGAAAATCGAGCAAATATTTATTATTATTATTATTACTAAAAACCTAAACACTAATGAAGTCATACAGTAAATGCCTAGACACATAATAACATTACTATATGTAAACAATAGCACAAGTATTTGTTAAAACAACATAATACTCCATTTAAAGACATGTACTATTAAGTATACCAGACTCAAAAGAGTTAAATTGAAGAATAAAAACGTTTGCGGATAAAACGCTCCTAAATATTAGTTATACTTTCACGACTGTCCATTTCCGGCACAGTGTGTCCAACCCGGGCACACCTAATTTTAATTCCAAACTTGCAATTGGCACCAAGAATTTTTTAAAGAAATTTCGGTTTTACAATGAAAGTCTGAACTTAGGTATTCGTAATTTCTACAAAAGTCGTTTTTAAATTCCGGTGTCAATCAATAATTTCTTACTTTATGAGCAGAATTTGCCTGCGCCGGAAAGAGTTAATGCTCTTCAATCCACTGTTTATTTAGTACTATCGAGGTTTGACTTTGACTATTACGTTTTCCACAAAGAATTTTCTTTTTCACAACCTGAGTAACAATTTTTTGTCTCCAAAGGAATTCTAAAGTTCATCGACTTCCCTCCCCCCTCACACACATACACCTTTTCTCTATCCCTCTCTTTAAAAAAAAAAAAAAAAAAAAATAGCTAAATTCTTATTGAGAATATGAAAATATGCAACAAACGCAGTTATATTTACCTTTATTTTTTTTTTTTAAACTGCTCTATTTATATTTATTATTGTTACTAATAAAGATTCCTTCTACTGCTTTACCAAAATATTTTATTTCCTAAAAGTGTCTTATGAAAGTGTGACTTAAAGAAAAAAAAAAATCTTTATCAGCCTGTAATATTTGCATAGAAATTACTTAAGATAACGTGAAATGAAAAACGATTTAAGAGTATTTTTTCACTATTATTAACAGAAATTGACAATTAACTTGATTGTTATCATGACTTGGATCTTGGATTATTTACATACTGAGCATGATTTAAATTTCAGTGAATACTTACATTTAAAATCAAGTGAGGTTTTGTAGGATGCTTGCAAATCAGTTTCAAACTCAAACATTTTTTTTTTTTTTTTTTTTTTTTTTTTTTTTTTTTTTTTTTTTTAGGAAGGAAACAAGAACAAAATCACAGATGTTCCGGGAGGTGGAAAGAGTGCACTAGTCTCTCACAGAAGGGACCAAACTCAGCAGTTTAGAATATTTTTTTATTCACCAGAATCCCAAACCAGAGGTGATCAGACAACCAAAGGCGATCAGAAGGAAGCAGTCATATATGCCACATTTAAAAGGAAATGAAAAAAGTTGTCCGATTTTAACATGTGCAGATTCTATGCGTTCATTGATAATTATAAAACAAATAAAAAGTAAAATAAAATAAATAATAATAAATAAAAATCTTCATGAAATGTGTCTTAGATTTTCGCGTCACCGTGTAGGTTAAACGAAATTAGTGAAAGCTTAAATAAAATTTAAATTGTGGTAACACTGGTAACCACTCTTATACTTTGCCTTATAAACACACTTATTACAATACATTAAGAAATTGCAAGACCACCGAAAATTCGTAAATGTAGAAAATGAATAAATAATATGCAACATAAATAATATGCTCTGTGTATTTAAAAATGATTACTTTCTACTTTAACAATCGACCACTTATCCATAGTACGGGGCGAGTCACATTAAAATAAGATTAGATCAAAACTCCGAATAACCTTTGAAAAGCGGCCGCGACCAGGGAAAACCCTTCCGAAACGGGCGAGGAGCCCGTTTCAGAAGCTTTAAAAATAAATACTTTCATGACAGTACAATTTTAAATATATACTTAAATTTTATTGAAAGTTACTACATTTTTTATAAACTCAGTAAAAAAGCTGTGTTATGGAATTATCACACGAGAATGTGTGTGATAATTCTCAATCAAATACTCTGTAAAAAAATTTCATTCCGTGTTAATTCATTCGATGATGCAAAATAGGCAAACACACCAAAACATAGTTGATTCAAATTTCAAAACACAGGGTGAAACTTCAACAGTGTTTCAGCTTTGTCATCTTATAGCAATAGCCAATCAAATAATAATAATAATAATAATTCTGAAGAAAAAAATGAAAGAAAAAAAACCCGCCAAAAATAGTTTTTCTGTAAAAATTACAAAATCCAACATTCTTAACAGAAAAAAAAAATTGTTTTTCTTCTAAACAATTTTTTCTATTTCTTTTCTTTTTTTCTTTTTTTCTTTTTTTTTCCAAGCATTTTTAGTTGGTTGGTTGGTTGGTTGATTTTTGACGTCCGATTATCTACGCTAGGGATATAGGACCAGGGGGGGAGTGCCCTTCGTGAGGGTCTTTCTAAGGGAACCTAACCCGTATTTACGCAAGGTTCGAAGAAAACCACGAAAACTCCGAACGGTTAGGCCGACAGCCGCGATTGGGTTCGAACCCAGCACCTGCCGTCTACCAGTTGAGAGGTCCGAACTTCTCAGCCACTGGTGGAGCCAAGCATTTTTAATATGCTGCTTTAGAGCCCGATGATATCAATTCTGATTACCTGCTCTTAAGTGCATGAGAAGATGTATCAGGTTCGAATCCTGCTTCAATATGGGATGTAGTGTGCTGGATTATGATTGGCTTTTTTGAAAGAATATAAACTCTTTTGGGTTCAAAATTTTACCAAGTCATGGTTCAACATTTTACCAATTCAGAGTTCAATATACACAAGTTTATAGTTTAGTTGGAGAACGAAATCTTGGTATAAACTGCAACATTTTCTTCTAATTATATTTCCCGACTAAATATCCTAAAGACTGCTATAATAAAATACATATTCCAACTTCTAATTATAATTTTAAAATAAATAAAGATAGATATTTTCTGGAAACTAGTCAAAAGGCTTACGAATTCCTTTTAAATCCGCCTAAGAAATTCCTCCTTATTAAATTTTCATCGTCTTATCTAACCAAAAAGAACTACGAACTCTGAACAGAGAACGACCATTAAAAATAAATTTATCAAATCCAAATTAGCGGGCGAAATCGAGGGCAGCGCGATGCCCATTTTCATTTCGTTAAAGGGGAAGAGAAATTTCGACCGGTTTCCTTTTCACAGATGTAGACGTTTCTGTATCCATAAATCTATAAGAGATGAATAGTCCAGTCAAAGGCATAGAACTTCATTAAATAGAGGATAAACGGCGGGCGAGAAAATGCTAATCGCTATCGCCAACCCCTTTCCTCCGGATAAATTGAATGGTTAAAAGGGAGTCCATTCGGTCCCCTTTTAAGAGGCAGACAGTTGATAATTATCGCCGGAAATTACAATATCTGGTATTCGGGAATCGCCGCTGTCCGAGAAATAGACTGCTGGCTTTGGTGCCTTATTTTCCGGAACTGGGAATGCTTTGCAGGAGTATTAAAGCATGGTGAGAATAAAGTGGGTAGGGATGAGGGTGTTTTGGTGGCGATCTCCAAAAGAGGAATTTTAAGCAGCAAAGGGGAAGAGGAATGAATCTCAGTGGTGCACAGATTTTATCCAGCTTATTGGTTCAGCTGGACAGTAGGTATTCAAGGAATAGGAGAGACTTTGCTTCGAAACTTATTCAAAAGTTTAAGATCTTTTTTAGGAATGTCGAAAAAAAAAATAAGTCTTATGATTTCAGAATATAAAATAACCAAATAATTTTGCGGACAAAAAATTTTTTTAGCACTATACAATCTATTCAGAAATTATGACTACTTTAATTTTGAAATTTTTATATAATTAAAGGTTTTAATTATAACGTAGCCATGTAAAATATGACGTTACAGCAGAATTGTTACAATAATGTTTCAATACATTTGAATAAAGTGATAAAAGTTTCAGCTATTTTAGATATCAGAAAAAGGGAAATAGTAAAATACTTTATTATCAAAAATTATATAACCATTTGTCCCCCACCCTTCAAAAAAGTATGAAAATCAATATGATATCGATTCCCCATTTTTTTCTTATAACCTCAAACACTCTGTCTTTTCACTAAAGTGGTCAGGTTGTGAGGGAGTGACCTTTGTAATAAAAACACTCTAGCATTTTTGAGATCGTGACGTCAATGATTTAACATGTGTAAGCGTGAAAAAGCGATACCTATCCTCTCTTTTACTTTTACTTTCTAGAGCGTGTGTGTCTCTTTCGGATTTTACAGTTATCTCGCGGTTATTAGGAATATGTAAATTGGTAATATCTCAGTTTGCAGCATATAATAAAAGCTTGGTATTTGAGTGTGTGTGGAGTGTCTCTAGCTGCATTAGCCAGCTAGTGGCGTCTAGGTGTGTCTCTGGCGACATTAGCCAGCAGTGCGTCTCTAGCGGCATAGCCAGTAGCGCCTAGCAGTGTGTGTCGAGCGAAGTGTGTCTAGCGATATTAGCCAGCTAGGAGTGTGTCTAGCGGCCTTGGACAGCTAGTAGTGAATCTAGAGCAAGCGATATCAAGTATTGGCGAGCCTCCAGTGAGTTGACAAGGAGTTTTGGGATTCGACTCGAGAAGTTGGCTGGTGGTAAGCAGTTAATAGTAATTACGTTGCCTAGTTCAAAGTTAATAAAGAAATATATCTACAGCCACGGGCTGTCTAATAAGATTTTATCTAGCAGCTTAGCCGAGAGATAGCTGAGAAGAAATCTGAAGTGCCCCGATTGAGCTAGTTACGGAGCTGTGAGTATGAATTTAATCTTTTAGTAGTGTTCTCAGTTGTTAAAATTACAGACTTGCTCCACTCCCCTTGAGCCCTTGTCGTTTTAAATAAACTGTTTTTAACTTAGTTCCTGAGTTATGTCTGCATTTAACCCCCAATAAGAGCACCCAACCGTTACAAATGACACCCAACGTGTGTTAACCGTTACAAGGTTTCAGAAATATTTTGTTAGTCTCTTATCTAGGAAGCTTTCAGAAAACTGTTTTTATTATTAGTTTAAACTCTGCGACTTAAAGTACCGCAAACGTTTACTATGGAATTCAAATCTGGATTACGACTGGGCCATAAAAGAACAAGAACTTTTGTAATCACTTCTGAGTAAATTAATGTGCATGGCAAGAACAAGAAGCAGTATCCTACCATAAAATCCACTCTGTACCATACAATAAAGGTTCAATTGGTATGAGATGATTATATAGCACATCTTAAAACTTTTCAAAGTCCCTAGGTTCTAAAATTTACTGTAAATCAAATAATCCATCATGAACAAACATTTCCTAAACCATTACGTAGCTTCCGTTCACTTGTCAACTAAAGCATAATTTCTTCAAGTAATGCAAATATTTATTAGATATGCAAGGCCATCAAGGTAAAATTGTTCTAATCAGAAAATATAATTTTGATTCACTCATTGACACATAACATAAATTTTTTAGCCCATTACCGTATTTCTTCTCATTGATGTTTCAAAAATATTTTTTTTTTTTTTAATTTTCTTAAGTTTAGTTCATTATTTGATTTAAGACTCTTCTAAACAGCGAAGTGTGATTTCTTTTTTAATTTATTAATTAGCTCTGAGATTTTTTTTTAAATGGCATTGTGAATTGCAGTAAGTCCCCTAATAAAATATTTTTTTTTCTCCTCATAATCAGACATTTTTCCCGTGGCCTCGTCAAGTAGATCGTGAATATCGCGATGAAAAACTCAAATTCTAATTATCTGCAAATGACTTTGCAAAATACTAACGTATGCCGTCTGATGATTCTGCACTGACATATAATACGCAATTTTTCTCGTGTGATAACAATGTGTGGGTATCACTGCAAGCTATGTGGATCTTTACTAACATCTTTTCATTACTTACAATGACTTTCCGCTTTCTGGATTTTTTTTTTCTATATATAACAATATTCTGAATGTAATTTATTATTATTTTTATTTATATATTTCTTTTAATGATGTAGAGTTTAGTCAATTTTATATTAGTATATTTTTATAATTATCTTAAAATTACAGAAACAGTTTAATTTTCTTTGTACTAATTTCATATCGATGACCAAATCAATTTAATCAATTGTTATCAATCATCTTAAAGGGACCAAATAATAACCAAATAAATTTAATCAATTGCAATCAGTCATCTTAAAAGGTATCTAAAATTTTTCAATATATAGAATTCATTTGGTTATCCAGAAAGCTGATTAATAAATTAGTCGTTTCATTGATTTCAAAATATAAGAAAGCGAAAGAATGTGCCACTTGTAAAACTAAAAAAATTATTAAATCTATTTGATTTTTAAATCAGAAGATTTTAAGAACTTTACCTTTTATGTGTACATTTGAATGAACAATTTTATATTTGAGAGAGGTGTAACAAGAAAATATTATTGACATGTGATGGGTGTAAAACCCCCACATCACTCAAACCAGACAATTCTGTAAAGAAAACGAACTATTGGAAATAAATTATAAAAAAAAGAAAGGAACAGAGGACAGTGGATTTACAACTCAGACAAGAAATTTATAGCGGCAATAAGACTGTGACGGACGCCCATAAATAAATGACAAAACAGAGACATTTTCATTATTGTGTATTTACGACAGGGCAAAAGGGGAAATCTCATCTCCGTGTGTGGTAGTAATTATCAACAACATAGACATTCTGACGACTAGGCCTGTAGAAGCCCCTAGAAAATTAAAATTAGGGGGCGTTCAAGTTAATAGTCAATTTAAGGACAGCCAATGAGACTGGAAGGGGAAAAAAATATGTTAAAAAGAAAACTGTGAATGGTCGAAGGATATTCGACTACAGAATAATTAGTATACATTTGATTCTAGAATTTTTGAAATAAGAGTCAGTCAGGCAGTCAGTCTACCAAGTGTGCTCGAGTGATAATCTTCGCCAATATGAGCCACGAAAGTGTGCCGGACTTCTACTCATGTGTCTGGATATGCATTTGCCTATGATGTCAGCAACTTTAGAGAAGGTATGCTTTTTACCGAATTATTCCCCCTTCTTTTGCCCACAACTATAGAGTATGATAAAAACAATTAAATAAGAGTGAAACACTTGCACGCCAATTGTCCCGCAAATTAATTCATTATGGTGATGATAACTCATAAATTTATGAAAGCAATTTTCAAGGTTGAAAATATTGTGTTACAAAGCATAAAATGTAATTATGCAGTAATGCCAACAGCTACAAAAAAATGAATAGATTTTTGATTTGATTATTTTGTATCTTTGTAATTTATTTATGTGAATGTATATATTTAGTGTATTATGTGTGTTCTGTGTTGTACAAATAAATGTTTTTGTTTTATAAATGACAAAGCATGGTATTAATTTATGGAGTATGTGTCGAAATTACTCTAGGTGCATGCTGATCAACGTTTCATAGGGATCTGATAGCATCAAAAAAAAAAACACAACGCATAAATTAATCTAAATTTTTTTGGATAAGAATATTTTTTTTTGGAAGAAATTTTAATTGGAAGTATTTTGTAAGGAATGTTATCATTTTATTAGAATTGTTATTATTATTCCTTAGGCTGCAGAAAATATTCTTTTCTCTAATCAGATCCTAGAAACATAATACGATCACTAACAGATTTAATTATAATTGTTGTAAAATAAATAAATTGGTTGATCAAATTGATGCACAATTTTGGGGAGAGAAATATCGGAGAGAAATCAAAGGTACTAAGGAAGCAATATGATTATTACAAAATATTTTTAGGTATGTAAAAATCTCTCCATCATCTCAACCCCCAAAAAATTGGTTGCCGTGATACCAGTTCCTTAATTATTTATTTTTATGTATTTAATTTGAATGATTAAAAGAACGAACTTGGTTGATTTTAGTACTTTAATAATATGGTAGTATTGTAATTTCTTTTAATTTGAGTACTTTAAAGAACCAAATTATTTTTCAAGAAATTAATTAGTTCCAATTTAAATATTATTACTGTCATATTAGAAGTAAATATTTAATTAATATTGTGATTATTTGATTTTTTTTAAGAGAAAAAAAATTTTTTTAATTTTGTGATTACTTGAATTCCTTTTGTGAAAAAAAAAAAAAATGATAATGAAATGAATGAATGATTCTGACAAATATACATTTTAAAGGAGATAATTAGATTGGAGATAAGATAGATTCTCTTTTGATTATAAGAAAATAGGAGTTGTTGTTAAAATTGGTATATATATACGTAAAATAATAAAATAAATAAAAATTTGTTTTTTTTCACATAATAAATTTTATGAATATGATACTAAACCGAGACATTGGCATGCAAGTGTATTTTTGTTTGAGATAATTGGCACATTTTTCAAAAAAAAAAAAAGTGTATATATATGTATGTTTACACTATTGAAAAAAAAAAAAAAAAAAAAAAATTAATCGTAAGTGGCACCGATTTCGCACTTTCACACACTTCATAATAATATTTATATAAGGCATTAAAATACAATAATAATAAAACAATATAAAGGTTCATGTATGGATATCATACGGCAGTGTGAGTACATATATTTATGAATATAAGGAAATCTTTCTGCGGGCAGAGAGTATTTCTAAAACCTGGCCAGGTTATTCACTAAAATGTATATACTCGATTGTCAATAATCCGTACAAATTAATATATATATAAATACAAATATTTAAGTACTTAAAAAAAAAAAAAAAAAAAAAAAAAAATTCAATTCAATTCTAAACAACATAGTAAATTTTGGTAAAAAAAATAATAAAAACAAATAAAAAAAAAAGATAAATTATTTTAATCAGTATGACATGCTGAATCATTTTAGTAATAAAATTAGATATAGAAGTAAATACATATTTCAAATGATTAAATAATTTTATTTTCAAAATGTTTTTTTTTCCCTCCATACTATAGTGTCTTTTAAAATTTTAAATACTCAAACTACAACAAGAAAAGGTAAATAAATGGATGGTATATATACACACTCTATAAATATTACTTCATTTCACACTTTATAGCATTTACCAGCATTTATTAAAAGCATTTATACTTAGAAATATTCTTTTAGACTCTTCTAATGTAGCATAAGATTTATCAACAAAAAATATTTCAGGGATTTCACTCCCTTTTATTCATGTTTTGCTAGATAACCCCCCCCCCTCAAATTAAGCATTTAGGAAACATATCAGATTTTTCTTTCGTTATATTTTTTTTTAGATAGATATGCACGGTAAAGATTTACTTGCAGAAAGTTTTTATCAACAATATCACACCCAGTAATGAAAAAGAATTTTTTTTCGTTAAAATTTTTTTCTCTGGTGGCAAAATTTGACTATAGTTTTTCAAGTTTAATTGCAATTATCAGCCAGTGAAATGAAAAGGCACATTGATTTTCCAAAAAAAATTTTTTTTTCAAGTTGTGATATTATTCAACTTTAGCATTGTATATTAAAATCTTTCAGGCAATGTTCAGAATCATAATATAATTTTAGGAACATTGTTAAACGATTGCATAATCGCGGTATTATTTCCTGAAAGGCAATTGCATTAGGATACTTCTCTGAGACTCCAATATATTCTGAGGGAAATACGAGATTTTCGACAGCAAGCGTCTTCAGCCAGTCTATAAGAAGCCATTTTCCCTGAAAATACAAAATAAACAGTACAC
The DNA here is from genome assembly GCA_964019185.1 of Maratus speculifer. Classification (NCBI taxonomy): domain Eukaryota; kingdom Metazoa; phylum Arthropoda; class Arachnida; order Araneae; family Salticidae; genus Maratus; species Maratus speculifer. The sequence continues at coordinate 315,565,743 of OZ025291.1, read as the reverse complement.
AGTACATGGTTTTATAGCGAATATATGTCAATTTTATAGAATAAAGGGGTGAAAATTTACAAGGAAGGCATGCGTAGCAGGTTATAGGTCAATACGGGTTAGTTTCTAATAGTTTAACATAAGTTTCATGCAAAAGAAATATAATTTTTAAGACAAAAATACGAGAAAATAACATACCTGTGTGGCTTGCAAAGACCATAACATTCGCTACCCCCGTTACAAACAAGTTTTCCTCTATAGCGGGGTGGCTTATCGGACTTGTTTTCCAGGAAAGCTTATCCATTACGTTTTCAGGGTGTGAGGTACTAAACACGTCATTAGCACCTGTCAATCAAAATGCGCGCTACTGATAGGATGCGTTCTTTTTCGCGCTAGCTCGTTTTTTTTTCCTCTTTTTCTCATGTAAGAAAACGTTCGCTTCTCGTGTGAAGAGCAATAAGGTATGCTTTGAGCACATGTGTCTGCAGCGATGTCCTCTATACCTCCTCCACGAGAATGATGAGGAATGTGTATACAACATTACCCATTTTATCAACACTTAACATAATTCAAATTTGTAACATTCAGCTATGATTTGTGTTAATAATCTTGTGAAGTGTAGAATATACACAACAGGGTATATTTGTTTTTTAGATATTTCATATGATGTACATAAAAAAGGTTTCTCAACATTGTATATATATTTTACTATTTCGATACTAATCCAGATATGTTATGCTAATAACATTGGTGTTGCTATGAATTTGTGTTATCCTTTTTGTTTTGTTTTGGTTATTACATATTCTACTTTATGTGTTGAAAATATGATGCATTTAAAATAAACAAAAAAATGTGCCAATACATCTCAAATTCAGGTTTAGATTTTTCGGAGCTTTTACATGTTATATTTTTTTTTCTTCCTTAGTGTAGAAATAAATTATTCCAAATTTATACTTGGCTTTGATTACATGATTTGGCATTTAATGGATTAATTTAATTATTGTATCAAAATTTGGGCATGGGGAAATAATACACAGAAGTGAAGATAATCGGACCTTGGAAGTGTTCACCAGAAATGAATCAAAATTCCAATGAATATGGATACAACAGTTGCGGCAGTGTGGTGTGCACAAAAATGATGTCTACAGACCTCATTTTTTTTTAGACCCAGGGGATAGATGATGGGTGTAAAACCCCCACATCACTCAAACCAGACAATTCTGTAAAGAAAACGAACTATTGGAAATAAATTATAAAAAAAAGAAAGGAACAGAGGACAGTGGATTTACAACTCAGACAAGAAATTTATAGCGGCAATAAGACTGTGACGGACGCCCATAAATAAATGACAAAACAGAGACATTTTCATTATTGTGTATTTACGACAGGGCAAAAGGGGAAATCTCATCTCCGTGTGTGGTAGTAATTATCAACAACATAGACATTCTGACGACTAGGCCTGTAGAAGCCCCTAGAAAATTAAAATTAGGGGGCGTTCAAGTTAATAGTCAATTTAAGGACAGCCAATGAGACTGGAAGGGGAAAAAAATATGTTAAAAAGAAAACTGTGAATGGTCGAAGGATATTCGACTACAGAATAATTAGTATACATTTGATTCTAGAATTTTTGAAATAAGAGTCAGTCAGGTAGTCAGTCTACCAAGTGTGCTCGAGTGATAATCTTCGCTAATATGAGCCACGAAAGTGTGCCGGACTTCTACTCATGTGTCTGGATATGCATTTGCCTATGATGTCAGCAACTTTAGAGAAGGTATGCTTTTTACCGAATTATTCCCCCTTCTTTTGCCCACAACTATAGAGTATGATAAAAACAATTAAATAAGAGTGAAACACTTGCACGCCAATTGTCCCGCAAATTAATTCATTATGGTGATGATAACTCATAAATTTATGAAAGCAATTTTCAAGGTTGAAAATATTGTGTTACAAAGCATAAAATGTAATTATGCAGTAATGCCAACAGCTACAAAAAAATGAATAGATTTTTGATTTGATTATTTTGTATCTTTGTAATTTATTTATGTGCATGTATATATTTAGTGTATTATGTGTGTTCTGTGTTGTACAAATAAATGTTTTTGTTTTATAAATGACAAAGCATGGTATTAATTTATGGAGTATGTGTCGAAATTACTCTAGGTGCATGCTGATCAACGTTTCATAGGGATCTGATAGCATCAAAAAAAAAACACAACGCATAAATTAATCTAAATTTTTTTGGATAAGAATATTTTTTTTTGGAAGAAATTTTAATTGGAAGTATTTTGTAAGGAATGTTATCATTTTATTAGAATTGTTATTATTATTCCTTAGGCTGCAGAAAATATTCTTTTCTCTAATCAGATCCTAGAAACATAATACGATCACTAACAGATTTAATTATAATTGTTGTAAAATAAATAAATTGGTTGATCAAATTGATGCACAATTTTGGGGAGAGAAATATCGGAGAGAAATCAAAGGTACTAAGGAAGCAATATGATTATTACAAAATATTTTTAGGTATGTAAAAATCTCTCCATCAACATGTTTCGGTTATTATATTATAATAACAGTCATAATCATGATTGCTGTTCTTATTAGAATAAAACCGAAACATGTCAATAATATTTGTTTTTAATTTTTGTTACACTTCTCTCAAATAACATAAAATTGTTCATTCAAATAAAAAATGACATTTATAAAGCTTTGATTGCAAAGGAGTGATTCCTGACGTCAAAATATACTGCAAATGTCCTATACTAAGTAATCTTAGCCAAAAAAAGCCAAATCTGAAAAAAAAACAATTTTTGAGGAAAGCTGTTGAATTGCAAAGGGGAGGTCAGAAAAAGTTAACAGCAGAAAAGTTAACAGATGTTATACGAGCTTGAAAAACAAGCGAACGTTAATCAATTCTTTGTAAATACTTAAGGGTGTATTCGAAAAAACGCTTTTCCACCTTCAACAGCTCAAAATTTTCCGATACAATTTTAGGCACATTTTTAAAAGTAGAAACATGAAACTTGCTGATGGGATTCTTGAAGGGACGTATGAGGTGCCGTGTGATGTCTTTTTACGCTCCATTCATTAGAATTTGATTTATAAACAATTACCTTATCAGTATGATCCTCTTTTTCGTTCGCAAATCTCCCACTAGGGAAATATCGGTTCGAAATGCCGTTTTTGATTGCTTTTTTTGCAATATTTTCTGTATTTATCAAAGAATCAACAATCACGGCACCTTGTGTACTTTCCAAATAAGAGATTTTGAAAGTTTGGTGTATTTTAGAGAAAAAATGAATTCAAAAATAAATCGGAAAATAAGCAGTTTGAATCGAAATATACCCTTAAATTGTTTGCAGATACTTGTAATTACAAACATATTTATATTTGTAAGAAAAATATAATTAAACTTTAAAGGTGGATAGTTTCTGAATAACAACACCTGCTAGTTTCACACATTTCGTAACAAAAATAAATAAACTTATGTCATAGAGTTATCCTTTCGACAGCCTTAAAGGATTTTTTTTTTCTTAGTTCTCAAAATATTTCAAAAATCTTAGAGTTAATTTAATGATTTGCTTATATTAAAAGCTGATTAAGTATAGAAACTTTTTATATAAAATTAAGCATGAATTTTAGAAAAATTTTGAGAGCTAATTAAAAAAAAAGAGGTTAAAAAAATTATTTTTTAAGCTCTTTAATTTATTTACCTAGGATATTTTAAACATACGTATACATTCTGCGCCCAGAGACTTAACAACATCCGAGGGAAATTCAGAAACTGTGTGACTAGCAGATGACAGAAGCATCAAATTTTTTTGATTCATGGATTAACTTCGGGTGAAATGAAAAGAGTGGTCCTTGTAAGTTATTTTCCGAGAGTTATAACAATATAGATTAAAGAGTCTTGGATGAGGGGGGGGGGGAGATTTTAATTCCATCATAGCAGCATAGACATGTTTCAAAGCATTGAAATCTTATTTTACTTAAATTATAGAACGTCTTTGCAGCTTAAACAGTGTAGGGCTTCAGAGATTTTAAAATCAAATTGAATTTGGTCACAAAATCGAATGTTATTGAACCATTAAAAGCCTGTTAGCGGATCCTCATCCTCATCAAGAAACTTGAGATGGCAACAACTTTCAGAATGTCGCATTGCATCTGAAGCAAAAGAATCGTTATATGAAGATAAGAACTCGACCCGGATGAATCGGCCGAGCGATAATTATGAAACGCAAGACATGGGATCCCGTGTGTGCAATTATGTATGCAGAAAAGCTAATTTGACCAGGAACGGTTGGGGCGGGGTTGGTCCGCTTCGCACCGGGGGCAATGGCCTGGCATTCTCTCTCTAGGGGATCAGAACTTTTCAGAGAGCCCCAAGATTACAGCCTTTTCCGAGCGCAGGCCAACGCAGACTTATCTTAATGCGATTCTGATGTTCGCCGGGTGATTGAAAACTACGCCAAGTTGAATTCGGTGACTTAGATATCTCTCGCTTTAATTTATGCAAGGGAGAGGAAAGGAGATGAGTGTTCTTAAATAGCAATCACGCGAGATGCTGAGAACTATTATTTGATTTTGCGCTTAAGGCGCTTTCTTATTAAAGTGAAGTAAGGTATGTGATTTCTTTTTGTTGCTTTTCTTTCAATGAGTAAAAAGAAGAGAAAGTATGATCCAGGAGTTCGTTTCTATCTCCTCGAAAACAAATTACTCTTCCCCCCCAAAAAATAAAAAGGATATAAATTCAGTCTGTTTATCAATAACTTTCAATAGATGGGTTTGAAAAAAAGGAAAGAAAGAAAAAAGGCTCCTTGAGCAACGAAAAAAGCAATATATTTTTATTTGTATATAAAAATAAATAAATAGAAATATACAAGGTTTCATTTTAATTATAGGAAATGTTAACATTTCTTATCATGTAGTTTGATGTTTTTCGAGGTCTTTTTTAAAAGCATGCAAATAATACATTAATATTAAAAGAAATTGTTTTAATACAAAGAGGAATTGTCTTTTTAAAATTCCAAATTTCTTATTATCTGATTTATTTTTAAGTTAAATTTTGCTCTGAAGGGCATCAATTGGCAGATTTCTTTTAATGCATAAAATATATAATATGCCTGCTTGTAAATTTTTTGATAAAGCCAAAATATATAGAAAAAATACTATCTAAAATTGGCGTTTTGAACCAAATTTTACGAAGCAAGAGAGCTAGGAACGAACATAATATTCATACTAAAGAAATAACTCTTTGTAAATCAAGTTCTAATTAATTGAGCAAAAAATGAAAACACATGGCCGTTTATATATCTCTTCAACAAACACGTCAGCAAATTTCATATTTTCACCTTTAAAAATGAGTCCGAAAATTTTGAGTTGTTAAGTGTAGAAAAAAAAAAAAAAAAAAAAAAAAAAAAAAAAAAATATATATATATATATATATATATATATATATATATATATATATATATATATTTTTTTTTTTTTTTTTTTTTTTTTTTTACCGTTTTAAACTATCTATATTATAAAGGCCAAACGTATCTGTGCGTAACGTATACGTCATTTTGTGAATGGCAACACTTTCGCATGCAATTCGGTTTTGCAATTTTCGATACTACAAATTTTATACTTTTAAGTATAGCACATTTTCAATTTTTACATTGTCGTATTGAGAAAGAAATGTACTTTTAAATGCAATTTGTTTGAAAGCTGTATCTCAATTTATTTATGAGTTATTAATTTCTTTATAGGTTTTAGTACGAATTTCATAATTGTGGCAACAGAAATACGCCATTTTCTCTTTAAATTGATATAAACTGGAATAAAAATAGCATGACAAAAAAAAAATCGTCTTATATAAAATCTGTTGAATTTTGGTTTTATTGCGTTTTTATTTATCAATTAAATGCTTTTTTAGTTTATTGCAAACTTAATTTACAAAGGATACAACACATTCTCTTTACAAAAATATATTTTAAATAATATTCGAGTGACTTCGCCGCATTTACTCAGTTCGTATCGGAAAGCTAAACGAGAGCAATTTTATTCATCCGTGTGTATGTTATGATATTTTTCGAATTTTGAAAAAAAAAATAGAAATGAATGATTTTTGATAAAACATGGAGCTATTATAAATAAAGAAGTAAAGATTTACGAATCATCAGATATCCGATTTGTTTTGCCGATTGTCTTTAATATTGTTTTTGCTGCATTTGTGCAATATTCCTTCCTAATGACGTCATATGCATACTTTTCTAAGACTGGATCCGTAAAAATGGAATTCTTTTATCGCATGCAAATAACGTTTATATATATATATAAAAAAAGAAAGTGATTTTAAAATGATCAAATTAAAATACTATGAGAAGTGCGTATGTAAATTTTGAGACGATGTAAATAATGACGGGTTTAGATTTCACATGGGAATTCTATGATCATGTCCATTAGAAATATTTTTTTTTCATTCACTTTATACCAGACATAAGAGCCCAACTGATAATTTCATCATAATAACTGACCTTTGTTGTTATGCTCTACTGATTACATATGCGATTAAATTTTAATTTTAATAATTTGGAAAACTGAGTTTTATATAGAAAGTTTTTTATTTGTTTGTTTGTTTGTTTAGCTTAAAATAATATGTGTTTGAGATTTAAACTGACCAATCTAAGATGCATGTTTTACTGTAGCTAATTTTGTGGGTTAATTATAAATCAATGATACAGTTCCTTTCTAAACATTTTCTTTCGTCGAAATTCGACGGGTTCCACCTCGTGTTTTTAAATGAAAAATCCGCAGCTTGAGTATGAAGTCTTTGCACAGTGCATCAAGTCAAACTATCTGGAAATTTTCATAAGAAAATCGCTTATCGGGTGTCTTTAAATCTAAATGGAAACTTTATGCTATAAGTTTTAATTTATTTTTGTTCGGAAATGCATGAAACTAGCAAGTTTTCTTATTCAGAAACTATCGAATTGCACTCATTTTTCCGTTGTTTTGCAAACGCAATAGATCTTGCACAAAATAGTCAATGAGGGCGTTTTGAACTGAATGTTTGCACGAAACACAAATATCCATTCAAACTTGTATGAAAAATGTGTTTGCCACATGATCAAAGTCGCTTATAACTCAATAGGTAATTGATTGATCAAAAAATGGAAAATTGAGTTAGATTCCAAGTTGCTTCCATAGTAAGATCTTCCAATTTCATGTCTTTCCGTTGCAAAAATGTATTTGTAAATGTGTCAAAACGTTTTGCGCTTGTTGAGCAGAGCAGTTGAGAACAACCTTAATTTTTTTTTTTTTTTTTTTTTTTTTTTTTTTTGTGTGTGTGTGTGTGTGTGTGCGTTGGTCTACCCTGTAAAATGAGTAACTTCGACGGTTTAAACACCAACAGAGTGAGTAACCTCAGACGCTTCGAGTAACTTTTGGAGGTTACTCGGAGTGTCTGAGACCTGAATTACGCGTTTTCAATAACCAGGATGCTAAATCTGCCGTTTTTTGAGGTTACTCGGAGAAGCGATTTATTGCCGTCATGAATACACACCGTGTGTAACACTTTATTTGCCACTGGTTTCAGCGCCATCTTATGGAGTGTATTTTGATAGCCTCGAACCCCAAAACTTTTACAGATACAATGGTTTTCTACCAAGTAAGCTAAGGTTACTCGAAGATGCAGTATTTTGTCATATTCTACACAGCCACTTCAGTTACTCGATCATGCAATCTTCTACCATATATTACACAACAATATAAGTTACTCGATCGTGCGAATTTTAGCCCGTATGTATACACAGCATTATTGGTTACTCGATTGTGCAATATTCTACCCGTATGTATAAGGAAATATAAGTTACTCGTTGGTGCGGTATTTTGTCAATTCCTACACACAAATATCTCTGTTACTCGATAAAGCTATGTTCAGCACACACAAGAAATTTAATGACTCGATAATACAATAATTGACCTAGTTATAAAAATACAAAGGTATTACCGTAAAAAGATGTCGGGAAGGTTGGCTTATTTACAAGAATTTCGACAAGCATTTTATCAAATTGTTGGATTGTCTGTTACTTTTTACGATGAATAATTTTATCAAAATTTAAAAGCTGGAGATAATATGAAATATATATTGATATTTGTTGGTAGTGTAATTAAGAAAATAAAAATAATAGCGATAAGATTAATATCTCTTCAGAGGACAGTGTATCTTTTCGATAATTTTGTTTATTTTTGAAAATATAGATTAAACAGTGAACTGACTACTTTTAATGTTCAGTTAACAGTGAATTAATAAAATAAGCAAACAAACTACATTATTAATTAAAATTGTGAAAACGTTTTAAAAAATTGCATTTTTAAAATATTCCTACTATATTTTTAAGCACTAATCTTTTGGCTTTTTTTCCCTTTGAACTTTTAAAATATGTATTACATGAGACTGCTCGTCGGTTTTTATTTTCATATAATATTACGTTTCATATAACATTTTTTTACTGAATTATAAAGTGAAAAACTATGAAATCTAACGCATCTTTATATACTTAATAAAAAGCCCGAGGGCTTATCCCATGCGCAGATTTATTAGAAGTGTTTAAATCTCTATCTCAAACACAAAAATAAATAAACAAATAAATAAATAAATAATAAAATTAGCATTTTCAAAAACAGTAAAGTGACGAAAGTATTACCATGGAAAAAAGTCAATAAAAGCTTTAATTTACATGGGTAATTGCACCGGGCGTATTTACAAAATATACAATATCTCGCGATATTGTATTGCATTCCGTATGGGTAAAAATTTGGTGTCAAAATATTTCCAATTAAAAGAAGCGTTCATTTAATATATTAAAAGAATCGCCTTTTAGATCAATTTTGAAATAAACTCAAATTACCATTTCATAACACCTTTACTGTGAAATGAAAGCATAAAAAATAATGCATGACATACTTGACTCTAAAAAATATCACTTTGATCATCTATACATTAATATCAATTAAAAATGTTTTCTTTCTTTGATTACTGAGTAGAGTTACTCGAAGACTCACTGTATTTTTTGAACTCTTTACACAGTTTTCTAAGTTACTCGATAATGCAATCAACAGCCTGATGCACAGCAATATAGATTACTCGATGGTAATGTATTTCACCAGTTCCTACAACACAATTATATGTTACTCGATAATGCAATCTTCTGCCTGTATGCACAACAATATAGTTACTCAATGATAATGTATTTCACCAGTTCCTACACACAATTATCTCAGTTACTCGATAATGCCATTTTCTGTCCATTCGTACACATTTACGTTACTCATTGGTATGGTAAATTACCAAATCCTACACTCAACTATCTCAGTTACTCGATAATGCGTTCTTATGTCCATCTGTAGACACTACAAGCAAATATTCTAGATCATACAATATTTTATCTAATAATAAAAACACAGAACTATTATAGTAAAGACTGAAAGGTGGGGGGGGGGGGGGGAGGGGTGTCACTTACAAGAATTGAGTATTGTGTAAAATCGCAGCTTGGTCTGCAGCCAATAACTTGAATATTTTTTAAAATCAAAATTATAAGAATAAATGTGAATTAAAGGAACAATTGTAAATAAATTTGTAACTGATATCGTATTATGGATTAATATTTTTTGGTGGTGCTTTAAGAAAATAATTGTACTAATAATAACATTAATTTCTCTTAAATGTAAAATGAGAGCATTAATGATAGACCATATGATATTTTAAATATAAAAAATGTTAGTAAGCACATGATATGAAATTATTAGATTTATTTATACAATGAACTTAATAATTAAATAAGTACTTATGTACTTTTCTTTAGGTACTAAGTATAAAAGTTAAATGGATATTCTTTTGAAAAAGAAACACGATTTTTCAATAAATCTTTGAATAATGTTACTGTTTTTTAATATCAAACAGAACTATTTTTCACTGGTTTCGATAATTTACTAATAATATCATTTTGTTTTATGTATGTCTCTTCATCTGTATCGTAAAATTTCAAACTTTCGCAATATGAGTTCAGAAATTTGATTTGCTATCCCCAACATGTTTTTTTTTTTTTTTTTTTTTTTTTTATTATGTGATTTTTAACGGCATTATATAATTTTCATAATTTGAAGGAAAAAAATAAATTAATTAATTGCCGTAGTAAGAGAAACTCATAAAAATTATTTATAATTTTGGGAGTAACTAAATTTTAGATGGTTCAGACTCTCCTGATACATGTCGCAGCTACCCCATTCTTGAAAAAATTATGAGGTAAATGATAGATACTTGATGTACGGGGTACAAAAAGTGCGCCTACGGTAGGAGGAGATCATAAACTGCGTTTATAGCTTCGATCATATCTCTATGATCTGTGCTCGAGGGGTAGTACTATATCATTACATTGAGGATTACCTTAATGATTTTTTACCCACAAACTCTTCTGTGTGCAAATAGAAACATGGTAACTCTTGGCGACAATAGTCACAGTACTTATAAACATATGGCCTGCATTCGTACTACATCTTACAAGATACTCGGTATATACATACAAAATAAATAAATAAATAAAATGAATCATAATTTCTCTAGTAGTGGATTACAATTTTTGCAGAAGATTTCCATTTTAAATGGAACCGATGCCCCAAATTTTGTTAACTATTTCAAGGTATTCCATGGATTAATTAACACACACCATTGTTATTTTTTTAACTCATAGATAAAAAGCGTTTTTCTGTTTTAATGTGAAATGGAACTTTTTTCTTGCCCTTTTCAAACCTTTCCATTCCCCAGTCGCGGGACCCGAATGTCCACCATCGTATTTCTTAGTCTACAATAGAAAAGGAAAAAAATGAGACCACTCAAGATATTTAATAATAAAATTGCAAACGGGATGTAATTAGAAAACCCACTATCAGTTTCTAGTGAATTTGTTTTTTTATCAGGTCAACAACTTTTCTTTAAAAATAATTCTGCAAAAGTTTCGAACGGACGACGAATGGTGTTCGATAAAATTACATTATATCATAGATGTGATAGGTTTTCATTCATAAAACCTAAAGAAAGTCTCTTCTGGCTTGAAGCGAAAAGAAAAAAAAAAGAACTTCCAATTATGAAATTCGAAGAATTCAGACAGCAGGAAAGTACATATAGAAAGGTTGTGGTGCTTTGTTGTAAACAGGGCTGCGGAGTCGGTAGGAAAAATGGCCGACTCCAACTTCGTCTCCAACTCCGGGAATTTTAACGACTCCGACTCCTGGCTTCCTGGCTAGCTAATATACTAATGTTGATGCAGGTTAATGTTATGAGGGAACGAAAGAAAAATAAGGCAAAAAGTCATTATTTTGGTATTCAGTTCTTAGTAGAGATGGGAAATATAGTTATTTTTGGTTAACAGGTTACATCGTTTCACACATTCACATGTAACAGGTTTCAACAACCTGTTATTTTTGTAACGTATAACTAATCGATGAGACTATGCTGTCAACAGACATTTTAATTAGAGGGCCGTTAACTAAGGTATCTTGAATAATTTTGATACATAAGTATAGACACTGCTTTACTTCAGATAAACCTATGCCTTTAAAATAAACTTAGGGTTAAAATTTTAACTTTTGCAAGACAAAAGCTTACTTAGTTGTGATACTTTGCATTTCACGCATTATTATCGTTTTCTTGCACTAAAAATGCATTTATCTTCTTTGAAAATTTATAAGTATCATAACTCAGTAAATTTTGCCCGTAGAACATTTTTTTCTGTTTTACTTGTCAAAACACATAAAAACTTTTTTCTAAATAAAAGTTATAGGAAACTTACTGAACAGTGTATAAAATATGTAGTCTCTTAACAATTTAAAAAATAATTATTTTAATGTAAATTGATATTTGTATAATGCAGAAGAAATTTAAAGCATTTTTGCAATTGTTACAATGACTCGAAAACTGACGGTATAGAAATTATTTTTTTGTAAACGACCAGAAATATCCTCCATAAAAAACAACACCGTTTTAACAATGCGATTTGTTCAAAAAAATAAAATTGATCTTCATTCGTTGGCACCTTGACTTGAAGTTCGAATTTTGACATCCCCGAATCAATATCTGTCAATGCATACTCAAAGCTTATCCCACAAGAACACGAAACATTACTTGTATATTTTTAATCAAATGTCATTCATCCCACAAATTTTGTATGTGCAAGTACGTACTTAAAATCCCCCCCCCCCCAGGAATATAGCGAATTTTGTCGATGTGGCTTTGAAAAATCGCAAATTTCGTTCATGAGGGACGAAAAAAAATCATAAATTTCGTTTATGAGGCACGGAAAACCGTGAATTTTTCAATGATGCGCAGAAAAAAATCATGAATTTCATCAAAAAATGAAGATTTCGTCAAAGTTATTTAAAAATCGCGAATTTCGTTGATTGGGCGCAGAAAATGCAAATTTTTGTCAATTAAAGGTGGAAAAGTCGCGAATTTAGTCAATCTGGCACGGAATAATTGGGAATAATTCGTAAAATTCGCAAATTTTCCTGATCAGACGCGGAAAGATCGTGAACTTCTTTCGATCGGCTTCATAAAAATCTTTAATTTTGTTGATCATGCGAAAACAATCTCCAATTTTATCGACTAGCTTTGTAAAAAATCGCGAGATTCGTCGGTCGACTTCGTAAAAATCCAGAGTTACGTCGATCGGCCTCGTAAAAATCACTAATTTTATTGATCAGGAGCAGAAAAATTGCGAATTTTGTCGATCGGTCTCATAAAAATCTCGAGTTTTGTCGATCGACTTTTTTAAAATCGCGAATTTCATCGATCTGCTTCTTAAAAATCGCGAATTTCGTCTGTCGGCTTTGTAAAAGTCGCGCATTTCTTCGATTGGCTTCGTAAAATTCGCGATTGTTGTCAATCGGCCTCGTAAAAATTTGAATTTTGCCGATCGGTATTGTAAAAATCGCTAATTTTATTGATCAGGTGCAGAATAATTGTAAATTTTCTCTATCGGCTTTGTAAAATACGGAATTTTGTCGATCATGAAAAGAAAAACCGCGAATTTTGCCTATCGGCTTTGTAAACACTGTGTATTTTCCGATCGGCTTCATAAAAATCGCGAATTTTGCCGATCATGAGAAGAAAAATCGAGAATTTCATCAATCAGCTTTGTAAAAATTGCGCATTTCGTCGATTGGCTTCGTAAAAACAGATATTCTCATTGAAAATTGTGCGGAAAAATTGTGATTTTTCTCGATCAGCTTCATAAAAATCGCACATTTCGTCGACCAGCTTGTAAAAATCCTGCATTTCGTTGATAAGCTTCGTAAAAATCACAAATTTTGTCAATCGGCTTCGTAAAAATCACGAAATTTGTCGATCAGCTTTGTAAAAATCACAAATTTCCTCGATCGGCTTCGTAAAAATTTTGAAATTCGCGATTGACTTTGGGAAGCGAATTATGTTGATCAGGCACTAAAAAATTGATAATTTCGTTGATCAGCCATGGAAAAAATCGAAAACTTTATAGATCATGCTAGGAAAAATCGTGAATTTTATAAATCAGCTTTGTAGAAATCCCGACTTTTGCCGATCATTCATAAAGTTCACATTTTTTGACACCAGCCACTTATGTTTCTTTTCTAGCACTTTCAATAAAACGAATTTTACTCTCCTGAATAAAGTCCAGAAATATTATTACATAATGAAAATTATCCTTGCTATAATAGTTGTATATACAAACATAAAAACTGCTGATATATCCTTACCAAACGAATTGTATATATTTGACTGGGTAAGCGAACTTAAAAGGGCACCCCTCTCCTACTCCCCTCTGAAACGATATTTTTTCCCCGATTATAGGCCACTGATCACCTCCTCGAAATCGAATTATCTCCATGTTATTGATATGGCCCTCGACCACCCAGACATACTTGTAAGTGGCCCTTCTCTTCAAAAGGTTGTGCACCCCTACACTAAACTATACTAATCTAGATTACAAACTAATTAAATATAAAGTTTAATGCAAATTCACGCATTTGTTTTTGAGATAGCGCTGTTGCAATATCATGAGCAATGCAGTATAGCAACGCCATCTATTGAGCGATTTGCACCAAACAATTTACAGCACCTAATTATATCAAGGACTAACTGAATCTAAAGTTTTATAAAAATCCGTGCATTAATTTTTATGATATAGCTACTGTGGAAATTGTGAATAACGCAGCATAGGAAAGCCACCTGTCGAGTGATATACACCAAAAATTAATCAGATCCAGTTTCTATCAAGATTTAACAAAATCTAAGGTTTTGCGAAATTCCATCCATTAGTTCAGGATCTTCTAAAACGTATAAATCCATCGAATGCCGGAAATCGAAATTTTTCAAGAATCCAATACTTTATTCTTGTAAAGATAGAAGATCTTTACTAGTTCGCAAATAATCTGGGATCTACTAGAGCGTTTAATTAACAATTTTCATCTCCTGTGTACGCTGAGCAGTTTATTGAAATTCTTTAACTTGGGCAGTCCGATATAATCCAAAAATAGCAATAAAAATTCCTTCTATGGATTTAAAATTACATTTTGTTGGTTTAATTTCACTTTAAACTGTCTAAGAAAAAAGCCGGAGTCGGAGTCGGGTTGTTTTTTTACGACTCCGACTCCGACTCCTTTTTCTCAAAAATCGACCCGATGTCGATCCGCAGCCCTGGTTGTAAATGATCAAACCGGAACAACCAGCCAGCCTTTCCAAAATAATGAGCAGGTGGCGAAGGTGAGAGAAAACACAGTCCAAAAAAAAAAAAAAAAAAAAAAAAAAAAGACACTTTCGGTATTTTCATAGAGCAAATGTTTTGAATAATATAAAGGTATTAAAGAAGGCGAATTTTTCTTTAACAAAATACTGGTTTTTAACTGTGATTTTTCCTGACCGCTCACAACAATGAAAGAATACAAAGAAGGGAGGTTTTTCATCTCATAAAGCTTGCATTTATTAAATTTCTCTGTTCTCATCAAATGTCTATTGACTTACATGGTGATTCACTAAAATCTGGTAACTATAAATAGTACATATACTGAAGAGGGGAAAAAATTATTTTTGTGTTCTTTTAAGTTACAGCAGTAGTGATTATAAATCTGCATTAGCAATAAAGGTCTGCACGAGCTGAAATTTTCAGGTCGTGCTCAGTCTAAAATTTAAAAGCACAGCCCGACCCGACTCAACTCGATTTCTATAAAATATTAGATTTTTTTTTAAAAATACAAGATATTTTTAATAATATTGCATCCTTCCCCTCCCCTTCGAAATGTAATGTGTATTATTCTTTAATTGCTGTGTTGACTGTAAAATAATGATATTTTAAAAGTATAGGTATTGTTATTAAAATAGCAAAAACGTGTATTAACAGCTTAAATTGAGGGGCCAAGCGTTAACTCAGTTCCCGCCACCCCCTCCCCTATTCTCAGGTATAAAAGTTTAAAAGGTGCCAAAATATAGTTATCTATTAACTCTAATTTGCTCTCTAATATTAGAATTTTCTCCGGTTTTTTTATCAAGATATTTCGATTTAGATTAAGGGGGAAAGCATTAATTCACCCCCCCCTTTCAAGTGTAGATATTTCAAAGGTGCCAAAATGTAGTTCTGATTGAGAACTAATTTGATTTTCTAACATTAGAATTTGCGCCCGGTATTTCATCGAGATATTTCAATTTACATTAAGGGAGAAAGCGTTAATTCCTCCCTTCTTCTCCACTTTCTACTTATTAAAACCAATTATTACCATTTTCTAGTATCAAAATTTCAAATGTGCCAAAATTAAACTCTCGATTAACTCTAATTTGCTTGCTAAAAATAGAGTTTCTCCGCTTTTTTTTAGGGGTATTTCAATTTATATTAAGGGGGCAAGCGTTAATTCAGCCCCACCTCTCCAAATGTGGAAATTTCAAAGGTGCCGAATTTTACCTCTCAGTCAGCTCTAATTTGCTCTCTAATATTAGAAATTGTTTCCGTTACTTTATCGACATATTTCAATTTGTATTAAAGGAGTAAATGATAACTTACCCTCCCCCCCCTCCCATCCCGCTTTCGAGTATCAAAATTTATAAAGTGCCAAAACATTTTGCTCGCATTTTGCAGTAATTTGGTTTTTAATATAAGAATTTACTCTCGTTATTTTATCGAGATATTTCAATTTATAATATAAAATTATGACACGAAAAATATGTTACCGGAAAAAAGGGGACACAAAAAAAGTTACAGGAATAAACGCGACAAAGGAATTAATTTTACTGATTCGTTGGTTAAATTGAGATTCATTGATCTAGGTGAGGCTCTTTATTCAAATAAATAGATTTTTCATGCTAAATTAACTATTTTTGTCAAATTTTTGGATGCACATTCACACTGAAAAGACGCTTGACTGATTTTCTAAAAATGAAATCGGATTTTAGTTTTAAAAATTTTACATTATAAAGTAGTGTTCGTCTTAAAGAAATGTAAAGTTTGAATACTGATTGCATTAAGGCGGGTTTTCAAATTCTCTGATCAACAATTAGAAGCTTTCTTTTTAAACATAAAGGCATAAAATTGGCAGGCCTGATTGTTAAATATTGGAATTTAATAAAATTAGCAATTTTTTGATAAATATATTTCTTATCGAGTTAGAAGTTAGTCTGTAATGCTATGACAGGTTATGCTTCCCCTTTCTCGAGATGCCACGCCGGGATTTCGGGTTTCAAAGATTACTTTATCAGTTTTTTTTCTGAAATTCTTCTATATGTGAATATAACTATATGTGATTCTACATCACATCCTCATACACTCTAAATTAGATAAATGAGTTTTTATTTAGAATTATCCAAAATGTGTCAAATTTTGGATATACGTTCTTTCTGATAAGACTTATATATAATCTATAATGCCTGATGACTTTTGAGAGTTTAGAGGTTAAATATAGAACGAGAAATAACCTCTCTTAAATTAAATAAATGGTTTTTTCACAAAATTATCCGATTTGCTTGAAATTTTGAATATAGATTCATTATGGTAAAGCATATCTCTGATTAGATATAAGGTTTTTTTTGCTAATTATGAACGGGCGATTATCCCCCCCCCCCCCCTCAAATTAGATAAATCGGTTTTTATGCAGAATTTTCTGATGTATTTCAAATTTTAAATATAGGTTCTTTCTGATAAGTTGAATCCCTGAATAGTTTTAATGGTTTAATGACTAACAATAATATTATATATATATATATAATATATAGTAATTAATATATTAATATAATATATATAAATAGAATATATATATATATATATATATATATATATATATAATAATATAATAGATTGGCAATATTGACATGTACCTCCATCAAACTGGCTACATATCATTACAATAGTGCCAGTACATGACAATAATGTCGGTATTGGCAAATTTCCTTCTTCAGAGACTATACAATGTAACGTTCTTGTCAATTTTTTCATAAATGTGGAAAATATCGCAAAACAATTTTGTCAAAGTTGTCGCTATGAACAGAATTTTCCGAAGCTGGAGAAAAAAAATGTCATACTGGGAAAACATTTATTTATAAATCAAATTCTAATGAACGGAACAAAAAATGAAATTACACGGTCTCTCATACATCTCTTCTAAAATCCCTTCAGAAAATTTTATGTTTTTACTTTTAAAAATGAGTCTGGAAATGTAGAAGAAAATTTCAAGCTGTTGAGGTTGGACAAAATATTTTTTTCAATATACCATTAACTTTTACAATTCCAGTGCCATTTGAAGTTGTGGGCATTTTTTATTTTTTTATTTTTTCTGTATATAGATGTGATTAGTACTGGGTGCATAATTTATGCGATTCTTGGAAAAAAGGACGCGGAAAAAAGTTGCCGGAAAAAAGTGACCTAAATTATAAAAGCGGAAAAATGTGACGCGGGAAAAAGTTACCGGAAAATAGTGACACGGAAAAAAGTTACCGAAAAAAAGTGACAAGGAATTGATTTTCGGGATTCATTGGGTAAGTCGGGATTCAGCGATCGGGGGAGGCTCTTAATTTCCGTAAATGAGTTTTTCATGCTGAATTAATCATTTTAGTTCAATATTAGGGTATACGTTCATAATGAAAAGACGCTTGCCTCATTAGTTTTCCAAACGGACAATTACCCTTTAGTTTTGCAAACGGACGATTAATTTTGCACGCAAGTTCTTTCTCATAAAGTGTATCTCAGAAAAGTTTTAAGGGTAATGGAAAATCATAAAGGGGGGGGCGGGAGATAACCTCCTTAAATTAAATACATGCCTTTTTTACGCAGAATGATCTAACTTGCTTCAAATTTTGGATGTAGTCTTATTAAAACAAGGTGCATCCCTGATTAGCTATGGGGTTCTTTTGTTAAATAAAAAGAGGGGACAAGCAATTACTACTCTCCCCTTAAATTAGATAAATTGTTTTTTATGCACAATTACCCGATGTTTGTCATATTTTGGATAGAAGTTCTTTCACGTAAAATGAATCCCTGAATAGTTTTAAAGGTTTAATGAATAATAATAATATTTCATATTACAATATATATATAATACAATATATTAATATATTATAATAATTATTATTAAATAAATATTTTATAATAAATTAAGAATGAATTGGTAGTACATAAATATAAATTAAATAGAAAATTAAATATAAATAAAATTAAAATTAAATTAGTAAATTAATTATAATAAAATATAGAAAATTATACTGATTATCAAATATTTATTTTAAAAATGATAATATTTTATTATACCCCATTATTGACATTATTGTCATGTACCTCCATCAGACTCGCTACGTATCATTACAATAGTGTCATTACATAGAATTGTATCAATAATTGTAAATAATAAATATTATTTTTTTAAACAAATTTTTGTAAATGAGTATAATTTTTAATTTTTAATTTTATTTATTTATATAATTTTTATTAATTTCCTATCATTTAATTAAATATTATTATTTAATAAAATATTAATTAAATTAATAAATTATTGATTTCATTAAATATTCTAAAAACTATTATTAATAAAAAAAACTATTTATTTAATTTAAGGAGGAATTATCCCCCAACCCACCCCTCTATATTTAGCCATTAAACCCTTAAAACTATTCAGGGATTAACTTCATCAGAAAGAACCTGCGTCCAAAATTAGAAATACATCGGGTAATTGTGCTTAAAAAATTATCTGATTTAAGAGGAGGGAATAATTGCCTACTCCCCCATCCTTTTTAATTAGCAAAATATTTCCATAATTTATCAGGATACGCCTTATCAAAATGAACCTATGACCAGATTTTCAAGCAAATCGGTTAATTCTTCGTAAAAAAACATTTATTTAATTTAAGAGAGGTTTTACGCCCTCCCCCCCCCCTTATACTTAGTCATTAAACCCTTAAAGCTATTCAGGAATTCACCTTATCTGAAAGAATCTATATTTAAAGTTTGAAATACATCAGATAATTCTGCATAAAATACCGATTTATTTAATTTGAGAGGGAGATAATTGCCCGTCCCCCCTTTATAACAAGCAAAGGGACACCATAACTAATCAGAGATACGTCTTATCATAATGAACATATGTCCAAAATTCCAAGCAAATCGGATAATTCTGCGTAAAAAGCTATTAATTTAATTTAAGAGAGACTATCCCCCCTTTTCCCTCTATACTTAACCATTAAACACCCCAAACTCTTCAGATATTTCAGAAAGCATTATTTATGCCAATATATAAGGATTGATATAAGCAAGGCATTATATAAGTTTTATCAGAAAGAACGTATATCCAAAATTTGACACACTTGATAATTCTGAATAAAAACTCATTTATTTAATTAAGAGCGATTTGGCAATGGAAAATAATCGTCCGTTTTCAAAACTAATCAGGCAAGCGTCTTTTCATTATGAACGTATACCCAAAAATTGAACTAAAACGATTAATTCAGCATGAAAAACTAATTTACCTAAATTAAGAGCCTCCCCCGATCACTGAATCCCGACTTACCCAATGAATCCCAAAACAAATTCCTTGTCACTTATTTTACGATAACTTCTTTTCCGCGTCACTTATTTTCAGGTAACCTTTATCCTGTCACCTTTTTCCGTATACCAATTTATTCATACATATTATAGGTATGAAGCAACATTATTTACAAAAAAATCTATCATTCATCCCGAATAATCCTTGCCCCCCCCCCCCTCCCACCGCTTCCCCAAACTCAGAAGTATATTTTCCGCTCCCCCCCCCCCTTCTCTCCACAGAGTACAAAAAATGCCGAAATAAATTAAAAATCATTCTCAGGTGATGTTATTTACTAAAAATCTGCTTTTTCTAAAATTTTACCAGAAAGGCTGTTATAGATTTATATTCCCTCTCCTCGGTGAATGAAAGGAGGACAAGTTAAAACAATCATTATATTTTTGAAAAGAAAACCCCATATAATTTTTTAAATTTTAATATTTGTAGAAACGAGGTCTAAATTTTAAACAAAATATGAAACTTTAGACAGACTTTAATACATTTAAAAAGCAACCAAATTAAAAAAAAAATAAATAAATAAATAAAATGATCAGTTAAAAAATATCAATTAAAAAATAATCAATTTTAAAACTTAAATGCTTTTTAAATGTATTCAAGTCTGCCTAATGTTTCATATTTAGTATAAAAGACTATAGTATTTTATTTCAGACTTTAAAATGTACATATATCTTTAAAAAATATAAAATATTTATCACGTATGTTATAACTTCCAATTTTCACTTTCATTTTTCAACTAAGCTTAATATTTTTTAAATGTTTGGAGGTCCTTTTTGTAAAAGAAACTTGCTCAAAATAGAGCCTTTATTCAGCAAAGAGATTATTTTGCCCGGAGGGGATTTTGTCCGAGGAGATTTTGTCCGAGGGGATTATGTCCATAACCCAGGAAAGACTGGGGGACATGTAAACAGTTTACATAAATATATTTTTCTTAACTGATTTAATTTCTTTAAACAAAAACTACTCAATATATTAAACAGAACTTTTTTTTACACATGATAGATTCTTCTTTTAAACACCTGAATAGTTCTTCTTAAATTTTTTTTTATTATGTTATAAATTCAAAAATTGTTCACATATGCCCGACCGTTTATATATTTATCTAATTTCTGAGCGATATGTTTAAACCTTTAAAAACTAATCTGGCCCGTTCCGGCTCTGTCATTTAACTTCTGAGGCTGCCTGTTGACGTAGAAATAAGAATGGAAGATAGAAGAAAGAGATACTTTTCTACCCGGCATGCGGGATTTCTTGTTATAGTCCGCGATCGCTTTGTTTGATGACAGTGATGGAATGGTTTATAGTAGCCTCCAGGTTTGTCAACTGAAGTGATTCTATTCAGACAAGCTGCGTTTTTTTTACTTAGTTCTTTTCTTCAAGAGAACTATATTGTTTGCGGATAATTTTTAGAGCTAATATTTAGATTTTCATATTTCTTTTTTTTTTTTTTTTTTTTTTTCCATTTTTTGTGAAGATTTTCCCTCTTTACAACTGAAGCATCGATATGTTAAAATAAAAATTTTAAATTTAGTTTTGTAATCAGTATTAATAAGTTGCAACCCCCCCTCCCCCAAACATACACTATCCAGAATTCCATATTGCCCGCCCTTGGACCTGCAAAGTTACTACATCCGAGAGAAAAATATTTTTATTCAACAATGATCACAAATCATTTTAAATTTACGGTGAGTTTAAGATGGTTCTGAAAGAAGAAGAAGAAGAAAAAGAAGAAACGTTACTTAGCAATATGAATTCTGGCAAATTTACTGAATCACTTTAACGTAAAATTGTAATATACAGGAAGAAAGGATTACCGAAGTGATTTAAAATCAAAAATATTTTATCAATTATTGATCGATTGAATACACATCGAGTTATAACCACTTGTTTTTCCATGACGACAGTTTTTTTCTTTTCTCGGGTGGCCAAGTCAGGAACTTCTGTTCAAAACGATGACTTTTGCGATATTTTCAGAAAGATATTTTATATTTTCAGCCCCAAAAGAAAAAAAAAACAGTTCGATTTGAAAGTTTTCGAATAAAATGATCTGCCGCTTTTATCCGTATAGAACAAAAATGTTTAAAAAATACATCATATGAGAGCGAGTTTGGATTTCGGAATAACCTTAACAACCTCCATGGGTGCATTTCTCTCTTCCCATGACATAAACATTACGCTTACACACATTTGTACTTAGGTGCTTGTGTGGGATGCAAATTGCATTTATAAACAAACGTATTCCAGAGATGCTAGATGAATAACGGTGTATTTTTATGAATTTTTTGTCCAAAACTTTTAACATAAACAGTGAGGTTAATAAAAAATAATAACAAAGCTTACAAAAATTATTAGGCACACAAATAATTAAAACTAATCCCCCCCTAACCCCTTAACCTTAAAAAAAAAAAAAAATATCTATTGTGGCATTAAAATCAGCATTTACAAACCATGAGTGCAAACTTCAAAGTAAGTAAATAGATATGCATTTATCCATAGGTGCAAGTGAGCCCGGTGTTTATAGTTAGTCAGATTTCCAATGCTGACAGCTAACCTTTATAAATTGGACCATTTTTCGAGTCCAGCATGTAAATTTGTAAATACATTTGTAAAATAAACTATATAGTAAATGAATCTCGTTTATGAAAAATGTTACAGTGCAACATGTGTAAAAAAATAGTTGTTTTTAACTGTAAAAAATTATAAAATTTTTACTTTTTAGTTTAAAATATTACTAAAAATATATTATTATGTATTAAATATATAATCAAAATACATTAAAAATCGATATCTCAACTTAGATGTAATTTGTAATCTTAAAGCATGCAATCTGAACTTAGATCTAACTTTTAATCCAACTTGTAATCTTTACACTGTAAAAAATCCGGTAGGCAGAAAAAATCGCCCCGGAAAAAAAGTGCTCATATTAACTTAAGTGGAAAGGGTGCAGTTTTTTAAAGCGTAGAGGGGGGCGGAAGGGCTGCAGGCTGCAGAGTTTTAAGAAGTTATATCTCTACAATAAAGAAGTCGAGCTTTGTACGAGGGGGGGGGGGGGGTATTAAAGAAATGCAATTTATAGATTCTTTCAACTTGTTTCATTGCTAATTTACGTATAAGTAAAGATGTTTCATGTATTTGACATTAATCAAGAAAAGACTTTGGTGATGTAGGAAAAGAAGGGGGGGGGGGAATTACATACAGAGCTTTTTCAGTAATAAAATAAAGAGGAAGAGAAGAGGAATTTTTCCATTATTCTGCTTTTTTAGATAAGGTTCAGGTTTCTGTGCGTAAGGTAAACGGAAAAAAGTTATCGGAAAAAAGTGACATAAACTAAAAAAGCGGAAAAAAGTGACACGGAAAAAAAGTGACAAGGAATTGATTTTGGGGATTTATTAGTGATTTTAGGGATTCATTGGTTAAGAGCCCACAATAGTCACAGAAAAAGTACACAAAAAGAGCCGGATGATCATGTAAAGTCTATGGGAGCGTTCTTTTCTAATATCTCGCTCAAATTTTAATATTTTTGCATGATTTTTTTGCACAAGATAGCTGAGGGCAATCCACAACCGGGCTAGTTTTTACTTTTTCGATTTTGGTTATATATTTTTTATATTACGATAGTTTCAGTTTCAGAACCGGTTTAAACCGGTTTCGAAAGTTAAAGTAATTTTTTAAAGAAAATCTGAAACAAAAATTCATAGTTTAGGTCATAGTTTAGGGGGCTCATAGTTTAGGTAAATGGGTTTTTCATGTTGAATTAACTGTTTTGGTTCAATTTTTGGATATACGTTCATCTTGAAAAGACGCTTGCCTGATTGGTTTTGGGAAGGGATGATTACCCCCCCCCCATCCGTCCTCAATTAGATGAATGGGTTTTTACGCAGAATTATCCAACGTGTGTCAAATTTGCATACAGGATCTTTTCGATAAGACTTATGTATAGTATAAAATGCCTGAAGAGATTCTAGGAGTTTAAGGGTTAAGTATAGAGGGGGAACGGGGGATAACCTTTCTTAAATTAAATTAATGGCTTTTTATGCATAATTATCCGATTTGCTTAAAATTTTGGACATAAGTTCATTATGATAAGACGTATCTTAGATTACTTATGGGTTCTTCTGCTTATTATAAAGGGGGGGGGGGAATGAGCAGTTCTCCCCCTCAAACTAGATAAATATGTTTTTATGCAGAATTATCCTATGTATTTCAATTTTAAATATAGGTTATTTCTGGTAAGGTGAATTCCGGAATAGTTTTAAGGATTTAATGGCTAAGTATAAAGGGGAGATGGAGGAAACCCCTCTTGAATTAAATAAATGGCTTTTTATGCAGAATTATCCGATTTGCTTCGAATTTTGGACATGGGTTCATTATGATAAGACGTATTTCTGATTAGTTATGGGGTTCTATTGGTAATTAAAAAGGAGGGTGGGTGATTACTATACCCATCTTAAATTAGATTTTAAAAAATTATGCACACTTATCCGATGTATTTCAAATTTTGGATATAGGATCTTTCTCATAAAGTGAATTCCTGAATAGTTTTATGGGTTTAATGGCTATGTATAGGGGGGAACGGGGGGATAAACCCCCTTAAATTAAATAAATGGCTTTTTACGCAGAATCATTCGATTTGCTTCAAATTTTGGATGCATATTCATTATAAGAAGGCGAATCTCCGATTAATTATGGGGTTCTTTAGATAATTAAATAGGGGAAGAGGGCGATTAATCCTCCACTCTTTAAATAAAATAAATTGTTTTTTTCTTTCACAACTATTCAACGTATTTCAAATTTTGGATATAGGTTCTTCCTGATAAAGTGAATCCCTGAATAGTTTTAAGGGTTTAATGGCTAAGTATAGAGCGATTAACGGGGAATAACCCACAATTAATCAGGACTTCGCCTTATCATAATGAACGCCCAATTAAAATTTGAATTAAATCAGATAATTCTGCGTAAAAAGCCATTTATTAATTTAAGGGGGGGGGGTATCATCCGTTCCCCCAGTGTTTACTTAGCCATTAAACCTTTAAAATTATTCCGGGATTCACTTTATGAGAAAGAACATATATCCAAAATATGAAATATATCGGATAAGTGAGCATAAAAAACAATTTATCTAATTTAAGGGGGGGGGGGGAATAATCACCCGGCCCAATTTTTAATTGGCAAAATAACCTCATATGTAATCAGGGATACGCCTTATCATAATGGTTCTATAATCCAAATTTTGAAGCAAATCTGATAATTCTGGGTAAAAAGTAATTTAATTTAAGGTGGGTTATATTCTATTCCCCTTCTATACTTAGATATTAAATCCTTAAAACTATTCGAAGATCCACATTATTAGAAAGAACCTATATTTAAAATTTGAAATACATGGAATAATTCTGCATAAAAACCTATTTTTCTAGTTTAAGTGGGATATAATTGCTCGCCCCCCTTTATAATAAGCAGAAGAACCCCATAACTAATCAGAGATACGTCTTATCATAATGAACCTATGTCCAAAATTCTAAGCAAATCGGATAATTATGCTTAAAAAGTTATTAATTTAATTTTAGAAAGGTTATCCCCCGTTCCCTCTCTATACTTAACCATTAGAACTCCTAAATCTCTTCAGGTATTATATACTATATATAAGCCTTATCAAACAGAACCTATATGCAAATTTGACACACGTTGGACAATTCTGCATAAAAACCCATTCATCTAATTGAGGACGGATGGGGGGGGGAGTAATCGTACCTTCCCAAAACTAATCAGGCAAGCGTCTTTTCAGTATGAACGTATATCCATTTGTACCAAATTGTACCAAATTGTACCAATTGTACCAAAACAGTTAATTCAGCATGAAAAACCCATTTACCTAAACTATGAGCCCCCTCCCCGATCCCCCTTTCATACTTAAGCAATGAATCCCCAAAATCAATAATAAATTCCCAAAATCAATTCTTTGTCACTTTTTTTCCGCTTTTGTAGTTTATGTCACTGTTTTCCGATAACTTTTTTTTCCGGTCACTTTTTTTCCTAGATTCGTGCGTAATATAACAGATAAATTCTTATCTATTGTCTGTAGGGGTGTTCGAATGTGCACAACAGAAGCAAACTAGAAATCATTATGTTTGCTTAGCAATAGGGATTTAGTTTCAGTTACAAGAATGTAAACTTGTATTGTAACTTTGACAAGACCTTTAGAATAAAAATGTGAGCTTCATTTCTATACCTTTGTATTTGAAGAGGGAAAAGGGGTTTGTAATCTGTATCAATGAAACTTATTGCACTTAGGAATGCAGTAAATGTTGAAATACCCATAAAACCTGGTTTATCACTAAAGATTCAGCTAAAGGATTTTTCATTTATACTTTTCAGGGAAAATTATAACGTTTGAGTAGCGGGGAATAAATTTTAATTTAATGAGAGTTTTAATTCAGAGCTTGTTATAAAGTCAATGATAATTCTGACGGTTAAAAGAAAATGAATAACTGAAAAAAGAATATCCAATTTAGAAAAATATTTATTTCTGCGCATACGTTACCTTTAAAGTGAGAAGTTTTAAATTTATATTCAATAGTTTTCTATTTTTATTAAAATTCAATATGCATACGCAAATATTTTACTAACTATAAACTAATTCTAATAATAACTTATTGAATAAAAAAAAGTCTTTTTATTGTTCATATTATGAAACATATATTATAAGATTGATTGATTGATCAATACAAAAGATCTAATAATTTTTTGAATGTCATTTAATACAGATTTATTTATTTTTATGAGTTTTTTGGAATCTAACTGATAATTTATTAGTCATTTAATGACTTTGAAATTTATTGATATAGATTCATGATTTTTATTTTGATTTTGGGAATCATAAAATAGATTTATAAGCTTTATAAATACTTGTTGTGATTTAAATGAAGAATTAGACTTACTTATAATAATTTATAGCTAAATTAATGTGTATTTTGAAGTAGAGTAATTGAAGATGGTGTTGATTGAGCAACATATTGTAAGTTAATTTGGTGGGTTTTAATTTGTTATAATAAGTATCTTAAAAAAAATCAATCAATCCTGACTCTGCAACAAGAGAAACAGAGCATGGAATTTCATGGTTCTGTATCAGAGAAAATGTGTCAGTTTTGTCCCATATTTAGGCAAGGTTCAAAGAAAGCCACGAAAACTCCGAACGGTTAGGCCGACGGGCACGATTTTGTTCGAACATAACACCTCTCTTCTACCAATTTTGAGAGCAAAACCTCACAGCCATTGGTGAGGCATATAAAAAGAAAGGAACAAAACTAAAATGTAGACTAAATACGGTGATGTCTTTGTTAAAAATAAACTTGGGGGGGGGGGGAGGAGGAAGAAAGCATCGGTTAAAAAAACACTTTTTGTACTTATAAAAAAGGAAATTTATTTCTGTAGTATTCTCATTTCTCCGATTCTCAGTGACATTAATAATTCAGATATTAATCTATTATCAGAAGAAGAGATAATATTTAAACCCTATTATTCTCTTAAGTCTGTTTCCAGTACAAATGCAGGTGATTAGCACGTGTTTTACTTGAAATTATAATTGCGATAATCAAAGTCATCAAATCTTTGTTATTTATATGTGCGGGCTTTTTCAATCTTGATTAAAACGAGCCTTATTTTTCGGTTACCTTTATTTCGGGGCGATTTTTACCGGGGTGATTTTTTCTGGGGCAATTTTTTCCGTGATTCAAAAAATCCCGAAGTTTTCTGAATCTACGAAAATATAATATATCCACGAATAAAAATATATAATGACCTGTTCCATGTCACCCATGACTCCAAAAAATTTTTCCTTATCTTTAGAAATCCCAAAAACCAAGAGATTTTCGATATGAATAATTTATAAAAACAAAGTTTCTTTTGTTGCCTCATAAGTTTTGTAAAGTTTCCGAATAGATTTCATAGTGTATTACACAATTTTTTCAAACCGGAATGTGGGTTTTCGGCTAATATCCTATCTCAAATAAATAATTTCATGTTCAATAAACTTATTTAACAGACAAACGTTCAAAGTTATCAGCATTAATAGTAATATTAAATTTAATATTATTTTATTACTCCTTCATGTATAAATCCAGTTTCGCGTGTGAAAATGTTTACTTGAGTAGCGATAGAATTTATAAAAGAGATTTGTCGGTTTCAGAAAATTGATTAATACTCTAAAAAATCTACTAGGAAACATTACGAAACTTACGGGCGGCAAAAGAAATTTTGCTTTTATAAATTCTTCCTTAAATAACGAAACTCTATTCGTTTCTAGGGATTCTAAAGATAAAGAAATATTTTTTGGAGCCATGGGCGACTTGGAAGAGGTTATTGTATATTTTTGTTCGTGATTATATTTTCCTTCGATTCAGAAAACAGGGATTTTTAACAGTGTAGAAAAAAAATTTAAACACGCCAGCAATATCTGAAGCTAGTGAATTATTTGAAATAATATTATGATATTTACAATAACACTAATAATGAAACTAAATTACATATAAAGAAGAAAACGGGATGAATAAATATACACATACTGAAGTCACGAAAAAGGATGAATTTAGAAAGCGACTTGTGGAGACTCCCCATAGGCGTAACTTGGGCTCTAAAACTAGGGGGGGGGGGGGGGGGGAAATGTTTCGAAGTACTTTTCTATAAAATTACACCCCCCTCCCTCTTTGCAGTCATCGCGTGCACACATATACACTTTTATTATTTAAAAATTTTAATATTAAAAAAATTAAATGTTTAAACATATGCGAAAAAAAGAAAAATCCGAAATTAGTCATTTCCTGTCTTAAATTTCATGTCTTATTCTCAAATATTGAATGCACAACCGTTGTATCTCCTACGTTTGATACACTGTTCAACCGGGGAAAAAAAGTTCAGACAATTTTAATAAAAAATTGTCAAAGCCTTCTAAAGATCTGCACGGGTCGAAAACTCTTGCCCCGAGCCGGCCTGAATGAAAGTTATTATGGCCGGGCCCGGTGTAAAAATCAAAAGTTGGACCCCAGCCCGGAAAGACCCGGCTCAATTTCTACAAAAAAAAAAAAAAAAAAAAAAAAAAAAATAGATTTTACTTAAAATACAATAAAGATTCTATTAAAGAATACTGCATACACATTTATGGGATAAATTGACAGTATATTTTAAAATTATTATGTGCAAGATAGACAATCCACAATAGCAACAATAAAAATTACTTAAATTCTTAGACGTTTCAACATATAACTAAGGTGTGTTTGTGGTGTTATGTATAACGGCTGATTATCTTCACGAAGGATATAGGCCTTAAGTGGAGTGCCCTTCGTCAGGGTCTTTCTAACGAAACCTAACCCGTATTTACACAACGTTCAAAGCAAGCCACAAAAACTCCAAACGGTTTGGTCGGCGAGCACGATTGGGTTCGAACCCAGCCCATCTTGTCCACCAGATTCAAGAGTATAACCTCTCAGCCACTGGTGGAGTCCATTTAAATAAAGATAGATTAAAAAAATTAGGTTAGAATAAAGGAACAAAAGGAGAGTAAAAAATATCGTAATTTTTGCAGCTATATAATAAAAAGTAGATTTGTGGAAATATTTCTCTGATTTTTGAAAATATTTAATTTGTTAAGGCTATTCTCAAATCCAAAAGAACAACTTTCTGACGCATTTCTGAATTCATTTCTTTTCGGAAACGCATGAGATTTACAAGTTTTCTTATTCAGAAACTATGTAATGGTATTATAAATTTTCCGATAAAGACAACATATCTTTGAGATAATACTGATAAAAACTGCGTTTTAAATCGAATTTCCAAAAGCGACATCACAAGAAACTGTAAAAACCTGAAGCCGTAACCAGAGTCTATTAATCATCGATAAGTATTTTATTTATCAAAAATGAAAAAAGCTAATTGATCCAAAATCCCTTCAATAGTCAAGCTTCTCAATTTCAAACCTTTGCAGTTAGAAATTAGTCAGAAAATGTGTCAAAGCTTCGCGTTATGCAGCAGTGAATTTGAAAACCACCTTAAGGTATATTTCCCAAGATTATGTTAATAGAAATCCATTATCGCTATTATAATTTCAACAAAACATGTTGCTTACTTCCTAAGAATAATTAAGTTCAGCTCCGGCACGACTCGACTGTATATAGGGAAAACAAGCGAGCCTGATGTCACCACGGCATAAGTCTGCTGAAGATATAAATAAATAAATAAAATAAAATGAACTGTCTCAAACATCATATCTGATGCCGGTCTCTACGGTGGACATGTTATATTTTCGAACATGTTATTGATGTTGTCAAACTACTATCGGCTCGTGACGCACACTTGTACTTATTCTCGCTAAAGTCTTATTCAATAAAAGTAGCTGAAATTTTATGCCCTGATTTTTTTTTCAGCCTAGCCCTATCCGGTTGGCCCTTTCGATTTTTTTAATGGAAAACTCGATGGAAAATTTTCATGGAAATGATGGAAAATTGGACGGTCTGGCCCGCGAATGCCGTGTACGGGACTCGGGCAAATCCCGGCTTTAAGCTTTCCAAGGTTTTATTGATAATGGAGAGAGAGAAGGTTGAGAAAAATATGTTTAAACCCTTCATTTTAGAACGGCAACAAATAACAAAAAAAAAAAAAAAAAAAAAATATATATATATATATATATATATATATATATATATATATATATTTAAATTTAGCTAGCGTTCTGAATGGATGAATCAGAAACTTACCGTTACTTCCTTATAAGATACACGGAATAATTTTAGATTAAGAATGTAAAAATTAATATTGCTTCGAAATTAAAAATCATTAATTGCATTACTTCACATTGTTTCAAGTGAAGAAAAACAAGAACAAAGACTAGAGCATCGGTTATTGATTATGAAATATTTTACCACATTATTAAAATGCTGTTATGAAAATTCACTCTTTCATACAGTTAAGTCCTAAATAAAAAATTTAAAAACACAAAACGCAGTTATAAATCTATATTCAAGAATTTCTGTCTCTAGCAAATAATGTATGTGAATTATTTTTTGCAACTCCGTATATGATCTATAGAGCTATAATAAGTGTACCACATAAGTAAAACTGAACTAAAATTTAAATCAGCTTAAAAACTCGTAAAACAATTCAAAAGGTTTTTCTACGGAATTAATATTTAATACAGTTGAGAATGTATCAATACTTGAAAAATACAGTGATATTTGATTAAGCTGAAAAGCGCGTAAAATGCATCTTCAGGATATATTTTCATGGACGTCAATACGATTCCTTTTATGTCGAAATTTTCACATAATTTATTTTGTAAAAAATGCCCCCCATTTGTTGGAACGTTTCGAAATTTTAGTAGGTGATTTAAATTTAGTGTGTAGAGATGCTCTAAAAAGATTACATCAAAATGCAAATTTTTTGGCAATTTTACAGTAGAAACAAGTAGGAAATTGCATGTCAGGCGTAGCAAATGTGGTACTTCGTACTATAGCGAAGTTTTAAAAATATTTAGATTCTGATGTAATGGTATGCAGTACTTCAGATACAATATAGTAACTGAAATCATATGTGCATCCCTGTAAAAACTATATATCTGCTTTCCGTTATATATAAAGTAACTTATAATAAATCTTAATAAAAAGTAACAAAATACTTTTGATTGCCCCTGTAATTAAACTATTTATCCGATTTTCATAAATTTTGAAATGACTCGACAAAATTATGCGACAATTATATATTTTAAATTTAAAAAGATTCGGTTGGGTAGTTTTAGCTCTACATGCGGGCAGATGGACTGACTGAACGACGACTATAAGTGCTAGGTATTTACATAATTACGAACGCACCAAAAAACGATCGTCTCCGCAAAGCTGAAAGTAATTTGCGGTCGCGGATTTTTTCGAAATGGTTAAGAATGGTATTTTTAAAAACGGATTCCATCTTCTAAGAAAAGATATCAGCTTTACATATGTGTTTTATTTGTTAACCCGCACCACGAAAATTGCGCCCTAGGGATGCGATAGCATATGGGAGGGGACAAGCTGCCAAAACGACACATTTCGAAAAAAAATATATGTGCAGAGAAAATAACTGCGGATTATTTTTCGAAACAGACTGACAAAAACGAGGTTCCTACTCCATAGTAAAAATTCCTTGATTTTTAGATTTCCTCTTATTTTTCTCAAACTTCAGCTTATATATTCTCGTAAAACCCTCCACAATGAACAACTTTTAATCTAATAGATGAGTGATAAAAAAGTATGCGCTGTATGAATTTCCAGTTTTCAATATTGTTAATATTGATCTATATATTTATTTATTGTCATATAATTAGCTTAAATTTTATGTAAAAATTTTAGATTTGATAAATAATTAATTCAAAATTTATCCCATTTACTATGATATGATTACTATCGATATTATGATGCCAAGTAGTGCATCAAAAATTCTTTGAATTTTTCCCGAACTTATTGTTGAATTTTCGAATTTCCCTGACTCGTAAGACCCTGGAAAGTATTTTCTCCCATGATAAATTGAAGAAATTCGCAAGGATAATTTTGAGTAAAAAAAAAAAAAAAAGAAAAAAGAAAGAAATCTGAAATTCACAGCAATTTTTTTTTAAAGTTACAATAGAGAGATAAGGAGAAAATTCTTTTGCCAATCCTAATTATGCGTTTTTTCCGTGACTTTTTTTCGAAATAAATTTTTTTTTTGTTCCGCTATCCGTCGACAAAATTTGTGTTTTTTCCGAGGTCTATTATCAAAATTTCGTGTTTTTTCACAATCCTGGAACAAAACTCACTTTTTATACCGGGATCTTTTGACAGAAATTTGCGGTTTTGCACAATCTTTTATCCGAAATTTGTATTTTTCTCTCGATCCTTTGACAAAACCACACTTTTCCCATGATCCTTTGATAAATTCGAGTAATTTTCGAGATCATTTGACAAAATTCACATTTTTTCCTTGATCCTTTCACATAATTCGTGTTTTTCAGCGATCCTTTACGAAATTCACGTTGGTTCGCGATATTAAAAAAAATATATATACGTTTTTTCGAGATCCTGTCCCGAAATTTACGCTTTTTCGCGACTTTTTGACAAAATTTGCGTTTTTCTCTCGGTTATTTTGACAAAATTTGTATTTTCTGCCCGATCCTTTGACAAAAACGATTTCACGTTATTTTACAGTATTCAACCATAATTTGCGTTATTTTAGCGATTTTTTGAGGAAATTCACGTTTTTCGACTATCTGCAACAATTTTGTCAAACTTAAAAACTCATATCACAAGTAAAAATGCACTTCTAGCTATCGTTTCTTATGTACAGCAATTCAGGTGCAGTAGTATCTGAAATTTTTTGTATGCCCCAGTAAATACTATAGCATTTTCTAAGATACAGGATGTAACTCATAGTAAACCTCAGCAACATATGTCAATTTTATTAAATGGGAAATAATTCAACATGATTAAAATACGCCGAAAACAAAGTTTCAACTTATACCTTATGTAACGGAATTCTTTTGCGTGACCCTGAAAATGATTGATATTTTTGCCCCGCATATCGTAACAAAATACTTTAGTACACTTCAGTAAATGCATATCGATTTTATTCTATTTGAAAGGCTGTAACACCATTAAAATACACTTGAATTTTTTTTTTTACCATTGGCTGTAATGCAACGGAAAACTTTTGACCGTCCCTGTAATTAAACTATACACCCGATTTTCATAAAATTTGAAATGACTCGACAAAATTTTTCAATAATTATATGTTTAAATTTTCAAAGTATTCGGATGGGAGGTTTTTTCATTGATATATGAAGACGGACAGACGGATTGAACGACGACTATGTGTGCTTCATATTTACAAAATTACGAACGCACCTAAAAGCTAAAAAGGTCATAAGCTAAAAAGGTTTAGCATTTATGAAAGGGAAAAAAAGGAGCAGGGGAACTTTTTTTTATTATTGAACATACACTGTAGCATTAAAAAGTTTGCTAAGATACATGTCAAAAATTACTGACATGAACATAAAGATGTTACTGCTGGGTATTTGGACTCATCCTATATTTATTCTAGTTTGCACCCAAAATATAGCACATACTTGATTAAATAAAAAAGAAGCTAAAATCGAAATCTAAAATTTGCCCTTAAGCACAGAATAATACAAAAAACTGGAGGGGCAAAAGGTAAGTCTTGTCTCTGCTCCTGGAAAACTAGGGGGGAATATGCCCCCCTCGCCCCCGCCAAATTACGCCCATGAGACTCCCTCACATACCATTGGAGCATCGAAATATGAAAATAAAGATCTTAAATTTAATTTTTTAGATCGGTGTTAAAAAGTGCAATCCCACTCCCCCCCCCTCTCTCCCTAGAATTCCATATTGTCCATCCTCGGAGCTGCAAAATTACATGAGAGAAAAATGTTTGAATTCAACACTCATCACGAATCACTTTATATTCACGGTGATTTTTTTTTTCTTTCAATTTCAGAAATCAGTTCAGTTTTAACTCTTTGAATCCCATAATAGCCGAAATCTCCCAATGCCCCGAGTCCCGTAATAGCCGAGATAGTGGAAAGATTTCCGTTCCCCCGTAAGTTGGGGTTCGGAGACAGGGGGTGTGGTTCTTTGATGGATGGGATTAACATTTCCGGACAACACAATAAGAAGGCAAATTGCTGGAATTTTACAACTAAATTCTCCTTGCTATATCTGTGTATTTCAAAAATTGTTTCTTTTTCATTTGGTTTTTGTTAATGGAAAATAAAGGATACATTAACTCATTATACAGAAAGTTCATGAAAATGCATACTAAGCAAGAAATATTCAATTGAAAATACTGATTAGTTATTTAATTAATTAGAAAGAGAAACATAATAACATAATGTGAAATAACTAGTTTTTGTATATTTCTGCATTGATATATATTTTTAAAAATCTTAAGTTTATAATCATAAAGTTTAATTTATTTTCCACTGATGGTTAATCATTTTATGGAAAAAATTATTTACTTCCGTTTATTTTACATCTTCACTTTATTATCGCACATCAATACATATTCACATATATTATTATAATAACTAGAACATGATCATATCATTTTAATAACTTTAAAGTTCTTAAATAAATCAGAGTTGTTATTAAATAACCAGTTTTAAAGTTTTGAATATACTTTGAATTACGTTGGTAAAACACAAATTATACCTAATGAAAAGTTAAATACAATTTTTATAACATACGAAGAATACACAAATAAATTTGGCACGCGAAAAAAAAAAAAAGAGGGGGGGACACAGTATGAACGTCTACTGAAAATTATTGTACTCTTTATTATTCATTTATGACCAAATAATAATAATAATAATTTGAATTTGTTTATAGATTTATTAGTGAAATAGTAAAAATGAAGTATAAAGGAGTTCAGATATGCTGTATATTTATCTAAATTTGCTTTCTAAAATAGGCGAGAAGTAAATGATGTCTTTTCATTTTTTTTTTTTTTTTTCTACATAGTATCAATAATTTTTTGACAACAGTAAAATTATAAAGTAAACAAAAAAAAAAAAAAAAAAAAAAAAAAAAAAATTGCATTATGGAAATTGTTATTGTACTGCGCTCAAAAAGATATGACTCAATGAAAAATGAAATAGAAGTCATTTTTATCCTATTTAAATAAGAGGAAAAATAAGTAACAGACAAAATTTTTATTAATTTTTTACTTGAAAATTACGTGTATTGTTAATTTGCAAAGAT
This sequence comes from Maratus speculifer, assembly GCA_964019185.1. Classification (NCBI taxonomy): domain Eukaryota; kingdom Metazoa; phylum Arthropoda; class Arachnida; order Araneae; family Salticidae; genus Maratus; species Maratus speculifer. The sequence continues at coordinate 315,529,912 of OZ025291.1, read as the reverse complement.
ATAAATTACAATATTTTCAGTATACGTTTTTAAAATTTAAACTAAAAGCTCTTTTTTCTATATCTGAATCTAATTTGAACTTAAAATAGTACAATATTAATTCTCTTAACAACATTCTAAAAACATTCAAACACCCGAATATTACGTAACTTGGTGGTAAAGGCCAAATACTGCATAGATACAAAATATTTAGTGCATTCTATATGCATTTAAATATACTTATATGTACGCTTTTGTGAAAAATAATATCTATAATAATAATTCCGAGGATTTTTGATATAAAGTAGTAATACAAATTACATTGACCAAGTATGACAACTTCGGATAGATTGGGAAAGTTTTTGGCAACTTGTCTTTTATAAGGCGTCATTTCCACCCCCTGTGCATTTACAAATCATTGATAGAGTATATATGTGCTTGTAAAATACAAAAGATTCATTTAAAGTGTTTAAAGATTTTAAAAAATATTAATTATTCAGATTAGTGCACCATTTTAAGATTAAATATTATATAACTTCATTATTCACTATACTATTTCAAATCAAATTTGTGTTTCCATTGCAACATAAAATCATATTTATATAATTTCCTATAAAAGTGAATTCTTGAAGTAACTGAAATATTTTGACACTATATATCAGTATTGAAGTAAATGGCTATTCTTAGTTTAAAAAATTCTATTTTCTATACATAATTATGTTTGTTACGTTTTATTTTATTTGTTTTTCAACCGGTTTATGAATGCAATGTTGATACGTTATGATTTGTATATTTCTCTAAATTAAACACAAAATCTCCGATTCGGAATTTATAACAATTGAGATCAAACCGATCTATTATATGTGAATCGCATTGTTGAGCAAAGGTCTAGAACAACAGAAGAGGAATATTTCCTCAACACTCGCTAAATGCAAACATTGTTTTTTTTTTTTTTTTTTTTTTTTTTTTTGTCTTAAATTTTATAGTGACGAGGAAGAGAATTATCTTAGTTTATTATAGTCCATTATCTTAGTCCATTATAGCAATCAACACTAAACACAGCAGGTAAAAATTACCGTTCTTCTGAGTAACAATTTTTATTATCTTAGTTCGAGGTTATGTTACTCACAACGCCATGTGTGTAAGCTGAACCAGTTACTCGATATACATGCAAAACATCTCCTGTTGTTTTATTTAATAAAAAATAATGTTACAAGAAAAATATAATTTTTAATATAGTTATAGCTTTTATTAATGTGAATACGTATCAGTAAATGGCATTTTTAGGGTTTTCACCACAATTTCTAAGGTTACTCAGAACGTATTGTGTAAACACGGTTCCTCACTTTACAGGGTAGACCAACCTGTGTGTGTGTGTGTGTGTGTGAATGAGAAAAGTATGTAAAATAAGATAAATGTGAATGAAAACAATATCATTGGAAAAATAAATTATGAGATAGAGTTAATTTCGGAATTTGCCCATTTCTGATCATTTCATGGGAGGGAATTTCTAATTTTAGAGATAGAGAGAAAAAAAAAAAGAACTTTGTCTTTACAACTGCAAATGAGGCACAAAGGACTATAACAAATTATATACCGTCTGTTACACCAATTACTCATCGCGAGATATTTTGCACGTTCCACTGCAGTGACTGATAATTACGCTATTGAGATTCTACATTATTACATATTGACAATAATGCATTTAAGGACGAGTGGGCAGCCTCACGCAACGATCCCATGCATCTGCTAGGAGACGATGCGTCATTCGCATGTGGGAGCGTTCCTGCGGAAAACAAATGACCTCCGCCCCCTTGCGTCCACTAATTAGGCACCCCGACAAATGGTGCCGGTATTAGGGCAGAGGGGAAAACAGAAAATTGGCCACGGCCGTGGATTAGTTGCCGCAACCCCAATTTAACTCTAGGTTCCTCCTTGGCTTTGCTTTTGTGGCTCAGTTGCACTTGAACTCGTGTGGCGCATGCGCATTGCTATATACTTTAGTATACACTAATTTGCTTTGAGTGTGTCTATTGTGCACATCCTCTTTAATGTTATAATTTTTTATCTATAAATTTTAAAGAAGCTTCTAATCTTTTTAAGTAGAACTCTTCTGGTTTTGCTAAATAAGAAAAATTTTCCAAAAGAATAAAATAATTATTTAATGTAATTGAAAAATTTCGAACAAAAACAGTCCGAAATTCACAGTTTTCGTAAAGGCAAAGAAGATAGATAATTTAGACAGTAATATTTCTAGATACGAAAAACACAACTTTACCAAACGACCGTCTAGAGAAACAACATAGCTTTATTATTTGAATTTCGTGATTTTTGAGCGAGTGTTGTTTTTATTGAGAACCCAACAATTAATAAGAGTCATTGATAATGATTAAAAAAATTCTAGTAATCATAAAACACCCTGAAGTACAACTATTTAAAATATCATATAGTAATCTCTTCAATCCTTGTGATGTCCTCAGTTTAAAGGTGTACTCAAAAAAATATCTTTCCATCCTCAACAGCTTGAAATTTCTGGCACATTTTCAGGCTCATTTTTAAAAGTAAAAACATAAAATATGCTAAAGCGATTTTTGAAGAGATGTATAAGAGATCGTATGTTTTCATTTTTCTCTCAATTCATTAGAAATTGATTTATAACAATTATTTTATCAGATGATCTTTTTTTCGTTCCAGCTCTTGAGAGTCTTGGAAATTCAGTTCAAAACATCGACTTTGAGAGCATTTTTTGCAATATATTCTGCCTTCATCGAAAAATAGACAAGTCGGCACATTTTACAGCTTTTGAATAAGAGAATCTGTCAATTTGATAAGTTTCAGAAAAAAAGTTTTTGAAAAACATTAGAAAGTAAGCAGCTGGTATTTGAATAGTGTATTCATATCCAAACTGATGTTTAGAGTATAAATTGACGTTTCGATTTGAATTTCCAAACGAGCGAAAGCACAAGTAAGGACCATACTATGGGACGTCGTCCTATGACATCAGTCGCTTAAAACTCAACAAGTAATTCATTTATTAAAAAAAAAAAAAAAAAAAAAAAAAAAAAAAAAAAAGAGAGAGTTGGGGGTAATATTAGATTTTAAATTGCTTCAATAGTCAAGCCCTGCGTTCTCAGAGAATAATTGTAAGGTCTGAGGATTTAAAAAAAAAAAAAAAATGTTCGAGAGCGTTACTGAGAGAGGGGGGTGATTTTTTTTTTTTAAGAACCACTTCAATAATAGATTGAAATATTGATTGTACCTGCAAAACGGGGATATGAATGGATTTACTCACACCGGTCTACCAAATATTTTGATAAGTCCTATGAAATAAACTTCACCAAGGAAAACCGCTCTTCGAACATTGCCCCCGTCCGAAAACAAATCGCCTGTAACCCTTGCGTCCACTAATTAGTCGGCCTGACAAATGGGGTCTAGAAATAGGGAGTGACTAATAAGAAAAATCGACTCCCGACTCTCCTGCTTCCAAACTGTCCGTAATAGGTCCCCGAAACGGATGGCTCTTCGGCTTGACATATTGGGGAAATCCATCTCCATTTTTTTGCACGCCTAACGATGAATAATTTCAGAAGGTCAAAGAGAAAATAAATAGGAGTGGGGGCGATGCAGAAGCGGCGAGGGAAAATGTCTTTTGGAGGAACTTTATTTCCGCATTTACTGGCATCAGAATAAGTTTTTTTATTTTTGTGAATTCTGAAACACTAAAACACTCATTTCTTGTTTAATAATTTTTTCTGCATTCAGGAACATTCGTTTCTTAACTGTTGGTTTGCAATTTATAATATTAGGTAATAATCTTCTTAATTTATAGAACATATTAATTTAGAGAAAAAGAAAAGGTCCCTTACCAACTCATAAATTTTAGACACCTTTTATGTATATATGTCGAAGGTAACAAAATATTTTTGCTTAGGGGCAAGGTATGTTTAATTAAATGCATTTTGTTTGTACATAGTGTTACATACTTATAAATTGACGCATTGAGAATCATAGAGGACCAACCTCACCAGCTGCGATTTCGAAAAAAAAAAAAAAAAAAAAAAAGATTTATAAACTTTGGAACAATTTTTTAAAGTACCAAGGGGATACAAAGCTTCTTCTGGAAGCATAGGATATTTAAGTTGGCAATGAATGAGTGACAACGCGACTTTATCCAATTTTGAACTGGCAGCTGTACTTAGGAAAAGTTCGCATATTATGCAATGGTCGCATAATACGCAATATTTCAATATCTGGCGTATACAGTTCTGCAGTAAATCTGACATACGTTTTCCTAGTACTCCAATGAGGCACTGTGCTGAGTTCTGTTTAGATACTTGTTGTTGGAGCAATACGGTGGAATAAAATCTTATTCTCAAGTTTTGCAGTTTTTTGCCTATAAATATTATAAAATTCGTACTAATTATAAAATCTCATGAACAGTTACATTTATTGCTGCGTTAATCAGATTTTTTTTGTTCTATGCTATACTCTTTTTAATAACAGCGGTGCCTGCCTTTCTTTGATCTCGACAAGCTGAGACCTTGTTTTCGCAAAACAGGTGGTAGAACTACTTGAGATTTTTACGGCAACTGGGGAAGGTGAGCGGGAAGGTCACTCGCCTCCGAAGAAAAAAAAATTAAGTATAACTTGAAGAGGTTATGTTTTCAACGTGATATATAGGGTAGTACTGAATATCAGCTAGACAATTGGCCCAGCTGATATTCCAAGACAACTTTCAAATGAGTATATATATATAAAAAAAGAAGAAAAAATCCTAATATTTGGATGATTTATAGACAATGTGCTAAAGTTTACTCAAAAGAAAATAAATAAATAAATAAATAAATATTTTTGAATTTTTAACAGTTGAAAATTTTATGAAACATTTTCAAACTCATTCTTGAAAGTTAAAACATGAAACATGCACGGGTGATTTTTAAAGAGAGAAGATGAGAGGGTGATGTATAAGAGGCCGTGTGTTTTCATTTTTCACTCAATTAATTAGAACTTGATTTATAAACTGAAATGATCAGTTTATAAATCTTCTCTTCGTGAAACCTTCTCTTATAAATCTTCACTTCGTGAAATTTGGTTCAAAACGCCAATTTTGATAACATTTTTGGCAGTATTTTCTGCTTTTATCAAAAAATTGGCAAGCAAGACACAATATGAAGTTTCTGAAAGCTGTTATCAGATTCATGAACTTTACCCGCGACAAACTTTTCAACCGATTTTAACCCCAACTTTTTCCTTTTCAAAGAGAGAAAAAGGTTACAATTGTCTTGGAAAAAGTCGGAGAAAAAGTAGGAAAACCAGTTCTACTACTACCAAGCGTTAATATTTATCGCCTATTCGTATCAATAACTTATCTCTGATTCCTTGAAATGTTCTATGTTGGATGAAAAGTCTTGCCTAGTGGAGACTTTTTTGGAATTGCTGAAAAAAGTTGGAGGACATTGCTGTTTGCTATCACACTGAGTTTTGTGGGGACATTTCGTGAAAGTTGGAGGAAATTATGTGTTGGCTCAAAAGTCTCTCAAAATGTTGGTGAATCTGGTAGCAACTTTAAAGAAACTGTTAAATTAAGGGTGTATTCGAAAAAACGCTTTTCCATCTTCAACAGCTCGAAATTTTCCGATACAATTTCAGACACATTTTTAAAAGTAGAAACACGAAACTTGCTGAGTGGATTCTTCAAGGGACGTATGAGGTGCCGAGTGATGTCTTTTTATGCTCAATTCATTAGAATTTGAGATATGAACAGTTAACTTATCAGTATGACCCTTTTTTTCGTTACCAAATCTCCCGCTTGGGAAAAATCGGTTCGAAATGCCGTTTTTAACTGCTTTTTTCGCAATATTTTCTGCATTTATCAAAGAATCGACAATCACGGCACCTTGTGTACTTTCCAAATAAGAGATTTTTAAAGTTTGGTGTATTTGAAAGCAAAAATGAATTCAAAAATAAATCGGAAAATAAGCAGCTTGAATCGAAATACATCCTTAAATTAATGTGTTTGAAAGTTTAAAAAAAATGAATATGAAAATAAGGAGTTTGGATTTTTATTATACACCCTTATATAATTTTTATTTTTCTTTAAAATCGTGTTTCTATACCATGTTACTCGATTGGTTGTCATTACCCGAAAAGTGCATTTTTTAAAAGTATTTTTTTCCACTTAAAAATGTTGAAAACATAAAACCAATAACACAAAATTTTTTAAGAAATAGTCTAATTTTATTCTGCATTAAATTTTAATGTATCGTAACTTTTATGTTGACTTACAATAAATAAATAAATAAATAAATAAATAAATAAATAAAATATAACTCCAAAATACTCGAAAATTCTCTGTGAGATATTTGGATCATCTATTATGGCTATATCACTTTAGTATTTTGAAAATAATAATAATAATAATAATAATAATAATAATAATAATAATAATAATAATAATAATAATAATAATCATTATGCAGCAAATGGATGACATGACATGGTAAAAAAATGCTCTGACAGTTTTAAGTTTATTTTCTCAGAAATGTAGGACAGTGAAATCTGGTACTTAACTCCTCAAATATAGTCCAAATGTTAATTAAAAGCTGTATTTAATCTAAAGAATGTGCTAAAAATGGAAAGTTACATCGATGATTAATATAAAAATATATAAAATAAGTGTACTTGTACTTTCTTAAAAGCAGTGCATATTTTAGCTTTTTTTTTTTTTTTTTTTTTTTTTTTTTTTTTTTTTTTTTTAATGTATATTCACCAATTACTTCAAAACTATCCAACCGATTAATTTGGTTTTGGTGTTAAATGAAAGAGCTTGCTCTCGAATTGGTACCACTTTCGTTTCATAGAATATGATTCAGTATTTTTATAGCAATTAGGCAAAAACTAATAAAATTAGGGATTTTTCGCTAATTAAAAGTCTTGAATAAGTTCTCTGAATGGAGTACAGTGAGAATGGCCGATCGAATCCCACGCCTGACATACAATAACCTTTTTTCGTATTATAATTTTTACATGTATATTTTACAAATTAAATACTAAATATGCAATTAAGAATATTTTGTATTTAACCGTTAGCACAGAGTAATCAGAGATTTTTTATCAACTCAATACTTTATCAGTGAAAGAGTACTAAAATAATAGACTTGCGAAAAATAACATGACATCGAATAAGTTGGACGATTAGATTGCACTCAGGATAGCCGAGCAGTCTAAGGCACCTGATTTAATCTTTGGTTCTCGAAAGAGAGCGTGGGTTAGAGCCCCGCTCCTGACATACGTGTATAATATACAGTAATTTTTCCGTATTATAATTTTTTAACCGACTTAGAAAAAGAAGAGAAGGTTATTATCACGTGTATGTATTTTCTTATGTATGTTCACCGATTGCACCGAAACTATCCAACTGATTAAACTAGTATTTGTGTTAAATGAAAGAGGCTACACTCGAATTAATACCACTTCCATTTCATCGAAATTAGTTAAGTACTTTTATAGTAATTAGGCAAAAACTAACAAATTAGTGATTTCTCGCAAATTAAAAGTAACATGGGTTTTGAATAAGTTCGCCGGACGGAATGCAGTCAGGGTGGCCGAACGGTCTAAGGCACCTGATTTAAACTCTGGCTTTCGAAAGAAATCGGGGGTTCGAACCCCGCTCCTGACATACGTTTGTATAATAACCTTTTCAGACTTCAAAAAAGGAGGAAGAGGTTATTAAATCGACGTGTATTTTTTTTTTATGGATGTTCACCGATTACTCCAAAACTATCCAACCGATTAATTTGTTTTTTATGTCAAATGAAAGAGGTTACTTTCGAATTGGTACGACTTCCATTTCATCGAAATTGGTGTAGTATTTATTTAGTAATTAGGCAAAAACTAATAAAATTTTGATTTCTCGCAAAGTAGCATAGATATTCAATAAGCTCGTCGCTTGGAGTGCAGCCAGGATGGCCGAGCGGTCTAAGGCGCCAGATTTAAACTCTGGTTCTCGAAAGAGAGCGTGGATTCGAACAAAACATGACATGCATGTATAATTGACATGCTCCTGACATGCATTGACTCCTGACATGCATGTATAATTTACTATGATTTTTTCCGTATTATAATTTTTATTAACCGACTTCAAAAAATCGTTAACTTTTTACTAAAAAAAGAAAAATCAACTTTTCTACCGAAAATTGAACCGACTTCAAAAACTAGTGCAAAGTGAAAAATATTTTTTTTTCTTTTTCTTTTTTACATAACAGTAATAAGAAATTAAATTGAGAGCGTAGTATTTACTATGCGTATTATTATATTTATGTACATTAATTTGATTTTTTGGAGTCGGTGTCAGCCAAGCCAAGTTCAAAATTAAAATTAACTATTCAATGCAAATCGTAAATGTATAAAGTTAAATTTTTTAAACTAAATATGAAATCGCAAAAAAAAAAAAAAAAAACTCGTAGATACTTGGATGTGTGTTTATTGGAAAATTACATGTAACTTGGCTTGGCTGGCACCGACTCCAAAAAACCAAATTAATGTACATAAATATAATAATACGCATGGTAAATACTACGCTCTTAATTTAATTTCTTATTACTGTTATGTAAAAAAAATATTTTTCACTTTGCAGTAGTTTTTGAAGTCGGTTCAATTTTTGGTAGAAAAGTTTATTTTTTTTTCTTTTCTTTCTTTTTTTATAGGAATGTAAATAACAAACAATTTGTATCCGTTATACTGCACGCACTCATACAAGAAGAAAACAAAGTACATACATCAAAATATCACTTATATTGCATTCTCCTAAATAAATCACTATAATTATGACCATCAAATCTGTTTAATGAATTGGACAGTAACCTCTTTATTTGAAATACATTACTTAGTATAGTTATAGTATCATTTGACAATGGGTGACCAGTTTAAAATATGAAAAAAATGTCATCTGACTATGTGGATATACAGAATGATAATATCTCTAAAAATTTTAATTCATAATTAAAAATTTAAAATCCCTACCTTAATTAACAAAGCAATATGCTTCGGTGTGAAAACCTGTTTGTCGTTCAGAGAATTAATCTTGTTCAGATGAGACGGATATAATTAAAGATTCATCAGTCTTCTTGCGAGAAAATAGATTTAAAAGCAATCGTAGTATTCGCATAAATGCATTCTTAAAACGGTACTCATAAAGAAAAAAAAATCTATCCTGAATAGTTCGAAATTTTCGAATACGTTTTCAGATTCATTTTTAAATGTGAAAATAAGGAACTTTCTCACGTGATTTTTGAAGTGAGGTCTTTGGGTTTTCATTTTTCGCTCAATTAAATAGAATTTCTTTTTATAAACAGTAATTTTCTCAGCATGATCATCGTTTTTCGTTCCCAGCTGTCTCGCTTCTGGAAATTTGGCTCAAAAAGTCAACTTTAGTAGTATTTTACATTCAATCTTTATTTAAAAAAAAAAAAAAAAAAAAAAAAAAAAAAAAATTGACAAGCACGGCATTTTATATATTTTCTGATTAAAAGAGTCTGCCACTTTGATGCATTTCATAGAATAAAAATAATTTTAAAAATGAGTCAGAAAATAAACCGTTTGCATTTGAGTATACCCTTGAAGAACTTTTTTTGTACTGACTGATTTGTTGAATTATATTTGGTCGTTTGGAAAGTCGTGTTTGTTTAGAAAAATCAATTCGTACCAGAAAATTCTGCCCATTAATTACTAGACATTAGATATTGGAGACACTATCTAATAATGATAGAACTTTTCGTTACGAATTAATTTTCCCAAACGGACACGACTTTCCGAACCACCCAATAATCTTTGGGAAATATTGATACAACCACCATTAAGGGTGTATTCGAAAAAAACTCTTTTCCACCTTCAACAGTTAAAATTTTTCCGATACAATTTCAGGCACATTTTTAAAAGTAGAAACATGAAACTTGCTGAGGGGATTCTTGAAGGGACGTATGAGGTGTCCTGTGATGTCTTTTTACGCTCAATTCGTTAAAATTTGAGTTATAAACAATTATTTTATCAGTATGACCCTTTTTTTCGTTCCCAAATCTCTCGCTTGGGAAAAATCGTTTCGAAATGCTGTTTTTGATTGCTTTTTTTGCAATATTTTCTGCATTTATCAAAGAATCGACAATCACGGCACCTTGTGTACTTTCCAAATAAGAGATTTTCAAAGTTTGATGCAGATAAGAGAAAAAATGAATTCAAAAATAAATCGGAAAATAAGCAATTTGTATCGAAATACACCCTTAAATTAATAAAATTTCTTTTATTTTATTTATAAATTGAAAGGCGTATGCCAATTTCATTTTCAATTTCAGTTTTGCTCTGAATGTCGTCAATGAAGACGGAATTCGCTAAACGAATGATATTTGGTTTTATAACTAGGGGTTGGATCCAAATCAGATGTTCCATGTTATAAAATACTGTTAAATTCCTTTTTTCTTCTTTTTCTTTTTACTCCAATGAGTAAAAAAACAAGTAAATTGTGCTCTAGTGCTCTTTCAGCATGTGCATAATGAAACCAGTTGGCTCTTAACTTCACATTTATTAACCAGTTGTTATTTGAGAAGTATAATGATAATAGTTGGCTTACACAATAATAAGTGAATACACAACATGGTGATGAATCACGGAATTTGTGTTTTATTAAAATTATTATTTTTGTTATATAGCGCTATAAATACAATTATGTACTTTCTGCATTTGTTGATAAAATATTTTTTTTGTTTTTTTATATTAACTAAATAGCAATTACTAAGTGAGAAATATAACAATAATAATAGTCGCGTTAGTATATTTCATTTCTTACATTTATAATTGGTGGATAATAATAATAATAATATAAGCACTTGATTTCTATGCTGTAATACAATAAAAATAATAATTCCTTTTCTGTATATGTTTTTCCTTTTCCAGATCCATAAGGTACCCACTATTTGCGAAAAATATAATAATAGTAGTAGGTTTTAGTATAGTAGACAAGATCCTGATGAATGCGGGAATGTGTGTTCTGAAAACAAGCACGGATGTATTTCTCCAACGACTAATTACGTTCATGAAGGTGGACGAAACGTGGTATACTATACAGAGAGTATGTTGGGGAAGAAGAGGGGGCATCGAAATAGGCCTAGGCCATAGATTAGCCACCGCAGCCCCAATTTGACCTCTCCCCCCACCTACTCTAGCACTGCTGGCGGGGTCAGATAACGACGGCAAGCTTCTGTTATTAGAGATGTTTCCATGACAACCAGGCGGTGCACTTTAAGCGCACAGGATCGTCTGCTAACCCCCTGTGTTTGCGTGCGGGAGGATGAGGGCGAAGGGGGCTTTTAATTTTCTTTCCCCTGACGATCGGGTTTTGCGCCCCAAAGTTATTCGATCGTGGTACGGAGATGGGAGGGGGGGGGGGGCGATGTGTGGGTGAAATGGAAGGCAGTTTTTCGAATTTCGATAAATTGAATTTGGTGCTTCGAGGGTTGTTTAGGAAAGCAACAGATAAAATTTAGAAGCGTGGTTTGTTAGAAACGGAATAAGGGGTGTGTTGTAATTAAATTAAAGACCTTCGGGGTGTGCCTGTCAATTAAAAGAATAATTCCCCGTGTTTTCTTCGTAAATGAACACTACATTCGAATGAAATCTTCCTACTCCTAACGCTTTTGAATAATAAATACCGAGGGCGTCTTTGATGTTTACGGTTAGAATAGATTTACATATGGTTACATTTCTTCTTTTTTTTATTTATTTATTTTTTATTTTTCTTTTCATTTTGGAAAAAATATATTTCGGGTCCTTCAAGTATTACGGAAGCAGTAAAGGGGCGAGGAGAGGATTAGCGATTTTAGTTTCTGCTTTTTTTTACTGAAAAGGTAGCAGGAGGGAGGGGGGGGGGAGAGGGTCGCGAGAACTCTCACATAAGCATTAAACAACGAAGCAACTACAGTTTAAGGGTGTATTTCGATTCAAACTCCTTATCTTCCGATTTATTTTTAAATTCATTTTTGCTCTCAAATGCACCAAACTGGCAAATTGTCTAATTTAGAAAGTACACAAGGTGCCGTGATTGTCGATTCTTTGATGAATGCGGGAAATATTGCAAAAAAGCAATCAAACACGGCATTTTAAACCGATTTCTCCGAAGCGGGAGATCTGGGAACGAAAAAAAAGGCTCATACTCAGAAGGTAATTGTTCATAAATCAAATTCTAATGAATTGAGCGTAAAAAGACATCACACGGCACCTTATACGTCTCTTTAAAATCCCCTCAGCAAGTTTCATGTTTCTATTTTTTTAAATGTGTCTGAAAATGTATGTGAAAATTTGGAGCTGTTGAAGGTGAAAAAGCGTTTTTTCGAATACACCCTTAACAACTAAAAGCAAAAGAGCATCATTTTGATTAGCGTTTGGCAGATGTTGAATGACTTTAGAAAAAAAATAGGGAGTAAACAAGGACTGGAAACAAGGAACATTCCAGCCCACCACTACATTGAAGGTATGATAACAGACAATGCAGAAACATGGATTGAAAGATCTTGGAGAAAATACTAGAATTGTGAACGCCAAACAAATAATATTTCTATTATTCTTGTAATAATTTTTAATTATATGTCTAATAAGTTAGGGCCTGTAATATTCCTTAAATTTTTTTGCTGCTGTTGTTGTTCAGTGCGCTAAATATTCTAATAATAAAAACTATCTTGTATTCTATGAATGCTTAATGCTATAATATTAAACCGGTTATAATATTAACAATATGTTTAACCGATTTTGTTTTTCTTTGATACCAGTATGTCTATATAAATTTGCTGGATTAATAATGTAATTTATCGCTATCTGTAGGTTTTTATGCCTAATGTGCTGTGTAACTATATCATAAAATCTTACTTAAGCAAAGAAGGGGGGAGGGGGCTCTATAGTATTTGCTTATTTTTTTCTAAAACGTGTGGGGGGGGGGGAATACAAAATGACTAAAAATATGTTTACGTTAATACTCTCCTTTTCCTGATATATTTTTATTACTTTTTTAACATTAATGTTTAGAAAAAATTACTGTTTCTGAAACATATTCTTTATCCTATCACAGCTTGACAATTTTTTAATTATATTTTGAACAATAAGAATGCAATAAAACTAAAATATTTCTGATTATTACTATGAATTATTTTTTTTCCAATTTAATCTATTGCATCATTTCGAATCTTAGATATCGAAGCACATCATACGGAGATCGATTATGGAATTATGTTCTAGTGTCATTAATAAAACGGCAAAGAATAGAGGCCTACATATGTGAACCCAGGAAGCAAAGAGATTCATTTTCATAACATACAATGATACAATTAACAAATTTAACAATTACGAAACATTCAACGTTAAAAATAAGTTTCTTGAAGCATTTCTTAAAAAGATAATTGAATCAGCAACTACATTTTTCGTCAAGATGTCCCTGTCCTCTGAATCCCCCCCCCCCATTTTAAATATAAATTTTTAACCATAAACGTAAGAAGTAAAAGAAAATTAAAAATCGATTTCTACTGGGGTTCACGACAGGGAAATGTACCTTTATTTTAGCGTTTCATTATTTTAAGTCAATATATATTTTTTAATCATTTGAGAAATTGAAAATGTAATTAATTAAACTTCGAAATTCAGGAAGGGAGATTGCCCTCTCCTCCCTCCCTTGTCGAGCATTATGAAAGCATTTTATAATTCAGACGAAGAGCTCAAAGCATTTGCTCGCTCTTACACAATTCTCGTAGTACTCATGTTTATAATTTTTAGAAAGTGAAAGATTAATAATAATAAAAAAAATGTACGATAATTTTATGTTTTTATGTTCACAATGACAAATATAAATACAGATAATTTTTTTAATATGCAGTAATTTCTTTTCTTTTTTTGAGAAAAAAATGGCTGATTAAAAAAGGTTAGGCGGACTTCAAATGTTTAATTTCTGAAGAGAACTGATAATTTTAAAAGAAATTATCTTTTTCAGATAAGTCTAATGTGCTTATTTTATTTAATAATTTCATTTTAACCACTAAAGAGAATATGGAAGCATTTGTCATTTTTTAATGAAAAAAAGTGTTTATTAAAAAAGGAAATTTAATTTTTTTTAAGTAACTTAAAATAATACGATGATTGACTTCATCATAGCAACTTATTAAAATTTTAACAGAAAGCAATTTTCAATAGCTTCAAATGTAGGAATCGAAAATTTTAACTCATTTTGGTAAGTAAGGTTTAAATTATTATTAAAAAAAAAAAAAAAAAAAAAAAAAAATCTAGCATTGAGTTTTTTTTTTTTTTTTTTTTTTTTTTTTTTTTTTTTTTCAACTATTAAAAATGAATTTAATATCAGAAGCTCAAAAGTTTGCTTTTGGACATTTCATAAACACTTTTTCACCAAATGTACTTATTTGGTATCCGACAATAAAGTAAAAATTAGACGTTCCTACTGAAGATTTCAAAGTTTGTTACAACTTCAATATGCAAAAATTGAAAAAAGAAATTCCCAAACGAATATGAATTTTATCCTCTCCCCCCCCCTTTTTTTTTCCTTTTTTTTGTGTGTGTGTGTGTGACGATTTAGCGAATAAAATTTCTGGGATAAATGTATCTCGCTCTTTTTTTTTTTTTTGTCAGTCCTCTGTACTTTTTATAAGTTTATTTATCATATTAAAATTCTGCTATACAAATTTGGACATTCGTGGTGGGTTGAATCCGTTTTAAACGGATACTTAAAAACTTTTTTTCTTTTTTCGATATCATCATAATAAAGAACTTAATTAACTCTGAAATTAACTCTTAATTAACTTTACTTAATTAACTCTGAAAATTCAGAGAGGCCTCTCATTCCCCCCCCCCCTTTCCCCACACACCTGCTGGTACATCTTCATATTATATTAGAGAAATAATATACTTTTTCCTCTCCGATTTTGTATTTTGTATAGGTTTTTTACTATGATCATGTAATTTTTGTATATTGATATAATGTGTGCAGAACTGAATTCTAAAGATCTCCTTACAAGCACATAAACCGATTTCTACTGGTCATATCGTCAAGCTCTCGAAACCACATAATTGCAACTTATTAGAATCGATATCAAATTCTGATTAACTGAACCGTGATGCATTCACAAAATTGTTATCCCATCTTAATCGGTTTTGACTGCAAATGATACTAAAGAGATATTATAATTCATGATTTAATTGGTGCAGAATTATCTAGAGATCTGAGCAGCTTTGTCGTCATCTTTCATTACAAAGTCGCACTCGGTTATGCCGAATTTGGATTTAACGAGCATAAATAATGAAATTGGTTTGAATAATACAAACACACTTTCAAATTAAAAGAAATCATAAAAATTAAAAAAAAAAACTTTTTGTTCGTTGAATTAATAAATAAATTTGAGTTGTGAATATGATAGCTAACAAATTTGAAGAAAACTAATACTTTAAAAACATGGTTAGCCTAATGAAATACATTAAGGGTAAAAAGTAAGGGCATTTCATTTTATATTTTTCTTAAGGGGTCAGGTACCCTTTGAACTAACAAAATACGTGAAATAGTGATCTTTGTAAGAAAATCAGCCGATTTATATCTAACTGAGTTTTAATTATAAAATAGAAAACCCTCATCAAAAAAATTCATTTTATCAGTTAAAGTTATTTAAAAATGTACACACATATATGAACTTTTTTAATTTATTTTAAAAGATAATATAATACTATTTTTACAAAATAATTAATCTTACATAGATTGCGCACATGATTTTTCACATTTGAAGGGATAAAACAAATCAGGGGTTTTTTTTTTTAATATTATTATTGAGTAGAGAAATAATGCGTTTTCATAATAACCTACAATGAAAAAAAAAACTTGTAGATAGAGAGAAAAAAAATTGTAAGGAAATTCGAAATATCGAGATTTTTTTATACAAAAGAAGTTGTAATTCTGAGCTTCTAACTTCAGAAACATAATAACAGGTCATTTTGTGCTTCGATAATACAATTATCGATAATAAATTTTGTGCATCGATACGTTTAATACATTAGCGAAAATTTTGAAAAATTATGGCAACCATTTTTCAGAAATCGTGTGCACAATGATCAAAACCATTGTTTTGAGAAAATTGACTTTAAAGATATATGTATATAAATCACTCATTGATCATAGAGGAAAATTCAAAGTGCTTTAAACATAACTTCCTTTCTAATGCAAATTTTTGTATGCGGGTTGTTTTTAAATGTTCCTAAAGAATCATTTTTAAGTATAAGCTATTTTTTGATACATTTTCCAACTCATTTTTTAAAGTAGAAACATGAAACTTGCTGAGGTGATTTTTGAAGACATGTATAAAATGCCAGTGACTTCATTTTATGCTCATTTTTTAAACTAGAATTTGATTTATAAATAATTATTTTCTCAGCATGACCATTTGTTTTTTCGTTCCTAGATCTCTCACTTCGGAAAATTCGATTCAAAACACCAACTTTAACAACAGTTTTTTCTGTAAAATTTATGCATTTAACAAAACTCGGCAAGCATAGCACGTTTCTAAATAAAATAATTTACCAGTTTCATTCGTTTGAGAGTAAAAATTAATTTAAAAATAAATCAGAAAATAAGCAGATTGGATACAATACACCCTTAATAAACTTGCGTACAGGTGCATAAATAATAAGTAAAAATTTAAATTAAACATACCTCACCATCGCCTGTCTTTTCCCGTATGTCTCCGTAAATAATATAAAAAATATCTCCTCAACTCATTAAGTTCAAATAATCTTCATAGCTCTTAACTCACATTAAAGAAAGTATAAAGTAATCTAAAACTCCAATCCGCATAATTTCATGATATGATCTTAAACTGACGATGTATATATCTGAAGGAACAAATAAACAATGAAACAAATGTTCAAACAGTAAGCGACCGATTAGAGGTACGTAGGAGAGTGCGCCCTTTAAACACCCCCACCAATAATCCGACCACTTAAAAGACCCATTTGTCATACTAATACAGTCGCCTGTCATAGCTAAACAAAGCACTGCAAATGAAGCGCAATTAGCGAATCCATCCCAATAATAACCACCCTTTTCCCGTTTCGTGGCTTTTGCCGTTAAAGTATGCATATGATCTCCGAAATATTTAAAGTTTCTTATATTTTAAGAATGCTGAAAGGAACTATTTTTCTCTTTTTGTATGCCGAGTTTAGATTGAGAAATATTGATATATTAAGGGTGTATTTCGATTCAAATGGCTTATTTTCTGATTTACTTTTGAATAACTTTTTGCCCTCAAATGCACCAAACTTTCAGAATCTCTTATTTGGAAAGGACACAAGGTGCCGTAATTGTCGATTCTTTGATAAATGCAGAAAATATTGCAAAAAAAAAGCAATCAAAAACGGCATTTCGAACCGATGTTTCTCAAGCGGGAGACTTGGGAACGAAAAAAAGGGTCATACTGATAAGGTAATTGTTTATAACTCAAATTCTAATGAATTGAGCGTAAAAAGACATCACACGGCACCTCATACGTCTCTTCAAGAATCCCCTCAGCAAGTTTCATGTTTCTACTTTTAAAAATATGTCTGAAGTTGTATCGGAAAATTTCGAGCTGTTGAAGGTGGAAAAGCATTTTTTCGAATACAACCTTAAGGTACTAAAGTGTGGAGATCCTTTATGATTTCGTTATTTGTTGAGTTTTTAATAAATACATACAATATTTGAAACAAATGAAGTTTCGTTTAAAATTTTAAAAAATGATGCAAAAATATCGCATTTTTTATATTTTTCTGTTGAAAAATAATGGATTTTTCTTTCTCTAATTTGCACTTCCCCATTATTATTATTATTGTTAGTTCAACTACTGGGATTTTCTTCCAGATTTGTATCCAGCTATTGTTTTTCGTTGTTATTTTCTGTCCAATAATAATAGTAAAATCTAAAAACATATTTAAAATGTCATATACAAAAAAGATAAAAACTGGAATTTTAATTTAAATTTTCAAAATATTTCAGCCGGGGGGGTACAGAGTCAATGTCACTATATAAATAAATAAATTCCTTTTTGAAGTTTAAGTAATTTTGCAGAATTCTTTTATATATTAAATGATTAATACGAATTTTCAATTAAAAAAATATTATTAACGAGTTACATTTTTGGTATATTCTTCCAACATATTAAAGTTTTGAATGATTATTACTAAAAATTCAAATATACATAAACAGTTTTCCAAGCAAAATACGTTAAATATTTCAATAAAAATGTATGTTTAAGCTTTTATTTATTTATTTATTTACTTATTTATTTTATTTTATTTTATTTTTTTATTTTTTTTTTTTTTTACTTTTTATAATTATTATAAAAATGAGTTATGGTTACACAGTATTGCTAAATACATACAATTTTGAATCTATCGAACTCTTAGTGCGAAAGGAAGGCAAATTAAAGTCAAATATTTATCTTAAATTTTAACACATTGATGAGGGAAAATTTAAACGAAATAACCTTTGCCTTCTGCTTTTTTGTTACTATTATTTTTTAATAATAATTTTCGGTTTTTCTTTAATGATAGTTCTATGCGATTTATCAATTCGATTTCTAATCAATTTTTTGTGTCTAGAAAAGTAATGATCCATTATTGATAACCCAGTATCTGGAACCCTGGAGAACCCCAGGTATATGGAATTTAATTTCGGTAGAAATATAAATGAAAACCTGTTTTTGAACATTGTGTATCTATTTATTTATTTACAAAGGCAGAGAGGAAAAATTCTAATTTGAAATTTTGAAAAGGAAAAAAAAAAAAATTAGTTTGCATTTGTTCAATTTACAAAATATTCCTTTTATTTATAAATTATTTACAGATTATTTAAACAAATGAACTCCTATTTTTCTCATCGTAATGGAAGAAAATAAGTGCATAAAGTTAGCCATTTTTTTTCCCATTATCTTTTATTATTATTATTATTATTAAATATATATGAATTTTATTTTAATCTCGAAATCTTATTACTATTTGAGTACAATATTACAATCATTAAAATTATTATAATTTCGCATTTTGAAATATTTAGAAAAATAGAAAAAATTAACAGTATTTTGAATCATTTCAAAGAGAAAAGTAGGAGTTTATTCGTGAAGAAAACTGTATGCAATTATTAAAGCTGTTCTCAACTACTCTGCCGAACAAACGCAAAACTTTTTGACATGTTTACAAATTCATTTTTTAATGGAAAGATATAAAATTATAAAGCCTGGCTATGAAAGCGATTTGGAATCGAACTATATTTTCTATTTTTTGATGAGTAAATTACTTTTTGAATTACAAGCGATTTTGATAACGTGACAAACACATTTTTCATTCCTGTTTGAGTGGTTATTCTTCTTAGAGCAGAAATTCGGTTCAAAAGTTCTACTTTGACAGCATTTTCTGAAAGAGCTATATTACGTTTGCAGAAAAACTAGAATACCTATTAGTTTTATGAATTTCCGAACAAAAATAAATTAAAACTTGTGTCATAAAATTGCCTTTTTGGATTTAACAATAGCCTTAGTAAAAATATTATTTATTCGACAAGATAAAAACTGCGTACATTTTCTTTTCTGTATTTACTTTTCATTAACGGTGTATACTGTTTATTTTCTGACACATTTTAAAATCCATTTTTGCGCTCAAACGCATCCAACTGACAGGTTTTTCTTATTCTGAAACTACAAAATGTGCCATGATGGTCGATTTTTTTTTTTTTTATGAAGGCAGAATATATTGCAAAAAATGCTGCCAAAGTGGATGTTTTGAACCGAATTTCCCTAATCGATAGAGATGGAAAGGAAAAAAAATGCTGGCATTGAGAAAACAATTGTCTATAAAGCAATTTCTATGATGAATTAAGCGAAAAATGAAAACATACAGCAACTTAAACATTTTTTCAAAAACCATGTCAGAAATTTCATTTTTAAAAAATGAGTTTGAAAATGTGTCCGAAAGTTTTTAATCGTTGTGAGTGGAAAAATGTTGTTTTGGATAGCGCCTAATGCATAAAACGGCAAAATTTGATAATTAAAATTATCACCTTCCAAATAAATAAATAAATAAATTAATATGTATGTGCACAAAAACATGTCTTTGTTTCCTATTTCTCAGTCGAGTCTCTATGTAACGAAATCCATCGTTCCAGTAAAAAATTCGTTATATGGAGAAATTCGATGTATAGAGAATGATGTTAAAAATCGTATCTAATGTGTAAATTTTGAACAAATATTATTTTTGATCTTTTTAATTAAGAATTTGAAATGTTTAAAAGTAAACCTAACATTTCATTTTTTAATTATTTAAGCAGTTAAAAAAAAAAAAAAAAAAAAAAAAAAAATAGACATTTATTTGAAAGCTTAATGAAAATCAAATGAAAAAGACTTGCATTAATTTCAAACGAAGAAATCTGTATTTTTTATTGTTTTGATTTTAAAATTGTTACGCTCTTAAAAAAAATGCTCACATTTTAGCAAGGAATGAAAAATTGTAGTTACATTTTCCTCCATTTGAAGGCCTCTCTTATGTGCCTCTCATTGATTCCTCTCTTATATGTGTAACAATTCAATTGACTCTGTTTTGAGAAGGATGTTGAAAGGTGTGTGGGAGGTGGGATGAACTCGTTGGATTTAAAGAACAAGGAGAGAAATAATATTTAAAAAAACTCAGCAGTGAACGATAAATCAAAAATAAGTCATGGAAAATTGATTCCATATGATTTCGGAGCTTTTTTAAAACTGAATAAATTAAGACCAATTTATGAAAAAATTCGTTATATGGAGATAGATATTTCGCTATATAGAGACTGTTTTTTATGTAATCATGCGAAAAGGGGACTGTTCCTTCTAAAAATTCGTTATATAGAGAAATTCGATGGATGGAGTTTCGTTATAGAGAGATTCGACTGTATATTTCGAAAATAATGGATTACCATTTTGTTTCGAAGCAACAGCTTGATCGAGAACCGAATTCACAGGTAAAGAAAGTATTGAAGTTTGGCATGATGTTTACTAGGTGCCCCAATGCCATAATTTGTCAAAAAAAAAACAAAAAAAAAAAATAAACTAATATACGTAATCACAAATTGTGCGCAAAGTTGGGGCTTCCATTTTGTCACGCTGACCATGACATTTTATAGCTTTTGCATATTTATCCATGGACTATTTCTTTTAAATTTAAATTACTATGTATATATTTTCAATTACATTTCGAAAATATGGATTATCATGTATGTAATATAAATTTAAAAAATTCCCTTTAGTTATTTCCAAATGTATAATATTTAAAGTTTTTCTGTATTTTGATAGTTCCATAACATATTTTACATAGTATTTACATTCCATATCTTTATTTTAAGCTTTATTTATTTTGTTTTATTCTAAAAAACATTAATCTGCCAAAGCAACTCGTTCCCTAAAATTCCATCTAATATTTTTATTCTTTCATTTGCTTACGTTTTAAAAAAACATTCAGTTACCCAGAGCCCCTGTAAGCGACGTTAGAAACCGGATTGCATCATTTAATCTTACAAGCGACTGATATAAAACTCTTTCTTTTCTTGCAGAGTAAAGTTTTCGTATTGGATAAAATCACTTTTTTAATAAATTAATTGGCAACTTCGAACGTAGTCGTAAATTTCTGTATTCTAAGGCATTTTCGGATATAATCTCGATATTTCGGTTTCGGAGCAGATTTTTATACGGTTTTCTAGTGCGAACAAAACTCCTGTCATTTGGTGTAGAAAGTTTTTATCTGATGAATCTCTATGGTGGGAATAACATTTTTTAAAATTTATGATGGATGCATCTTATGTCGATACAAAGTTAAAACCAGGATTAGTGGAATTGTTTTACTGCAATGTGAAACACAAATAAAGGTGCTTAAAAAAATGTAAGATGCGTTTGTCTAATTTAAGTGAAAAATATGCCAAAAGTAACTTATTTGTTGCTTTACCACCTTGTGCCATTCGACTGCTAAATTTACGATGGTGTTTCTTGCTAAATTCTATAGTTTGGAGCAGATTTTTAGGTGCGTTCGTAATTATGTAAATACGTAGCACCTATTGTCGCTCAGTCCGTCCGTCTGTCTGTCCGTCCGTCTGTCCGCATATAACAACGCAAAAATTACGCAACTGAATCATTTGAAATTTAAAATACATAATTATTACATAATTTTGTCGAGTTATTTCAAATTTTATGAAAATCGGATGGATAGATCAATTACAGGGACAATCAAAAGCATTCCGTTACATTACGGTCAATGGGGAAAAAAGTTTCAAATGCATTTTAATCGTTTGAAATTTAAAACGTATATTTATTATATAATTTTGTCGAGTCATTTCAAATGTTATGAAAATCGGATGCATAGATCAATTACAGGGACAATCAAAAGTATTCCGTTACATTACGATCAATGGGAAAAAGTTTCAAATGCATTTTAATGGTGTTACACTCATTTGAACATAATAGAATTGACATGAATCCATGAAGTATGTACTAAAATATACATTCTGTACAATCTGTCATGCAAAGAATATTTATTATTAAATTACAGGGCCACACAAAATGTATTCTACTAAATAATGTTATACGTGGAAACATTGTTTGAAGCGTGTTTTAATTATATTAAACTACTTCATATTTTATGAACAAGATATACGTTAATAAAGTATCATAAAATTTACTCCCTGAATATTTACAGGAACACAAAGATTTCGACCACTATACTGTATCCAAAGTACGCTCTACTATATCAGCAAGATCTGAATATTTTAAAACTTCGTTATCGTACGAACGCACCTCATTTGCTACGATTCACGTGCAATTTCCAACTTCTTACATTTTGTCGACAGTATACGAAACATTTACGGTCTGATCTTACATGTGATATGCGTAGTAGAACACAATTATACTTTACCAAACTGTAATAGTAAAACTGTAACTTAGCTTTAATATAAAGGCATAAAATAGAGCTTTTTTATTTTTTTAATTTATTATTATTATTGTTATTAATTATGAGGTTTATCATTTGTTCTTGCTGAAATTAACATTACTCCATTCATCTCAGTAATACGTATCGAATTACTGCAGTTGTCAAGATATCAAAGTGTACTTGACTTAGTTGTTGAATTTGAAATTGAGAGACAAATAAGTATAATCATTTTAATTGAGCTAATTGTTGATTAATAGTGAAAAGAGTGCAATATTCAAAACTCAGGCTATGAATTAATTTTTCTTTTTTTGCTTCAGGTAAAATTAAACAGGCGTAGCAAGTTTCATCTTCAGCAATTTCATCCTTCTGAATACATAGGAATCAAGTAACGTTGTAACGTTCTGTTATTACACCGCACTGTGCCAGTGGTAAACAACTGAAGTAGGATTTCATCCATGTGAATGACTTCCAATATCAGAAGTCAGTTCTCTCCATCGATGAATGATGCAGTTCGACGCAGAGTAATTCTGTATATAATGTTTGATGGAGAGGGAAGAGAGCAAAACACGTGTCATCTCCCGAATAACATCCTTTAAAGTGATCGTTGCAATGAAAATTCTGAGGATATGTGCTAGAAATGATATTTTCTAAGGTTATCTAATTCCATACTTTGCTTTAAGATTGTATTAAAATGCAAACTGATTATTATCTGACTAATTTTTTAATTTGTCTTGAAACGCAAGCAGTTGGTAGATTCTGTTATTTGGAAAATACACAGGCCGTGCTTTTTGATTTTTTGATAAATGCAGTAAAATATACTATCAAAGTTGGCGTTTTGAACCGATTTTTCTGGAAAGAAAAAAGAATGGTCATACTGAGAAAATAAGCGTTTATAAATCAAATTCTAAAAAAATGAGCGGAAAATGAAATTACTCGCATTTTATACACCTCTTCAAAAATCACTTCAGAAAGTTTAATGTTTTATTTTTAAAAAAGAGACTGAAAATGGATAAGAAAATTTCGAGCTATTGAGAGCGGAAAGATATTTTTTCGAATACACAGTTAATATAAATGCATAAAATAGAACTTTTATATCTTTTTTTATTACGTATTATTATTATAATTATTATTTTAATTATGAGGTTTGTCGTTTGTTCTCGATGAAATTAACAACTGGTGTAGTCAAGTTGTCAAAGAGTACTTGAATTAGTTATTGGATTTGAAATTTCCAGACAAATAAGCATAATCATTTTAATTTAATGTAATTGTTCAGTAACAGGAAAAAAAAGTGTAATACTCGAAATTCAGGCCTATCATTTAAATTTTTTTGTTTCGGATAATTTATAAACAGGCGTAGCAAGTTTCATCTTCAGCAATTTCATCCTTCTGAATGCATAGGGATCAAGTAACGTTCTGTTATTACATCGCACTGTGCAGTGGTAAACAGCTGAAGTAGGAATTCATCCATGTGAATGACTCCCAATATGAGGAGAGAAGTCAGTTCTCTTCATCGGTGAATGATGCAGTTCGACGCAGAGTAATTCTGTATACAGTGTTTGATGAAGAGAGAGAGAGCAAAACATGTGTCATCTCTTGAATAACATCCTTTAAAGTGATCGTTACAGTGGAAATTCTGAGGATGTGTGCTTGGGATGATATTTCCTAAAGTTATCTAAATTCATGCTTTGCTTTAAAGGTTGTGTTACAATCCAAACTGGTTATTTATTGGCTCATTTTTAAATACATTTTTGGAGTAAAACATATCCAATCGGTAGATTTTCTTATTTAGAAACAATATAATGTGTGATGCTAGTCGATTTTTTGATAAATGTAGAAAATATTTCAAAATATGCTATCAAAGTTGGCGTTTTCAATCGAAAAATATTTTTTCAAATACAACCTTAATATAAATGTATTAAATAAAACTTTTCTTTCCTTTTTTTATTACGTATTTAAAAAAATATATATATGAGGTTTGTTCTAGCTGAAATAGCATTATTTGATTAATTTCTATGTATTACATATCGAATTACATATCGAGTAGTTAAATTATCAAGGTATACTTGAATTAGTTATGGAATTGAAAACTCCCAGAAAAATAAATATAATCATTTTAATCTTATATAATTGCTCAGTAACAGTGAATAGAATGCAACATTCGAAACTCAGGCCTATCATTTAATTTTCTTTTGTTGTAGATAATTTTAAACAGGCATAGCAAGTTTCATCTTCAGCAATTTCATCCTTCCGAATACACAAGGATCAAGTAACAATTCTGTTATTACACCGCAGCGTGCAGTGGTAAACAGCTGAAGTAGGAATTCATCCATGTAAATGACTATGACTCCCAATATGAGGAGAAGTCAGTTCTCTTCATCGGTGAATGATGCAATTCGACGCAGAGTAATTCTGTATGTAATGTTTGATGGAGAGGGAGAGAGCAAAACACGTGTCATCTCCTGAATAACATCCTTTAAAGGGATCGTTACAGTGAAAATTATGAGGATGTGTGCTTGGCATGATATATCCTAAAGTTAACTAAATCCGTAATTTGTATTAAAATCCAAACTGCACTGTGAAAAAAAATATATACCGCCTTCACCTAGAATGAATAGTTAGTCACTTTCTGAATACCTAAACTAGAATTATAGATGACCGAAATATGCGAACAGGTTGAACTACTAAGCTGAATTGCCGAAATGACCTAACATTTCTAGTCTCTTGTTTTCAAGGTAACGAAACTGTATTGACTCGTCTCAGTAACGAGAAATTATAGCTTGATTTCGTAAATAGTTTCAAAAACTAGAATTATACTTACTAAATCAAACCTCTTGTGTTCACATCTATTTGCTGAGATTTTTAAATAAGTATTACAACGAGAATAAAAGAAAGTTCTCTTGAATTCCTGTAGCAGATTCTAGAACTCTCATATAATGGCAACTAGAATTTAGAAGGATGACATGGAACTATTTTTTATAGAGCCACAATTTAGATTCTAGATTCCAGAACTGTATTTTTTTCTCAGTGTGATTATTTTCTGATTCATTTTTAAATTCATTTTTGCCCTGAAACGCATCCTATTGGCAGATTCTCTTATACAGAAACTACATAAGTTGCCATCCTTCTCGATTTTTTGATAAATGCAGAAAATATCACAAAATATGCTGTCAAAATTTGCATTTTGAACCAAATTTTCCAAAGCGGGAGATCTGGAACGAAAAAAAAATAGCCATACTGAGAAAAAAAAGTGTTTATAAATCAAATTCTAATAAATTGGGCGGAAAATGAAATCATAACATCTCATACACCTCTTCAAAAATCACCTCAGCAAGTTTCATGTTTTTATTTATAAAAATGAATCTGAAAATGCATCAGAAATTTTCGAGATATTGAGGGTGGAAAATTATTTTCTCGAATACACCCTAATATAAATGAAAGTCTTTTTTTTTTATTACTTGTTTTTTATTTATTTTTTTTAATTATGAGTCTTGTTGTTTGTTCTCGCTGGAATTGATATTCTTTCATTCATCTAAGTAATACATATCAAATTACTGAAGTATTAAAGTTATCAAGGTGTACTTGAATTAGTTATTAAATTTGAAATTCCCATTGACAAATAATTGACAAATTGACAAATAATTAAAATTATTGTAATTTAATGTAATTGTTGATTAATAGTAAAAAAAGTGCAATATTCGAAACTGGGTACACGACATTTCGGTCCCGCACATTTCGGTCCCTGGTCATTTCGGTCCCGAGTCATTTCGGTCCTTGGCCATTTCGGTCCCGAGTCATTTCGGTTCCTGGCCATTTCGGTCCCAAGACAATTCGGTCCCAAGACAATTCGGTCCCGAGACGATTCGGTCTGTGGCCATTTCGGTCCCAAGCAACTTCTGTCCCTTGTCATTTCTGTCCCTTGTTATTTCTTTGCTTGCTACCTTATAATCGGATTCCAATTGTTGTGGTGTAAGTTCAACATTATTCGAGCCTTTTTTTTTTAATTTTCCCCTTCCTTCCCCCCAAGTTTTATAAAAAGTTGAATACAAGAGTCCGATAAATGTAAAATTTTATACTTCGTGATAGTGAAATCACGGCGAGCTGAAAATTTTGTTTGATTAAACAATGTGTTGTAAGTTTAGAGGATATTATTTTTTGCTTTTAGTAGTATTATTATTAAGGGTGTATTTCGATTCAAACTGCTTCATAATTTTCATTCATTTCTGCATTCATAATTTTCCCGAGGAAAATTGTGAAAAATAAACAAACCCTTGGCTAAAATTTATTACACGTTAGATGCTGCAGATCTTGTAAACTTCCTAAGCTATTAAGGAGACCAACTTTCGATTGGTTTTCGAGCAGAATATCGGTAACGGGATTACAAGGACTGCTTCGATGTTCGATAGTGGCAGAATCTTCTGTCATAAACTAGCTCTGCGAGATTTATGAATACTTATAGTCTCCAGTCTGGTTGAGCTCACTAATGTGAACAAAATTAATTGACGGAGATAGATTAGTGAAGTATAGAGAACAGAACATAGAAAGAACACCGATCATTAAGGGTGTATTTCGATTCAAACTGCTTATTTTCCGATTTATTTTTGAATTCATTTTTGCTGCCAAATACAACAAACTTTCAAAATCTCTTATTTGGAAAGTACACAAGGTGCCTTGATTGTAGATTCTTTGATAAATGCAGAAAATATTGCAGTAAAAGCAATCAAAAACGGCATTTTGAACCAATTTTTTCCAAGCGGGAGATTTGGGAACGAAAAAAAGGGTCATACTAATAAGGTAATTATTTATAACTGAAATTCTAATGAATTGAGCGTAAAAAGACATCACACAGCACCTCATACGTCCCTTGAAGAATCCCCTCAGCAAGTTTCATGTTTCTACTTTTAAAAATGTGCCTGAAATTGTATCGGAAAATTTCGAGTTGTTGAAGGTGGAAAAGCGTTTTTTCGAATACACCCTTAATCAGATTGAATATCTTAAATTTTATTATTAATTATTAGTATCAGTATTTTATATAAACTTCTATAAACTACTATAAATTAAAAAGTATTTTATATAAACTGCCATAAATATTTTTTTGTCTGTTTACGTACATTTTTTAGAACCTTTAAATTAGCATTAATTAAATAATTTAAAAAAACTGTACCTAATTTTTTCCTCCAATTAGTTTAATAATATATGTCTTTAATAATTCAATTAGACAGTTATAAGTTATAATATGTACATATTTCCTCAAATCACCATACTACACCCTCTCCTTTGATAATTTAGAAATGACATATATTTATTGAAGAACAATTTTTTTTTTCTTATTATTTTTATAATACAAAGTTGCATCTTATATAATTGTTTTCATAAGTTACTTTCCATTATTAACATTGCGAAAGCAATAGTGAATTCGTAACTGGGCATGCTATGAAAAAAATTTTTTTTTAGAAATTTGCCTCTGCCACTTTTTTTTTTTTTTTTAAATAATAATAATATTTATTGGTTGCATTTTTAACAGTCTTCTCACGCCATGAAGACAATTTTTGTGAGCTAATTTTATTGAAACTGAGCCTATTTCATTCTAATAAGATGGTTGTTTTTTATTTTTATTTACTTAAAATTAATATAAAAATATTTTTAAAAATAATAATATAAATATTATATATAAATATTATATATAAAAATTATGCATAAAATATAATACATAATTTAATAAAATATATTAAAATGTAATATAATAATATTTTAAATAGTTTTATTTTCAATTTTTAAGTGACAAAACTAAGCTTTTATTTATTTATTTATTTATTTATTTATTTGTATTATCTTCTCGCTCCTACTTTCACAGAAAAAAAATAATTCTTATTTTAGTTTTATTTTTAACTATACTAATTGTTTTAAATTTTTGTAATTTTAAGTATACAATAAATAAACAAGTAAAAGACAAATTTCAGTTTAGAACTACTAGGAAATATAATGATGTATTGAATATAAAATGGATTATGTATTGAGTTTATTTTAAAGTAAAATTCATTATATAAATTAATAATGTTATTAATTAATAAATATATTTAATAAATATTAATTTGATTTTTATATTAAAATTACTAACTGTTTTGTGAATTTGGATTACCAATTATCATTAAGATTACCAATTATGATTAGTATTACCATAGTATTACCATACAAAATTTGTGTGAATTACAATATTTTGGATAAGTGTAATTCGTGTGTGCAGTTTCGCATTATATTAAAATTTTGTGGCCTTCAGTTTAAAAACTCTGCAATGTTCCCTATAAAATTATATCTTATTTCACAAAATTTCAGTTTGCAGGAGAAGGGGTCGAAATGTCTTGAGACCGAAATGACTTGGGACTGAAATGGCTAGGGACCGAAGTGGCTCAGGACCGAAGTGTATAGGGACCGAAATGTCTCGGGACCGAAACGGCAGGACCGAAGTTGCAGGACCGAAATGGCGGGACCGAAATGTCCTGCTTCCTTCGAAATTCGTGATACCATTTAATTATTTTTTTTTTCAGATAATTTTAAATAGGCATAGCAAGTTTCATCGTCAGCAATATCATCCTTCTGAATGCAGGGATCGAGTAACTCTTTGTTATTACATCGCACTGTGCAATAGTAAACAGCTGAAATAGGAATTCATCCATGTGAATGACTCCCAATATGCGGAGAAGTCGTTTCTTTTCATCGATGAATGATGCTGTTCGACGCAGAGAGTAATTCTGTATGTAATATTTGATGGAAAGGGTGAGAGCAAAACACGTGTCATCTGCTGATTAACATCCTTTAAAGGGATCGTTACAGTGGAAATTCTGAGGATATGTGCTTGGGAGGATATTCCCTAAATTATCTAAATCCATACTTTAAGGCTACATTAAAATTCAAACTGCTTATTTTCTGACACATTTTAAAATTCGTTTTTGCCGTGAAATATATTCAATTGGTAGATTTTCTTATTTGGAAACTATATAATGTGCCGTTCTAGTCAATTTTTTGATGAATAAAGAAAATATTTCAAAATATGCTATCAAAGTTAGCGTTTTTAACCGAATTTTCCAAAGCGGGAGATTTGGAACAAAAAAGAATGGTCAAACTGATAAAATAACTATTATAAAACAAATGCTAATAAATTGGGAGTAAAATTAAATGACACGGCATCTTTTACATGTCTTCAAAAATCACCTCAGAAAATTTCATGTTTTTACTTTTATAAATGAGTCTGAAAATGTATCAGAAAAGTTCGAGCTGTTGAGGTTGAAAAATATATTTTTTCTTTTTTTGAATACTCCGTCAATATAAATGCTTAAAATCGAAATTTTCTTTCTTTTTTTTAGTTACGTATTTAAAAAAATTAATTATGACGTTTTTCTTTTGTTCTCGCTGAAATAGCATTATTCCATTAATTTCAGTAATACATATTGAATTACTGGAGTAGTCAAGTTATCAAAGTGGTGATTGAACTTGTTATTGAATTTGAAATTCCCAGACAAATAAGTGTAATCATTTTAATTTAACGTAATTGTAGATTAATAGTGAAAAGAATGCAATATTCAAAACTCAAGCTATCATTTAATTATTATTTTTTTTTTTTTCGGATAACATTAAACAGGCACAGCAAGTTTCATCTTCAGCAATTTCATCCTTCTGAATACATAGGGATCAAGTAACGTTCTGTTATTACACCGCACTGTGCAGTGGTAAACAGCTGAAGTAGGATTTCATCCACGTGAATGATTCCCAATATGAGGAGAAGTCGTTTCTCTTCATCGATGAATGATGCTGTTCGACGCAGAGAGTAATTCTGTATGTAATGTTTGATGGAGAGGGAGAGAGAAAAACATGTGTCATCTCCTGAATAACATCCTTTAAAGTGATCGTTACAGTGGAAATTATGAGGGTGTGCTTGGCATGATATTTCCTAAATTTATCTAAATCCGTACTTTGTTTTAAGCTTGTGTTAAAATCCAAACTGATTATTTTCTGACACGTTTTTTAAATGAAATTTTCATGTCCTGAAAGGCTTCCAATTGGTAGATTCTCTTATTTGGTAACTATATAATGTGCCATGCTAGTCAATTTTTTAATAAATTAAGGAAATATTTCAAAATATGCTATCCCAAGTTGGCGTTTTTAACCGAATTTTCCAAAGCGGGAGATCTGGAACAAAAAAAAAAGGTCAAACTTATAAAATAACTGTTATAAAACAAATTCTAATAAATTGGACGAAAAACGAAATGACACGGCATCTTTTACATGTTTTCAAAATCACCTCAGCAAGTTTCATGTTCTTGCTTTTATAAGTGAGTCTGAAATTATATCAGAAAATTTCGGGCTGTTGAGAGTGGAAAAATATTTTTTCGAATACACCCTTAGTATAAATGCATAAAATAGAACTTTTTTTTTTTAATTACGTATTTAAAAAAAAATAATTATGAGGTTTGTCTTTTGTTCTTGTTGAAATAGCTTTATTCCGTTAATTTCAGTAATACATATCGAATTACTGGAAGTTATCAAGGTGTACTTGAAATAGTTATTGAATTTGAAATTCCCAGACAAATAAGTATAATCATTTTAATTTAATGTAATTGCTCAGTAACAATGAAAAGAGTGCAATATTCGAAACAGAGGTCTATCATTTAAATTTTTTTGTTTCAGATAATTTTAAACAGGCATAGCAAGCTTCATCTTCAGCAATTTCATCCTTCTGAATACCAGGGATCAAGTAACGTTCTGTTATTGCATCGCAGTGTGCAGTGGTAAACAGCTGAACTAGGAGTTCATCCATGTGAATGACTCCCAATATGAGGAGAAGTCAGTTCTCTTCATCGGTGAATGATGCAGTTCAACGCCGAGTTATTCTGTATGGAATGTTTGATGGAGAGGGAAAGAGCAAAACACGTGTCATCTCCTGAATAACATTCTATAAAGAGATCGTTACAATCGAAATTCTGAGTGTGTGCTAGGGATGATATTTCCTAAAGTTATCTTACTTTAAAGTTGTATTAAAATCCAAACTGATTATTTTCTTACTCGTTTTTAGGAGCGTTCGTAATTACCTAAATACGAAGCAAAAATTGAAGCAAGTCGATTAATTCTGGATAAAAAACATTTAAATAAAATAAGAGAGTAATCCCACCGATCCCCCATTTTTACTTATCTAATGAATTCCCAAAACCAAACAGGGAAGCACCTTATTAAAATGAACCTATATCCAAAATTTGAAGAAAATATTATGTGGATATTTTTATCATGAGTTATCGCGTTACGCACGAACGTACGTGCACACATACAGAACAGACGGGCACATAAGCTCTCAGGCTTTGATAGCCTGTGTGCTAAAAACCTGTCAACGAAGGAATAAAAAGTCTTTGTCACATGATCAAAACTGCTTATAGCTCAATAAGTATTTTACTGATCACGAAATGGAAAACTCAGATTCAGATTCGAAATCGTTTCCATGGTCAGGCTTTCCAATTTTATATTTTTCCGTTAAAATCTAAATTTGTAATTGTGTCAAAACATTTTGCCATTGCTGAGTAGTGCAGTTGAGAACAGCCTTAATATAAAATATAACTACATACACATTACATATATTTTTTTCTAGCGTTTTCGGGTAAAAAAGTGTTGGAAATTCTAAAAGGAGATAATTGAAGAAGGCAGAAAATATCTTTAAAAAAGTCAATTTCAAATTATAAATTAAATACCAGGGCACAAAAATGCTTGTCTAGTACAAAAAGACGACAAAAAACCTTGAAAGATGGTAGTACTGCATTGTATATATGCATGTAAATGAAATGTGTTATATTGTGCCATTACTGCGTGTACTTACATTTATCTTTGGTACTATTGTAGCCAAGGCGGCTTGCAGTTTCTTTCCACTTACGTGTTTTTTTCATCACTGCAGTAACTAAAGAGAATATTGTTTGAAACATAAACATTTGATAATTCTGACGCAAAGCAGATCAAAAACTGATAAAACTTGTAACACGCTTATAATTTATGGTTATGCACTATGTTCGTTAGAATGGACACTGAAGGTTTTATATTCTGTAGTGAAGTGGTTCTGGTACGTACACAATCGGGGTGGCGGGTTGGGATTTTTAAAGAGGGGGTGATTTTTATCAAACTCGTGTTGTATACAAGAATCTAATTATTTAAAAAATTTGAGAAAACCAAAGATTATGATATAATCAATTTTTTCTCCTGTTGCATCTATAATCTGAAGACCAAACCGATGGATCAGAAATTCAGAGATAACAGTTGCCACAGTAGTTACCATAGTGTCTGTTCTTTGAGACTCAGTAGTATATTTGAGTATTTCTGGTGGTATCACGCTATTCTCGTGTTTTTATTTTTTATTATTATTTTATTATTTTTTTAAGGGGGGGGGGTGAGGGGGGTTGAGCTATAATTGATTTGTCATACTTATAAGTACTTTTGAGGAATAAAGTGGATTTACTTCTTGCGAAACTGTCTGTGTATTTAAAAAATATCTTTCTCAACAACGAAACCTGGAGATTTCGTAACAATATGCTACAAGTAAGTTTTATGTCGTACTTCTTATCAAGAGCAGTATTAGAAGGATAAAAGAGCTCTTACTTACAATGTAAGTGTAAATATCTACCATTCACAAAGCTTTTTTATTTATAATTTTTTACCTAATTTATATTTTGAATCATTTGTTTTTGAAATCTCGTTTGATAATTATGTAGAATTTTATGGCTATAAGTATAATATAGAGCAGTCTAAAAATAAACAAATAAATACATCGCCTGCAGACTAAAAATACTACATGTAAATATATTTTTATTTCAAACAAGGTACTTGTTATACTGCCAAAAAGATATTCTCTCATTCGTATCATGAGGAAAACACTATATTAAAAACGAGAAAAAGAAATAAAAATAAGAATAAAATGTTCTCAGAAAAGATGTCGAAGAAAGCGAGTTACAAATGTCTCGTTCCCACACATTTTGTCAACTCGTCTTACAAGTTTGAATAAACGACTGAAATGACCGCACTCTCGACGACAGGAAATGCAACAAATTCGAAAAACGTCTTTTTCCGACTTTTTTTTTTTCTTTACTTTTTCTTTTTTTTCATCCAAAAAGGTCATCTATCAATTTATTTTGGCTGAACTGAGAGAAACTCCACTTGCCGCTCCTCTTTTTATTCTTTCTGGAAAATGTAATCCCGAAAAACCGACTGACATTTTTGGTCATCGATAAAATAAAAATGTCTCACAGCCTTTTCTGGTGTGAAATAAAATAAAACAAAGATTTATTTCTTATTCTTTAATTAGGAATGATATTGCTCTGGAAATCATTTTAAATCAAAATAAATGTTTTAAAGCTGTTCTCAACTGCGCTGCTCAACAAACGCTAAACGTTTTGACACATTTACAAATTCATGTTTTAAGGGTGTATTTCGATTCAAACTGCTTATTTTCCGATTTATTTTTGAATTCATTTTTGCTCTCAAACCCACCAAACTGGCAAATTGTTTTATTTAGAAAGTGCACAAGGTGCCGTGATTGTTGATTCTTTGATAAATGCAGAAAATATTGCAAAAAGGGCAATCAAAAGCGGCACTTTGAACAGATTTTTCCGAAGCGAGAGATCTGTGAACTTAAAAAAGGATCTTACTGAGAAGGTAATTGTTTATAAATCAAATTCTAATGAATGGAGCATAAAAAGACATCACACGGCACCTTGTACATCTCTTCAAAAATTCCCTCATCAAGTTTCATGTTTCTACTTTTAAAAATGTGTCTGTAATTGTATCGGAAATTTTCGAGCTGTTGATGGAAAAGAGTTTTTTCGAATACACCCTTAACAGAAAGATATGAAATTGTAAAACCTGACCGTGGTAGCGATTTGAAAATAAACTATGTTTTGCATTTTAAATTCAATCAGTTATCTATTGCTTAT
This sequence comes from Maratus speculifer, assembly GCA_964019185.1. Taxonomy (NCBI): domain Eukaryota; kingdom Metazoa; phylum Arthropoda; class Arachnida; order Araneae; family Salticidae; genus Maratus; species Maratus speculifer. The sequence continues at coordinate 315,494,981 of OZ025291.1, read as the reverse complement.
AAGCTATTGCTATCTATTGCAAATTGCTATTAATTGCTATAAGGTTTTTTGATCATGTGACAAGGCTTTTTTCTCCCTTCGAAAATTGATTTTTCTTCTCTCTCGTGGAAAGTCGGTTCAAAACATCCACTATCACACCATTTCCAGAAAAAAACTACTGTGTTTACAAAACAACGGGAAACTGAGTGCAATTAGATTGGTTTGGTTTGGTTTGGAGGGGGGGGGGGGGATTTTTGAGACTTATAGCGGCAGAGCTGTTGTCTCGAATGATCCAAAGTCAGAAAGAACATCAACAAACAAGATCGAGAGAGAGATTAAAAGCGATCAATACTATGTAGGAATTTAAGAGTTGATATCCGAAAAGATTCAGAATTGCAAAATTCCTTAGAGAACTCAATGAAAGAGCGAAAACAAGCTGTGCTCAGCGTGGAAGGATCCCAACACAGATTACGATGCGATTGATATTTTCGACAGGAAAAAAGAATATGCTCTAGGGAGTCAGAAACATGGCACCTGCTACATCTGTCTTCATTCGTCAGACCGAAACGAGAAAGGATGGCAGGGGTGATCAACATCTTAGTTAAAAGACGCGAAATGAGGACATCATCTCTACGAGTCGACGCCCAAGCGTACGTCTGCTTGACCAGAGGGATGTTGCCATGAGAGCTAATATATTTGCTCGATGTGTACTGCTGGTTGAGAGTATGATAGAATGCTTTCTTTCTATAATGGATGAGATCCTCAGGTGAAATCCAATTCAGCAAAACATCCGAGTCACTTACGCTTTTAGCAAGGCTATCAGCTTTTTCGTTGAGGTGAATTCCACGATGCCCCGGCACCCAGCATACCCAGATACTCGGGGACTGCGAAGCAATCCTTTGAATCTTATTAAAAAGCCACAAAATGACTTTAGGAGACCTGATAGAAACAGACTGAAGGGCGGTTAGTACCGATAGGCTTTCAGTAATTAGCAGAATGGGGTGACCCAAGAAGACCAGCTCGTCTAAAGCAGTGCCAATGGCTAGAGCCTCAGCGGTAAAGACGGAGTTTATTGTAGGGATTCTGTAACAGAACTGAGAGGTTTCCGAGCACCCTGCAATGGAAGTATTCGATGAAACTTTAGACGCGTCAGTAGCAATGACCTGCCATCCGTTGGTGAAATTTTGCATGAAATCCTGGAAGAGCGGGACGATGATGCTACCATCAAGATCCTTATTCTGGAAAGGAAGGTCTTCTAAATGAAGTTGCACAACTTCCTGGCTCGGAAGAGGCATCTGGAAGGGAATCAAATGCTCTAGTCGACCATCGATTTCTTCTAAGATGGTAGTGATACCGGGTATGCTTTTCACCAAGCCAAACATGTTGCCCTCTTGGAAATCCCAGAAAGGAGACTTGCTGCCTAAGGAGCACTGCTTTATCCAGAAGCTAAAGGCCAACGAGTTGATTCTATCAGCCAGCAAGGGGGAACCAGCGTGCTGACGGAGAATGATATTTGGTACCCATTTCGGGAGGCCAAGAGCCGTCCTGAGAGCAGTAGTCTGCAACACTTCAAGCTTCATGAGAATGGAATCACATGCCGATAACAGAGTGGCCGCGCCATATTCTATAATGCTCCGGATGGAGGAGTTGGCCAGAGTGAGAAGATGATAGGATCTGGCACCATAACGTGTATTGCAGAGGGCCTTTAGGATATTGATACGGTTTAAAACTTTCTTCCGGATGTAATCTGAGTGTTTGCGAAAACCCCCGCGCCTTGTAATATAAAAACCTAGAAACTTTATTTCGTCACACCACTCAATCAGACCTCCATTGATGCTAAAATCGAAATCACAGTCTCCACGTCTTCTAGAAAGGTTGATGGCGTGACATTTATCTGATCGTATGGACATCTTCCAATATCGGCACCATTGAGCAATTAGACGGAGGGCTTCTTGGAGTTTAGTTTGGCATAAGAGCAATGAGGTAGCTGCACAATAAATGAAGATGTCATCTGCGTAGAGCAAGTACTTGACTCCAAGTCCATCCAAAACTTCAAAGAAATCATGCATGAAGATGGAGAACAAGATAGGACTTAGAACTGTCCCCTGGGGCACCCCTCTTCCAAGACTGCGATTTGAAGAAAAAATTCCTCTCCAAAACACCTTGATACTTCTATTCTGCAGAAAACGATGTAGCCAGCGAAGGATCCGTCCTGTAATGCCGATCTGTGCGCACTTCAAGATGAGGCCGTCCACATAGACTGAATCGTAAGCAGCCTGCACGTCTAACGATATCCCCAAAATAAAATTCTTATCCTTCTTTGCACGAACGGTGTCAAGATGTAGCATCTGCAGAGCGGACTGGCTATCCCGGAAAGGCTGGAAGCCTAAGTGCCTATGGTGGATGATGTTATTTTGAAGTAGGTAGTTGCTTATACGATTTGCAATCATGCGTTCGCAGATCTTGCACATTACAGAAGTCAGAGCAATCGGGCGATATGAGGCGACATCTTTTTTAGATTTCCCAGGCTTCAAGATAGGGATAATTACAGCAGACGTCCAATTTAGAGGAATTTCCCCAGAGTGCCAGATTTCATTGTAAATTTGAAGTAGGTGTATCATAGACTGCTCGTTTAACCCCTTAAAGAAGGCCGCACTAATCTTGTCTTCACCAGGGGATGAGGATTTGGTACGGCGAATAGCATTCTTTAATTCGATGATCTCAAAGGGACGATTTAATTGGGTACAACCTGCTCCACCATAATCCAACGGGATAGGCTCATGAACGACGTCTTCGCTGAAGTGATCAGCCAAGATTTCAGCCTGCGAGATAGCATCGGAGATCATGGTCCCATCCTGGGCGAGGCAGAAATGAGCATCAGGGGGAGAGCAAGAGCGATTTTTGATCTTCTTAAAAACTTTGTACAAGATGCGGGGATCATTCGCATTCTTGCAAGCCGAATCCCAAAAATGAAGCTTGGCATCCTTAATGACTTGTCGGAGTTTCGCAGCCATCTTCTTATATCTTATCCAGTAGTCCATGGATACAAGTTGACGAGCTTTCCGTAATAAAAATTTTTTTTGTTTGTATAGGTTGTTGCACCTAGCAGACCACCAGGCAGGAGTACCTTTAGGATGAGGGGTAGTAGAGATTCTATGTTTCTGCATGAGATTCTGTACCAAAATAATGAAGGAGTCGAAGTCGGTACTTGACTGGGAGGCGAGAGTAGTATTGGCTTCCTGACAGATGCGGTGCCATCTGAAACGAGAAGACTGAGGATGAGCAGGAGGCGAAAGATTTATAGAGATGGAAACGGGAAGATGATCACTGTCAAAGAGATCATCTACAACATGGGTAGAGGAGCAGGCTAAAAGGTCAGCAGAGCATAAAGACAAATCAATGAGGGAACAAACCCCACCGGGGGAGATGTGGGTTGGCGACGTAGTATTTAAAAGGCAGAAAGAACTATCTGCGAGCCAGTTGACAAATTCTTCACTGACACGACAGCTAGAAGGAGCACCCCAAAGAGGGTGGTGCAGGTTAAAGTCACCCAAGATGAGGCAGGGACCCGTAACGGCCTGACACACCTTGACCAAATCACTAACAACCTCGCCTGAGGTAGAATAAATGTTAATAAGGTTAATGGATAAACTGCCTAGAAGGATACAAACACCCATGATTTCATTAGTAAAACTGAGAGAGGTGAAGTCGAAAAGAAAAGAGGATAATGTTGAATTAACAGCAATAATTAAGCCACCACCTCAGCGGTCAGTTCTGTCTAAACGGTAGACTATTTTACCAGGAATGTTAAAAGACTTGTCAGATGTGAGATAAGTTTCTTGAAAGGCCAGCACATCAGCGGTGGTGAAAGGAGAACAATTTAGCCAGGCTGTTTTATTATTGACAGACCTGCAATTCCAATGGAGAAAATTAAGATTCATAGGAAAAAAACACAAAAAATAAACACAGATAAGAATGTACAGTGAAAATAAGCCCAACCCAGGTGAAATACAGTTCGTATCCACCAATAAAAAGAATAAAAGCCGTGTAAAAACAGGAGAGATTCATCATCTCGGACTTCCACCCTGGTTCGGGCGTTTCCGTTTATCAGGCGAGCTATCACTTAACTTAGCGAGACAGTTCATGATCATAGTGGATAACGTGGTGATAGACTCAATTATTTTTTCTGTTTGTTGATTGGACTGACTAATTATGATTTTAAGCATGGCGTTCGTTCGGTGTTCAAGTATTTTCTGAAGTTGATCGAAATCTGTTTTTTGTGAGCTTGCAGCTCTAGCGTATGAAGAAGATTCAGTTCTTTGCGAGAATTTCCGCCTTGCATCAATAAATGAGAGGAAATTTCGACACTTAAACTTGAGCAATTCTACCTCCTTGAGGCGGTGAGTACACTGGAGGTAGTCCGCACGATGTTCTTGTCCACAGTTACAGCACTTCATAGGCTCTGTACACGGACCTGTATGTTTAAACCCGCATGTCACACATATCTGTTCAGACTTGCATTTCGTAGTAGCATGGTTGAATTTAAAACATTGCGTACATTGTCTTGGTCTATCAATAAATTGGTTTATCTTTTTAATTGTCATCCAAATTTTTATTTCATTGGGGAGAGTGGTTCCCAAAATTGTAACAAGTACGGGAGAAACTAAATTTTTACTATCTTTTCGGATAAACCTTCGTAATTCAAACACGTGAATATTATTTGAGTCCATAATTTCTTGTCCTAATTCTGCAAGTGGAATGTCAATTGGAACATTAAATAATAAAAAGCGATTCGTGATATTTTCCAAAATGATTCTGGAAGAAACTGCAGCTCCCAAGAAAGAAGACACTTTACATATATCTATAGCACATGCAACGTCTTTAGTGCTAAAAATAATATTACCAGTACGGGTGTATCGAATGTTGTCAATATTTTTAAAGTGTTCAATTTTGGACATTACTTCGGTTTGAACAGCACGAGGGTCGCGCTTTGGGACAGAAGTAGTCGAGCTACTTGATAAGAAAATATTAAAGTTATTTCCGCCATTGTTTGCTGCCGTTTGCAAAAGAAAATCATTCGGTGCCAATAAACGAGAAACATTTTGGTTACTATTATCAAATTCGAGGATGCTATCTTGAGAATCAAGCATTTCAATGTTAACAGGCGTTGCGTCTGCAATTGTATCTGGAACCACATTTAGAATGGTATGGGACATGTTTGACAGCAGGCTGACAACACAGCTTGTCAGCAGGCTGACAACTTTCCAAAGTCAAAATAAACACAAACGAAGTCGAAAATTCTCAACAATGAATGAAAAATCGCTTACCTCAAAACCAGCAAATAAAACAGAGTAACGAAAATAAGATACAAACTACCAAGACTTCGAAAAAACAATTACTCTAGCCGCTAACTAAGTATCCGCCCCTCACACCTCCCATTCAGAAACTTGCCACCTGTCGTGCAATTAGATAGTTTCTGAATAACAACACCTGCTACTTTCATGCATTTTCGGACAAAAATAAACTAAAACTTATGTCATAAAGTTGCCCCTTTTGATTTGAGAACATCCATAAGGGTGTATTCAAATCTAAACTGCTTATTTTCTGACCCGTTTTTAATTTTGTTCGGTAATGCATCATATTGGCAGATTCTCTTATTCAGAATTTATATAATGTGCCGTGCTCGTCGACATTTTGATAAAACCGAAATATATAGCATAAAAATACTGTCAAAGTTGACATTTTGAACCGAATTTTCCGAATACGGTAAATCAAGAGAACTGGACAACGAGAACTGGGGACGGAAAAAAAAACAATAATGTTGAGAAAATAATTGTTTATAAATGAAGTTTGAAGTTTTATTAATATAGCGAAAAATCAAAACACACAGCCGCAGAGCTGGAAGCAAATATAAGTACGTTTACATTATCACTTTCAAATAACTGTGTTTCCTTAATGTTGATCTCAACTGCTCTGCTTAACAAACGTAAAATGTTTTGACACATTTATAAGTTTATTTTTAATAGAAAGATGTCAAATCGCAAAGCCTTCTGCAGGATTCTGCAGGCTTTGGAAGCGATTTGGAATCTAACTGAATTTTCCATTTTTTTTATCAATGGTGACCTATTGAGTTTCAAGCGATCACATGACAAATACTTTATCTCCCTTCGTTGTTTTTTTTTTTCTGATTTCGCGCGGAAAGTTGGTTCAAAACGTCAACTTTTACACTACTGTCTGAAAAATCTATTGGGATTGAAAAAAAAGGGGGGGATGAGTGCAATTCCATAGTTTCTGAACAACAAAACTCTCAAAAAAACTCCCGTCTTTTCACAGAAAAAGTACTGGCAGCACTGCTGCCAGAAATTGTCTGTACATTGACGATTTTCCGTTTATTTTTTTCTCCGTCAAAAGAGGAAAAATATCCGTCACTTGAAAAAAGTTTGGGAAAAAATCAACGCGGAAGAGGTGGGGATCGAACTGAGGACCCCAGGTTTACAAGGCCAACACTCATCCACAGCGCCACGATCGCTCATGAAGATTTTGCTTTAAAATAAAAGCGTTGATTTCATATGGGTGTGGTTTGGTGTATTTCGTTAAAAAGCTTCATCTTTAATGAAGCTGTGGTTGGTTTTTTTTTTTTCTTTACGTTTAGTATTAATATAGTATAAAAATGTGAATTTTAAATATATTACGTAGATTGTCAGAGAAAAAACATGGATGTTTTATTTTTATTCGATAAGATTTTTTTAATAATATAAATTTTTTTTGCATTTTATTTTTAAATTAAAATATTTTTTAAATGTCTTCACTTAAAGTATATTTTATATGCGAATATTTATCATAGAAATAACTTAGTATATTGAACTTTATTCAACTTATCCAACTTTGAATAACAGATTGTGAGAATTTTTGAACGAATAAAAAAAGTAATGGTTATTTATTTTTAAATTCGGAAACATTTTTGTCTTTTAAAACTAAATTAGGCATTTTAATCGATAGAATATTTTTGTTTTTCATTTTAAAAATAAATTCGAATTTATTACTAACAGACCCAATGCGCATGTGTGCTAGATATAAACGGAATCGTTTCCTCATTTTTCGACTTTCGGAATGAACTCACAGAACAAATACGTTTTCTGGGAGAACAGAAGTTATTTGTGAAAAAATAACGATAACTTAGTGTATATTGACGAATTTTTCTGACAGTGAACATCAGATAGTTTCACAAATTTCCAAACAAAAATCAAAACATATGTCATAAAGTTGAACTTTTATATTTAAGAGCAGCCTTAAATGATTTCTGTTTTTCACAATTACAGATTTCTAATATTTGAACATGCAATTTCCAAATTCCTTTTCCTTCAGCAAAAATTACTTTTACCATACGTTTAAATTTTTCCAAATATTCTCAATAAACTATAACAACCATTCTTCCTGCATGACAATTTTTTCTACCATTTTATTATTCTTTAACTTTAGCGCAAAAGAATAAAGTACCAAATCGAAGAATCTTCGTTCTTACTTGTAACACACCTCCATTTGTTACGAAAAGTAAAACTTTTATTAAATGTTTTATCACTTCACGCAACCATTTACACGCTTTACCTGTCATACGTTCGAATGCCGTGTTGTTTCGCTCCCAGCTGTTTTTATGCCCTGTTTTCTTCATAGGAAACTGAGAATAAATCAAAAGGAACGGAAAAGGTTCCTTTGAAGTAGCGTGAGGAGAGACTTAAACTCTCTCGGCAAACTTGCATGCAACCTTAGTGATGTTCAAACAACTTCCCGGCACTACTGTGTTTATTTCTATACTTCGTATTTTTGAAAATATATTGCTTAGTTCATTTATTATTCTGGATTTACCCCAGAAAAAAATATGGTAATTGATAGCTCAAACCTGGTGAATTGTTTGAAGCAAATGCTGGTACCTTAACATTATCACTTCTAAATAATTGTGTTTCCTTAATATTGTTCTCAACTGCTCTGCTTAACAAAGGAAAAACGTTTTGACCTATATACAAATTCATTTTTTAACAAAAGATGTAAAATTAAAAAGTCTAACCATGGAAGCGATTTGGAATCTAACTGAATTTTCCATTTTTTGATCAATAATTTACCTATTGAGTTACAAGCGATTTTGATCATGTGACAAAGACCTTTTTCTTTCTCTGTTGACTGTTTTTTTCTGCTTTCGCGCTGAAAGTCGGTTCAAAACACCCACTTTGACACTTCTTTCTGAAAAATCTACTGTGTTTGCAAAAGAAATGGGAAAGTAGTTTAGACAGTATATTAGATAGTTTCTGAACAAGAACACTTTCTATTCTATTGAATTTCCGAAGAAAAGTAAATCAAAACTTATGTCATAAAGTTGCCTTTTCAGATTTCAGAACAAACTTAAGAGTGTATTCCGATCCAAACTGCCTTTTTTCAGATTTATTTTTAGATTCATTTTTGCTCTCAAATACACCAATCTTTCGAATTCTCTTATTTAGAAACTATACAAGGTGCCGTGATTATCAATTTCTTGATAATTGCAGAAAATGTTGCAAAAAATGCTGTCAAAAACGGCGTTTTGGACCAAATTTTCCGAAGCGGGAGGTCTGCGAACGAAAAAAAGGATCACGCTGAGAAAATAATTGCTTATAAATCAAATTCTAATTAAATCAGCGAAAAATTACATCACACGGCACCTTGTACGTCACTTCAAAAATCCCCCCAGCAAGTTTCATGCTTCTGCTTTTAAAAATATGTCCAAAATTGTATCTGAAAATTTCGAGCTGTTGAAGGTGCAAAACCATTTTTTCGAATACACCTTTAAATGATTTCGCTTTTTTACACAATCACAGACTACTGTCCACTAGAGATGTGTCATTTGTTGAGGAACGATTCCAAAGGAACGGTTCCGGTGGTGGAACTGAACGAACGGTTCCTGTCTGTAAAAAGGATTCGTTCCTTTTCGGAATGATTCTGAAATGAAACGGTTCCTCGGACTCGTTCCGAAAAGGAACGGTTCCTCGGACTAGTTCCGAAAAGGAACGGTTCCTCGGACTAGTTCCGAAAAGGAACGGTTCCTCGGACTAGTTCCGAAATGAAACCATTCCAAAAAGGAACGATTGATCGGACTCGTTCCGAAAAGGAACGATTCCTCGGACTAGTTCCGAAATGAAACCATTCCGAAAAGGAACGATTCCTCGCACTCGTTCCGAAAAGGAACGATTTTTCGGACTAGTTCTGAAATGAAACCCTTCCGAAAAGGAACGATTGATCGGACTCGTTCCGAAAAGGAATGATTCCTCGGACTAGTTCCGAAATGAAACCATTCCGAAAAGGAACGATTCCTCGGACTAGTTCCGAAATGAAATCATTCCAAAAAGGGGCGATTTCTCGCACTCGTTCCGAAAAGGAACGATTCCTCGGACTAGTTCCGAAATGAAACCATTCCGAAAAGGAACGATTCCTCGCACTCGTTCCGAAAAGGAACGATTTTTCGGACTAGTTCTGAAATGAAACCCTTCCGAAAAGGAACGATTGATCGGACTCGTTCCGAAAAGGAATGATTCCTCGGACTAGTTCCGAAATGAAACCATTCCGAAAAGGAACGATTCCTCGGACTAGTTCCGAAATGAAATCATTCCAAAAAGGGACGATTCCTCGCACTCGTTCCGAAAAGGAACGATTCCTCGGACTAGTTCCGAAATGAAACCATTCCGAAAAGGTTTTATTAATTAACTTGAACTTAATTAGCTTCCCTTCATAAATAACAGTAACAATAAAATAATAAAGTCTGTCCTACCTTGGTTGATTGATAACCGAACGGCGTGATTTATCCAATTTAATAAATATCAGGCAGAAATAATAAAATCCACTGAAGCTGAGCACAGTCCTTTTGAAAAACTATAATTTTTCTTTTCACTCTACATTAAAAAGGATATTAAACAAAAGTTAGAAAAATACAGTTAAATTTTACAGAGAACAATTTTTACGTGTTTACATTTACAAATAAAATAGAAGACTGACAAAGAATTGAACTTTAGCACTGACGAAACATCGATTGCATCACAACCTTGAAACACATAATTATAGGAAAAACAGTCATTATTATTGCGAAATATCTCGATTACAAATTGAAAATGAAAGTACTTGATTAAATGAAATAAGATAAATGTTTGTAGTTTCAGAAAATCATCATAAATCTATCAAAAGGAACGATTGATCGGACTCGTTCCTAAAAGGAACGATTCCTCGGACTAGTTCCGAAATGAAACCATTCCGAAAAGGACCGATTTTATTTTAAAATAAGATATATTTTGATTTATTAAAGCAAAGTGTATTGCCCAAATATCCTTCAAATGTGCATGAAAAAAAAATCGGGGGGGGGGGGGGGAAGGGAGACGAAGAAAAACGAAAGAAAGAGAAAATATCATCCTTCTGAATGCAGGGATCGAGTAACTCTTTGTTATTACATCGCACTGTGCAATAGTAAACAGCTGAAATAGGAATTCATCCATGTGAATGACTCCCAATATGCGGAGAAGTCGTTTCTTTTCATCGATGAATGATGCTGTTCGACGCAGAGAGTAATTCTGTATGTAATATTTGATGGAAAGGGTGAGAGCAAAACACGTGTCATCTGCTGATTAACATCCTTTAAAGGGATCGTTACAGTGGAAATTCTGAGGATATGTGCTTGGGAGGATATTCCCTAAATTATCTAAATCCATACTTTAAGGCTACATTAAAATTCAAACTGCTTATTTTCTGACACATTTTAAAATTCGTTTTTGCCGTGAAATATATTCAATTGGTAGATTTTCTTATTTGGAAACTATATAATGTGCCGTTCTAGTCAATTTTTTGATGAATAAAGAAAATATTTCAAAATATGCTATCAAAGTTAGCGTTTTTAACCGAATTTTCCAAAGCGGGAGATTTGGAACAAAAAAGAATGGTCAAACTGATAAAATAACTATTATAAAACAAATGCTAATAAATTGGGAGTAAAATTAAATGACACGGCATCTTTTACATGTCTTCAAAAATCACCTCAGAAAATTTCATGTTTTTACTTTTATAAATGAGTCTGAAAATGTATCAGAAAAGTTCGAGCTGTTGAGGTTGAAAAATATATTTTTTCTTTTTTTGAATACTCCGTCAATATAAATGCTTAAAATCGAAATTTTCTTTCTTTTTTTTAGTTACGTATTTAAAAAAATTAATTATGACGTTTTTCTTTTGTTCTCGCTGAAATAGCATTATTCCATTAATTTCAGTAATACATATTGAATTACTGGAGTAGTCAAGTTATCAAAGTGGTGATTGAACTTGTTATTGAATTTGAAATTCCCAGACAAATAAGTGTAATCATTTTAATTTAACGTAATTGTAGATTAATAGTGAAAAGAATGCAATATTCAAAACTCAAGCTATCATTTAATTATTATTTTTTTTTTTTTCGGATAACATTAAACAGGCACAGCAAGTTTCATCTTCAGCAATTTCATCCTTCTGAATACATAGGGATCAAGTAACGTTCTGTTATTACACCGCACTGTGCAGTGGTAAACAGCTGAAGTAGGATTTCATCCACGTGAATGATTCCCAATATGAGGAGAAGTCGTTTCTCTTCATCGATGAATGATGCTGTTCGACGCAGAGAGTAATTCTGTATGTAATGTTTGATGGAGAGGGAGAGAGAAAAACATGTGTCATCTCCTGAATAACATCCTTTAAAGTGATCGTTACAGTGGAAATTATGAGGGTGTGCTTGGCATGATATTTCCTAAATTTATCTAAATCCGTACTTTGTTTTAAGCTTGTGTTAAAATCCAAACTGATTATTTTCTGACACGTTTTTTAAATGAAATTTTCATGTCCTGAAAGGCTTCCAATTGGTAGATTCTCTTATTTGGTAACTATATAATGTGCCATGCTAGTCAATTTTTTAATAAATTAAGGAAATATTTCAAAATATGCTATCCCAAGTTGGCGTTTTTAACCGAATTTTCCAAAGCGGGAGATCTGGAACAAAAAAAAAAGGTCAAACTTATAAAATAACTGTTATAAAACAAATTCTAATAAATTGGACGAAAAACGAAATGACACGGCATCTTTTACATGTTTTCAAAATCACCTCAGCAAGTTTCATGTTCTTGCTTTTATAAGTGAGTCTGAAATTATATCAGAAAATTTCGGGCTGTTGAGAGTGGAAAAATATTTTTTCGAATACACCCTTAGTATAAATGCATAAAATAGAACTTTTTTTTTTTAATTACGTATTTAAAAAAAAATAATTATGAGGTTTGTCTTTTGTTCTTGTTGAAATAGCTTTATTCCGTTAATTTCAGTAATACATATCGAATTACTGGAAGTTATCAAGGTGTACTTGAAATAGTTATTGAATTTGAAATTCCCAGACAAATAAGTATAATCATTTTAATTTAATGTAATTGCTCAGTAACAATGAAAAGAGTGCAATATTCGAAACAGAGGTCTATCATTTAAATTTTTTTGTTTCAGATAATTTTAAACAGGCATAGCAAGCTTCATCTTCAGCAATTTCATCCTTCTGAATACCAGGGATCAAGTAACGTTCTGTTATTGCATCGCAGTGTGCAGTGGTAAACAGCTGAACTAGGAGTTCATCCATGTGAATGACTCCCAATATGAGGAGAAGTCAGTTCTCTTCATCGGTGAATGATGCAGTTCAACGCCGAGTTATTCTGTATGGAATGTTTGATGGAGAGGGAAAGAGCAAAACACGTGTCATCTCCTGAATAACATTCTATAAAGAGATCGTTACAATCGAAATTCTGAGTGTGTGCTAGGGATGATATTTCCTAAAGTTATCTTACTTTAAAGTTGTATTAAAATCCAAACTGATTATTTTCTTACTCGTTTTTAGGAGCGTTCGTAATTACCTAAATACGAAGCAAAAATTGAAGCAAGTCGATTAATTCTGGATAAAAAACATTTAAATAAAATAAGAGAGTAATCCCACCGATCCCCCATTTTTACTTATCTAATGAATTCCCAAAACCAAACAGGGAAGCACCTTATTAAAATGAACCTATATCCAAAATTTGAAGAAAATATTATGTGGATATTTTTATCATGAGTTATCGCGTTACGCACGAACGTACGTGCACACATACAGAACAGACGGGCACATAAGCTCTCAGGCTTTGATAGCCTGTGTGCTAAAAACCTGTCAACGAAGGAATAAAAAGTCTTTGTCACATGATCAAAACTGCTTATAGCTCAATAAGTATTTTACTGATCACGAAATGGAAAACTCAGATTCAGATTCGAAATCGTTTCCATGGTCAGGCTTTCCAATTTTATATTTTTCCGTTAAAATCTAAATTTGTAATTGTGTCAAAACATTTTGCCATTGCTGAGTAGTGCAGTTGAGAACAGCCTTAATATAAAATATAACTACATACACATTACATATATTTTTTTCTAGCGTTTTCGGGTAAAAAAGTGTTGGAAATTCTAAAAGGAGATAATTGAAGAAGGCAGAAAATATCTTTAAAAAAGTCAATTTCAAATTATAAATTAAATACCAGGGCACAAAAATGCTTGTCTAGTACAAAAAGACGACAAAAAACCTTGAAAGATGGTAGTACTGCATTGTATATATGCATGTAAATGAAATGTGTTATATTGTGCCATTACTGCGTGTACTTACATTTATCTTTGGTACTATTGTAGCCAAGGCGGCTTGCAGTTTCTTTCCACTTACGTGTTTTTTTCATCACTGCAGTAACTAAAGAGAATATTGTTTGAAACATAAACATTTGATAATTCTGACGCAAAGCAGATCAAAAACTGATAAAACTTGTAACACGCTTATAATTTATGGTTATGCACTATGTTCGTTAGAATGGACACTGAAGGTTTTATATTCTGTAGTGAAGTGGTTCTGGTACGTACACAATCGGGGTGGCGGGTTGGGATTTTTAAAGAGGGGGTGATTTTTATCAAACTCGTGTTGTATACAAGAATCTAATTATTTAAAAAATTTGAGAAAACCAAAGATTATGATATAATCAATTTTTTCTCCTGTTGCATCTATAATCTGAAGACCAAACCGATGGATCAGAAATTCAGAGATAACAGTTGCCACAGTAGTTACCATAGTGTCTGTTCTTTGAGACTCAGTAGTATATTTGAGTATTTCTGGTGGTATCACGCTATTCTCGTGTTTTTATTTTTTATTATTATTTTATTATTTTTTTAAGGGGGGGGGTGAGGGGGGTTGAGCTATAATTGATTTGTCATACTTATAAGTACTTTTGAGGAATAAAGTGGATTTACTTCTTGCGAAACTGTCTGTGTATTTAAAAAATATCTTTCTCAACAACGAAACCTGGAGATTTCGTAACAATATGCTACAAGTAAGTTTTATGTCGTACTTCTTATCAAGAGCAGTATTAGAAGGATAAAAGAGCTCTTACTTACAATGTAAGTGTAAATATCTACCATTCACAAAGCTTTTTTATTTATAATTTTTTACCTAATTTATATTTTGAATCATTTGTTTTTGAAATCTCGTTTGATAATTATGTAGAATTTTATGGCTATAAGTATAATATAGAGCAGTCTAAAAATAAACAAATAAATACATCGCCTGCAGACTAAAAATACTACATGTAAATATATTTTTATTTCAAACAAGGTACTTGTTATACTGCCAAAAAGATATTCTCTCATTCGTATCATGAGGAAAACACTATATTAAAAACGAGAAAAAGAAATAAAAATAAGAATAAAATGTTCTCAGAAAAGATGTCGAAGAAAGCGAGTTACAAATGTCTCGTTCCCACACATTTTGTCAACTCGTCTTACAAGTTTGAATAAACGACTGAAATGACCGCACTCTCGACGACAGGAAATGCAACAAATTCGAAAAACGTCTTTTTCCGACTTTTTTTTTTTCTTTACTTTTTCTTTTTTTTCATCCAAAAAGGTCATCTATCAATTTATTTTGGCTGAACTGAGAGAAACTCCACTTGCCGCTCCTCTTTTTATTCTTTCTGGAAAATGTAATCCCGAAAAACCGACTGACATTTTTGGTCATCGATAAAATAAAAATGTCTCACAGCCTTTTCTGGTGTGAAATAAAATAAAACAAAGATTTATTTCTTATTCTTTAATTAGGAATGATATTGCTCTGGAAATCATTTTAAATCAAAATAAATGTTTTAAAGCTGTTCTCAACTGCGCTGCTCAACAAACGCTAAACGTTTTGACACATTTACAAATTCATGTTTTAAGGGTGTATTTCGATTCAAACTGCTTATTTTCCGATTTATTTTTGAATTCATTTTTGCTCTCAAACCCACCAAACTGGCAAATTGTTTTATTTAGAAAGTGCACAAGGTGCCGTGATTGTTGATTCTTTGATAAATGCAGAAAATATTGCAAAAAGGGCAATCAAAAGCGGCACTTTGAACAGATTTTTCCGAAGCGAGAGATCTGTGAACTTAAAAAAGGATCTTACTGAGAAGGTAATTGTTTATAAATCAAATTCTAATGAATGGAGCATAAAAAGACATCACACGGCACCTTGTACATCTCTTCAAAAATTCCCTCATCAAGTTTCATGTTTCTACTTTTAAAAATGTGTCTGTAATTGTATCGGAAATTTTCGAGCTGTTGATGGAAAAGAGTTTTTTCGAATACACCCTTAACAGAAAGATATGAAATTGTAAAACCTGACCGTGGTAGCGATTTGAAAATAAACTATGTTTTGCATTTTAAATTCAATCAGTTATCTATTGCTTATAAGCTATTGCTATCTATTGCAAATTGCTATTAATTGCTATAAGGTTTTTTGATCATGTGACAAGGCTTTTTTCTCCCTTCGAAAATTGATTTTTCTTCTCTCTCGTGGAAAGTCGGTTCAAAACATCCACTATCACACCATTTCCAGAAAAAAACTACTGTGTTTACAAAACAACGGGAAACTGAGTGCAATTAGATTGGTTTGGTTTGGTTTGGAGGGGGGGGGGGGATTTTTGAGACTTATATCGGCAGAGCTGTTGTCTCGAATGATCCAAAGTCAGAAAGAACATCAACAAACAAGATCGAGAGAGAGATTAAAAGCGATCAATACTATGTAGGAATTTAAGAGTTGATATCCGAAAAGATTCAGAATTGCAAAATTCCTTAGAGAACTCAATGAAAGAGCGAAAACAAGCTGTGCTCAGCGTGGAAGGATCCCAACACAGATTACGATGCGATTGATATTTTCGACAGGAAAAAAGAATATGCTCTAGGGAGTCAGAAACATGGCACCTGCTACATCTGTCTTCATTCGTCAGACCGAAACGAGAAAGGATGGCAGGGGTGATCAACATCTTAGTTAAAAGACGCGAAATGAGGACATCATCTCTACGAGTCGACGCCCAAGCGTACGTCTGCTTGACCAGAGGGATGTTGCCATGAGAGCTAATATATTTGCTCGATGTGTACTGCTGGTTGAGAGTATGATAGAATGCTTTCTTTCTATAATGGATGAGATCCTCAGGTGAAATCCAATTCAGCAAAACATCCGAGTCACTTACGCTTTTAGCAAGGCTATCAGCTTTTTCGTTGAGGTGAATTCCACGATGCCCCGGCACCCAGCATACCCAGATACTCGGGGACTGCGAAGCAATCCTTTGAATCTTATTAAAAAGCCACAAAATGACTTTAGGAGACCTGATAGAAACAGACTGAAGGGCGGTTAGTACCGATAGGCTTTCAGTAATTAGCAGAATGGGGTGACCCAAGAAGACCAGCTCGTCTAAAGCAGTGCCAATGGCTAGAGCCTCAGCGGTAAAGACGGAGTTTATTGTAGGGATTCTGTAACAGAACTGAGAGGTTTCCGAGCACCCTGCAATGGAAGTATTCGATGAAACTTTAGACGCGTCAGTAGCAATGACCTGCCATCCGTTGGTGAAATTTTGCATGAAATCCTGGAAGAGCGGGACGATGATGCTACCATCAAGATCCTTATTCTGGAAAGGAAGGTCTTCTAAATGAAGTTGCACAACTTCCTGGCTCGGAAGAGGCATCTGGAAGGGAATCAAATGCTCTAGTCGACCATCGATTTCTTCTAAGATGGTAGTGATACCGGGTATGCTTTTCACCAAGCCAAACATGTTGCCCTCTTGGAAATCCCAGAAAGGAGACTTGCTGCCTAAGGAGCACTGCTTTATCCAGAAGCTAAAGGCCAACGAGTTGATTCTATCAGCCAGCAAGGGGGAACCAGCGTGCTGACGGAGAATGATATTTGGTACCCATTTCGGGAGGCCAAGAGCCGTCCTGAGAGCAGTAGTCTGCAACACTTCAAGCTTCATGAGAATGGAATCACATGCCGATAACAGAGTGGCCGCGCCATATTCTATAATGCTCCGGATGGAGGAGTTGGCCAGAGTGAGAAGATGATAGGATCTGGCACCATAACGTGTATTGCAGAGGGCCTTTAGGATATTGATACGGTTTAAAACTTTCTTCCGGATGTAATCTGAGTGTTTGCGAAAACCCCCGCGCCTTGTAATATAAAAACCTAGAAACTTTATTTCGTCACACCACTCAATCAGACCTCCATTGATGCTAAAATCGAAATCACAGTCTCCACGTCTTCTAGAAAGGTTGATGGCGTGACATTTATCTGATCGTATGGACATCTTCCAATATCGGCACCATTGAGCAATTAGACGGAGGGCTTCTTGGAGTTTAGTTTGGCATAAGAGCAATGAGGTAGCTGCACAATAAATGAAGATGTCATCTGCGTAGAGCAAGTACTTGACTCCAAGTCCATCCAAAACTTCAAAGAAATCATGCATGAAGATGGAGAACAAGATAGGACTTAGAACTGTCCCCTGGGGCACCCCTCTTCCAAGACTGCGATTTGAAGAAAAAATTCCTCTCCAAAACACCTTGATACTTCTATTCTGCAGAAAACGATGTAGCCAGCGAAGGATCCGTCCTGTAATGCCGATCTGTGCGCACTTCAAGATGAGGCCGTCCACATAGACTGAATCGTAAGCAGCCTGCACGTCTAACGATATCCCCAAAATAAAATTCTTATCCTTCTTTGCACGAACGGTGTCAAGATGTAGCATCTGCAGAGCGGACTGGCTATCCCGGAAAGGCTGGAAGCCTAAGTGCCTATGGTGGATGATGTTATTTTGAAGTAGGTAGTTGCTTATACGATTTGCAATCATGCGTTCGCAGATCTTGCACATTACAGAAGTCAGAGCAATCGGGCGATATGAGGCGACATCTTTTTTAGATTTCCCAGGCTTCAAGATAGGGATAATTACAGCAGACGTCCAATTTAGAGGAATTTCCCCAGAGTGCCAGATTTCATTGTAAATTTGAAGTAGGTGTATCATAGACTGCTCGTTTAACCCCTTAAAGAAGGCCGCACTAATCTTGTCTTCACCAGGGGATGAGGATTTGGTACGGCGAATAGCATTCTTTAATTCGATGATCTCAAAGGGACGATTTAATTGGGTACAACCTGCTCCACCATAATCCAACGGGATAGGCTCATGAACGACGTCTTCGCTGAAGTGATCAGCCAAGATTTCAGCCTGCGAGATAGCATCGGAGATCATGGTCCCATCCTGGGCGAGGCAGAAATGAGCATCAGGGGGAGAGCAAGAGCGATTTTTGATCTTCTTAAAAACTTTGTACAAGATGCGGGGATCATTCGCATTCTTGCAAGCCGAATCCCAAAAATGAAGCTTGGCATCCTTAATGACTTGTCGGAGTTTCGCAGCCATCTTCTTATATCTTATCCAGTAGTCCATGGATACAAGTTGACGAGCTTTCCGTAATAAAAATTTTTTTTGTTTGTAT
The DNA here is from genome assembly GCA_964019185.1 of Maratus speculifer. NCBI lineage: Eukaryota > Metazoa > Arthropoda > Arachnida > Araneae > Salticidae > Maratus > Maratus speculifer. The sequence goes on along the minus strand of OZ025291.1, from coordinate 315,476,144 downwards.
AGGTTGTTGCACCTAGCAGACCACCAGGCAGGAGTACCTTTAGGATGAGGGGTAGTAGAGATTCTATGTTTCTGCATGAGATTCTGTACCAAAATAATGAAGGAGTCGAAGTCGGTACTTGACTGGGAGGCGAGAGTAGTATTGGCTTCCTGACAGATGCGGTGCCATCTGAAACGAGAAGACTGAGGATGAGCAGGAGGCGAAAGATTTATAGAGATGGAAACGGGAAGATGATCACTGTCAAAGAGATCATCTACAACATGGGTAGAGGAGCAGGCTAAAAGGTCAGCAGAGCATAAAGACAAATCAATGAGGGAACAAACCCCACCGGGGGAGATGTGGGTTGGCGACGTAGTATTTAAAAGGCAGAAAGAACTATCTGCGAGCCAGTTGACAAATTCTTCACTGACACGACAGCTAGAAGGAGCACCCCAAAGAGGGTGGTGCAGGTTAAAGTCACCCAAGATGAGGCAGGGACCCGTAACGGCCTGACACACCTTGACCAAATCACTAACAACCTCGCCTGAGGTAGAATAAATGTTAATAAGGTTAATGGATAAACTGCCTAGAAGGATACAAACACCCATGATTTCATTAGTAAAACTGAGAGAGGTGAAGTCGAAAAGAAAAGAGGATAATGTTGAATTAACAGCAATAATTAAGCCACCACCTCAGCGGTCAGTTCTGTCTAAACGGTAGACTATTTTACCAGGAATGTTAAAAGACTTGTCAGATGTGAGATAAGTTTCTTGAAAGGCCAGCACATCAGCGGTGGTGAAAGGAGAACAATTTAGCCAGGCTGTTTTATTATTGACAGACCTGCAATTCCAATGGAGAAAATTAAGATTCATAGGAAAAAAACACAAAAAATAAACACAGATAAGAATGTACAGTGAAAATAAGCCCAACCCAGGTGAAATACAGTTCGTATCCACCAATAAAAAGAATAAAAGCCGTGTAAAAACAGGAGAGATTCATCATCTCGGACTTCCACCCTGGTTCGGGCGTTTCCGTTTATCAGGCGAGCTATCACTTAACTTAGCGAGACAGTTCATGATCATAGTGGATAACGTGGTGATAGACTCAATTATTTTTTCTGTTTGTTGATTGGACTGACTAATTATGATTTTAAGCATGGCGTTCGTTCGGTGTTCAAGTATTTTCTGAAGTTGATCGAAATCTGTTTTTTGTGAGCTTGCAGCTCTAGCGTATGAAGAAGATTCAGTTCTTTGCGAGAATTTCCGCCTTGCATCAATAAATGAGAGGAAATTTCGACACTTAAACTTGAGCAATTCTACCTCCTTGAGGCGGTGAGTACACTGGAGGTAGTCCGCACGATGTTCTTGTCCACAGTTACAGCACTTCATAGGCTCTGTACACGGACCTGTATGTTTAAACCCGCATGTCACACATATCTGTTCAGACTTGCATTTCGTAGTAGCATGGTTGAATTTAAAACATTGCGTACATTGTCTTGGTCTATCAATAAATTGGTTTATCTTTTTAATTGTCATCCAAATTTTTATTTCATTGGGGAGAGTGGTTCCCAAAATTGTAACAAGTACGGGAGAAACTAAATTTTTACTATCTTTTCGGATAAACCTTCGTAATTCAAACACGTGAATATTATTTGAGTCCATAATTTCTTGTCCTAATTCTGCAAGTGGAATGTCAATTGGAACATTAAATAATAAAAAGCGATTCGTGATATTTTCCAAAATGATTCTGGAAGAAACTGCAGCTCCCAAGAAAGAAGACACTTTACATATATCTATAGCACATGCAACGTCTTTAGTGCTAAAAATAATATTACCAGTACGGGTGTATCGAATGTTGTCAATATTTTTAAAGTGTTCAATTTTGGACATTACTTCGGTTTGAACAGCACGAGGGTCGCGCTTTGGGACAGAAGTAGTCGAGCTACTTGATAAGAAAATATTAAAGTTATTTCCGCCATTGTTTGCTGCCGTTTGCAAAAGAAAATCATTCGGTGCCAATAAACGAGAAACATTTTGGTTACTATTATCAAATTCGAGGATGCTATCTTGAGAATCAAGCATTTCAATGTTAACAGGCGTTGCGTCTGCAATTGTATCTGGAACCACATTTAGAATGGTATGGGACATGTTTGACAGCAGGCTGACAACACAGCTTGTCAGCAGGCTGACAACTTTCCAAAGTCAAAATAAACACAAACGAAGTCGAAAATTCTCAACAATGAATGAAAAATCGCTTACCTCAAAACCAGCAAATAAAACAGAGTAACGAAAATAAGATACAAACTACCAAGACTTCGAAAAAACAATTACTCTAGCCGCTAACTAAGTATCCGCCCCTCACACCTCCCATTCAGAAACTTGCCACCTGTCGTGCAATTAGATAGTTTCTGAATAACAACACCTGCTACTTTCATGCATTTTCGGACAAAAATAAACTAAAACTTATGTCATAAAGTTGCCCCTTTTGATTTGAGAACATCCATAAGGGTGTATTCAAATCTAAACTGCTTATTTTCTGACCCGTTTTTAATTTTGTTCGGTAATGCATCATATTGGCAGATTCTCTTATTCAGAATTTATATAATGTGCCGTGCTCGTCGACATTTTGATAAAACCGAAATATATAGCATAAAAATACTGTCAAAGTTGACATTTTGAACCGAATTTTCCGAATACGGTAAATCAAGAGAACTGGACAACGAGAACTGGGGACGGAAAAAAAAACAATAATGTTGAGAAAATAATTGTTTATAAATGAAGTTTGAAGTTTTATTAATATAGCGAAAAATCAAAACACACAGCCGCAGAGCTGGAAGCAAATATAAGTACGTTTACATTATCACTTTCAAATAACTGTGTTTCCTTAATGTTGATCTCAACTGCTCTGCTTAACAAACGTAAAATGTTTTGACACATTTATAAGTTTATTTTTAATAGAAAGATGTCAAATCGCAAAGCCTTCTGCAGGATTCTGCAGGCTTTGGAAGCGATTTGGAATCTAACTGAATTTTCCATTTTTTTTATCAATGGTGACCTATTGAGTTTCAAGCGATCACATGACAAATACTTTATCTCCCTTCGTTGTTTTTTTTTTTCTGATTTCGCGCGGAAAGTTGGTTCAAAACGTCAACTTTTACACTACTGTCTGAAAAATCTATTGGGATTGAAAAAAAAGGGGGGGATGAGTGCAATTCCATAGTTTCTGAACAACAAAACTCTCAAAAAAACTCCCGTCTTTTCACAGAAAAAGTACTGGCAGCACTGCTGCCAGAAATTGTCTGTACATTGACGATTTTCCGTTTATTTTTTTCTCCGTCAAAAGAGGAAAAATATCCGTCACTTGAAAAAAGTTTGGGAAAAAATCAACGCGGAAGAGGTGGGGATCGAACTGAGGACCCCAGGTTTACAAGGCCAACACTCATCCACAGCGCCACGATCGCTCATGAAGATTTTGCTTTAAAATAAAAGCGTTGATTTCATATGGGTGTGGTTTGGTGTATTTCGTTAAAAAGCTTCATCTTTAATGAAGCTGTGGTTGGTTTTTTTTTTTTCTTTACGTTTAGTATTAATATAGTATAAAAATGTGAATTTTAAATATATTACGTAGATTGTCAGAGAAAAAACATGGATGTTTTATTTTTATTCGATAAGATTTTTTTAATAATATAAATTTTTTTTGCATTTTATTTTTAAATTAAAATATTTTTTAAATGTCTTCACTTAAAGTATATTTTATATGCGAATATTTATCATAGAAATAACTTAGTATATTGAACTTTATTCAACTTATCCAACTTTGAATAACAGATTGTGAGAATTTTTGAACGAATAAAAAAAGTAATGGTTATTTATTTTTAAATTCGGAAACATTTTTGTCTTTTAAAACTAAATTAGGCATTTTAATCGATAGAATATTTTTGTTTTTCATTTTAAAAATAAATTCGAATTTATTACTAACAGACCCAATGCGCATGTGTGCTAGATATAAACGGAATCGTTTCCTCATTTTTCGACTTTCGGAATGAACTCACAGAACAAATACGTTTTCTGGGAGAACAGAAGTTATTTGTGAAAAAATAACGATAACTTAGTGTATATTGACGAATTTTTCTGACAGTGAACATCAGATAGTTTCACAAATTTCCAAACAAAAATCAAAACATATGTCATAAAGTTGAACTTTTATATTTAAGAGCAGCCTTAAATGATTTCTGTTTTTCACAATTACAGATTTCTAATATTTGAACATGCAATTTCCAAATTCCTTTTCCTTCAGCAAAAATTACTTTTACCATACGTTTAAATTTTTCCAAATATTCTCAATAAACTATAACAACCATTCTTCCTGCATGACAATTTTTTCTACCATTTTATTATTCTTTAACTTTAGCGCAAAAGAATAAAGTACCAAATCGAAGAATCTTCGTTCTTACTTGTAACACACCTCCATTTGTTACGAAAAGTAAAACTTTTATTAAATGTTTTATCACTTCACGCAACCATTTACACGCTTTACCTGTCATACGTTCGAATGCCGTGTTGTTTCGCTCCCAGCTGTTTTTATGCCCTGTTTTCTTCATAGGAAACTGAGAATAAATCAAAAGGAACGGAAAAGGTTCCTTTGAAGTAGCGTGAGGAGAGACTTAAACTCTCTCGGCAAACTTGCATGCAACCTTAGTGATGTTCAAACAACTTCCCGGCACTACTGTGTTTATTTCTATACTTCGTATTTTTGAAAATATATTGCTTAGTTCATTTATTATTCTGGATTTACCCCAGAAAAAAATATGGTAATTGATAGCTCAAACCTGGTGAATTGTTTGAAGCAAATGCTGGTACCTTAACATTATCACTTCTAAATAATTGTGTTTCCTTAATATTGTTCTCAACTGCTCTGCTTAACAAAGGAAAAACGTTTTGACCTATATACAAATTCATTTTTTAACAAAAGATGTAAAATTAAAAAGTCTAACCATGGAAGCGATTTGGAATCTAACTGAATTTTCCATTTTTTGATCAATAATTTACCTATTGAGTTACAAGCGATTTTGATCATGTGACAAAGACCTTTTTCTTTCTCTGTTGACTGTTTTTTTCTGCTTTCGCGCTGAAAGTCGGTTCAAAACACCCACTTTGACACTTCTTTCTGAAAAATCTACTGTGTTTGCAAAAGAAATGGGAAAGTAGTTTAGACAGTATATTAGATAGTTTCTGAACAAGAACACTTTCTATTCTATTGAATTTCCGAAGAAAAGTAAATCAAAACTTATGTCATAAAGTTGCCTTTTCAGATTTCAGAACAAACTTAAGAGTGTATTCCGATCCAAACTGCCTTTTTTCAGATTTATTTTTAGATTCATTTTTGCTCTCAAATACACCAATCTTTCGAATTCTCTTATTTAGAAACTATACAAGGTGCCGTGATTATCAATTTCTTGATAATTGCAGAAAATGTTGCAAAAAATGCTGTCAAAAACGGCGTTTTGGACCAAATTTTCCGAAGCGGGAGGTCTGCGAACGAAAAAAAGGATCACGCTGAGAAAATAATTGCTTATAAATCAAATTCTAATTAAATCAGCGAAAAATTACATCACACGGCACCTTGTACGTCACTTCAAAAATCCCCCCAGCAAGTTTCATGCTTCTGCTTTTAAAAATATGTCCAAAATTGTATCTGAAAATTTCGAGCTGTTGAAGGTGCAAAACCATTTTTTCGAATACACCTTTAAATGATTTCGCTTTTTTACACAATCACAGACTACTGTCCACTAGAGATGTGTCATTTGTTGAGGAACGATTCCAAAGGAACGGTTCCGGTGGTGGAACTGAACGAACGGTTCCTGTCTGTAAAAAGGATTCGTTCCTTTTCGGAATGATTCTGAAATGAAACGGTTCCTCGGACTCGTTCCGAAAAGGAACGGTTCCTCGGACTAGTTCCGAAAAGGAACGGTTCCTCGGACTAGTTCCGAAAAGGAACGGTTCCTCGGACTAGTTCCGAAATGAAACCATTCCAAAAAGGAACGATTGATCGGACTCGTTCCGAAAAGGAACGATTCCTCGGACTAGTTCCGAAATGAAACCATTCCGAAAAGGAACGATTCCTCGCACTCGTTCCGAAAAGGAACGATTTTTCGGACTAGTTCTGAAATGAAACCCTTCCGAAAAGGAACGATTGATCGGACTCGTTCCGAAAAGGAATGATTCCTCGGACTAGTTCCGAAATGAAACCATTCCGAAAAGGAACGATTCCTCGGACTAGTTCCGAAATGAAATCATTCCAAAAAGGGGCGATTTCTCGCACTCGTTCCGAAAAGGAACGATTCCTCGGACTAGTTCCGAAATGAAACCATTCCGAAAAGGAACGATTCCTCGCACTCGTTCCGAAAAGGAACGATTTTTCGGACTAGTTCTGAAATGAAACCCTTCCGAAAAGGAACGATTGATCGGACTCGTTCCGAAAAGGAATGATTCCTCGGACTAGTTCCGAAATGAAACCATTCCGAAAAGGAACGATTCCTCGGACTAGTTCCGAAATGAAATCATTCCAAAAAGGGACGATTCCTCGCACTCGTTCCGAAAAGGAACGATTCCTCGGACTAGTTCCGAAATGAAACCATTCCGAAAAGGTTTTATTAATTAACTTGAACTTAATTAGCTTCCCTTCATAAATAACAGTAACAATAAAATAATAAAGTCTGTCCTACCTTGGTTGATTGATAACCGAACGGCGTGATTTATCCAATTTAATAAATATCAGGCAGAAATAATAAAATCCACTGAAGCTGAGCACAGTCCTTTTGAAAAACTATAATTTTTCTTTTCACTCTACATTAAAAAGGATATTAAACAAAAGTTAGAAAAATACAGTTAAATTTTACAGAGAACAATTTTTACGTGTTTACATTTACAAATAAAATAGAAGACTGACAAAGAATTGAACTTTAGCACTGACGAAACATCGATTGCATCACAACCTTGAAACACATAATTATAGGAAAAACAGTCATTATTATTGCGAAATATCTCGATTACAAATTGAAAATGAAAGTACTTGATTAAATGAAATAAGATAAATGTTTGTAGTTTCAGAAAATCATCATAAATCTATCAAAAGGAACGATTGATCGGACTCGTTCCTAAAAGGAACGATTCCTCGGACTAGTTCCGAAATGAAACCATTCCGAAAAGGACCGATTTTATTTTAAAATAAGATATATTTTGATTTATTAAAGCAAAGTGTATTGCCCAAATATCCTTCAAATGTGCATGAAAAAAAAATCGGGGGGGGGGGGGAAGGGAGACGAAGAAAAACGAAAGAAAGAGAAAATAAATTAAAGTTGTAGGAGGGGATAAACGTTTAATAAACTACAACTGTGCATTATATCTAGAGGTCTGCACGGGCCGGAATTTTCAGGCCCGTAGGTAATTAGGTTCAGGCCCGTAGGTCAGGCCCGGTCCGTTGTAAAGCTCAAAAGTTCGGCCTGGGGCCGGCCCGTTTAAATTTTTATATTTTAGGCCTGGCCCGGCCCGTACAGAAATCAGTGAAAATAGGCCCGGCCCGTTTTGGCCCATTACAATTTCTACAATTTCTAAAAAAAAAAAAAAAAAAAAAAAAAAAAAAAAATCAGATTTTTATCATATAATTAAGATTTTTTTAAAGAATACTGCATACATATCTATGGGATGATTTTACAATACATTTTACAGGAAATACACATTAAAAACATTAATGATTACTTAGACTCTTAGGCTATCAACATTCGAATAAAGATTCATTAAAAATTTAATATGGCTTAGAATAAAAGAAAAAAGAAAGAAAGCTAAAAACGTCGTTACTTTTGAAGATGTTTGATAAAAGAAAATTTATAAAAATATTTCTATATCATTTTATTAAAGGTTTTAAATCCCAATTCATTCTTAAATTCAAAGAAGCTTCTTTCTGATACATTTCTAAATTCACTTTTTTCTCAGAAATGCATAAGATTAGCAGGTATCTTTATTCAAAAACTATATAATCGAGGGGCGTTATCTATTTTTTGATACAAGCAATTTAAGAATACTACAAGTAAATAAAATACTGTCATAATCATATGTCACTGCGATTTGAATAGAATTTCCGGAAGCGATAGCATGGGAAGGGAGAAAAACCTGCAATCATTTGAGAAACTATTACATCTCAAAAAGGTCATACAAGTCAGACTCAAAAGGTCATACAAAAAGGTCATACAAAAATCATATTTACCAAAAATAAAAAACGCTATTCGATTCCAAATCCCTTCAATAATTAAGCTTATCACTTTTATACTTTTACAATTTAAAATTAATCAGAAATTAATTTAAAAACCATCAAGAAGTATATATCCGAAGATAAAGCTAACATAAGTTCTTTATTGCTGTTAATAATTTTACAAATCATGTTTTCTGCCCTACAGATCTTGAGAACAATTAAGTGTAATTCCGGTCCGGCCAGTCTATATGTAGAAAAATAATGCGAGATTGATCTCGGACCGGCATGAGTCAGCTAAAAAAATATTAAAACGAGTTGCACACAATGTAATTCTCCGATGCTGATCTCTACATTGTACATTTTTATATTGATGCTGTCAAACTAGTATGACTCGTGACGTACATTTATACTTATTCTCGTTAAAACCATATAAAATAGCTCATATTTTATCGTTCCAGCTGAAATCTTCAGAACGGGCCGATAGGCCCGAAAATTTTTTTAATCGGCCCGGCCCGTCTGGGCCGTTCAATTTTTTTGCCGGCCCGGCCCGTTTATGTTGTTTGTCGGCCCGGCCCGTTGAAAAAACTATTCTAAATCTGCCAGCCCGGTCCGTTAGAGAATTTAAAACGATTCCGCCGGCTCTTTATTCGGCGAAAAAAACGAAAATTTCGATTTTATAATTTCTTGTTTTAATTGTGCTTTATTATCGCTAGTGCATTCTGATTAAGTTTTTATAAAGATTCGAGTATTATAAATACAGTTTAAAGTGATTTTATTACACCACTCTCCATTTAAATGCCACAATCCACTTCAATTAAAAAATAACTTTCCTCAGTTTTTTTTTCTTTACTATAAGCATGTTTAAAGTTATAAAACGTTTATGTATGTTTTTCAAGTGCATCACAATTCCAAGATAAAATTTAAAGTATATTTAATTTTTCCAATGCTTCGTAATGCTCCATTACGGAATTACGGATACTATAATTGTTTATCTCGTCGACCCATTTCGACATATAATCGACAAACTATTATTAAATTATGCAAATTAGCATAATTTTTACTTTAAATAACGAAATAACAAATAAATTAGTAAAAGATTAATAGTACCACACATAAAATATGAAATTAAAAATCACTTGATGGCGTAACAAACACATGTAACGTGTTTAATGTTAAGTGAATGTGACATTTATGAAGTCATTATTGGCATTTAATCTTACAGTTTGGAAATAGTTTTCTGATCGACGGGATAATACCGAATTGCGTAAAAGAAGCATCCTAATAACTCCAAAAATTATAGTTATGTTAACTAACAGTTTACTGCGTTGGTTTAAGTGTCTCATTTTCAATTAAAATATGCCTTTGAATTGAAATTTGAATGAATTGAATGATCATGAAAAATCGAAGAATGTGGAAAATATTAATACAATTATTCCGGCAAATAATTATCCGAGTGACTTTAATCTTTATACAAAATTTATGTTTTTCATTGTATTTTTCACCCACTCTTTAAGATAAAAAAATTCGAAAATTTCTATAAATTTTCATCAGAACGAATATTTTAAGAGTCCTAAAAAATAGTTCCGGATAATGGAGTTTACTGATATTCAATAGGCTTCTTCTCATTACTACATATTAAATACACACAAAATTTTAAGTATCTATCTCAATTTGTTCGAGAGACAGAGTATTTACAGACAAACGGACAGACACGCGCACAGACAGACGGATTAAATAGACAATTATACTAACAATTTACTGCATTGGATTAAGTGCTTCATTTCCAATTAAAATAAATCTTTGAATTGAAATTTCAATGAAATACAGGGTCGTGAAAAGTCGTAGAATTTGGAAAATATGATTACGAATATCTCAATAATATCTGTCATCTGAACGAATATTTCGAGAGTCCGATAACTCACTTCCGGATAATCGAGGTTACTTCATATTAAGTACATAGCAAATTTAAGTCTCTATCTCAATTTGTTCGGAAGATTTACAGACAGACGGCATGTTTTTTTTCTAAAATTATGTTTTTCGTAATCTTCACTATCCGTCAATTTCTTTTTTCGATTTTCAAAACCATTGCAAGACTTACCATATACCACATATGATGAGAAAGTAAAAATTACCGGAATCCTAATAATCTGCAATACTAACAATTGTAGTGTTCCTCCCCATATTGACTCCAATCTGCATATCTAGATTTCATATATTATTTGCAAAAGCATTTTTTTTTTTTTAGCAAAATAAAAATTTTAGATATATTTATCAGCATATATTTATTTGTCAACTATTCCACTTTTTACTTATTACTTCTTCCGATAGAAGTATTTTCTAATTTTAATGTAATTAATCGCAGAATTCTGGTATTAAATATGGTAAGATTTATGATTCAGAAATAGCATTAACACACACACACACACACACACACACACAAAAAAAAAAAAAAAATAGTCACATAGCTATGCATTTTTATAAAAAATGCTTGAAATTCACTGAAATTAATATTTATATGCTGTAGAATGGAACAACATTTTTCAATTTCTTTTAAAAGGTGCATATCTTAAACTATAATAGATTCCTTCCGCTTATCAATCTTTTGTAACGAGTCCAAAAACTAAAAAACAAAATAAAAAAATTGACACCGCTATCGGAAAAATTCGATGCTTTTATTAAAAAAAAGAGGAAACACTGCTCGATTTCTTTCTATCAGAATAATAATACATGACAGTTAGATCCACTTGCAAATGAAAATGACAGAAAAGAAAGTGAAATGTGCAGAGTTAAAAAATGGGCAGTATCCATGATACAAAAAAAGCTCTATTGAACTGGGCTCCGGAGCCCTACATTTAAGAGATCTGGTGAATTCCAACCAATACTTAAATATTTTTTAAAAACAGAGACGTACCTGAGCTCCGGCGCAAATTAAGCCCTGACATATTCTAAAACATTTCGGGAAAAAATTATTGTAGTTGCATTTTGTATTATTTTTGTGTTTTAAACTACTTTAATTTAGGTTTTTTCTCCCACTATTGCATTAAAATTCTATTATTACAAATGTCTGCTAATTTAGCATATATTTTTATTTTTACGTATTATAATTCCTAACATTCTTATTTTTTCTCCACATATCTCAATAATACTTATTATGTATTAACAAAATCATTAGAGCAGAAAATGATTGTATAACATTAAAATTATTAAATGTTTAAGTTTCCAAAATTTTTTTGGATCATTTCTAGTTGTTTGAAAAATATTTCGGTTATAGCAAATTTCTCAGATAAAACCTTAGCGTAACAAGCACATAAAACAATCACTTTGTGTGAATTTCAATACACAAGCTAAAATTTTTAGCAACGTTTAAACGCATAAATAAGTACAATACCATGATACAAAAATCACATACGTCCATTTAGAGGATTCTTGGAACTTCATTTTTAGTATGGAAAAAAAATTAAAGGATTAAAATATAACGATGTTTTTTAGCCCCGTTAAGGGGCTACTTCTGTCAAATGAAAAGACCCGCTTACTAATGCTAATCCTATGGAAAAAATTTATAAAGATAACTCGGTTGCATTTCAATATTTTTAAATGATTTTTTTTCATTGGATAGCTGAGATGGATCAAAATGCAGGCCGTTTTTTACTTTTTCAATTTTGATTGCAGATATTTTTATAAGGGTGCTTTCCCTTTCTAAACCGGTTCTGAAAATGAAAGTCCCGCATAAAAAATATCTGTAAATATAATCGAAAAAGCAAACAACGACTTGAATACAGATCGATCTCAGCTATCCAATGCAAAAAAATAAAAAATAAAATAAAAATATTAAAATACAGCTGAGATATCTTTATAAATTTCTTGCACAGGATTAGCATTAGCAAACGGGTCCATTTGACCTTCCTTTGAGTGAACCCATTTGACTGAAGTAGCCCCCTAACATCTGTTATAGTCTTGAGTTTTTCGGGATTATACCAGGGGTTTTCAGAGTTTTACTCGGGGCTATAACTGAGGTGCTCTTTGAATCCATTTTAATCTTTTATTTTATCTTATTTTTTACGCACTGAGGAAGGGGATCCACACAATCCTCCAAACGGCCATTGTGGGATTTTTTTTTTTTTTTTTTTTTCATGTCATGATATTGTACATATTTACGTGTTTAAACGTTGTTAAATGTTTTAGCTTATGTAACCTAACTTCATAAACAAAAATTATTAAAGAAATTTGGTTGTTTCTAAAATATTTTAATTACCGTCAATAAATGAAAATTTTAGAAGTAATTTACTATTCATGACAGCTATATATTATATATGTTAAATTTCTTTACTATAAAAAAAATAATGTTGAATTGTTTGTTGTACTACCATTTTAGCCTTGCTCTTATTGCAACGTATCATTTTATGATTTCACTAAATCAGCAAATTTTGTGTGCTCCTATTTTTGAAATAAAATTCTTTTGAACAACATTGTATTTTGTAGTTTTTATTTTTTTACTTATTTTATGTATTTCAAAACTTATTTGTCTTAAAATATATAATTGAAGAAAATTAGTTACGTTATTGAACTAAATAGTTATAATTTCCTTTCTTACTACATAAAACCACAGTTTTAATTATGTACAATTTCTAAATTTAAATATCCTGGATTTTCATTTGTATCCTTTTTCAGAAACTTACAATCCCATTTTCAGCTCACTAAGCTTTGAATTTCAGAAACTATTTCTTTAATGGATTTTTATATTATAGTAGGTAGTAACAGCTAAACTTTTATAATTTTAGGTGTAGGCATTTCGGTTTCGGCTCCGCATTGATGATTCAGTTAGGAAGCACACTGTTATATACATACTAAGGCTGTCATATGCACTCCATTTAACCAATTATGTCTCACCAAATCGATAAATATTGAATTTGATTATGTAAAAGATTCTATTCATATTTAGCCTTAACCCTTGAGGACGAGCGACACGTATACGTGCCACAAAAAAGCCTAAGAATCCTTGTTTATTTCAACCAGTAAAATTTTACTGCAAAAGTAGCTTTATTTAATCGGAGCATTTTCTCGATTTCATAAGGCACAAATTTCTGTTTTTAAAAAAAGATGACAATACATTAAAAATTTCATAAAATACTCCAGTCACGAAGGGGTTAAGGGTGTATTCCAATCCAAACTGCTCATTGTCTGATTTATTCTTAAATTCATTTTTGCTCTCAAACGTTTCAAACTGGCAATTCTCTTTCTTAGAAAGTACACAATGCGCCGTCCTTGTCCCTTTTTTTTTTTTTTTTTTTTTTTTTTTTTTTTTTAACAATTGCAAAAAAACTGTTGTCAAAGTTGGCGTTTTGAACTGAATTTCCTGAAGAGGGAGATCTGCGAACGAAAAAAATGGTCATACTGAGAAAATAATTGTTTATAAATCAAATTCTAACGAATTGAGCGAAAAAAAAAAAGAAATCACGCGGCTTCTTATACATCTCTTTAAAAATCACCTCAGCAAGTTTCACGTATCTACCTTTAACCCTTTCCGGCACGGGCAAAATCTGTTAGTAAAATAAGAAAATGTTGACTGACACCGGAATTGACAAACGATTTTTTTTAGATATTTTGAATTCCTTAATTTAAACCTTTGTTGCAAAAGCAAAATTTTACTAAAATGTTATTGGTGCCGTTTGCAAGTTTGGAATTAAAATTAGGTATCCCAGACCGGGCACAGTGTGCCGGGAAGGGTTAAAAATGTGTCTGAAACTCTATCGGATATTTTCGAGCTGTTGAATGTGGAAAAATATTTTTTTCAAATACAACCTTAATTTCTAAATAGATGGACTTCTAGGAATTTTCTCGAAATGGGCAGACTCCGAAATTCCCAATTCCTGAGGAATCGTACTGAAATGGACCAACTTGGAAAACGGCCGGTTACGAAGGCCGATATATAAGTTAAAGATTACGTTAGGGTGAATTTTGAAGAGGAAACAAATCATAGACCCCGATATCAAATATTAGATCAATAAAGAAATTTCCTACACAAAAATAATAAAATAAATAGAGGGTCATTTGACGAGAGATTTTGGAGGGAAAGCAATGATTACATTGAAAATCTAATAGACCGCCGCAACAGCCTGATGACCAAAACCAAAGCTACAGTAAAATTTCATGGATAAACTATAGTGATAAATGAAAGGTCAACCAAATGCAAAATTTCAAGAGGAATTATGCTTAATACAATAAATCATAAAGTCAGGGAATACTTATATTATGGGGATTAGAAATAACTATGCTAATTAATAGCGCACACAGATGAATAAAATGAACTCTTAAAAACAAAATGAACTGTCCAAAATATTTAAAAATTAAAGCAAACGATAAGAAATGATATGAAAAAAAATGAATACGTAAGAAAATAAGTTAGTTATAAATAATAAATATTAGGGATTGCATGTCGCTCCGAAATCTGTTATCCCTGTTTCCGGATTCGTTCCCTTTTTTCGTAAAATAGTTTCGGACGCGTTCTTTTCCCTTGGAACCTTTTTTTTAAAAATCCATCCTATTTTACCGGATTCCTTCCTTTTTATCTCGAAGTCGTTCCTTTTTTTCGCGGATTCGTTCCATTTTTATCGGATTCGTTCCTTTTTTCTTGAAATCGTCCTTTTTTCTCGAATTCGTTCCTTTTTCTCAAAATCGTTCCTTTGTCGGAATCGTTCCTTTTTTTTAAATCGTCCTTTTTTTCGAATTCGTTCCTTTTTCTCAAAACCGTTCCTTTGTCGGAATCGTTCCTTTTTTTACGGATTCGTTCCTTTTTTTCTTGAAATCGTTCCTTTTTCTCAAAATCGTTCCTTTTTTCGGAACGATTCCAAAAGGAATGAGTCAAAAGAACTCGTTCCTTTTTTTCGGAACGATTCTAATAGGAACGAGTCCAAAGAACTCGTTCCTTTTGGTGAACGGTTCCGGCTGGAACGGTTCCTTAAAAGGAACGATATTGCCCATCTCTACTGTCCACTAAACACTCAGTTTCCAAATTTCCTTCTTTCAGCAAAAATCACTTTTACCATCCGTTTAATTTTTTCCAAATATTCTCAATAAACTATAACAACCATTTTTCCTGCATGGCATTTTTTTTTCTCCCATTTTATTATACTTTAACTTAAGAGCGACAGGATAAATAAAGTACGATATCGGAAAACTTTCTTTCTAACTTGTAACACACCTCCCTCCATTCCTTAGGAAAATGAAACTTTTATTAAATGCCTTATCACTTCTACTCAACCGTTTACACGTTTTACCTGTCATACGTTCGAATGCTAATGTTGTTTCTCCCCAAGCTGTTTTTATGCCCTGTTTTCTTCATAGGAAACCGAGAATAAATCAATATAGGAACGGAAAAGGTTCCTTTCATAGCGTGAGCTCTCTAGAACAAAACTTGCATGCAACCTTGGTCATGTTCAAACAAATTCCTGCCACTACTGTGTTTATCGCTACCTCGTATTTTATGAAAATTTATTTCTTAGTCCATTTATTATTCTGGTTTTAGCTCAGAAAAATTCTGGTAATTGATAGCTGAAACCTGATGAAATGTTTGAAGCAAATGCTGGTACCTTTATATTAACATTTCAAAATGATACTGCTCTGCTTAACAAGTGCAAAACGTTTTGACACATTTATAAATGCATTTTTTTAACGGAAAATATAAAATTGCAAAGCCTGACCTTGGAAGTGATTTGGAATCTAACTGAGTTTTCTAATTTTTTTTTATAAATAACTTTTTATTTACTTATCTTAATTTACTTATCTTTTGAGTTATAAGCGATTTTAATCACATGATAAACACTTTTCCCACCTTCGTTGACTGGCTTTTCTGCTTTCGTTCGGAAAGTCGGTCCAAAAACCAATTTTGGCACTATTTTCTGAAAAATCTATTGTGTTTGCAAAAGAGATGGGAAATTGAAGGCGATTCGATAGTTTCTGAACAAGAACACTTTCTAGTCTCATGAATTTCCGAACTAAAATAAATTAAAACTTATGTCATAAAGTTGCCCTTTTATATTTAAGGACAGCCTAAAATGATTTCGATTCAATTTTCGAATCAATTACAGGCTTCTGATCTCTAAACATGCAATTTCCAAATTCCCTTCCTTTAACACAAATAATTTTACATCTGTTTAATTTTTTTTTTCTTTTTAAGTATTCTCAAGTAACAAACTGTAACAACCATTGTTCTTGCATGACAATTTTTTGTTCCATTTTATTATTCTCTAACTTTAGCCCGACAGAATAAATAAAGTACCAAATCGGAGAACTTTCTTTCTTCTTCTAATATACCTCCATTCTTTAGGAAAATAAAACTTTTATTAAATGTTTTTAAGCTTCTACACAACCATTTATACGCTTTACCTGTCATACGTTCGAATGCCATGTTGTTTCTCTCCCAGCTGTTTTTATGCCATGTTCTCTTCATAGCAAACCGAGAATAAATCAATAGGAACGGAAAAGGTTCCTTTGATAGCGTGAGAAGAGATTTAACTCTCTCAAGCAAACTTGCATGCAACCATAGTGATGTTCAAAGAACTTCCCGCCGAGACTGTGTTTATTGCTACTTCGTATTTTACGGAAATTTATTCCTTAGTCCATTTATAATTCTGGATTTTTCATTAGAAAAATTATGCTTGCTGATAGCTAAAACCTGGTAAAAAGCAGGAAGCAAGTGTTAGTATCTTTACATTATCACTTCTAAATAACTGTGTTTCCTTAATGTTGTGCTCAATTGCTCTGCTCAACAAGAGCAAAACGTTTTGATACATTTATAAATTCATTTTTTAACGAAATGATATAAAATTGCAAAGTCTGACCAAGAAAGCGATTTGGAATCCAATTGAATTTTCCATTTTTTTTTTTTTTTTTTTTTTTTTTTTTTTTAAATTAATAATTTGCCTATTGAGTAACAGGCAATTTTGCTCATGTGACAAAGATCTTTTCTCCCTTCGTTGAACTGGTTTTTCTGTTTTCGCTTCGAAGTCGGTTCAAAACGGCGAATTTGACACTATTTTCTAAAAAATCTGTATTGTTTGAAAAAAAAGGAAAAATAAGTGCGATTGGTTAGTTTCTGAACAACAATACCTGCTAGTTTCATGAATTTCCGAACAAAAATAAATTAAAACTTATATCATAAAGTTGCCTTTTTAGATTTAAAAACAGCCTTAAATGATTTCGGTTTTTTACTCAATCATAGACTTCTGACCTCTAAACATGCAATTTTCAAGTTCCTTTCCTTCAGCAAAAATACTTTTATCATCTGTTTATTTTATTTTTCTTAAGTATTTTTAAAAAATTAAAACAACCTTTTTTCCTGCATAACAATTTTTTCTGCCATTTTATTGTTCTCTAACTTTAACGCGACAGGATAAATAAACTACCGACTTTCTTCTTCTAATATACCTCTATTCGTTAGGAAAATAAAACTTTTATTAAATGTTTTATCACTTTTACACAGCCATTTACACGCTTTACCTGTCATACGTTCGAATGCTATGGTTGTTTCTCGTCTTCCAGCTGTTTTTATGCCTTGTTCTCTTCATATGAAACTGAGAATAAATCAATAGGAATGGAAAAAGTTCCTTTGATAGCGTGAGAAGAGACTTAAGGCGACTTATTTACAGGGGTACAAGTTAAAATTGCAGCAAGCGCCACCTGCATCTCAAATTGGGTAACTCTTTGTGGGCGGATATAATTTACGACTTTGGGAAATCTCCCCTCTTTTTAGCGGGGTGATCAAACAGTCAGATGACTGGTACATGGATGACAGTTTTGGCACGTTATCTCCCATTTCACCAGTTCTCACAAAACCAAAATATTGATTCCTGAAGGCATTTTAAATGCATAGGAAAAGAAGAGGGAAAAAAACAGGCCAAACAAATAACGATAGCAAAAATGAAGTTCCTGAAGAGTTAAAAATAGACAGATCGTCTAATTAATTATCTAGAAATTGTATAAATTGTTCATCGATTTTTTTTTTTTTTTTTTTTTTTTTTTTTCAAAATTTGTTTTCTAGTAGCAAAATTTATGTAAAAACTCCAGTATGTTGTACTTGTGTAGTTTTAAAATCTTAATTATTAAAATTGTAAACTATTATAATACTATTATAATATTATAATAAATAATTTTATTTTTTACTGCTTTTACACAATTAATTATTAATAGAGTTTAAAAAAATTACCTATTTAGAAAATTGTATAACGAATGTAAATTGCATTAGGAATTCAAACTAGCATCAGAAAATAATTTAAATTGGAAAGAAAAAAAATATCAAGAAATCCATACACTATAATTAGTATAATCATTAACATTTATCATTTACCTTCTCAGAGTACCTCCTCTACAAAAAAGCTATATTTGTAATATTCTTCTTTTACCATTTTTCACATATTTATCATTAGATTTCGAAATGCATTCAAAACCAACAAACTGAAAAGTTCGTTATATTGTATATATGTAGCTTAAAAATAGCACTTCTTTAAATTAGTAGAATATTATAATGCATGTCATTTTATTGCGTATATCATTTTTACAGAATTATTAATAATGCTTGTTCTTATTCAGAAACTACATAATCGAAAAGTTGTTTTTTTTTTTTTTCCCCACTTTTTAGTAAAAGCATAAAATTGTTCAGTAAACTATGTCAAACTTGGCGATATGAACCGAATTACCGGAAGCGACAGCGCAGGAGAGGGAAAAAACAGCCTGGGACACATGAACTAGAAAACATGTACTTTATTTATTTTGGCTAATTACGCTTTTCACCAGGGTCGTACTGGCCCACCGGGCAACAAGGCAAATGCCCGGTACGCCCCTCGTCACCTTTTTTTTTTAAGGATTTTAAGTTGTGCATTCTCAAAGGCATAAAATTTCAAATATTTTCATTTGGCAAATTAAAAGTAATGACGTATTTAGCATATCTTCTGTCAAACATTTAGTGCATAGGTTGTAGTTTTATATTTATTCTACTTTTTGTGGAAATACAAACGACGGAGAAAAGTACTGGAATGCCAATTTAAAAGAAGAGATTTCCATTGTAATTGGTATTGGTCCCATTGCCAGAGGCGCCCATGTTCAGATTTTCTTTTAGCGCGTTTGTAAAAATAACTATATAAAACTAATATCGTGTTTTTGTGATAATGGCGCCCTTGTTCAAATTTTTTTTAAGCGGCTTTTTAAAAAATATCTTTAGAAAAAAATTCGAGTTTATGGAATCGTGGCGCCTTTTGTCAGAATTTTTTTAGCGCCTCTTGTAAAAATAACTTTCAAAAAACTAATATCGTGTTTTGGGAAACATGGCGCCCTTGGTCAGACTTTATCAACACCTCTGTTAAAAAAAAAAAAAAAAAAAAAAAAAAAACTAATATTATGTTTTATGTAATCATGGCGTCCTTCTTTAGATCTTTTTCAGCGCCTCTTAAAAGAACTTATAAAAAACTCTGCTGTTGCCTTCAACTTCAACTATTTGTGAATAGCCGGCTTAGTAGAATGCAAGTTTCCGTCGCTGCACGAGTCACCAATAGACAAAAAAAAGAAAAAAAAAATACTACGAAAAATCGGGAAAATTACTCAAAAATCGCTATCGCAGCGCCCCTTTCCTGAGGATTATTTTTAAATTAAAGAAGGATCTGCTGGCCATAGCCATAAACACGCAGGGAAAATTTTAGCTCAATTCTATGCATAGTTTCATGCAGGGCCGTAACTATAAACTTGGGGGCCCCGGGGCAAAACCTCCGGGGGGGCCCCCAGGGAGGGCAAATTGAAACTTTGCCCCGGGCATAGTTTCTTTTCTCGCACACCGTTGTTTAAATGTACATAGTATGATAAGCCCCAAAATGACTAAAAAATGTAGAATTGGACAACTCTACTCGGCAGGCACTTGGCGGCGACGCCATTTTTGCCGATCCCACTGAAGTTAGCATAGGGAAGAAAATACGGACTTCTGATTGGTTGAATACTTTAAAGAGCATTTTAATTAGGTTCATTTTTGAGTATATATAACTTAATCATGCGTTTCTGTTTAAAAACCTTTTGAAAGATGGATTGTGATATTTTTTTTTTCGATTTTATGTATTTATTAATAGACTAGTTGACCCATCCGGCATTGCCCGGGACACGTTATGATAACCTTAAGCAAACAATTAACACTTTAGATCTACAATTAGTCAAAATTAAGCATAGGATATGAATTATTCGTTAAATAATACTTTAAAGAAATGCATAAAAAAATGAGTAAATGCTTTGGTCTAAAAAAAAGGCCTTTGGACCTCAATAAAAACATCAGGGTGTAGGTCCTGAAATAAGAGTCCAAAATTCAACTTTAAATTTATGCATTGAGAAGATTTGATAATAAGTGGGTGAAATATGTAGAACAAAAATTTCAAGGTGCCTGAGCCGAGACCATAGGGAGTCTCAGGCTTTTAAATGGAATGTGAGAAATGGGAATAACTAAGTGAAAAAATAGTTCCAAAAATGAAGATTTGATTAAGAGAGGGCAGTTTAATAGCAATTTATGGTGTAAAGTCTTCAAGGGGCTAGGAACTTATTTCGCATGTAGTTGGGTATAAAATATTTTTTGTAGTTATTAAAGTAATGGGAGGACGCTAAAGCAATGTGAAAGAAAATTGCAAGCAATCCGGATCATTTTTAAAGAATTGCACCAACGGCCCCAAGAACGCGATTGATATTCAAAATTGGTGCTAGCTAGACTATGACGGTTTATTAGTAGCTGAGGGATTTAAGAAGTTGTTTAAAAAAAGCGAGTTAATTGAACCATTTTAAAGGGATTTATAATAAGGGCCCAAAAAGGACAACTGACAGTTAAAAAGAGGGCCCTAACAGGAAAACATGTTAAAATATTTTAGTACTTCGCTCTTTAGATCAACAATTAGTCAAAATTAATCATAGGGTATGAATTATTCATTTTAATAATATTTTATCGAAATGCACAAATTGATTCGGAAAATGTTTAAAAAGGGGGTCCTAGCCGCGGATGAAAATATGAGAATCTTGTCCCTGAAAGAAGAGTCCAAGACTCAAATTTAAAAATTTTGCACTGAGAAGGGGATAAATTTAAAGAGTGAACTGTGTTTGCCTCACAAAATGTTCAGGGGCCCTAGACTGAGCCCTATGATTCCACAGGAGGCCAAAGTGTTTTATATGGAATGTCAAAACATTAAAATATCTAAATGAATAAAGAATCCTAAAAATGAAGATCGGATTAAAAAGAAACAATTTATTAACAATTTATTATTACAAAAACTTCAACGGGCCCCAAGGGGCCAGGAATTTATTTTGCATGTAGTTGGGTATAAAGATATTTTTTGTAGTTATTAAACTGATGAAAAGACGCTATAACTATGTTAAATAAAATTGAAAGCAATTTGGTTCATGTTAAGGAGCTGCATCAAGGGCCTCAAGAAAGCAATTGACAAACAAAATTAATGGTAGCTGAAGTCTGAGAAATTCTTTTGTCGTTCATGTAATAGGTGGAGAGAGGACATAAAAAATTGATAGAAAAAAAAAGCTAGTGAATTGGACCATTTTTAAGGGAGCTATAATATGGGGCCCTGTAGGGACCAACTGACAGTTAAAACCAGGGTCCTAATATGAAACCATGTTAAAATATTTTAGTACATAGCGCTTTAGATCTTTAATTAGTCAAAATTAAGCATATAGTAGGAACTATTCTTTGTAATGATATAATTTTTTAAATGCACCAATTGATTGGGCAAATGTATAAAAAGGGACCCTAGGGTCCGAATAAAAACATCAGGTTTTCTGGATTGGTTCTTAAAGAAGAGTCCCAGGCAACTTTAAAATTTTGCACTAAGAAGATCAGAAATATAGGAAGTGAAATATATTTATTTCACAAAATGTTGAGGGGCCCTGGGCTGGACCCTATGATTCCAGAGGGGAACACAGTGTCTTGTATAGAATGTCAAAACATTAAAATATCTAAATGAATAAAGAATCCTAAAAATGAAGATCATATTAAAAGGAAGCAATTTATTGACAATTTATTATTACAAAAACTTCAAGGGGGGCTGTACCAGGCCCCAAAGGGCCAGGAAATTATTTCGCATGTAGTTGGGTATAAAAATATTTGTGTAGTTGTTTAAATAATGGGAAGACGCTAAAACTATGTTGAATAAAATTGAAAGCAATTTGGAACATTTTTAAAGAAGCTGCACCAAGGGCTCCAAGAAAGCGATTAATATTCTTAAATAGTGGTAGCTGAAGTCTAAAAAAATTTTTTTGTTGTTCATGTCGTAGTTGGAGAACCTAAAAAGTTGTTAAAAAAAGCTAGTGAATCCGACCATTTTTAAGGGAGCTATGATAGAGGGCCCTATAGGGGCCAACTGACAAATACAATCAGGGCCCTAACATGAAAACATGTTAAAATGTTTTACTACATAACGCTTTAGACCTTTAATTAGTCAAAATTAAGCATAGCTTATGAATTATTTGCAGGAATAATATATTTTTTTAAATGCACCAATTGTTTGAGTAAGCGTTGAAAAAAGGGCCCCAGGGCCCGTATAAAAATATCAGGGTGTTGGTCCTGACATAAGATCCAAGATTCAGCTTTAAAAATTTGAACTAAGAAGGTGAGAAATTTAGGGAGTGAAAAATGTTTAGCGCACAAAAAGATCAAGCGGCCCTGGGTCGGCCCTGTGATTATCTAGGGGGCCCCAGTGTCTTATATGGAATGTAAAAATTTGAAAATATCTAAATGGAACAGGTATCCCAAAAATGAAGATCGAAATTAATGGAAGCAATTTATTAACAATTTACTATCACAAAGACTAAAAGGGGCCCTAAAACGGGCCCCAAGAGTCCAAGGTCATAACTGAAGAGTAAAAAGGCGAAAATATCTAAAAGGAGAAAAGTACCTCAAAACGGAAAAGATTAGATAAAAAGGAGTCAAGCTATTAAAAATTTGGCGCATAAAAATTGTAAGGGGCCCAGGGCCCTGGCCCTTAAAATATTAAAAGTCTGAGCCTCAGGTGCATCAGGACCTGTCTTGGATTATCTTCACCTAAAATTTCAGACTTCTATGTGTGGTAGATATTGCTAACCATCGCAGTCACACACACATACGCAGACATACACAAACAGAGCGTTTTGTTAACTTATTAGTATAGATAAGAAAAAGATTTTCTAGAATTTTTTAGATGCTTTTTATATTATTCAGTCGATTAGAAGTCCATATTTTCTTCCTTATACTAGCTTCGGTGGAATCAGCAAACATGCTGGCGCGACATGACACATTCGACTCGACATTTTAATATCTGCTGTAGAACTCCTTTTGCATGCGAAGCGTAAGGAGTGTATTGACAGACAGCAAAAACATCTATTCTAGCACTTTGATTTTTTTTTATTACTAACTTTTAGGTATGTGCTGGGCATTTTATAGGAACTTAGACCAGAAACTAAAATCAATAGTTTTTTTAACCATCAGTTTGGGGCCCCTCAGGCTTGGGGGCCCCGGGGCAGTGCCCCGGCGGTAGTTACGGCCCTGGTTTCATGCTTTTTTTCGATGGTACAATAATAATAAAAAGAATATTGTCTAGTTAAACTGATGGCATTGAGCTCACAGGCTACGCATACTAATTGTACATTACAGCCTTATATTTTCAAGGGTTAATTCCGTTCGAAAAAAAAAAATAAAATAAGAAGGGGAAACAGCTCTTCCATTTCCCTTTTTTTTTATACTTAATCATTGAACCTCCTAAACTATCAAGGACATGCTTTATCATATAAAAAAATCTATATCCAAAATTCAGAGCAAATCGGATAATTCTTAATAAAAATCCATTTAGCATTTATATAATTTAAGGGGAGTTATCCCCCTCTTTTATACTTAACCATTAAACTTCCAAAACCATTCAGAGATTTGAACAAAATATGACAATTCAACTTGAAAAACCCATTCACCCATTCAGGACTTACTCGAAGAGAAGCTACGTTGTCGATTCCCATGTTAGTCTATGGGAGAAAATAGATCGCTATTCTTTCATTCAAATATCAAAATTTCAGAATTTTCTTTTTTTCAGCATATAAATTCGAAAGCTCTTCACATCATTATAAGCTTAAAATATTTTTAAAACAGTTTTAAGTATTTTTGAATTCATGTTAAAGTTTCAAAGAACCCCAAAAAGTGAGATGTGTTGTCTTTATTCGTTTATAACTTTGGATTGAAGAAAGATATACAAATTTAGAGCTTATGCATGCAAAATTTGATTTGTTTTCTTTTACGTAATTAAGCAACTTTTCAATTTTATTCTAATTAAAACGTTGTAATTCTTAAATTAAAATTAGTTACATCAAAAATCCTTTACAAAACTGTCAAGCTGTCAGCATTATCAAATATATTAGTTTAGCTCCCGATGTAAGAGGATTCGCACCGGGGGGTGTAGGGTTGCTAAAAGTAGAAAGACGCCAGATTTTTGCAAAAGAATTCATTCTTGGCATAGTACTTTTGAATAGGTCATTCAAAGATATCCCCCTTTATTATTCACTTTATCTCTCTATCTCTCTTTTGACCGTGTGTCACGTGACTGCAATAAAGAGTCAAATTACACCCTCTCCTTTTGACCACAACCTTCTAATAATGTAAACTTTGGGAGACTTCTCATTCGAGGTGAAGTGAAAGCAAGCGAACATTTTCTGTTTTGCTTCTTTGCTTTATTTCAAGAAAGATTTGCTGAAGATTTTACTATGGGTCGCTATGGAAAAGGAGGACGCCTGTATTTATCAGCTAAAATATGCAAAATAGGGCAATATTTATCTTATTGAAAAAACAGATAAGAATGAAATGACATTCTTTTATTAGCTTTATAAATATTCTTTATAATTCTGTATTATACTATTGTTTTGTTTTTCTCATTATAAAAAAAGTAGTTTTTTCCATATCTGTTAAAAAAAATTATGTATTTGCAATCCGTTTATTTTTGGATATATTATTCTAATAACTGTGTTGTTGATATTTTATTGTTTACATTTTTTAATTAATTTAATGTAGTTTAATACATAGCTTATCAGGAAGATAAATTTAAAAAAAAATTAAATCACGAATTATGTTATTTGTTTCCATTGCTAATAAAATCAACTTCAGTTTCAGAATAACAATTTCGAGTATACAAAAAAAAGAATTTAAAGGAAAAATATGAAAAACAAAATATTGATTTTTTTAAAAAAATCTTTTATTAAAAACAAGGTTGAAAAAAAAATCATGATTTTTTTAAAAAAAATAAAAAAATCGGATTTATTTGATTAAAATCAGATTTTTTTTTATTTAAATCGGATTTATTTGATTTTTTTAGAATCCTATATTTAATTACTGTGTTTTTATGTTTTTACAATACATGAAGCAGTATTTTATAATAAATAACTAAAAAAGAATAAATAATATTTATAATTTATAAAAATAATATAAGAAATAATTATATAGTTAAGAAAACAGTATATTCTAGTTACTGATTGGTACTAAAAATTAAACATCTAGTCTTTAATCTAAACCCATTCTATTATTTTGTAAATGAATTGTGCATACTAAATAACAAATAAGAAATAAATTTAAATATGTTATAAATGAATAGAAACTGGCAAAATTTAAAAAACAAATTAAATACAGTAGACTCCCTCAAATCCGCTGCCCTAATATCCACAATTCTCTAAAATCCGCACATAATTTACAGATGTAAACAATGAAGCTCTCAGGTCAGGTATAGGGACAAAATTTGACTTTTTTATTTTTATATCGATTCTATGTATATTTTAATCTGTAACTTTCATTAATATTGCTAAATTCATGCTTTTTCATAACGGAAGAATAAATTTATTTCTGAAAAAAATTCAAGGTATTGCTAATATCAGTGGTGATCACAATCTTTTTGCAAAATGCATTTATACATTCATCAACCTTTTTAGCACTTTCCAACAAAGTTGAAAAGTGCTTATGCATTCGGTTTGTCTGTCCGTCTGGCCGTCTGTCCGCGCTCTAACTCCCGTAAATATACTCGGATTGCTATGAAATTTTTATACGTTATTGATGTTTACCCTAGCACAAACCCTATTGAAAATGAAGTATCTACCATGATTAGTTTATCTACAGGGCGAATCAAAAGTTTCCCATTACATTACGGCCTATGGGGAAAAATCGTTAATATACTCGGATTGCCATGAAATTTTAGGACGTTATTGAGGTTTACCCTAGCACAAACCCTATTGAAAATGAAGTATCTACCATGATTAGTTTATCTACAGGGCGAATCAAAAGTTTCCCATTACATTACGGCCTATGGGGAAAAATCGTTAATATACTCGGATTGCCATGAAATTTTAGGACGTTATTGGCGTTTACCCTAGCACAAGTCCTATCGAAAATGAAGTTTCTACCATGATTAGTTTATCTACAGGGCGAATCAAAATTTTCCCATTACATATTTTAAATATATTAAGCTCTTTCATGTATAATAAAATTGATATATGTCTCTGAAGCTTAATATAAATTATACGCAACTGTCTTGCATAATATGAAGAACATAGCATTTGCAGGGCCACACAAAAGATTTCAAATAGTATATTTTTTCCGAAGTACCGTATATGTGTCCGATGATGGCTGATGGAGGGATGAAATGCATTTTAATTATGATATGCCCGTTTATATTTCGCTAAATATATGCACATTATATGGTGTGTATAAATGTTATAGTTGATATACAGGGCTACCCATAAAGAGCTCACCAACGTTACTGAATATGAGCGTAAATTATTTAAACGTGGTTCTTAAATAAGCTATGCATTTTTACGCTGAGCTTCCTTCAATTTACTGAGAAATGTTTGCAGAATATAGATAAAAGGATATACAGGGCCACGCAAAGAATTCGGTACATGGACGCGTATGAATGATGATTTATGAGAATGTGATTTCAGTTGTTTTAAAAGTGTTTTAGGTTACAATAAATTTTAGCCTAATGCTGACGTGTAATAAAAGTACAATGTAAACTACAGGGCTGAACAAAAGTATTCAAGTATGTTTCCATCTAATAGTATGAATTTCTGAAAAAGAAATCTCAAGCTACTGGGTATTTTCTTGCTAAACTAAATTTTCCCGTTATATGAACTGACATATGAAATACAGGGCTGTTCTAATGTACTGGAATACATATTTGGGTATATTTGGCTATACACTATTATTTCCCTAAATAACAAAGTTTTGTTAAAGATTTCATTAAGTGTTGGAAAGTGCTTCATAATCTATGCTTAACGCATGATTTTTCATACTTGTTTTATTGTTGAGTTTGGTTAAACCTGAAATAAAACTTCTATATTTTATGATATTGATGTGAATTAGTAGTGCACCTTTATGGGGCAAGTTCGTTGAATAATTTAGGAAAAAATGCATCTCATCTTTATAATAAATATTTATTTATACGTTATTGATTATTTACTTCATCTTTGTTGCTTTCAATATTTTAATCATTTTTAATTATCTAATTTTTTATTATTATAGTTTATTAACTTACATAATTGTTTTAAACCAGAAATCCACAAAATTCTAAAATCCACACAACCTCTGTTCCCAAGCTGTGCGGATTTGAGGAAATCTACTGTATTCATTTAATGCAAGCTATTTTATTAAGGGATAAAAATCACAATTAATTCTATATTTCTTAAGCAAATAGGAAAAAATCAGGGATTTAATTGTTTGAACAAAAACACTAATTTAGAAGCTTTGTCTACTCCTAATTTATTATGAAGGCTTGAATGAACTACTCCAAAAGAAGAAAATTGTCTTTTTACTCCAGTAGATGAAGCCACGGTTGTTGTTATTTGGTAAATAAATTCAATTTCAATTTCGCTGATTCTCTCTTTACCTCCCATTACATAAAAGGATTTCCGCTAATCATAATCTGTCATAATATCAGAAACTTTTTTCTCAAGCAATGGTAATTTTTGGAATGGACCGTTTTTTGCTTGAAAATGTGCTACAGTGGGGAGAAGATTTAGACAATCTTCTTTAATGAATGCCAAATCTTCACTATTTTCCTTACATTAAGTTTCATTTCATTTTGATTTAAAAGAAAGAACCTTAATAAAACTCCAGCAAAATGACAGCCATTAATAGTTTGTTCATATCTTGCTTAAAATTTTGTAATTCTATCGTTATCTAATACATTTTCTAACTTTTTACTCAAATTTTCCTTTGATATGTCCATTCATGTGAAATTACAAAAAATTTATTTAAATCAAATGATTTTTTTTAAAATCAGTTGATTTAAATCTAGATTTAAATCAGTTGATTTAAATCATGCCAACCCTGAATAAAAATGTTCAAATTTATTCATGGGAACGTTCAAATATTACGCAAGCATATTTTTAGACATTTTGTATACCTCGCTTCCTCTTCTAAGGAAAAATAAGAAAATGCTACCCCCCCCCCCCTTGCTTGCGTAATGTTTTATGACGTTTTAACATTAACACTGTTTGTCATTTAAAAAAAAAAAAAATACCATAGGCGATAAATTACATTATTAATCCAGCAAATTTTCATAAATAAACATATAAGGGTTGTGTTATCGAAGGAAAGCAATATCGATTTAACATAAATATATGATATGAACTCTAAAATATTCAGATTTATTTAAAAGACTTTTTAAAAAATCAAATTAAAGATGTTAATTTTATTTAAAAACGGTATTGAATGATTTTATGTTTTTAAATGAAAATATGTCCAAACGAGTCTACTGTTTCTGGGAAGAGGCGATTACCTTCAGCAATATGCACACTTTGGCCTTTTTTCAGCAAACGAATCTTGAATTCATATGATTATATATATTTTTAAACAAAATTTATTTAATAGAACTAAGAAGCCTTCTTTTAATAATTGTTGATTTAATTTCGGATATTTAGATGTATTAACTTTTTAACACTGACCAAAATTTCCTCAGAAAATATAAATAATATTAGCCTCCCCTCGCACCCATTTATTTATATTTTTTTCTATTGCAGATAGAAGAAAGTATTGTAATCAATTTTTTTTTTTTGTTTTTCTACGGATTTACACGTTTTTGGGGTCAGAGATTCCAAAAGACATGCTTATACAAAATATGTATCTGTCCGTGCGTCGCTATAATACTATCATAAAGTGTGAAGTTATGCATAGAATCAAACCAAATATTTTGTGCATGTTTTTGGCTATGGCAAACAAGTTCTCTTTCAATTTAGTAATATTTCGCCGGAATTGGGTGTTGCGATAGCGATGTCTGTGCCATTTTTAGCTCACAGGCTATCATAGCCTGAGAGCTTATGTGCCCGCCCGTTCTGTATGTACGTGCGTAACGCGATAACCCATGATAAAAATATCCGATCCACATGAAATTTTGTATATAGGTACATCCTGACAAGGTGCTTTACTGATTAGTTTTTGGAGTTCTTTCGATATGTATAAGAGGGGGAACGGGGGGCTCATGCTCCTCCCCTTAATAGATATATATGGGTTTTTCATGCTAAATTAAGTTTTCGTTCAAAATTTAGATATAGGATCATTCTGATGAGGCGATTCCATGACTGATATTAGGGGTTCATTGAATAAGTATAAAAAGGAGGAACGGGGGTTCTAATGCCCCTCCCCTTAATTTATATAAATGGGTTTTTCAAGTTGAATTGTCATATTTTGTTCAAATCTCTGAATGGTTTTGGAAGTTTAATGGTTAAGTATAAAAGAGGGGGATAACTCCCCTTAAATTATATAAATGCTAAATGGATTTTTATTAAGAATTATCCGATTTGCTCTGAATTTTGGATATAGATTTTTTTATATGATAAAGCATGTCCTTGATAGTTTAGGAGGTTCAATGATTAAGTATAAAAAAAAAGGGAAATGGAAGAGCTGTTTCCCCTTCTTATTTTATTTTTTTTTTTCGAACGGAATTAACCCTTGAAAATATAAGGCTGTAATGTACAATTAGTATGCGTAGCCTGTGAGCTCAATGCCATCAGTTTAACTAGACAATATTCTTTTTATTATTATTGTACCATCGAAAAAAAGCATGAAACCAGGGCCGTAACTACCGCCGGGGCACTGCCCCGGGGCCCCCAAGCCTGAGGGGCCCCAAACTGATGGTTAAAAAAACTATTGATTTTAGTTTCTGGTCTAAGTTCCTATAAAATGCCCAGCACATACCTAAAAGTTAGTAATAAAAAAAAATCAAAGTGCTAGAATAGATGTTTTTGCTGTCTGTCAATACACTCCTTACGCTTCGCATGCAAAAGGAGTTCTACAGCAGATATTAAAATGTCGAGTCGAATGTGTCATGTCGCGCCAGCATGTTTGCTGATTCCACCGAAGCTAGTATAAGGAAGAAAATATGGACTTCTAATCGACTGAATAATATAAAAAGCATCTAAAAAATTCTAGAAAATCTTTTTCTTATCTATACTAATAAGTTAACAAAACGCTCTGTTTGTGTATGTCTGCGTATGTGTGTGTGACTGCGATGGTTAGCAATATCTACCACACATAGAAGTCTGAAATTTTAGGTGAAGATAATCCAAGACAGGTCCTGATGCACCTGAGGCTCAGACTTTTAATATTTTAAGGGCCAGGGCCCTGGGCCCCTTACAATTTTTATGCGCCAAATTTTTAATAGCTTGACTCCTTTTTATCTAATCTTTTCCGTTTTGAGGTACTTTTCTCCTTTTAGATATTTTCGCCTTTTTACTCTTCAGTTATGACCTTGGACTCTTGGGGCCCGTTTTAGGGCCCCTTTTAGTCTTTGTGATAGTAAATTGTTAATAAATTGCTTCCATTAATTTCGATCTTCATTTTTGGGATACCTGTTCCATTTAGATATTTTCAAATTTTTACATTCCATATAAGACACTGGGGCCCCCTAGATAATCACAGGGCCGACCCAGGGCCGCTTGATCTTTTTGTGCGCTAAACATTTTTCACTCCCTAAATTTCTCACCTTCTTAGTTCAAATTTTTAAAGCTGAATCTTGGATCTTATGTCAGGACCAACACCCTGATATTTTTATACGGGCCCTGGGGCCCTTTTTTCAACGCTTACTCAAACAATTGGTGCATTTAAAAAAATATATTATTCCTGCAAATAATTCATAAGCTATGCTTAATTTTGACTAATTAAAGGTCTAAAGCGTTATGTAGTAAAACATTTTAACATGTTTTCATGTTAGGGCCCTGATTGTATTTGTCAGTTGGCCCCTATAGGGCCCTCTATCATAGCTCCCTTAAAAATGGTCGGATTCACTAGCTTTTTTTAACAACTTTTTAGGTTCTCCAACTACGACATGAACAACAAAAAAATTTTTTTAGACTTCAGCTACCACTATTTAAGAATATTAATCGCTTTCTTGGAGCCCTTGGTGCAGCTTCTTTAAAAATGTTCCAAATTGCTTTCAATTTTATTCAACATAGTTTTAGCGTCTTCCCATTATTTAAACAACTACACAAATATTTTTATACCCAACTACATGCGAAATAATTTCCTGGCCCTTTGGGGCCTGGTACAGCCCCCCTTGAAGTTTTTGTAATAATAAATTGTCAATAAATTGCTTCCTTTTAATATGATCTTCATTTTTAGGATTCTTTATTCATTTAGATATTTTAATGTTTTGACATTCTATACAAGACACTGTGTTCCCCTCTGGAATCATAGGGTCCAGCCCAGGGCCCCTCAACATTTTGTGAAATAAATATATTTCACTTCCTATATTTCTGATCTTCTTAGTGCAAAATTTTAAAGTTGCCTGGGACTCTTCTTTAAGAACCAATCCAGAAAACCTGATGTTTTTATTCGGACCCTAGGGTCCCTTTTTATACATTTGCCCAATCAATTGGTGCATTTAAAAAATTATATCATTACAAAGAATAGTTCCTACTATATGCTTAATTTTGACTAATTAAAGATCTAAAGCGCTATGTACTAAAATATTTTAACATGGTTTCATATTAGGACCCTGGTTTTAACTGTCAGTTGGTCCCTACAGGGCCCCATATTATAGCTCCCTTAAAAATGGTCCAATTCACTAGCTTTTTTTTTCTATCAATTTTTTATGTCCTCTCTCCACCTATTACATGAACGACAAAAGAATTTCTCAGACTTCAGCTACCATTAATTTTGTTTGTCAATTGCTTTCTTGAGGCCCTTGATGCAGCTCCTTAACATGAACCAAATTGCTTTCAATTTTATTTAACATAGTTATAGCGTCTTTTCATCAGTTTAATAACTACAAAAAATATCTTTATACCCAACTACATGCAAAATAAATTCCTGGCCCCTTGGGGCCCGTTGAAGTTTTTGTAATAATAAATTGTTAATAAATTGTTTCTTTTTAATCCGATCTTCATTTTTAGGATTCTTTATTCATTTAGATATTTTAATGTTTTGACATTCCATATAAAACACTTTGGCCTCCTGTGGAATCATAGGGCTCAGTCTAGGGCCCCTGAACATTTTGTGAGGCAAACACAGTTCACTCTTTAAATTTATCCCCTTCTCAGTGCAAAATTTTTAAATTTGAGTCTTGGACTCTTCTTTCAGGGACAAGATTCTCATATTTTCATCCGCGGCTAGGACCCCCTTTTTAAACATTTTCCGAATCAATTTGTGCATTTCGATAAAATATTATTAAAATGAATAATTCATACCCTATGATTAATTTTGACTAATTGTTGATCTAAAGAGCGAAGTACTAAAATATTTTAACATGTTTTCCTGTTAGGGCCCTCTTTTTAACTGTCAGTTGTCCTTTTTGGGCCCTTATTATAAATCCCTTTAAAATGGTTCAATTAACTCGCTTTTTTTAAACAACTTCTTAAATCCCTCAGCTACTAATAAACCGTCATAGTCTAGCTAGCACCAATTTTGAATATCAATCGCGTTCTTGGGGCCGTTGGTGCAATTCTTTAAAAATGATCCGGATTGCTTGCAATTTTCTTTCACATTGCTTTAGCGTCCTCCCATTACTTTAATAACTACAAAAAATATTTTATACCCAACTACATGCGAAATAAGTTCCTAGCCCCTTGAAGACTTTACACCATAAATTGCTATTAAACTGCCCTCTCTTAATCAAATCTTCATTTTTGGAACTATTTTTTCACTTAGTTATTCCCATTTCTCACATTCCATTTAAAAGCCTGAGACTCCCTATGGTCTCGGCTCAGGCACCTTGAAATTTTTGTTCTACATATTTCACCCACTTATTATCAAATCTTCTCAATGCATAAATTTAAAGTTGAATTTTGGACTCTTATTTCAGGACCTACACCCTGATGTTTTTATTGAGGTCCAAAGGCCTTTTTTTTAGACCAAAGCATTTACTCATTTTTTTATGCATTTCTTTAAAGTATTATTTAACGAATAATTCATATCCTATGCTTAATTTTGACTAATTGTAGATCTAAAGTGTTAATTGTTTGCTTAAGGTTATCATAACGTGTCCCGGGCAATGCCGGATGGGTCAACTAGTCTATTAATAAATACATAAAATCGAAAAAAAAAATATCACAATCCATCTTTCAAAAGGTTTTTAAACAGAAACGCATGATTAAGTTATATATACTCAAAAATGAACCTAATTAAAATGCTCTTTAAAGTATTCAACCAATCAGAAGTCCGTATTTTCTTCCCTATGCTAACTTCAGTGGGATCGGCAAAAATGGCGTCGCCGCCAAGTGCCTGCCGAGTAGAGTTGTCCAATTCTACATTTTTTAGTCATTTTGGGGCTTATCATACTATGTACATTTAAACAACGGTGTGCGAGAAAAGAAACTATGCCCGGGGCAAAGTTTCAATTTGCCCTCCCTGGGGGCCCCCCCGGAGGTTTTGCCCCGGGGCCCCCAAGTTTATAGTTACGGCCCTGCATGAAACTATGCATAGAATTGAGCTAAAATTTTCCCTGCGTGTTTATGGCTATGGCCAGCAGATCCTTCTTTAATTTAAAAATAATCCTCAGGAAAGGGGCGCTGCGATAGCGATTTTTGAGTAATTTTCCCGATTTTTCGTAGTATTTTTTTTTTCTTTTTTTTGTCTATTGGTGACTCGTGCAGCGACGGAAACTTGCATTCTACTAAGCCGGCTATTCACAAATAGTTGAAGTTGAAGGCAACAGCAGAGTTTTTTATAAGTTCTTTTAAGAGGCGCTGAAAAAGATCTAAAGAAGGACGCCATGATTACATAAAACATAATATTAGTTTTTTTTTTTTTTTTTTTTTTTTTTTTTTTTTTTTTTTTTAACAGAGGTGTTGATAAAGTCTGACCAAGGGCGCCATGTTTCCCAAAACACGATATTAGTTTTTTGAAAGTTATTTTTACAAGAGGCGCTAAAAAAATTCTGACAAAAGGCGCCACGATTCCATAAACTCGAATTTTTTTCTAAAGATATTTTTTAAAAAGCCGCTTAAAAAAAATTTGAACAAGGGCGCCATTATCACAAAAACACGATATTAGTTTTATATAGTTATTTTTACAAACGCGCTAAAAGAAAATCTGAACATGGGCGCCTCTGGCAATGGGACCAATACCAATTACAATGGAAATCTCTTCTTTTAAATTGGCATTCCAGTACTTTTCTCCGTCGTTTGTATTTCTACAAAAAGTAGAATAAATATAAAACTACAACCTATGCACTAAATGTTTGACAGAAGATATGCTAAATACGTCATTACTTTTAATTTGCCAAATGAAAATATTTGAAATTTTATGCCTTTGAGAATGCACAACTTAAAATCCTTAAAAAAAAAGAAAAAAAAAAAAAAAAAAAAAAAAAAAAAGGTGACGAGGGGCGTACCGGGCATTTGCCTTGTTGCCCGGTGGGCCAGTACGACCCTGGTGAAAAGCGTAATTAGCCAAAATAAATAAAGTACATGTTTTCTAGTTCATGTGTCCCAGGCTGTTTTTTCCCTCTCCTGCGCTGTCGCTTCCGGTAATTCGGTTCATATCGCCAAGTTTGACATAGTTTACTGAACAATTTTATGCTTTTACTAAAAAGTGGGGAAAAAAAAAAAAACAACTTTTCGATTATGTAGTTTCTGAATAAGAACAAGCATTATTAATAATTCTGTAAAAATGATATACGCAATAAAATGACATGCATTATAATATTCTACTAATTTAAAGAAGTGCTATTTTTAAGCTACATATATACAATATAACGAACTTTTCAGTTTGTTGGTTTTGAATGCATTTCGAAATCTAATGATAAATATGTGAAAAATGGTAAAAGAAGAATATTACAAATATAGCTTTTTTGTAGAGGAGGTACTCTGAGAAGGTAAATGATAAATGTTAATGATTATACTAATTATAGTGTATGGATTTCTTGATATTTTTTTTCTTTCCAATTTAAATTATTTTCTGATGCTAGTTTGAATTCCTAATGCAATTTACATTCGTTATACAATTTTCTAAATAGGTAATTTTTTTAAACTCTATTAATAATTAATTGTGTAAAAGCAGTAAAAAATAAAATTATTTATTATAATATTATAATAGTATTATAATAGTTTACAATTTTAATAATTAAGATTTTAAAACTACACAAGTACAACATACTGGAGTTTTTACATAAATTTTGCTACTAGAAAACAAATTTTGAAAAAAAAAAAAAAAAAAAAAAAAAAATCGATGAACAATTTATACAATTTCTAGATAATTAATTAGACGATCTGTCTATTTTTAACTCTTCAGGAACTTCATTTTTGCTATCGTTATTTGTTTGGCCTGTTTTTTTTCCTCTTCTTTTCCTATGCATTTAAAATGCCTTCAGGAATCAATATTTTGGTTTTGTGAGAACTGGTGAAATGGGAGATAACGTGCCAAAACTGTCATCCATGTACCAGTCATCTGACTGTTTGATCACCCCGCTAAAAAGAGGGGAGATTTCCCAAAGTCGTAAATTATATCCGCCCACAAAGAGTTACCCAATTTGAGATGCAGGTGGCGCTTGCTGCAATTTTAACTTGTACCCCTGTAAATAAGTCGCAATTCCAAAGTCATAATTCTGGAGCAAACTTGCATGCAACACTTAGTGGTGTTCAAATAACTTCCCGGCATTGCTTTCTTTATTGCTACTTCGTATTTTATGGAAATTTATTGCTTAGTCCATTTATGATTCTGGATTTACCCCAGAAAAATTCTGGTAATTGATAGCTAAAACCTGGTGAATAGTTTAAAGAAAATCCAGGTACCTTTATATTATCACTTCGAAATGATACTGCTCTGCTTAAAAAGTGCAAAACGTTTTGACACATTTATAAATTCATTTTTTAACTTAAAGGTGTATTCGAAAAAAAGCTTTTCCACCTTCAGCAGCTCGAAACTTTCCGATACAATTTCAGACACATTTTTAAAAGTAGAAACACGAAAGGAAGGGGATTCTTGAAGGGACAGTTGAGGTTCCGTGTGATGTCTTTTTACGCTCCATTCATTAGAATTTGAGTTATAAACAATTACCTTTTCAGGATGACCCTTTTTTTCGTTCCCAGAACTCCCGCTTGGGAAAAATCGATTCGAAATGCCGTTTTTGATGTTTGATGTTTGAAGATTTTTTTTTTTTTTTTTTTTTTTTTTTTTTTTTAAAGGATTTCATTTTTTTTCTCAATAAAAGGCTTCTGATCTCTAAACAAATTAAGTAATTTCCAAAGTCCCTTCCTTCAGCAAAAATTACTTTTACCATACCTTTTATTTTATTCAAATATCCTCAAGAAATTTCTAACTTTAGTGGGACAGAGTAAATAAAGCACCAAATTGGAGAATTTCCTTTCTAACTTATAACACACCTCCCTCCATTCGTTAGGGAAAAAAAAAAAAAAAAAAAAAACTTTTATTAAATGTTTTATCACTTCTACACAACCATTTACACGCACCTGCCATACGTTTCGAATGCCACGTTGTTTCTCTCTAAGCTGTTTTTATGCCCTGTTCTCTTCATAGGAAACCGAGAATAAATCAATAGGAACGGAAAAGGTTCCTTTCATAGCAAGAGCAAACTTGCATACAACCTTAGTGATGTTCAAACAACTTTCCGGCGCTACTGTGTTTATTGCTGTACTTCGTATTTTATAGAAATTTATTTCTTAGTCCATTTATTATTATGGGTTTACCTCAAAAAAATTATTGTAATTGGTAACTAAAACCTGGTAAAGATTTGGAAGCAAATGCTAATGCTTTTAGATTTTTATATCTAAATACTACACGTTTCCAGTCGGTCAGTCAATTTTCAAATTTCCCTCGCTAATGTTAAACATCTTTACGGGTAATGCAATCGTATTTTTACTGCATTGGCTTATGAAATTAATGTTTATCTTCTTTTTACTGTGTACTGTTACTTAAACAATGCTTCTTTTTCTTCCTGTATTTTTCCTTAATTGTCAAAGTATTTTTAAAATGTAAAACGTAATTAATAATTTATATTTGACTGAAAATTCGACTCATATTAGTGATACCGTGCTAAAAAATATATAAGCAACTTGGTTTCCAATATACCCTTAAGGGTGTATTTCGATTCAAACTGCTTATTTTCCGATTTATTTTTGAATTCATTATTGCTCTCAAATACACCAAACTTTCAAAATCTCTTATTTGGAAAGTGCACGAGGTGCCGTGATTGTCGATTCTTTGATAAATGCAGAAAATATTGTAAAAAAATCAATCAAAAACGGCATTTCGAACCGATTTTTCCGAAGCGAGAGATCTGTGAACGAAAAAAAGGGTCATACTGATAAGGTAATTGTTTATAAATCAAATTCTAACTAATTTAGCGTAAAAAGACATCACATGGCACCTCATACGTCTCTTTAAGAATCCCTTCAGCAAGTTTCATGTTTCTACTTTTAAAAATGCGCCTGAAATTGTATCGGAAAATTTCGAGCTGTTGAAGGTGGAAAAGCGTTTTTTCGAATACACCCTTAAGCAGAGCCCGATTAACCTGAAGTTGGGCCCAGGGCCTGTTAAAAATTTGGGCCCCCCCTACCTACCCATTTTCGACGACACTTTCACAAAAAAGACGGGGTTTTTGATGAGTTGAGAAAGTTGTTTGGGTAAAAAGTGCCTAAGTTAAAAGCTTCTGAAACTTTTATTGCGTCATTCAGAATATTAAAATTTTACATTTCATGTTTTATAAAACAATATTATTTTAAAGGTATTTGATTAAGGAAAAAAATCAGTCACATAATTTGTGGGCCCCTGAAATTGGTGGGCCCAGGGCCAAGGCCCCGGAGGCCCGTGCATTAATCAGGCCCTGCCCTTAAGGCCCAAACATATTTGACCACTTCTTGAAGTTGAAGTTCGGTGTTGGCTCGTTTGTTGTGGCTACGAGGTGTTTTTGATGAGTTTTGCAGGAACGGGACGGTTGTCCGGCAAAAGAAAAATCTTTCCTTCAAGTAGGGTGGATTGCTTATCTCCCGATTCTTTTGTTTGCTCCTCTCTGTCCTATTATGAAGAAACCGCAAATGAGTCCTATACAAAAGACTCCTTCCTAAACTTCAGTTGAACTGAAAGTATTGCAATCTGAACGGAACCTTAACCCTTTCCTGCACACTGTGCCCAGTCCCCTGAGGTACCTAATTTTAATTACAACTTGCATTCGGCACCTACAATATTTTAGTAAAATTTTGATTTTATAATAAAAGCTTAGATTAAGGATTTCAAAATATCTAAAAAATTTGTTTATGAATTCCGGTGTTAGTCGATAATTTCTCACTTTACTAGCAGATTTTGCACGTCCCGGAAACGGTTAATTTTAATTATTTCATTCGAAACTAAGAATAAATCGATGAGAATATAACATTCTCCCGATAGCGTGAGATGAGACTTAAAATTGTATGCAATAAACCTGAGTGCAACCTTGATGAACTTTTAAAAACTTCCTTTTAGTTATTTCTTGACTGTGCTTATTGCAACTGTTTATTTTATGGAAATATTTCTAAGTCCAGTCGATATTTGAAGTTTACCTCAACAAAATATTGATAGTTGATAGCATAATTTTTGAACAAACAGTAAAAACAAACCATTGTTTTTTGTTTTTCCTCATCTGAAAATTCTGTTTATTAGAACAAAGCGTCGATCTTTAAAAATATATTTGAAACTCCTGTTATAAAGTTCTCTTTTGTTTTAATTAGCGATTGTGCAATTTAAGAGACTTAAGGGTGTATTCTAATCCAAACTCTTATTTATTTTTAAATTCATTTTTGCTATCAAACGCACCAAACTGGCAAATTCTCTTACTTAGAAACTACGGTAATGTGCGTGCTTACCAATTCGTGGATTAATGCAGAAAATGTGGCAGAAAATGCTGTGAAAGTTGACGTTTTGAACCGAATTTTACGAAGCGGACGATCTGGGACGAAAAAAAATGGTCATACTGAGAAAATAATTGTTTATAAATGAAATTCTAATGAATTGAGTGAAAAATCAATTCACACCGCCTCTTATACATCTTTTCAAAAGTCACCTCAGCGAGTTTCATGCCTTTACTCTAAAAAATAAGTCTGAAAATGTCTCCGAAAATTTCGAGCTATTGAGAGTCGAAAAATATGTTTTCAAATACACCCTTAACTCATTTTTGCCCAAAGTTCTACACTGTAAAAAAAAAATCTGTAAAGGTACTACGTAAACATTTTCTAGGAAACTGGGATTCCAAGAGCTTTTCATGTAACGTTAACAGCGAAAATCCATGTAAACGATTCTGAAACTTGAATTTTTGCTGTTACCGTTACAGGAAAAGTTCTAGGAATCCCAGTTTCCTAGAAAAAGTTTAGTACCTTTACAGAATTTTTTTTACAGTGTATATACCGGGTGTCCATTTTTAACGGTGGCCTATGGCTATTTCCTAAACCGTTAGTCATAGATATACAGTTCCAGTTACAATAATGTTTTAAATGAGGTAAAGAAATATTTAAAAAGTTATTTGAGTAAATAAAAATATTTCGCAAAGAATTACAAAATTTAATATATTTTTATACGGTCCTCCGTACCTATTTGCTATACTTAGTAAAATTTTCCTGATAAGTAAGACAAAAAAAAAAAAAAAAAAAAAAAAAAAAAAAGTCCCGTTATTCTACGATTAAATTAATTGAATAATAGCTTTTTAGAGTTGGGGTACATTTTTCTCTGCTAATTTGGGGTCATTTAAAAATTTATTAGAAATACAACTTCGTCAGATATATTTAAAAAATAGGTAGTAAAATTAACATTGCAATGCAAATTTGAAATCTTTAATCTTTCTGACATATGAATGCAAAATATACAATTTGTAATAAACATACACTGTAAAAAAAAATCTGTAAAGGTACTATACTTTATCTAGGAAACTGGGATTCCAAGAACTTTTCCTGTAACGGTAACAACAAAAACTCAAGTTTTAGAATCGGTTACATGGATTTTTCCTGTTATCGTTACATGAAAAGTTCTTGGAATCCCAGTTTCCTAGAAAATGTTTAGTACCTTTACAGATTTTTTTTTACAGTGTATAAGGGAAAGAAAACTTTTGTTAAATAAAATGATGAAAATTAACTGCTTACATAATGATACATATTTTTAATCTTTATTACATAACACTAGTCTCAAAAGTTGGGTTACGTCATGTTTATTAGATTTTGATAATTGAACTTATGTATTCTATGACACTGAATCCGAAATTGGCCTCCATTTTTTATCATCACGTAAAGATTTTTTCCAAATCATAAATTTTAAAAATAATAGGTATATATACACTGAGGTGACAAAAGTCATGGAATAGTATTACGCAAATGTATAGATGACAGTACTGCCGCTTACAAATTGTATAAATGGTCAGTGCCTGGGCAGGACTTTCATTTTTGTTGAAATGTTTCGTGTGAGAAGGTTGATTATGTGATTATGGCAACACGACGAGAATTAAGAGTGTGCTAACTGTTGTGTGTAAACTGCTCCGATCAACAAGCGCAAAACGTTTTGACACATTTACAAATTCATTTTTTAACAGAAAGATATAAAATTGGAATGCCTGACTAGAAGCGATTTCGTATCGAACTTAGTTTTCCATTTTATGACAATTAAATTACCTATCCAGTTCTAAGCTATTTCAATTACGTGATCGCCCGTTTTTATCCTGCTTTTCGACAGGTTTTCTGCTTTTGTCGGAAAATGTGCTCAAAAACGTCAACTTTGAAGGCTTGCTATGAAAGATCTATTTTAAAAGAACAGAAAATTTAGTGCAATTAGACAATTTCAGAATAACAACACCTGTTATTTTCCTGCATTTCCGAAGAAAAATAAATTAAAGCATATGTTACAAAGTTGCCTTTTTTGGTATAAAAACAACCTTAATGGATTTTCAACGCGGTTTCTAATTGGAGCTACACTCATGGGGCATCCCATTTTGGACATCTTTACGGAATTCTACATTCCGAGATCCACAGTGTCAAGAGTGTTCCGAGAATACTTAAATTTAGGTCAATAAAGAGGTATAACTTCCCATCATGGACAACGCAGTGGTCGACCGCCGGCACTTAATGACCACGACCAGCAATGTTTCCGTAGACTTATTAAAGTGAACAGACAAAAACTGCTTGAAATAACCGCAGGAATTAATGTAGGAGGTCCGTCAGAAGTGTCCGTTAGGATAGTCGTGCGAAATTTGGCTACAATGGGCTATTGCAGCAGCAGAAGAGAAGACCAACTCTGGTGCCAATAGTAACAGCACGACATCATCAACAACGGTGCTCCTGGGCTTGTGACCATATCAGTTGGCCCGTAAACGACTGGAAAAAAAGTGGTTTGGTCAGATGTATCATGATTTCAATTGGTAAGAGCTGATGGAAAGTTTAGGGTGTGGCACAAACCCCAAGAAGCCATGGACCCAATTTGTCATCAAGGCAAAGTGAAAGCTGGTGGTGTCTCTATAATGGTGTGGGCTGTGTTTACATAGAATGGACTGGATCTGATGGTCAAACTGAACCGATCGTTAAGGGTGTATTTCGATTCAAACGGCTTATTTTCCGATTTATTTTTGAATTCACTTTTGCCCTCAAATGTACCAAACTTTCAGAATCTCTTATTTGGAAAGTACACAAGGTGCCGTAATTGTCGATTCTTTGATAAATACAGAAAATATTGCAAAAAAAAAGCAATCAAAAACGGCATTTCGAACCGATTTTTCCCAAGCGGGAGACCTGGAAACGAAAAAAAGGGTCATACTGATAAGGTAATTGTTTATAAATCAAATTCTAATGAATGGAGCGTAAAAAGACATCACACGGCACCTCAACCGTCCCTTCAACAATCCCCTCAGCAAGTTTCTTGTTTCTACTTTTAAAAATGTGTCTGAAATTGTATCGGAAAATTTCGAGCTGTTGAAGGTGGAAAAGCGTTTTTTCGAATACACCCTTAATTGGAACTGATTACGTTCACTTAGCAGGAGACCACTTGCAACCATTCATTGACTTCATGTACCTAAACAAAGATGAAATTTTTAATGCTGACAATGACCCATGTCACCTTGCCATAGCTATTCGCGATTTGTTCGAAGAACATTCTGGACAATTCCAGCGGATGATATGGCCACCGCGATCGCCAGACGTGAATACCATCAAACGTTTATGGGACATATTTGAGAAATCAGTTCGTGTACAAAATCCTCCACCAGCAACACTTTCAAAATTATGGACGTTTATAGAGGCTGCATGGCGCAATATTTCCCCATAGGACTTCCAAAGATTCATGGAGTCCATGCCACGTCATGTTGTTGCACTTCGCTGGGCAAATAGAGGACTGACACGCTATTAGCCAGGTATCCCATGACTTCTGTCGCCTCAGTGTATATCGAAAATTTGATATCATAAAATAGATGTGTTTTTAAATGTTAGTAAATCTTTTCTATGTAGTTTTTGCCTCTGAAATCAAAAATGATCTTCATTTTTAACCACTGCGTCAAAATTTTTCGCAAATTGTAAATTTCAAAATTAAAATCTCCCCTACTCCTTTTCATTGACCCCTTCAGCTGATTAGCTATAAGAATTCCAGTATCAGCCAAAAATTTTAATAAACTGTTGAATATTAAATAAAATCTAATTTAATAAAAATAAAATATATCTTTTTTATAATGTTAAATTGTCGCTATATTTTAACTTTGACGTTTACGATTTGCATAAAAATTCTAACGTGATGGTTTTAAAATGAAGGTCATTTTTAGATTCGGTGCTAAAAAGTACACAAAAATCAAATACCAAAAGTTAAAAAATACAGCCATCTCCTCTATTTTATAGTATCCGACTTTTGTTAATGTTTAACGATGACAATTTATGGTTCACGAAAAATTCTGACAAGATTTTAAAATTTGAGGTAATTTTCGGTTTCAGCAGTAAAAAATATATGAAAGTTAAAAAACACAAAAATCGTCGATTTGTGTTATCGAATCAAAAAAATATTCTTAAACTTCTGGCGTTAATTTACCGAAATGTTTTATGTTATTCCATAAAGTAAGTATAAATGGTAACCACCGAAAATCATAATATCAAATTGTCATCAGATTTATGTAACATGTACATTTCCCCTAAGCTATATAAATAAATGATTTTTGCTACAAAAAAAAGGAAAAAGAGAGAAAATCCTAACAAGAAGTAAGAAAAAGTTGCTGAAAATTCAAAAGGAATCCGTAAAAAAAAATATAGAATTCGAAAGAGATTTTAAGAAAATAAATCGCGAATGAATCCAAAATTTAAAACTTCTTTTTATTTTCCTAAAACTAACTTTTTTTTTTCTTTCTTCTTTTTTAGAAGTGCGGATGTTTTGCCTC
Organism: Maratus speculifer; assembly: GCA_964019185.1. Lineage (NCBI taxonomy): Eukaryota > Metazoa > Arthropoda > Arachnida > Araneae > Salticidae > Maratus > Maratus speculifer. The sequence goes on along the minus strand of OZ025291.1, from coordinate 315,432,087 downwards.
TCTTTTCACTCGCGCGTTTTAATTTACGAAACACCCATATACCCTTTTTTAATCAGATTTCAGATTTTCCTTTCTTCTTAAGTCCAAAATCAAGTCAATAATGACAACAGAAAGGGAAAAAAACGAACGTGGCGTGCCAGTTTTTACACCATGCAAACCTCGCATGCAAGTCCGCTAGGTGAAAAGGGTTGGCTCTTGAAATAGCAGCTACACGTTTTGAATTAGAATTTTTTTTTTTCTAACTTCTTTCTTTTGCGAAAGCTTTCAACTCTTCTTTGTTGTTCAACAAAGCGGTGTGCGTGCTGCTTGACGTATATACGAGATTTTTGTTTTTTCTTTATACATTTCACTTTAGTGGAGAGCCATTTAAAGGGCATAGTTTTTTATTGTACAGCTTTTTCGCCGTTGAAATCGTAATGCCTGTTTTCTCCGATTGTTTGACACGCAGTTAAATGTCTTCATTTTCTTCAAAGGAATGGTATATCACAACAATCATCTTGGGACTCATTCGTGTTTTCTGGATGTTTTGAATATAAAGGTGATTTCTCTTGAAGGTGATCTCGCTTTTACACGGTAAATATTATGAGCTTAAGAAAATGTCTGAAGCTTAAAAGCTGTTTAATAAAGTTGAAAAAAAAATATTATATACGTTTTCCAAGACTTTTTTTTTTTTAATTCACTGCCGCTTACGTGAAGATGTGATGATAGTTAATGCCATACTGTAGAAGTGGGTTTTTCCCAGAAGCCGATTTACTTTTTATAACAAAGAATCATTGAAAGATTTTCCCATGCAAGCGTGACTGGCTATTAGACATCACCCTACATTACGCACTTGCACGTGAGTGGCCTCTTACGTTGGCACCATATCACGCGCTGGCGCGTGATCGACAGCGAATGTGTTAAGATTATAAGTAACAAATAATACGCTACGGCAAAGAATCTCGAGATATTTTAAAAATAAAAAAAGTCCACATATTTTGTTGCTTTTTGACTGACCGAAATTTTGATTTTTCCATGCTTACCTCAGTATATACAAGTTCGAAAAAAACATCTTCTATCCGATATTTTGAAAAATAACATGTGCATTTTCTCTGGACTATAGAAATGAATATATATATATATATATATATATATATATATATATATATTTTAAGAAAATCCAAATAAGAAAGACGAAAAATATGTTGAAATTTCAAAAGGAATCCGTATAAAAAAATACAGAGTTCGATTGAAATTTAAAGGAAATGAATCTCGAATGAATTCAAAATTTAAAACTCCTATTTATCTTCCTAAAGCTGATTTTTTTTTCTTTTTTTCTCTTTTTTTCCGAGAGTGTGGATGTTTTGCATCTCTTTCCGCTCGCTCGTTTTAATTTACGAAACACCCATACACCTTTTTTAATCAGATTTTCCTTTCTTCTTAAGTGCAAAATTAAGTCAATAATGACAACAGAAAGGGAAAAAAAAACGAAGGTGGCGTGTCAGTTTTTACACCATGCAAGCCTCGCATGCAAGTGTGATAGGTGAAAAGGGTTGCTCTTGAAACAGCAGCTACACGTTTTGAATTAAAATTTTCTTTTTTTTTCTAACTTCTTTCTTTTGCGAAAGCTTTCAACTCTTCTTTGTTGTTCAACAAAGCGATGTGCGTGCTGCTTGATGTATATACGAGATTTTTGTTTTCTTCCTTTATACATTTCACTTTAGTGGAGAGCCATTTTTTTATTATTGTACAGCTTTTTCGCCGTTGAAATCGTAATGTCTGTTTGCTCTGATTATTTGTCAGGCAGTTAAATGTCTTCATTTTCTTTAAAGGAATGATATATCACAAAGATTATCTTGAGGCTCATTCGTGTTTTCGGGATGTTTTGAATATAAAAAGATTTCTCCTAAGGGGGAATTTACACATCAAGGTAATTTAAGCTTTTCTCAAAAGGAAATGTCTGGAGCTTTTAAATGATCTTTAATAAATGTGAAAAAAAGGTTATATACGTCTTCCACGCATTTTTTTAGTTTTTTTTTTTTTTTTTGTAAACCAACAATAAAATCAGAAAATCTTGAACCCAAGAAAGAGTAATTAGACATTTTACTGGTAACTGGCGTCGCAGCGGTTATTTTTCAATCACGAGAAGGAAACGAGTAAGTGCCTCTTTTAAAGCGGATTTCAAATAGCTAAAAATATCGAAAAAAAAAAAAAAAAGATTAGAACTCAGAATTTTTCGACTAGAAGCAAGTGCTTTCATCTTTAGAGAGGATAATGGAAAGGGAGGTAAAGATTCCAACTTTTCGAAGCATAAATGACTTTTAAAAAGTAATGCAATGTAAGGTGTATCTAAAATGTTTTATCTTTGCTGTCACTATTTCAAATTGTTAATCTTTTTGACCAACAGAAATTTTGGTTTTTCCATGCAGGCCTCAGTATATACAAGTTCGAAAAAATAAATCTTCTACCCGATATTTTGCAAGGCAATATATCGTTATATATAAAAAATGAATAATTTTTATTTAAAAAAACGAAATAAAAAAGAATGAAAATCTTAATAAGTAAGAAGAAAATGTTGCTAGAAATTCAAAAGGAAACCGTATAAAAAAAACAGGGTTCGAATAAGATTTAAAGAAAAAAAATCGCAAAAGAATCCAAAATTTAAAACTCTTTTTATTTTCTTAAAACTGACTTTTTTTCCCGGAAATGCAGATGTTTTGCATCTCTTTTCACTCGCTCGCTTTAATTTACGAAACACCCATACACGCTTTTTTTAATCAGATTTTCCTTTCTTCTTAAGTGCAAAATTAAGTCAATAATGACAACAGAAAGGAAAAAAAATGAACGTGGCGTGGCAGTTTTTACACCATGCAAACCTCGCATGCAGGTTCGCTAGGTGAAAAGGGTTGCTCTTGAAATAGCAGCTACACGTTTTGAATTAGAATTTTTTTCCTAACTTCTTTCTTTTGCGAAAGCTTTCAACTCTTCTTTGTTGTTCAACAAGCGATGTGCGTGCTGCTTGACGTATATACGAGATTTTTGTTTTTTTCTTTATACATTTCACTTTAGTGGAGAGCCATTTGTACAGCTTTTTCGCCGTTGAAATCATAATGCCTGTTTTCTCCGATTGTTTGTCACGCAGTTAAATGTCTTCATTTTCTTCAAAGGAATGGTATATCACAACAATCATCTTGGGGCTCATTCGTGTTTTCTGGATGTTTTGAATATAAAAAGATTTTTCCTAAGGGGGAATTTACACATCAAGGTAATTTAAGCTTTTCTCAAAAGGAAATGTCTGGACATTTTAAACGATGTTTAATAAATGTGAAGAAGGTTATATATATCTTCGAAGTCCCCCCCCCCCCCTTTTTTTATAAACCAATAATAAAATCAAAAAAAAAAAAAAAAAAAAAAAATGGACATTTGACTGGTGTTGCAGCGGTTATTTTTCACTCACGAGAATGAAACCGGTAAGTGCCTCCATTATAAAGCGGATTTCGAAAACAGCTAAAAATATCGAAAGCCGAAAAAAAAGATTATAACTCAGAACCTTTCGACTAGAAGCTAATGCCTTCACCTTTAGAGAGGATAATTGAAGTAGGAGGTGAAGGTTTCAATTTTTCGAAGCATAAAGGACTTTTAAAAAATAATTGAATGTAAAGTTTTCATTGCTGCCGCAGTTTTTTCTTTGCTGCCGCTATTTCAAAATGTTAATCTTTGCTGAAGATGTCTATTGCTGATATTATAGGATTCCACCAAAAATATTATTTTGAAATCATGGTAGCTAGCAAAAGCAGTAAAATTTAGGAATGTTGCGATTCCTCGTAAAAGCACAAGCACCATAAATATCCTTGAGGTTTTTGTAATACAAATTTTTGTTTGAAATATCTTAAAGCGAAAGATAAAGAATGGTAAATAGTGGAGATAATAGGCTTGCTTATTGTAGAAGCTGTTCATTTTGTGTCCTTTATAATTTCTTTTATCGGAGAACCTGATACAGGATCACTACTAAAACAATTACCAAGAATTTAAAATTCATTTTTAGTGAGCGGCTTTAATAACATTTATTCACATAAGCTTAGTACTTAATTAAACTTCCTAGATTTTAGCTAAATTTTAGCTAAATGTGCAAAATCATACTTTAACCCTAAGACAAGATAATCACAATTTAAATTTAATTAACACTTGTAAAGTCTTACATCTTCTCATCACACTGGCAAAATTGCATGTAAGTACAGAAATATTTGAATCATGCCACCAAGTGTTAACCTTATGGAAATCGGTGTTATCACAGTTTATCAGCACCCTATCAACAGTTCCAGTGAAATTCACTCAAGATCAGAACCCAGAGAAAATCAATTTTAAGTTTAAGGAGTATATTCCGATCCAAACTGCTTATTTCCTGATTTATTTTTGAATTCAATTTTGCTCTCAAATACCCCAAACTTTCAAAATCTCTTATTTGGAAAATACACAAGGTGCCGTGATTGTCGATTCTTTGATAAATGCAGAAAATATTGCAATAAAAGCAATAAAAAACGGCATTTCGAACCGATTTTACCCAAGCGGGTTGTTGTTGTTGTTGTTGTATTTTTGTCGGCCGATTATCTACGCTATGGGATATAGGCCCTAAGGGGTGGGTTGCCCTCCGTGGGGGTCTTTCTAAGGGAACCTAACCCGTATTTACGCAAGGTTCGAAGAAAACCACGGAAAACTTCGAACGGTTAGGCCGACGGTCGCGATTGGGTTCGAACCCAGCACCTACCGTCTACCAGTTTGAGGTCAGAACCTCTCGGCCACTGGTGGGGCTTTACCCAAGCGGGAGGTCTGGAAAAGAAAAAAAGGCTCATACTGATAAGGTAATTGTTTATAACTCAAATTCTAATGAATTGAGCATAAAAAGACATCACACAGCACCTCATACGTCCCTTCAAGAATCCCCTCAGCAAGTTTCATATTTCTACTTTTTAAAATGTGCCTGAAATTGTATCAGAAAATTTTGGGCTTTTGAAGGTGGAAAAGCGTTTTTTCGAATACACCCTTAAAGAGTATATTCCGATCCAAACTGCTTATTTTCTGATTTATTTTTAAAAATCATTTTTGTTCTCAAATGCATAAAACTGGCACATTTTCACATTTTTAAACTGGACAATATGCTGCACTGTGTCACAATGTATAAAAGTTGTTGTTACACATAAAAATCAGTTTTAAAAACTTAAAACTCAATATCGTACATCAAGTAATTTTCGATACTAAATTGATCGTCTTCAAGGCTACTTCGATTGCATACTGAATTCCTTTGTTCTCTCTAAGTTATGATTCAAAGTACTCGGAGTATGGTGTTAAGTTATTTTTTAAAGCTTTTTTTTTTTTTTTTTTCATGTAGCAACAACTTTTATACATTGTGATATCTTTAAAGAATTAAAAGCACTTTTTAGCCAAGATTACTTGATATTATTTTCAATTAATCCAAGGCGGATGTGAAATTTCAGTGATACATATTTTATATATGGATTTTATGATTAGATTTCTATATCTCAAATAATCAAATAGCAAATGATTCTGCATGTTCCTTTGGTTGTAAGAAATAGTCTTGTTATGAGAAATTGATAGTGAGAGCAAGAGAGTAAAAAGGGCGAGTATTGAAAAGCAGGTCGCTCTTGCATTTCGATGTGAAATAAATCCATAAATAGATTGCTTCTCTTTGTGCTGCTCCACGTGTTTAGTTATCATTTGCATATCAATTCAAAAAGAAACCCTAAACAAAATGAAATATAAGAAGGAAGAACAGGAAATTAGTGAATTTTCAAAATAAGAAACAAATTGAAAAGTGGGAAAAAAACATGCATAATTGAAGATTTTTCTATCTAAAATAGAATTTTCGGAAGAAGTAACAATATTATACAGAATAAAATATATAACAAGTTACATAAAGTAAAATCTATATTTATTAAAAAAATTCACAAACCATCTTTTTTTTATTTTTTATTTTTATTTATTTATTTATTTATTTATTTATTTTTTAATTTGATTGTAAATGGTCCAGTTTTTTTAGATTGTAAATGATCTAGATTCAAGAAAAATTGAAAGAATAGCGCATGAAAAGTAATATTTCACTGTCGTTACTAAACCACTTTGATCTTTATAAAAATTTTCGCTTAATCCTTGCACTTCAAATTAGTTGATTCTTTCTTATTATTTACTTCATTAATATTATTATTATTATCATTGTTAATAATTTAAAAAATGCTGCATATCAAGTGACTAAATAGAGGTATCTACTTTGTGCATTTGATTATAAGAAAAAATTATGGGAACGAGTAGTTAATGATAGAAAGAGAAACATTAAAAGGACGAGTATTGGAAAGATTGTTCTTGTACGCTACAAAATTTTTCCTTCATCCTTTTGCTTCAAGCTCGTTTATTCTTTTTTTATTATTATTATTAGCCTCATTAACATAATTATTATAATTATTAATAATAAAAACAATGTTTTAGATCAAGTGATTAAATAGAATTATCCAGGTCTAAAGTCTGGAGTTTCCCAGGCCCAATCTCTGAAGGTCTGGAAAGCAAAGTGTCATTTTGGATGGCCACTTTCATCAGAGAATAGTTTTTAGCTCACAGGCTATCATAGCCTGAGAGCTTATGTGCCCGTCCGTTCTGTATGTTCGTTCGTGCGTAACGCGATAACTCGTGATAAAAATATCCGATCCACTTGAAATTTTGTATATATGTATATCCTGACAAGGCTCTTCCCTGATTAGTTTTTGGAGTTCATTCGATATGTATAAGAAGGGGAACGGGGGGCTCACTCCCCTCCCCTTAATTGATATAAATGGGATTTTCATGCAGAATTAAGTTTTCGTTCAAAATTTAGATTAGAATCATTCTGATGAGGCGATTCCGTGACTGTTATTAGGTGTTCATTGAATAAGTATAAATAGGGGGAACAGGGGTTCTAATGCCCCCCCCCCACCCTTAATTTATATAAATGGGTTTTTCAAGCAGAATTTTCAGATTTTGTTCAAAACTCTGAATAGATTTGGAAGTTTAATGGTTAAGTATAAAAGAGGGGGATAACTCCTTTTAAATTATATAAATGCTAAATGGGTTTTTATTAAGAATTATCTCATTTGCTCTGAATTTTGGATATAGATTTTTTATATGATAAAGCATGTCTTTGATAGTATAGGAGATTCAATGATTAAGTATAAAAAAAGAGGAAAGGGGAGAGCTGTTTCCCCTTCTTAATTTTTTTTCGAACGGAATTAACCCTTGAAAATATAAGGCTTTAATGTACAATTAGTATTTGTAGTCTGTGAGCTCAATGCCATCAGTTTAACTGGGCAGTATTCTTTATTGAAATTTGTCATACTGCAGCGGTACTTATTCTAAGCATTGGACTCAGTTCACTTTACATATATTTAATTAAATAACTTTCCCCTGTAATATATTACAGATACTGAATACAAACAATAAAATATGCAACAATATTCTGAAACACTTCTTGCAATTTGAAAAGAGTTTGAATTATTACTATTATATGTTGTGCATACAATCCAAATTCAACATTTAAAATAAATATGCATCTAAAATCATAATTTTTTTTCATAATTTAATTTTTATTTGCATTCCTATCTTTCCTTTTTTTAATGTTTGATTTAAATGAATTTAAATAATTATCAACATTCTTTCCAAGTTCAAGGGATTATATTCTCTCAAGTTTAGACAATTTAGAATAAAGAGTATTTTAACTCATATATATTTACATTCTAGGAAACGTATTAGAGGAGAAGAAAAGTACATATTTTGTTGAATTATAGGATTCAACAATTCGTAAAAATAATTAGATACGATTTTGGAATGAAGACGAAGAAGGAATTAAAGGACGTGCATTGAAAAGCTTGTTCACGTTCCTTATAAATGTTTTCATTTCATTCTTGTACTTATGTCGATGAAGGTCATAGATTTTTTTTTCTTTTGTGACTACAGACATCATTAGCATTATTATCTACAATTTTACTACAAACTGCTATGGATCAAACAATCAAATTGCGAGTAACACTCTGTTGGTTTGGTTGTAAAAAAAAAAAAAAAAAAAAAAAAAAAAAATAGTATTGGGGGTAGAAAGTGATAGTGATAGTGAGGGAACGAGAGCGAAAGAGAGCAAAAGCGAGCGAGAATTGAAAAGTAGGTCGTTCTTGCATTTCGATGGGAGATAAATCCATAAATAGATCGCTCCCACTTGTGCCGCTCCAAGCTCAGCTGCCATTTTCACATTGCGATCAGAATCCATGCTCTTCCCTAACTGCTCCTTGGACCCCCGCTTTTTTTTTCCCCCTTCTTCTTTTCCCGTTTTTCTTTTCCCGTTTTTCTTTTCCTTTTTTTTGTCCGCGCCAGACCAGACTTATAACTTCATGATCAATAGCCAGAAGAAAACTGTGGGGGAGGAGAAGTAAAACTTGTTTGGATCTGATACGAAGGATGCTACGGAAAGAGAAGAAAAAAGTTGAAAGAGCAGCACATTATAGACGGAAGCACAAATATAAAAGTCCAGGGAGAGAAACGAAGCAGTAGAAGTTTAGTTATCGAAAACCTTTCACTTTTTCCTCTTGTTACGCAATACGTTTTTCTTAGTTAGTAAATTTGCTTAGGAACTCTGTATCGAGACAAAAATTATCGAGAAGAGTGGCTAAAAAACAAGTGAAAATTGCTGAAGTAGTTCTGATTTTTTGGGGGTTTCGATTGCGTAGAAGTTCTTTCCGAAAATGTTATGTAAGATGATAACCTTTCACTTTTTTTCTTTATTTTCTCCCCCTCTCCCTTTTTTATACTTTAGTGTTTTGGTTTTGAAAATTATGATTTATTTGTTTTCATTTAGAATTTTACAAAAAGAATTTTTTTTATTTTTTTTATTATGAAACATTAGGTAGCCTTGACTACCTTAGAAAGAAATTAAATTAAAATTACAATCAAACATTTGATTAAAAATGAAAATGTATACAAAAATAAATGTTTCACTATGCAACGCACAGACACAGCAATAACAGATCAGAAATAACAGAACATCGAACATGTCCTGGACACAATCAAAGTTAACGTTAAAGTTATTCTTTTAAATTTTCTTAAAATTTAATTTTCAGAAAAAATAATTTAAATAATAATTTGTAAATAATTTAAATAATTTTTTTAAAATAATTTAAATAATAATTTTTGAAGTCATTTTTTTAAACCTGACTTGTTTAGCCAATTTTCCATAAATAATCTATAATGATAAGTGCTGCAGTTGTTGTTTTTTTTTTAAATTACAAATTTTCGAAGGATGGGGTGTGGTCTTTTTCACATGCGCGCTGCTCTAATTCAGAATTTTTTTTTTTCATTTTTAAATGCGAATACATACTCTTGAAGTTTTATCTCTATTCATAGCCCAGTCTCTCCTTATATTTAATTAATAATAATAATAATAATAATAATAATAATAATAATAATAATAATAATAATAATAATAATAATAATAATAATAATAATAATAATAATAATAATAATAATAATAATAATAATAATAATAATAATAATTTTTTTTTCTTTTTAACTAAACTAGTCTGTCTAGTGTTTCATAATAAGTTAAATATTTTAATTCAACTATTAAAATGCATGTGTATCTTATTATTATTATTATTATTATTTAGTTATTGTATTTAAAATTAATATAAAATTCAATTGCATTGTAAAAATAAAAATAATAAAGTTACGGAAAAACTGCTGGCAGCAAAGTTGCCATGAAAATTGCTGTAAAAATACAGGTAAATTTTTCTATTACATCTAATTTTATTGCAATTTTTACGGCAAAAACTACTGGCAACATTGCTGTGCCGTAAATTTAACTTTTTTTTTTTTTTTTTTTTTTTTTTTTTTTTTTACATTGTCCGGTTTTTTATGCTCTTTTTAGTAATATCTCAAACACATTGTAAAAATTCTCAATTCTGTTTCTTTTTTACGGAAATATATATATATATTTTTTAATTACTTAAACCGTACCCACCCTTTTTAATTTTTTTATCATAATTACGAAGAGAAAACCTTCTACATCAAAGCACGCTAGTGTTGTTGAAAATTTTTAAAGGTGTACTCAAAAAGATATTTTTCCATTCTTCAACAACTCGAAATTTTCAATATTTCGTTAAAATACGAAAATTGTACTGGTAATCTAGATGCCAGTACTATTTCCGTATTTTCACGGGATTTTTTTCCGTTCCATTCCAGAAATTCTGTTTCCAAATTTCAGAAATATTTCCGTTTATATGTATGTGTATATATATTTATATATTTCTTAATGTAAAAATTCCCGCTTGAAATGTTAAAAGAATTTTTCTAGGACAAACTGACATCTTTATGATTTTTAGTCTTTACAAAAACACGTTAAAGGTGTATTCGAAAAAACGCTTTTCCACCTTCAACAGCTCGAAATTTTCCGATACAATTTCAGGCACATTTTTAAAAGTAGAAGCATGAAACTTGCTGAGGGGATTCTTGAAGGGACGTATGAGGTGCCGTGTGATGTCTTTTTACGCTCAATTCATTAGAATTTGAGTTATAAACAATTACCTTATCAGTATGACTCTTTTTTTCGTTCCCAGATCTCTAGCTTGGGAAAAATCGGTTCGAAATGCCGTTTTCGATAACTTTTTTTTGCAATATTTTCTGCATTTATGAAAGAATCGAGAATCACGGCACCTTGTGTACTTTCCAAATAAGAGATTTTGAAAGTTTGGTGCATTTGAGAGTGAAAATGAATGCAAAAAAAAAAAAAAAAAAAAAAAAAAAAAAAAATCGGAAAATAAGCAGTTGAATCGAAATACACCCTTAAGGGTGTATTTCGATTCTTCAAATGATAATAATTAAGGGTGCATTCCGATACAAACTGCCTTTTTTCAGATTTATTTTTAGATTCATTTTTGCTCTCAAATGCACCAAACTTTCGAATTCTCTTATTTAGAAACTATACAAGGTGCCGTGATTGTCAATTCCTTGATAAATGCAGAAAATGTTGCAAAAAATGCTGTCAAAAACGGCGTTTTGGACCAAATTTTCCAAAGCGGGAGGTCTGCGAACGAAAAAAAGGGTCACGCTGAGAAAATAATTGCTTATAAATCAAATTCTAATCAAATCAGCGAAAAATTACATCACATGGCACCTTGTACGTCACTTCAAAAATCCCCTCAGCAAGTTTCATGTTTCTACTTTTAAAAATTTGTCCAAAATCGTATCTGAAAATTTCGAGCTGTTGAAGGTGGAAAAGCGTTTTTTCACCTCCAACAGCTCGAAATTTTCCGATACAATTTCAGACACATTTTTAAACGTAGAAACATGAAACTTGCTGAGGGGAATCTTGAAGGGACGGTTGAGGTGCCGTGTGATGTCTTTTTACGCCCCATTCAGTAGAATTTGAATTATAAACAATTACCTTATCAGTATGACCCTTTTTTTCGTTCCCTGAACTCCCGCTTGGGAAAAATCGGTTCGAAATGGCGCTTTTGATTGCTTTTTTTGCAATATTTTCTGCATTTATCAAAGAATCGACAATTACGGCACCTTGTGTACTTTCCAAGTAAGAGATTTTGAAAGTTTGGTGTATTTGAGAGCAAAAATGAATTTAAAAATAAATCGGAAAATAAGCCGTTTGAATCGAAATACACCCTTAAGAACAGCCTTAAAACCTTATTTTACCATTGATATTAGTCATTTTTCAAAGTAGAAAAACAGAGAACAAAATTTTCCCGCTTATATGTGGGATTCTAGATTCAATCTTGTTGTGAGATGTGCGATAAAGTAAATCCATTGTACAATATTTTTTCTCATCATCTCATCTGATATTTATAACATTCTTTATTGAATTAAAAGCCGAAGTCTTTTTAATTTTTTAAAGAGTTTTTAGAATTGTATTTTTAAGTACTATCGTGACTGTAAAACAGCATTTGATTTTAGCGTAAGAATATGAGAATAAAATATGTAAGAATTGTTATTATTTTTATTTTCTTCTATCTTTACAAGAAAAAAGTATTAGATTTGTGAAATTTTTCGAATTCCGGTTTTCCATAAATTTTCATGCTTTAGAAGTCAGAGATTCCGAAAAACAAGTTTTAACAAAATGTCTGTTTGTGAGGTCTGTATATGACACAAATTTTATGGATTCTCTATCTCAAAAACTATAATGCACGTAATTTAATAAAAAATTACATTCAGGTAATGCCTGATATAAATTAGTTCTGATTAGTTTTTGTTGTACATTATCCTATAGGAGACGCCGCTTATGCTCGATTTTTTACTGTTACTGCAACAGCTGTATCTCAAGATCTAATGCATGAATTTTCATCAAACTTCAGATTAAGGTATACGGTACAACTTGATAAGAATTGGAGCCTTTATTTCATACCTTTAAAATTCTCATAAGGAGCATTTTTTTCTTTTGGCATTGCAATAGCGATTTTTTAAATATTAATAATTATTAAATTTAAAGATTAAGATAAATGAATGTTTTTGGATTGACACATCCGATTAATTTTAATAATTAGGGGAAGTATCTTATGTTTTTTTTTTTTTTTTTTTTTTTTTTTTTTTTTTTTTCTCATTTTGCTGGAAGTACATAAAAATTTTCACCACATACAATTTTGACACAAATTGAGAATTTCGTCTGTAGATTAAATTATAAATTTTGCCATAAAAACCACACAATTTTCGAATGATATTGTAATGTTTGTCATAAAAACATAAGACATTTATAAAAAATAATTTAGATTAATATTAGTCACTGCATAAGGAGCAATCGCAGAAAGAACAGAAGCCAAAAACGGAGGGGGGGAATAGAAAGAGAAGTTTATAAATGTAAGTGTATTTTTTGCAGTTGGGTTAACAGAATATTTCAACAATTTAAATTTTTCATACAACAGTTTCACTTTTCGAGGTGAAAGAAATTATGTGTTATGAGAAATTGTGTGTCATGCAAAAAGAAATTATGTGCTATACGAACAGAAATTATGTTCTTATGCAAAAAGAAATTATGTACTGTGATTTACATATCCCAAAAACTTTTTTTTAAAGTGAAATGAGCTGTTCCGTATTAAGCATTTAAATCAAACCTGCCTCCCTCCACCGCAAATAAATAAAATAAAATAAAAATAGGGGTATTCTGGGAAAATCGCGGAGATTGGCAACCTTCTTAAAAGTGATTTAAAATGAAATTATATTTTCATTAATATTAGCCCTACTAAAGCAATTAATTCAATTTTTCAATATACAAGTAATTATTTATTACAAAACAATTTTCTTCCCAGTGAATGTACACTCTGAGCTTTTGATCTTTATGTACTTGTTTTGAACACCTCTTCATCATAAATTTATTCAGTCGGGAAAACAAAACAGGATATTCGATGCAATCTGAATACTTAAAATTATTCTTGGAAAATATGTGAAGTAGGCTTCAAAATTGAAAACTATAGTATATTCTTTAAATCTACATAAATTAAATAAATAAATTTAAAGTGCATTTCCATATTAAAACTAGAACAAACTGTGCGTTTTTGAAAGATAGTGCCGAATTTTGGCATTAAGAAAAAGTTTAGATTACGAAATTATTTTTAATATGAATTCTTAGAAAATAGTTCCAAATGAATTTTTTAAAAATATTTATGAATTTTGGATAAAAAAATTCTAAGGTTTCTCCTTTGATGATATTCATTTGATTTAAATTGTAAGATATTCCATAACCGCAATTTCAAGACGCTGGCGTAATAAGGATCTGTGCATATATATAAATATATTTTTCTTAGTGATGATTTTTTAACAATTGAAATAAATAGGAACTAATGTGTCACTAAAAAATTCCTTTTTCTTTTCTAGCTTAGTATGTGACTTGAGAGCCAACAATAATTTACAAATTTCTTTTATCACACAGTTTTTTTTTTCTTTTTTTATGTAAACGTTCTTGAGATGAAAGTTTAAAAAAAAGACTTTTTACTAGAACAATATTCGGAATGAATAAAAACAAACAAAACAAATAAATAAAAATATCGAACTTTCATGCCGCTTAGAATCACCTCGCTTCCTTTAATCGCAGCTAAAATCCACCAGAAATGTAACGGCAAATCGAAAAAACAAATTTTGGGGTTGAAAAAAAATAAAATAAAAGGAAGGTTAGATAGAGAAAACAAAAAGGCTCAGCCATGATAAACTGACCGATAATTCCATAGGCGCTTCTAGAAGAGAAAAAGGGGGGAAAATAAATAATAAAAAAAACTAAAATGCATACACCAAAGAAAGAGAAGGGCACGCAAAGGCATATCAGATCGATGTTAAAAGCTCAACCTCCGATAACTGAAAAAAATATATAAAAAACATTAAAAAAATCGCTCAAAACGCCGCGCCATTTAACTTCTCCGACGAACAATTTTTCGAACGAAATCCCGCCTCACGCGCCAGAAGAGAAGCGCTTCGTGTTGCCATTCGACCATTGATTATTTCTTTCTTATTCAGGATTTCTTTTTTTTTTTAATCGTTTTGTTTTGTTTTCTTTTTCGCTGGTTAATTTCTTTTTCTATGATTGTCCTGGCGCTTTTGAAATGTCTTCTGCCGCGCGGGAAATGAGAAGAGGGTTACACGCATTTTGTATCGGGAGCAAATTTGAAGAGGAAATTATTCCTTTACGTGGGTAAATAGAAAAGATGGGGATTTCGGCTTAAAAATAGTCGCCTAAATGAAAAGATGAATGAAAAAACGCTTTCTGTTCATTTATTTCCGATTCCAAATGGCAACGGGAATCGTTTTGGGTAAACATTATTTCTTGGTGTCTAGATGAACAGGAATATAGAAATTTTCATTCATATTAGAAAAACTGGGGGGGGGGGGGGAGGGGGATATGGCAAAGAAATGTAAGAAAAAAAAGTGTATTTGAATTTTTGTCTGCGCTAAAGATGACTAAATTGCAACATATGATCTTCCTATATTACAAAATTGAAAAGAATATTACAGGAATGTCGTGAATCAAGCAATTTTATAGTTAATGCTCAAAATATTCAGATGAATGGCAAACATATTTCAAAATATAGTAAATGCAAAACTCTTTCATTAAAATTCATATTTTTAGTATTTCCTATTTAAAAGTTTTTAATTACAGAAATGAATTCAAGTTTTGAAGTATTAAAGATTATTAGAATATCTGCAGTTAGATTTGGCATCTCTAAATCTAAAAAAAAAAAAAGAAAAGAAAAGAAAAGAAAAGAAAAAGAAAAAAGAAAATTAACGCTGTCACCGCCACTGCCAAATAATTTTTTGTGACCGAAGGTCTTTCTTTGCTAATATTAAGAAAACTATTGATACAAAAATATGAAAATGGATACTATTACAGAAAAATGTTTGATAAACATGTTGAAGCAGGCATTTTTTAAATCGAATAATTATTTTAATACATATTTAATCTTAAAGTTTGACAAAATTGTTGTATTTAAAAAGTTTTATCTGAGCAAAAACTATACACAGGAATTTAATAATTTTTTCTAAAATTATTCAATATAAATTCGCGGCGTGCGGGCTGCACTTTTTTCTAATAGTTTATTTTTATCTTAAATTCAAATTTTAGCATTCACAGAGATATTTTTTGCTTATTTTAAATTGTTGCCTATTGAGAAAATTCACACGTGACTTACAAACAAGAAAGAAAAAATAACCTTTTAGAATTAGAATTAAATTATTACGTGATTACAACAGGAAAATATTAAAAATAACATCATAAAAATTGTTTTTACACGAACATATTAAAAATAAAAGAAACTATAAAATGAGCAAGCAGTAAATAAGGGAAACGGCATCCTATTTTATGTATCAAAATAATAATATTAGCAAAGAGTTTAAACTTAAAAAACATTATACTTACATGGGAAATTTATTTGAAATTCTTACTTTAAAAAAATTTCAAATTAGAATTAAAAGATTACGTTTAAAAGCAGAAAAATATTAAAAATCAGGCCATAAATTTTATATTTGCACATGAATATGAAAACAGAAAGAAAATTTTAAAGTATTATACTCATTAATATGCATTAAAATTCTTAAGGGTGTATTCGAAAAAATGATTTTCCACCTTCAACAGCTCGAAATTTTTAGTTACAATTTTGGACACATTTTTAAAAGTAGAAGCATGAAACTTGCTGAGGGAATTCTTGAAGTGACGTACAAGGTGCCGTGTGATGTAATTTTTCGCTTATTTAATTAGAATTTGATTTATAAGCAATTATTTTATCAGCGTGACCCTTTTTTTCGTTCGCAGACCTCCCGCTTCGGAAAATTTCGTCCAAAACGCCGTTTTTGACAGCATTTTTTGCAACGTTTTCTGCATTTATCAAGGAATTGATAATCACTTCACCTTGTATAGTTTCTAAATAAGAGAATTCGAAAGTTTGATGCATTTGAGAGCAAAAATGAATCCAAAAATAAATCTGAAAAAAGGCAGTTTGGATCGAAATACACCCTTAAATGAAGAAAATTACGTCATATTTAAAATGCATCAAAAATAGTTTTGCCAAACAGTTAAAATTTAAAAATATATTTACGTGAGAGATTTATTTCAAACTTCAAGATGATCTTTTTAACTAGTATTGACAATTCCAAGACAAAGAAAATACTGATATTATCTTTCTAACAATAAAAATATTTTCAGGTGAATATTACAAAGTTTCGTAAAAATTTAAAACGTTTTGTCAGATTTTAGATGTTAAATTTAAAAATTTTTATTTAAAATCATTTTTTCATAACGTTCTTAAAAAATACCTGGAAGCAAGAATTCGGTGGACTTAGTTCGTTTTATATTATATTATTTTCAAACGTTTAACTAATTTTATTTAATAGAGCACGAAAACAGCAATAAATAGCAAATTCAACATGAAACGCGTTTACACGGAGGTTGTCGAGTGATCTTTAATAATAATTCCATCTTTCGAAATCATTCTTCAGCATTCCAAATTAACAAATTTTAGTCTGAACAGGGGTTGATGAGAGCAGCTCGTAAGGGACAAAGCCCCCTAGTTAAATAGAAACATGTTCATTTTAAAAGAAGTTCAGAATGATCTTGAAAATCATTAATGCCTCTGGAATAAGTTTAAAAATGAAATCAATTAAAATATAAATGAGAAAAGTTAATAAAAAAAACCCGCTGGTTATGGATGCGTTTATATCTAAGATTTCATTAATAATAATAATAATAATAATATTTGACTTTATTTGATGAATTAATGAATGTGAATAAATAAATTAAAAGAAAAAAATAGGGAAAAGGATAGATGTGAATGTGTGATTATGTGATTTTATTTAATTTCTCTATATTTCTTTTTCACCATCAAAGTAGGTATATTGCTGCAAAACTAATTTTACATGTGATTTGCTAAAATGTATCATAAACTTTGACTCCATTTAAGATATTTAATTTCTTCGAATTTCTTTTTTCACCGTCAAAGCACGAATACTGCTGTAAAATTCGTTTTACAGGCAGCCTTCGGAATGCACGCATGACTTTATCTCCACTCAGGATTTTATTTAAGGGTGTATTTCGATTCAAACTGCTTATTTTCCGATTTATTTTTGGTTTCATTATTGCTCTCAAATACACCAAACTTTCAAAATCTCTTATTTGGAAAGTACACAAGGTGCCGTGATTGTCGATTATTTGATAAATGCAGAAAATCTTGAAAAAAAAAAAAAAAAGCAATCAAAAACGGCATTTTGAACCGATTTTTCCCAAGCGAGAGATCTGAGAATGAAAAAAAGATCATACTAATAAGGTAATTGTTTATAACTCAAATTCTAATGAATTGAGCGTAATAAGACATCATACGGCACCTCAACCGTCCCTTCACGAATCCCCTCAGCAAGTTTCGTGTTTCTACTTTTAAAAATGTGTCTGAAATTGTATCGGAAAATTTTGAGCTGTTGAAGGTGGAAAAGCGTTTTTTCGAATACCCCCCTAAAAGAGTGCACTCAAATTCAAACTTCTTTTTTTTACTCATTTTTAAATTCATTTTTATTCTGAAACGCATCAAAATAGTAAATTCTCTAATCAGAGACTAATACAGGTTGTCTACTCTGAACTAGAGGTCTGCACGGGCCGGAATTTCCAGGCCCGGCCCGGCCCGGCCCGTAGGAAAGTGATTTCGGCCCGGCCCGGCCCGTTGCAAAACTCAAAAGTTCGGCCCGGGCCCGGCCCGGCCCGTTATAATTTTTATATTTTAGGCCCGGCCCGGCCCGTACAAAAATCAGCGAAAACAGGCCCGGCCCGGCCCGTTTTGGCCCGTTACAATTTTTACGATTTCTAAAAAATTCACATTTTTATCATATAACTAAGATTCTTTTAAAGAATACTGCATACATATCTATGGAATGATTTTACAGTATATTTTACAGCAAATACACATTAACAACCTTAATGATTGCTTAGATTCTTAGGCTTTCAACATTCGAATAAAGATTCATTAAAAAATTAATATGGCTTAGAATAAAAGAAAAAAGAAAGAAAGCTAAAAACATCGTTAATTTTGAAGCTGTTTAATAAAAGAAGATTTATAAATATATTTCTATATCATTTTATTATAGATTTCAAATCCAAATTCATTCTTAAATTCAGAGAAGCTCCTTTCTGATACATTTCTAAATTCATTTTTTTTTTCTCAAAAACGCATAAGATTAGCAGATATCTTTATTCAGAAACTATATAATCGAATGGCGTTATCCATTTTTTGATACAAGCAATTTAAGAATACTGCAAACAAATAAAATACTGTCATAATTAGCGTTTTGAATAGAATTTCCGGAAGCAATAGCAAGGGAAGTAAGAAAAACCTGCAATCATTTGAGAAACTATTATAACTCAACAAAGTTATACAAGTATTTTATTTACCAAAAATGAAAAACGCTATTCGATTCCAAATCCCTTTAATAGTTAGGTTTATCACTTTTATACTCTTACAATTTAAAATTAATCAGAAAATGTGTCAAACTTTCGCACTATTGAGAAATTAATTTAAAACTCATCAAGAAGTATATATCCAAAGACTAAGCTAACATAAGTTCTTTATCGCTGTTAATTTTAAAAATCATGTTTTCTGCCAATAATTAAGTCTAGTACCGGTCCGGCCAGTCTATATGTAGAAAAATAATGCAAGCGTGATCTCGGACCGGCATGAGTCAGCTAAAAAAATATTAAAACGGGTTACACATAATGTAATTCTCCGATGCCGATACACTGTACATTTTTATATTGATGTTGTCAAACTAGTATGGCCACATTTATACCTATTCCCGTTAAAACCATTTTCGTTGAAAATAGCTCATATTTTATCGTTCCTGCTTAAATCTTCAGAACGGGCCGGCAGGCCCGAAAATTTTTTTTTCGGCCCGGCCCGGCCCGTCTGGCCCGTTCAATTTATTTGCCGGCCCGGCCCGGCCCGTTTATGTTGTTTGTCGGCCCGGCCCGGCCCGTTGAAAAAACTATTCTAAATCTGCCGGCCCGGCCCGGCCCGGCCCGTTAGTGAATTCGAAACGATTTCGCCGGCCCGGCCCGGCCCGCGGGCCGGGCCGGGTACGGGCCACGGGCCAGGCCCGGGCCCGTGCAGACCTCTACTCTGAACAGTGGCTAATGGCTAGCTCCTAAACCGTTAGTCATAGACATACAGTTTCAATTACACAAAATTTTAAATGAGGTAAAGATATATTTTTAAAACGATTTGAGTTGATAAAAACTTTTTTACAAAAATTAAGAAATTTAAATTCTTATACGGTTCTCCGGTCTTATAAGTTATATTTAGTAAAATTTTCCTATTACACTTACAAGTAACACTTATAAGTAAAGAAAAAAAAAAAGTCACATTATTTAAGATTAAAATTGGTCGAGTATTAGCTGTTTAAGGGTATATTAAAAAAAACGCTTTTCCACCTTCAACAGCTCGAAATTTTCTGGTACAATTTCTGACACATTTTTAAAAGTAGAAACATGAAACTTACTGAGGGGATTTTTGAAGAGACGTATTAGGTGCCGTGTGATGTCATTTTACGCTCCATTCATTAGAAATTGATTTATAAACAATTATCTTCTCAATAGGACCCTTTTCTTCATTCACAGATCTCCCGCTTCGGAAAAATCGGTTTAAAATGCCGTTTTTGATTGCTTTTTTTTTTGCAGTATTTTCTGCATTTATGAAAGAATCGACAATCACGGCACCTTGTGTACTTTCTAAATAAGACAATTTGTCAGTTTGATGCATATGAAAGCAAAAATGTATTTAAAAATAAATCGGAAAATAAGCAGTTTGAATCGAAATACACCCTCAAGGTTGGAGCATACTTTTTGCTGCTAATTAGGAGTCATTTACAAATTTAGTAGAAATATAATTTCATCAGATATATTTAAAAAAAAATAGTTGAGAGTAATATTAACATTGGAATGTAAATTTTAAATGTTTAATCACTCTGAAATATAAATGCAAAATACACAATTTGTAATATACATTATATATATAACAGATTTTTTTTATAAATAAAATGAAGAAAATTAACTGCTTACAAATAGATGCGCATTTTAAAATGTAATAGATAACATTAGCATGCAAAAGTTGGGTTACGTCTTTTTTTTTTTTTACTTTCTTCTATCTTTACAAGAAGAAAGTATTGGATTCATGAAAATTTTCGACTTCCGGTTTTCGACGGATTTATACGTTTTAGAAGGTCCTGAACACGTTTTGACTATTTTTAGAAAATGTCTGTCTGTGAGTCTGTCCGTCTGTCTGTCTGTCAGTCTGTCAGTCTGTCTGTCTGTGAGTCTGTCAGTCTGTTTGTATGTGAGTCTGTCTGTATGTGACAAAAAATTTGTGGGCGCTCTATCTCAAGAACTAATGCTCGAAATTTAATAAAATTTTATATTCTGTTAGACCTTGATATGAATTAGTGCCTATTGGTTTTTGGTGAAAATTGGCCAGCAGGTGGCGCTGCTATACTACGTTTTTCATGATTTTCAAGATTGCTATATCTCAAGAACTAGTGCACAGAATTTCCCCAAACTTCAGATTCTGTGACCCTTTGATATACATAGACGCTGATTAAGTTTTGGTGTAAATTGGCCAGCAGGTGGCGCTGCTATGCCACGTTTTTCATGATTTTCATGATAGCTATATCTCAAGAACTAATGCACGCAATTTCACCAAATTCCGCGATATCTTGAGATACATAGCCGCTGATAAGGTTTTGGTGTGAACTGCCCTATAGGTGGCGCTGCTGTGCTACATTTTGCACGATTTTTGCGATAGATATATCTCAAGAACTAATGCAGAGAACTTCATCAAATTTTAGTTTCTTTTACACAAGAATATATTACATAATTAGGGGCTGATTACATTTTGGTATTAACCTTGCAACAGGTGGTACAGCTATGCTGCATTTTGCACGATTTTTCCGATAGCTATATATCAACAACCAACGCACAGAATTTCATCAAACTTCAGATTTTGTTACAAAATGACATATAACATAATTACACGATGATTACGTTTTGTTATAAATCCTTCAAATGATGGTGCTGCTGTGCTACATTTTACATGGTTCTTTTTAAACTAGCTGTATCTCAAAAACTAATGCACAGAATTTCATCAAACTTCAGATTCTTTTACACCATAACATAATTAGACGCTTTTTTACGTTTTGGCATAAATTGTCCAAGATATGGTGTTGCTGTGCTACGTTTTGCAAATTTTTTGTTATAACTATATCTCAAGAACTAATGGATGAAATTCCATCAAATTTCAGATTCTGTTAGGTCTTGACATCAATAGATGCTTATTAGGTTTTAGTATAAATTACCCAACATGCGGCACTACTAAGCTCATTTTCTCAGAATATTAATTAAATTTTGCGTTTAGGCTTTTCGGATACCAGAATCTCATTAGGCTAGGTCAAATGTTCGAGGAAATTCGATAGTGGGTAACTTTGGGGTCACCACGTTTTTTTTTTTTTTTTTTTTTTTTTTTTTTTTTTTTTTTTTTTTTTTTTTTTAATATTAAAGTGTACTTATGAGATAGAAGAAAGTTTCGGGATTGACACATCCAACTAGTTTTTTTTAGTTTTTAATAATTGAATCTTATGTATTCTGTACAGATGAATCCGAGATTGATTTTCACTTTTACCAACACGGTAAAGATTTCATTTTAAATCATAAAATTTAAAAAAAGAGAAATAGCGTAAATTTGATATTATAAAATATATGTGTATTTAACTTTTTATAATTACTTTTTGCGTATTTTTAACCTCTGAAACATAAAGGGGCCGGCATTTTTAACCATTGCGTCAGAATTTTTTGCAAATTGTAAATTTCAAATTTAAAATTGAATTCCTCAACCACCTCATAGGATCCCTTAGCTATTTAGCTGTAATAATCCCTGTAAAAGCCAAAACTCTTTATATGATTTATATATCCTCTTTGGATTTTATTCACTTCCCCCACATTTATTTTTTCCCTATCAAGATAGGCATATTGCTACAAAACTAGTTTTACAGGCAGTTTGCAAAAATGTATGCATGATGTATTCATCATTTAGAATATTATTTAATTTACCACATTTCTTTTTCATCATCAAAGTACAAAAACTAGTTTTATAGGCAGTTTTCAAAATTTTTGCATCGTTTATATATCCCTTTTGATTTTTTTTTTTACTTTTTCCGCATTTATTTTTTTACCATCATGATATGTACATTGCTACAAAACTAGTTTTACAGGCAGTTTGCAAAAATGTATGCATGACGTCATTCAAAATTTATTTCAGTTCCCCACATTTCTTTTTCATCATCTAAGTAAGTTTGATGATCAAAAACGCGCAATATACTTACTTTATCTAGAAAACTAGTTTCGTAGGTAGTTTTCAAAATATCTGCACGGCCTTATGTATTCCTTTAAAGTTTTATTCATTTTTTTCTGATTTTTTTTTTTTTCATCATGAAAGAAGGTATATTGGTACAAAACTAATTTCACAGTTTTTTTCAAAATTTATGCCAAGTCCTACATCTTCATTTGTAATTTCATTTAGCTTCCATCATTTATTTTTCTCCATCCAAAGTAGATATATTGCTGCAAAGCTAGTTTTACATTCATTTTGCAAAATAAACCATGTCTTCATTTAAAATGTATTTAATTTTTTACACTTTTTTTTTTTCACTATCAAAGTAGGTATATTGCTACAGAAGTAGTTTTACAGAAAGTTTACAAAACCTATGCATGACATTAGTATCAACTGAGAATTTTATTATAATTATTCGCATTCGTTTTTTACCATCAAAGTAAGTATATTGCTACAAATTAGTTTTATAGGCCGTTTTCAAAATCTGTGTGTGAACCATGTCCCCATTTTCTATTTTATTTCCTTTTTCCTCTTTTTTTTATTTTTATTATTATTATAATAATATTCAAATTAGGTATATTACAAAAAAACTGGCAAACACTGTAAAAAAAAATAATAATAATAAAATAAAATAAAATAAAGCTTTACATTTACGGCAAAAACTGCTCCCATCAATGTTGCCAGCAGTTTTTGCAGAAAAAATCGCTGTAAAATTAGGTGTAAATTTTATTATTACCTTTAATTTTATTGCTATTATGACAGAAAAAACTGCTGGCAACATTGCTGCCAGCAGTTTTTACCGTAAATTTAACGGTTTTTTTTTTTTTTTTTTTTTTTTTTTCTTTACAGTGCAGTCAGTTTGCAAAATATATACATGACATGTATTCACATTTAGGACTTTACGTGATTTCCTTACACTTCTTTCTCACCATCCAAGTAGGTGTATTGCTATAAAACTAGTTCTATAGACAGTTTTCAAAATCATTGCATGGTCTATGCCTCCATTTATGATTTTATTCACTTTCTCCGCATTTTTTTCGCTCTATCAATCATTTTTTTTTTTTTCAATTTATTGCGTGATTCCATAGTACACAGGATTTACTCTATTAGAAAATAAATTTGCTTGATAGTGCCTTTTTAAAAAATATATATAGTAGTATTTGATTGCAATTTCATCTTTATATATATATATAAATGTTCTGTGCGTGTGTTTGTTACTGAACTCCTCCTAAACGACTAGACCGATTTTAATGAAATTTTGTGTGTGTGTTCCAGTGGAATCGAGAATGGTTTAGATTTAAATTTCATCAAAATTGATTCAATACTTTTTTAGTAATTAGGAAAAAACTAATAGTTAGTGATTTTTTGCTAATTAAAAGTGTTGAATAAGTTCGTTTGATAGCGTGCGGACGAAATGGCCGAGCGGTCTAAGGCGCCAGGTTAAAGCTCTGGTTCTTTAAAAAAGAGATCCTGTGTTCGAACCCCCATCCTGACATACCCGTAAGATAATCTATATATTTTTTTCTGTACTATAATTTTAATTAACCGACTTCAGAAAGTAATTAATTTTAACTAAAAAGAGAAAAAAATACTTTTCTATCAAAAATTGAACCGACTTCAAGAACTACTTCAAAGTGAAAAAAAAATTCCTTACATAAATATAATAAGAAATTAAATTAAGAGCGTAGTATTTATCGTGCGTATTATTATATTTATGTACATTTATTTGATTTTTTGAAGACAGTGACAGGACAACGTCTGTCGGGTCCGCTAGTTTTCAGTATTACAGTTTATTTATACATTTGTAATTACTTTTTCATCTAAAGATGATAAATAAAAATTTTAAACGTTGAAAACATAAATAAAGTATAATTGAATTTATTAATTAATTTTAAATAAAAGATTTTAAAGCGTGAGACAAATAAGAATTCAAAAACTTAACCTGAGTCTGTACACAACTTTCCAACTGAATAAGAGTTGAGCTTGGTAACTTGCACAATCTCTGCCCACCTCTCCCCCCTCCCCCCTCATATATTATGTTATGCATATCCATGATGGGTAAGTATTACGGTGGCCTCCAACGACTAGTTTTTATATTCATTTATTACTTACCCATCATACGTAGTATAGGGTAAATCTTGCAATCGTTTTGAAAATCGAAAAAAAAAATTTTTGACGGATTTACACGTTTCAGATACTGGAGATTCTGAAAAACATATTTTTAGAAAAAAGAAAAAAAATTGCCGTCCGTCCGTCTGTGTGTCTGTCTGTAACCGCTCTATCTCCCGAACAAATTGAGATAGAGACTTGAAATTTTGTATGTACTTAATATGTAAGAATGGGACGAAGCCTATTTAATATCAGTAACCTCGATTATCCGGAACTATTTTTTTCGGACTCTCGAAAAATTCGTTCTGATGAAAGGTAGATAAAATTTTCGATTTTTTTAATTGTAAGGAGTGGACATAAGAGGCAATAAAATAACAAAAATTTTGTATAACGAACGAACTCGATCGGATTACTAGTTGCCGAGATATCTGTAATCCTGTTTTTCACATTCTTCGATTTTTCATGACCCTGTATTTCATTCAAATTTCAATACAAAGATATATTTTAATTGGAAATGAGACGCTTAATTCGACGCAGTAAATTGTGAGTTAATATGATTATTATTTTTGGAGTTATAAGGATGTTTCTTTTATGCAATCTGGTACTACTTGAGTATTTTGGCGTTTTGTATAATTTGTCGAAATGGGTTCATCAGCAATTCATTATAGAGCATTACTATGTATATTAAAAGTATTTAAATGCATGTTTAAGTTTTGTTTTGGAATTACAATGCATTTTATAAATAGTTTACACATGTTTTATTTTCATATTTTATATTATGCTTATCTATGATGGGTAAGTGTTACGGTGGCCCCCAACGACTAGTTTATGTATGTTTTAATTATTTATACGCTTAATATTTATGATTATTTTGTTTATTTTAACTTATTGAATTCATTTTAAAAAGATCTTCATCCTACTGATAAAAAGTATTTCCAAAAAATATATTTAAGCATCATGTAAATTTCCTTGCTTTAATATGAAAAAAAATCTTAGGATATTGTTATGACTATGCCTAAAACATAATGTTTTACAATATGTAAAATAGGTCAGGTTTTGTTCAAATATCATAGCATGCAAATTAATGAAAAGTTGATTTTTAATATAAATAGAAGAACATTATCAGAAAAAGTTTTTTGATCATGCGTTATGGCGTATTTATAATTTTGCTTCTTCACGTCATTTAAATATGCATTAAACATCAAATTTTTCATCATTTTTAAATAAAATTTTCTAGTTGTACACTTTTAACAAATGAGCCGTTTGAAAACCTAAAAGCGATTTTTTCCCCCTTAAATCCGATTTCTAAAAAAAAAAATTGAAAATGAGAAAGTTTTACAAGAAATGGTTGAAATTTGGGACACGAGAAAACTTTTAGTGAATTTTAAAGCCCTATTCCCAGGTATTCTTATCTCTATTCCTAAATAAACTTCTTTTTAGAGTAGATTTACGCCATCCTTAATTATGCGTCACTAACTAATTATTCACTGTGCTGTGAAGACATAATTTTCATAACGGGTTGAACAAAAAACGAGAAGAAAAAATAGAAAAAAAAAAGTTTTTTTAAAACGTAAGACGTTAA
Organism: Maratus speculifer; assembly: GCA_964019185.1. NCBI lineage: Eukaryota > Metazoa > Arthropoda > Arachnida > Araneae > Salticidae > Maratus > Maratus speculifer. The sequence goes on along the minus strand of OZ025291.1, from coordinate 315,405,495 downwards.
TATATGCAAACAACAAGAACACTCACCGAGATTAAGAAATTTTGGCAAAACAAAAATATGCATAAAAAAACAAAGGAATAAAAAAAAATCAGAAAAAAAAAATAGCAGTAAAAAATAAGAGGCGACAGCATAACTGCGCCAAAAGTAGAACAGAAACCAGGAAGCAGCGGCATTTCGAGCTAATTGTTCGAGCATCCCTCCCGCCCCCTCCCCCATCCTCGCCGAGGGGCGGCAGACGACATATTGGTGATGGGGCGGAGGAGAAATCGAACGGAAAGGAGGGTGGGATATCAACAGAGGAACATGATGGAAAGATAACGTCCTGCGAACAAAAGAATTACATTTTTTTATATATTTTTTTTATCGTCTGCTTGTTAGTGAAACGACGGGGCAGGTGCTTTGTCGTAATGACTAGAATTAAGAAGGGATTTTTTTCCTGGCATACTTTCGGTTTCGAAGAATCGTTATCATCCATTCACAAAGATAACCATCTCTTGATTTGTTGTGAAGTTAAGGAGATATTTAATGAGAGTAGAATTAGTCGGGATGCGCTTAACACTGTCATATAGCATTGGCACTTAAATATAAATAAGAATTGTCGTCAAATTGCTAAAAATTACAGCCATTTTTTTAAAATATGATTTACATCTTTGATGTCAGGAATATTTTAACTATATTTATTTATTTTTTATTATATCTGAACAATTAGCAATAAAATTAATTTAAAGTGTACTCAAATCCAAATTGTTTATTTTGTGACTCATTTTTTAATTCATTTTTGGTCTCAAACGTATTCAATTGGCTGGTTCTCTTATTTTAGAAACTAGTTAATATATTGTATTGGTCGGTGCTTTGATATAAGCAGAATATATTTTGAAAAAAAAATATCAAAAAGAGCATTTTGAACCGAATTTCCTGAATTGATAGTGTATATTAGTCCTTTTTAAAGTTTTCTTTCTTTCTTTTAATTAATAGCATTAAACAATTTTATTTTTTATTAAATTTCTTTTTTCAAATATTTATTTAATTCACAGTATAGAGCAACAACTAGCAATTAGCAATTTTACTCTCTAATAACAAAAAATATTTTTTTTAATCCATTCTCTTAACAATCGAAAATTTCAATTTCCTCAATTTTGTACTGCGTCCCCCAAAATAGTTTTTTTAAATGTATATTTCATTTTTTTTTTTTTTCAATTATTATCTAGAGTTTGAGTTTTCAAAATATTCACTCGCAAGAAAGGACAATCAAAATTGACCAAAATGTATTTCATTTTTTCACAGTGTAACAGCTTCATGCAAGGGTAATTTTTTTTATGCAAAAATTTTAAGGGTGTATTTCGATTCAAACTGCCTATTTTCCGATTTATTTTTGAATTCATTATTGCTCTCAAATACACCAAACTTTCAAAATCTCTTATTTGGAAAGTACACAAGGTGCCGTCATTGTCGATTATTTGATAAATGTAAAAAATATTGCAAAAAAAGCAATCAAAAACGGCAATTTGAACCGATTTTTCCCAAGCGGGAGATCTGCGAACGAAAAAAAGCGTCATCCTGATATGGTAATTTTTTATAAATAAAATTCTAATGAATTGAACGTAAAAAGACATCACAGGCACCTCATACGTCCCTTCAAGAATCCCCTCAGCAAGTTCCATGTTTCTACTTTTAAAAATGTGGCTGAAATTCTATCGGAAAATTTCGAGCTGTTGAAGATGGAAAAGCGTTTTTTCGAATACACCATTAAGTGCAATAAGTTTCTGTAATAGAAGATTATCCACTTACAGATTTCAGTGGACGATTACAATCAGAAAAAAAATTTATATATAGAAAAATAAAAGTCAGTGATACAGATAATATGTACTTGAAAACAAAATTCTCACAGAAAGGAGCTAAACATATTAACAGTTTAAGAATTTTATCACCACACAAACAAAATAAGTTTGGTACGTTTTCTCCGTTACTAGAATATAAGCAAAATGAACTTTCACTGTTCAGGCTGCTGGTCATTCATTTTCTGAATTTCTCAGTTATGTTAAGAGTATGGCAGTTTGACATACATTTTTTATATTCAAAATATCTCCACAGGAAATTAATATTTTTTACTTCTTTTTTCAGTGCTCTCTTTTTTAAAGGATGTCCTTTTTAATGAGTCAAATCACTGTATTAATGCCAGTGTCTTGATTGAATTTTACACCTTATTATTAAACTTAAAATATACAAATAAATAGGTGTTGCAAAAATAGATATTATTTATCTATTATTTACCTTAGATCTTTCGGATGCCCTCGCATCCATTTTCAAAGGAATTTATCTTGTTAATGTTAAAATTGGTAATGTAATTGATACAAATTTAATTCGTGATGTCAATCCATTATCTTCTTTTATATTCCTTTGAAAATGGATGCGAAGGCATCCGAAATATCTAAGGTAAATAATAAATAAATAATATCTATTTTTGCAACACCTTTTAAGTATTTATTTGTATATTTTAAGATGTCCTTTTTTTTCCTAGTTCTTAAAATATTTCTAAAATCTTTGCTTAATTTAATATTTTATGTTTTAAAAACTGACAAAATAGGAGTAAAATTTTAACACTTCATTTAAAATTAAGCTTAGCTTTTAGAGATATTTTGAAAACTAAGAAACAAATTGAGATACTTTAAAAAGAGAACATTGAAAAAAGACATTGTGCAAAAATGTTTAAAGATAGAAAATCAGTGATTTGATTTCTATCCAATGAAACTCAAACTCAGCGAGCTAGAAAAGCAAAACTGAGCAAAACTGTCTCAGTTTTGCTTTTCTAGCTCGCTGAGTCTTGCACTGATGAAGAATCTCGATAGTAGATTCGAAACAGCTGTTTGCTACATTTTCATTTTTATAATCGTTGGTTTTCCATCTTTAAACTGAAAAAAAGACGTTTAAAATATCACTTTCCTGACGAGATATTTTGAACATAAAAATATATGAAATGTCCATATACTTAACATTATGGAGGGGAATTCGGAAAATGAATGACCAGCAGTCATAATGTCTAATATTTATGCTAGAAAACATATATATATATATAGGATGGACGAGAACTCACTTGAAATAAAAGCTAATCTTTGACGGACACATACATTTATTATAACGAACGGACAAAACAAACAAATAAAAAATAAAACATCGACTCGTATTTCGTAATTTTTCTCAACAATCTTTAAAACTATCGTAACGTACGTCGTAAATTTATCTTAAAATCGTCGCTTTCAAAACGTCGTAATCATCGGTTTTTGTTTTAATCCACACCTTTAGCCGTCGTTGAAAAACATTCTATTTTCTTTCTTCTTTCACCACATCTTTCTTCTTTCACTTTCTTTCGTCACACAGCTTCGCTACTTCTCGTTTTTTATTTAATCTCGAAGCAGAGTTCCGGTAAATGAGTTGCGTAGGGAAAATACAGTCCAATTCAGGTGCAACAGAGAGTGTATCCCACTTGCGAGAGTATATCCCACATATATATCTCAAAAACAGAACTAAATGCAAATTTCCCAGAAATATAAATCAAAGAAATTCAGTATTTAACTCTTAGCACTCCGTTATCTCCGCTGCGGAGATACCATCTTTCTTTCTAAAATTTGTTTACGCACCAGTAATAAAAGAAAATAAAATTTTCCTTATTTAATCAGAGAATTTTTGAAATTGTCTACTTCAAGCAAAGTTCTTTTTAAAAAGTGGTGCTAATCGAATAAAATTTGCGTCAGAGTCACCGGAGTCCGAAGGGGTGGTGTGAATGTTAAAATAAATTAAAACCATTAGATTGAAACTGAACCAGTAAAATCATGGATGTCATTCAACATAGACTATAATTTGTGACTGGAAATAAAAAAAATCAAGTAAATCATTTAAATATTCTTTCAAACATTTTTGATTGTGTTCTATTTTCTGTATGAAGTTCGAATAATTTCGATTCTTCTTAGCTGCTTTGTAGGAAACGGAGTTAAAACATTGTAAATCCATAATGAGTAGTTAATTTGTATGCAACAAGTTTCGTTAGAATTTCAAATAATCGACTTGAATAGCTTGTGATTGCATTTTAAATAAATTTTTGTTCGTATCAAATTTAACTGTGCTCTTATCAAGAAATTATGCAACCGAACTCTTTTCTGCTTTTTGGTAAAGATTTTTCAGACAGTGCTGCCAAATGATGCATTTTATAGAGAATTTTCGGTTCCGCTAGCTTAGGAAAGTGGGGGGAGGGGGTGAAACCACCATTTTGAGAAAATAATCGCTTATAATTTAAAATGTTATTCATCTATAGGAATATGAAAAAAGAAAAAAAAGGTTTGATTGCAAATCACTTCAACAATCATGGATGAAAGTGTCGTGATCTTTTACGTATAACTAGTCGTTGGGGGCCACCGTAATACTTACCCATCATGGATATGTACTCTCTTAAAAAAAATCAGCGATTTTCACTCAAAAGGAGTGAATTTTCACTCCTTTCCAGTGTCGAAGATGCACTTATCCTATAGGAGTGAATTTCACCCTTACTGCGGAGTGAATATTTTCACTCCTTTTTGAGAAGCCCTTCCACTCCTTTTTGAGGAGCAATTTTCACTCCTTTTTTGACTAAATTAGTATATAAAAAGAGTGACGGTACTCCTTTTTGATAAGTTGTGTTTTCACTCCTATTATGATTAAATTAGTATGTAAAAGGAGTGACTACACTCCTTTTTGATAAGTTGTTTTTTCACTCATATTTTGACTAAATTAGTATGTAAAAAGAGTGACTGCACTCCTCTTTGATAAGTTGTTTTTTCACTCCTATTTTGACTAAATTAGTATGTAAAAAGAGTGACAGTACTCCTTTTTGAAAAGTTTTTTTTTTTTTCATTCCTATTTTGACAAAATTAGTATGTAAAAAGAGTGACTGCACTCCTTTTTGATAGGTCCATCTTTTTCACTTTTTTTTTTGATTGAATTTGATTGTATTGATTGAATATATAGACAAAATGAACGATTCACTCTTATTTTGAGAAATTCTTTTTTGTTTTACTTATTTATAGCTTACTATGTTTGTAATAGAGGGGGGTTTACTCTTTGTTTTCAAAAGTAATTTATATGTGAAATAATTTTAAATATTTCAGTTTTTATGATTTAATATTATAATTAACTTTAATTCTATATTTTAATACAGATAAATAACAGAAAGTATTTACATATTAGCGCCGTCGCAGCAGAACTTGTGCTAATGCGCCAATAAAGAGCAATGTTGTTCTTCGGACGTGAACAAAAATAATGGCGTCAAAAATGAGCAAAAAAAGAAAGGCACTAAAAAGCACTAAAGATTTCGTCAAAAATCAACAAAAAACAAAGCAAAGATAACTGCGGTGGCTTTAATACGCAAGTACCTAACAGAATTAAAGAGAAATTTTATAACAAATTTAATAAATTTCTATGTCTTACTTTCTACAATTGATTAATTATTTATGTAACATATTTACTAAAATCAGGAATGATTTTTTTCAAAACTAGCTTTGTTAAAGTTTTCCTTCTTGTTTTAAAGTAATATGTCTGGATCAAATTAATATCTTTCACTCGACTTAATTTTATATTCACCTTAGTTTTGTATTTTACTACACATAAATAACAAAATTTGAGTAGTAAATTCGTAAATTTTTAACATTAGAAAAAAAAATCCTTCTACATGTAACATAAAATGTAATTGTTGATATTTTCCAAAAATAGGTTTATAGTACAATGCTGGTATTGTAGATTTAATATTCATTCTAATCATGCTTTGAAATCTGCAATTCCACTTAATAATTTCAGATATTGTGTCCTAGGTCTTTGGATTGATATCTTGACACGACTATTTCTAATCAATAACTTAAAAATATATTTGTTAGAAAATACATATTTGTAATGTTCAATAATAACGAGAAACTTATAAAATAAATAAATTATGACTGTAATCTCTTAATCAGAGATGGAATTTCCGACTTTTTACATACCTGTATAATCCTAAAGAAAATGTTATTTTATTTAATCAGAACATTTTGGCGATTTAATGGAACAAAATTTTGTTTAAGGTTATGATGGTATTCAAAAAATGAAAATCTCATCTCATCTCTGATATTATAGAATCAGTCATTATTTGTAACCCTTTTTTTTTTTTTTTTTGTCTTGTAATGATGCAAAGGTTATGTTCTACAGTGAATGATTTGTTTTTTAAACAAAATGGATAAGAGTTTGAAGTTTATTAAAAGAATATTTAATTCGCATCAAAACACTAGCTCACTAATGTTAATGACAGAATTTCTTTTAAAATACCATTTGCATTTCAATGTTTTTAAATACTTTTTTCTTCTTGATATTGGATAGCTGAGGCTGATCTCTACAAAGTTCATTCTTTACTTCATCGATTTTTTTTGCAGGTTTATTAAGAGGTTACTTTAATTTTCAAAACTCATTTTGAAAATGAAAGCATCCTCATACAAAATAAATTGGAAAAAAAAATATTTGAGATTTAGGTTGGTTATCTTAAATTTGGAAGAAAAAAAAAGAGGTTTTTAAAAATATGGAAATACAAACAATATATTTAAAAGGAATTTTCTCATATAACAATCACGAGTAAGTGAATGTTTTTGCATAAGTGAAGTAGACTCGTAAGTTTATGATATTGCATATAAACATATGAGAGGACTGTATAGACATAATTTTTTTTCCATAAAAAAATTCTGTCTTTGCATTTTTTTTAATTACTACTTTAAGTCATTGCACTGTGTATTTAAACATGTAAACAAAAAAAAAAATCTTTGTAAAACTGCAAGTGCACTTTAGTAAAACATATATCAGAAACTGAAGAAAAATGATTAAATGTAGTTGACGGCTGACTTTTTTTTTATCTTTTTAATTACTAACCTTATTCTAATTTTTCAAAAAAAACATTGGATAAAATAATAATGGAAAAGTGCACCTTCCCTCCCCAATAACTGAAAAAAAAAAGAAGAAATGTTTGTTAATATTTACCTTTAGAGAGAATTAATGTGATAAACCTTCAGAATTGAAAGAACGCACATTAGCTAAAATAAAATTTATTACTTAAGTACATGTGGTCAGAAATGAAACCCAAGCCTACCAATAGAGGTTATAATAGAATGCAGTAAAATATATGTTTGCTTTAAAGTATTGATTTGCTTGTTTTTCTTTTTAGTGCCTTTAATAACAAACAATCAAACACAAGAAACATAATATATTTCATCAAGTTTAATTTGTAAAAAATTATTGAGTATGTTAGAAGATGTTTCACACAAGAGAAAAACTCCTGTCAAACTATCATCCTAAGGTTAGGTGTTCAAAAGAATCACCACACTTCTGTGTGCTTCTTAAAATAAATTGTAAATAAAATTTATTTATATTCATTTTACTTTAATAATTAAAAACCTTCAATTTTAAATGAAATCAGCATATTAACAGAACACCCATTTTATCATAATAAATATATTTTAGTGCTTGTCTTCCACTATTCATGGTATGATTAGTCTTTCAGTTTGATACATTCCATCAATCCAGAAAGCTTGCTGCATCACCTCAAAAAAGTTCTCTATATAGAAGTAAATTCATATTAACTTTACATCTAGTTACAACCTTCATTTTACTCTGCTAGTGCTGTGATATTAATCTTTTGACATTTGTATGTGCATTTCTAAGTTTATGCACACCATTTTATCGTGTGTTAACACATTGGTACTATATTAGGCAGTTCTAGTAAGACTAGGGTTCACTGTCATAGGATCTTAGTATCCTACTAACTTAGTCACTGTGTAACACATAAAACATTCAATTCTTTCGATGATTTTTAACGAATTTGACAAATGCAAGTCAGCCATCTCAAGGAGGCAAAGTATTAAGCATCACAGCCAATACTTTAAAACTATCAGTGCAAAGCAAATCGAAATATTTATACTTACTCATTTGAATATACAGTACTAAAAAAAAAAAAAAAAAAAAAAAAAAAAAAAAAAAAAAAAAAAATAAATATATTTAAAATGAATCACATAAGAATTAAAACAATATTTTATTTTCTATACATATTATAAAACATTTAAGTGCTTGCATCCATGGCTTTCAAAATAATGTTCAGATTCCCCACTGAGCTGCAGGGCCATTAATAACTTTGTAAATCATAAAATTAAAAAACTCGACAACTTGATAAACTTGACAGTAAATATATAATGGCTTTTAATACAAAAAAGTCAAAAGTCTTTAAGCCGCGTTTCTCTACTTCAACTGATTCTTGATTGAGGATCAGGAAAACATTCATCACCCGTACACAAGAAGTACAGCAGCTTTTCTTCAATTTCTTGAATTGCTTCTTCCAAAGAGTCATTGGTCTTCTGCAAATATAAAAATAAAATTAATAATCATTTATATTTTAACAAAAAATTAAAATACAAGAATAAATTATTTTTTAAATATTGACTATGGTGTATTTGAAAAATATTACTTCTTCATCATAACAGGAAATCTCATGTATAAAAGTATATTTTTAATTTGGTTAGCTTAGTTTTTACAGTAAAACAGTTTATATGTTATTTTTCAATATAATACTTCAATATTAATTCATAGAAAAGACCTCATTTTACCTGAACCATTCCTTTATAAATCAATCAGATATCGGAAAAATCTTTCTTTCAGTAACATTATTCTATTAATTTTTTTAATAACTAACTTTGATAACTTTAATAAAAATATCTATCTACCCTATTAAAAAAGTTTTTTTTTCTTTTTTATCTGTAAAGGAAGACCTTGCTGTACTCCTATAGAAAATGGGTTTAGGTGAAACTGCCTGATTTTTGTGTTTTTGCTGTGAATACAGAATATCCCCCATTTCTCTTTTTTATGATACTGTTATATGAAGAAAATTTAGATGAAAATATCTGAAATTAACAATATTGTAAATTTTGATATCCTGAACAATCCAAATTTTACAGTCCATAGCATTTTAACATATATCAATTTCAGACCATTTTCAGGTGAACCTATTTTTCATGGAGTACTTCTGGCAGGATGGTCACAAATATTGTATTTAAAAATTCTCTAATAATTCCAGGTTAACTTTAAAATAATGACATTTTCATATATAATTGCTTTAACAACTACATGTTGTCAATTTTTTTAAAAATATTCATAAACTTTTAATAAGTTTATACATAAAATTATTTACACAAGTTTTTACATAGTTAATCAAAAATGCGTTATACTGTACAATGTAAGAATACTGTGTTAACAAAATTATATCTAGTGAGGAGCTGAATGAAAATTTACTGTGTATAACGGTAATGACAATAAGGGCAAACTTCAAATAAGAATAATTGATATTTGCTTATTACCTCATTGCAGAACTGCTGGCTCTGAAAACCAGTCCTTTTAAACTGCTTGGCATTTTTTGATTTAAACTGATAAATAGTGGTGGAGAAATGCGAAAAATTGTGATAAAAGAATATCTGTTAAAAAAGAAAACTGGTTGGATGACTCCAAATTAGCAATTATAACTGCAATGTTCATGTATAGCTAGTCTGATAAATTAACATCAATAAAATGAGGGAAAAGACAATTGATTGAAAGTTATTGATTGACGTAATTATCTTAGAAGTTTGTCTATCTAATTTTATAACAAGGAAATGTAAAACAGATTGAGCACCCCCCTCCTTGAAAAAAGAAGTTGCAAAGATTGGTGAAAGTTTCTTTTGAACCCTTAAAGGGAAGTGATCCCACTTAATGTTTATTCTAAAATGCCACATTCACATTAAAATTTCAAAATAAAAGCTTGCTTTGATAAGTCACATGAAAAAAAAAAAGCTTTTATTTATTTGCAAATAAATTAGTTTGTAAATCCTGGTGCCATTTGTAGTGGAAGTACTTTGCACCTAAAAGGGTTAAAAATTAAAAAGCCAGTCAAATTCTTTCTCAGAAGTGGTTGCTTGCCATGAAGCTAATGAATGGTTCATACTAAAAGTTCCTGACAGAACAGATGGGTAAAATAAAAGACAGAGAATATCACTATCATTATTTCAGATTCTCGGCAGGCTTATAAAACAGACTAAATTAAATAATGCAGGATTTGAAATATCAATATAATTTTGCAGATACAGATTACAAGTCATTGAACACTTTTGGGGGTCAGCTAAATTGGGAAATAAGAAATATCGCCAAACAAAAGGTTAAGACTTAGATCAAGTAATGTTTAACTGTGTTTTTATGGTAAGAAATTCACAGAAAGGATGATTATTTCATCACTATTTTGAATGACATTAAAGATGTTTGTCCTCCAGAATAATTGCTAAAAATTTTGACTTTTTTCTTTTTGTAATTTCAAGGTTTAATATAATGTTTATAATGTGATCGTTAACATTTATTCTAATACAAATGGTTTTGGGATACAAGCGATATAACTGTACTGCAAGCTTAAAGTTTGAAATTTAGATGAAAGGAATCTATATCTGCCACTTTTCATGTTATAATTAAATTTGGTGATTTTAAAGACAGGTTTAGAGATTAAAACTTTGACTATTATGTAAAACATAATTTAAATTGGATGATGATTTTAACCAAATCTTTTGTCATAAAATTTATTTATTTATTTTAACTAGATATTCTTATGTAGCTTTTTATTCTGTTCTTGATCAGGATAATGTTTGTTATTAGATAAAAGGGTTTTCTACTGTATTTCCAATAGCATAAAAGCATTAAAATTCCAAAGTATAATACATACAGTAAATATATTAAATATTGATTAATAATTGCTCATAATAATTTTTATAAAACCCTTCCTTTTATCACCTTCTTGAATTTGTGAAATATTTTTGTGTAAAACAATACGTACAGAATAACCATAAAAATATCAAATCTTTATAACAGAATCTTTGGCACTGAGAATATTCCGAAAAATATGTTAAAAAGCAGAATAATAATTTAATTTGCTTAAGAAACTTAGGCTACATTCTTGTTTTGTAATTAATGAGCAATCTTTGTTTTTGAATTTTTATATAAACAAAATTTTACCGTCAGCCTGAGCCCGAAAGCTGATATAAAAAGAGAGTCTAAGCTGGTTTCAGGCACGAACTGATCCCAAGAGCTGAGATAATTTTTTTTCTTCCCAGATTATTGCAATCGTATTGGAAATTAACATATTTTTCAATGAATTTCAAGGTTAACTAATTTTTCTGATGTTTCCATGTTAACTTTTTGACCACCCTGTTCTGGTGTCTTTTTGCAGAAAGCTTTAAAAATGTCTAGTTTTGCTCTGTGAAATACATTTTTGTGATAGATCAAATATGCAACAAATCATAGCTTCTTTTTTTTCTTAAAAAATAAAAAAAATAAGATAAAAATCTTTTAAAAAGGAAATATGAAAACTAAGCTTTGCTTGCATGTATATTTGTAAAAAATAAAGCTTGTGAATGTTAGAAAAGCTGCTCTTGGGTATACTTTACTATCTTCAAGATTCTCACAAGTTAACAAAATACAAAACATTTTTTTTTTAATCAAATGGCATTTTTGCATTTTATAACCTATTTAAAACACTTTTCAAAAATTTTAATTATGTAAATTACTATACTAAACTAAACTAAAGAAAACATACTCCAATAAATCTGACCAGAGCATCAGAAGAAAATAAAGTATCTAAGCATTGATTACCAGAAACCTGTAGAAAAAACATTTTTAGCAATAAATAGATATCAATTAAACAAACCAGAAAAGCATGTTAAGAAACTATTACAAGAAAAACATACATTAAGAAAATTGTACAGAGTAAAAGCTGGATATGTAACAAACATTTAGCCCTTTAGACAAATACTGTATGTCCTATTTTATTATTGCACACTCATTAATAAAACAAATGCTTATTATTCAGTCTAATTTTAAGTTTTTAAATATTTTGTATAAATTTATATGAATTTTGCAAATGTAAAGCCATTGTTTCAAAAGTTATTGGAATAAAATCTTTGCTGAGTTAATTAATGAATCACCCTATAGTTTATAGAACAACAGCAAAAAAATATTGCTGTTTTGTTCGACACATTTTATCATTTCTAAAAAATGAATGAATTCTTCTGACATGTATAAGAATGGTTGAAATAGTATTGAATTTTTTTAAATTGTTCAATATTACACCTTATTATACATATTACATACTTGAAAAGCTCATAGCTTAACTGTCTAATTATTTTTTTTACCATTTCTTCCAAACTTATTTTTTAAACAAAAATGTAATATTTCTAATATAAGGAATATTATTTAATACTATTAAAACAGAAGACTAACTTAAACAGATTTCTTTTCAATCATATGCAGTTTTGTTTATGCAGACTTTATTGCAATATAGCTCAGTTTAATTTATGTCTATAATTATCCCCCTCCCCCCCCGCACACACACACACACAATCTCTCATATCCGCATACATTATAAACATCTTTTTCTACTTTAGCAAAATTAAAATTTTAAATATATCAATCTGCATACATTTAACTATAAAGTATTCCATTTTTTAGTATTTTATTCCTTCCAGATAAAAATCTTTGCCTATGACATAACACAAATAAGACATAAAAGATGCAACATTTTTGTATTATCTTGAAGAAGATTTTTGTGTATTTAGAAAATTGGCCCTAGGTGGTATTAACAAGTAATATCCATTATCATTTTTTTTTTTTTTTTTTTTTTTTTTTTTTATGAAGATGAGAGTTTAAAAACTTGCTTTATCCAGAAAATCATTTTTTTTTTTTTCATTGCCAAAAAACTTTAGTTCTGGTCATTGGTTTTCATTATAAATCTTGATTTTGCGGTGCCAAAAATGCAAAATAGAGGTAATCCCCCCCCCCCTTACACAAACACAATTTATATATATATATATATATATATATATATATATATATATATATATATATGTATGTATATATATATATATATTTATATACATTTTTTTTTTCAGTGTAAATTAAAAAAAAAAAAGATTGATAGAGAAACAATCTTTTTTTAAATTTTTGGATAAGACAAGTTTTGAAATTAACGTCCTCAATACATCAATATATATATTTAAGATATTAAATTTTTATTTTTATTTAGAAAAATGAATTGACGGTTACTTTTTTTTATTACATATATATGGGTGTGTGTGTGTGTGTGTGTGTGTGTGTAAAAAAAGATTTAGAAAATTTTTTAATGTTTTAACCTATATACTCCACAATTATATTAGCTATAGAAACATATGATAAAGAAAAAGTATGTGATGAAATCTAATTCACTTTTTAATGTGCATGGATTCTATTATTTACCTTACACTTCTTGTTTTCACTGTTTGTAAACTTGTTTTAAAATAGATTTGAAATTTCCAAATTATTAGCAGCCAAATTTCATGCAGATAATTTATTATTCAACATGCAAAAAATCCCTATATATATGTATTTTTTTCTTTTTTAACAATAGTTTATTATTTAACACAGATTTTATAATTCCATATAGTATGACAAATGAACGTTTTGATTTTCCTTGTCTTCAATATAATTTCCTTACATTTTACCATGTGACAATTTTGGATTAAAATTATGTAGGTTTAAATGATATTTTATGACTTTGATAGGTTATTGTAAAAATTGCTTGACTTTTCCAGTACTTCATAATATCTCCCCCCCCCTCTCTGATTTCTAATTTTTTCATGACTATTAAATACATTGAATAACATAATCACTATGTATCTAAATTTACTGTGAAAAATATTGGATACTTTGATGTAACTGAATTCTTTTATTATTCACAGTTGTTAAATAAATAAAAAGAAACAACAATTTTAAACATTTTACCATCTGCATCGAGAGATATTCTTTCATAAATACGGAGTCCTGTTTTGTCTGGTGTATTTCATAATCCGCTGTGTATAATGTGATGAAAAAATGGCTAGAAAATCCCCAGCTGCTGAATACAATTTTTTGAATTCAGCATCAATCTGTAATAAAACAAGGGGGGGGGAATATGTTAAGCATGGATTATCATACAATTTCCAAAGCTAAAATAATCATTATTTAGCAAAATTGGCAAAAAATCTGTTTTTTTTTTTTTTCGAAAAAAAAAAACCACATTTATTTTGGTTTATACCAGTTTTTTTAAAACATCCTTCCTTATTACATATTTGTGCACATTTATTGATAAAAAAAAGACATTGTTGGAAGATAAATAATGTAACTTTATTTTAAAATAATTTATGTTAAATAATTACAGTGAATTTATGTAGAAAATTTTTAAAAAATCATATTTTAATTTAAACAGTATTAGCAAAGTATTATGTTAAAAAAAAAATAAACTGCACTATATAGTGAAGCACTGATACTCTGAAATTCTTTATAACAATCTTTTGATTACTAATAATAAACATTTGGATGCAATTTGATAAATATAATATTCTTTTCCACAGTTATTCAAATAATAAATTTTAAACACTTCTGGGGATTTTATTTTTGAGTGACAATTTGAAGTCAACATTTTTTGTCATTAAATTCAGGTGCGTAACAGGGGAAAAAAATAAGATTGTTATTATTAAAATGCTAATATCTTTTAATACTCTCTTATTCGACTTCATTTTTTCTAGGGATGGGACGAATAGTGATTTGGCCGAATAGCCGAATACCGAATATTCGGCCAAATTTTAGGCCGAATACCGAATATTCGGCCGGCCGAATAGTAAAATTTTTTTTCTAATAAAGAAAATAAATTTTTATTATATATAATTAAAAAACAGGAGCTCATTAATAATTATTACTCTTAAATGTGCTTTTAAATGTATTTTTAAATTTGAAAAACTTATTTTAACACAAAAAAAATTATGAAATTGCATTATATCCTTTATTCTAATGTACATCAAATTGATTTTTAGTAAGTCAGGATGGGAAAATATTTCCATTAAAATATGAAGAATGTACTTCACTTTTACTATCAACTGATACTTCTTGTATCCAAAATCAATAATATTCTTAATCTCTCTCTCTCTCAGAACTCACAAGGACATATTTTTTGAAATAACCTTTAATGAAGTAAATTTGATCATTTAGAATTTGTGTCCCTAGTGATAAGCAAATTTGTAAGAATGAGACTGTTCTGAAATCAGATGCCAAGCTTTAAATTACAAATTACGTTAAAGCAAAAGGTTATGCTTAAAGTAGAATGCATATGTTAACAAAATCTTTGACATTTGAATCGGCTCATACAACATTCAACTTCAATATTCCACTTATTCAACAAGCATTAAAAGGATAAACAGAAATTGATAACAACATGAATGAAGGAATATGTAAATTAAAAATATATACATAATAATGTTACATATTTAAGTCAGTAATTATGCAAATAATTATTTAAAAGTGAAAACTATAGAATGAAGAAATTATTTTGTTGAGTATTTAGAATTTATATTAAAATATTTATAAAGCCATCTTCATAAAGAAAGTTGTGTCATCTAATGTGTATCGAGTTTGACACCAGTTCTGCTTTCAGATGTACCGTTGTATTTGGAATGGTGATATATTATATTTAATTTTGAAAATAAATCTTCATTAACACACCTAGTGAATAAATGTTTTTATTTCTTACTTTATAGAAAATAAGTTATGAATTTCATAAGAGCCTTTTTTATATCTGCATGGAATTTGCAGACATTAATAAATATTGGAGAGTTTTAGAATAAGGCAGTATTTTTATATTTTGAATTGTAATATATCATTCTCTAATGATGACATTTCCCGTACAATTAAATTTCCAACTTGGGCAGCATTTTCTAGAATATCACTAACTTTTATAGGAAATACAGAAAGGCTGTATATTTTTTAGTATCTGAATAACTCTATATTTTGTAAGTAAGAGTGAGAATGACTTCATAAATGAAGAAACCAATTTGGATTAGCGGAAAAAGATTGCAAGAATGAAATTCTTTAAATCAGAAATTTATTTGGCAAGCTATCTTTCACTATTCGGCGAGATTTTAGCAATATTCGGCAAGATATCTCTAAATATTCGGCTACAGGTATTCGGCCGAAGTATTCGGTCAACAAGCCTTCAATATTCGGCCAACCGAATATTCGGCAAAAGGGCCGAATAGGCCGAATACCGAATAGTGGCCGAATATTCGTCCCATCCCTAATTTTTTCATTTTAATTCTTCAAGATAATTTCCCCAATGAAAAAGAATTTCTTTTACAGCTTCAGCAAAATCTTAAACATCATCATTTTATGTTATTAATTGCATTAAACAATCTGAATTTTTTTTAAAAATAAAATATTTTATACTAAATATTGAATTTTTAAAATCTATTTTATCTGTGATCAATTCACATATTTGAAGCTTTTTTTTTTAGAGCAATATAGATATGTTCACCAACACATACTGATTTCAATACAAACATAAAAAAAAAACCATAAATGACTTAAATTCACTGTATCCAGAGCTTATTGCTGAAATAAAGTGTTAAAAGTAGAAATTATTTATATCCAATGATCTGAAACATATAAAGAGAAAATGTCAATAAATTTCTTCTAAAAAAAAAAAAAACTTTTTTTTGTTTTTTTTTTAGAAAAAGAAAACCAGTTGGTTTAAACCACTTGATTTAATGTACTGTGAGTAACTATCAAGTCTGCCTTTTAATAACATATTATGGCATAGACGGAAATGTTTTTTCAATTGGCCAATGCTTTTTCCCCCAACGTGAATGCAACAATTAAAGGATTCCATTATGTAGATGATAGTCAAATAGAACAATCTGAAATTAATAAAACTACATAAGATAAAAGGTTTTAAGATAATATCAAATAAAATTAAACAAAGTTTTTTTTTCTTATCTTTGATATGATACTTTCATAATAAGAAATAATAGTCTCTGCTTATTGAAATTCAAATTTATTTTTCTTTATTAAGTAAATTTCACTTTTCTATTAAATTTTCTCATAAATTCATCATAGAAGCATAACTAGAAATCTGGTACCCTTGGCTCTTATTCAGTAAACATATGAAAATAAATGCCACAGATAAAACAACTTTCAGTCAAAACAAGTTTTTAAAATTTTTAATGTAACAGACGTTTTAAAAAACACTAAAAAAATGAAACAATACATATTTCACATTGGAAAAGAAAACAGAAGTTTGTAAAATATTAGGAAATATACGCCAAAAAAAATGGGGGCAAAAAATGTTTTTGATGCCATATCTATTACACATATTTTCTCACGTGATGAAGTACTGAGTTGTCATTCCCCCCCCCCCCCCACACACACACACACACACACCGTTAGTTAGTGATTACTTTTTCAATTTTGGTTGCAATGGTTTTCTCCTTTTTTTAAAATATACATATTATTTTTCTTTCACAAATTTGAAAAGAACTATCTCGTAGGTTTAAGGTTAGTCACTTAGCTTCTTTGCATTTCATAAAAAATAAATTTTTGTATTAGTGGTGCACCGAGTAGTTGTGTAGTAGGAAAAAAATCACCGATGTGTGCATAATGTGAGCTTAGGTGTACATATATATAAATATACATGTGTACAGAATTGATACATAATAAGAACAATTATTAATCAATATAAAATTACTACAAATTATTTAACCCTCTAATTTATTCCAACCATTGAAATCTGTCTATCAAAAAGAAAAATGTTTATTGGTTACTGTAACAATTCATTGAATAATGCAAAACATTTCATATTTATTTTGTAACTGTGTGTTCCTCATTTTCTTTTGATTAAAAAAATTGTATTGACTTTGCAGTTTCTTTTCATTTTTCATGTGTACAGATTAAATTATGTTTATTTTAAATTTATTATTTTTTAAACATTTCAATAAAAAAAAAAAAAAATAAAAAAAAATAAAAAAAAACTTTTAAGATTATGTGCAACTTTGTAAAAAAATTCTTATGTGCACCTTCAACAACTGTTTATTCTGAATGCATACTTTCAGAGGCATTATAAATGCATAGTAGCAAAAGAAATGCCCTGTTTATTGATAATATAGAACGTTTGGTGTTTTTGCATCAAAATTTGAAATATAATAAATTTTATTATTAATGTTTTATTGCATTTATTGTATTTTCAGTTTCTTTATCCAAAATTTGAAAAGAACTATCTCGTAGGTTTAAGGTTAGTCACTTAGCTTCTTTGCATTTCATAAAAAATAAATTTTTGTATTAGTGGTGCACCGAGTAGTTGTGTAGTAAGGAAAAAAAAAATCACCGATGTGTGATTGTGTGTTTATGTTTTCCTATACATAAAAAAAGTATTTATTTTTATTTGTATAAATGTGAAAAAAAATTTTAATGTGGAGTTATTTTATGAGGGTTTTTGCTCTTAACTTTTTCTATATTTTGCGGACATATTGATAATTACCAGAGTAAATAGTTTTATGAATTACTGCATATTTTATACATTGATATTCAAATAACTTTTTACAGATCAGTTATAAATTCATATGCAAAAAACATTAAATTGTTACAATTACCGAGTATTGGTTGAGTACTGGGTATTTACCGTGTACTCAGTACGGCTCTATTTTGTATAAAATAACAAAATCTTCATTTGGCACCCTTTCACATTTCGTTTTGGTGCTCAAGGCATATATGCCCCCTCTGCATCCCCTTAGATCCTACTGATTGAAATCTTGGATGTTTTGATGTATTTCTATTATTTACAATAAAATTTAATTTAATAGCGTGAAATGACACTATGAGAATGGTTAAATACTGTTGATAGATTTTAATTTATATTCCAGTTCCTAGTTATATATATATAAAACAGAATAGATGTGCCAGTAAAGGACACCCTTAAGGAATTTCTTTTAAAAATAATTTTTTTATTTAATAGTTATAATTCAATTTTAACAGAAATATATCAAAACATCCAAAAGCCCAGTAATGGACACCCTATAAAAGTTTATATTGTAATTGTGTTTATGGCTGTATTTAGGATCACAATTTAATGAAAGCATACTCGTGAAATAAAATGGTTATTTCAAATAAATTTAACAATTAGGATACTAGTACCTAGTAAAATATTTGTATAATCATTTACTGTTTATATCAATTATTATAATTATCAGATGGATATTTCAGTTAATTTAGATGAAGAGTTTAAAATACTAAATATCAAGAAATTACAACTATCAAATTATTGAGACTGCATGGGATTCAAAAAGCAAAAATGTTTTTTGAGTATTAGTATAGTTTCATCTCACTATTTTTAACAATTAAACTTCCTGAGAATACTTGATGTATTATTTTACTTATAATAATTAATATTAGAAACATAAAAGAAATAATGCTGTGAGTTGGATATTTTAAACAGGATTGGCAAGGTTTAAACCAATTAATTTTAACCACAATTTAAACTAAGTGTTTTTTTTTTCTTTTTAAGAAGAAACTAATGACACTCCTTTTTTTCATTATAATTTAAGTGTTTCAGATTATTGACTATAAATAGTTTCTTCTTGACATATTGCTCTAAAGCAAAACATGAATTTATTAGATATAAAAAAGAATAAAAATATTCAATATTTAGTATTTAAATATTTTCATTTTATAAGAATGCAAATTATTTATAACAATTAATAACATAACACGATAATCTTTCAAATTTTAGACAAACTGTTAAATATATATGTATATATATTGATTCAGGAGATTACTTTTGAGAATTAAAATCAAAACATGAAGTTGAATAAGAGACTTTTAAAAAATTGGGTTCTAGTTATAGCATTTTAATAATACTAATCTTTTTTTTTTTTTTTTTCTGTTGTCTGCAGAATTTAATGATAAAAAATGTTCACTTTGTATTATCACTCAAAAAGCAAAACCTTGAGCAGTATGTGAAATTTATTTTTGAATAACTCTGGGGGAAAAAATCATCAAATATTTATAATTAGTAATTAAATGTTTATTTATAAAGGCTTTCAAAGTATAATCAATGTTCCACATTATAGAGCAATTTATTCTTTGAACATAAAATAATTACTAATGCTGTTTAAATTAAGATATGAATATTTTAATTTTTTTACATAAATTGACAATAATTATTTAATTAAAAAAATTTTTCAAATGAAGTTATGCTGCTTATTTATCCAACAATATCTATTTTTATCAATAAATATACAGTGAGATAAGAAAAAATGTTTTTAAAAAATCTGGTTTAAACAAACTAAAAAAAATTTTTTTTTTTTTTTCAATTTAATTGTAAATACTTAAAAATAAATAAATAAATAAATAAAACTGAAAATAAAATTAGAACTGATGTTTGAGGTTACTGATATGCAGATTTACTAGATTCACAATTATTATGATTTTCATTATTATATTATTATTATTATTATTATTATTATTATTATTATTATTATTATTATTTTGGATTAAATAAGGAAGCATTTAAGACAGAAAATACATTTTTAATCACACTGCTGTAATGTCAGACAAAATTTGGGAGTTGAAAATATGGAGGGGGGGGGAGGCAACTTATACAAAAATCGGTTTATTTATAAGTATATACTGCAATTGTTTTTATTGAAAAGGAGAGGAATAAAGCCCTATAAGCCTCTATTTAGCTTTGCCTTTAATAAATGTTTTCGGCTTCTGAATGATTTGATTGCCAGATTATAAAATTTACAAGGCAGAGTTACATTCATTATAATAATAATAATTAAAATGAATTAAACATTGAAATTTTATTAACCACATTAAAATAACTTAAAATCAGCTAATTGTAAATTGTTGGTGTTATTACATTTTGTTAAAAAATTAAGTTTGAATATTTAGATTTTCAATTAAGTAAAAATATTTTTCGCACTATAAACATTTTTGAAAGTATCTACATGGGGTGTCCATTATTAAAAAATGATTTTTTTTTTTTTAATGACATAAAATAATGCATTAACTGATATAAAACAAATCGATATTATTAATTACACAAAATAATGTAAGTGTGGCTGGGTCTTTAAATAATAAAAAGGCAAAAGGACATAATTTTCAGATCCTAGATGTCTTTCAAGAGGGTTGGACAAAAACCGGTCTCAAATTTCCGACCCGTGTAAATCTAACATTTAGCTTTTTTTTTTTTTTCTTGTTCTTTTAATTGAAGGGAATAAAAATATATTCATATTGTCTAGTAATTCGTATGCAACTTATATAGGAGATCATTTTTTATGTAAAGATAATAAAGGATACAAAAGTTGAAAATTTAGTATTATGTACGACCCCGGAGGGGCCGGTGATGTTTAAAAACAGAAAAAAGTAATTTTGTTACATGTGAGATTACATACTACATTGAGAACAAGAAAGTTCACTACTAGAAAGTTATTAAAGAGACCGAAAACAAGTACTTACCAAATAGTTTTTGGGCATCTTCATTCGCAATTCCATTGGCGATCAGCATCTGTTGCATTAATGAAAATTAAACACGGGTATAGCGTAATACAAAAAAATAAAACATCCATCAAGCGCCATGTCAGTCTTCGTTGCATAGCAAGCAGCAGATAACGAATCCCGCCAAAACAACCGAACGTCATGTGACCAGATTGCAACCAATGAACGTTCATCTCGGATAGTTCCGTTTGACTACGTCAAAAAACTTCCGGTTTTCATTTAAAAAGGAGCGTAAAAGGAGTTCGCTACTATAAACATGATTTAAAAGACCAGTTTTTTTCGAAAAGCGTACTTTTTTGATAAAACTGCCGCTCTGAAGGAATGATTGTCCTGCCAAGAGATTTCGCTCCTTTGTTGACTGAGGAATTCACTCTTTTGATTTAAGAGTGATATGAAAATAAAACACGTGAAACTATTTATACAATGCATTGCAATTCATAAACAAAATTTAATATTGTTAATATACATAGTAGTGCTATATTAAAGAACTGCTGATGTGCCAATTTCGACAAATTATATAAAACGCCAAACTACTCAAGTAGTACCGAACTGCGTAAAAGAAACATCCTTATAACTCCAAAAATAATAATTCTATTAACTAACAATTAACTGCGTCGGATTAAGCGTCTAATTTCCAATTAAAATATACTTCTGAATTGAAATTTGAATGAAATACAGGGTCATGAAAAATCGAAGAATGTGGAAAACAAGATTACACATATCTCGGCAACTAATAATCCGATCGACTTCGTTTTACATGCAAAATGTGTGTTATTTTATTGCATTTTACGTCCATTCCTTAAAACAAAAAAATTCGAAAATTTTTATATACCTTTCATCAGAACGAATTGTTCGAGAGTCCGAAAAATATAATTCCGGATAATCGAGGTTGCTGATATTAAGTAGGGTTCGTCCCATTCTTACATACTAACTACATACAAAATTTCAAGTCACTATCTCAATTTGTTCGGGAGATAGAGCGTTTACAGACAGACAGACGGACGGCAAAAAAAAATTTCTAAAAATATATTTTTCGGAATCTCCACTATCTAAAACGTGTAAATCCGTCAAAAAAATTTTTTCGATTTTCAAAACGATTGCAAGACTTACCCTATACTACGTATGATGGGTAAGTAAAAACGAGTTTTGAATGAAACAATCAAAATTTTGCATTGTTGAAGGAGCAACAGATTTTTTTTTTTTTTTTTTTTTTTTTTTTTTTCAAGACTATGTGTGAAAATCTCAAATAGCAATTCACACCTACAAGGATAATTTATTTGTTAGTATTTAATATTATTTTAGTAGAAGTGAGAACCATAATCTTGCATACTACTTCAAATGCATTGAAGAAATCAAAAAAGAGAAATGAGATCAAAAGCAAGCCTGTTTAAAGTGGTTCCGGCGTCTCATCAAGACGTCTGGATTAAAATTTTAGACAGCAGTCAGGTTCATATCATGCGCTGATATTTTTCTCTCTCCCTTCCACTATTTACATGCTCTTTTAGTCAAGTGTCTAGTCTAGACTTAGGCTAGGCTGAGCAAAAAAAATCCAAAAATATTGTTTTGATCACGAAATATATTTTATTTCACGTGCAAGAAAATTTTAACGATTTTGAATCCAAACAGATTGTTGTATTTCGCCACTCAAATTAAATTCACTATAGCTAATAAAATCATTGAATCAACACGCAATTTAATTTGTAAAAAAAACGATTTTAATGGAAAAAAATAGATTGTATACAATTAAAGTAATCACATCAGTTCTCCACAAATCAAAATCCTGGCTTTTTCATATAACCTGCTACGTGGTTACAGAAAAAACTAATTGTTCATACTGAACTCCTCAGAACTACCAGCTTGTAGCTTTCTCAAGTACTCGCTAACTTTTTGTCTTCAACTTTTCATGCTAGCGGGATCTTGACCAAACTCGTATTCCCCTTCGACATACGTCTCAAAATGGGGAAAAACTCATTGTGAAAAATTCCTACTTCGCCTGATGTTATAAGCGTCAAATTTTGAATTCTAAATCAGCTTTTAGACCGCGACTATCAGAGAAAAGTTTGTCATCAGAAAGCTATCACATTAAAAGATGTACAGCTGCATATAGGAAAATGAAAAATGCACTTGCAGTGCAATGTTTATGGCCCTGATTTCCAGGGACCCCCAAATGCAGCTGAAGGTTTCTCAATTATTGTACAAAATTTGATGTAGTTTTAATATCTAATGAAATTTTACATTTCATTCTACATTCTATTATGTTCACATTGTATTTTTATAGCATTGTATATTTTTTCTGAACCATCCATTTATTATTTTGTCAAAGTGGATATTTTCTTTTACCTTTATCACTTAAAAAATGTATTATATTTTTAAATTTTGTTTAATATTTTTCCTATTATCCTCAGAAAATATGAGTATTGGTCAGCATAGCTTGCAGGCCTAATACTTTAAATAATTGTAGCTTTTGTGTTGTCAAAAATTCTTTACTAGTTCTTGCATACTTTATCATTCCAGATACATAGACTTGCATACGAAAAGATAATTAGCACCGAACAGTTTAGTTTAAAGTGTCTACTCATTAAAATTTCATAATTGTGAAATAATTATTTTAAAATAAGTTACTGAATATTAAATTTATTTTTTTAATGGATATTTTAATCTCAATAATAGCTACTTTAGTAACTATCTTTTAACATTTTTTTAATCAAATTCCCCTATAAGAATCGATGCAAGGGGGCCCCCGTAAGCATCTGTGCCCAGGGCCCCCAAATTTGTAAATCGGTCCCTGTGCACTTGAATAGTATACTTGAGCAATGTAATAATGACTTTATGAAAAAGTTCAGAATTATTTCTGTTGTTGAGTGGCCTAAATATATTTACTACTGCGAATATCCTTTTAAATGGCATTAAAAATTTTCATCAAAAATTAAAAATTTCTCATACAGTAAAATTTACCAATATAAGGTAAAAAATCTCTTTTCTAAGGTTGCTGTATTTCAGGATTTTCTGCCAAATGTTTAATGATAAATTACATTTACTCGTATTTTTTATGAAAAAAGAAGAAAATTTTCTTTCGTGCACATTTGAGTTTAAGAGTGCATTCCAATCCAAACTACTTATTTTCTGATTTATTTTGAAATTCATTTTTTCTCTCAAACGCATCAAACAGGCAAATTCTCTTATTTAGAATCTGCTCAATGTGCCGTGATTGTTTTTTTTTTTTTTTTTTTTTTTTTTTTTTTTTATAAAAGCAGAAAATTATGCAAAAAAATGTTATCAAATTTGGTGTTTTTAACCGAATTTTCCGAAGCGGGAGATCTAGAAACGAAAAAAAATGGCATATTGCGAAAATAATTGTTTATAAATAAAATTCTAATGAATTGGGCGGAAAATGAAATCAAATGGCATCTTATGCAGCTTTTCAAATACCTCCTCATCAAGTTTCACGTTTTTACGCCTTTAAAATGAGTCTGAAAATGCAATAGAAAATTTCAAACTGTTAAGGGTGTATTCGAAAAAATGATTTTCCACCTTCAACAGCTCGAAATTTTCAGATACAATTTTGGACACATTTTTAAAAGTAGAAGCATGAAACTTGCTGAGGGGATTTTTGAAGTGACGTACAAGGTGCCGTGGGATGTAATTTTTCGCTGATTTAATTAGAATTTGATTTATAAGCAATTATTTTCTCAGCGTGACCCTTTTTTTCGTTCGCAGACCGCCCGCTTCGAAAAATCTGGTCCAAACGCCGTTTTTGACAGCATTTTTTGCAACATTTTCTGCATTTATCAAGGAATGGATAATCACGGCACCTTGTATAGTTTCTAAATAAGAGAATTCGAAAGATTGGTGCATTTAAGAGCAAAAATGAATCTAAAAATAAATCTGAAAAAAGGCAGTTTGGATTGGAATACACCTTTAAGGGTGGAAAAATATTTTTCCGAATACTCCCATAAGAATCAGAATTACTTCTGTTGTTGAGCGGCCTGGAAATCCTTACTGAAAATATTAATTTCCCAAACAGTAAAAAGATTACCTGTATAAGGTGAAAAATCTGTCTTTTCTATGGTTGCTGTATTTCATGACCTTCATCGTAATGTTTTATGATACATTCCATACACTCGTATTTTGTATGAAAAAAAGAGAAAACCTTCTTTCGAGCAGATTTGAGTTTAAAATTAAAACAAAAAATTCCGGCCACTTTAAAACTCACTTATTGATTCAAAATTCCCCTTAGATCTATCTCCCTCCCTCTACCAAAGCTCTTCTGCCTCCTCGGATTGCCTGGGGAGCGCCGTAATTCGTGATATACCCTCACCAAGTCCGGCAGGAGAGTGATCCTCGGGGATCCATTTCGAATTTTCGAGGGGAGCCTCACTGCCCTTCCAGCAGAGAATGAGGGGTTGGACTCCAGAGGGGGTCTGTTGAATCGTAAATTAACCGGAAAAGCGGGAGCCCCTGCTTTCCAGATTTATGACGCTGGAGCAGAAATTTGGGAGGACGTGGGCGCCTGCACAAGTGAAGGGAGATTCGGGAAGAATTTTCTGGCTTCCGTGCTTTCGTGAATAGGAAGAGAATGTGTGTGTGCTGTGCGATTGCTTTATCTCATTTCGTGGATATGGACCTTTGTGAAGATGACGTGCCTGATTAACTGAGAAGGGGAGCGGGCTGTTATTTTAGTTATTGCCTTTCGAAAGGACTTTTTCATGAGAGTAGTCGAGTTGTATTTGTACAGCCCGTAGATATAGGAAGGATTATACGTTCCTCATTCCAAGGCACAGTCAATAGAACACTATTTATACGTTTATCTTTCCTACAGTCATGAAATTGTCATGATAAATGCTGTCTTTACGGTTGGACCGCCGGCTTCAAAAATCAATGCCCGAACATTATCAATGCTTCGGATTATTGGTTATTACGCATTTTCCTCACTTTTCATTATAATAAAATTATATATGTATTGTGTATGTATTTTCTATTTAGGAGAATAATAAATATACACAGTGAAAACATTACATGTATTTTTTTTATTATGCAACTGTTATTACCAATAACCAATGTTATTAGTAATTGTTATTATACCAGAGATCTGTTGAATGATAAATAATCCGTGAAAGCGGGTTCTTTTCCTTTTATATGTTTTCTAGAGTTATGAATCTGAATAGACATTTTGGAAGTCTCGAGTACCTTTAAATTGAAGAGTAATTCGAGAAGAATTTTTTGGCACCTGTTCTAATTCTAGAGTATTGCGATTGATTTCGCGATTATGGACGTTTATGAAAATAACATGTCTGATTTGGGAAGAAACGGATCTGTTAGTCTGGTCATCCAGCTTTGAGACACTCGTCTTCCACAGGAACTTTTTATGGAGGTGATCGAAATGTCGATCTAATCAGTACAACTACAACTTATTATTAAAATAAATGTATATCTACTCTAAGGTAAGGATTTCCAAGCAAATTTAATCCAGTGCAGTTCTGTACTATTTTCTGGATATTCCGTGTTCTTTCATAACAGTGCAGTTGCATTTAACATTATGATATTTTATTTTTTGCCAATAACAAACAATTTTCCGAGTAACGTCGTGATTGTTTTCGAGTGTGCTTTCTGTTATGCTTATCTTCTACTTTTACTAGGAGAAAAGTAAAAAATGCATATGTAAAGTAAAATATATATATATATAAGTATTATTTATCATAACTTTCTAGACACAAACAACAAAAAAAATTTCATAATTTGCTAAATTGATTTGACAATGTTGTACTTGAAATTTGCCATTTACCAATAAGTAGTTACAACAAATGTTCTATAACTCATTGCCTTTTTAAAAATTTATTCGTGGTGGCTTATTAGGGGTAGTTCAAATATAACGAAAACAGCAAAAGCGAGGGGAGTTCAGTAGTTGCTTATTTTTGCTGACAAGGGGGAGGGTCACGAAAATGCTTATGCAATCATTACACAACGAAGTAGCTATAGTTTAACAACAAAAAGCAAAAGATCATGATTTGAATAAGCGTTCTTCGGATGTTGAACGGATTGAGAGAAAAAAAAATGGACTAAACAAAGACTGGAAACGAGGAACATCCCAGCCCACCAATACATTGAAAATGTGATAAAATACGATGCAGAAACATGGATTCAGAGATCTTGGACTTCAGACTAGAAATGCAAACGCCAAACTCATTATATTCCTGCGAATCTTGTTAAAATTTTTAGTTACATGCCTAAATAAGTTAAAGCCTGTAGTATTTCTTAAAGGGTTTTTTTTCTGTTCTTCAATACGATATATAATAATATAATAAAATTATTTTATATTCCATGAATTATTAAATCCAATAAGTAACAATATATAAAATAGATTTTTCTTTACTTTGACACTAAAAACCCTACATGTCTATTTATGTAAATTTAATAGATTAATAACGTAATTTATCACTAGCTAACTTTTTATGGGAAAACGTGTTAATGTTAGAATGCTTTAAAATTTTATGTAATGAAAGGGGAGGAGGGGTCTAGCATTTGCTTATTTTTTCCTTAGAAGGGGGAGGGAGGGGTACAAAATGACTAAAAATATACTTACGTAATATTTGAACTGCCCCTTACAAAAAAAGAGAAAAAAAGTTATATAATAAAAAAAACAAAAACTTTAAATAAAAAATAATCAAATATTTTCAGTATTCTTTCTTTATTTTCATTCCCTCAAAACGTTTGAATGTCTGAACTTCAATATGCGTGCATGTTAGATGAACAGGGTGGTATTCTGAACTTCTTTGAAGACTTTTAGATATTTTGAAATTGTTATGCAAATTTCAATTATATGAAATGTGCCTGCATTAAATTTGACTTAGAATAGCTTTAAGGCACAACATAATGGAATAAAGCTTTAAAATTTATCAAATTGTACCGCGAAATTCTTAAATTGGTTCAAATAGTTGATATTCCAACCAATTTCCAGAATTTTAATGCGATAAAACCCCATAAGCAATTTCAATCAATTTCATCATCGTCATAAGAAAAGAAAAAACAAAATATTAATATTTATAAATAAATCTATAAGGAAAAAGAAAAACAATAAAAAAAAACAGTTTTAGATATGGCAGAAATAATGTAAAGTAACCACACTGATTGAATAAAAGAGTCGTTTAAATGAAAAGTTAAAGAACCAGGAATATGAACTCGAACGGAGAAGAATTTCATCTTTCCCCATTTCAATTCCAGCCTTTCGCATGTAATCTATCTGCGACAAAATCTTTATATATATATATATATATATATATATATATATGTCCAGAAAAAAGCTGAGAGCGCAATTTTCAACGGCCTCGGGCTTTATTACTGAGCTAGGAAATCGGACCGAAACTTTCTCTTTTCGAACGTGAAATTTGAATGCTCGCTCTCCTATAATGACATTCAATAAAGGTACAAGAAATCGGAAACTCCACAGACCACGCGGAGGAAGATGGAATTCTCACATGCGCTGGCCGAGAGTGAAGGAAACACACCCTGCTCTCCCTCCCCCTCCCCTCCTCCCATCATCCACTTCGCGCAACATGCCGAAAACAAAACCTGATCCCATACGAAGAGCGAATACAAAAAAAAAAGAATCTCGATAAAAAAAAAAAGAGAAAGAAAGCAAAAACTCCGAACGCCTCGTCCTGTTTTCGAAACGCCTCGCTTCGTTCAGAAAGATTCCCCCGCTACTACTCACTCCCGTTCCGCTTTTACTCATTCTGAACGCATCCCCGTTGTTCGTCCACCCACCCTCTGTACCCTTTTCAGCGTTCGAAATCCACCCCCAGGCTATTCTCCGACTGCACTTTTCCTTCCTTCCCCTTTTGGAAGCGGCTTAATGGATCGGCAGACGAGAGAGAACGTGCAGGGGAGGCGAAAAGGGTGGTCGGCGGAGGAGAGGAGAGGAGAGAGTGTTCGGAGGGGTGAGCACCTCGCGACAACCGACCAGTGATTGCCGAGCGTCATCGACCGATGTGCGGGGTGGGGAGTTCACCTTCCGTGACTATCCCCCCCCCCTTCTCTTTCCCTTTTGGACTGTCACGTTCTGTGAGTTCTTCGGTGTTGGCGACACGCATATATCGCCTGCGGCCCTCCTCGGAATTGCAACTCGCTTTTCAGAGTTTTATATGCGGGGAGGGAATGACACACAAATTAAATATCGACGACGGGCTCTTTCCCCCGTCCCCTTCTGAACTTGTTCATTCGAAGAATAACCTGGTTCGTGCCCGCGGAGGTCTCCTCTAATGTGCTGGTGCAATACTCGATAACATTTTTTCCTCTGTTTATCGCACTTTACCTCGCTGACTCCTATTTACTCCATGGTCTCAAGCCCCTTCGCTAAGTTCAATATTAGCGTGACACTTAGGCATCGGAAATGATGATCTATGTTTTTTCTTCAGCCTCTCATCCATACAGAGTTATCCTTAATTAGAGATATATAATATTGCTATTAATTGCTGCTGTCTAATCATCAGAATCAGGAAAGATTTGAATTGAATAAACTAAATACTATAGCTCTTTCATTAAATCACGCCGAGTTACTACATCATTCTTCTTTTATACGGCTCTCAGCTCTTCCCCCCACACCTTCTACAATAAATATACATACAAAGGGAAGTACAGTTCTGACTTACTAAATCTTTGAATCTCCTCCCCTTTTATTGAGTCTTTGATTGAAAATAAATACAATGTTATTGTCAGTTTTTATACCAGGACCTTGAAATAAAATTTTGTGAATTTTTTTTAATGAAAAAGGTTGCTCAACAGAAATACTGGGTTTCAATAACTCCGTTTAGTAACAATTCCTAATTCTTTAATTCAGTTTTAGTTCTACCAATGTTTCAAACCTCCCAAAAAATAGATGCATACGCAGTACAAATTATAAGTTACAATTTCTAATTTTTATTTAAAATTTTTATTTCGAAAATTTTTTTTCACAGAAGTTTACATGCAGGATTTATCTTTTTTTTTTATAATTTTTTCATAATCTCTTGAACAAGATTTTTTTCTTATAAAATTTTCTATACAATTTTTTTGTTTCTGTTTTTTTTTTTTTTTTTTATAAGTATTTTCTTCTAAATTTCATACATGTTTCTATCGTTTTGAACGTCTATAGGGTAAAATCACCTATCATGACCCATATAGCAGTAATGGTCTATTAACTATTCTTACAATGCTAAATTCAAAACGCACAACATTTGAATCTAGCCACCACTTAGGTAATGATAAAACGATTTTTGAAGTATCAGAAGGCCGTAAAGAAATGATATCACGCTTGGAGGGGAGAGGGAGTTGTGAAATTGTGACAGGGAGGTGGGAGGGGATGAGAAGAAATGTGACATCACACATTTTAATTAAAATAAAAGCATTAAAAATAAGCGGATTAAATTTTGAAATTATTTTGAAATCAAAAAATTTTGTATTCAAAGATAAAATTTAAAGCCTAATATGTTAAATTCCATTTCAAATTCCTACTACTGTTTTCAATCGCTTTTTCATGCATATTGCATACTATGTTTTTGTTGTAAACCTTAATCCTATTTCATACAAAATAAGTATATGAATATTTTTTATTGTTATGCTCACAAATGTCATTAATATACAGGGTGTCCAGCAAATAACACCCTGATTTCAAAATTAAATTTCTCAAAAAATAAGATCGATAGTAATATGCGGTAAACGGTTTTTTCATAGGTAAGCTGTTAAAATCTTATACAGAAATTTCAAACAGTGAATATTTTGAAAAAATTGCGTTCTGATTGCATAGAATGCTTTGATTTGACATTTTTCTTGTTTTAGATTGCCTGCAGAGAAATAATTTTTCAGCTTACAGTGCAATATTTTAAAGAAATATTTAAAATAAATTTTTAATATTTCGAAATTTCAAAAATTTAATTTAAAAAAACTATGAAATATGGCACTTTAAGCCGAAAAACACATTCTCTGGCAGCAATCCAAAACAAGAAAAATGTCAAATCAAAGCATTCTTTGCAATCAGAACACAATCTTTTCAAAATATTTACCGTTCGAAACTTTTGTATAAGATTTTTACAGCTTACCTGATAAACAAACCGTTTACTGCATAACTCTACTGATCTTTGTTTTTGAGAAATTTAATTTTGAAATCAGGGTGCTATTTGTGGACACCCTGTACATAGATAAAGTGTAAAAATAAAATTTGAAATGTGATCTATAACATAGTGCTTTGTTTCTAAACTGCAAATATATGTTTATGTAACATAGTGTGACATGTGGCATGGAAGGAAGGGGGGGGGGGGTATGGGGAATAGTGATTCTTTGTGACAAAGGGGAGGGGTGAAAAATATTGTAACATCATTTAATGGATAACCACATATAACACCAAATATGAATCAATGCCTGAAGAATGGAGTGACCATTTGGATATCTCACTGGGAGTGACAGACCAAGATAAACCCATTATTAGTACCAGTTCTGGAATGAGTACAGCTGGTAATTTTTTATTTTCTAGATGAAAGTAAAATGCTCAAGGCTTTTATGCGAAGAAAATATTTTGACGATATGTTTCTGCTGCAAAGCGAGGGTGCGATTATTATGCGAGTAAACACTGTGTAAAGCTAGGGAATTCAAGTAGTTCTGGTTCGCATGGACAATTTCTATAGTGTTATACGTAATAAAATAAATAAATAAATAATAATGATAATAATAATAATAATATGGGATTATGGGTAATTTTTCTCCCTGTATCTTTTTCTGGTTTTCATTATGTTATAGAAATATGTTTTAATCACTCAGAATACCTGACATAGGTAGAGTTCATATGAAATTTAACCTAAAATTAATTGCACTTTTTCGATTTATATATAACTTATCTTCTAATTCAATAGATAATTTATTTATAAAAAAAATGGAATCGTAGTTCAATTCCAAATCACTTCCATAGATGATTCAGGTCTTTCAGTTTTATATATTCCAGTTTAAAAAAATGAATTTGTAAATGTGTCAAAACGTTTAACGTTTGTTGAGCAGAGCAGTAGCGAACAGCTTTAACGAATATTTTGTCAGTAGTGTGTAAATTTCATAAGAAGCATCGAGCGATTG
Source organism: Maratus speculifer (assembly GCA_964019185.1). NCBI lineage: Eukaryota > Metazoa > Arthropoda > Arachnida > Araneae > Salticidae > Maratus > Maratus speculifer. The sequence goes on along the minus strand of OZ025291.1, from coordinate 315,372,972 downwards.
TTTGTCCTCCGAACCATAAGCAAGTCAGTCGCCAGCACAGTTTTCCAGTCAGCGTTTAGGATAGCATATTAGATTATTATGAAAGTTTTAGACTTAATTTTCTGTAGCTTGAAAAAAAATAATTTTTAAAAATAATTTTTGTAGGTTTTGTCATATGAAAACTGTACAATATTTTAAAAATAGGTAGGACAAATTCAATTCATTTATGTATTATTTATTTATTTATTTTCATTTATTTATTTATTATTTATTTATTTATTTTCATTATTTATTTATTTATTTATTTGCGCCAATACAGTAAGCTAGCGGATATCAGAAAATTAATTAAATTAAAGTGATTTTTCCTTCTATTTTTTATGCAAGATCTGTGCTCTATAAAAATTATGTATGTTAAATTTAAATTAAGTTTTTTTTTTTTTTTTTTTTTTTTTTTTTTTCTCACACAGATATTGGCAATTAAACTGAATTGAAGTTATTTTTATACCAGGACAAAATCCACTTTTTAAAATAACAGGCAAGTCAAATTTAAATTATATATAATTAACATTTCTGTAGAAATAATAAATCTACAGAAATCGTAATTATACAGAAAACGTTTTCTCCGCATTTAAAAAAAAGAACAATCCTTTTTGAATTTTGAATTTTTGGAAACTGTTAAAAAATGCATTTACATCTGGCTAGTTACCACCAAGTCAAAATAATTTTTATAACCTTCAAAATTACAAAAATATGCATTTAAGGGTGTATTTCGATTCAAACTGCTTATTTTTCGATTTATTTTTGAATTCATTATTGCTCCCAAATACACCAAACTTTCAAAATTTCTTATTTGGAAAGTACACAAGGTGCCGTAATTGTGGATTCTTTCATAAATGCAGAAAATATTGCAAAAAAAAAAAAAAAAGCAATCAAAAACCACATTTCGAACCGATTTTTCCCAAGCAGGAAATCTGGGAACGAAAAAAAGGGTCATACTAATAAGGTAATTGTTTATAAATCAAATTCTAATGAATTGAGCTAAAAAGACATCACACGGCACCTCAAACGTCCCTTCAAGAATCCCCTCAGCAAGTTTCATGTTTCTACTTTTAAAAATGTGCCTGAAATTGTATCGGAAAATTTCGAGCTGTTGATGATGGAAAAGCTTTTTTTCGAAAACACCCTTAAGAAATATTTTGCTCCTACATCCAATTGGGGTTTTGATACCAACATAAAATGCAGCCTATTGTGAAGCACTGTAAAAAAATTATGTGCACTCCGTGTCGGGGCAGCATGCTGTCACATGCATGCTACACATTAGTGTAACGTAGCAAATGTTATATCAGTTAAAGCACTCCATAAAATTGAAAGCAGCAAGATTTCCACTACTTTTATGGAGAAATGTTACATAATTTTTTTACAGTACTGTTACCATCATTTTACCAAGATCAGTAGTTCTATTAGATTAACCTGTCTACAAATAAACATTGTGGGGGACAATGTAAAAAACAACTTCGTTGTAATATTAATATAAAAAATAATATTTAAAAATACATAAAGTTAACATTGTTTTGAATTATTTTTTATAATTTAATTTAAAATAAAAACCGAAAAATAGAATTTTTTTAAAGATTTTCTCGAACACACGAAGCCCGGTCTAGATATGAAATCCACTTGAGCAAACGTCATACCACTGAAATACCTCGCCAGTGGCGTAGCTAAGGGGGGGGGGCGTCCGCCCCGGGCGCCGAGGCCTAGGGGCACCAAATTGAGAGAACTTGTTATATGTCTATATTGGGGTTGGGCGCAAAATTTCTTGCTGGCCCCGGGCGCCAAAAAACATAGCTACGCTACTGTACCTCGCACTCTATCTAAGAAAACTAATAGTTTCAATATATTTATCGCTGGCTATGTACGCTAGTTGTGATATCAAAGCTAGGCAGTTGGGGTGTAGAATCTAACCTAAAAGAGTAGCCATTTATGCCATTTACAAAGGAATGTCGCGAATACAAAAAGTATAGAATGAAGTGGATATAAATATGAGTTGTGGTTTTGACTTCTCAAAACAACTCACTGACTAATAAAGCTTTGGGCAGCACTCTCTCACAGAATACGAATGACGTATAAAATCCAACACATGCTTGTGTATTCGCAGACAACTTTTTATCCAAGCTAGCCTGGCAACAGTCTAAAATCACGGAGAATCATTTCAACTGCGATACGAGGGAAGATGTCCATATCGAGCTGTGTGAAATATAGCCGAATGTGTCGGTGTAAGAATGAAGAGAATGGCCCTAAAATCCCCCTTAAGGGTGTATTCGAAAAAACGCTTTTCCACCTTCAGCAGCTCGAAATTTTCCGATACAATTTCAGACACATTTTTAAAAGTAGAATCATGAAACTTGCTGAGGGGATTCTTGAAGGGACGTATGAGGTGCCGAGTAAAGTCTTTTTACGCTCAATTCATTAGAATTTGATTTATAAGCAATTAACTTCTCTGGAAGACCCTTTTTTTCGTTCCCTTATCTCCCACTTCGGAAAAATCGGTTCAAATTGCCGTTTTTGATTGCTTTTTTTGCAATATTTTGTACACTTATCAAAGAATTGACCTTTACGGCACCTTGTGCACTTTCTAAATAAGAGAATCTGCGAGTTTCATGTGTTTGAGAGCAAAAGTGAATTCAAAAATAAATCGGAAAACAAGCAGTTTGAATCGAAATACACCCTTAATTTTAAACTGTAAATATTAAACTGTATCATATAGTATAAAAACATTAAATGTTAGTTACTATAACCCCTGGATCATCTTATTTACATAAATAAAAAGAGTTCATTAATTAAATGTAGTATCAAACACTTTGCTTCAAATATTTGGAAGAAATAGATGTACTCAAAAATTTTAATTAATGACAGCACATAGCTATAAAATATAAAAAGTAAGTGTGGTTCAAAATGCCCGCTTTGACAGTATTTTTTAAATATATTTTGCTTTTATAAAAAAAATAGACTAATATGGCGAATTGCATGGTTTTTAAATAAGAGAACCTAACAATTGGATGAATTCGAGAACAAAAATGAATTCGAAATGAGTCAAAAAATAAGCAGTTTGAATCCTCAAGGCACTTTTTCTGTGATGCTTTTTAGATTATTTTTTACAGCAATTGATTTCTCACCTCCACGTTTAGAAACTCAATGTCTTTAACGTGCTATGCACTTATTTGTTTATGTTTTGGCTGTTGTTGCTTACATTTATTTATTTATTTTACAAAAAATATTTTGAAAACGCTATATATCTTTTGCCCAGACACAGGCTTCATTCATAATACAATGTATTTCTCAATATCTAGTCTTAAGGCTATCGGATTTGCATAAGAGACACGCAATTCAGACAAAATGCATAATTCAAGAGGCACTTTCTGCAGTCCATTTGCCACTGAACTGGAATTCGGGTTATAGGAGAGTGAAATTTTTAGAGCTTTCACGGGATGTGAAAGTAGAAGTTAAGGTTTTAAACAATAAACTTGATTGAGTGTTTTTCGAGATAACCTTTCTATAGAATGTCAGTTTGCTATGTAGAATATTAAACAGTAATTAATGTTGTTGCTCCTTGTGGTATGCAGTGTTAAAATCTAACAATTTTATACAGAAGTTATAATTTCTACTCGGAATAAAATAATATATTTTGTGAAAAATCATAAATGATTGCGTAATTAATTGATTTCTAGATTCTGGAAGTCTTTAAGATTATTTTTAGTTCATATGTTACATGATACATTTAATAAAAATTATCTGGATTAATTTTATTATTATTAATGTATAATTTTAAAGTCCATTTCAAAATCAGAAATAAAACTTTTTTTTTTCTTTTTTACACTGTTTCTTTTTATATAGGGAATTTTATTACGTCTTTTAGACCATTGAGTTATGATGAAAATCCACAAAAATATTCACAATTAAAACTATTCTAAAGTTGTATTGATGCCCTTTATCAGTAAGAATTGCAAGAAGTGTATGTATATCTGAAACATAGACACCGAAAACAAATGCCAAATTATAATCAGTGCATTCTGCTTTAAAAAAAAAAAAAAAGTTGAGTTCATATTTTAATGTTTCAATTCTGCAGAAAACATGCTTTGAACTGTGATTGTAAGGATTCATGTAAAAGTATTGCGAAATTGTATCTTGTCTGGTATAATATTAAATAACACTCGTAATATGGCGCAGAATCTATGAAACACCATTGACTTAGAAGTAGAAATATGCATTTAAAATATCGTCAAATGTTTAGAATATCCAAAGCTTTACTACTAACTAGCTATCCTGCAATTAGTGGCTGCGATTCCATGCAAAAGCACCCTATTAATGGGTTACCATTGCAATGGAAACTTTCAGTTTACATTCCAAACCTGCAGATGCATTTCGAGTATCGGAAATTTCTCTTAATATCCGTAGTTTTCCGTCCAATTTTATAGATGAATAAGCTTATTACAAACACTCATCTCATTAATATTCACCACTCAAACATTGTTAAATATACTTTTCCGCAAACCCCATCTAATGCGTTCTTTTCTCCCAAACAACTCCGGCGTCAATTTGTCACCGAGGCATTTGCAATCCCAAACACTTCAACAAACTCGATTCCGATGTTCAGAGGTCCTTGCATCTGACAATGATGTTAAGACGTTTCTTAATCTGCTCACGGTCCCATGTTCGATTACAAACTCAATCATTAATTATTCACTACTTATTCCGGAGACTTTGGAGAGAGCAGCAGCTCAAGGGAAGAACTAGAGCTAGCTATGTTCAGCACTGATTTTCCCAAGGAGAGGGGGAAAGAGTTGAGTTGCACAAAGTATGTCTTGCTTTCGAATGTCTTTTACAAAAGGAAACTCTGTGTTTTAAAGGTGTGAAATCGCGAGATAAATGTGTTGACCTGAGAGCTGTTTGAAAGATTAAAATGCAGAACTAACTTCGTTAACTCCTAATACTTTCGATTTTAAAGTGATTGATTTTATTAGAAAGGGTTACAATTGTACTGCTGTTGTTAGAATTTTCAACGAAATATACGTTATTAGGAGAGAAAGGTATATAACATAAGCGGCATATCCTCAGTTTGAATAAGAGTTTGCACCCACCTTTGTGTTATAGTCGAAGAACCGACAGCACAAAAACATAAGGTATCGAGCACAAGAAAAAAAAACCCCTTTATGTCTGCTGTAAGTGAAATGGTGCATAAACCAAAAATTAATACCACTAATGTTAACACAATTCGTAGATTTATCATTGAGTTTGCCGTACAAGCATTTTATACCTTTGATTGTGCGGCAAACACAATGTCAAACCTACGAGTCGACCACTGGTATTATTAATTTTTAGCTTATGCACTCGTACTTCATTTCCGACAGACATGGATCGTTAGATTCCACTATTTCTACTCTTCCATAAAATAAAGGCTTTTCTTTCTTGTTGTTGATACCTTAGGTTTTTGTGCTGCGTCGGCTCTTGGACAATTAAGCCTCAGAGATTTTTATTATCACGCTTTCCTAAAAATTACCCTGTCTGACAGTGGCGCAGCCAGAATTATCTTCTAGGGGGGAAGAGGGGGGGGTTCAGTTTCTGTTAAAGGTGTTTACCGGTTATTTGAATCGCCGGTTAATAGAATCAGCACTAATCAGACTATATTAGACTAATACTTAAATTGGAAGAGCATCTGTGTGGCAGGAATTCATCATTCTTTCAGCATAATACGTCTCAGAAAAGTGATTTAGTTCAACTAACCAATTTTTACTTAACTAATCCATGTAATAAGCGCTTTCACAGTTTTAACTAGATTTTTTTGCCATTTAATTGAATTCCTTTATTAAATGAAATCTGATTCAATAAAGTGGCGGAATCCGAAGTATGCCAAAACGTTTAAATATTAAGTTTGGTTTTAATTCATATAAGCAGCAATTATAGCGATCTTTCTTAGCTCTTGGAGGGGTTTTAACCCCAAAACCATCCCCTTGGCTGCGCCACTGCTGTCTGATTCATTAAAACCTACCAAGTAAAAGAAAAAAGTAAAATTCCATTTTAAACAGGTTTTTGTCTTAATGGTGTTTTCGAAAAAATACTTTTCCACCTTTAACAGCTCGAAATTTTCTGATTCAATTTCAAACGCATTTTTTAAAGTAGAAACTTGCTGAGGTGATTATTGAAGAGACGTATAATGCGCCGTGTCATGTCATTTTGTGCTCCATTCATTAAAATTTGTTTTTATAAACAACTACATTCTCAGTATGACCCTTTTATCGTTCCCAGATCTTCTGCTTCGGAAAATTCGGATCAAAAGGCCAACTTTGACTGCATTTTTTTGTAATATTTTCTGCATTTATCAAAAAATCGACAGACTTGATATTTTTAATTGTATTGTATTCTTTTCGTCGGACCATGAAAATTTTCCCTGATTTCTTTTTAGAGAAATTTTATTTTGAAAGGCTTTATGTGTTAAAAGGGAAAATTATTTGAAAATGTAAGCACATCATATGCTAACAAATTATTAAACCATTTTATTCAAAATAATAATAACATTTTAGTCAAGGCAGAAATATATTATTATTTTCCGAATATTGAGACAATAGAAAGAGTAACTTATGTGATAAATGAAGATCAGATTAGAACTCAAATATAACAAAAAATAAAATATGTTCTTAGTTGATTATTTTATTTTTCTTTTTGGCTTTGTAACTAATCTTACTTATTATATACAAATGTCAATAAGCTCATGACTTTGTATTTTTGAAAATTTGTTTGAATCTTGACGGCATTCGAAAAAAAAATGACCTTTGGAAACCAGATACAAGAAAAGATGTAAGGAAATAAAAGTTTTCAGAAATACTATGTGTAGGAACATTCCTCTCAGTCCACACAACTTTGAAGAATGTCCGTGGTAGATATAGCTGCCACCACCGATATTACTAGGTGATATCGGTCACCCACAGTGAGGTTTGTGTAAATGAAGACATACGCTGGCAAGTAACTGAATTATCAGTTTATTAAGAATATATGTACACACTAAATACGCTATTTACAAATATATACAATTACAACTCGGATATAGGTGATCCGGTTCAACATTAAATTAGATACAGTAAATATTGGCTGTGTACTATTCCAATTACACTTTCCACCTCACACTCAATACACGTTAAATTCACTTTATCGGAGCTCAACCTTGAGTCTCCCAACACAAGTATACTAGGCCTCCACTTCTTAGCCCAGAGCACTAAACACTAGGACGTCAGTGTCCTTTGCTCACCAGAAAAACCACTGTTTATGATCTTCCACACAGAGCAACCTCTAGGTCCGAAACCTAGGTACGGAATGACTTCTCTCAGACAAACATGCCCTTCTCAACTCACTGGGCCACACGAATGTCAACCCCCTCTGGAGCTTCCTCATTGGATACATTCCCCCACCCTTTCTTGCCTAGTGACATGTTGCTAATCTGCTCATCATCCGCATACTTCACTGACAGATGGACGTGCCTCTGAGCAATCTTCTCTTTCTCTTGTTCACCACCTACAAAAGGATTAGCTGGCAATTCCCCTTTCCACGAAGAAGGAATGTCACCTTGGAAATTCTGTACACAACCATACAATACGAAATATTGAAATAGAGACATAGTAGAAATTCCATTCTTTAGCCGAGGTGGCATCAGAACTTGACACTATGAAAGAGAATTACAAATTTGTTTTTCACTCTAAAATACGTTAAACTACCACGTCATTAACAGCTCTCGAAATAATAACTTCATATGAACCCGCAAAAAAGAAAAAATATGTTTTTTTTTTTTTTTTTTTTTTTTTTTTTTTTTTTTTTTTTAAGAAGATTTTTATATTATTTTCCAAATCAGTCAAAATTATTTTACGCTTTCATTCTAGAGTTCTTCATATTCTGAAACCAAAGATTCTATAGCCGAGCTGGGTAGTTGTTTCATGTTATTGTCCCAAACTTGGGTAAATATATTAAATTAGTAGAAAAAGGAGTTCTCAACAAATGTTCTATAAGAAGTTTTTTATATATATATATTTAATTAATGCTGTATTCAAAGGTATTTCCTATCCGGAAGCTTTCCCCTGTGAAAGATGGCGTTTATTACACTTGGCAAGAGGGGAAGTGAAAGCATGTGGAGAATGTTCTATGCAGGCGCAAAGAAGAATATTTGACTTGGATCGAGTGAGAGGAAGATAACGGTTCATTCAGGAATAACGCTCAGACACACAACGTTTGAAAAAAAAAAGTCTATTTGTTCGAAAACCCTGGTTAATTAACTGTGTGCGACTGTGCGAGAAAGAAGAAAGATGATAATTATATCATTCAGTAAGAAAGGTAAAGTAGACTGATTATCCGACATCCTCAGGCGACTACGAGTATAGAATAATCAAAATTATTGAAGAATACTGTTATCGATGGTTACTTAGTAAGTGTATAAATATTATAAGTAAATGTGCAGTCAATCAAACTGGATGTTGTATGTGATTGAAACTTCAAAACAGTTCTTTCGAAATAGTTTTTTTTTTATTCAGCAGCAAACAGAGATTTTATCAGTATGAATGCTGAAGCAAAACAAGGGGGGGGGGGGGAGGAATAAAATTAATACATTTGATTTTCGACAGGCATTGCGCTTTTTTTTTTTTCTTTTTTTTTATATAATTTATTTCGACGATCTTTTTTTCCTCTTCTGTTTTGATCAAAATTTTAAAACATTTCTTGTAATAAAAATCGCTTATAAAGATTTGCGCCTATACTTTTCTGTATTTAGATATATTCGCGGTACTACCGCACAGTTTTTTCTTTCTACAGAAACCTTCATGAGATACTCAGCATGAAAATATTTTAATCATTTGAGCCCTGGTAATGTAGTGGAAAAATTTCTTCTTATGGGTAAATTTCTTCAAAATTTCAACTATCACATTGGCACCAATATTTTGCAAAGAAAAAATTCAGTATACACGAAAAGTGCACAAAACTTTTTCAAATAAATATTATCAAATATTCCGGTGCCATTGTTATATTTCAGAATTAAAAATTCAGCCGTCTAACGAAAAAAGTGCATAAATGTGAAGCAAGTTATTATGGTACTGCCAAGACTATCTGTTCACAAGCTGTATTTTTTTCATTTTTTCGCTCAATTAATTAGCACTTCATTTATAAACAATTATTTTCTCAGTATGATAATTTTTTTCGTTCCCAACTCTTTGGATTCACGGAAATTCTGTTCAAAACGCCCAATTTGACAACATCTTTTGCAATATATTCTGCCTTTATCAAAAAATCGAGTAGCATGGTACATTATATAGTTTATGAACAAGAGAATTTACCAATTTGATGCATTTCAGAACAAAAATCAAATAAAAAATAAATCAGAAAATAAGAAATTTTAATTTTAATACATGTTTGACACTAGTTATACATGAACTCTTGAAGTTTCAACGTGAGGAATGCGTTATTCTAATCATTAAAGCAACTAAAAAAAGAAAAATAAATAAAATCTATGAAACTTTTTTACTTCTTAAGTTTTTTACTCTTTATTCTCTCCACTTAGCAAAAAAAATATTCAAATAATCGAAAATTTTTCCTTTCAGATTTCTTGCTAAAGTTTGAATTGTCCAAAGGAGATTTTTAAATTATAGAAAACGTTTTTAGAACAAAAATACAACCGTGCAATTTCGTTTACATATTAATTAATTTTAAAAACAAGCCTAAAAAATGTATTATAAATATACACTTTCTTAGAGTTTCCTTTTACATTCAAAGCCCTTGAAATGCTATAAATGGAAATCAAGCTGTAGGAAAATTATCATATTAAACATCATTAATATGAAGAAAATAGAGACTGATTACTTATAGTCGACAAAACATTTAACAGCTTGAAAATAGTCTTTTATAAATTGTAAGTAGTAGGAAAATAAGAGTACGGCGACAGCCGCAGGCGGGACGGCGGGACCGTCCCGCCTGCGGTGCCTCCTGCGGCTGTCCCGCCTGCGGTCCCACCACCATCCCACCGCCGCCCTCCTGCGCCCACCGTGCATCTCCCTCCACGAACGCCCCCTAGTGGAAAAAAGGAACATTCTATTATAACAGGAGAGGTGAACAACCTTCCTTATTCAAAAATATTATCAATCACATCTTAACACAGAATCATACTATATGATGAAGATTAAATTTGTATTTGAATTTTGAACAACCGTAATTTTAATGAGTATTATTAATTAAGCGAAACACTGGAAAAATCTCAGTTTTTAACCATTTTATTTAGATTTCTTCAACTACAAGATGAGATTATCAATTTAACACAAGAAAGTTAAACATATATTTGAATTTTGCTTGATAGACATCTTAATGAGTAGTATTAATTAAGTAAAAACAATGGAAAATATCAAGTTTTATAGAAAAAGACTGATTTCTTACGATTTTTATCAACTTAAGAGATAAAACTTAAACGTACATTTCAGTTTTTCAACAGCTCATATTAATGAGTATCGTTAATTAAGTAAAAAACAATGGAAAATATCAAGTTTTATAGAAAAAGACTGATTTCTTACGATTTTTATCAACTTAAAAGAGAAAACTTAAACGTTCATTTCAGTTTTTCATCAGCTATAACCTTAATGAGCATTCATAATTAAGTAAAAAACAATGGAAAATATCGATTTTTATGGAAAAAGACTGATTTCTTACGATTTTTATCAACTGCAACATCAGTGTATCGACTTACAAGTTGAAAATTAAACATGCATTCTAGTTTTTCAACAGCTATAATCTTAATGAGTATCGTTAATTAAGTAAAAAACAATGGAAAATATCAAGTTTTATAGAAAAAGACTGATTTCTTACGATTTTTTCAACTCAAACTTCAGAATATCAATTTGATAGAAAGAAATTTAAGCATGCATTCCATTTTGGACAACCATTTCCTTCATGAACATTATTAATTAAGCAAATCAACGGAAAATATTAAATTTTTAACTAATTTCTTCATATTCTTTTTTTTTTTTTTTTTTTTTTTTTTTTTTTAATATAAAATCAGAATACACAACTTAAAATTGAAATTTAAACATATTTTTTAGTTTTTGAACAGTCGTTACCTCAAAGAATTTCGATAATTGAACAATTAACAAAGGAAACTAATGATTTTTTTAACGAAAAAAAGACGAATTAAACGAATTTGGTTAACTTTTACTCTAAATGGAAATTTCATCATACTTTTATAAACTAACTAAGTAGAATTTTAATGCATAAACGAACACATTTCAATAAATACTCAACACACACACCAATTTGATAAACAACACCTGCTTCTTGTGACGTCATATTGAAACCAAAACTTATTCCTTAGAAGTCCCTCACCATGCCTTTTCACCCCCATCTCCCCCAATTTTTTACCACAGGTAGGGAAATGAACAAAGCAATAACCTCTCATTCTTGTATATTTAGAAGTCTGGGAGAAAAAAAGAGACATTTTATGCACTCCAATTTCATAACAGTTACCGCAATATCCCAAAATTTAAATTTTGGAAGACATAATCAGTATAATTAATTAAGCAAAATAATAGAAATATTATTTTTTAAGGGGTAAAGGTGAATTTAAGCGAATTTGATTAGTTTTACAATAGTCTTTTGAACTGCAACTTGGAAATATGGATTTCTAACAGAAGAATTAAACGTATATTTTAATTTTAACAACAAAAACTTAACAAGTATCATTAATTTAACAAAAATAAATATCAATTTTAAAGAAAAGACGAATTTGAATAATTTTACACTAGTATTTTGAAAAGCAACTTAGAAATATCAATACTTATACACATATTTCACTTATTCACTGTATTCAATACTATATTTAATAAATTTGGATACACTTTAAGAATTTTCTAAGCTATAATTAAATATTAGCTGTATATTTAATGTTACCCATGTTTTCAACATTAGTTCATAATCGTGAATTTTGTATTTTAAATACCATGTATTCAGGTTCAGATTATTTTCAATCTTCATTCTTGAAATCATACAGAATTTTTTAACAGAGTTTGTTTTTGAAATCATTGAAGCAACTGTATTTAATATTTTTAACACCAATTTTCTAAGATTTTCTAAGATTTTCCGATTATACATTCTTCAGAAGTACATTTCTAAATGCTACAATCACTTTACATATCGAAAAGATATCATTGAAGCAACTGTATTTAATATTTTTAATACCAATTTTCTAAGATTTTTTAACATTTTCCGGTTATACATTCCTCAAAAGTATGTATTCTAAACAATAGAAAATATTAATTTTAAGAATAAAAAGACGAATTTAAACAAATTTTATTAGTTTTACACTATTTTTTCTCACCTCCAACACGGATATATCAATTTTAACAGAAGAATTAAACGTATATTTTAGTTTTTAACAACAAAAATGTAATAAGTATCATTAATTAAACAAAAATAAATATCAATTTTCAAGAAAAGACAATTTTTTACACAAATTTTCAACTTTGAAATACATTTGCTTACATATATTGTTACAGTATATTACTAAACTTAAACTTTTTAAAAAGTTTGAATGTCTTTACAAAGGGTTCATACTTATATTTTTCACGTCTTGACTGCATTCGAAATCTTACAACAAAAGTATACTTTTATTATTATTATTATTATTATTATTATTATTGTTATTATTATTATTATTCTAGAAAACCTAAAAAATCGTTTCTTGCTGCTTTAGACACTTGACATATTAAAACTACTCTACCCATATAATTAATCAAATTAAGACATGATTCATCTTACACTTCAAAATTTCTGAATTTTTACAATACTTATTTTCATCAAACTTTATTCTTGATCCTATATATTTTAATAGCACAGAATTTTAACATCTGTTTTTATCTACTTATCAGAAAATTATTAAAACACCCAACAACATTTTCCAAATATGAATATTATCTTTACAATTTAATAATGCAAAACATACACGAATACAAAGTTTAATTTTTACAAACATTTCATATTTCAAACCAAACTATTCGAAATTTTCACAACATAAGAGCAAACATTAGACGAACTTTTTAACATTAATATTGCTTAGATCTTTTCATCATAACTTTTAACTATGATAATTATCCATTTTTAGGTTGATTGTCGAAAAACTGTAACTGAAATTACATAAACTTAATGTAAAAAACCATCTTCTCACACAATTTCTTGAAATTCAACAAAGAATTGACTTATCTACTTCAATCTCGACTCTCGATAGTATATAGATATTGCATCATTACATACTTTCAACTCTTTTCAAACGTTTATCAGAAAATCAAGTCAATCAAAGTCTAGTAGTTATCACACCTGTTCATCAGAAATATTACTATCATATGAAACAGTAAAGAAAATTAATAGATATTTAATATTTAATAACTTCATACGTGAAATTACTGCCGAATGAGAATACTAATAATCAATAAAATCAACTGTTGGACAAAAAAATAGTACAGATTACCGAAAATTCAAATCATTTTTTCTACAAAAATTACAAAAATTAACAAATTAATGACAAGTTAGAGAAATAACTAATAAAAAAATAATGAACATATTTACAAATTTATTAAAATCACTCCTTTTTCTGGATTACAAACCACAATTTCTTGAAAAATTTAACACCGAATTTGTAAGATTTTAATCCTAGTATTACGTACTCTCAATAAATATTCAAAATTAACAAAAAATATTTTTTTAGTCTCATCAATAAACAGAAATTCTATATTAAAAGAATATTTTCATAGTGGTACTTATAAAAATGAGAGTTTACAAACTGATTTTCATAATTTTATCACATTTAAACTTAATTTTTATACATAAAACATTATTTAATCAAATTTTATACTTTCTAATTCAGTAAAATTCAATACTTTTTTAGTTTTTAAACCAATACCACAATATTTAATTACATCAAACTTGATTCTTTACCTTTTATATTTCCATCTTACACAAGTGAGTTAAATACTAACTTGGAACGGGAATTGAAGTCAATTGATTCAATTCGATTTTCATCGTATACGCATTGCCCCTACGCGAAATTTCTTACTTCTATAATCATCTAATGTATTAAAACTAATCTACTCATATTTTTAATCAATTCATCAGATGTTTCATCTCGCACTTCTGAATTATCATCCACCAAATTGCTTAAAATATAAATACTATCTTTATAGTTTTAATGTAGTATACACGACTAATATTGAGTTTCCATCTATACTATTAATCAAATTATCATATGTTTCATCTTACAGTTCAACGATTTCTGAATTATCGTCCATCTAGTTGTTTAAAATATTAATAAAATATTTATAGTTTTTGATTATACATAGTATGTATGAATACAATCTTTAATTTTTAACAGTTCATATTTCAAATAACTTATTTTTGAAACCAAACTATGTGAATTTTACCACAATGCTTATCATCATACAGCGATTTGTGTTTCATACTTTTTCTAAAAATTATCAGATATGTACTCCTCAGAGGAATTTCTATCATGAATAAATGAAAAAAAATTAATTTATATTAAACGTACAACAAAATTTGATTGCAATATATATGTATTTAATAAAAATAAATAAATAAGCGATTATTTATACATTAAACCTTTACTAAATATATATTTCTTGCGTTATACAGATGTTTCAACAAGATGAACCAAAACAGCAGCAAACTTCAGAAATTAATGATCTGAATGATTCATCCCTAGCACATGTAGCGTTAATGAATAATACATATGTAAGCACTTATATGAAAAATACTAGAATTTGTATATGTAACGTAATTAGAGTAATATAAAATGATTTGTCTTACTGCCTACACTTTAACAAATACCTTTTTACCTATATTGTTGAATATAATCCTAATTGTTTGCATTTGTTTCTATTACAGATGTGTTTTATTTGCTACAAACACTTCTTATGTAAATGGAATTTGACAGAACAAACAAAAATCCATACAGGTGAAAAACCTTACACTTGGGAAGATTACCAAATGCGGTTTTCAAGAAGATGTGAATCAAAAATGCACACATCATCATATAAAGCATCGTCAGTTATATGTAAACTTAGTGAAGATATTCAAAAATTAGTCAGACGTTTGAAGAATTTAGAAATAAAGGAAGATATTTAGACTATTTATCGATCATATTTTCATAACAGTTACCACAATATCTCAAACTTAAAATTTGGAAGACATACACACAGCTGAAAAGAAATTTTGTTACCCGTGATTTTTCTAATCAGCGTGAATGTATAGATATTATTTTGCAATGTATTCTTTAAATGTTCACATAAATATTCTTTTATATACATTTATCGTTATGTTTATTTTTCTAAAACCTATTACATTAATGGGATGCATAACATTTTAAGTGAAACAACACTTTCACAACTTAAAAAATGTATAAGAACATACAAAATAAGCAGATGTATGAAAAAATATACAAGTTTACAGAATAATTTCAAAGTTTTCTAGAAATACAAACAAAAAATATTTACAATATAAAAAAATTACAAAAGTGAAAAGAAAAAACACAAATGTAAAACAAAAAAAAATCACAAAATGAAAAACTCAAAACAAAGTTTTTGAAAAAAGAAAATTTACAACAAAAACTTTTTTTACAAAAACCAAAACTTCAAAAAATATTTTTACAAATTTTTTTTTTCAAAAACATTTTTTACAAAAAATTTTTTTTTCAAAAACATTTTTTACAAATTTTTTTTTTCAAAATAAGTTTTTACAAAAGCAAAAAATAAAAAATCACAACGTTAAAAAAATGAAAAATTTTAGTTAAAAAAAGTGTAAAAAAATTGCAAAAAAAGTTGCAAAAATTTCAAAAAAAGTTATGAAAAAAGTATAAAAAATTTTGGTCTTTGTAATAGCAAATACAATGGTTTCGCCATTGCATACTGTATTACAAAGACCAAAATTTTTGGTACTTTTTTCATAACTTTTTTTGAAATTTTTGCAACTTTTTTTGCAATTTTTTTACACTTTTTTTTAACTAAAATTTTTCATTTTTTTAACGTTGTGATTTTTTATTTTTTGCTTTTGTAAAAACTTATTTTGAAAAAAAAATTTTGTAAAAAATGTTTTTGAAAAAAATTTTTTTTGTAAAAAATGTTTTTGAAAAAAAAAATTTGTAAAAATATTTTTTGAAGTTTTGGTTTTTGTAAAAAAAGTTTTTGTTGTAAATTTTCTTTTTTCAAAAACTTTGTTTTGAGTTTTTCACTTTGTGATTTTTTTTGTTTTACATTTGTGTTTTTTCTTTTCACTTTTGTAATTTTTTTATATTGTAAATATTTTTTGTTTGTATTTCTAGAAAACTTTGAAATTATTCTGTAAACTTGTATATTTTTTCATACATCTGCTTATTTTGTATGTTCTTATACATTTTTTAAGTTGTGAAAGTGTTGTTTCACTTAAAATGTTATGCATCCCATTAATGTAATAGGTTTTAGAAAAATAAACATAACGATAAATGTATGTAAAAGAATATTTATGTGAACATTTAAAGAATACATTGCAAAATAATATCTATACATTCACGCTGATTAGAAAAATCACGGGTAACAAAATTTCTTTTCAGCTGTGTGTATGTCTTCCAAATTTTAAGTTTGAGATATTGTGGTAACTGTTATGAAAATATGATGGATAAATAGTCTAAATATCTTCCTTTATTTCTAAATTCTTCAAACGTCTGACTAATTTTTGAATATCTTCACTAAGTTTACATATAACTGACGATGCTTTATATGATGATGTGTGCATTTTTGATTCACATCTTCTTGAAAACCGCATTTGGTAATCTTCCCAAGTGTAAGGTTTTTCACCTGTATGGATTTTTGTTTGTTCTGTCAAATTCCATTTACATAAGAAGTGTTTGTAGCAAATAAAACACATCTGTAATAGAAACAAATGCAAACAATTAGGATTATATTCAACAATATAGGTAAAAAGGTATTTGTTAAAGTGTAGGCAGTAAGACAAATCATTTTATATTACTCTAATTACGTTACATATACAAATTCTAGTATTTTTCATATAAGTGCTTACATATGTATTATTCATTAACGCTACATGTGCTAGGGATGAATCATTCAGATCATTAATTTCTGAAGTTTGCTGCTGTTTTGGTTCATCTTGTTGAAACATCTGTATAACGCAAGAAATATATATTTAGTAAAGGTTTAATGTATAAATAATCGCTTATTTATTTATTTTTATTAAATACATATATATTGCAATCAAATTTTGTTGTACGTTTAATATAAATTAATTTTTTTTCATTTATTCATGATAGAAATTCCTCTGAGGAGTACATATCTGATAATTTTTAGAAAAAGTATGAAACACAAATCGCTGTATGATGATAAGCATTGTGGTAAAATTCACATAGTTTGGTTTCAAAAATAAGTTATTTGAAATATGAACTGTTAAAAATTAAAGATTGTATTCATACACTGTAAAAAATTTTCCCGTTAAAAAACGGAAATACTTCTGGTAATCTAGACGCCAGTACTATTTCCCTTATTTAACGGAAATTTTTTTTCCGTAAATTGAAGGAAAACTTCCGTGATTTCTAAGACTCCCGTTTTTTAAATTCCGTTTTTTCACAAAAATTTTCCTTCATTTTACATTTTTCCGTATTTAAAAAGTTCCGTTTTGTTGCATAAAGTTTTCCTTCATTTTATATAATTCTGTATTTAAAAGTTCCGTTTTTTTTTGCATAAAGTTTTCCTTCATTTTACATAATTCTGTATTTAAAAAGGTCCGTTTTTTTGCATAAAATTTTCCTTCATTTTACATAATTCTATATTTAAAAGTTCCGTTTTTTCTCACAAAGCTTTCCTTCATTTTACATAATTCTGTATTTTAAAAGCTCCGTTTTTTGGCATAAATATTTCTTTCATTTTACACGTTTCTGTATTTAAAAGTTCCGTTTTTCAGCATACATTTTTCCTTCTTTTTACATACTTCTGCATTTAAAAAGTTCCGCTTTTTCGCATAAGTATTTTCATTTTACACATCTCTGTATTTAAAAAATTTCAGTTTTTGTCTCAAAATTATTACTTTTGATCCAGTTCCTTGAATCCATGCAAAGCATTAATAGTAGTAACTTTGATAAAATTCTCTTTTTCTGGTGACTTTCCTTTCCCCCTTTATTTATTTATTTATTATTATTATTATTATTATTTTTTTTTGAAGTTTTGCATTTCTAACCAATATATATAAAAAAAAAATGTAAGGAGTTATTTTTTATTAAAATGAATATTTTTTAAAGGATATGATCATTATATGTACTGCTCACCACCTATTTATATATATCTATTGATACTTTGTTTTTCCACATATACCTTTTTCCAACTTCGTACACAAATTTTGCTTCAAAGAGAAAAAAAAAGATTTATTCATGTAATTTTGTTTTTATCTATACTTCAATATCAAGTCAGAGTTAAATTATACAAGCATTTTTCTCCTGAGAGAGGCATATATTACTTAATCTGCAGAAAGCATATAAATAAAATTGTAATAATGCAAATTTATAGGGGTGGTGGGGGATAGAAATCAAATGAATACAGTGACCCACAATTCATGTTCTTTTACATTAAGTTGATTAATATAATGGTTAGTTAAAGTGTAAAACTTTGTATCAAACATAATCCATTTCAAACTTTAAAACTTTTTAATGTGATCCCCAAATTCCCTGCTAAATGATGCGAAATTTTCATAGAGATATTTAAATACATAGGCATAAAATTGGTAAACGTGAGTACTGAAATGGTTTAGAATAATAATTTCCCATTTTTTAAAAATAAATTACTTATTGAACATAAGCAATTAAGTCATACAATGATCCCTTTCTTACGTTGGCATGTCAGAAATGTTTGAAGATACCCACTTGTACTGTATTTTCAGAAAAATCCGCATTTACCAAAATATGGAAAGATTTAATTACCCAATTTCTGAATAAAACAATAGTTAATCATGCATACAATAAAGAGTACAGAAATGTATCAGAAAGCATCCCCTGTTGATTTAAGAACAATCTTACCTTTGATATTGATACAATATTGAAATTTACAGGTGATATTAAACATTAACTTTATACTCATACAGAAAAACTGTGAATCATTTTTATTAATCTCCCTATTTAATTACATTTTAACTTTTTATTATGAACTAATCAAATATTCTTAAAACAATATGCTGTTATGCTAATACACATTTTAAATAAATTAATTCAAAATAAAATTTCAATAAATAGATTTTTTTCCTTATTACTGTATTTAAAATTAAGGACACACTTGTGGTTTCTGAGTTGTATATTCTCTTTGATCCACATCTGCATAGATACTATAACCATATTTGCATATTTTCATTGCTGAAGTTAGAGCTTTGACTAATTAATCATATCAAGTTTCACCGTTTTTCTTTTGTGTCAATTAATAAAAAAATTGGGATCCCAATTAATAAGAAAATAAGCTTAGTAAACAAAAAAGAGCATTTAGCTTCAACAATTTATTTGAAGCAAGTGTGGCCACACAATCGGCATGAAAGCTTGACAAAGTAATAGAATCTGTGCTATAACATTGAAATAAGCCTCGTTCTTCTATTTGCACAGAATCCAGTTTTCAACTTTTTGCTTGTATACACCAAGAAAACACAAGTGTGTCTGTAGCCTTAATCAAAAGTATTGTGCGCATGTAGCTACTTTTGCGCCTTATCCTAAAATACTCATTCTGCTAGGCTTACAGCTAAAATAATAAGGTGTGGACAGAGACACAATAAAGTAATAATTAGGCCTATTTGCATTACTGTAAACTATTTATTGAACATAATTTCTGCTTTAAAAGTACAGAGATACATATATATATTAAACATCAGATTTATCAAAGTATTTTACACATTTCAGTTATCTTAAATTTTTTTTTTTTTTTTTTTTTTTTTTTTTTTTTTTTACAAAGTCTGAAAATATTGAATTTTTAAAAAATAACACATGATTTACATCATTGATGTAAAAAGTTTAAGCTTGATATAATAAAAAGAAAAAAAATCTTTTAAGACAGGTAAAATTGAATCGCTCCAAGTAACTGGTTAATTACTCCACCTATTTTAAAAACAGAAAAAAGACAATTTTAAGATCTAAAAATGTTATTTGGAAGACAAAATTATAATTAAACATGCAGAAATACCATAAACAAAATAAATGAATTTTTTTCATAAAAAATAACCAAATCATACATGTCATTGCAATCACAAGCACCTCATTATGCAAACAATAAGCTTCAATATTTCAAAATCAATATTTTCCAAGGTATAAACTCTGTAAGAAGGAATATATATATTTTGACTTAAAATAAACTGTGTGATATCCCTTGACATTTTTTTTTTCAAAAAAAGTTTAAATGTTTTTACGATTAAAAATCTATGCTTAAATCCCATAATAATTTACACAAAAATCAAGTTATAATGACAATCAAAAATGTCACTTTTCATTTCAAATTCATGCTTGCATGTATGTATGAAAATATATTTTATCAAATAACTTAAGCACAAATAAAATTTTTAATTTATGTAAGGTGAGAAAATGTTTTAAAGACATTTTAAAACAAGTTATTAAAAAAAATAAGGTGAAGAAAAACAATGGTCTACACACACACAGATACATATTTTTCCCAAATAAAAACAAAAAACTTTATATCAATTGAATTAGTCAAAAGGGATCCACATTTTTAAAATGACAGATTCAACTGCATGCTAAAGCAACCAGATTAATAAGTCAAACATTCCATACCCATAATTCATTTTGAAAGAAGTTTTTAAGCAGATTTAATCGCTGATTTAAATCAACAGATTAAAATTCTTGACTTTGAAAGAAGTTCTAATGTTTCTAAAATTACAAATCTATGCATAATTATTCAATATTCACACACATATCAAGCAGAAAGTAAAAATTCTAATTTTTGTGTGAGGATGTTTGAAACTATTTTATTAAATGATTTAAAAATGTATAAAACATTTCATAATTATAAGTTATGAAAACAATTCTTTAAATGCTTATGATTAAAAAAAAAGGTGTGAGAAAGTGATATTGTTTACATAAAAAAAAAAAAAAAAAAAAAAAAGAAAAAAAAACTATGTAACAAACAATTAGAAAATAAAGATTTCAAATACTCCATACCATTAGTAATTTTTTAAAAACATTAATGTTCTTAAAATTTAGAAATCTGCGAAACAGACAACAAAAACACACAGAAACTGTGTGTGACATAGTTATTGGAATAATACACTTGTACATGAACATTTATAAATAAATATTATTAACAAATATAAAAAATAACTAATTTAGGTAAACAGCATCTTAAGCAAATGTGCAAGTAAAGTAGAGGTCTGCACGGGCCGGAATTTCCAGGCCCGGCCCGGCCCGTAGGAAAGTTATTTCGGCCCGGCCCGGCCCGTTGTAAAACTCAAAAGTTCGGCCCGGGCCCGGCCCGGCCCGTTTAATTTTTTATATTTTAGGCCCGGCCCGTTTTGGCCCGTTACAATTTCTACGATTTCTAAAAAATTCAGATTTTTATCATATAACTAAGATTCCTTTAAAGAATACTGCATACATATCTATGGAATGATATTATAGTATATTTTACAGCAAATAGACATTAACAACATTAATGATTACATAGATTCTTAGGCTTTCAACATTCGAATAAAGATTCATTAAAAAATTAATATGGCTTAGAATAAAAGAAAAAAGAAAGAAAGCTAAAAACATCGTTAATTTTGAAGCTGTTTAATAAAAGAAGATTTATAAATATATTTCTATATCATTTTATTATAGATTTCAAATCCAAATTCATTCTTAAATTCAAAGAAGCTCCTTTCTGATACATTTCTAAATTCATTTTTTTCCCTCAGAAACGCATAAGATTAGCAGATATCTTTATTCAGAAACTATATAATCGAATGGCGTTATCCATTTTTTGATACAAGCAATTTAAGAATACTGCAAACAAATAAAATACTGTGATAATTAGCGTTTTGAATAGAATTTCCGGAAGCAATAGCAAGGGAAGGGAGAAAAACCTGCAATCATTTGAGAAACTATTATATCTCAACAAGGTTATACAAGTATTTTATTTACCAAAAATGAAAAACGCTATTCGATTCCAAATCCCTTCAATAGTTAGGCTTATCACTTTTATACTTTTACAATTTAAAATTAATCAGAAAATGTGTCAAACTTTCGCATTATTGAGAAATTAATTTAAAAATCATTAAGAAGTATATATCCGAAGACTAAGCTAACATAAGTTCTTTATCGCTGTTAATAATTTTACAAATCATGTTTTCTGCCAATAATTAAGTCTAGTACCGGTCCGGCCAGTCTATATGTAGAAAAGTAATGCAAGCGTGATCTCGGACCGGCATATTAAAACGGGTTACACATAATGTAATTCTCCGATGCCGATACACTGTGCATTTTTATAAACGTGCATTTTATATTGACGCTGTCAAACTAGCATGGCCACATTTATACTTGTTCTCGTTAAAACCATTTTCGTTGAAAATAGCTCATATTTTATCGTTTCTGCTGAAATCTTGAGAACGGGCCGGCAGGCCCGAAAATTTTTTTTATCGGCCCGGCCCGGCCCGTCTGGCCCGTTCAATTTTTTTGCCGGCCCGGCCCGTTTATGTTGTTTGTCGGCCCGGCCCGGCGAAAAAACTATTCTAAATCTACCGGCCCGGGCCCGTGCAGACCTCTAAAGTAAAGTTAAAAGACATTAAATTCATTATTTTTATTCAAAATTGTTTTCATTTTTTTGTTTTCCTTCATATTTTTTAAAAATATGTATAATAGAAATAGTTTATTTAAAAAAAAAAATCACAAATATATATATAATTTAAAATGAATTTTTTTTAATTCTAAATGTAATTTTAATGTAAAACAATGTTTATAAAATAATTAAAATTAATAATTCATAAAGCTTACAAAAATTCAGTTGGAGAAACACAATGAAATCCAATTTTAGCAATTTAGTCATAGGTTTAGCACTATGTACTCTTGTATTTAAATGTATGAAAACATGGAAAACTGGTGGAAGAAAACACAATGGTAAATCTATAAGTCGACCTCAAAATCGCGTTTTCAGGTGTTTTCCCCTAAAATAGGATTTGGCAGATCTACAGTATTTTAATATGCAAATCGAATTTTAACTAATCCTGGAATTTCAACCATGAACTCAAATAAATGATTGTGTGAACTGCCGTTCTATATATTATAAATTTCAATGGAAGTGAAAAAAAATTATATTTGTTATTAAAATAATAAAAAATAAACATCAACTTTACAGCATTGAGTTTCTAACGATTACAAAGTTTAGAGTGAATCTGCATTAAATTTACCACACATATTTCACATTTTTACCAGATTTGTATTTACAAACAATTATAAAATTGTTTTTAATAGGCTGACTTTTATAAGTATTAAAATAACATTTTAAAATCATATAAACATACTTAAAATTATTCTAATCATAATTCCTTATTTTATTTTCCAAATTTTTCATAAACCAAAATGAGAATTAAACAATGTTCACAAGGACATAATGATGTCTCTACAGAAATATGAATCAAAATATGTTTGAATGACTTATATTTATTTATTCTGCCATATGCATTCAAAAAAGTATGTTTTTGTAAGGAAATTTTTGCCACAAGATTTTGATATGCTCCAATAGGTAACTATATGAATTAATCATTTTCAGCTGAGATTTCGGCTGATTTCCAGCTGAGATTATTTTTAAATAAGGATTTATTTTTAAATATATTTGTTTCAAGTAAAATTAAAAGCAGCATTTTGAGCTCTCAGACTTTCCCACTTTTTAAATTTACAATGTGTTTGTGGCATAACATAATATTTATTACAAAATATCTAGGAACTAAATTCAAATTTTTTTATGTATAAAGTTAGTTTAAATCATGATCAAAAATGAGGTGATTTAAATCAAAGAACTTTGGTAAAATTTCCAGCAAGAAAAAAAAGTATTTTAGAAATAACATTTAATATATATATAAGGAATGGAACAAATAGTGATTCGGCCAAATACCGAATATTCACCAAATTTTAGGCTGAATGCCAACCTTTTTTCTGATAAGGAAAATATCTTTTTATTATATATATTTGCATATAAAATTTTAAAGTTATAAAAAACAAATTAATGTTTATTATTAATTTGTAAGGTTTTTCAATAATTTGATACATCTCTTATTCTTGAAGTATGTCAATCAAACACCTTGGATACTTCTAATAAAACAACTTTTACTACATCTAAATTATAATAGCATAACTTAATAGTAAATTTAAAATGTGTTTTTTTTTTTTTTTTTTTTAGTGTGCTTTAGTATTTGTAGAACTTTCTTCCCATACTTCAAAATGATTTGATAAATAATAGATATATACTTAATTTTCCTAACCCTTCCCATTCAATGCTCTTGTAAATACAGTGTCTAAACTTATTTTTCTCAATTCATAATTTGTTTTTTTAAATCATAGTTAAATATATATAGTTACATATATAACTAATTATACATACATATATATATATATATATATATATATATATATATATATATACATAAAAGTGCTAAAGCTTTCACAATAATTAATCAAATTGTCTAAACTATGATATATTTTTTGATATGTGCAACTTAAAAATAAATAAATAAAATATGAATTTAAAAACATGTTTTCTCATGTGCACTCTGTATCCCCCTCCCCCCTCCCTAGCTGATCTAATGGACTGGTCAAAAATCTGATACTTAGATTTATAGAAAAAGAAATCTGAATAAAGAAAAAATTATCAAATATAAAAATTGAAAAAGAAACTTTAAACTTTTTAAAAATTATATTTACTTTTAAAAGCTATTGCTACATTGAAAATTTAGCATTTTTATGATCTATTATGACTATGCTTTATTTGAACATGAATTTATAAGCAGTGTAGATTATAGTTAGAATATATTTGTACCAAGTTCCATTAAATGTACTTTGTAAATTTGAAAAATTTCTTTTAAGCATAGAAAGTTATGAAGTTCCATTTTATCCTTTATTCTAAAATACACATTGATTATCAGGTACCCAGAGAATGATAAGTTATTTTTATTAAAATGCAAAGAATTTATTTTACTTTAACCCTTTCTTGCATTCAACATCAACAACATTTTGAAACTCTTTCTCTCAAAATTCATGTGAGGAGATGTTTTCTGAAATAACCATTCTTCAAGTGAATTTTATTGGGGAATTTATGTCCCCATGATAAACAAATTTGTTCTGAAATCAGCATTTTTTTTTTTTTTTTGATTGTTTGTATTAACCACTTAAAAAAAGCCAGCTTTATTTTTCTATTTTAGTTATTTTTTTAATTTACAGCTAATTCATATTAAATTTGGATTAATTTATTTTTAATACATAAATTATGCTTCAAAAATGTGTTTTGAAATTTTATATTACACAGATTCTACATATACTACACATTCTAAAGAATCATATTCATATTTAAATTGAACAACGACAAAATGTAACACATTAAAACATTCTTACATGTCAGAACAGAAAGATTAAGTCACAGAATCAACAATGTTGAAAAAAAAAATTAGGAAGGATTCATTATTTGAGAAGAGTATAGTCCATAAGTATATGAATGAAAGACAGCAATTAAAAAAAAAAAAAAAAAAAAAAAAAAAAAAAAAAAAAAAAAAAAAAAAAAATCTCCAAATAAAATTTATGTGCACACACATATAAACCTATGTAGGGTAGATGTGCCAGTAATAGACACCCTTTGAAGTTTTTGGTTTATAAAAAAAAAAAAAAAAAAAAAAAAAAAAATGTCACCTTTATTATTAATTTTTATAATTTTCCTAGTAGTTTTATATGAATTACTTGACAATGAAAAGAATAGTTTAAGTTTGTTTTAATATGTAGATGGCTCCCTAAGCAAAATTTATATACATCATTTAAAAGTAGATTATATTTTGCCTCGTTCACTACCAGTAGCTTTTTATCTTATTTTATTTTTACAATAATTTGTTGAGAAGCTAATAAAGAGGGGGGGGGGGATTTTTCACGACTATACAATATACATGCTAATAGCTGGCTTAGCTTATTAGATTTATTTTTCATGTGTGGTTTAGTATGCTCTCAACTTAAAAATACCTTAGGGACTATAAAACCTAATAAATTAGTAAAAGTTCATCAGTTCGTGAAAACAACGCAGTTAAGGTTTTTATTTTCTTATTATTTTTAATTAAATATGAAAGGAGTTGGTACTTACATTTTTTTATTTATTTATGTGCATTTCTAAGTAATATTTCAATTAAAAAACAAAACTATAAATTGTGCCAAAATTTTATCTTCCCTCCCCCCTTTGATCTTGCAAATTTTTTGTTTGAATTTAAATTTTTTTTCCAGAAAAAGACATTTTATTTGTAGTGTTGTAGTCATAAAAAAAGCAGAGAGTGTACGGTAAAGGCAGAAGGTCGCTATCATTATGAATGTTAATAAATAGGGCATATGTTAATGCTTCATTGAGAAAGAGGGTATACGGAGCTTTCTTTAAAAATCCAGAAGATACACGGTGTATACTTCAGTATACCCTCCACTACATCCCTGTTTATTTGTATATATCTGGTGTTTTAAGATATCTGTGAAGCAATGTAATTAAGATGTACTTTTAAAATATCTAAGGTTTTAGCTAGCATTTTAAATATAGTTTTACAATATGCTGATTAAATCACACTTCCAGAATTATTAACTTTGTGAAATTACTACTATGTGCAAATGATGCAATACATGTTCATTAAGGATGTATTTGAAAAAATATTTTTCCACCATCAACAGCTTGAAAATTGAGAGATTTTTAGACTCATTTTTAAACATAAAGCATGGAACTTGTTGAGATGATTTTTGAAAACATGTATAAGATATGGTGTGATTTCATTTTTCACACAGCTCATTAGAATTTGAATTATAAAAAAATTATCTATGTATGATACCTTTTGTTTTGTTCCCAGATCTTCCAATTTGGAAAATCCGATTCAAAACGCCAACTTTGACAGTATTTTCTGCACTTATAAAAAAAATCAACAAACAAGGCAACTGACGTAGTTTCTAAAAAAGATAATTTACAGGTTTGATGAGTTTGAGAGCAAAAATGAATTTAAAAATAAATCAGAAAACAGACAGTTTGGATTAGAATACATCCTTTCGTTTTACATTCAAAAATTCTCGTTTTTATTATTAAATTGTATAACTTATAGCAACAGATGAAATGAAAATCAGAAATTGATAAAGGAAACATTTCCTATCTGCACCTGTCTGAATAATAAACTCTTTCCTTTAATTTAGACAATCTGGATATAAATAAAATTGAAATATTAAATACAGCTCAACTGCAAAAATACATATGTTATGAACACATTTTTATATATTATTAAAAAAATGAATTATAAACTATATACAGTAGACTCCCTCAAATATGCAACCCTAAAATCTGCAGATAATTTATGGATGTAAACAATGAAACATTCAGTTTTGATACAGGAAAGAAATTTGACTTTATTAATTTTATATCAATTTCATATATTTTTTAATTTGTAATTTTTGTTAATATTACTGAATTCATGTTTTTTCATGAATAAGTTAATTTATTTCTGATTTATTTCTGTTAATTTATTGCTGATATCATTGGTAATCAGTCTTCTTACCATATATATTTAAATATTAATCAAGCTGTTTTGGTTATTAAGTCTGGCTAAACCTGGAACAAAACTTCCTTATTTTATAATTTTCACGTAAATTAGTAATGTACTTTTATGAGGCAAATTACACTGAATAAGTTAGGAAAAATACATTTCATCTTTATAATGAATATTTAATAATACATTATTCATTATTACCTAAGTCTACCTTTGCTTTTAAATTTTTAAGAATTAAAAAAATATCTAAATTTTTACTATTTTAGTTTATTATTTATTTTAATATTTTATTACATTATAAGAATTCATTATAGTTTTGGTTGCATTAGTCATTGGGTTCAAAGTAAGGTTTAAATGTAAACAAAGCAATGACCAGAAATCCACAAAATTCTAAAATCTGCACAACCTCTGATCCTGAGCTGTGAGGATTTGAAGGAGTCTACTGTACTAGAGTATTTTTTCCTTTGTAGGAATAAAAAATTAAAAATACGAGTTTTCTTAAGTTCTTTAATATTTACCAAAAGGCTCAATCGAAAAACAACATCTAAAATGACATGTAAGAAATCTCTACGGTTTTAAAAAAGTAAATCCCCTCTCCACTTCCTTCTTTGAAATTTTTCAAATAAATACTTATCAGAGAAATGTGACAGCTTGGTATGGATAAAATAAGAGAATTAGGGCTACAGAGGAATATGTTTAAGAAAGTTTTAGATACTTTAAAGGACCCTTCACAAAACTTTTTCACCTTCATATTAATCTTTTTACAAATTTAATAATTTAAAAATAAAATCTGGTCTGTAAATAAACAGTTAAACTCGTCAAAGAATATATTACTGAATTTTATTATGTATCAATCATTGGACCTGAATATATAGATAAAAATTTCACAAAACTATATGACTAGAATTTTCACAAGTATAAGAAAAACTTAACAATTTCACAAAAACAGAACTCTTAATCAAAGTTGATACCCCCCCTTTTTTTTAAAACCTTTCTCAAAACCAGTTTTTTTGGTTTAACACCAGATTTTTTTTTTTTAAGACATCCTTTTTTATTATATATTATGCATAGATAATGATAAAAATAGATATTGTTGGATTATAAGTGGTGTAACTTCATTTTAAAATTTATTTAATTATTTAATTAAAGTAAACATTTATTTAAAATAAATAATTATGAATTTGTGCAGAAAATTGAAAAAAATTCATATTTTAATTTAAGCAGTATTAGGAAACAGTTCTATGTTCAAAAAATAAACTATTCTATAAAATGAAACATTGATACTCAGAAAATCTTTATAAACAATCTTTTGATTATTATTGATAAGCATTTGATGTAGTTTGATAAGTATAATATTTTTCAGTTATTCAAATGATAAATTTCAAATACTTACTGGAATTTTATTTTTTGAATGACAAATTGAAGTCAATATTTTTGGTCAGCAGATAATAGGAATATATATATATATATATATATATATATATATATATATATATATATATATATATATAAAAGCTACTGGTCACACTATAAATAAAAAGGGTACTTTTGCAAGAAATTTTTTTTATTACTTTTAGGAGAAGAAAAAAGAAAGCGGCAAAATGCATAAATTTTAAATATGATAAGTCAGGTAACATTAATTTTAAATGATTTTATGATATAAAAATTAAAAATACAATTAAAACATGACTGAATAGTTTCATGTTCTTTTCCAGAAAGAAATAAAATTCCATCATTTTTGAACACACAAATTTAAAATACTATGGAATAATAAAAAATATTAATCTCTGGGTAAAACCAGTGGTGCATTTTACTATTTGAAAAAAAAAAAAAAAAAAGACAGGGTGCATTTTGTAAATTTGAAAAGGGGCAGGGTGCTGCACATATTTTAATTCATTATAATATCTAAAATAATAATAATAATTAATATTAATATAAATAATTATTAATATTAATATTAATCTATTTCATCATGGATCAATTCATGTTTGACTTTTTCTGTTGAGCAATTGATATGTTCACCAATTCATACTGGTTTTAATCCTATACATAAAAAATGACCTAACTCACTATATCCAATGCTTACTGCTGAAAAATCGTTTTAAAAGTAAAAATTTTTTATATCCAATAATCTGAAAAACAAATTATAAAGAAAAGTGAGAAAATATCTGACTTATTTTAAGAAAACTTTTTTTTAGAAAAAACCAATTGATTTCAACCGTGCCATCTGAACAAACATTAATTTAGCATTAGAACAATTTTCTAAAATATAAAAAAGTTAACATTAGTAATTGGGTTGAAATTTTGTCTTAAAAACATCTTGTATAAACTACAGCATACAATTAAACAAATAATCACCTATCTTTTGATGCTTTGAGAGTGGACACAAATAGCTGCTCTGAGCTTCATTACTTTCTTTTCACTCATATGATGAGCAACTCAACATCTCCTAGATTAGCATTCGCCTACTGAAAAAAATCACCAAGTAGAAATCATACTCAATTTTGGCAATACTGTTTATTTTCAGAAATCACAATCCATTAAAGAAATAATAACAAAAATCAGGAATATATAAATACTCTACAGGATACAATATGGCATATCTTTGTTTCATATGTATAATTAATTTATGATCAAGCTCATAAGTAATGAAATTTTATTTAGTAATTAATCAACTATTATTGCCAAAACAACAAAATTACAAATTCAGCAAAAGCAATGCGACCCCCACAAGAAATACAAACTTTTTTCATTATTCAATGAATTGTTACTGCAAACAATCATTTTTATTTTTAAAAGACGGCACACATGTCATATATGCACTCACTGATATACAAAATTGATGCCAAAATGGCATTATTTTGAGAGATTTGGTATACAGGCTTTTTAAAATTGAAAAGTGTAGTAGAGAGAACTGTTTAGCCAAAATAAATAAATAACTGTTACTAGAATGTATACAAGTATCAAATAACATGCAACAAAAAAAGAAAAAATATATATAGAAGCGAGTTTAGAAATAATACTCAGGAGATTAGAAAAATAAACTTATAAACCAATGATATATTGCACAACTAACTGCACACTAGTGTCCGAAATGGTTTTAATTTTTTTAAATCTTGCACAACTTTATGACTTTTCTTATTTTTAAAATAAAAACTATACACACACAGAGATGCATATAATAAGAATTATCAGTGTATAATATCACACAATTTACGTAAATGATTAAAATGTAACATTTTAGGGAATGAAAAAACCTTTATTACACAAAATGCATTGAAAACTACAAATCAGGTATCAAAAATTAATTTCATCAGTGTTTTAGTTAAAATAACTGCAGGGCATGACATTTTTGAACTAACTTAGGAAGAAACTAGGATGTTAATTTTTTTAACTGCTAGTACAGAAAAATGTATCAACTTTATCAGTCGATTTCTAATTTGGGAGAGCCATAGTCCCTCCCCCCCTTCAAGGAAATGGACATTTTTGAGCGCTGTCTCTATTACAAGAAAAAAAACTTCCAGAAAAAAACAAAATTAATGAAAATGTTATTATATAACAATCAACAAGGTAATAATCTGGAAAGCCAATTTGGGAAACCTGGCGATGTGAGGGGAATCCCCCCCCCCCCCCGTAGGATATTTCATGTTGCACAGTGTACTCCCCTTTCATACTCTTGGCAAAAACATAGCTTGAAAATTTTCCTCCAAGAATAAACTATTTTATTGGACTGAAATTTTTCATCAATCCTTTGCGACTTCATATTGGAAAATTTTACTATTTTTGCATCTATGTCTTGATAATTTTTCCTGATTTGAGGATTGAGGGGGGGGGGGAAGCAAGAAATAATGAACTGACGCTTGATTATTCCACACTTTACTATACCACTGCCATCAAAGAACCCCCTGCCCCTCCCCATCAATCCGAAAACACTGTTAAGCATCAACCTTTACAATAATTGTACAGGTACCTTCCACATTCTAAAGGGCCAAGATCCACTATATTAGATTCAAATGAATATTCATTATGTTTCAAATTTTGCTCAAATTTTAAAGTAATAGTCATCTCCAAAGACAGGAGAAAAAGTTTTTTTTTATCTCAACTTGCAAAAGTTAAATATTAACAAATAAATTATTCCAATATATAATATATTAATGCACAGATTTTCTTACAGTTGAAAAATTTTATAATTTAATTCAAATGAAATTTGGAAGAATTATTTTCTAAACAAACTTCACATTTCACCTTACTTTTTACAAAGATAAAGTTTTATCTTTCTGAAAGCAGTTTAATTATCTGTATTACATAAAACTAAATTACATTAAAGTACATTAAGTTTGTTTACAGCTTAGATTAATTTTAAAATAGCAATAACAACAATAAAAACGGATTTAAATCAATGATTTAAAAAAAAAATCTACATAATACAAAACAATAATACTTGAAAAATGAATAATTTACAACTAATAATTAATTTAACAAAAATAAACTACATCTGTACCTATCAAAACAAAGCATTATTAAGCATTGAAAATCACTTAAAATATGTTTATACTTTATAGGACTCCCTACATACACTATATAATGCATTAAAATATTTCCAAGTCTTCAGGGAATCAAGAATGTTGAACCTCAAAATGCATTTTCTCATTAGTGAAACTCAGGGTTCGTGATTTTTTTGATTTTTTTAATAAAAATCAAAACAATCGGATTTTTTTGATTTAAATCGGATTTTTTTTATTTAAATCAGATTTTTTTGATTTTTTTAAAAATTGCCACACATTATTATTTTATGACTTTTTGTTTAATTTAAATAATATAAACTTTACATACATAGACATACATATTTTAAGTATTATCTATTACTAATATTACACAATTTACATAAATGATTCATATTATTTCAAAGTAAAATTTTAGGCTATGAAAAAAATCTTGATTACACAAAATGCATGAAAAACTACAAATCAGATGTCAAAAATTAATTCAACCTTCAATATTTTAATTAAAATAAAAAACATCTGCAACACATAAAAAATTTAAACAAAATTGGAAGTTTTTAATTAAGTTTTTAACTTTTTTTTTTTTTTTAAGTGTTGCCTGAGAAAAATGAGTTCAATTGCTGCCATCAAAATACTTAAGGCCAGAGGACACAAATTGAGATGTCATCACTAATCGACTGACTTCTCAGTAGTGTTAGAATTTACACAAGAAAATTTTGAATAGCAATTTTATTTTACTTGTGGAATATTTATCATCTTATAAAACAATAACTATTTAAACTCACTAATAAGAACTTGGAATCCCTAATCTCAGCCAGGGAAGGATAATAAAAATTCAGCCAGGGAAGGAATGCTACAGTGTTGCCGCATCTGGATATTTTTTTATTGGGGGATTCCAAATTCTCATGTGTATGTTTAAGTTTAAGAAGTAATTAATCATAAGTTAATCAGTATGTTCAGTGTTTTATACGATGACTGATATTCCACAAATAAAATAAAAGTAAATTGTTATTCAAAATTTTCTAGTGTGAATTCCAACATAATTGAGAAGTAAGTCAATTAGTGAATACCTCACAATATGTGTCCTCTGGCCTTGAGCATTTTGATGGCAGCGGTTTAACAGTTTTATCTGTTGATTTCTAATTTCTGAAAGTATCAAACCAAAGGCAAAAAACATTTGTTCAATTGAAGCAGATAAATCTATTGCAGTAAAAAGCTAGTTGATCATTAATTCTCTTTTTAGTATGAGCTTTTTCGATAACTGTGACAAAAGCACCTTCCACCATTCTAAAGGGCTGAGATCAATTATATTAAATTAAATAAATAAATCAATTGCTGATTCAGATTTTGCTCAAATCCTTATATAACAGGCTTCACCAAAGTACAGCACATAAAGTCATACAATTTTATTTTACCTCAACTTGCAAAAGTTTTTCTAAATACTAATGAGTAAATATTCAAATAATTAGTATATTTCTGTTTAGATTTCTTTACCGTTGCAAGATTATTTTAAAATTTGATTCAAATGAAATTTGAAAGCATTTTTTTTTCTAAACTTTACATTTATTTTAATTTTTTACCAAGCTTGCTTTATCTTTCTGAAAGTTGTTTGATTATATATGGTATATAAAAGTAAATTATATTAAAGCACATTATTATGTTTCCTTCATCTGAAATTTATTAAAAAATAAGTTAAAAGAAAAACTGATTTAAATCAATGATTTTTTAAAAAAAATCAGTTGATTTAAATCGTGATTTAAATCATGATTAAAATCAAGCCGATTTAAATCAACGAACCCTGGTGAAACTCAAACGAAATTTGCGACTATCTACGAAAAGTTACGCATGAAAAAACATAAACATATTTTTAAAGAGATTACTTGAATTAATTAAGAATACATAAAGTAAAAAACAGAAAAATTCATACCTGAATAACCTTTACACGAAGTCACACGAGGAAACAAGGTCCCTTACAGCCGAAGCCTTCATGACACAAACACAAAACACACGAGACACCATTCTTCATGGAGACACGAGGAAAGGAAAATAAAGATGGCGCAGGTCAAGTGTTGCCATTCGGTCGATATGAAAATAGCACCGGCCATTGAACAATTTGACAATCAGCAAACTGCGGTTTGGGTGCAAAGAGATATAACGGTTTGAGAATTTCAGGAACAGGGTACAAGTTAAATGATTAATTATTTTTGCGACTACGGAACAATAAATTGAAAAGATTTTTTGTGTAAAATTAAGATTTAAAAAAACTCCTTTGTATTCCGGAAGAGGGGGAAGCGTAAGGAAGTGATTTTAACTATTATTTATTTTTTCTTATTAGTGGGCAACAAATATTTCAGTTTTCTTTTAAATAAAGAATTTCAAAATTTTAAACCTCATTCTGCTACAGAGGGGGGGAGGGGGCAAGAGGGAAGAAAATTTTTCGGTATAAAGGGGATGATAAAAAAAATTGATATATTTGTATTGATATTTTTAATTGTTTTGTCACTGGAGAGAGAAAAAAATAGTAAAAAAGATTTTTTTTTACAATTCTTTTTATAAATATTTTGAGCTTATTTGCATGATTGGAAGGGGGGGGGGAGCTAAGGATGAAAACGTACATAGTTAGGATAAGCTCGAGATAATCTAGATTATTATTATTTTTTTAAAGTGATAAGTCAGAAATAAATGCGGCAAATTTTATTTAAATAAAATAAAGATTTAAAAATATGAAACTGTATATGATGAGAGGGGGGGGGGGGCAAAGGACGGAAAGTGTAATTTTTAACGGAAGGAACCTAATTTTCTTTATTCATTATTGATTTATTATAAGTAAAAAACCGTAAACGGAACAGAATTTTTAAACTTTAGAGAACAACATTAAATGTTTAATTTTTTATATATATATATATCGGGGAGGGGGCAGAGGGAGGAATGAAACATTACAAAAAGATTAAGCATAGCCAGACGTAACTATATTTTTCTAAAAATAATCATGATTGGACGAAAAAGGCATTATATCCGGAAGATTATAATGGATTTAAGGGTGCATATCGATTCAAACTGCTTATTTTCCGATTTATTTTTGAATTCATTATTGCTCTCAAATGCACCAAACTTTCAAAATCTCTTGATTGGAAAGTACGTACACAAGGTGCCGTGATTGTCGATTCTTAGATAAATGCAGAAAATATTGCAAAAAAAGCAATCAAAAACGGCATTTCGAGCAGATTTTTCCCAATCGGGAAATCTTGGGAACGAAATAAAAAGGGTCATACTGATAAGGTAATTGTTTATAACTCAAATTCTAATGAATTGAGCGTAAAAAGACATCACAGGGATCTTCATACATCCTTCAAGAATCCCATCAACAAGTTTCATGTTTCTACTTTTAAAAATGTGTCTGAAATTGTATCGAAAAATTTCGAGCTGTTGAAGATGGAAAAGCGTTTTTCCGAATACACCCTTAAATGACGACAAACGAGGAACGGCGATGTTTCTGCCACCCAAACAGTGAAAATGACAGTTTACTTGGTGCTGTGCCCTAGCTCTATCAGCAAAGGTATCAAAAGGTACTTCTAATTTCTTTGCACTCAGGATTCAGTTTGGTTTGGGTAGCAGTTTTCGCACGTTTTGAATGTTTTTTGCCGAAAGATTTGATTTGGATATGATTTCACCCAATTTGGCAGAGTGATGATGACTAAAACCTTAATGAAACAATATGTCATTATTAAGTAATTATAATTTTTTATGACGTTATTTTTTATTGGTAAATCTTTCCGCTCAGAGTTTCACTATAGGGAGATAAAGTCAGTGCATAAATTTAAAGAATTTAGCGTAGGCATCGAAATCCCTGAAGGGGGTAGATTTTCGAATATATGTGTGCATGTTGAAAAAATAGAAATAATTTAATCTGTTTTTCATCAGGTGAGATCCAACTCTCCTTTCCTTTAAGATAATACTTTAAAATATTAAAAACATAAATAAAAATTTTCTATCACGGGAAATTACAGTCGTGGAGGGACACTTGTCAATATACCTTTGATGTAAAATCTTTAGATATTTTAAAAAATTATTTCAAGTGACCTTAAACAATTACACATTGAAAATAAAATAATCTAAAGGCTAACACAGTTTATTAACTGTACTATTGTTCGTAAATTTCCGAGATGGGTGGGAGGGGGGAGAGATGCTCTGGAAAGCCGATCCTGTTCCATAAAAAAATAAATAAATAAATAAATAAATAAATAAATAAAAGTTAAGTGAGTGAGAATAACCCCAAACATTTTAATCTTCAGATAATCACACACACACAAGGAAGAAAACAGAAATAGCTATTCATATGGGGATCGTGTGTACTTTTCAAATTGTAAAAATATATGTTAGGGGTCATCTTCCTGCCCAAATAGAACCAAATGCTGAAACATTCAGCAGTATTATCAAATTTTTACCTTTTTTGTAATTTTATATTAGGGTATGAAATAGACACTCATTATTCAGCAAATCGTTCAAAATGATGAAGTTATGAATATTCGTAATTTAGATCATTTAATGTTAAATTCCTTTTTAAAAATTACAAAAAAAAAAAAAAAAAAAAAAAAAAAAAAAAA
Organism: Maratus speculifer; assembly: GCA_964019185.1. Lineage (NCBI taxonomy): Eukaryota > Metazoa > Arthropoda > Arachnida > Araneae > Salticidae > Maratus > Maratus speculifer. Next base: position 315,336,062 of record OZ025291.1, on the reverse strand, counting down.
ATGCATTTGGTTTATAATTAAAAACTGCTTAGAAAACTGGATTGTAATTTTGAATTTGCCTACTATATATATATATATATATATATATATATATATATATATATATATATATATATATATATATATATATATATATATATATATATATATATATATATATATACAGAGTTTCCCCCAGGTTTAAAAAGGGGCAGGGCGCTACTGTTCTGTAAAGGGCACTTTTTTGATTTTTAAGGGCACTTTTATAGAGTTGAATCTAGTATCTAGCGGTTCAAAAAATCGTGAAGAAACAGAAATTTCACTAAAAAATCGAGAAAAAACAAAAATTTTGCCAAAAAAATTGAACAAAAAGGGAAAAAAAACTATAAATTTTGTTAAAAGATTGCGAAAAAACAGTCGATTTTGTTAAAATATCGCAAAAAGGCATATTTTGCGTTAAAAAAATTCGAAAACACGACAAATATCATGAAAGATCGAGAAAAAACGGCCGATTTTGTTAAATTGTTAAGTGAGAAGCCCGATTTATAGAAAAAGACTTTTTTTTTTTTTTTTTTTTTTAAGAATACTTTTTGTTTCATAAACGGGTGCTTTCAGGATTCACATTTAGAAAGTTTTGGACAGTCAAAAGGGGATTGTGAACATAGGGGGGGGGGAGGAGGTTGCCGCGGGCGCAGAAATTTAGGGAGTGCCAAATTTATACAACAAACTTCATTTTTGGGCTCTCACAAGAAAAAGTTGGGAGGGGGGGGGGTGGGGGGAAGCCTCAAATTCTAATTATGCCCCAGGTGCAACTTTCTCTTCACACGCATTGATTGTGAAGCAGGAAAATCCCCTTTTTGAGCATTAAAAACACAATTTTGAAGCAGGAAAATTAATTTTTAGAACAGAAAAATTCACTTCTGGCATTAACTTATTTTGTGTGTGTGTCTTTTTGACGAAATTTGCATTTTTTGCGATCTTTTGACAAAATCTGCCGTCTTTTCCAGATATTTTGACAAATTTTGCATTCTTTCGCAAATTTTTTAAATCTTTTGACAGAATTTTCCATTTTATTACGATCTTCGGGTGAAATTTGCGGTTTTCCGCAAATCATTATACGAAATCTGCCGTTTTATCGCGATTTTTTGACGAAAATTGCCGTTTTCGTGAATTTTTTTTACAAACGTTTCCGTTTCATCGCAATTTTTGCACGAACTTTATCCTTTTTTTACGATCTTTTAAGGAAATCTGCCGTTTTTACAGAATTTTGTACGAAATTAGCCATTTTTTTGTGATTTTTTTTAGTGAAATTTGACTTTTTTTTCGTGATTTTTTGACGAAATTGCACGTTTTGTGTGATGTGTAAGAGCTATTTTTTGAGTTCCGTCGCCGATTTTTTACGTAATTTACGCGTTATAGCGCGTCCTCATCATCACTGAAGAGCTGCGTTTTATTCAAATGTGGGGCAAGAAGGGCGCTATTTTTTTTGAATGAGCGACAAGAGGGGCGCTAGTTTTTGGATGAGGGACAAGAGAGGCGCTAGTTTTAAATTAAAGGGCAGGAGGGGCGGAGCGCCTCCCTGAAACCCTCTGGGGGAAACTCTGATACATATGTAAAAACATTTCTGTGAAAATTTACAAAATTATCTTTGTAAAAAAAAAAAAAAAAAAAAAAAAAAAAAAAAGTGAAAAAAATTATGAGTTTTATGAAAAGGATTGACTAGTGTTTAACAACCTGTAAATTATTTAATAGAAATCTATTTCTAAAATTACGTAATTTTCATATCTCACCCTGTAAATCCCCCCATACACACAAGCACACGCTAGGGCGAAAATATACATGAACATGTTTTGTCAAATAAATGATGTCCATAGCCTCCTTTAATAACATAATACTTTGAATTTTTCAACATACCCTTTACTCAAGTTTCAGTTCGCAACTGTTTAATTTTTACCGTAATCTCCCCCTCCCCCATACATTTTATCTAGATGGCTTTCTTTTTCTTTTCTTTTTTTTTCTTTTTTTCTTTTTTTTCTTTTCTTTTTTACTTATAATTTTATTGGTGCCTTTTTTTTTTTCTAAAAAAAGTTACCGGAAAAAGGTGACAGAAGCGGATAAAAAAGAGACACGGAAAAAAGTAACAAGGGAGAAAGTGACCAGGAAAAAGTGACAAGGAATTGATGAATATTGAATTTATAAATAAATAAATGATAAAAACTAAAGTGGTAACAAATGTCTGAATTATATCATTCTAGTAGGCCTTAGGGATACGTAGCGGTTCTGCAGTGTGTACATGAAAATAATTTTCTGTAATGGTAGAATCAGAAAAATATTAGAAATGACACTGTAATTTTTTATTGACTTATTATTTGGTTGAATAAAGATAATTACTAATGAAAAAAATTATTATTATTATATATTATATAATTATGACTATTATTATTTAATATATTATTATTATATTATTTTTATATAACATATATTATAACATATAAATATGTTATGTATATATGAATATAATACAATATTAATATATAATTCAATAATAATGATAATATATACGTTATATATAATTAAAATAATAAATATAAATTAAAAAATATAATGATATAAATATATTAACATATATATATTTAACATACATTATGCATATGTATATAATATGCATTATATTACATTTATATTATTTATATTTATTTATTATTACATGTATTTTGTATGGATTATTTATAATTTTAATTATATATTATTGTTATTATTATTAAATTATATATATTATATAAAATATTATCTACATATTATGTTAAAATTATTGTTTATTATATATTATTATTTATAAAAATTAATTCATATAATACATAACTATGATATAAAATTATATATATCAATACATTATTTAATAAATAATCTCATAATTTAACATATAATGTAATAATAATATATAAGTATGTTTCTAATAAATATATTAAGTGAATAATATATTTATGCATATAATAATAAATAATTATTATTATAATTATTATACCGTTTACCATTAAAATTGGCTGTTCGGTTTTTTTTTTTTTTTTTTTTTTTTTTTTTTTTTTCTGTTATTTTACTCTTTTACATGTGACGTCTGACGTATACTTTCTGTTTGTGCTACATGAATAGAATTGAGACTTTTTTCAATTACATTTTATAAAATAACTTGTTTACAGAATAAAATTTTATTATTAGATTTTAAATTCCCATTTTTCCTCTACCGCAAAGGATCTTTGCTTTGAAATATAAATTATTATTAATTAAAATAAGTCGTATCAAATATTAAACGATTTTCCAAATATTTTCTTCTCAAAATATAAAATTAGTGATACTTAGGTATATTTCTCAAATTGCAGTTCGAAAAAGTTCCATTTTTTTCACACTATTTATTTATTTTTCAGTAAAATAATGTATTTATTTATTTAAAATAATTTTAATAATGCTTGTTTTTAAGAGTTATTACTACCTTTTTTTTCCAAATTCATCTTAGTAAAAAGATTGAAAATAAAGAGAAAAAAATGGAGAATTTAAAAAAAAAGGAGGGGGGGGGGTAGTCTTTTTTTTTTTTTTTCAAAATGTCAATGCTTTTACTTTAAAATTCTTGTACAAACATTTAATGCTTTTTAAAAATTCTGAAATTATGTGCAATAGGAAAAAAAAAACTTATTTCATTTTAATGCATTACTATACAGTATATTTAAGTATATCTACTTAAGACTTTGAGAAAATTCTCTTATCTAAAAATTGTGAACTTGTTCTGCGATGCATGTCTCAGATGACCCATATGTTGCCTCAGGCAAGGGGGGTCATATTCAGAGATCAGGCAGAGGTCAGTCATTTCAAGGACACTAATCCTTTCCCCGAATTCTAGTACTATAGACCGGTAATGATAGATTTTTGTTCCAAGAATGGATGGCTCACATCTGTGTAGCATTTTACTATTTAAGAAAATAGTTTTTATTATTAGAAAAATATATATCTAAGTAAATATAACTTAAAGTATTTTTCAAATTCGCTGCTCATCAATGCGAAACTTTGACACATTTTCTGACTAACTTTTAACTGTAAAGGCATAAAATTGACAAGCCTGAGCTGATTATTGAAGGGATTTGGAAATGAAAAAGTTTTCCATTTTCGACAAGACAAGGAGTAGCCATTCGACAGATTCTTTTTCTCTTTTCCCGTGATAAAGCTTTTGTAAATTCGATTCAAAACACTATCTTTAACAGCATTTTCTGAAAGACATATCGCCTTTATTAAAAATGGAAAAAGCGATTCGACGTGCCAACCTGAAAATATCTGAATCCAGAAATATGTCAGAAGGTAGATTTTTTGAGTTTCAGAAAAACTTTAATACGTGGCAGAGAAATATTTTTACAAATCCACTTTTTATTATACAGCTCCAAAAATTATGATGTAATTCGCTTTTTTTCTTTTATTCTAAATTACATTATAATTTTTTTTTAATGAATTTTTATTTGAATGTTGAAACATCTACGAATCTAAGTAATAATTAATGTTGCTATTGTGTAATCTCTGTGTTGCGAACATATTGTAATTTTAAAACATAGGTAAATATATCACACAATTGTCTATGCGGTGTTCTTTAAAGGAATCTCAATTGTATGTTAAGAAAATCCTGAATTTCTTTAAGAAATTGATTCGATTTGGGCCTGGGCCCGGAGCCCAGAAATTCCGAACCATGCAGAACTCTACCCCCCCCCCCCTTCATAGTTTTTTTTTATTTTTTTCAACAAAATCTATATTACACCTAATTTCTAAAAAATAAATAAATAAAAAATTTAAAATAAAATGTAAAAATACAAAAAGCATTTTTACTCTTTAACTCTTAGAAAGATAATTTTAAAGGCAGTTTTCAAGAATCCAATAAAAAATATGCAAAGTTCTAATAAATGAATGTAAAAGTTGTGAAAAGAATATTAACCATTCGATTTTTTTTTTCTTGCTTGATTGTAATTTATTATACTCAAGTTAAAATATATTAAGTTTAACTGGATTCTACATATTTTAAACAAACTATCATTAAAAAAGAAAAAAATCTTTAAATATTGATGTACGCATTTATTCCAATCATAAAATTTATTAAGTATGTTTTTTCCCAATTAATTCTTTGAACAAAATTTAAAGATCCGCGTGATTCAAAATTTTGACAAAAATAAATTTTCTAACTAAGTTATGCAATATTTAACATTTTTACAGAACGTTCATTAGATATATATGTTAATTAATTTCTAATTAAATGAGTTTGTTAATTTATTTTCGACTTAATTGATATTACAATTTAAAAAAGAATTATCATAATGTTCAGTTCATCATAACAGTTAATACACCACAAAAAAATTACATCAAAATATAATAGGAACAATTATGATTTCTTTTCAAAATTGTATACATTTAGAAAATATAATTTCCACCAAAATCTTAGAAATTAATCTTTTTTTTTTTTTTTTTTTTTCTTACTAGAAGCAATATTTATCGTATCATTTTAATAATATTATATTAAAATAATATAAAATCTAATACAAACTTTTAAAGCTTAGTAAGTTGCATAATGTTTAATTTTTAATTGATAAATATAAAAATTTCTTAAAAAAGACTGAATGAATTAAATTTAAATTTAAATTCATGGTCATTATTAATGCGGTATTTTATGTGGCATTAACTTCGAAAAATTAAATATGTATACATAGATCGAATTTCAATTGGTCTGTGAAAAGATTTTGGCTCATATTTACTTAAAAAAAAAGACAGAGTAAGAGAATGAAATGACAATAACAAACCAAGTCTTAAAATGTCAACATATGTTCACAATACAATTCATTATTCCGTATTTTGTCCAAACACAGCGCCATCTCTGTGTACAATCCAGAACGTCAATTAACGGAAATTATAATGTTCTGAAAGGATGATCAAATTGTTTTGTAAAATTTACGGAAAAACTTCTGTATTTTGAAAAGAAAACGGAAAAGTTACCAGAAAACGGAAGTTTTACTGTTTTTTAATAAAAACGGAAGTATTCCGTTAAATTTAAGGGAAAACTTTCTGTATTTTTACGGATATTTTTTACAGTGTACATACTATGTATAATCAAAAACTATAAACATTTTATTAATATTTTAAACAACTAGATGGACGATAATTCAGAAATCGTTGAACTGTAAGATGAAACATATGATAATTTGATTAATAGTATAGATGGAAACTCAATATTAGTCGTGTATACTACATTAAAACTATAAAGATAGTATTTATATTTTAAGCAACTTGGTGGATGATAATTCAGAAGTGCGAGATGAAACATCTGATGAATTGATTAAAAATATGAGTAGATTAGTTTTAATACATTAGATGATTATAGAAGTAAGAAATTTCGCGTAGGGGCAATGCGTATACGATGAAAATCGAATTGAATCAATTGACTTCAATTCCCGTTCCAAGTTAGTATTTAACTCACTTGTGTAAGGTGGAAATATAAAAGGTAAAGAATCAAGTTTGATGTAATTAAATATTGTGGTATTGGTTTAAAAACTAAAAAAGTATTGAATTTTACTGAATTAGAAAGTATAAAATTTGATTAAATAATGTTTTATGTATAAAAATTAAGTTTAAATGTGATAAAATTATGAAAATCAGTTTGTAAACTCTCATTTTTATAAGTACCACTATGAAAATATTCTTTTAATATAGAATTTCTGTTTATTGATGAGACTAAAAAAATATTTTTTGTTAATTTTGAATATTTATTGAGAGTACGTAATACTAGGATTAAAATCTTGCAAATTCGGTGTTAAATTTTTCAAGAAATTGTGGTTTGTAATCCAGAAAAAGGAGTGATTTTAATCAATTTGTAAATATGTTCATTATTTTTTTATTAGTTATTTCTCTAACTTGTCATTAATTTGTTAATTTTTGTAATTTTTGTAGAAAAAATGATTTGAATTTTCGGTAATCTGTACTATTTTTTTGTCCAACAGTTGATTTTATTGATTATTAGTATTCTCATTCGGCAGTAATTTCACGTATGAAGTTATTAAATATTAAATATCTATTAATTTTCTTTACTGTTTCATATGATAGTAATATTTCTGATGAACAGGTGTGATAACTACTAGACTTTGATTGGCTTGATTTTCTGATAAACGTTTGAAAAGAGTTGAAAGTATGTAATGATGCAATATCTATATACTATCGAGAGTCGAGATTGAAGTAGATAAGTCAATTCTTTGTTGAATTTCAAGAAATTGTGTGAGAAGATGGTTTTTTACATTAAGTTTATGTAATTTCAGTTACAGTTTTTCGACAATCAACCTAAAAATGGATAATTATCATAGTTAAAAGTTATGATGAAAAGATCTAAGCAATATTAATGTTAAAAAGTTCGTCTAATGTTTGCTCTTATGTTGTGAAAATTTCGAATAGTTTGGTTTGAAATATGAAATGTTTGTAAAAATTAAACTTTGTATTCGTGTATGTTTTGCATTATTAAATTGTAAAGATAATATTCATATTTGGAAAATGTTGTTGGGTGTTTTAATAATTTTCTGATAAGTAGATAAAAACAGATGTTAAAATTCTGTGCTATTAAAATATATAGGATCAAGAATAAAGTTTGATGAAAATAAGTATTGTAAAAATTCAGAAATTTTGAAGTGTAAGATGAATCATGTCTTAATTTGATTAATTATATGGGTAGAGTAGTTTTAATATGTCAAGTGTCTAAAGCAGCAAGAAACAATTTTTTAGGTTTTCTAGAATAATAATAATAATAACAATAACAATAATAATAATAATAATAATAAAAGTATACTTTTGTTGTAAGATTTCGAATGCAGTCAAGACGTGAAAAATATAAGTATGAACCCTTTGTAAAGACATTCAAACTTTTTAAAAAGTTTAAGTTTAGTAATATACTGTAACAATATATGTAAGCAAATGTATTTCAAAGTTGAAAATTTGTGTAAAAAATTGTCTTTTCTTGAAAATTGATATTTATTTTTGTTTAATTAATGATACTTATTACATTTTTGTTGTTAAAAACTAAAATATACGTTTAATTCTTCTGTTAAAATTGATATATCCGTGTTGGAGGTGAGAAAAAATAGTGTAAAACTAATAAAATTTGTTTAAATTCGTCTTTTTATTCTTAAAATTAATATTTTCTATTGTTTAGAATACATACTTTTGAGGAATGTATAACCGGAAAATGTTAAAAAATCTTAGAAAATTGGTATTAAAAATATTAAATACAGTTGCTTCAATGATATCTTTTCGATATGTAAAGTGATTGTAGCATTTAGAAATGTACTTCTGAAGAATGTATAATCGGAAAATCTTAGAAAATCTTAGAAAATTGGTGTTAAAAATATTAAATACAGTTGCTTCAATGATTTCAAAAACAAACTCTGTTAAAAAATTCTGTATGATTTCAAGAATGAAGATTGAAAATAATCTGAACCTGAATACATGGTATTTAAAATACAAAATTCACGATTATGAACTAATGTTGAAAACATGGGTAACATTAAATATACAGCTAATATTTAATTATAGCTTAGAAAATTCTTAAAGTGTATCCAAATTTATTAAATATAGTATTGAATACAGTGAATAAGTGAAATATGTGTATAAGTATTGATATTTCTAAGTTGCTTTTCAAAATACTAGTGTAAAATTATTCAAATTCGTCTTTTCTTTAAAATTGATATTTATTTTTGTTAAATTAATGATACTTGTTAAGTTTTTGTTGTTAAAATTAAAATATACGTTTAATTCTTCTGTTAGAAATCCATATTTCCAAGTTGCAGTTCAAAAGACTATTGTAAAACTAATCAAATTCGCTTAAATTCACCTTTACCCCTTAAAAAATAATATTTCTATTATTTTGCTTAATTAATTATACTGATTATGTCTTCCAAAATTTAAATTTTGGGATATTGCGGTAACTGTTATGAAATTGGAGTGCATAAAATGTCTCTTTTTTTCTCCCAGACTTCTAAATATACAAGAATGAGAGGTTATTGCTTTGTTCATTTCCCTACCTGTGGTAAAAAATTGGGGGAGATGGGGGTGAAAAGGCATGGTGAGGGACTTCTAAGGAATAAGTTTTGGTTTCAATATGACGTCACAAGAAGCAGGTGTTGTTTATCAAATTGGTGTGTGTGTTGAGTATTTATTGAAATGTGTTCGTTTATGCATTAAAATTCTACTTAGTTAGTATATAAAAGTATGATGAAATTTCCATTTAGAGTAAAAGTTAACCAAATTCGTTTAATTCGTCTTTTTTTCGTTAAAAAAATCATTAGTTTCCTTTGTTAATTGTTCAATTATCGAAATTCTTTGAGGTAACGACTGTTCAAAAACTAAAAAATATGTTTAAATTTCAATTTTAAGTTGTGTATTCTGATTTTATATTAAAAAAAAAAAAAAAAAAAAAAAAAAAAAAAGAATATGAAGAAATTAGTTAAAAATTTAATATTTTCCGTTGATTTGCTTAATTAATAATGTTCATGAAGGAAATGGTTGTCCAAAATGGAATGCATGCTTAAATTTCTTTCTATCAAATTGATATTCTGAAGTTTGAGTTGAAAAAATCGTAAGAAATCAGTCTTTTTCTATAAAACTTGATATTTTCCATTGTTTTTTACTTAATTAACGATACTCATTAAGATTATAGCTGTTGAAAAACTAGAATGCATGTTTAACTTTCAACTTGTAAGTCGATACACTGATGTTGCAGTTGATAAAAATCGTAAGAAATCAGTCTTTTTCCATAAAAATCGATATTTTCCATTGTTTTTTACTTAATTATGAATGCTCATTAAGGTTATAGCTGATGAAAAACTGAAATGAACGTTTAAGTTTTCTCTTTTAAGTTGATAAAAATCGTAAGAAATCAGTCTTTTTCTATAAAACTTGATATTTTCCATTGTTTTTTACTTAATTAACGATACTCATTAATATGAGCTGTTGAAAAACTGAAATGTACGTTTAAGTTTTATCTCTTAAGTTGATAAAAATCGTAAGAAATCAGTCTTTTTCTATAAAACTTGATATTTTCCATTGTTTTTACTTAATTAATACTACTCATTAAGATGTCTATCAAGCAAAATTCAAATATATGTTTAACTATCTTGTGTTAAATTGATAATCTCATCTTGTAGTTGAAGAAATCTAAATAAAATGGTTAAAAACTGAGATTTTTCCAGTGTTTCGCCTAATTAATAATACTCATTAAAATTACGGTTGTTCAAAATTCAAATACAAATTTAATCTTCATAATATAGTATAATTCTGTGTTAAGATGTGATTGATAATATTTTTGAATAAGGAAGGTTGTTCACCTCTCCTGTTATAATAGAATGTTCCTTTTTTCCACTAGGGGGCGTTCGTGGAGGGAGATGCACGGTGGGCGCAGGAGGGCGGCGGTGGGATGGTGGTGGGACCGCAGGCGGGACAGCCGCAGGAGGCACCGCAGGCGGGACGGTCCCGCCGTCCCGCCTGCGGCTGTCCCCGTACTCTTATTTTCCTACTACTATTGTATAATTCGCCCTTTAACTTATTCATGACTTTTTGTCACTAAAACTGCCACATGTAGGCATTGCTAATTTTAAAGCACTTGAAAGCAATATAATTTAAAATTTCTTCATTAATAGCAATATTATTATACTTATAATATAATTGTTATTGCAGTTTAAAGTCTATCTGTCTGTCAACGTTAAGTTTGTCATCACCGAATTCATTTCAAGCTTTAAATATTGAACAATGATTTTTATATTGTTCATTTTAATGACTCCTTATAACTTCTTATCATATAACCTTCTTTTTCTTTTTAAAAAGCTGATCTTTTGCCATAACCAGAAGCATTTCGAAAAGAGCAGCTTTTGCTTTTTGCTTCCTTCACTTAAAAAGCTGTTTGAGTAAAAGGATTTTATCAGACATTAAACAAATATACACTCCTAAAGTTTCGCCGTGATGAATGATTTCTTCCTACCAGTAAGACATTTAACAAGAAAGAAAAAAATAAAAATAAATAAAACCATCTACGAAAATTTCTTATTTGCCAAAGCACTCTTTTACACCTTGTCTTCTCCACCCCGCGACAAATGATCTCCCAAGTAATCCCAACTCTTTCCTCTTCTGTTTCTCCCTCCTTGGGGATCATCCCCTGCTCGTCCATCAGATCCAGCCCGCTCCTCCAAAAAGCATCGATTTCCGACGAGAGATGGACAGACGATCTTTCAACCTGCTGCCCAATCCCCCGTTATCGTCTGCTGTACGTTCCTGCCTATTACAAATCCCCCCCCCCCTCTTTCCTACGTTCTTTTTTTTTTTTTTTCATATTTTGTTCTCTTGCGGGGCAAGGAGTGTGATTTCGTTAATTGCTCAAGTGGGGCGGAAAAGAACGCTTGGAACGCTGGGGAAGGTTAATTGGTAAATAGCATCGGGGAGTTGCAGACGATTCGTTTTAACATAAGCGGGAGCCAAATATGCGAACTACGAAGTTTTGAATGATGAGCCATCAACTTCCTGACTTTCCAAAGGTCGATTTTTGTAAATCTGACTCCAAAAAATGTGGAATATTTCGTTGCAGGGAAGCTCTTCAATTCATTTTATCTCTGAGAATTTGTTAATGAAGGCATAAGTCTAAGAATTTATTTTGTGCATGTCGGTGTATTTTAAAATAAATGAAAACTTTTTAAAAACCTTAACATTGTTTAATGAGTTTAGAATTAATTATTTAAGTTCATCAGAATTTTACCAAAGGTTTGGTGTCGATAAAATTGAGAAGGCGGATTTTTCTATGGCAAATAAAATTTTCTTCTAAATGAGTTTTTATTACATTTTGTTAGAATGTTTATTACATCTGTTCCGTGCTATATGGCACATAGATTCAATGCAATTGTTACAAAGATCTTTTTTATGCCCAGACTTGCCTATTTTATGTATTTTTTCTTTTCTTTATTTTCTTTTAATTTTTTTTTTCATATATATATATATATAGATACAGAGCAATTGAAGATACCATTTTGATTTTTATATAAGTTTTCGTTAGGGCTAGAAGAATTTATAAAACACAGAATAATAAATTTATAAAATACTAATTGCTACTTCAATTTGCTCATGTTTCAATAAAGAATTACATTTACTAGGTAAATAAAATTTATTACTTTACATCTATATATTTATTAATTATATTTTTATCATATTTTTATCAATTCCATTTATAAACAACTATTTATTTGGTATGCGTTCTCTTGTGCAAATTTTATTTAATTCGTTTTTTAATGTATTTAATTTTTTTAGTTTTTCTCAAATTTGTTATCCTAAATTTCATTACATCAATCGATATTTAATTCATAGCAACTTTTTTATCAACTTTTTTTATCAACTATTGCAGATTTTAAAAAGCTCTAATGACAACATTTTCGAAAACTGTATTTTCGATTGAAATATATATTCCCACATGAATATTAAAAAAAGAAATAAAACTTTAAAGGAAATAATAATTTGTATCCCATAGTGAAGAATTATTAAATATTGTGTGCTACATTCCCTGGACTCCATTATTTATATTAATAATATAATATATAACATTATCAACTAATATTATGACAAGACGTATAGCGGTATCTGTTCTAGTATTCATAACTTGTTACTAAACTTGACTAACTTAGGATACTATAGTACTTTATAGTAATCAAGTACTTTAATTTATATAGAAAAAATACATACAACCTTTTTATTTACTCTCTCTCTAATTTTATGTTCAACGTTTTGCAGTATCTCAGTATGCTGATTCCAAAATTCTGACACCAGACGTAGCAAAGGGTGGTCTTTGCCAATCTAATCTAGTATGCAAGCAGCCTACAGAGCCTACAGAGCAGCCTACTTTAACAAACGCTAGCTTATGTATTTTTAATGCCAGCAAAACCCTGTGCATGATGATGATTCGTACAGAAAACACGGGGTGCAAGTGAAAATGCAGATGTTGTCTTTTCGTCCCTTTTTTAAGTGAGGGTGGTTTGAGATGGAACTACATGGAGCGGGGCAAATGTAAGCGGCAGGTGGAACAATTTTAGGGGATAACTTCGCTGACAATTTGACAAGAGTAAGAGACTTTTTTTCTCGTCTTCTGGCTTCTGACGGCAAATTTTATCTAAGCAAGACGTACCCAAAAAAAATATTTTGGATAGTCTCACAGTCTCAGTGACAGCTGGAGCCCCTGCTTTTTTGTAATCTGAACTAGATGTCGTAACATAAGATGCCAGTTTTTGCATCTCATGTTGAGAAACCATGATTGAATTGTGTAATAAGTAGAAGTAGGTCTACACCACAATTTTGGAAAGTCTGAAGGCATGTTTAATTATCGGTATTTTTCTGTATGAAGCCGTTCTAAAATATTAAGGGTGTATCTCAATCCAAACTGCTTTTTTTAAATTCATATTTGTTTATTATTATATTTATTATTAATTTATATAATAAAAAGATTTATAATTAAATGCATTTTCGCTCTCAAGCGTACCATATTGGTAAATCCTCTTACTTAAAAATTGCACAATGAGCCGGGCTTGTCTATTTTTTGATAAACACAGAAAATATTGCCATAAATGCTATTAAAGTTGGTGCTTTGAAAGAAATTTTCCAAAGCGGGAGATCTGAAAACGAAAAAAATTGTCAAACTGATAAAATAAATGTTTATAAATCAAATTCTAATAAAGTGAGCGAAAAATGAAATCACATGGCATCTTATACATCTCTTCAAAAGTCACCTCAGCAAGTTTCATGTTTTTACTTTTAAAAATGAGTCTGATAATGTATCAGAAAGTTTCGAGCTCTTGAGGATGCAAAAATATTTTTTCGAATACGCTTTTAATGTGAATTTTTTACAATATTAACTGGATCTGCAATCATTTACATACTCCTGGGAGTTGTTTTAAGACTGTTCTTAAGGGTGTATTCGAAAAAACGCTTTTCCACCTTCAGCAGCTCGAAATTTTCCGATACAATTTCAGACATATTTTTAAAAGTAGAATCATGAATCTTGCTGAGGGGATTCTTGAAGGGACGTATGAGGTGCCGAGTAAAGTCTTTTTACGCTCAATTCATTAGAATATGATTTATAAGCAATTAACTTCTCTGGAAGACCCTTTATTTCGTTCCCTTATCTCCCACTTCGGAAAAATCGGTTCAAATTGCCGTTTTTGATTGCTTTTTTTCCAATATTTTGTACACTTATCAAAGAATTGACCTTTACGGCACCTTGTGCACTTTCTAAATAAGAAAATCTGCGAGTTTCATGTGTTTGAGAACAAAAGTGAATTCAAAAATAAATCGGAAAACAAGCAGTTTGAATCGAAATACGCCCTTAAATCAAAAAGATCAACTTTATGACATAATTTTTTATTTATTTTGTTCAGAAATGCATGCAACTAGCAGTTGTTGTTGTACAGAAACAATTTAATCGTACTCAGTTTCCCGTTTTTGACAAACGCAATAGATTTTTAAAGAAATACTGTCAAAGTTGGCGTTTTTAACCGAATTCCCGACGAAAGCAAAAAACCAGTCAATTTGAGGTAGAAAACGCGGTTGTCAAATGATCAATTTTGCCTGTAACTCAATAGATAATTTACTGATCACCAGTGGTGACCATCCCCCCCCAAACCCAATGACGCAAATCCCCCCCCCAAAAAAAAATCTTCATATTTTAACATTGACCCCCCTCCCCCCCCCCAACAGAATATTAATTGTACTTATAATCTACTACACATTTAAAAGATAGCGAGTTGAGGATAGCGGAATGAGTTCTTATTGCCCTTATCTAGAATTTAAAGGGACACAGGAACATTTCTGAAAATTCAATGTTGAAAAATTTTAAAAGTGATGTTAAAAAAAATCAAGATTTACAAAAGATAGCGAGTTCAGTATAGGTGAATGAGTTCTTATTGCCCTTATCTAGAATTTAAAGAAAGAAAACACAGGAACAATTCTGGAAATTAAATGTTGAAAAAATTTAAAAGTGATATTAAACAAATCAAGATTATTTTTAACAGTAAAAAAAAGAAATATTAAGAATTTAAAAATCCCCCCCCCCCAAAAAATGTACTTTTTCTCAAATTCCCCCCCAAAACTAAATTTTATGACGCATCTTGCGTCACCAAACCCCTCTCTGGGCACCCCTGCTGATCACAAAATGAAAACTGATTTAGACTCCATGTCGCTTCCATAGTCAGGTCTTCCAATTTTTATCGTTCCGTTGAAAAAGATAATTGTAAATGTATCAAAATGTTTCTACTTGTTAAGTGGAGCATTTGAGAACAGCCTTAAGGGTGCACTCAAAACCAAACTGCTTATTTTCTGATTCATTTTTTTTCTTAAGGGTGTACTTCGATTCAAACTGCTTATTTTCCGTTTTATCTTTAAATTCATTTTTGTTCTCAGATACATCAAACTGGCAAATTGTCTAATTTCGAAAGTACACAAGGTGCCGTGATTGTCAAATCTTTGATAAATGCAGAAAATATTGCGAAAAACAGAAAAAAAAAAAAAAAACGATCAAAAACCCCAATTTAAACCGAAAAGGGGTCCTACTGAGAAGATAATTGTTTATAAATAAAATTCTAATGAATTGAGGGTAAAAAGACATTACAAGGCACCTTTTACGTCTCTTCAAAAATCACCTCAGCAAGTTTTATGTTTCTACTTTTAAAAATACGTCGGAAATTGTATCGAAAAATTTCGAGCTGTTGAAGGTGGAAAAGAAATTTTCGAATCCACCCAATCTATTCCTTTTCTCTACTACTTATAGACGCATCAAATTGGTAGATTTTCTCTTATTCAGAAACTATACAATATATTACAAAAAATACTGTCCAAGTTCTTGCTTTGAACCAAATTTCATGAAACGATAGAGTTGGAAACGAAAATAATGGCTGAAAAAATAATTGTTTATAAATCAAGTTCTAATTAATTTATTGAAAAATGAAAACACACTACCACTTATTCGTCTTTTTAAAATTCACGTCAGCAAATTATATATTTTTACTATTAAAAATGAGTCAGAAAATTTTGAACTGTTGAAAGTGAATAAAAAAATTTTTTGAGTACACCCTTAAATGATCATTACTCTTATGATATTTTGATAATGTTAGTTTTTTTTCTACAAAAACTTACATTTTATTTACATTTTCAAAAAATAATAATATCTGAATAAACTTATAGCTATCAATATCATAATGTTTATAAATAGTTATTTTTATGATTCAGAAAATGCGCTGTTTACTTGGAGAGATATATGCATTAAGGAAAATGCATTAAATATACTTAAGAAAAATGCATTAAAAGTTGGTTTTTCAGAAAAGTACTCTTCAAAATTTTGTATCTCTAAAGTTATTTTTAGATATATTAATAATCCAAAGAAAATAGAGCATTTATGTTTATGGATCAACATAGATAGCTTTTAATGTCAAAGCGACACAGCTTCCTTATGCTTTTATCGTATTTGTTTACGCATACGCGTTATAGAATTTTTCTGGCCTGGGTTCCAGTTCGATTACCTCTCTTCTTTTCTTTATAAAACTAACAGGCTATCATAGCTTGAGAGCTTATGTGCCCGTCCGTTCTGTATGTATGTATACGTTCGTTCGTACGTGCGGTGCGTAACGCGATAACACATGATAAAAATATCCTATCCACTTGAAATTTTGTATATAGGTATATCCTGATAAGGCGCTTCCCTGATTAGTTTTTGGAGTTCATTCGATATGTATAAGAGATGGAACGGGGGTTCTAATGCCCCTCCCCTTAATTGACGTAAATGGGTTTTTCATGCAGAATAATCAGCTTTCGTTCAAATCTCTGAACAGTTTTGAAAATTTAATGGTTAAATATAAAAGAGGGGGATAACTCCTTAAATTATATAAATGGATTTTTATTAAGAATTTTCCGATTTGCTCTGAATTTTGGATATTGATATTTTATATGATAAAGCATGTTCCTGATTAGTTTAGGGGGTTCAATGATTAAGTATAAAAAGGGGAAAGGGGGAGCTGTTTCCCCTCCTTTGATTTTTTTTTCGATCAAAATTAACCCTTGAAAATATAAGGCTGTAATGAGCAATTAGGGTGTATAGCCTGTGAGCTCAATGCCATCAGTTTAGCTGAGCAATATTCTTTTTTTATTTCGTTCCTAGATCTCCAGGTTCGGAAATTTCTGTTCAAATTGGCAATTTTGACGGTATATTTTGCAATTTTTTCCACATTTACCAAAATATCGACAAACAGGGCACTTTATGTACACTCTCAAAAAAAACTTCCGTCAATTCACAGAAAAAGTACTGGCAGCAGCGCTGCCAGCAAATTTCTGTGAAAAGACGGACATCCGTCTTTTTTTTTTCCGTCACTTGAAGAAAATTTTCTGTTTTTTGAAGGAGCATCCGTCATGTTTTTCTTCGTTAAAAGAGAGAAAGTTTTCGTCTTTTGAAGGAAGTCCGTTATTTTTTTCTCCGTTTTAGAGAAGAAAATTTTCTGTTTTTTGAAGAAACGTCCGTCATGTTTTTCTCCGTTTTAGAGAAGAAAATTTTCTGTTTTTTGAAGGAACGTCCGTCATGTTTTTCTTCGTTACAAGAGAGAAAATTTCTGTCTTTTGAAGGAATGTCCGTTATGTTTTTCTCTGTTTCAGGAGGGAAATTTTCCGTCTTTTGAAAGAATGTCCGTCTTGGTTTTCTTCGTTACAAGAGAAAATTTATGTTTCTTGAAGGAAGTCCGTTATTTTTTCTCCGTTTTAGGGGGGGGGGGGATCTTCTGTTTTTTGTGCAATGCCAGCTATGTTTTCCTCTGTTTTAGATGAAAAAGTTGTTTCTTTTTATTTCATTAAAGATGTTCTTTATAGCCTAAAGGAGCTACACTTTAACACATGAAATTGGCAGGTATCATTCAAAAAATGTGTAAAGTTTTGATAAAATTCAGATCATTCATAAAATGCCGTCATCTTTGGTGTTTCAAATTTAATACCAAATGAAGTCGAAATGGAAGACCTGCTTTATCTCAGTTTTCCATTTTATTGCAATTTAATTACCTATCGAATTATTACATATTTAGATAACTTGATCATGCTTTCCCCCCCCCCCTTTTCTGGACTGGTTTTGCTTTTGTCGGGAAAAGCGAGCCATCAAAATGCCAATTTTGATGGCTTGTCCCGAAAGATCTATTTTGTTTACAAAAAACAGAAAACTGAGTGAGTTTCGGTTGTTTCTGAATAACATTTGTTTTCATGCATTTCTGTAAAAAAAAAAAAAAAAAAAAAAAAAAAAAAAAATAAATAAATAAATAAATAAATAAATAAATAAATAAAAATAACGTATGTCACAAAGTTGCCCTTCTGGATGTGTCATTAAAGTAACGTCAAAAAAGCATTACTGTATTTTCTATTGCAAATATCGTAAATATATTTCATAGATGAGTAGATATGGAGCAAAATATTGAATATAATTAATAATTTATTCCAAGTAAGGAATGGGAATGATTTGTTCATTTCGAATCTGTTTACTTATACTAGTATCCATTCACGAAATTGCCAATCATTGAATAAAAATTCATTTACCTTTCATTGCCTTAAATTATATTAATGAAAATTGAAAAACAAATTTCTCCTGAGAAGTTATTCTATTTTAAAGCATATGAAAGTTTAAGAAATTTTATTCGAAATCAAAAAACATCCATAAACCTTTTATTTATTTATTTATTTATTTTTTTTTTTTGGGGGGGGGGGGAGATATATTACAAGAAGCTCATTTCCTAGAAAATAAAAAGGATTTTTTTTTTCAGAAATTTCCTTTTCTCCGTGTCTAAGCAATAACAAAAAGATTGAAATATAAAGAAACTACATGCAGATTTGCTTATTACATTACGATCACTTATTTAAAAAATATTAGAAAGTCTCGATCTGCTTTATTCAACTATATCATAACATGTTACTTTGCATTTAATTTTTTTTTTTATTTTTTATGATATAGAACTAATTTTTTTAAAATATTTCTATTTCAAAATTGTGAAAAGAAAAATGAAATCGAAGCTAACGTATATTGTAATAAAGATTCTAAGTTTCACCCCCCCCCCCCTCCCTCACACTCAAGCTGTGAATTCTTAAATTCTAGATCTATTTTAATACCAAATTTTAAATTATACAAAATATTGCACATTTCAGATATTCAACTTTACTTTCAAGATATACATTACACTTCTTTCTGAATAATCAGCAATAATTTTAAGAGTAGTATTAATAATTTATATTTTGTGGTATATATATATCCATCCAGCTGAACATCCATACATTTTAAAAAATTCAGCTCTTTTATAAAACACATTTAGCTAAATATATCTCTCAGCTTTTGTCAATTATTGGTCTTATCACACATAAGGATTCATGATTTTTTTTTTTTAAACTCCCACAGTATTGTTTCATTATTTTTCTCTTGATTTATAAAATAAACATTATGCACAAAAATATGCATGTCAAAGTATTACCAATATATTATTAATAATGTTACACAATTTATGTAAATGATTAAAATACAACATTTAGGTTAGGAAAAATTTTTTTATTATACAAAATACATGGTAAACTACAAATCAAATGTAAATTATTATAAGACAATAAAAGGACAAAGAAATGTTTTAGTTAAAATAAAAATAACTACAGTAACTACTTACATGGGTGCCATGCCTATGATGGCACCCGCATGTGGAAAATGTTTAATAAAAATAAAAGTTTTAGCTTCTCCGATCTGTACTATAATCAGAGATTAGTGTACTGACTCTGCGTCATATGCAAATTTCCTCCTTGTGCCCCGATCGAGTTTTTTCTATGGGGGGAGGATTCCCAGAACGGTTTTTTATGCGTGCATAACATGTCCGTTTCTTGTGATACACGTACGGTTCCAACGCTCTTTAGGGTTTTCCCATGCCCTGAGCATTTTGCGATGAAAAAAATGGGTGTTGCCATTGGAAATATTCGAGTTTCTGTAACTATAACCGTAACCGTGAGGGCCATTTTGTTGTCGTTCACAGAATCTCGAGCTCATATCTCTGAATAGCTATATCTGAAATTTCATTTCGATCGGTTGAGCGGACTGGCCGCTAGTGCTCCGTATATCGGCAAAGTTTTTTTATGGCCACCCTGTATAATTACAATCTAATTGTTATAGCTCAAGAAGAAAAAAACATTAGGCAGTTTCATTCGGTTAATCCAACACTTCATACAACAAATAAATGTAGCAAAAAAAGCAAATAAAAATTGAGTTCAAACAACACACTTAAAAACTTATAGGACCAACTATTAGGTTTAACCCTCATTGCACTGTGTACCACATATGGCACATACCTAAAAACATAATTCTCAATGTGTGCCAATAATTTGGCCAGTATGATTACTGTAATTGATCAAGAATAGTCCAAAGAATGGAATTACATTTATTTAGTCCATATCAGATGGTTGCATTTGACAAAAAAATTAGAAAAAACTGTGCAGTTAAGGTTTGAACATCTAAGAAGTATTTTTTATTTGCTTTGTAAGTTGATTTTATTTAATGTTATTCAATAAGCATTTCATTAAATTACAAAATATTATTCCACTGAAATATAGCTTATAGGATATAGTCCACTCTCTCTAATCCACAATCCCTTATAATCCACACTGTAACTGTTTTCAGACCATAATAAAAGTGGATTGCCCTTATGAATTAAGAAATTTTTAATGCATTCATTAGACTGAGATATTTTATGTACATTATGAATAATACGATATATTCTAAACACATTCGCTAGCTATATAAAAAGATAAAATTTCTTAGAAGTGATAAATATCCCATGAGCAAAAATCTCAGATTTTTAGGAAAACAAAGTTTTGTTATCGATCAAGAAAGACTGATCTTTAAAGGCTTCAGGATACAGTAAACAAAAAACTATAAAGCAAATAAAAATTTGTTCCATTAGTGTTATATCATTTAAATAGTTTCTTGATATTGAATATAATCTTTTTTTATATCAAAAATCCTTTCTTTCACTAGGGGGACTCCGCCCCCCTGCTCGTTACGCTCGCCAAACCCCCGCGTAATCGCTTCGCGATTCCAAGTTGTAGGCTACCTCTGCTTGCTGCGCTCGTCAATACCCCATGGAATCGTTTCGCGATACCTTATTTTCCATACACTCAATTTTTGAATTCCTCTCATAAACGTGCACTTATTAAAATACCGAGCATTAAATATCCATAAAAACCAGGAAAATCTACCAAAATAGCAGCATAAGAAAATAAAAGGAAGCGTACTCATTTTCAAGTCCACTTGAGACGGAGCCCTTTCCTGATTGGTCTATTCAACTCATGGAAGGTGTGGTCCACCCGGACGCGTTATTTCCGGAAACCTTACACATCAGCATCATTCCAGGAGTCATTCGTAGAGATTTGTTTAAGGCTAGTTTTTTTTTTTTACTATAGAAGGATTTCTGTGTAATTTATTTGCAGTATGATTATTACATTTGTTGATAAATTCCTAATATTAAGATGTAAACAAAGAAATGACCTATAATCTGTACAATTCTATAATTCACAAAATCCTTGATCCCAACATGTCATTAAAGGAGTGTACTGTAACTATTATAAATAACAGTAAATTACCTGCCACAGAATAAATAATAAAAACATTTTTGTATGTATGTTCTTTTTTTTTTTTTTTTTTTTTACTAAAAACATACATTTTAACTATGTGCAGATCTGCCAACTGGTATGAAAATAAACCTTAATTCTTACAATTTTGAGTTATTATATTGAGTTATTATAAACTGCAATGCTATGATGAATGTCTTGAACTATGATTTTTTTTGCAAAAATCACAAACACATTTTTTACATTTGCAATTTTTGGTCTGTGAAAAATTTTTCAGGAGTGATTTTGATGTGAAATTTCCAAAATTTTAAAGCATTCTGTTCCGGAAATTTTAAAATAACGACAGTTATTTTAAAAATTTGGACATAAAACAGGATTGTACAATAAAGTTCTTAACATAAAATCCTCAATGTTTCTTAACCACCAATAAATCGTTTTTTCGTAAGTATTTATAACAAGAATTTTCTTCTTTAAAAATTTTGTTGCCATCTTGTCGAAAATCTCAGAAAACACACAAATCTTCCCTTAGTATCTGAGTAAAATCGCGAATTTCATTCGAGTTTGTAAAGCAAAATATTGAGCATTTTAATCATAAAAGAAACTGGATCTGATGAATTAAGAAATTTTTAATGGATTCTGATTCCTTAGAATGAAATATATTTATGCATCTTGTAAATAACTATTCAACTACTTTATTCAGAACGCATTTGTGTGCTGTATAAAAGTTAAAAGGCTTTTGAAGAGGCGTTATAGCTCTGTAGGATAAATATCTCAGTTTTTAAGAAAAACTTTTGTTAATGATCATGAAATCCTGATTCTTAAAAAGTCTCAAGTTAAATTAGAGCAAAAAGTAAAAAATGTAAAGCAAATCACTATCTCTGCAATATCTGATAGATTTAAAAAATAAGTACAAATCAATTCTATTAATTTTGTGATACATTATTTAAATATATTTCTAATATATATAGTTTTTTTTTATATTACTTAAAATAAAGCATTTCTTTCATTCCTGTGTTATTTATTTACAGTGTCATAACAATATCTGATGATAAATCCCACATTAAGACCGTAAACAAAGAAATATGACCTATAATCCTCAAATCCCTTGGTCCTGACCTGTGAGAATAAAAGAAATATATTGTATTCCAAATTTTGTCAAAAGGTCATCTAAATGAGTAGTGAATTTTGTTGATTGGTGGCCACAAGATGTTGCACTAAACTATCATGAATTTTGGTAAATGGCCGCATAAAAAATAAACCTCATCTGATCGCAGAAGAAAATAAATTTCATCAAAAAGATGGTGGTAAATGCGTTAAATTTGTAAACTATCATAGAAAATGCAGATATCATCAAAAGATCAAAGAAAAAGAAAACAATTTCGTGTGAATTTCACCAAAAGGTCACAGTAAATAATGCTGTTTTAAAAAAAGAATCGTGTAGAGAAAAACAAAAGATTTAACTTACATTACAACTTTCTAGTATTTTTTTCGATTTACTACAAATGATTGGTTTAGGAAAGTAACATTTATTTTAAATTTAAATTGTTGTGAAATAATTGCAAAAAGAAAATAAATGTTTAAAAATTTACTGCACTTGCTAAAAAGTTTGAACCTGGCCTACTTTTACAAATATTAAAGAAAAAAAAACTGAAACAAGAATAAATTCTAAAAATCTTTTAAAATTTTTCACAATTTTGAAAAAAATTAATGTAGTGAGTTAAAAAAACTGGTACTTCTAGGTTATCCTGTCGACCAAAAAATTATGGCCAAACTATAAGATTAAATGTCAAATAAGGGATGATCGTGAATGTCACATTCAATGACATTAAATGCGATTCACGTGATTAAAATAAAGTGATTTTTATTTCGACTTTTTATTAATATTTTTATTAATACTCTACTAATTATTTGTTTTTTCGTTATTTAAAATAAAAATTATGTCAACATGTATAATTTGGCTATTAGTTTGACGTTTTGTATAATTTGGCGAAATTGGTCGACGGGATAACCTAGAAGTACCAAAAAACTTCATTCTTTTAACGAATTTCAAAAAATGGTCATAATAAATCAACCAACTAAACTTCAGATTAATTTCAATTTTATGCTTTATGGTTTTTTTATTTTTAAAGATTGGCAGTTCTGCTATATGCTGATTACTTAAAATTTGATATTTTAACATTTAGGTAAGCTGAAAACATTTTGAAAGGACATGAGTTTATTGCTCAAACTCAACTTTTCTATTCGCAGGAATTTTATTATCCGGACATTTGGATCCTCTCTCGGGATTTATTTCTGCAAAGAGACTGAAAAAAAATTATCACAATGTAATAAAGAGAAAACAGTAAAAATATGGAAAATATTTTAGAATATGCAATTTATATGAACAATTTTTACACATAGATATTGTTGGATAAGATCTTTTCATTATTTTCCTATCATATGTACATTGATTTGAGCCAACAGATTTCTATTCTTTCCTTATGAGATCTAATCAGAATCGCATGCAGGTGAAATGAGGAGTGTCAGCATTAATAAAAGTTTTATCAATGAGTTATTGTACGTTAACATAATATAATTAAATCCCCCCCCCCTCATATCATAAATTAAGGGTGACTACAGGAATTGAGAAACAAAATTACCTGATTACACTTGAATCGATTTTTTTTCGCTTAAATGAATGGATGAGGTTGCCTTTGAGATTGCTTTTTTAGGTGCGTTCGTAATTATGTAAATACGTAGCACCTATTGTTGTCGTTCAGTCCGTCCGTCCGTCTGTCCGTCCGTCCGTCTGTCTGTCTGTCCGTCTGTCTGTCCATCCGCATATAACAATGCAAAAACTGCCCAACTGAATCGTATGAAATTTGAAATACATAATTATTACATAATTTTGTCGAGTCATTTCAAATTTTATGAAAATCGGATGCATAGATCAATTACAGGGACAATCAAAAGGATTCCGTTACATTACGGTCAATGAGAAAAAAGTTTCAAATGCATTTTAATCGTTTGAAATTTTAAATACATAATTATTACATAATTTTGCCGAGTTATTTCAAATGTTATCAAAATCGGATGCATAGTTCAATTACAGGGACAATCAAAGATATTCTGTTACATTACGGTTAATTGGGAAAAATGTTTCAAATGCATTTTAATAGTGTTACACACATTCGAGCGTAATAAAATTGATATGCATCTATAAAGTACATATTATAATATACATTTTGCATAATCTGTGATGCAAAAAATATTTTTTATTGATTTACAAGGCCACACAAAAGCATTCCATTGCATAATGGTATAGGGAGAACATTGTTTGGTGCGCATTTTAATTGTAATTATTTACAGTTTTACGAGATTGATATATGAGAGTGATATTTTTAAAACTTCGTTATCGTACGAACGCACCTCATTTGCTACGCTTCACGTGCACTTTCCAACTTATTAATACTGGAATGGACTTTAGTCGTTTGTTTGTTTTTTATTATTTTGCATTTATCATATTTTTTTCGGAAAAAATGTATAGCTTTCGTTTAAATAAATATATTAAATATATAAAATTATGAAAAATATATATATAAGTGTATATAATACATGTATAGGTTTATTTATTTACAGGTATATATATTATGTATTTATATATGTATACTGCTATATATAATTACATATACATTGAAATATATCTAAAATGTATATAAATGAAAATATTTATATAAACATCGTGAATATTTTAACATGTGGCATATGTAACGTTTATTAAATAAATATATCTTTATAAATCATCCAAAAATCGTGTTTTTCAACCTTCTTGAGAAATCTGGTAAATTTCTAAAATGGCTTTTAGTTGCCAATTTCGATTTTTTCGCCAGTCGTAACAACAGAGCATGATAAGGAACTTTTCCCCAAATATAATGTAGGCACCGAGATACCTAATTGCCATTATTTTGCCTGACATGGTGACCTGGCTATTGTTGTTTATTTATTGAAAAATTTTCTTTTTTCTATTTTAAAATGACATAAATAGTTTTATTCTATATAGTTATTACATAATATATTGTTTATTTATAATATCCTCTTTCAAATAATAAAAAATAATTTAAAATTGTATGTGTGTAACTGATATTCAAAAATTAAGTTATCTCCAAATTGTTACAAAAAAACATCGCACCAAAACCGATATGACATTTGTGCCACATATTTTATTTAAACATCAAACGTTGTTGTTTCTAATTTACATTCTAATAAACATATATTCTACGATAACTTCAAGTGAAATTAGGTTGACAACTAAGTACCAGACTTCATAAAGAAAACAAATGCAGAAGATTCATTCGCATGTACGGTAAAAAATATTAAACCACAAAAATAGTAATGCGCAAAGCATTCCAACAATGAATGGACATGGACACTAATTCCTATGACATCATAGCATGAAAATTTCGTCCAAATCAGTTAAGCCGTTTCGGAGAAATTTTTATGGCGTGGGCCACCCTTATCATTTAGGGGTATTAAAAATAGATAACAACCTATTCTCAGACCTACTGAGTATACATATAAAATTTGATCAAAATAAGTTAAGTCGTTAATTTAAAATAAATAGTTTCACGCAAAAAGGCTGCTAAACTTTCTTTTATTTAAAACAATTTTTTACAACGTACATTTTAAACATATTACTAGTTGGTAAATAACGAAATTTCCTATATATTAATACTTTCACAGCAAAATAAAAAATAATTTAGAGATTACATGTTAAATTTAATACAGACATAACTTATATAGTTTGGCGCAAAGAGACTGAGAAACTTCCTTTTAATTGAGACAATTTAATATAACATACATTTAAACAACGAAATTTCTTATATTTGCATGATTAAAAATATCTTTTTCATAGTTAATAATGCGTCCAGTAAGCAAACATACATATAATAACTAATTTTTTCTGAAAATATTTTTTGTTTGAGTTCGGGCAAACACCATGGTCACACGTTATAAAATATTTTTGTAACAAAAATTATAATTACTCGTATTTATCATTATAAGTTTAATTCGGATTTTCTAGTTTTCTTAAGAAAATAACAAGCATAAGCTACATTTGATATTAAATTACATCGCAGTTATACAATTTAATGCATAGCATAAAAAATGCTTAACTATGCCAGCTAAAAAGTAAACAAAGCTGTATAAAAAAATGAAGTTGATTATAACTGTTATACTAAAGGCGTATCTTTCATTAAATTCTACCATGTCGCCATTGTTCTTAAAATGACATTGCACTAGTGCACTATTAAAAACATGATCTAATTAAGAAAAAAAAAACACACATGCAAACTTGATTTAGTTTTCCATTCCATTGATTTAGTTTTTTATGTTCTACAAAGAATAATAATAATATTGCTCACCTTATGTTTGCTGCTTTTTCACCTGCCATTCGAAAGTTTGGAACGCGCTTGTCATCTGCAAACTTACGATTCGTAATCAAAACAGAAAATTAATTTGAAAAAGACAAATGCGCATGCGTGCGGGGAATAAACGAAATTTATTCGTCTTCTACAGACTTGCTGGAACGATTCACAGAAAAATAACGTCTCCAAGGAGTACAGAAATTATTTGTTCGAGAATGAAGCAAATGTAGTGTATAAAGACGAATATTTCTGACAGTGTAGTTTCTAAATAAGGGATTTTGAAAGTTTAGTGCATTTGAGAGACAAAATGAATTTAAAAATAAATCTGAAAATAAGCGGTTTTGATTTTTTGCTTTGAAAGCAAACGAATAAATGGCTGCGTCTAAGCTGAATCCCTCATAAAATAAATGTGATTTTCACCTGAGTTTGTAAAATGTCTAAAAATGCCCAAAAGACAATGTGACCAAGAAAGGGATAAATTTTCCTAAGTATTTAATTTTTGATGATTTGTACACTATTTACTTATGTGAAGCTCTTAAATCTGTGATTGCGACAATTTAGCGTTTGGTGTTTTATATCGATATTTTTTAACCTTAACTGCCAAATGCCTAAAAAATCAATTTCAAATTTTTTTTTTTTTTTTTTTTTTTTTTTTTTTTTTGTCATTTGCGATGTTATTAAAAAAAAAACAAAAAAACAAAAAAAACAAAAAAAAAACCCAATGAATAAATGCTTGTAATATTATTTTAGTTTCGGAACTGAAGATGTTAAGGCTGTATTTCGATTCAAACTGCTTATTTTCCGATTTATTTTTGAATTCATTTTTGCTCTCAAATACACCAAACTTTCAAAATCTCTTATTTGGAAAGTACACAAGGTGCCGTGACTGCCGATTCTTTGATAAATGCAGAAAATATTGCAAAAAAGCAATCAAAAACGGCATTTCGAACCGATTTTTCCCAAGCGGGAGATCTGGGAACGAAAAAAATGTGTCATACTGATAAGGTAATTGTTTATAACTCAAATTCTAATGAATTGAGCTTAAAAAGACATCACACGGCACCTCATACGTCTCTTCAAGAATCCCCTCAGCAAGTTTCATGTTTCTACTTTTAAAAATGTGTCTGTAATTGTATCAGAAAATTTCGAGGTTGAAGAGGGAAAAGAGTTTTTTCGAATACACCCTTAAAATGTGTAAAATATAAGTGTGAAACATTATTTTGCTTTTTAAAATAGATTTAAAATGTGTCTAAAATCTACCTTAATCATAAGATATTTTTCTCCTCCATAGTTTAAAACAAATTATTAGAATTTCATCATTATATTCAAACTCTAGTACATTCGTAATGAATTTTAATTATACTGTTTTTAGAGAGAGAAAATTGAAAAATTCATATTCCTATAGTTATTATCTTGAATACAAATTGTAAATCTTAATTAACTTATAAAAAATACATTATTTAAATGCAAAGTTTAAATGCCTAAAAGTATTTTCAGATTCTACCATTGTTTGAATGAAACTTACTTACCGTAAAATGCCGAAAGTAAACCCACAAGAAATTCTAACCATATTAAATGTGTATTCCAATGCAAACTGCTTATTTTCTGAATTTTTATAATTCACTTTTGCCCTCAATGGCGTCAAACTGGCAGATTTTTTTATTTAGAAATTGTATAATGTGCTTGTCGATTTTTTGATAAGGGAATAAAATATTTTAAAAAATGCTGTCAATGTTGGCACTTTGAACCGAATTTTCCGAAGCGAGAGAGAACGAAAAAAAGGGTTCACACTGAGAAAATAATTGTTTATAAATCAAATTATAAGTAATTCAGCGTAAAATGAGACCACGCGGCATCTTATACAACTCTTCAAAAATCACCTCAGCAAGTTTCATGTTTTTGCGTTTAAAAATGAGTCTGAAAATGTATCGGAAAATTTCGAGAGATTGTGAGTGGAAATATATTTTTTCGAATACACCCTTGAAAGGGGCTTATAACTGAGACTTTTTTGAAAAGTATAGTTTAATTGGGAAGTTATTTTGAAAGGGAGGGATTACAAATGACATTAAAAGAAAAAAACTGTACAAATATTAGGCAGGCTTGTAATATTCGGAGAGAGCTTACTTTCGGTAATTTATGGTAATTTTTTGAAGCTAGAAAATGCTTCTACTTGTAATAAAATATATTATATGTAACTGATTGTCGAAATTTTTTTTAAAGATCTTTCTGATAATCGGCTAAAACAGATTTTTTAAACCGAAATAAAAATCGAAACCGAATTTTGGTAATTTTCCTACTTTTGGCCGAAAATGAAAACGAAAACGGAAATGTATTTAAAAATGTTGAGTAATAATGCACAGGTAAATATAATGGATCTGGTAATCTGACCAAAACTGTTAATTTTCAACTAACGTACCTGATAATCATAAACGGTGAAGTTCATAACAATAAATAAAGAGTTTTTCATTTAAGTCGATATGACTCTATCGATCATTGATTGATGAGTAATGTTGAAAATTTTCTAGTGAATGAATGACAATAAAATAGATCATTTATAAAAATAGGTAATTTCGGTCGGATTTCGGTTTGGCCGAATTTTCAGCAGCATTTTCGCCGGAAACGAATTTTAGACGAAGCTCAGATTTTCGGCCAAAAACGAAAATGAAACCAATTTTTCGGTCGATCTCCACTTCTTTCTGATATTTTAAGGTACAGCAACATCTATGACAGAAGTTTGGAATAATTACTTTTGTTCGTTTCAAGAAAAATTTTCACTGTTACAAGCATTTTAATCTAAATTACATTCCTATACGACGAATTCTTGATTTTATGCAACATTTAAAAATATATCGAGACTTTTGGACCACCCTGTGTATTATTTCACAAACTTACTGTAAAAAGATAGTTAAAATAATACCTACTGCTGTGTATTCAACTGCATTACATTAAAACACAAATGCTGGGTATTTAAGTGTCAAATAATAGTTTTTATTTTATTGCTGTCTTCTATACTATGCGAATTGAATTTACTTGAAAAAGTAGAAGAAACTGGAAAGAAAAAAGAAAGAAAAGAAAAGAAAAAGCCGTGGGACACTCGCTGTCTTGTAAAGTCAAAATGCCCCAGAGCCATGACCAATCCTCAAATGTGGCCTCTCTTTGCTCCAAGAGAAGGAGAGGCACGGGATGAATCGGAGGGGAAGGATGGAGAAGAGAAGATAACTTTCCAAAAATAGCAATGAGGAGATGGGTCAAGTGGATTTTCTCCTTTAACTTATGGTGCAAGTTCGTTGACAGTTTGACAAGTGAACTTTCTTTTTTCCCCTTCACATTTTTCAGTGATGTTCTCTTGACCATCGATGTCAAAAACGTTGATTCTCAGTTTTTGTAGTGAAAGATTTTTCTTAAATATGGGATAGTACCGAAATAAGAGAAAGGGTGAAAATGTAATTGATTTTTAAAAAATTTTCTTGAAATAAAAAATATCACATTTGAGATTAGTATTTGTTTGTAGTTTAGAAAAACCATTTGATAAGTCAAAAGAGGGACTAAATATGTTTGGTACATGAAAAAGACATAGAGTAACTTCAGTTTAGATGCCGTGTTGTACAAGACGCCATATCTCATGCTACTTATATGCGCCGGCTCTGTAGGGAAACGTTGCAACGCTCAGTTGTAAGCGAGAGGGCTCCTTATTGATACTTTAATTTTATTTTTTCATTCTTCTTACAAATATTTTAATTATGCTTTTTTATTGCTGTTTCGTCTTAACACTTCTTTTAACTGTGAAAAGTCTTTTACGTGACTTCTCTATATGCCTTATGTAAGTCTTAATTTAAATACCAGATAAAAAAAATGGGATGTTTTTAGAGAGTATTGGTACTTGCCCTTTATTCAAAACATGAATTGCCACCGGATCCAGCTTCTTCATGTCAGCAGGGAGACTGGGGCCTTCCCTTTGGCCATCTTACCCATGTCTTGGGGTAAAATACTGAAACGCAATGATTTACGAAAACAAAATTTCGATGCTTCCTGTAATACCTGTAAAATTAAATATGTTTTGAAATCATACATAAGAGTGTAAGTTTTAACAAGAAATCAATGAACAACAAATAAAATCAACAGGCGATTTTTAAAACAATTAAATGAAAAACTACGGCATTTTCACTGAATTTACCTTATATTTAAAAATTATAACTGGTACACTCATGGGTATATATAACTCTGATGTATATCCATAAACCTAGATCTTTAAAGCAAAAAAAAAAAAAAAAAAAAAAAAAAAATTAAATAAATAAATAAAAATTAAAAAAAAAAAAAATTACCATTATGAGTGAGAAGCTGAATATTAAATCGTAGAATTAAGAACAATTAACGGATATAGGCAAGCAACGATATCCATTGTAAAACATAAATAAATCTTCTAAAATATTTCTTTTAGGGATAGGCGTTAAATAAAAATTGAATAATCAATTTCATAGCTACTAACTTACTATGTTTTAATTTTTTTCAACTTATATTAAACTTATTTTGACCTCAAGTTTTACTTGTTAAATGAAATTCAATAAGTAACACTTATAAGCCTTTTTTAAAAATAAATTTGTAGAGCAAAATAACTTTATTTATATTGCAAAAAATCACGCCCGCGTAATACACACACAATGAAGTTTAATATTGTGTGATATAAAGGAGGAATTACTGTTACTATTTTTTTTATTTCCATTAATTTCATTTTTATTTACTTATTTATTTATTTTAATACCGCTTTAAGTAAGAATTCGACGTTTTCTGTTTTTAAAAAAATTACAAATTTCCCTTTTTTGATCGGCAAAGTAATCAAAGACACACGTTAGATGAAAATATATTTAAAAGGAAAAACCTCTAATGAACAGTTCGATATCTTGCATACAACACAACCTCAAACCTCTGATTGTTAATTTCACTATCTAAGTCACAATCCTGCACTGAATAATATCGTGAAACAAACAAATTCCGTTTTATCGACCAATATCCTTTACTTTTCATTTCCAGAAGAGAAATAAGCTGATTATCAATGAATGTATCCGTTTTGCTTCAGCAGAGGAGCTCCTGAAATACTATATGCCTCCCATGTCTTCTTATTTCCCGATGAAATATTTCGAAAAGTTCGCCCGATTTTTCAATCTTTCCCGATTACCAACTGCTTTCCCACTACGGCTTCCCCAGCAAGCAGAACAAATCGCTGTGAGCGGCATCAAAAGAATCGTTTTTGATGAATGATGCCAGATTTCTTTATATTCCGACCAAGAATGCATCTCTGCTCTGCAAGAGAGAGACAAACGAGAGAAATCGGAAAATTTTCCAATCACCGGATGGCAACGATGATATTCGAGAGCAAAGAGAATGGCGCGCTTTTGTTTGCTTATTTATCTTTGACATGAGATCGCATGAAATGATAGGTCGTGTTTAGTGGATCTCTTTTCGAATGCTAATATGGAATTAGGTGTGCCAGCTATAGGACAAGTCAGGATGAGGAGGATAAAAGGCATTTTCTAATCACAATACGGGGGGATATTATAATTTCCTTATATCTACTGATTAAATTTCAAGCATAAGAATTAATTATGGCACAAATAAAACTGTGCAGTATTTATTATTTAGTGTGCGCTCAATCATATGATATTTGTCGACCATGCAAATCTGTGAATTATCATGCATATTCTAAGAATATATTTGTGGGATTTTCAGTTGAAGAAATAGGTATTCGCTTTTAATATTGCTTAATTTAACGAAATTTATAACGAATAAAACTGATCTTTACGTTTAGGAGTTGATGGATTATTTGTTCATTGTAATTCTCGCCAACGCCTAAATAACGTTTTTACTTGGTAAATTTTGCGCACACTTGCTGAAAAGGACAAATAAACTCAAAAATCCTAAACATATACATTTTAGGGCATGCAATTGCATTAAAAACAAGTTGGAAATTGCACGTGAACGTAGCAAATGAGGTGCGTTCGTCCGATAACGAAGTTTTAAAAATATTCAGATCTTGCTGATATAGTAGAGCGTACTACGGATACAGTATAGTAGTCGAAATCTTTGTGTTTCTGTAACTATGCAGGAATTAATTTTTATTATACCTCAGCAACGTATATCTTATTCATAAAATGTGAAGTAGTTGAATATAATTAAAACACGCCCCAAACAATGTTTCCCCGTATAGCATTATGTAGTGGAATACTTTTGTGTTGCCCTGTAATTTAATAATAAAAATTATTTGCATCACAGATTGCACGGAATGCATATTTTAGTATATATTTCATAGATTCATGCCAATTCTATTATGTTCGAATGGGTGTAACATCATTAAAATGCATTCGAAACTTTTTTTCCATTGGCCGTAATGTAATGGAATAATTTTGATTGTCCCTGTAAATGATCTATGCATCCGACTTTCATAACATTTGAAATGACTCGACAAAATTACGTAATAATTATATGCTTTAAATTTCAAACGATTAAAATGCATTTGAAACTTTATTCCCCATTGACCGTAATATAACGGAATCCTTTTGATTGTCCCTGTAACTGATCTATCCACCCGATTTTCATAAAAATTTGAAATGACTCGACAAAATTATGTTATAATTATGTATTTTAAATTTCAAACGATTCTGTTGGGTAGTTTTTGCGTTGTTATATGCGGACGGACAGACAGACGGACGGACTGAGCGACAACAATAGGTGCTACGTATTTACATAATTACGAACGCACCTAAAAACTGGAGCTTACATACATTTTTTTCGATTTTATATACAGGATGTTGAAAAAAATGTGCGTTCGAACAATTTAAATGATTATAACGCAGCAGATTATAACTGTCTGGATCACCTTCATTAAGAGCGTTGACTATAATCTTGTAATAAAGACAAAAAATCTTTTTAATAATACTAATAAAATTACGAGAGCTGCAAGGTTTTTGAAGGAACTTTGTCTTTCTTTATTGCATGCAAATAATACTTGAATAGCAGGACCAAGAGTCAATTACAGGAATCTTTCTCCGACTTTCTAAGTAGTAGCACATGTTCTTTGTTATTTGCGAAGAAAGACTAAGTCCTTTCGAAACACCTTGCGCATCTCTTAAAATTATGGTGTGCTCTTTACTTATGAAGCATTCCAATTAATTCAATTTTTTGTAACCTTGTCTTGTAACGTTTAGTGTATAAGAACTTTAAAATATTCTACCAGGCTCTCTTCATTAGAGGCATTTTTGATGACCGCGACTACTAATAAACATCTCTCTCCCTCTAATAAACATCTTCAACACTTCCACTTATTTCTTAGTTTTAGCGATTGCAAGTAAGCGTAAAGGCATAGAGGATTGCACGGGCCCGGCCCGGGCCAACGGAATGCTTCCGAATTTTCTAACGGAGAGGGCAAAAAAATTAAACGGGCCATACGGGCAAGGCCGATACAAAAATTTGCGCAGAAACGATAAAATGTGAGTTATTTTCAATAAATATGGCTTTAACGAAAATAACATGTAGAAATGTGCGTCACGAGCCGATGCTTAGTTTGACAACATCAATGCAGAAATGTAACTCCTGCAGTGTAGAGATCAGAATCGGATAGTTACATTGTGTGTAACCCGGGCTTGATATTTTTTTAGCAGACTCGTGCCGGGCCGAGATCAGGCTTGCATTGTTTTTCTACATATAGACGAGACGAAGTTTAGGGCAGACAACATGATTTGTAAAATAGTGATTCTTAAATTCACTTCTCAACAACACGAAAGTTTGACACATTTTCTGACTAATTTTTAACTGTAAAAGTATAAAATTGACAAGCCTGACTATTGAAGGGATTTGCAATCGAATAGCGTTTTTAATTTTGGCAAATAAAATACTTGTATAACCTTGTTCAGATATAAGATATTATTGTCAAATGGTTGCAGATTTTTCTCCCTTCCCATGCTGTCGTTTCCGGAAATTATATTCAAAGCGCTAACTTTGACAGTATTTTCTAAAATTACTTGTATCAAAAAATGGATAAATCCATTCGAAAACATAGTTTCTAAATAAAAACATCTACTAATCTAATGCGTTTTCAGAAGAAAAAATATGAATTCAGAAATGTATCAGAAAGTAACTCCTTTGGATTTGAGAATGAATTTGGATTTGGAATCTTTAATAAAATGATATAGAAATATTTCCATAAATCTATTTTTACTATATAGCTTCAAAAGTTATGATGTTTTTAACTTTCTTTTTTTTTTCTTTTATTTTAAACCATATTATTTTTTTAATGTATCTTTATTTGAATGTTGAAAATCTAAGAATCTAAAAATCTAAGTAATCATTAACGTTGCTAATATGTATTTCCTGTAAAATATTCTGTAATCATCCCATAGACATGTATGCAGTATTCTTAAAAAAAAAAAATCTTAATTATATGATAAAAATCTGAATTTTTTAGAAATGGTAGAAATTGTGACGGGCCAGAACGGTTTTCAATGATTTCTGTACGGGCTGGGCCCGGGCCTGGAAATTCCGGCCCGTGCAGACCTCTATAAAGGAATCTGATTTCAAACCCTCTCAGAAATTGTCTTTGCCTATATTTGTGAATCTTTTAAGGGATTTGGACTTTAATTTCTCTTATGGCTAATTTCTATTTAATAAGTTTAAAAAAATTAAGTTTTTTTTTTTTTTTTTTTTTTTTTTTTTAAAGAGATTTTTGGAAACGGAACACAAATAATAATTTATTGTATATTAAATTTTTTCCAGCTGTATAAAAGAACTAATGCATCTGCAATTAATGGAAAAATGATCCAATGTTCAAAATCACATTTTTGGTCAAAGTCTACCTCAGTAATATTTAAAGATGTAATAAAAAAAAAAAAAAATGCCAACGTTTTCAATTATAAAGCAAATTCTGCAATAATTAGCTTTTTTTTCTTTCGAAGGGGGTGATCTATATCCACCAGTGTGCACGTAGACCACAATAGACATATGTGTCACAAAAAATAAATGACAATGTCCTTCCATATTTTACTTCTCGCGGAAATTATTTCATTCAACAGGTTTTCATAGTGATTAATTCGTAAGTGAATAAAAATAAATTATGTCTTTTCTTCAAAAGACTTTTCTTTTTATAATATTAATACCAAAACAAAAACTTACAGAAGACAAGTTAAACTATTAGGGTCGATGAGCCAGTAATGGGCCACCTTCCAGTAATGGGCCACCTCGCACTTTTTTGTTTATAAAAAAATAATAAATAATAGTTTAGCTTTTATTATTTTTTTCTTGACTCCACCTTGCATGCTTTATAAGCTGGATTAATTTTTTACACTTTTCGTCAAAATAATTACGAAGCAGAAAATAAAGTTTCATAGTTTTTCTGTTTTTCACTGAAAATCTTAATGAACATGCTAAGAGCTGACTTTACTTACTTAGTTTATATCTTTTTTATTTTTTCGTAAAAATTGAATGTTTTTGTTTGGTTAGCAATATAAAACATTGAATTTAATATACCAATGGCCATTTACAAAATTTTATTTATTTTTAAGATTTTAGGAGGGGTGATCCATTACTGGATTTTTTATTTCGCGATTTGCCAGTAATGGACCACCTAAGTGACCAACACTAAAAGTGTAATTTCAGTAGTGATAAAATATTTTGATTTAACTGAAAACTAAATAAACAAATTTAATACTTAAATTTTACTTACTAGAATTTAATAAAGACAATTTCTTTATAAATACAGTCAAGTCTCTCTATAACGAAACT
This sequence comes from Maratus speculifer, assembly GCA_964019185.1. Classification (NCBI taxonomy): domain Eukaryota; kingdom Metazoa; phylum Arthropoda; class Arachnida; order Araneae; family Salticidae; genus Maratus; species Maratus speculifer. The sequence goes on along the minus strand of OZ025291.1, from coordinate 315,299,217 downwards.
CCATACATCGAATTTCTTTATATAACGAATTTTTAGTAGGAATGTTCCCCTTTTCCCATGATTACATTAAAAACAGTCTCTATATAGCGAAATATCTATCTCCATATATAACGAATATTTTCATAAAATGTTCTTTATTCAGTTGTAAAAAAATACTTCGAAATCACATGAAATCAAATTTCCATCTCTTATTCCTAATTTATCGTTCAGTGCTGAGTTTTTTTTTTTTTTTTATATTACTCCTCTGCTTGAATTTTCTTGTTCCTTAAGTTCAACAAATTCATCAACCCCCTCCTTTCATACACCTTTCAACATCCTTCTTAAAACAGTGTTAATTGAATAGTTATACATATAAGAACGGGATCAATGGGGGTAATTGAAGAAAAAACAATTTACAATTGCTTCAAAAAGGCCGAATTTTGTATACAAGAGGATAATGTGGATTCTGAGGAAGAAGAAGATGCGACTTACGCAGACATAAAAAAAACAAGTTGGAAATTGCACGTGAACGTAGCAAATGAGGTGCATTCGTACGATAACGAAGTTTTAAAAATATTCAGATCTTGCTTTTATAGTAAATAGTACTTCGGATACAGTATATTGGTTGAAATTCTGTAAATATACAGGAATAGTAATTCTTATTACACCTCAGCAACGTATATCTTATTCATAAAATGTGAAATAGTTGAATATAATTAAAACACGTACCAAACCATGTTTCCCCGTATAGCATTATATAGTGGAATACTTTTGTGTAGCCCTGTAATTTAATAATAAAAATTCTTTACGTCACAGATTGTACAGAATGCATATTTTAGTATATATTTCATATATTCATGCCAATTCTATTATGTTCGAATGAGTGTAACATCATTAAAATGCATTTGAAACTTCTTCGCCATTGACCGTAATGTAACGGAATCCTTTTGATTGTCCCTGTAATTGATCTATGCATCCGATTTTCATAACATTTGAAATGACTCGACAAAATTACGCAATAATTATATGTTTTAAATTCCAAACGATTAAAATGCATTTAAAACTTTTTCCCTATTGACCGTAATGTGACGGAATCCTTTTGAATGTCCCTGTAATTGATCTATATCTATCCATCCGATTTTCATAAAATTTGAAATGACTCGGCAAAATTATGTTATAATTATGTATTTTAAATTTCAAACGATTCGGTTGGATAGTTTTCCGTTGTTATATGCGGACAGACAGACGGACAGACAGACGGACAGACAAACGGACAGATAGACAGACTGTCAGACAAACGGACAGATAGATGGACAGACAGACGGACTGAACGACAATTATAGGTGCTACCTATTTACACAATTACGAACGCACCTAAAAATAATTATCTGTTATTTTTTGTAGGGTGGCCCATTACTGGAACATAGGCGGTCCATTAGTGGAACATAGGTGGTCCATTACTGGGCATTTGGGTGTTTAGACATATTTCTATTATTTAAAATGAAATTTTTATTTCTATTGGGAAATGTAACTGTGGGATTAGTTAAATATTGTTGAAAGATTAATCTAATATGAAAAAAATTGGAATACAATAATTATAACTATTAATAAAAAATTATTTTTTACAGAAATTCCTTAAGGTGGCCCATTACTGGAACATCTACCCTAGTATGTAAATGGAAAGAACATTGAATGCTCCGTATTTTACTTGTGTGGACGATGATATCTACACTGTTAAAAAAAAAAAAGAAAAGAAAAGAAAGAAAGAAAGAAAGAAAACGGAAGATTTTACAGCGATTGTACTTGCAATCGAGACAAAAGTACAATTCACTGTTTTTTAACAGAAAAATTTCCGTAAATTCCAGGAAAAAAACGAAAAATTTTCTGGAATTTTTCCATTAAAAAACAATTAATTTACTGGTATCTCTATTACTAGTACAATCTCCGTAAAATCGTAAGTTTATTACCATTGTTGTTGTTATTATTATTATTATTACAATGTAGTAAAACATGCAAAAACTCAAGAATGTAAGAATTTTTCAAAAAAATAAATATCTTCATAAATAAATGAACATAGTAATAGTTCATCTACTACTGTTTATACGCAGAAAAATTAATTATTTCTCAGATGCACAAGTTAAACATGTGGTGTATTTTGATTTAAGAAAATCATATTAATTTCACTTGTCACTTTACTCAGCGATTTAAGTTTAGAAAAAGTGTTTGGCTTAAAAAGAAGTCCTTTCTCTATATTTTATTCTGTATTTAATACCCAGCTTTTATTTACCACACAATAGCACCACCATGCTGTGGATATATTATCCACTGTCTGACCTAAAAACTTTCTCTCTCTAAGCATCCGAACATAAACGATAGTCGCATGTGATTCTATTTTGGCAAGGTTCCACGCCAAGCGCTTGCACTCACTTGCAATTATTTCTAAATTTTCCTTTTCCAAGCCATCAGTTTAACAGCTTCCAAAATGTCACAGACTTTCCAGACGTTCTCCTGTAATACGAACACTTTAAACCACAGAACTGAACTTTTCAGCGAAAATACTTCAAAATTTGCCGATTTTTCACTTGCCCGGTTACTACTCCAAGTTCTCTGTGGGGCACTCAAATGAAACAAATCGTGTGAGAAAGGCATGAAGAGAAAATCGTTTGATGAATGGAAGGAGTTCTCTTTATTTTTCGCTTTCCAACTGGGAAAACCATTCCGTGGAAAAGCCACGATCAGAAGCATTTCTTTTTGCTGAATGGCAACAGCAGGGAGTGCTCTATACGAACAACCGTTCGTTGAAGAGGCGAGTATCGGTTGAATTCGGGTATGTGTTGAAAGGCATAAATGCGCTGTTGGAGAAACAAATGGCACCTCATTTTGTTCCGCCCGTTTCCGCGGAGTGAATCTTGTTCCACTTGTTTTGGAGAAGTTTGTTGGCGACAAAACATTAGGTTCAATCAATTTCAGATTTGAAAATCATTATGTATTGAAAGCAAAAAGAAGATTATAACCTTTTCCTTAACTTCAAAATCTCATCAACGCGCTATGCAAAAGGAGATAATAAAAAAAAAACTTTCTTAAAAATCTAAATCTCCTTGAAAAAAAAAAAAAAAGGCTACTATTTTTGGAATAAATAATTTAAATTCTTTCTTTCTTCGGCAAACCATATACATTATCTCAAAATCAGATTTTACAGACTTGAACAGATTTCTTCCTCCCCCCCCCCTCTTTTTTTTAAGAGTTGGAGGGGGGGGGTGAATACCACGGGTTGATTATTTATTGCAAGTCTAAAGAAATAGCTACCGATATTTCTCACCTCCAAAAAGGGACTCTAAAACTAAAATATCAGTTATTTTTCTTGAGCTAAGTACAAACTGCAACTATAAAAACGTTATTGTGAACCCCAATGAGATGTTTGCAACGGAGCCTAAGTTAAAGTTAGTCGTGCACTAATGGTAGCAGCAGGAAGAGCTCTGCTAACAGCCCTATTCAAAGGGTTGTTATGTGCTGAATTTTGCACAAATTAAGACACTGGCAGTATAAATGGGCTTCAGAGAAATAAATGACGCCAGATGATTTCACATGTTTCGAAAGCAAGACTTCTGGCTTCTTGTTTTGTTCTGTTTTTCTAATTGTTTTTGAGAAATATTTCGAGGGGAAAACATCAGGTTTGTTTAACTTCTGGTTTGAAAATCACCACATATTGAAATGAAAGACCAGAACTTATTATTTTATTTTCTTAATATAAAAAGTTTAATTATTATACTTAAATACTGCTCAAAAGTAGTATTAAAAACAAAAACTTCTTATTTCCCGCTCAACAACTCAAAATTGTCTGACGCATTTTCAGATCTATAATATAATAAATGCTGTCTTTATCAAAAAATCGACAAACACCGCAATTGGGGGTACATAACTAACGAAAGTCCATACGTAATTAATGAATGACTGTAAACTGCTTTTCAGCCTTTCTATTACTCTTGTTGGGAAAGTTGTTTTACAGGAAGAGAAGGTTGTCACACACTGCCATACCCGAGGGGCAGTACGAGTGTGCATGAGTGTATATTACAATTTCCAGAAAGGTTTAGGTCCCTCAGAGCTCATTATTAGAGAAAAACTAAAACAAAGATTGCTTTACTGCTTTTTTTTATTGCTTGTTTTATACTATTAGTTTCATTTTGAAATTGACTTTCAAAAAAGATATTCTTAAAATTCGGGCATTACTGAGTACTTTTGCTAATAATCACGAGCTAAAATACACGAATTAACCTTGATTGCAAAAAGCATTTTTTGTCTTTATAAAACCACTGATCATAACATATTTTCGAGATTTGAAGAAGCATTTATAAAAAAAGGGAGTGGGGTTCTGTTACTGCCAGTGATTTTTCGAGTGGGATGGTAACCAGTTTTCTCAACTTGAAATAGATATATAGAAATATTTCTAATAAAATAAATTCTCAAGTAAATGTCGTCATGTTCAACAAACATGATAATGTAAACATGACAAACATGATAACATTATACAAAAGCAAATAAATTAACAGCATAAAGATTAAAAATAAAATTTATATTATTTAGCTACTTTTGTATGTGGGTCATTCCAAAAATAAAGCATCCTTTGGTGTCCCGACACTTTGTGTTGCTATATTTTCTAAAATTTTGTTTCAAAATAAAATTTAAATATTGGAAAATACATTTTAAAGATATTTTTCTTTAATGCAATTTTTAAATTTGAGAAAAATTACATTTATTGTTATTCAAATAACTTTCTTAATAATTGTGTCTTGTAAAAAGCCATGTCCCAAGAACAATTTTTGAGTTTTAAACCCTATTTTTTTATTATATGTATCGTTTAAGTTATATTTCAGGATATTTCTTATGTCTTTGTAGTCTTTATCAGGGCTGCGGAGTCGGAGTCGGAGTCGTGGAGTCGGAGTCGGGCCCATTTTTGAGAAAAAGGAGTCGGAGTCGGAGTCGTAAAAAACCACCCCACTCCGGCTTTTTTTTTAGACAGTTTGAAGTGAAATTAAACCGATAAAATGTAATTTTAAATCCATAGAAGGAATTCTTATTTTTATTTTTGGATTATATCGGAATACCCAAGTTAAAGAATCCCAATAAACTGTCCAGTGTACACAGAAGATGAAAGCTGTTTTTAATTAAAAGTTCTAGTAGATCACAGATTATTTGCGAACTATTAAAATTTTCATCTTCAATTTTATTTTCTTCTATCTTTACAAGAATAAAGTATTGGATTCTTGAAAAATTTCGATTTCCGGCATTCGATGGATTTATACGTTATAGAAGATCCTGAACTGAACACGATTTGATAGTTTTTTGAAAATGTCTGTCAGTGTCTGTCACTTCGTGAGTCTGCATGCGGCAAAAATTTCGGAGCGCTCTATCTCAAGAACTAATGGATGGAATTTCACAAAACTTTAGATTTTGTTAGATCTTGATAGAAACTGGATCTGATTAATTTTTGGTGTATATCACTCGACAGGTGGCTTTGCTATGTTGCATTAAACACAATTTCCACAGTAGCTATATCTTAAAAATTAATGCATGGATTTTTATAAAACTTTAGATTCAGTTAGTCCTTGATATAATTAGATGCTGCAAATTTTTTGGTGCAAATCGCTCAATAGGTGGCGCTGCTATACTGCATTGTTCATGATATTGCAACAGCGCTATCTCAAAAACAAATGCTCGAATTTTCATCAAACTTTATATTTAATTAGTTTGTAATCTAGATTAGTATAGTTTAGTGTTTGGTGTAAATCGCCCTACAGGTAGCGCTGATATGCTGACTTTTTTACGATTTTGAAATAGCTCTGGCTTAATCACTAATGCATGGATGTTCATTAAACTTTAGATTCAGTTAGTATCTGATAGAAATTGATCCTGATTCGTTTTTGATGTACATCACTCAACATGTAGCGCTGTTATGCAGAATTTTAAAATTTCAGCAATAGCCCTATCTCAGAAATTAATGTACTGATTTTCACCAGACTTCAAATTCAGTTAGAAGTTGATATAACTTGTTGACTATAGATTTTGGTGTAAATCACATAAGAGGTGGCGCTGCTATGCTGCATTTTTCAGAAAGTATTAACATGTGTGATATAGAAGAAAGTTCTAAGATTAACACATCTGACTATTTTTTTTCCTTTCCATTGAAATTTTTCTGCTCTGGAGAGCACTAGTTAACGTAGAAATTGTACAGATTTCCCCTTTTCGAGGCTACGGATCCGAAATAATAAAATATCCGTTTTGTTATCTCTTTTAGATTTCGGTAATTTAATTTTTCAGGTTTGTGGTATGTAAAATTAAAGAATTTGTAAAACGGAAAATATTTTTTTTCCAAAGCTCTAAGAACTAAATACCGAAATAATGACTTTTTGCCTCATTTTTCTTTCGTTCCCTTATAACTTTAACCAGCATCAACATTACTATATTTGCTAGCCAGGAAGCCAGGAGTCGGAGTCGGAGTCGGAGTCGTTAAATTTCCGGAGTCGGAGTCGGAGTCGAAGGCGTTAAAAATTCTGGAGTCGGAGTCGGAGTTGGAGTCGGCCATTTTTCCCACCGACTCCGCAGCCCTGGTCTTTATACTATCCCTATATACTTAAAATATTTTTTGTAAATATTTTTTTTCAATTTATAAGAAAAAATCATGTGTCCCTTAATTTTTGTCCCCTGTGTTACCGCCACCTTTTTCTCAATATTAAAATAAGAATTTGCAACCTAAATTTTGTTAACAGTAGTCATTCACGTACTTTTAGAGTTAGCATTCATCTTAGGTAGTCATTTTCCTCATTTGTTAAATTTTGAAGAATATTATCTAAGTAAAGGTGATTTTTGAAGGTGGGTGTGTTTTTTGGGTGTCCCCTGTGTTACTATTGATTTATTTCGATTAATTATTAATTTTCTAGTTTATTGGCATTTAAATTGTAAGTCTTAGTTAAAAGAAAATATTCCATCTAACTTTACATTGTTTCTATGAAAATAGTAATACATAGGTGATAATTTATTTCATTTTGTCTCCTGTGTTACTAGTCCCCCGTGTTACCATGATATTGGTAACCATGTTGTAAAGGGACAAAAAACCCAAGTTTAAAAACGAAATGCAACAGAATATCCTGTTTTTTAATATATTTGTTGGTCTATATCAGAAATACATTTTTAATTAATACATAAGTGCACTTTTAATATTGTTAAAATTTTTATGTTCAATTAGGATGTCCCCTTTGTTACTTTATTGTCCTCTGACATTTCCTTTATCAGAACAAAAGAAAAAAAACTTTCAAATGAATCAGTTTTATAATATGCACTGGCTAATATGTATAAATAAGTTCTACTATAATTTTATTATATTAGAGTAATTTTTACCCAGTTATAGAAAGTTTTATACAGGGAGAATACAAAAAAGGTAACACGGGGGACATAATATGCCTATATCTTGAAAAAATATATACATAAACAAAAAAATATATGGCACTAAAAAAGAGCATTTATATCAAAGTGTTAATACTGTAAAAGAAATTCTCTATTTTAATAAAAAAAAAAAAAAAAAAAAGATAAGATTATTTAAATTATGGTAACACAGGGGACATTTTTCAGCCAATGTGTCTGTGTTTCTAAGTGTAGTAATAAATATTTTTAAAAAAGTGTGCTGCTGATATTCAATATCTACTCTTGAATATGTATACAACCCCTTCAAGGATATTTTTATTTCATTTTAAATGAAAAAATTTTTGAAAAATAAATTCTTAAAAGGGACCTTTATTTTTGGAATGACCCATGTATAAAAACAGAAAATTAATTGCTTACTAAAAAACAATATTTCGATTAGAGAAAGCTGATTGATACATTATAACAGCTACTCAGAAGTTAAGTGGCAACAGAAAAAACTTAATTAATGTTTTTTTAAATCTTAAAAAATACATTGATTTCTTAGATTTTTGAAGATAAAGAACACTTTTATAAATCGTTGATGATTTGTAAGTGGTTACTGTATAATTTCGTACATGATTACATTGTATTTTCGTAGAACAAAAAACTTTTTTTTTTTTGGCATAATTTAGTTTTTATGCCTTTTTTAGCCTTTTTGTATAGTACATTCTATTTCTACTACATGCATCTAAATTAATGCCACTTAATTTCACTAAAAATGTCTCTTTCCGAACAATTCTTTCAGAAATCTTAATTTATTTGAATTCATAAGATAATGGAGCGAAAAGAAACTGCAATTTATCCCAAGAAAAGAAAAAAAAAATCTCATTTCAAAAAAAGTCATAATGTAGCTAGCTGTTATTCTGAAAGAAACGTAAACAATTTTCGTTGTTTTGTTTGGCTTTTCCTTTCTATGTTGTACAAAAAAAAAAAAAAAAAAAAAAAAAAAAAAAAAACAGTGATTGTTTTGAAAAGTTATACTATAGAGTGGGGTTGGGGGAGGGGGGGGATAAGTTCCTGTCACTAATTATGCGTTTTTTTCGTGGTCTTTTGACGAACTTCGCAGTTATCCGGGATCTTTAGATGAAATTTGCGATTTTTTTAACAAAATTTACGGATATTTTTGCGATCATTTGCTGAAATTTGAGGGTATTTTTTACGATCGTTTGCAGAAATTTTCGAGGGCTTTTTTTCGAAATTCTTAAACGAAATTCGTGTTTTTTCTACGATACTTTGATAAAATTTGCCCTTTTCTGAGATTTTTTTTTCGAAATTTGCCTTTTTTTCGCGATTTTTGAGTGACATTCACTTTTTTGCGATCTTTTTACGAAATTCGCGTTTTTCCCGCGATCCTCTAATGAAAATGGCAATTTTTCTGCAAACGATTTACAAAATTTATTTTTTTCGGCGATCATCTGCTGAAATTTGCGATATTTTTTTATGTTCGAATTTTTTTTATGACCAATATTTTAAATTTTCGGAATATTCGGAACAGAATCATTCCTGTAAGTTTCCGTTTTTGTGTTACTTTTTTCTGGTATTATCTTTCCCTCCTGGAGCAGATATATTCAGGAATCGAACGAAAAATTCCGTCACAATTATTACCACTTGCACTACTTACTTTTTTTTTTTTTTTTTTTTTTTTTTAAGATAATAATTATAAATAACACATATGTTAGCTTTATTATTAGAGTAATACTGGCCGTACTTTCCACCATACTTTCATACTGGCAATTTTTTTAAAAAAATTAGCAAGTATATGATCCTAAAAGAAAATTTATTTCTTAGCACATTGACAATCAGTGTCGAGTATGGTCGTCGTTAATTTAGTGTTTTATATTAAAAAGTTACCAAAACTTTTTAGAAATAATTTTAGCAGTGTAATTATTCATGGAATGTCTTCATTAAATAAAACAAAAATCGCTGTTAAAAATTTCTGGTGGATTTTTTGAATGAATAAACGCGTAAAATTGACAACACTGTGTTTTAATCATGTGTCAGTCGATACTCAAATATAGTCCTCTTTGGCAACGTTGATGATATTTTTAGTAAATTCAATTCATCCTAACTTCATTTTGACATGTAATCAAAATTCAGCTTTTCTCGAGATTGTTTGGATCTAAACATTACATTTAAAATAAAATTTTTGATAAATGTCACTTGATTTCGCTAAGAAAGTCTGTTATCAAACTATTCCCTCAGAAATCTTAATTTACTCGGATTTATAAAACAATGGGATAAAGAGAAACTACAATTAATTCCTCTAGAAGAGTACAAAAGTCTCATTTCAAGAGAGAAGTCACAATGCTCAACTAGCCGCCATTCAAACTGAAAACGTAAACAATCTTTTGTTTGGCTTTTTCTCTTTGATATTTCGGTTTTTGCGCTTACTTCCCCCCCCCTCCCCTGCATTGCTTTCCCTCCCGGAGCAGCAGATATACTCAGAAATCGAACGAAAAATTCCGTCACAATTATTCCCATCTGCACTTACAGAGAAGTACTCCTGAATGAAAAAAAAGAAAAAACTGGGGAAAAAAATCCTCAAGAACTCCGTCACAAACGATGAAATAGAAGAAGAAAAAAGTTCGTAGCGAAACAAAAATCGCTTGCCTGCGTCCTCGACCTCGACAACCCCCGAAGGGAAAGAAAGTAAAAACGGAACGCTGCTCTGAAGGAAGGAAGGAAGGAACACGAAAAGATAGAACGATGGAGAGAGAGAGAAGAACGGAGTCCGGCAGAAGATTAGAAGTGGGGGAGGAGGGTGGTGCGTGTGGAACTGGAGATCGATGTTCCGCGTCCCCTTTTAGCAACGACGGGGGGTGAAGCGGGTGTGTGTGTGTAGGAAGCTCGAGAGATCGTCTGGATGGAGAAGCGTTTCGTGGCAACAGATATATACGCGGGGTTGGGGACAGGGGCGTCACGGGGAATTAATAAATAGTGAGAGAAGGGGGAAGAGCAGAATGGGGGTCGAGAATTTATTCCGTGTCGTGAGAAAAGTGGAGATCGTTCGTATTTTTAGGGGAGGGTGGCAGGGAGGAGAGATTTCAGAGGTGCTGTGGGGGTACCTTTCCAGAAGTGAGCTCAGGTAGTTGCATCGTTTGATCAACAAGTGATTTTTAACTTGTTGTCCGAAGGAAAAGTAACTTTCTTAAGTGTCTGGCGTTTATTTTTATTGATATATATCATAAGGCACGCCACACACTAGCGAGACATGCGTCAAAAATCGTGCAACATGTCGCAGTCAAACCGGTTTTTTCTTTGTTATCAGGGTGAAATTGTCGCATGTCTCATGTTTTTTCGCTCAATGTTTCACAGGTGTGTGGCCTCCCTAACTGTTCAACTTCTCGATACCATTTAATCATTTGCAGCTTTTGGGATTTTTCTGCTAAACATATCCATTGGACAGACACAAATCCCAGCTTCAGTTATACCGCAATATCTTTTCTCAAAAAATTCGAAAAAACGCTTTTCTACCTTCAACAGCTCAAAATTTCCCGATACATTTTCAGACATATTTTTAAAAGTAGAAGCATGAAACTTGCTGAGAGGATTTTTGAAGAAACGTACAAGGTGTCGTGTGATTTCATTTTACGCTCCATTCATTAGAATTTTTGATTTATGAACAATTATCTTCTCAGTATGACACTTTTTTTTTGGTTCCCAAATCTCCGGCTTCGGAAAAATCCTTTCAAAATGCCGTTTTTGATTGCTTTTTTTGCAATATTTTCTGCATTTATCAAAGAATCGGCAATCACGGCACCTTGTGTACTTTCTAAATAAGACAATTTTCCAGTTTGGTGTATTTGAGATCAAAAATGAATTCAAAAATAAATCGGAAAATAAGCAATTTGAATCGAAATACACTCTTAACCGGCATGCCCCAAAATTCGAGGGAGACCAGTTTTTTAAATATTAGTCCTTGTTCTTTCCTGACGTACCAGAAAAGGCAAGGAACTTCGAAAACGGAAAGGAATGTGGTTCATTAGCTGTATTCAGTACGACTTCGGTTGGGGAAGAGGAGTACAATATGGAGTCTATCCTCCCTTTTCTAATTATTTAGTTTCCCCTTTTCGGGAAGAGTCCGATATCCTGTGCTAGGTGGAGAAACTTGACGGAAAAATTTGCGCCAAAATGCCTTTTTGACGACATGAAAAAAATTTTCAAGATGGCGCAAAAACATCGTTTTTAAACCTTTGTTATTTATAAATCAATGATTTTGCACCATTTTATAAAAATAGAAAATTCTGAAAAATCATTGATTTATAAATAACAAAGATTTAAAAACGATGTTTTTCCGCCATCTTGAAAAAATTTCCTCGATGCAATAACACAATTTTTAGCATTCTAAATAAATAAACCTTTCTAATTTCAGGTGGGCTCTGCCCCTCTGAACATTGCCCCTGTTTTAATAATAATGGAATTGTATAGGGAAAAAAAACTTACCAAAACTTGTAGTAAAATTTTTAAATTCTCGCTCACAACTGCCAAAAAATGCATTTAATATTTAAAAAAGGGGAGTTTAATATTGTTTTTATTTGCTATTATTATTGCTATTATTACTATTATATTACTGTTATTATTGGTATATTACTAATTCTGGTTTAATATTTAAACCAGATCGAAATGCTTATCGCCAAAAAAGCGCGCCGAAAATCTAGCACAGGATATCGGACTTGTCCCCCCTTTTCACATAAAGGGAATATAAACGTGACTCACGTTTCTTATACCATTTCACACAAAGCTCGCTCCGCAACACCCATACGATATTTACAATGTAGAAATAGATTATTGCATAAATTATTATATGAAAAGAAATATTCTTACTATAGATAAAATATGATAATAATTTAAATGTATGAGAGAGATATGTGCTTATTTTATATTAAAAAATAACTTTATATGATAATTTAATTAACTTAATGTCATCATCCTGGAGTAGAAGCGTCATATATGAAAATTTTGCGTAGTAATAAGATAAATAAAACCTAATAATAGTTTAAATATAAATTAATATATATACATATAGAAAGAGACACAGAGAGAAAGAGAAAAATAAGTATTGATGTTTATTCCACAAAATGAAGAAAAAAATGTTGGAACACATAAATCATCAACTAACAAACTAAATCAGCCGCCCATCGTCCAGTAAGGAATCTCATATTTTCCAGCATACTGGTGTACCTCTATTTTTTCGGCATATCAGCTAATGTGGACATACGTATTTATTTTTCATTTTTGGTATAATTTTATCTAAAACGTTTCTTTGTTTTTAGCATGGCAACGTTTTTCTAATTCCTGAAACTGTAGACCTGTGAGTAAGATTTTTATAATAAAAATTAGAAAATATGTTTTAGAATTATTTTATCAAACAAATAACACAAGAAAAACTTTTGAAAAAAGTACGCATGAAAAAGATGTTAAAAAATATGATTTTTCTTTTTAAGAAATTGGGAAAATGCGAGTGCATTCGCCATTGAAAAGAGAAAATTTTCAGGTCTTATTGGTTAGCAGTCCCTATCACGGCGACTGTATTTTAAAGGTTTTTTTTAAACTTTAATGACTGTTTTTTTTTTCTTTTTTTTTTTCAAAAGACAAACTTATTTGCCTGATTCAATCGCAGAACTGCTTTGATTAAACAACGCAAAATTTTGCTTTAAAATTATTTGTGGAAATAGCGAAGCATACTGAACTCTTTCTTGTGAAGATGAAAATAATAATAACACATCTGATATTTACACTATTATTTAATTCAAAAACTAATTATTTCAACAAGGTTTGGGCGTTCAACCAATAAAGTGAAAAAGAGCACAAGTCTGGGTTTGAACCAGGGAGTTACGTAATTGAACTGAATTAAAATTATATTTTCTACGAGGACGAAACCCATTTTCAAAAATAACTCGTCAAAATTTAATCCAATCCAAACTGCTTAGTTTCCGATTTATATTTAAATTCATATTTTCCCTCAAACGCATTCAACTGGAAAAATATCTTGCTTAGAAACTGCACAATGTACCGTGATTGTCGATTTTTTGATAAACGCAGAAAATTCCGCAAAAAATTATATCAAAGTTGGTGTTTTGAACTGCATTTTTCTAAGCAGGAGATATGGGAACGAAAAAATTTATCATACTAAGAAAATAATTGTTTATAAATCAAATTCTAATGAAGTGAGCGAAAAATGAAATCACCATAAAATCTTATATTACTTCTCTTAAAAGTTCACTTAACACATGTTTTTATTTTTAAAAATGAGTCTGGAAATACATCAGAAAATGTATCGGAAAATTTCGAGCAGTTGAGGGTGGAAAAATATTTTTCTAATACACCCTTAAGGGTGTATTCGAAAAAACGCTTTTCCACCTTCAACAGCTCGAAATTTCCCGATACAATTTCAGGCTCATTTTTAAAAATAGAAACATGAAACTTGCTGAAGGGATTCTTGAAGGGACGTATGAGGTGCCGTGTGATGTCTTTTTACGCTCAATTCATTAGAATTTGAATTATAAACAATTACTTTATCAGTATGACCCTTTCTTTCGTTCCCAGATCTCCCGCTTGGAAAAAATCGGTTCAAAATGCTGTTTTTGATTGCTGTTTTTGATTGCTTTTTTTTTTTTTTTTTTTTTTTTCAATATTTTCTGGATTTATCAAAGAATCGACAATCACGGCACCTTGTGTACTTTCCAAATACGAGATTTTGAAAGTTTGTTGTATTTGAGGTCAAAAATAAATCGGAAAATAAGCAGTTTGAATCGAAATACATCCTTAGCAGCTGGACAAACCCACAAAGAGACAAATATTTTTCTTTCATCAATACAACAAATTAAAATATTAAATATCGGAACACTATGTATTTTAGTTTAGCCAGTATGATAACTTACCTCAACTTGTTTTCAACTCCAAAATAAAACAATTCTTAGCAGATGGGGGATGACATAACATTTTATTCGTATCTTCAATTTCAAGAGAGGTTTTTTATAAATTGAGGAGAGAATCCAAATTGCTTATTTTTTATTTCATTTTAAAATGCACTTTTTTTTTTTTACTTTTGTAACGAATCTAATAGAGGAGAGAATCCAAATTGCTTATTTTCTATTTCATTTTAAAATGCATTTTTTTTTTTTTTTTTTACCTTTATAGCGAATCCAATAGGCAGATTTTCTTATTCGGAAACCGTACAATGTGTCTTGCTCGTCGATTTTCTTGTAAACACTGAATATATTTCAAAAAACGCTCTCGAAGTTGGTGTTTTGAACCGAATTTCCCGAAGCGAGATAGCTAGGAACTGAGATAACGGTCATACTGAGAAAAGTATTATTTATGAATCAAGTTCTAACTAATTGAGCGGAAAATGTATGTACGGCTTCTTATACAGCTCTTCAAAAATCACGTCAACAAGTTTCATGTTTGTACTTTTAAACATGATTCCGATAATGCGTCAGAAAATTTCAAACTGTTAAACACGAATTTTTTTTTTTTTTTTTTTTTTTTTTTTTTTTTTTGTCTGGGTGTATTTAAAAAATTTATTTTTTCCAATCTCAACAGCTAGAATTTTCTGAAACATTTTCAGACTCATATTTAGAAGTAAAAACATAAAACTTGTTGATGTGATTTTTGAAGAGATGTATAAGAGACCGTGGGGTTTCATTTTTTGCTTAATCAAATTGATTTTGATTTATAACGGATTATTTACTCAGTATGACCATTTATTTCGTTCCCAGATCTCTCGCTTCAGAAAATTTGGATCGAAATGCCATTTATGTCAACATTTTTTTTTATGTGTTTTCTCTATTTATTAAAAAATCGTCGAACCCAGCACATTGTGTAGTTTCTAAATAATAGAATTTACCTATTTGATGCATCTGAGAGCAAAAATGAATTTAAAAATAAATCAGAAAATAAGCAATTTGGATTGAAGTACACCATTCGAAATTTTAAAGAAATATCCAAGAGCTATATACAGAATGTCATTATGAAAGAAAAATCAACTTTCAAATTATTTTTTTCCCACCTAAAAGCACAGTTATTTTCTTTAGGCGGAGAGAGTTCCTGGAAATGGTAAGCTGATGCAATCGATCGTTACATTCCTGAAAACTTTCCTTTCGAAACATAATCTTCCGTATTTTCGTCTTAAGTTTCCTCATTTACATGGAGTGGACAAGGCTTCCAACTCTTGTATCCTAGCGACCGGATTTACTGGATGACATGATTGCAGTTACGCAAGACGATAGATAGTTAGCGGGCATGAAATCTCTGCCCAACGCAACATCAAAACTGTTTTAGGTCGCCTGGATACGAGGCTATGCACTGCAGATAACATTTTGGCCAAGACATGTGAGGAGGAGAGGGGGGGGGGTATCGTCAGGATAGAAATTTTCCTAGGACACATAACTTTAAAAGGATTATGCGGGGGGAGTTGCTACTTTTTTTATTATTATATTTCCGAAGAGGAAAATAATGATTATTTGTGGCTTTATAATCATAAATAGCACTTGTTATGATTTTTTTTAAAAATAAATATTATATGTTGCAAATATTAGTATATATGTAAGCTAAAAATATCTAGGGATTATGATAAATAACTGTTTAATCAATCTGTTTAAATAATCTGTTTAAACTTTGATAATGCTTGTTACCATGCATAAGTATTTTTGAGAATCCAAAATCACAACTCATGTATATAATGGTAATATTAGTATAGATAATATTATATATAATACGAAATATTTTACGCTCTTATCCCAAATACAAAAAATATACAGGAAATCAGATCTGGTTCTCACAAATATAAAACTTTTTAATTTTCAAATAGTTAAGTACTTTTTTATTACAAATGTGCCACTCAAATCGGAACAATTATGCACATTTTCAGCTTTGTAGAATGAAAAGTATTACAATAGTCTTACTTACAATAGTTTACGCCTTCAACTTTGAAAGTTTTTGAATTATTCGAAAATTTGTAACTTGAAAAAAATTAATAAATATCTCCAAACTAAATTTACTGATATTTATATTAGAATGGTTAAGTTTTAACGGTTTCAGATACAGTAAAGTTAAAACTAGAGGAAATTTTCAATTCCCTCTCCTCTAAGTGTAGTTTCAAGACTTTGAAATCCGCCCTAATTGTCGAAATACTCGCTAAAATATATTGCAATTCAATTCAAAACCAACGACGCCCAGTAAATAATCTACGGCAAATCATATTTAATCAAATTTGTCGGATGGAACCAATTATCATTCTAAGATACCGAGATGCTCTATTAATCAAAAAAAAAATAATAATAATAATAATAATAACATCACCTCATGGAGGATTTAAAGTAAACTTTCCTATTTTAATTTATGTTGTCGAGAATTTGCCATAAAAAAAGTAATGAAAGATTGAACCATATTTCGATGAATATTTCAAGAATAATAATAAGCCATGCCGTAATTTTTTTTTTTTTTTTTTTTTTTTTTTTTAATGGAAAAATGTGATGCTGGAAATAAAGAGTACATCAAAACATTTAATAGTAAAAATGACAGGAATAGAGAATTATTTGTTGTTTAAACACATTTAAGAATATTTTATTATTATTATTTTTTAATTAACAATGATTAGAACAACTAAAAAAACCAAATTAAATATTAAAAAAATCCATTTTCGAAAAGTAAAATAAAATAAAACAAAAACAAACTGTTATTAGAAGTCATCCCTATCGTAATTCACCGTATCTTTTTTAACAAACTTTTGTCCACAAAATGTCTGCCATCGAGGGCTTTTGTTTTTATAATATTACGATTCGATGTAAAAAGAAAAAAATAAGTGGGAAAGAAAAGAAAAAATGCATTTCTAAGCAGGCGGTAGAAAAGTCACACTGTGGCGGATGGCGGGTAAAACGAAGGTAGATGATCAACGAAAAGATAAAAGAAAAATAATAACCGCGGCAAATCGCTCTCGAACTTTTTTTATTATTATTTCAAGAAAGAATAGAAAAAGAAAAGTCTAGGGACGTGAGCGTCAATCAAAATGGCTCCTGTGTTTGGCGGCGTTTTTCAACCCTCCACGTGGCGCGAGTCCTGCTTCAATAAATCATTCCGGTCCCCCTCATCGCTGAAAAAGAGTCGCCTCAGATTCTTGTTGATGAAATCTCCCTTCTGACACTTTAACGTTTCTCCGAGCCATTCAAATCTGTACGCCTGTTTTTTTTTTACTGTTTTAGCCTTTTTTTTTTTTTTTTTTTTTTTTTTTTTTTTTCCAGTTAATGTGGTGGGAAATTCCTCATTTAAGAGTTTATCGTGCTAAATGCTAAGTACACTTCATAAAATGTGATACGAAATCAGAATTTTTTAGAAAAACACGATTTCAAAAAATATGAAGTAACCTTCCGAATTGTTGTACGTGAATTTCTCATGCAGTACTATTGTCCTTCATCAAAAATGACTCATGTTGAAATTATAAACTATTTAATGTTGGAAAAAAGTGTGTTTTAGTGCTATGGTAAGTCCGAAAGACTTATGACAAACTAACTCATATTCTAGCTCTTTATGCCTCAATGATACCATAACCCATTAACGACGAGCCTCTTTTACACTTATTTTAATTCTTTGACACCATTTTTTCTGATTAAATAATTTAAAAAAAAAAAAAAACGTGAAAAGTTTAATTTTGGAAGTATTGTAGTATGTTTGTTATAAGAATATTATATTTGTACAATTCTAGAAAATACTAAAAAAATAAATTTAATAAAAGTCAGAAACGGAATTGATCACGTGACGTCTTTGTCACACCAGTTTTAACTGGTTTTTCTTTTCTCGCTTGGAAAAGTCTGTTCAAAATAAGCTCTTTGACGATAATTTTTTGAAAAAACTATGGGGTTAGCATAAAAAAAAAAGGGAAAATGGATGCGATTAGGCAGTTTTTGAACAACAAGACCTGCTAGTTGTAGTTTCATGTAATTCTGAACAAAAATAAATAAAAACTAATGTAATACAGTTGCCCTTTTTTATTTAAAAACAGCCTTAAGGTTGTTCATAACTGCTCCGCTCAACAAGCGCAAAACGTTTTGACATATTTACAAATTAATTTTTTTACAGAAATATATAAAATTGGAATGCCTAACTATGGAAGCGATTTCGAATCGAATCTATTTTTCCATTTTATGATAACTAAATTACCTATCCAGTTCTAAGCTATTTCGATCATTTGATCACCCGTTTTTCTCCTGCTTTTCGACCGGTTTTTCTGCTTTCGTCGGGAAATGTGCTCAAAAGTATCAACTTTGAAGGCTTGTTATGAAAAAGCTATTGTGTTATAAAAAAAAATAAATAAATAAATAAATAAATAAATAAAAAAAAAAAAAAAAAAAAAAAACAGAAAATTGAGTTCAATTAGACAGTTTCTGAATAATAACACCTGCTATTTTCATGCATTTCCGAACAAAAATAAATTAAAGCATGTGTAATCTAAATGAACGTTTTAGGTGTAAACAAATAAGTTTATTCCAAATCATCAAAAGAAAAGAAAATATATGATCATTGAGTTGCTTTCTGACTCAGACATAATCACAAACTGTAGGAGTTGATAACTAAATGCACTCCGCCCTTTTGGCATTTAAGGCACATTTTCATGCATCAGAACTTTTAGAAAGGGTGGAGTAAAATCTTTATCTGCTGTTATAAGTTGAGTTAATGTCCAATGATCTAAGCCGAAAGATATTTTTCTGCATTTCACATTATTTTCATGCGGAAATAGAAACAACAATAGAAAATATTACTGTTATATATGAACAGTCTCATTTCCATGATGAAGTATAAATAATATTTTATAAATGAAATAAAGAAATCTGATTTCTGAGAAAACATGCAAATATTTCAAAATTACTCCTTAAAATGTATTTGTGCCTAATATTAGCTATACACTGAATATTCAATGGCATCATTGCTCAATAACTATTCTAAAATGTTTTCCTCACTCAACAACTCAAAATTTTCGGAGACATTTTCAGATTCATTTTTAAAGGTCAAAACATGAAACTTACTAACGTGATTTTTGAAGAAATGTATTGAGAAATGAATTGAGCGTAAAAAGATATCACACGGCACCTTATGCGTGTCTTCAAAAATTTCCTCAGCAAGTTTCATGTTTCTACTTTTAAAAATGTGTCTGAAATTGTATCAGAAAATTCCGAGCTGTTGAAGATGGAAAAGCGTTGTTTTCGAATACCCCCTTAACTAGGTAAAAAATATGGTCAATCAGACATACATGCACTCACATTTTAAAATCTTCTAAAGACTCCGATTTCGATCATTCTTTTACTGTTGAAAGGTGATTGCCTCATATGGCTAAATATCATATAAACATGCATTTTGGAAAGAAAATTTTTGTTCCAAACTCTATGTATGAGTTTAAGTTTTTTAAAATAAGTCCGAATAAGTCTATTTTAGACATTCTGAGTTTGGCAGAGATCAATCATAAATTATTAAAAAAATTATTAAAATTTTTCCATAAAAGTAATTTTAAAATTTTATTAAAAATTTTCAATAAAACGTCACGAAAATGACCGTCGCGAAAATGACGGATCGCCAATAATTCGTTCTATTGTTAAAAGCATGCTTTCGTTAAGCCTACATCGGCACGTTTCTTTCTTCTAGTTCACATTCTATATTAAAATAAAACTTTATTTAAAATTTTAAAATAACATTTTTTTATTTTTTAAGCATCTCGAAAATGACAAGCAATAAACATACGCATAGCATATAAACTATAAAAATAATGTTATCACTTACATATTTTTTATTTTCTTCAAACTTTTTCTGGCACAAGTGCTTTGTTAAAATGTATAGTAGTACCATCATTTGACCGTTTATGAAGTTATTTTCGCGTGTCACGAAAATGATGGATAGACTTGCATACATACAATTTAATTACTCATGCATGATAATTAACTTAAAATTAATTTTAAAAATATTTTCCTTTGAAAACAAAATTTTTTTTTACAATAATTAGCAATTTTTTTTAAATATTATTTTATTTTTGTTAGAAGAAATCGTACTTTATATATAGACTTTTGGTCCTAGATACTGTCACAAAAATGACATTTTTAAGGTTTAAAATTTTCTAAAAAATAATGAAATTGCCCTTAAAATCGTGTTTTTTGATTAATTGATTTTTAAAACAATAGTTCCAAAGAATAATAATAAAATTTTACATTTTATTTGCTTAAAATCAACAATAAAGGTCTGAGACACTAAAATGCACGTTTATGTGATATTCAGCCATATATGAACTTTATTATTCTCATATAGTGGAATATTTGTCTGTTTGTTTGTATGTTATAGTGTTTGAACGCATATTTGAATCAAAATTATGCACGAAGTCCGGCATAATTAGTTCAGGTAAGTAAATCGTGATAAAAATCGTCATAAACAGTCGCAAATAAAAATGGCCTCGTAGATTCTTAACTCAACTTTTCGTAGGACACAATATTTTGATAAAAGTCTCATTAAATTCAACGAAAGATACGTCTATGATCTGTTGATTATGTTGAAAGAAATGCTATGGATTTGCAGAGACAAGTGTGATTATAAGACCAGAACATTTCCACGACTGAACAGTAATAAGTATTTTTTTAAACTGTTCTCAACTGCTCTGCACACCAAGCGCAAAACGTTTTGATACATTTACAAATTCATTTTTCAGCGGAAAAATATGAAATTGAAAGACCATCGATTCGGAATCGAACTGAATTTTAATTTTTTGATCAATAAATTACTATTGAGTTATAAGTGATTTTGATCACTTATAAATACGCTTTTCACTCTTATTTGAGTCATTATTATTATTTTTTATCAGAGATTCGGTCCAAAACTCCCATTTTGACCTTTGACACTATTTTCTAAAAAATATATTGCGTTTGGAAAAAAAATAAATAAATAAATAAATAAACGAGAAAATGGATGTTATTAAATAGTTTTTGAACAACAAAATCTTTTAGTTTCACGCACTTCAGAGCAAAAATAAATGAAAACTTATTTCATAAAGTTGCCCTTTTGGATGTAAGAACAGTCTTAAGGGTGTATTCGAAAATACGCTTTTCCACCTTCAACAGCTCGAAATTTTCCGATACAATTCCAGACACATTTTTAAAAGTAGAAACATGAAACTTGCTGAGGGGATTCTTGAAGGGACGGTTGAGATGCCGTGGGATGTCTTTTTACGCTCAATTCATTAGAATTTGAGTTATAAACAATTACCTTATTCGTATGACCCTTTTTTCGTTCCCAGATCTTCCGCTTGGAAAAAATCGGTTCGAAATGCCGCTTTTGATTGCTTTTTTTTTTTTTTTTTTTTTTTTTTTTTTTTTTAAATATTTTCTGCATTTATCAAAGAATCGACAATCACGGCACCTTGTGTACTTTCCAAATAAGAGATTTTGAAAGTTTGGTGCATTTGAGAGCAATAATGAATTCAAAAATAAATCAGAAAATAAGCAGTTTGAATCGAAATACACCCTTAAGGCTTGTTCTCAATGCTCTGCTCAACAAGCGCAGAACCTTTTGACATATTTACAAATTCATTTTTCAACAGAAAGATGAGAAATTGGAAGGCCTGACTATGAAAGTGATTCGGAATCGAACTTTGTTTTCCATTTTATGATGATTAAATTACTACCGAGTTATAAGCGATTCCGATCACGTGATCACGCGTTTTTTTTCCCGTTGTAAGACTGGTTTTCCTGCTTTCGTAGGGAAACACGAATGAAAACTTCAACTCTGATACTACTTTTTGAACGATCTATTGTATTTGCGAAAAAACAAAAAAGAAAAAAAACATAAAAATGAGTGCGATCAGGTACTTTCTGAACAGCAATACCCGCTTGTTTCATCCATTTCCGAACAAAAATAAATTTAAACTTATGTCACAAAGTTGCCCTTTTTACACACCTTTAACAAAATTTAGAATTTTTTTTTAAGATATTGGAAACGAATTGCGGTTTTATTTTTCACGTTGTCATATTGTTTATGTAAAACATTTTGGATCGCTTTGACTCTTTTTTTTTTTTTTTAATCGGATACAGTCATCATCTTTTTTTTTTAATGCCGGACTCCAGATTGACGGGAAAATGATATATGGACGCGACACTGCGCTTATCACAGCCGCAAACATCCTAGTGATCCGGAACGGGATTGCCCCACACAATCCAAAACAAATGCAAACAAAATGGCTGTTATAGAGGTTGGGATTCGAGAGAAACGACCAAACCTAGTATTTCATTGTTGCTTTCTAACCGTAATAGACCTCTTGGACTTCATGTGTCGTGTCGGGGAAGAGGGTGTAAGATTGATTATTATTATTCTTTTATCTTTTTTATTTTAATATATAGAGATTGTACGTATGAGAAAACAAATCACTCGATATAATAAAGAGATTATTAATGAATTAAAACAATGTTATTTTTCTTTTTGCAGAAAAAAATTGATTTAGAGCTAGATTCGTTTTTCATTTTCCTCTTTTCATTTTTATTTATTTTTGTGTGTGTGCGAAAGAGAGAGAAAATAAAATCGTTGTTTCATGTGTTTGCATTATAAATTCTTTAAATTTTTATGTATGTTTGATAAAAAATAAAATTGACCTTGTAGGTTCTTAACAAAGTCACTATTTTGATTAAAGCTCATTAAGTTCACCGAAAGTCGTTGCGGCATATTGTAAAATAATAATGTTAGATTTTGTTGTTGTTGTTAACTGCTTGTTTGTTTTTCATGTTCAAAAAGTATAATAAACAAGTTGGAAATTGCACGTGTACGTAGCAAATGAGGTGCGTTCGTACGATAACGAAGTTTTAAAAATATTAAAATCTTGCTGATATAGTAGAGCGTACTTCGGATACAGTATAGTAGTCGAAATCTTTTTTTGTGTTCCTGTAAATATACAGAAAGTAATTTTTATTACACCTCAGAAACGTATATCTTATTCATAAAATGTGAAATAGTTGAATATAATTAAAACACACCCCAAACAATGTTTCCTCGCATAGCATTATGTAGTGGAGTACTTTTGTGTGGCCCTGTAATTTAATAATAAAAATTCTTTGCATCACAGATTGTACAGAATGCATATTTTAGTATATACTTCATAGATTCATGCCAATTCTATTATGTTCGAACGAGTGTAACATCATAAAAATGCATTTGAAACTTTTTTCCCATTGACCGTAATGTAATGGAATACCTTTGATTGTCCCTGTAAATGATCTATGCATCCGACTTTCATAACATTTGAAATGACTCGATAAAATTACGTAATAATTATATGTTTTAAATTTCAAACGATTAAAATGCATTTGAAACTTTTTTCCCCATTGACCGTAATGTAACGGAATCCTTTTGATTGTCCCTGTAATTGATCTATGCATCCGATTTTCATAACATTTGAAATGACTCGACAAAATTACGCAATAATTATATGTTTTAAATTTCAAACGATTAAAATGCATTTGAAACTTTTTTCCCCATTGACCGTAATGTAACGGAATCCTTTTGATTCTCCCTGTAATTGATCTATCCATCCGATTTTCATAAAATTTGAAATGACTCGATAAAATTATGTTATAATTATGTATTTTAAATTTCAAACGATTCGGTTGGGTAGTTTTTGCGTTGTTATATGCGGACGGACAGACGGACAGACAGACAGACGGACGGACGGACTGAGCGACAACAATAGGTGCTACGTATTTACATAATTACGAACGCACCTAAAAAGCGTTTCTTTTTTTATGTCGACGATGAGAAAAATATTTAAATTTGCTTCAGTCTGCTTACCCAAGAGAGTCCTTACTTTTATCCTCCTGAATTCAGATCAATGATGAATTCAGGAATTGGTGAATTCCATTCACACAATTAAGGACACTAAAAATGATCCCATCGAAAGATTTAAAATTTTGTATTAGATAATACTAGTTAAATAATACAAAATCTCCATTCATCGTAAACTTCATAATAGAGTCCTTACTTTTATCCGCCTGAATTCAGATCAATGATGAATTCAGGAAATGGTGAATTCCATCCACGCAATTGAGGACCCTAAAAATAATCCCATCGGAAGATTTAAATTTTTTATTAGATAATACTAGTTAAATAATACAAATTTCCCTACGCCGTAAACTTCATAATGTCCCAGTCCCTCATCAGAAGTTTTAAGACTTTGTATATGGTAATAGCTAAAAAAATACAAATTCCTTCTACCCACTAAACTCCGTATAATCCCCTCCCCTCAATTTCCCCCTGAAGTTGCAAAATTCCCTCCAGGAGAAAAAAATGTCCACATTCAAAACTCATCCAGATTGACACGAAAAGAAAACATGGAAGTGATAATGCACATATCGCAGCCGCGGACAATCCTATGTCATGCAGAAAGGGATTATGTCCCATGCAGCCCAAAACAAACACCAACAAAAGGAGAGGGGGGTCGCCCAAATATAATTGGTTTAGAATATAGTAAATGGTTGCAGGGACATTTCATTTTTTCTTCCCCACTCTGCGCTCCCGAAAATAAAGGTCTAGACGAACGGCACTAGTTTTTATTACACTAAAAGAGCAATCAATCACTCATTGATTTCGAACTGAACAAGGGTGAAACCTCGTTAAATGGTTTTTGAAGGACTGACCCTACCAATTTGACAAAGGAAGGGGAACTTTTATCTATTCCATCTTCGGTCGTAAACCTGTCAACTGATATTCCTCTCTTGAAGTTCAGATTCAGTACACTAGAAGTGCAATTTATACATCAAAGCGCCGAAACGAAAGATCAAAGATAGCGCAAGAAGTTAGTGCGAAAAACTGTGTGTGTGCCCGCAGCCTTAACCTCTTGACATCCCTTACCGCATGAAGCTGAAATTTTCTTTTTCAACTATTCATGAAAAAATCCCCTTTTATTAAAACAATTCTTGATACTCTAGAGAAAACAATTCTAATAATTTATAAAGAATTTGCTAAAAAAATATTAGTATTTCAATCCAAACTGCATATTTTCTGATTTATTTTTAAATTCATTTTTGCTCTCAAACGCATTAAACCGACAAATTTTCTTATTTAGAAACTACATAAAGTGTCGTTCTTGTTATTTTTTTGATAAAATTTGGAAATATTAAAAAATATATTGTCAAAGTGGGCGTTTTGAACCGAGTTTGGCGTAGCGGGAGATCTGGGGATGAGAAAAAATGATCATATTGCGGAAATAAAATTTTATAAATCAAGTTTTAAATAATTTAGCGAAAAACGAAATCACACAGTATCTTATACATCTCTTGAAAAATCACATTAACAAGTTATCATATTTTTTACTTTTAAATATTAATCTGAAAATGTATCAGAAAATTTCGAACTGTTGAGAGTGGAAAACTATTTTTTCTGAAAGGTATAAAATATCAAAGTCTAACTATGGAAGCGATTTGTTAATCTAACGGAGTTTTCCATTTTATGATCAATCAATTACTTACTGACAGTTAGAAGCTTTTTTGATCACGTTACAAGGCTTATCCTGACTTTGTAAACTGATTTTTCTTCTCTCTCGCAGAAAATAGATTCAAAACTCCTACTTTCACACGATTTTCTGAAAAACTTATTGTATTTGGAAAAAAATAAAAATAAATAAATAAATAAAAATAGGAAACGGAGAACTGAGTGCGATTAGATAATTTTTGAACAACAGCTGCTAGGTTCATGAATTTCCGAACAAAAATAAATAAAAACATATTAAAAATCATAAAGTTGCCTCTTTTGGTTTGAGAACAAATGAATAGCGAAAAAAAGCAGTTTGGATTCATTTTTACATTTTACATTTTACATACTTTGAGGTAGACGCTACAGCTATTCGCCGGCATAACCTCCAATGATCACAAGAAACCACATAGAACAGTTTATTACAGAATATCCGGTACATCATTATCACAGGGACAACACAAGACACCCATGCCGCTAGCTGGACTCGAACCAGGGTCCAGCGGTGTGGGAGGAGCTGACGCTACCAACCAAGCCGCTGGCTCGGCTTGGATTCATACAGTCTCAAACAAATGAAAACAAAGAGTTTGTTTTGGATCCACAAAACATAATCGGTTAAAACACTGTGAACGGCTGCAGTGAGATTTCATTCTTTCTTCCTCAGTCGATCTCGGTGCTCCCGAAATAGACCTCTTGAAGCGGCCCATCTCGCGTGGGGTTGAAATTTTGTTTTTCGCCAGACGACAATCTCTCGCAAACAGACTCACAACGGTGTCGTCGTCGTCTATTCTTGGAAAGAGCCCCCGATCGTAGACGAGACATCACCGTATCGTAAATTGAGGAACCCGGAGAGTTCGTGAGAATGCTATACAAGATAGGCAAGGCAGAAATCTTGAAAGATCTCGCTGGGATTAGTGTTGACAGATTCATCCTTCATGAAAAAAAAAAGGTCAAGCGATACTCTAAAGGCCAAGGGCACATCCAGAAGGTGTGTTCAGGTGCGTTTTTGAGATCCTTTGGCAAAAAGGCGTTTTACTAGCTTTTTTTTTTTTTTTGATCACGGAGAACCGTACATTGGTCATTTTATTTTGTTGCCAAATTAACTGGATTTCCACTTTTTTAGCGGTAGATCATGAAGCATGTTCACACTGAAAGGATTTTGAATACTTATTAGCAGAGACTGGCAAAAGTTGAAAATTCTTAGGCGCCAGGAAGAATGCTCAGGAGCCAGCTTCAAGATTCTTTTCTCTTACATTCAGAGTGCATTCGGAAAATGTTTTTCCACCCCCAACAGCTCAAAATTTTCCGATTCATTTTCAGACTTATTTTTAAAGGTAGAAACATGAAAATTGCTGAGGTGATTTTTGAAGAGATGTATAAGATGCCGTGTGATTTCATTTTTCGCTCAATTCCTTAAAATTTGACTTATAAACAATTATTTTCTCAGTATGACCTTTTTTTTCGTTCCCAAATCAACCATTTTGGAAAACTCGATTCAAAACACCAACTTTGGTAGCTTATTTTGCAATATTTTTTGCATTTTTTAAAAAATCGCGGCACATTGTACATTTTCTAAATAAGAGAATTTGTCAGTTTGATGCATATAAGAGCAAAAATGAATTTAAAAATAAATCGGAAAATAAGCAGTTTAGATTGAAATGCACCCTAAATGGAACACTGGCTATTAGGTAGCTTTCATTACAAAAAGTAAAAAGCTACCTATTGCAGCCGTCCGGAGGAAAGCACTTCCGGAAAATTTTGGTATATTTTCACCGATCATGACCCCCAGACCCCAAAACCACCCTCCGTTCAAATGTTGACATATATATATATATATATAATCATATATATATATATATATATATATATCTGATTTTTGTCATGCGATAACTAACGTATTTATGAACCGATTTGAATGAAACTTGGTATGTACATTGTACATACAAATGTCTCGACCGAGTTCGTTGGTCAGCATCATCCGCCATTTTGTTTCAAAATGGCGGCCATTTTAAATTTTTTAAAAAATTTAAAATTTAAAATTAAATGCGAAAAAATTAAAAGTTGAAAAATATTTTCCTTTTGCGTGTTAGAACATAAAACAAAGATTCCAGAACACTTTTTATTTTGTCTATATCTTAAAAAATGATTGAGTTATAGCACTTTGAATTTTTCTTATGGCTGACATTTTGAAACGATCTGATTTTTGTCACGTGATAACACGCGTATTTATAAACCGATTTCAATGAAACTTGGTATGTACATAGAACATACAAATGTCTCGACCGAGTTCGTTGGCCAGCATCATCCGCCATTTTGTTTCAAAATGGCGGCCATTTAAAATTTTTAAAAAAATTTAAAATTTAAAATTAAATGCGAAAAAGTTAAAAGTTGAAAAATATTTTCCTTTTACGTGTTAGAACTTAAAACAAAGATTCCAGAACACTTTTTATTTTGTCTATATCTTACAAAATGATTGAGTTATAGCACTTTGAATTTTTCTAATGTCTGACATTTTGAAACGATCTGATTTTTGTCACGTGATAACACGCGTATTTATGAACCGATTTCAATGAAACTTGGAATGTACATAGTACATACAAATGTCTCGACCGAGTTCGTTGGCCAGCATCATACACCATTTTGTTTCAAAATGGTGGCCATTTTAAATTTTTTAAAAAATTTAAATTTTAAAATTAAATGCGAAAAAATTAAAAATTGAAAAATATTTTTCTTTTACGTGTTAGAATTTAAAACAAAGATTCCAGAACACTTTTTATTTTGTCTCTATCTTAAAAAATGACTGAGTTATAGCACTTTGAATTTTGATGGCTGACATTTTGAAACGGTCTGATCTGAACGATCCACAATGTTGCTTTAAAATGGCATACACTTTATGATATCGTGGAATTTGGTGACTCTCTAAATCGCTTAAAATAAAACCAGGTTGAATAAAAGATGACTAATTTCTAAAAATTCCTATTAATATTCAGTCTTGACAAAAACTAGTTTCAATCTTATAAAATCACTAATTTTATAAGATTATTTCCACTAATTTGAGCTTAGTATTCTTGAACAATGTAACTTACCTTAAAATAAATAAATAAGTATATGAAAGCTACCTCTTCCTCCCGGCATTGCCGGAAGGACTTTTCATAATCGTATTTGGCTACTTTCAAGTGATATGTTTCTTTCTTTCTTTCTTTTCTTTTTTTTTTCTTTTTTCTTTTTTTTTTTTTTTTTTTTTTTTTGTAAACAAGTTAATTATTCAATTAAAAAGAATTCAGACTGAGCAAAAATTTTAAGATACCACTTTTGCATTGTAAAAATTAAATGGAAACAGATTACAAATTTAAACATTAAAACAATAGACAAATTAATTTCCTTAACTTTAATTCCAAACAATAAATTAAACACATAATTTAACAATACTTTTGAGATTTTGATTTGAAATGCCATTTGCTAATTGATTTTTCAGACTTGAAATCCTCGATGGTCCGTTTAAATTTATAGTAGGTAAAATTTTGAGTAAAATCAATAAGATGGTAATAAAATTAGTCGCTAAGAAAATAGTAATTATTTAGTCGCCCAAACAACCGGGCGCCTGGGGTTTGTCGGACTTTGATTATTAGTCATAAAATGAACATTTTTATTTTTTGCATCCGGTTTTCACACAATCGTTTTCATTTACTGTAAAACGACTTTCCGATCAATAAAAGTTTCATCGTGGGAAAATGATGTCTAACATTTCGTAATATTGTAAGTAACTAAACCATATATGAAGCTGGCTTGAAATATGTCAAACTCAATCTCAGACTTACTATAAAAGCAATTTTTTCCGGTTTTTCTCTTCTTAAACTATAAAATTATCCATTTTTTGATCAATATATCGTCTACTGAGTTATGAGCGATTTTGATCACGTGACAGACATGTTTTTCATCCCCTGTTTGAATGGTTATTCTTTTTTCGCACAGAAATTCAAAACACCCGCTTTGACAATATTTTCTAAAAAATCTGTTGCACTTAAAAAAGAAAAAAAGAAAAAAAAAAAAAAAAAAAAAACGGGAAAATGAGTGCGATTAGCTAGTTTCTGGACCACAGCATTTGCTAGTTTCATGCGTTGCCGAACAAAAATAAATGAAAACTTATATCATGTTGCCCTGTTAGATTTTAAAACAGCGTTAAGGGTGATGTATTCCGATCCAAACTGCCTTTTTTCAGATTTATTTTTAGATTCATTTTTGCTCTCAAATGCACCAAACTTTCAGATTCTCTTATTTAGAAACGATACAGGGTGCCGTGATTATCAATTCCTTGATAAATGCAGAAAATGTTGCAAAAAATGCTGTCAAAAACGGCGTTTTGGACCAAATTTTCCACAGCGGGAGATCTGCGAACGAAAAATAGGGTCATGCTGAGAAAATAATTGCTTATAAATCAAATTCTAATTAAATCAGCGAAAAATTACATCACACACTGTAAAAAATATCCGTTAATATACACAAACTTTTCCCTAAAATTTTACGGAATAGTTTGATTTTTCCAAGAAAACAGCAGTATTTCCGTTTTTTGCTATTTTGAGATTAAAAATACTGTAACTGTTCCGTAAATCTCACCGGAAACAGAACATTTTCCCTTTTAAACAGCACAAGTTATCAGTATTTTTAACTGATAAGTGTCGTGGCGCCATCTGTATGACAAACATAGCAGCATTTCTCTTATTTTTTTCTGTTTTAATTATAAAACGATGGCATATTTTTACAATATTAAAATAATAATAATAATTATTATTATTATTAATTCTTTTTAAGTTTCAGATAGTTAAGTAAAGTTCTTTGTTTTTTCAGTTTGATTTTGTTTAGTTTATTTATATTATAATATAAAAAGTGCGTATGTTATTTAAAATGGAAAAAAATCTACTTTTATTTTTAATATATATGTATTTTAATCTATTCAAATTAAGAAGTTCGCACATAAAATTTAAAGTATATTGAAAAAATAGCATATTTTTACAAATTAAAAAAAAAAATAATAAGATTTATTAATTCTTTTTAAGTTTGAGATAGCTAAGGAAATTTTTTTCAGTATAATTTTAAATATGTTTAATTTATTTATATCATGATATAAAAAGTGCGAAAGATATTTTAAGTGGAAAAAAAGTCTACTTTTAATTTTAATATATACATATTTTAATATATTCAAATTAAGAAATTCGCTCTTAAAATTTAAAATATATCGAAATATATTACCGAAATTATTATCATTTTGGCGATTACCTAAGTTATAAAAATCAATAAATGTAATTAATTTTAATAACCCATAACCCATAGTAATTATCTTCATTGAGTTTACAATAGATCGTCATACAAAATATTTTTTAAAATACATGTTTTTTTTTTTTTTTTGGTTTGTTTTTAAAGTGTGTTAGTATCCTTTTATAAAATAAATAAATAAATGTGAATAAAATAGCTCTAAAACTCTTCCAAAAAAGAAGGAAACAAAATTTTTTAATACTTATATTTATGCATGTAATATTTTAAAGGTTAAATTTTTTTTTATATAAAGCTAAAATTAAAAAGTTAACTATAGAAATTATAGAAAGAAAATCTGTAAAACTTGATTTAGAACTGTCCGTTCAAAAATCTTGTCTTTGCTTCATGAAATGCATCCGAAATAAGTAAAGGTATTTGAAATGGTGCTATATGAAATCATAGCGTAATGGTATTACACTACCGGCTACGACAGACAAGGTCGTGAGTTCAAACCCCATGGAAGGTAAGTAACATTTCTTCTCTGTTGTTTAAATTAAATGTATATAATGTGACCCTGGTATTAATGTGCCTTTGTAAAGTAAAGAGTAAAAATCACAAAGAT
Organism: Maratus speculifer; assembly: GCA_964019185.1. Classification (NCBI taxonomy): domain Eukaryota; kingdom Metazoa; phylum Arthropoda; class Arachnida; order Araneae; family Salticidae; genus Maratus; species Maratus speculifer. The sequence continues at coordinate 315,267,431 of OZ025291.1, read as the reverse complement.
GTTAGTTTGTCCTTGAAAAATTCTTTTAACTTTTCAAACGAAAATTTTTACATAAGGAAATATTAAAAAAACGGAAATATTTTGCGAAAAAACGGAACTATTCCTGGAAATTTTTTTCCGTTAAAAAACGGAAGTAGTACTGGCGTCTAGATTACCAGTACTATTTCCGTTTTTTAACGGCAAAATTTTTTACAGTGCACGGCACCTTGTACGTCACTTCAAAAATCCCCTCAGCAAGTTTCATGCTTCTACTTTTAAAAATATGTCCAAAATTGTATCTAAAAATTTCGAGCTGTTGAAAGTGGAAAATCATTTTTTCGAATACACCCTTAATTTTAAAAATAAGTCTGAAAATATGTCAAAAATGTTTGAATTGTTGAATTTACAAAAAATATTTTTTTTAATACTAGCATATACATATTGTAACAGAAGAGATAACTTATCAGCTTGCTGTTACAACTTTAATGAACATGCTCACCCGGCGTCAAATTCATTTGAAAGACACGCGAAATTTACACTTCCTACCAAATTTGCAATCATTTGGAACCATGTCTTTCTGCACTAACATTCTGAAATCCCAAATGCAGGGGTTCGTCATTTTAAAGCTCAGCCTATCCATCACGCATTACTTTTTACGCCTGCAAAGATGACGTCTTGAAACTGACATCAAAGCTTTTCGAGCCGCGAGTCTCCTAATGATAGCTTTTTCCTGCTAGTTTCGGCACAAATTATACGCTACATCCTCGGGCGTCAGTCATCACTGGGTAGGTCTCAATCGAGAAAGTTATGGGCCGTAAATTTTCTCAGGTCCACCCTAATTTCAGCCGCCGAAGCATCGCAGATGGAACAGCTACTATTAAGCCTGGAAGCTGTTGATACATTTTTTTTATTTCTAAAATGCTGTTAGATTTTTTTTTTTTTTTTTTTTTTTTTTTCGGCGACCTTTTTCTAATTCAGTCAAATGTAACTCTGATGTCTTCACTGTATTTACTGCATTTGTACACAACAACTTCTGAATGTGTAATTTTTTTTATTTTTATTATTATTATTTTATTCGAGGCTACAAAAGTCCAGCTTCTTTGAAAAAACATTCAGAACCAAGCTCATGTGTTTAGAAAAATTACGCTTGAATATTTCTTCTTTATATCGAGTTTCAGTTTTTTTTTTTTTCCGAAGTAGGAACAGTTTGTAGACGAATTCTTTTCTCTAGTATAATGCAATTTTCCTCTTCATCTTTTCATTTTATTTATAAAATTAAATGTTTTAATTTTAATTAATACGTGTAAATTAATTTTAATTAATAAATGTATGTACCAAATAATAATTAGCATAAAATAATTCTGCAGAATTTTGCGTCTGAATTCACTTATATTTGTACTATATCAAGTGATGCAACATGTAACAAATACTTTATCCGCTTGTTTTGCGCCGCGTGATTCCCACCGTGATGTCACGTAAATATCGTCCCTCATAACAAATGTAAAGTATAAGTAAAAGTAAGTGCTTCTTACATTTTTCGAAAGAGAGACAAAGAAAAAAAAAAACCTGAATTTTAGTACAAATAATTGATGTATATTAAAAGAAATATATAGATTTCTATATTTTTAGAAAGTGAATTTATATAAAAAAATTTTCATTGGTATATGCATGTGAGTTGTGGTTTTTCATTTCTCAAAACACACTCGCGCTAGCAACATAGCACAAGATAGGCATATAGCACGATAGAATGCATTACATCAGCGAGTTCCCACAGGTAATCCAGCACCGTAAAGCCCAACCAAGCAAGTATAAACACTAGATTTATTATCTAACATTAACATGTACATATATAAAGTATAGTCATCAGAATATAATTATGTTGCAACATTATAAATATTTTGCTTTAAACTTACATAAGCTTTACTGATACTGATAGTCCAAAATTTGACAGCATAAAAACCTAATAGGCCAGTCAAATTGTCATAAATAGATGCAAAAATTCTGCTAAAAGATTTTATGTTTTTAAACTGTTTATGGGGATGCTAGTAACAAGAATTAATGGTTTTCCAACAAAATATCTCGAGGCTAAATTTTGTGAAGCCAAAAAACCACAAAAATTTCGGACTTTTTTCAGTTTTTTGCCAATAACTCAACAATTATAAAATTTTTGCGTACTATACCCAATTACAAAAAGAGAGAACATTAAATTCTCTACAAATTTCATTCTAAAACTGTTTTTCTAAAGCCATTATTAAGCGCGCTACAGCTTTCTGAAATTGACCCTTTTTTTCTAACTTAGTGGAAAAATTGCAAAAATGAAAATTTGACACAATTTTCCATTTTTTTTATCTTCTTAATGTAACTTATTTAAATTATAGGTATTTGAATGGTAACAATCATGATGAATTATAACGGTAACATTGTAAAAAAAATAAGAACATTGTAACTGTTTGAGTATTTAGAGCTTTAGTGTCGAACATTAATATTAGGTATTTAACTGAATATAATAAAAAAATACTTACGGTGACATTTTTACATTCCCTCTTTCTGGATAAATAATGTCGTCGACATTTTCGTAGTTGAACTCATTACATTTTTTACAAATTGCCAAGCATTTGAGTCTTAATTTATGAAAAGAGCATGCTTTGCTTTTTTAAAATTACATGACACAACATGTAGCAAGGAATTAGATGTCGGGTTTTGGCACGTTTGAACTGGCTGAAAAAGATCGTCCACCCCCATTCTTCAGAAGGGATGTTATTTCTTAACCTAGCTTGTACCTGATGATAACATCGGAGAAAAAGATGCTGCGCAACCTCTTGTGTTGGTGGTAGTCTTGCAAAATGAACTTTTCTTTTTGTGGCAGATTTACCAAATAACTGGAACATTAAGGTATTCAATTTTTGTGTGGTATCTATGCATTCACTATTTAGTGCAATATGGAATTTTTCTCCAATCGTGATGATTTCTTGGCGGGTAGAACCTAATTTATTGAACACGCAGGCTATTTCTCCAAGCTGATCATGTTCTTTCAAAGTGTTATAAAACATTGACTTTCTTTGCCCAAAAAGAGCGGATGTTGTATCGCATCCGCTGATTACACGAGTGAAAAGAACATTGTTGTAATTGTATTTGAACGATATGGTTAAAAACCACTTGGTTTCAATGTTACCTCTTCTTGGCTTTTGAAAAACAGATTTTTGGGCTGATAGCCTAATCTCATCATGATCACAAAAAGTTCAATGTCTTCTCCGACAATTATGATGCTTTTAAAAGATTCTGCTCTTGAAATGGCTGAGATAACTATCATGACATCAGCTTCTTCTTTTACCTACTCAACGTAAATTCTGTTATTTTGAAATTCTTGTTTTGAAATTTTTAATTTGTTTTAAGCAATGAAATGAAGCGGCTCTTATTTCTAACATTCGCATCGTCAACGGATGATGCGGGTCAACGCCCTCTTTTCTCTCCACTTGTTACAGATTGATCTAGTTTTACGCCACAAAAACTGTGATACATGTATTTGCAAGTCAGGTTCGTGCTAAATACGTTCAATTGTTTTCTTCAATTAATTTCGACTATTTACCATGTTTTTCTGCAGCTTTCAAAAATGTAATTTTCACTTCTAACTTCATTACTTTGTGAAACAAATATCTCTTTGAGTAGGGCTTTTTTTATTGTTTTTCGTTGAAGTCACCGGGATTGCCTTCTTCACACAAAAAGCAATTATCTTGAAGCTTGAAAGAAGTGCTCGATCTGAGGGACAAACTATAGTCTGTGTAGAATCTTCACCCCGACGAACATATGCTGCTATCATTCTCTGATTGATGAATATTACTTTTGATGAATATTACTTTGACGCTGCACGCTATGTTCAAAAAGCTTTGCAACTTCTTTCTGGCTCACAACGCGAGTATCACTACTTGAAGCCGTTTGGCAAATGCAAAACAATTTTGGGTCGAGCTCACACATTTTTCATTACTGCACGAGAAGAGATGCAATAAACTGAATAACAGCATATTAGAAGCGTATGTATTTAAAAAAGAACACTTGCATCTGAACAAAAGCGGCTCGGGAACGTCAAATGGCTGCAATCTTCCATCTGCATTCCCTTTTTTTATCCCCGGTCCACCCTCCCTTTGTAATTGTTTTTCTTATATAATTTCTAGAATTTGTGCGTCCTCTGTCCGCCTTTCCTAACACTTTCATTTCTTATCCATCAATAGGTGCACTTAATTTTGAAGCGATGAAATTGTTAGCGATGAAAAAAAGTTTTTAGGGATAGGAGGCGAAAAATAGGTCACTTGCTGGAAAGTTAAAAAAAGTGACATTTTCAAAAAATCACAGCGCGCTTAGTAATGGGTTTAGAAAAACGTTTTTGTAAAAAAATTTATAGAGAATTTAATGTTCTTTCTTTTTGTAATGAAGTATGTTACGCAAAAAAATTATACTTTTCGAGTTACAGGCAAAAAACTGAAAAAAGTTTGAAATTTTTGTGGTTTTTTGGCTCCACAAAGTTTAGCCTCGAGATATTTTGTTGGAAAATCATTAATTCTTGTTACTAGCAACCCCATAAGCATTTTAAAAACATAAAATCTTCTAGCAGAATTTTTGCATCTATCGGCCCTTTTTTCTGACAATTTGACTGGCCTATAAGCAGAAGAAAAAAAAAATATATTTTATGGAAGTGTAATAATAGGGGAATCTAATGATCCATATCTGTCGGATAGTGAAGTGGTGATATGCCAAATTTAATACCGCTACTGATTTACTCATAGGTTTATCATTGTGTTTTCGTGTTCCCAATGCTCCATGTTTTCATACCTTTGATTGTAGGAGAAACACAATGATATACCTACGAGTAAACCACTAGTGGTATTAAAATTTGCCTTATGCACCACTTCATTTCCAGCAAACATGGTCATTAGATTCTCCTATTACTACTCTTCCATAAAATAAAGGTTTTTTTTTTTTTTTTTTTTTCTTGTGCTCGATACCTTAGGTTTTTGTGCTGTCGGCTCTTGGATACATGGAGATTTTTTATTTATGTATCACTTTTATTTTTTTTTAAAATGTTATGAATTAATAATAATATTATTATATTACTAACCCATAAGCTACACCTAATGCCAATTTCTTTTAAAATTAGCATTAAAAATACCTAGTTTGAATGCATATTGTAAATCCTCTGCATAGAATCCTGTATATACATGAATAAACTAACGACAAAGATTCAATGCAGCAGTATCAGGATTTCATTCATCCATCCACAACACATTACAGATTACTTATCAGCAAAATTTACGATAACGCTTTTCGAAACAGATACCTTTTTATTCCTTTTAATAGACACAAGCTGCCTCTATGAATAAATTCACCTGGAAATGGAATTAGAACTTCCGAATAGTTCCCTTCATTTTCGGAAAATACAGAAACTAGCATTTTCCTCCGAAACCTCAAGGCGATAGACCGTTTCTCCCAGGTTTCCTTCTGTGCGCTTCATCGATGCCGAGTTGTCATTCGGCACTTTTCTGGAGATACAAATCAACGGGGATTGCAGCAGGCGAACCTTGGAAATACTCTTTCCATATACCCTCTGTGGAAATACGATAGCGCCTGGCTATATGGGGAGCAGAGAAACAATGGGACCGTGATGGTCGATTCCCTCATACCCGGATAGACTATTGTCCACAGGAGCATCGGAAAGGAAATGGACTTTCCAATAAATGACAGGGCAGTGGGGGATCGGACATAAAGTTAGATACATTTGATCGCAGTAAAAAATTCATAATGGAAAATCTGACATACCTGTAAAGTAATTGGGATATCTGGATTATTCCATAGTCCTTATTAAGAGTGTATTCAAATTAAAATTTCTGATTTTCTGATTTATTTTTGCAAAAAAAAAAAAAAAAAAAAAAAAAAAAAAAGAGCAAAAATGAATTTTAAAATGAGTCTGAAAATAAACAGTTTAGATTTGAGTACATTCTTCTGAGTATTGAAACAATTTTAAATAGTAATGAATTTTCCCCCTTTTTTTTATAAATAAATTACATATGGAGTTGTAATTAATTGTGGGTAAATTAATTATGGTGGTCGAGTGACGAACGGCTGTTTTTTTTTTTTTTTTTTTTTTTTTTTTTTTTTTTCCGTGCGGTGTCCCGTGGTGTATTTTCGGTAATATCTTCTGTATGTACCACAAAATAGAAAATGTCTTTCATTCCTACATAGTTTTTAAATAAAGGTACTGATACTAACCATCTTACAAACTTCATGCGTTTCTAAACGAAAATGAAGAAAAAAATGCGCCAGAAAGTTAAAGATTTTGTACTGATCTGATAGTAAAATAGTTTTAAGCATTTTGCAAAACTCGTTGACAATCAAATTGAAAAAAAAAAAAAAAAAAGGAATAGATGCTGAAATCTACTTGTTAGGTTATTTATGACACTAACTAGGGATATGTTTAGGGAAATTTTAGGTCCTTTAAAGGACCCTTCACAAAATAATTTACGTTAAAAAAGGACCCACAAAATTCTTTATTCCCAAACAGGACTCTTCACAAAATATTTTATCCCAGGACCCTTCACAAAATTATTTATTTCTTAAATAGACCTTTTACAGAATTTTTTCATCTTCAAATTGAATTTTTTACAAATTTAATCATTTAAAATAAAATTTGGCCAGTAAATAAACAGTTAAACTCACCAAAGAACATATTACTTAGCTTTTTTATATATGAAGGGTAGAACCTGAATACATCGATTATTTAAAATCTGTCAGGATCTGATAGCACCTGTGCTAAAGAATGTAATGTCTACTCTTTCTCTATTTGAATATCTAGTATTGTATGGTTGTGTACAGAATTTCCAAGGTGACATTCCCTCTTCGTGGAAAGGGGAATTGCCAGCTAATCCTTTGCAGGTGGTGTGTTAGAGAAAGGAGATGGCTCAGAGGCATCTCCATCTGTCAGTGAAGTATGCGGATGATGAGCAGATTAGCAGCATGTCACTAAGCAAGAAAAGAATGGAGTATGTGTCCAATGAGGAAGCTCCAAAGGGGTTTATGTTGGGGAAAGCAGTGATTTGGAGAGGTCAAGTTGGTCTGAGAGAATTCATTCGGTACCTAGGTTTCGGACCTAGAGGTTGCTCTGTGTGGAAGAGCGTAAAGTGTGCGTTTTCTGGTGCGCAAAGGACACAGACGTCCTGGTGTTTAGTGTTCTGGGCTAAGAAGTGCAGGCCCAGTATACTTGTGTTGGGAGACTCAAGGTTGAGCTCCAAAAAAAGTGAATTTAACGTGTATTGAGTGTGAGGTGGAAAGTGTAATTGGAATAGTACACAACCAATATTTACGGTATCTAATTTAATGTTGAACCGGATCACTTATATCCGAGTTGTAGTTGTATATATTTGTAAATAGCGTATTTTGTGTGTACATATATTCTTAATAAACTGATAATTCGGTTACTAGCGTAAGTCTTCATTTACACCAATCTCACAGTGGGTGACCGATATCACCTAGTAATATCGGTGGTGGCAGCTATATCTACCACGGACATTCTTCAAAGTTGTGTGGACTGAGAGGAACGTCCGACAAAATCGACAAAATTATGACTATAATTTTTACAAATATAAGAAAATTTTTACAATTTTACAAAAACAGGACCCTGTGAGAAAAGTCTGGACAAATCCCTGCTAACAGAGTGGCTGTTTCGGATTTTCAGAATTTGCCTTGCAGAGAAATAAGAATTTGAGCTACTTTCTCTTCAAAAGTATTCTGTGAAAACTCTCTACTGAACCTTTGTTGCTAAAACATACACATACACAGTCAACTTATAATGGTATTTTTCAAATCCAATTCCACCGTTGGCAATGTAGGCAACAACGGCCAGTGTATAACAAAGCATTTCACTCGAAACTCACCGCATTTACAAACAGTTTGCTCGTCTAGTAAATGGCGTACTTGGATGCACCACTATGGATTACAAATCAAATGATATCTAATAGGTATATATATATGTGTGTGTGTGTGTTATATGATGAATTTCTAACAGAGTGTTCAAGAAAAACTGTCTAAATATATTTCGACATAATATAGCTTTTACTAGATCTAAGTTAAAGACATCCCCAGAGAAACTCAAGCAAGAATTAAAACCAGTAGAAAAGAATTTCAGAATAACAATGCACAGCTGCTACAGGCGACTATTGTTTAATTCTAACTGGCCCCACTTTTTTTTAAGGGTGTTCACAATTGCTCTGCTCAACAAGCGCAAAACGTTTTGACACATTTACATATTCATTTTTTAACGGAAAGGTTTAAATTTGAAAGACCTGTCTATGGAAGCGATTTGGAATCGAACTGAGATTTCTTTTGTTTGATCAATATATTAAGTATTGAGTTATAAGCGATTTTGATCACGTGACAAACACGTTTTTCACCCCTATTTGAATGGTTCAAGTAACTCCACAAAGGGAAAAATAAAACAGAGACCAAAGAGTTACCGGTTATTTTTTTAATTGATCCCCTTATTTAATGCACAAATTTTAATTAATTGGATTTGATCAAAAAAGACAAATATTATTTTACCAAAAAGGTAGTAACTCAGAGGGCCGCTGTTGAGTTGCTTGAAGCCCCTAAAACATATAAAAAAGCGAGTTTCAGCGTACGCTTTTTTTACAAATAGTAGCTTTGTCCCTTATTCACATTCAAAATTTACTATATCATTGCAGCATGTGTAATCAATATTATGCAACGATGGACACGGATTTGACTTTGCTATAAGTTTTTTGCTTGCTTCATGAAAAATGAGAAATACAAAAAAGCTGCTTGTACGCGTATCATAGCAGAGCTGGATACTATTTTAATAAACACTACTCCAGCTAAACGTGGATCTGTCCTGTTGAAAATCGAGTGATCAGTTTTCTATAAATATAGGCGCAGATGACAGGGCACTCCATCAAGTGAAGTGAAGTGCGAACCCATTATTTTCCTCACACCATAGTTACGGCAAACTTCCCGCTATACATCGAAACGATCTGAGGGGACTCCAGCTGGCGGGAAAAAAACATGTGGTACGGACAGTTTGACACGGTGAACAAAGAGCGTTTATACTGCCACTCGTTGGAATTAAAGCGATTTGCCCACTCGCAAACGATTGTTATTAAAGGGAAGGGTAGCCGACTTCCGAAAAATTCGATTCTGGTGATTACTCTTGACTACATTTGATAATAGAGTTCTGGCGATACATAATGCCCGGTTCATTAGGCAAGACCTCTGCGTAATAATTCCGTGAAGAAATACAAGAATTTCATAAATCGCAACTTTTATGAGTTGAGAAAAGCCAAGCAATAATTAAAAAAATCAATGTTAGCTGCCAACATGCTACGAGATGTCAGATTCCAAAGACCAGTGATTGGATAGCAAGAAAAACAATTGGTAAAATAAGAGGTGTATATTCCAATACGTGAAATTGCAATGTAGACACACTATTTATTTTGCTTTTTTTCGTGTAATATTAGTCGAGAAAAAGTTATGGGACATTTTTAATCTAATAGCTATCAGAACTTGTATTGTATGTACGAGTACTAGTGGTACATCTATAGGAGTTCAGGTATTTCGATCCAGACGTGCCTCCATTCAATTATGTTTTTTTTTTCGATCAATGCAACACTTTTTCAAGGGTCGTCGATTTGAATCCTTCAAGGCAAAGGAGCAACATTATGACATAAGTTTCAATTTATTTTTCAAGAGGTGGCCCGGGAAGAACATTGCGCCCCAAAGCAACGAGATGTTCCCGCGGAAGATTTGAGATTTTGTATTTTCAATGGTAAAAAAGTGCAATTCCCCCCCTCCCCCCTCGGAGCTACAGATATCCTTCTCGGAGAAAAGTGTCTGAATTTAACACTGTGTAAATTTATCAAATTACCGCTTGTTGAGCAGTAATTTGATAATAGCGGAGCAGTTGAGAAAGCCTTAGGTGCTGGTGCGTGTATCTGTTTGACAGCATAATTGCAAGATCGTATAATCGACATTATTTATGCATTAATATCAAAAATGAATAGAAAATTTCGAATCTTTTAAGGGTGTATTCGGAAAAAATGTGTTTCCACCTTCAACAGCTCGAAATATTCGAATGCATTTTCAGGCTCGTTTTTAAAAGTAAAAACATGAAATTTCCTGTTGTAATTTTTGAAGAGATGCACACCGTGATGATCCGTGTGATTGCAGTTTTAGCTCAAGTCATCAGAATTTGATTTATAAAGAATTATTTTTTCAGTATGACCATTTTTTTCGTTCCCAGATTTCCCACTTCAGAAAATTCGGTTCAAAACACCAGCTTTGATAGCATTTTTTACAATATTTTCTGCATTTATGAAAACATCAAAAAGCACGGCACACTGCGCAGTTGCTAAATAAGAGAATTTGCAAGTTTGATGCGAAAATGAATTTTAAAATAAATCAGAAAATGAGCAATTTGGATTGGAATACACCCTTAAAAAAAATACATTGTGCCAAAAATTACTGCCGATTAAGTTTTAAAAAGTTCTGACTGGTGAATATTACTGAATCTGCAATTATGCTCAACATCTTATGTCACTCTCGAGTCATTTCAGTGTAAAAGGGGAAAAAGGATGACGAACTTATGGGAATTAATGTCATCTCATTTACCACGCTTTAAAAGTTTCCAAGCTAAAGACAGAAAAAAAAAAGTCAAAAACTTTCCACTTTTTTTCTCGGGTTTCTGAATCCACTCATCCGCGTCCCAACCCTTTTCAAAAAGACTGTCGGACGCCTCCACGTCTTGCCGCGTCGCTAAACCTATTTATAAGCAATTAATAACTGAAGAACGCGTCGACCGGATTACTATTTCGTGCTCTCAAGGGTTACTGTCGCCAAATCTTTTGTCGCCAATGCTGCTGACTGATTCTTTTGTGTGATTTTCACAGTTTTGAGTTCTTGAATTTCAAATTAAAAGGTATTTGAGAAAAGATGAATGGGATAGTATGCATAATCTTTCGATCATGGTGTTGGTATACAATTTCAAAGGCTTTTCCCGGAGTGACGAAATTTTCTCAAGGAGAGTGACTGCAGAGAATGTCTTTAAAATTTTCCAGCATACTGGCAACAAGACAATTGTTTGCATATTTTTTAAGGGTGTATTCCGATCCAAACTGCCTTTTTTCAGATTTATTTTTAGATTCATTTTTGCTCTCAAATGCACCAAACTTTCGAATTCTCTTATTTAGAAACTATACAGGGTGCCGTGATTATCAATTCCTTGATAAATGCAGAAAATGTTGCAAAAAATGCTGTCAAAAACGGCGTTTTGGACCAAGTTTTCCGAAGCGGGAGGTCTGCGAACGAAAAAAAGCGTCACGCTGAGAAAATAATTGCTTATAAATCAAATTGTAATTAAATCAGCGAAAAAGTACATCATACGGCACCTTGTACGTCACTTCAAAAATCCCCTCAAGCAAGTTTCATGCTTCTACTTTTAAAAATGTGTCCAAAATTGTATCTGAAAATTTCGAGCTGTTGAAGGTGGAAAATCATTTTTTCGAATACACCCTTAATGAATAAAAACGGCGTGGCAAATTATTATAATAAAGTAGAATTAACTTCAACTAAAAAAAAAAAAAAAAAAAAAAAAAAAAGAGTATATATATTTCAAAGTATCCGCTCTCTCATTTTATTACCTCAACAATACATAACGTCAGGCGCTGAGACCATATGAGCACATACACGGTTACAAATAAATACTATGTCAATTGTTTTAGAGGTATAGAAATTACATTGTTCTTAGCTTTTTGATATTTAAATCCTTAGCAGTGTTTCCGATATAATGTCTTTTTCTCTCATCATGATTATTTTCAGCAAAATATAGTCTATTTTACTATAGAGTCCTATCTGATGTTCCTCTCCTTCCTTTTCTCGAAGAGCATGAGAACGAATTAAAAAAATAATTCAATGAATATCTTTTTTACTAATTTGTAATAGTAAATAACTTCCAACCAGTCGGGTGCATTGTGGGACGAATTATTTAGCTTTGAGCACGTCCCATAACAGAAACTGGTTGGTTGTTTTTGCCTTTTTCATTAAATTATGCACCCCTGAAGAGTAGTTTAATTGGTTTATTGAATGGTATTGTCTGAATTACTTTGGATGTATTTATAAAAGTATTGATATATTCAACTTCCATAATGATAAGATGCATAAGCGCAATCATTAAGGGATAGTTTAATCTTTTATGTTATTTATGTTATCATAAGATAACATGAATTCTTGCAGCCATTTTGTGGATTATTTCACTTTAGGCCTATTTTGGCATAAATTAACCTTATTTTAAAAAATATATATTTATATGTTATATATATATCACATTATACGAGTTCTGCAAACAATGCTTGTCGGAAATAAATCGACCAAAATATATTAAATATTATATTCTTTATATGTACAAAATTAATTATCACTCTTACATAAGGCAACTTGTGTATTAAGAAGTGTTATTTGATATATTAATTTTATCTTACTATCTTATGGTTACAAATCGTGGGAGAATGCTTACTACAGCAATAATACTAATTGGATGTTTTGGGAAGCAAACTGCAACGTACATATATATATATGTATATTACAAAATTACAAATATTTGAAATGAGAGGGGAATAATTTAAAAATAAAATCAAAATCATATCACAACAGTAAATAAGCAAACAGAAACAAATACACGAGAAATCGTCATATTTAAAAAACTGTTTTACAAAATTACGAAAACTAATAATTTCTGGTAACTTAGCAACTGGATTTTATTTTAATTAATTTCATGTAAAATTTAAGTAACAGTAGGAAGTATTTTTCTTTAATAGAATTTTTTGCCTTTCATTGAACATTTTTGCATCATTTTTAGTTTACTTAGATTGGAGGGTTTTTTCCCCCCTTTTGTGGCAAATGGATAAATCATGAAATTTCACCAAGAAACAGAAAACTATATACAGAAATTAGGATAAAAAGCATGTGTAATTTTAGGGCATTGAAACTTAGATTTGAAACTTGAAACTTTTTGTTTTATCCTTTAAATTTTTTCATGATTTCGGGAAAATGGACAAATTAAAACGAAAAATGTCCGATCAAAATTAAAAGATAATTTATATGATATATTATATATAATATAATTTATATTATATGTCAGCTCTGTAGCGTATTTAAAATATTTTAAACATTAATAAGAAAAAAAAAATTCTGCTCTGTATAGTTTTATTTTTTGATTCACCTTGAGATATTTGATTCCGAAAATCCGATGAAAAAATCAATTTCTCTTGTGACAACAAGTTGAATAAATAGATTTGCAACTAAGTAATTGTTTTTATTTTTGGGGTCATGTAAAGAAAATAATTTTCGAAGAACATGCATATAAATATTGGAAGAAGTGTATACCCAATTTGGGAGATTTGATAAATGTTATAATTGCCTGATTTCTCCTCGTTACACGTATAAATCAAATGTGCGGCGACTCATCTAGTTTCCTCGGCTAAAAGTAGCAAATTTGGGAGTTGGAGCTCCTGTATATGATTGAGATAAATGATGTGATAAGAATAATGTATTTAATTGCTGGTTTGCTTTTTTTCCACATCGTTTTTCTCCTGGGAACGACCACAATGAGTGCTAAAAAAGAAAGAAAAAAAAATCTTTGAGGAAAGTTTTTTTCTTGCTTAAAATTTTTTTTTTTTTTTTTTTTTTTTGGTAAACTTTTTTATTTGTTTTTATTCATATATCTATAAGAATCGCTGTTACTGTTTTTACTACTGGCAGTTTTTTCTTTTCATGAGATTTGAATATTTTATAAAGTTTGCAATGCTTAAGGGTGTATTCGGAAAAATGTGTAGTTTCTAAATAGGAGAATTTGTCAGTTTCATGCGTTTGAGTTAAAAATAAATTTAAAAATACATCAAAAAGAAAAAAGTTTGGATTGAAATACGCCCTTAAGGCTGTTTGTTCTCAACTGCTCTGCTCAACCAGCGAAAAACGTTTTGACACATTTACAAGAACATTTTTTATCGGAAAGATATAAAATTGCAAAGCCTGACCATGGAAGTGATTTCGAATCTATTCCACTTTCCCATTTTTTTCCCTCAATAAATTACATATTGAGTGATAAGCTTTTTTGATCACGTGACAACGGATTTTTAACCCCAGTTTGATTAGTTTTTCTACTCTCGCACGGAAACGTCGGTTCAGAACGCCCACTTCAGCACGATTTTCAGAAAAATTTATTGCGTTTGGAAAGAAAAAAAAAAAAAAAAAAGGAAAATGAGTGCGATTTGATAGTTTCTGAACAACACCACCGGCTAGTTTCATGCATTTCCGAGCAAAACAAATTAAAACTTATGTCATAAAGATGCCCTTTTTGATTTGTGAACAGACATAATGCGAAGAGAACTGCACACTCTGAAAATCTTTGTAAAACAAGGCTATTTATGGCTGTTCTCAAATCAAAAGGGGCAATTTTATGAGATAAATTTTAATTTAACCTAAATATACCTTATATAATTCAATAGATATTGGTATTTGTGCTAATATTGCGCACAGGACATTTTGTTAGTTTTTCATGGAATGGCCATCAAGTGGGCAGATTACGAGACTAGGCTCAAGTCTAGGAATTAAAATGTGGAGATTTTTATTATCTATTATTTTTACTATTTATTTATCATTAAAAACAGGCAGATTATTAAGGTTTATAATTTAAAATGTGAAGATTTTTAAATTTATGGTCCTTTAGGACCATTCCATATCAGGTGTGGCTTTTCTACATATTACTTTTGTTGTTACATAAAGTTGCCCATATATTTTAATATCAGCCACTGGTTTCCAACGTCAACACTGTATTATTGGAAAAGTAGTTTTACAGTTTTCAGACAATCAAATGTACATTTGAATCTACATCCTTGAAAATGTTCTTTTGCCGATTTGGTATTTTAAACGACAAAGTTGGCTCTTAAAGATTATATGGAAAACTGCAAAAAATTTCCATTTTGTGAAAACCTACATGTATAACTGTAAATCATTTTTCTAGTAAAGAATGTGCAATTTCATTCAAATTCATTATACAACTTGGAAAAAAAAAAAAAAAAAAAAAAAAAAGAAAAGAAAAGAAAAAAGAAATGCCTCAATAAACGCTTAGAAAAGATTTTTGCTCTTTTAAAATCAAAATCACCGATCTTTTAATTGCTTTTCTCCCTAGCAAAAGGCACGCATAACTAGTAGCGCATATAATTATTATTTCCTCGCACTTAAAAACATGGACTACACCCGCTTCCGTTCGACGGACGACTTCGCCCACGCCAGTATTGCAGACGATCAGTTCCGACACTGTTCCACGCGACAACTGCAGCAGTCAAAAACCGCACCGAAAAGAAAAACTAGAAAAAAAAAAGTAAATTTTTGCTGTTGCTGTTGCTTGTTTTATTTTATTTTCTACTTTATTTTTTCTTCTTTC
Organism: Maratus speculifer; assembly: GCA_964019185.1. NCBI lineage: Eukaryota > Metazoa > Arthropoda > Arachnida > Araneae > Salticidae > Maratus > Maratus speculifer. The sequence goes on along the minus strand of OZ025291.1, from coordinate 315,251,959 downwards.
AGTCGTCCTTCACAAAAACCTGGTCCTTTCCCAGCGACGGATTTTGCGTCTGATGAAGCTTCAGAAAAGCAACTCACGTAAACAAGAGTCTCGTCTGAAAAACGTGGAAAATTAGCTGTTGCCGTTCCGGGGAAAGAAAATGTTCCTTGCTTGTTGAAAAGAAGTTGGTGACGCCCTCTTGTAGAGTTCACTGAGTTGTTCCACGCAATCGAAAAACTTTTTGCCAGAAAAATAACAGCTTGTTAGATTTAACTGATTATTATTTTTTTTTTCCTTTTAGGTTTTTGGATGCGATAATATTAAAGCGCACAGCAAAATGTAAAAAAGTGTCACTATTATATAAAAGAATAACTAAAAAGATGTAAAAAAAAAAAAAAAAAAAATGTTCTTTTTAGAGGAAATGTGAAAAATTAGCTGTTGCCATTCTGTGGAAAGAAAATGTTCCTTGCTTGTTGAAAAGAAGTTGATGACGCCCTTTGTAGAGTTCACTGAGTTGCTCCACGCAGTCGAAAAACTTTTTGCCAGAAAAATAACAGCTTGTTAGATTTACCTGATTTTAAGTTTTTGGTCGCGATAATATTAAATCGCGCAGTAAAATATTAAAAACTGCCAGAATTATATAAGAGAAAACTCGAAATTACGTAAAAAACAAAAAGTATGTTCTTTTTGGAGGAAATGTGGAAAATATTGTTTTATATTTCGTGATAAATAATTCAAGAGCATTTTTCAAATTTACAATAAATAACCAATCTTTCTAGAAATGAGACACCATGTGACCGCACTCATCACACACACCTACGATAGTTATGTACTTAGTATCTATAACAATTTATTCTCCATAGTAAAAAAGTAAGGAAAAATCTCCTAAGTCGACATAGTTCGTTTGCAATATGGCGGTCGAAAAGATGCTTACATCACTGGGGAAATGTCACAACTTACAAGGAAGGTCTCCATTGGGGGCATACTCAGAATTTTTTGAAAAAAATACGAAATAAACTACTCATGTAGGTAATAAAGGATCAGTGAAAATTAGCGGCGGAATTACATTATTAGATATGTAAAAAAATAAAATAGTTTGGAATAATTGGCGTGAAAAGCTGAAAGCGACGCGGGATTTGGCAAGCAGTGCATTTCCTCGCCAAAAGCAGACGATTTTAACGAATCTGAAAATTGATTTTAATTGACTTCACTGTTAAAAATCTGCAGCATTTACTGCAACGAAACTCCACTACTTTTATAGAATATCTCTCTTCTGACCAATGAGAATGCTCCATAGCACGGCGAATTGACCGTGTCATACACTGTTAAAAATCTGCTGCATTTTGTTGCAACGCACTCCACCGCTTGTATATAATATCTCTATTTCAACCAATGAGAAAGCTCCATTTCATGGCCAAGTAACCGTTTTCTATACAAGCAAGGGAGTGCGTTGCAGCAGATTTTAACAGTGTATTTTTCAATTTGGAACAATTTTAATCAATTTAAATTGTGTTTTAAATGATAAAATATATTAATTTCATTTTGTTATAAGCACATATAAACGTATATGACAAAATTACACTTAAAGTAAAGTAAAAATGCAAAACTAAAATTACTTAAACTAAACTTATTTAAATAAATTGAACATAGAAAGTTTTTTCTTTAAAAAGTATTCGAAGCGTAAAAGCGTGTTTTTCAAAATTTCGTTTTTTCGCCAACCGGAGATAAACCGCCAAATAAACGAAATTTTTATTATTTTTTTACGGACGTTATAAGGAGGTTCCGCCGAAATTTTTTTATAAACATATATAACTATATGAGAAGAACATTCTGTAATTTTTTCAGATTTTTCTGAGTATGCCCGTATGGAGACCTTCCTTGTTAGCACCATACTGAATACGTCTAGAATATTCAGTAAGTTATGCTGGCATTAAAAAAATTTAGTTACCATTTATTTTATTTTATTATTTTACAATTTTAGACAAAAGCATAATAATATTATTTTATAATTACTTTATTATTACGTAAAATAATCTTTAAAATAAATTAATATAATAAACAAAAATAATTGTAACCTAATACTATTTTTATTTCTTTTTCTTTTAACGCATAAAAGAGAGATAGAAAAAAAATCCGTGACTTTACTTTAGTAATGGAAATCTCCAGCTTATTTCGCTGAACTGCAAGAAATACTGAATCAGTCTGATCTGTTGTTTGCACGCTGATTCTCCAAGGAATCAGAGATGAAACACAGCTGAAGCTTTTGCCAGTTCTTTTGTGAATGTTGTAACAGACATAAACAAAAGGAAAAAAGTAACTATTATTTATTTATTTCCAACCTCCAATTCTCCTAGAAATGTTACAGTAGTAATTTAAATGTATCCGCTTAAAATTGGCACGAATATACTTCAAATGATATACAGGTGGATACTATAGTCCTGTTTATCTTCCCCTATTGTGAAAAAAATATTTTTCCGAATACACCCTTAACTATATGCATTATTTTTTAACATATCAATTTAATTTAAGTATGTTATTTAGTCACTATCTCGCATATATTTTTTTAAGTCAAGGAGAAATATGTCTTATTTTTACTAACTTTTGATTACAAACCATTACACATGTTGATTTAAATAAGTCCTGCATGCAACACTTTATTTCACTATACTCACATTAGTTTAAGATCAACAAAAGAAATCTTTTTTAATTTAGCATTTTTTTTTTAATTATTATTATGATAAATAGATTTTTCACATTTACTTACTTTATGTGAATATTTCGTACAAAATGCTTTAAAAAAAAAAAAAAAATAAAAAAAAAAAATAAACGTTTGCCTAAACGCCGATTTTACAAATATTAATACAAACACCTTCTGCTTGTTACACTGTTCAAAAAGCATAGAAAGATATTACACATACTACCACTTTATTAATAATTATTTTTTCGATGTATAAATCTATTCTTCCATGGGATTAAGAGGCTGCTTTAGTCATCTGAAATGACTAATTCTATATGGACATTTTTTTTAAAGATATCTCATTTGCATTTCATCAATTTTTAACCAATTCCTTTTAGCATAGACTACCTGAGATCAATCTGTACAAAAGGTATTTTTTACTTTTTCAATTTTATTTACAGATACTTTTATTAGGGCACTTTTATTTTTGGAATAGGTTTCGAAAATGAGACTATGTTCTTAAAAAAGATCTGAAAAAAAAATTGAAAATTTGAACTAGGGCAAATGTAGTAAATCAATCTCTGCTATACAATGCTGGAAAAAATAAAACAAATAAAAAATGAAAAAAAAAAATATTAAAGTGCAAGCTATATATCTTTTAAAAAAAATTCTTCTATGGCATTAGCATTAGCAAACCAGTCTTTCCAGGTGACTAAAGTACCCCTTAAGGGTGTATTTCGATTCAAACTGCTTAATTTCCGATTTATTTTTGAATTCATTTTTGCTCTCAAATGCACCAAACTTTCAAAATCTCTTATTTGGAGAGTACACAAGGTGCCGTGATTGTCGATTCTTTGATAAATGCAGAATATATTCTAAAAAAAGCAATCAAAAACGGCATTTCGAACCGATTTTTCCGAAGCGAGAGATTTGTGAATGAAAAGAAAGGGTCATACTGATAAGATAATTGCTTATAAATCAAATTCTAATAAATTTAGCGTAAAAAGACATCACACGGCACCTCATACGTCCCTTCAAGAATCCACTCAGCAAGTTTCATGTTTCTACTTTTAAAAATGTGTCTGAAATTGTATCGGAAAATTTCGAGCTGTTGAAGGTGGAAAAGCGTTTTTTCGAATCCACCCTTAAAATTTGTGAGCGGAGGTTTTAGCGCAACAGCATTAGGACTCTGAGCTCTACACTTCTGCACACTGCAGGACTTCTCTATAGCTATTGTTGAGAAAGTTGTTTTACAGGAACAGATGATTGTTGCACGCTGCCATATCCCAAGCACGTATTTAGGTGTTTTCCAATCCAAACTGCTTACTGCTTATTTTCTGATTTATTTTTAATTTCAGAAAATTTTTGTCTTAATTTTTGCTCTACATCATAAACTGGCAAATTTTCTTATTTTGAAACTGCACAATGCTTGTCAATTTTTTGATAAATGCAGAAAACATTCCAAAAAATGCTATCAAATTTAGTGTTTGGAACCGAATTTTCCAAAGCGGGAAATCTGGGAACGAAAAAAAGGGTCACACCTTGAAAACAATTGTTTATAAATCAAATTCTAATGAATTGAGCGAAAAATGAAGTCACATGGCATCTTATACATCCTTTAAAAAATCACTTCAGTAAGTTTCATGTTTTCACTTTTAAAAATGAGTCTGCAAATGTATCAGAAATTTTCGAGCTGTTGAGGATGGAAATATATTTTTCCAAGAACACCCTTAAGGATGCTAACTGCTTGTTTTCTGACTCATTTTTTAAATTCATTTTTGCACTCGAACGCATCCAACTGACAGATATTCTTTATTCGAAACTATATAACTATATAAAGTGATTTTTGATTTATTTATTTATTATCGTTTGCTTATACATGTCCATGAAAATCATGTCAGCAAGTTTCATGTTTTTACTTTCGAAAATGAGTCTGAAACTGTTAGAAATTAATATTAAAAATGTATATTACATAAAATCTTTATTTATTTATTTTCTGCTTACGTGAAGGATGAACAATATAAGGGCAACGAAAAACAATCAAAAGATTCATCTTGAATATTATATATCAAGTAAATACCATTGTCAGGTTCTGAGACAACATCTGCTACAGATTGGAATTTCTGTTATTTCTCTATCTTAATATTTTGTGTATTGTACTGGCTGTGTACTGGAATTTTCAAGGTGACATTCTTTCTTTGTTAAAGTGAGAATTGAGTGGTATCATGTTCAGGTAGTGAGGTGAGAAAGAGGAGATTGCCGAGAGGCGTGTTCATCCGTCAGTGATGTGTGTGAATGATGAGCAAACAAGGAACATGTCACGAATCGAGAAAGCCATGTGGAATGCGTCCAATGGAGAAGCTCCACAGGAGGGTGTGCCTTGGGGAAAAGCAGTGATTTGAGAAGGGCAAGTCTTGTCTGAGATTTTGGGAGTTTGTATCTGGATTCGTACCTAGAGAGGTGTGGAGGACAGAGGTCCTTGCGTAGAGTTCTTATCTGGAGAGCAAGGGACACAGACGTCCTGGTGTGTAGTGCTCTGTGCCGGATAGCGTAGGCCGAGTATCCATGTGTTGGGAGATTCGAAATTGATCTCCGATAAAGTTAATCTAACGTGCATTGAGCGAGAGGGAGAAGGTGTAATCTGAACAGTACACAGCCAACTTTTTACGGTATTTAATTTAATGTTGAACCGGATCATCTATATCCGAGTTGTAATTGTATATAATTGTAAATAGTGTATTTCTTGTGTACATATAGTATAAATAAACTGTTAATTCAGTTAATTGACAGCGTCGGTGTTCATTTACACAATCCTCACAGTGGGTGACCGATATCACCTAATAATATCGGTGGTGGCAACTATAACTACTACGGACTTTCTTCAAAGTTGTGTGGGCTGAGAGGAACGTCCGACAACCATATAATTGGATTTAAAGCTACATAAAAGCATAACATAAAAAAATACGCGAATATTGCACTCTATAGGTTCCAGAAAATTTCATAAACATTTCCATTTGGAAGGATAATTTTTAAAGTTGTTGTTTTATTAATTTATGAAAGTTTATACATTAAAAATATCGTTAAAATAATAATTTAAACTTTAGACATTTCCACTGTATTACAGAAAAAAATAAAAAGATTGTTTTAAATTTAAATTACATCAAATGAGTTATAACATTTAGAATATTAACATACAAGGAAAAATAATAAAATTACTAATGGATTTAAAAAAAACCGTTGGGAAAGTTTGATATTGTATTTGATAAAATTTTATTTCATATGAATAAATTACACGATACTCACATTTATTTTTTTACAGTTCAGTTTCATAAAGTTACATGTTTACTTTTTCAACAGAATCTTCTAGAAGTTTTTCTTTTATTATTATTTTGTAAGTTACTGGTTTAGGATACAATTACGGTTAAAAGTAAAATGAACTAAATAAATCAATTAAATATAATATCGTCTGCCTCTGCCTGGTTTAGCAAAGAATAAATATGCGAAACATAGAGCATAAAAATATTTCATGACCATAGGTCAATTTTGGAAGTTTGTTAGTTCTTCCCTTTTCCCTTTTCGCTGGTGACGCAAATAACCGTTGCCATTATAGATTTTGCCGTAAGTGTCCTATCTTGTATTTTTATCTATGCTAGATACAAAATAGCTCTGTTATTGCGTCTATAGTAGAAAGCCTTTTCTATGGTTTGTGACGTCAGTATAGTAAGAGGTAAACGATTCATATATAGCATTGGTTGAATACATTCAAATGTTATTGTATTTTTCTATATTGAAAACCCAGTAAACCTTAAAATAATCGAACACTGAAGTCCATTGAATGTTGACAAATTACTATAGGTAAAGGTATATGAACTAAATAACAAAATATTTATCAAATCCCTTTTAAGGGTGTATTTCGATTCAAACTGCTTATTTTAGGATTTATTTTTGAATTCATTTTTGCACTCAAATACACCAAACTTTCAAAATCTCTTATTTGGAAAGTACATATGGTGTCGTGATTGTCAATTCTTTGAGAAATGCAGAAAATATTGCAAAAAAAAGCAATCAAAAACGGCATTTCCAACCGATTTTTCCCAAGCGGGAGATCTGTGAACGAAAAAAAGGGTCATACTGAGAAGGTAATTGTTTATAAATCAAATTCTAATGAATTGAGCCTAAAAAGACATCACACGGCACTTCATACGCCCCTTCAAGAATTCCCTCAGCAAGTTTCATGTTTTTACTTTTAAAAATGTGACTGAAATTATATAGGAAAATTTCGAGCTGTTGGAGGTGGAAAAGCGTTTTTTTCACCCTCATCAGCTGGAAATTTTCTGATACATTTTCAGGCTCATTTTTAAAAGTAAAAGCGTGAAACTTGCTGAGATAATTTTTGAAGTGATGTACAGATGGTCGTGTGATTTTAATTTTCGATCAATTCATTAGAACTTGATTTAAAAATAATTATTTTCTCGGTATGACCGTTATTTTCGTTCCCAGTTTTCTCTTTTCGAAAAATTCTATTCAAAACGTCATCTTTGACAGCATTTTTTGCAATATTTTCTGCATTTATCAAAAAATTGACGAGCACGGCACACTATGTAATTTCAATTTGCCAATTTGATGCGTTTGAGAGTAAAAATGATTTAAAAATAAATCAGAAAATAAACATTTTGGATTGGAATACACCTTCGCTGCATACCATGGCACAATATAAATAAAGCAAGAAGAAAAAGAATACTAAAAGAAAAAAATCGATTGTTTGATTTAAAATCAAATTTTATGGTTATTTCAAAAAAAAAAAAAAAAAATTCTTTCTTGATTAAAATTTAATTAAGGTTTTTGAAGGAATGTTTAAGTACTACCTTAGTTTAAAATATATAATTGAAACGTTGTAATATGATTGTAAGTATATCTGTTGCGATGGTAACTTCATAGCTAAACTAGTCGTTGGAGGCCACCATAATACACTGTAAAAAAAAGGGGTCGATCTACTAAAAAAAAAAAATTGTGATCCTTGTAATTACTAAAAAAATTTTAGTAATCTTACTCAGTTACAAGAAAATCTGTAAGAGTTACTAGAGAAAAGCTAGCAATGAATAGAGTTAATAGTTCTATATTTTTAATAGCTATTACTAAAACTCCCTTGGTGTGGCCGTGATAGCCTAGTGGTCATAGCACAGAGCTCCAGACTGAAAGGCCTCGAGTTCGAAGCTCGACACCGCCAACGACGTACCGAGTGTATGCAGTGTAAGTATTCGTTAAGTAAAGGGGTAATGAAATCAAAATTGCGCAGGTAGCAATGTTTGATGCTGCCATCTATTGAAGCGTTGCCGGAAATCTACCGCTGCAAAAATTGCGTTTGGACTAGCTACTAAGATTAAAATAGCAAATAAAGCCTTTGTGCACAAATGTTTAAAGATAGAAAACCAACGATTATAAATGCACAAATAAAGTATGAGAAGGTAGCAAATAGCTATTTCGAATCTACTAACGAGATTCTTCATCAGTGCAAAACTCAGCGAGCTAAAAAATAGCAAAACTGAGCAAATAGACAGAGAGACGCAGGCTTATATACCCGCTATGGGAACAATCCCGCCTAAAGAAAGGCGACCAATGAGAAGAAAGCAGCCAAACCAACTGGGTGGACAAGTAGCGACATCTATCGGAGAACAAACAAAACAAAAACTAAAATGCGAGTGAAAAAAAAAAATATTAAATTAAAGATTTCCAAATACTTGGAAAATAAGGAGTACTAGATAAGTCATTAACTAAGGAGTGAGAATTTTTTATGATGTGGTAAGCTTCCCAAAAATCAAGATCAAGAATGGAAGGACATTTATGGATGATGGTGGCTGAAGAAAAGTTAAACTTATGTTGTGAAGACCAACAATGTTGAGCAATAGAGGAACGTTTAAGCTCTTGATTTTTGACATACCTTTTATGTTCCATTAAACGAAATCTGAGAGCACGTTTAGTCTGACCAATATAAGAAAGACCACATTGGCAAGATATTTGGTAAATACCCCAGTTATCTAAGCGATCAATGGGGTGCTTAAGATTTGAAAAATCAATTTTATTAACAGGAGAAAAAATAACATTGAAATCGAACTTTTTTAAAATTTTAGCAACTTGCTGACTGATTTTGGGGGAAAAAAGGCAAAACAACCAAAGCATTGGAGTTCGAATTAAAGTTTTTTTCTTTCAGATTGGGTGGATTTTGTCAATTTTCTATGAATTAAATCTATAATATTAGGGGAATAATAGTTTGCAATGGTTACTAAAAAATTCTGTGGAATACAAATTTACTAAAAAATTTTTAGTAACCTCATGAATTTTTTTTTTTACAGTCTACTTACCCATCATGAATATGCACATTATAACATATGAAAATAAAACATGCGGAAACTATTTATAAAATGCATTGCAATTCCAAAATATATATATATTTAAATGTTTTTAATATACAAAATAATGCTGTATTAATGAATTGTTAATGAACCCATTTCGACAAATTATATAAAACACCAAATTACTCAAGTAATACCGAATTCCGTAAAAGAAACATTGATAATTATATTAACTAACAGTTTACTGCGTCTGATTAAGCGTCTCATTTCCAATTAAAATGTATCTTTGAATTGAAATTTGAATGAAATACAGGGTCATGAAAAATTGAAGAATGTAAAAAACAGGATTACAAATATCTCAGCAACTAACTATTCGACCGATTAATCTCTTTATATAGTTTTTTTTTTTATTATTATTATTGTCTTTCACGTTCTTTTCTTAAATTAAAAAATTTCGAAAATTTTTATATACCTTTCATCAGAACGATTTTTTCATAAGTCCAAAAAAAATAGTTCCGGATAATCGAGGTTGCTGATATTAAATAGACTTCGTCCCGTTCTTACATACTAAGCACATACAAAGTTTCAAGTCCCTATCTCAATTTATTTGGGAGATAGAGCGTTTACAGACAGACAGACGGACGATCTTTTTTTTTTTTTTTTTTTTCTAAAAATAAGTTTTTTGGAATCTCCAGTATCTAAAACGTGTAATTTCAAAAAAAAAAAAAAAAAAAATCGATTTTTAAAACGATTGCAAGATTTACCCTATACTACGTATGATGGGTAAGTAAAAAATTAACAGAAGACACATTTCTCATACGTATGATTGCTACTACAATTAAAACGTCAGGAAAATGAATATTAATATAAAAAATAATAAAATAACAATTACAGAGAATTAAAAAAAAAAAAGACATTTGGAAATAAATAGTTTTTTTGTCGCTTGGTAATCTTTTGCATTGCTTTGTTTATGCAACGGCAATATGTCAGGAAGGAAAAACAGGAGGTAACCCAAGTTAGACTCGTCTACCCAGTGTTTCTACATATATTCGAATTAATTTTCCTGTTTACAAGAATATAATTGCACGTCTAGCCACTTAATCAGTGTATTTAGATCGTTTTATTTATTTATTCATTTATTTTCTATTCCTCCTTACCCTGAGTGATTTTGCTTTTCAGTATTCTGCTAAACATCGTGCTGTTTAGCTTCTTTATAATCATGCGTGTCATTCGCCTGGGGAAGAGAAATGTAAAAGTATTGTTGTGGAAATGAGAGAATTTTCTTCAAACCTTTCTATATTGGTAAGAAGTTTGCAATCAAATTTTTCTTTGTATAAAAATACGTATAAAAATCAGATAAATTTATTAAGAAAAAATTTCTTGTTCATTAATAATTCGATTTTATTTATTTATCTATTTTAGTGATAGAGTGCCTTATTTCATTTCAAAAATAGTCAAAGTATTTTCTAAAAACATACGAGTATCATTATAAGTTTGAAATCGCTGATATAGATTACATCAAACATTTTTTTTTTTTTTTTTTCTGGATATAGCGACGTTGTTAACCCTTTATAGCCAGTAATGCTTTTGAAGCAAGATAAAGTAAAGTATCTATAATTCATTCTAAACTGTATTAATTTTCTCAAATGGCTGTTTTAATCTGCTCTACTCAACAAGCGCAAAATGTTTTGACACATTTACAAATTCATTTTTCAACGGAAAGATATAAAATTGAAAAGCCTGACCATGGAAGCAATTTGGAATCTGAGTTTTCCTAATTTAGATCAATCAATTATCTACTAAATTATAAGCAATTTTGATAAAGATTTTACTCTGAATTCGTTAACTGGTGTTTCTTTAGCTGGAAAATTCTGTTCAAAACGCCAATTTTGACCGTATTTCCTAAAACATCTATTGCGTTAATTGCGTTGAAAAAAAAAAAAAAAAAATCCGAAAACTAAGTGAGATTAGATAGTTTCTGAACAATAACACCTGCTAATTTCATGCATTTCTAAGCAAAATTAAATAAAACTTATGTCGTAAAGTTGCCTGTTTTGATTTAAGAGCAGCCTTAATATACTTGTACTTAATGCCTTAAGTACCATTGGAACATAAAGGGTTAAATAATACCTCGGTTGTCTTTGTATTATTACAACACTAATGACTATTATTATTGTTATTATTATTTTTAGTTCTTTTCAATTCTACCCCTCTTTTTTATTTAAAAAAATAAATTTGTGATTTCGTATATAGCCGAAAAAATCTTTAATACTAAAACAAGTTCAGTAAAGTACCAAAGTGACTTTTTAACCAAATTAGATCATGCTAAAAAATGGAGGAGCAGGTTCAAATTCTTCATCGTTATCCACGCAGATTCTTCAAACACTTTCCTTGGAAAATTTACATCCTTAGCCTGAATTCCCGTTTTATAAATGTGGCCTTTCACTAGATAATGTTTAAGTTACGAGTTTTGTAAACTTATTTTTGTTTTACAGTATTTTAATCCATTATTCTTTGATGCCTCTAAATTTATCTTGCAAAATTTATCTAATTTAACATCGGTTTCGGTTTGATCATGTATTCCTCTTAGATAACAAACTTAAAAATAATTTTTATTACGGAGTACACTGTGGGTTCAACAAAATTTTCAACTTGGAGTTCGCGTTTGTATAGACCAGTAAAAAGAACAAGAAGAAAAAAAAAAAAAAAAAACACAATATTTATTCGAGTTATAAACTCTTTAATAAAATCATCATTAAGATGTCATTAAATGCTGGATTAATTCTTCATTCCAATATATGCATGTTTAGATAAAAAATTATAGTGAAAAAATGAATAAATTTTACTTAAAACGAGTAAAATGAATTTAATAAATGAGTTTGAAAAATATATGAATTATGACAAATTAATGAGAAGCAATATCATGGCAAACCATGTATCTTTTCCAAAAATATTATGTTTTGGGGTGATGGAGATGGAATCTTTCATTTAAATTAATAATTTAAAACATGATCGGCCGAAATATTAATAATAATAATAATAATAATGATTCATACTTCTCTGTTAAGTGAATATTATGTTAGATTTGACACCGTTAAGCTTAAATACGGCATCAAAATTGCTCATTGCGCGAATAAAATTGGGATAAATTAAAAATTAAAAAAAGAATAAAATATTTAAAACATGGTGTAAATATTTTAAATAAAATTTTAGACGTCTTAAGTTATTAAAAAGGAGTCTCCCTATAAAACTGTCCAGAAAACTTTAAATAAAGTTAAGTCCGTGTGACTGAGTGGTGGGATACATTATATCCCACTAACGTTTAATTAAGAATTGCACAGAAAATTTTTATCAAGTTTTACTTTTGTAATTTTGGGGAATTTTTTTTTCTAAACTTCTGTTGGGAGTTCAATATTACACAAGCACAATTGCTTGTCCGTCAAAAGGTTAAAAATAAATTCGACCGGAACACGACCCGCAATGGGAAAAAAATGTATAATAATAATAATAATAGTGTCAATCCAATCCGAATCATGGATTAGGAAGGTAGGTTTCGGATAAAATCGATTACCTGACACAAATGCACGACTGAATTTCAGAGGGTTATTTTTGGTTATTCTCCATAACTCCTGCATTCTGCTGAGCCTGCTGGCAACATAAAGTCTACAGTGATTCCCAAATGACTTTGTACATTTTAAAAATGTGTATAATTAAAAAGAATTTCACTGGGATTGAATTCGAATATGAAGCCTACATTTTTTCCTACTTCATTTCTATGTGAATTCTAACTTACATTATCTTAAATTATTGACTGATTTTCTTTTTGTATAAAAATGAAAATGGAAAGAGACAGAAAAAGAACACGTCTCAGAAGTGTTCGTACACTAAAACATTTTCGGATAGATTCATAAGTAAAATTATCGTCTGCCGCTTTATGCTTTTTGCATTCTGGTGACATTTGAAAAATCGTTTGGCTTTTACTTTTGCTTTCCTTTCACTGTAATATTCTATTTATTATGTTGTTCTATAGTCGTAACAAAACAATTAAAAGATTTTGGAAAATGATTATCTTTGATCGGAATAAGTAGTAAATCAGTTCAAAATATTGCTAAATTAATTAATTTTCTCAACTATATGGTGCCGTATGAGATAAAACGCTTTAAAGAAGAAAATTGGATCGAAAATAAGGTAAGAAAATTTCGTCTATCAAAGTTAACACAACGTGATCAGTGATTTATAATTTAAAAACCAGTCGTTGGGGGCCACCGTAATACTTACCCATCATGGATATGTATATGAAAATAAAAATACAATGCATTGCAATTCATAAACAAAATTCAAATATTGTTAATATGCATAGTAATGCTACATTAAAGAACTGCTGATGTACCAATTTCGACAAATTATATAAAACGCCAAACTACTCAAGTAGTACCGAACTGCGTAAAAGAAATATCCTTATAACTCCAAAAATAGTAATTCTATTAACTAACAGTTAATTGCGTCGGATTAAGCGTCTCATTTCCAATTAAAGTATACCTCTGAATTGAAATTTGAATGAAATACAGGGTCATGAAAAATCGAAGAATGTGGAAAACAGGATTACAAATATCTCGGCAACTAATAATCCGATCGACTTCGTTTTATATGCAAAATGTGTGTTATTTTATTGCCTTTTACGTCCATCCCTTAGAACAAAAAAATTCGAAAATTTTTATATACCTTTCATCGGAACGAATTTTTCGAGAGTCCGAAAAAAATAGTTCCGGATAATCGAGGTTGTTGATATTAAATAGGGTTCGTCCCATTCTTACATACTAATTACATACAAAATTTGAAGTCTCTATCTCAATTTTTTCGGGAGATAGAGCGTTTACAGACAGACAGACGGACGGCAAAATATTTTTTCTAAAAACATGTTTTTCGGAATCTCCACTATCTAAAACGTGTAAATCCGTCAAAAAAAATTTTCGATTTTCAAAACGATTGCAAGACTTACCCTATACTACGTATGATGGGTAAGTAAAATTGTTAAAAGTCCACCTTTAAGTGCATTTAATTTATTGAAAAAATTTCAATAGACATATTTGGAGATAAGGAGAATAAAAATATGAAGATACGACATTAAAATGAAAAGCGAACTAAAAATAATAATGACTGGATTACTGGATTAACATTTCTTCAGATATTACAAAAAAGAAAAAAAAATAGTGAATTTATTCCTAGTCAATTGAAAGCTGTTGTGAATTATTATTATTGATTTATACAAAATAAATTTTACTATGTTTTAAAAATATTTTACAAAGTTTTGTTAAAAATAAGCTATAGATCATACTATTAAATGCCCATTCTGATATTTTAATTTTAAATAATAGACAGAACCCATTTCAGAAAATTAATAATTGTACGAAGTACGAACACTTTTTGGTTTTGCTATATAAAAAATTGTATTTTCAAGTACCTTCGTGCACTGGGTGCATTCTTTTACTAGGAACTAGTAATTTCCGGCTTTATTTACAAACAAAACACATAAACAAGTGGATAAGGGAGACCGTAACAGACTATATGGAACACCCTAAGTTTATTTTTCCCGCAATACATTTAAAAGACAACAAAACAAAAACAAAACAAAACTTTGGCGCCACTATTATCTCTCCTTGCCAGCGATAAATGACTAATCCTTGCAACCCGCTTTATGTTTCGTGGGCACTTCGGTCATCGGGCGGAAAGGGCGGTAGGTAGTAGCAAGAGTGGGGGAAGATAGTATGGAGAAGAGAAGTGAAGAGGAAATACGGGGTAAAAACGGGGAGGGGGGGGGGTAAAGAGAAGCAATATCGAACGTAGCGGCGGGGGGTGTCGCTCGGCATGTCATTATCGGGGAAAAGTTGGAAGCGGTTCGGCGTATTTCGGGATTGCTCTTCGGGCTACGAAGATAACGGTATGGAAAAAACGGAGTGGAAACTTGGCATTTTTTTTTCTATTATTTTGTTTTGTTTTCGAGAGAGAGAGGTTGTTACGGAGGGTTTTTTTTTCCCCTTGAAAACTCGATATCGAACGGAAGGGTTAGAGTTCGGGAATGGGTCATTTTGAGGAGCAGATTTTTGGTCTGTTTACCAGATAAAAATAAATAAATAAATAAAAATATGGGAAAAAGTTGATCCGTGACGCTGAAAGACACACGAGAGTACAATAAGGTTAGTTCTGTACTGGAAGCTTTTGTGCGAGTTTCATTTCGATTTTGTTTTATTTTGTTTTGTTTTATTTTTCTGCTTGTGGTGGTATCGCGGCTTATTGTAAGATTATACAATTCGACTCTGCTGAATCGGGAAACTGGACAGAAGATGAGAAAAATTTTATCTCAGTCTGCCACGTGGATTCTTTAAAAGTAATTTTATGCGTAAAGTTAGAATCTTATAATGATAGATCGATAAAAAGTCTTCTGTAAAAATAAATATATTTTGTATAACGGCTAATATATATATATTACATTTTCTCCCCCCCCCCTTTTTTTTTCTTGTGTATGTTGCATTCTAAGCAGTGGTATTGTCGTGCAAAAGAAAAAAAAACAAAAAAAAACAGGATATACTATGGTTTTTTTGAGAAACAGAGGGTAAACGGTGTTCTTTAAAATAATCTAGAGGGTATTTTATACAGCGTATAGCCCCGTATACCCTCCACTATATTCGTGAGTCTAAGTTTTCTTATAATTGTCCTTCAAGGAAAACGCAAAATTTATTTTCACTTCGCTGCAAATGTTATGAATTTCCTTTATATCGGAACACACTTGAGGAATTAACACATTTTTTTTTTCGAGGAGTCGGTACCAGGGCCATCTTTGTCCTCGACTGCTTTGCTCAACAAGTGCAGAACAATTTGACACATTTAAAAATTCATTTTTCAACGGAATGATACAAAATTGGAAGATCTGAATATGGAAGGAATTTGAACTCGAACTCAGTTTTTCATTTTGAGATCAATAAATTATTTATTAGTCCGTTTTCTAATTACAGCTTTTCATAGGTCCGTGTGCAATTTTATGATTAAGTATCGTGAGTGGTCTCATTTTGTTCCTTATGTATTGTAGACTAAGAAAAGCGATGGTGGACATCCGGGACCCGCGACTGGGGAGGGGGAGGGGAAGGGTTCAAAAATTCAAGGGGGAAAAATTCCATTTCATAAAAAATTAAGAAAATTATCTATAAATATTAATGTTTAAAACATTTATAGATTAGGAAAAACATTTGTGGACATCCGGGATCCGCGACTGGGGAGGGGAGGGGAAGGGGAGGGGTTGAAAAGTGCAAGGCAAAAAAAATTCCATTTCATAAAAAATAAAGAAAATTATGCAAAAATATTAATGTTTAAAACATTTATAGATTAGGAAAAACATTTGTGGACATCCAGGAGCCATGACTGAGGAGGTGGAGGGGAAGGGGAGGGGTGGGGAAGGGGAAGAGTTGCAAAGTGCAAGGGAAAAAATCCATTTCATAAAAAATAAATAAAATTATGCATAAATATTAATGTTTGAAACAATTATAGATTAGGAAAAACATTTATGGACATCCAGGACAAGCGACTGAAGAGGGAGAGGGGAAGGGGAAGGGTTGAAAAGTGCAGGGGAACAAAATTCCATTTCATAAAAAATAAAGAAAATTACGCCTAAATATTTATATTTAAAACATTTATAGATTAGGAAAAACATTTGTGGACATCCAGGACCCGCGACTGAGGAGGAGGAGGGAAAGGGAAGGGGAAGGGTTGAAAATTGCAAGGGACAAAAATTCCATTTCATAAAAAATAAAGAAAATTATGTATAAATATGAATGTTTAAAACATTTATAAATTAGGAAAAAACATTTGTGGACATCAGGGACTCGCAACTGGGACGGAGGAAGGGGGGGAGGAGAGGAATTTGAAAAGGGCAATAAAAAAATTCTGTTTAAAAAAATTATGCATAAATATCAAAGTTTAAAACGTTTATAGAATGAGAATGGCGTTGGCGGATATTCGGGACTTATGAATAGGAAGACGGAGGTAAAAAAAAGGGGAGGGGAGTGGAAAGTATTAAAAGAGGCAAGAAAAAATGCCATTTAATTACATATATATATATATATATATATATATATATATTAGTATTTAAATCTTTTATAGAATAAGAAAAGCAATAGTGGGCATCCGGGATCCGCAACTAGGCTAGGGGAAGGGGGGAAAGTTTGAAAAGGGCAAGAAAAAAGATCTGAAGCTGCATTCTCTTTCTGGATCTGATACCATTGGTTCATTCAGTGGTAAATCAAAAACCAGTTTTTGGAAGAGCTTCATTAATGTTGACGACAGAATTCTGAAAGCACTTGCCGCATAAGGTCAAACATATATCCTTGAGAGTGAAACATATATTGCACTTGAAGAATACAAATGTTCAGTGTATATGCCAAAATTAAACATTAACACATTGAGTGAGCTAAGATGTGGTTATTTACAAAAAAGCAAGCTGAAGGGACAAATATGACCCCAACTCAAGCCGCCCTTTACCCAGCCATAAGAAAAGCTCATTACCAAGCAATAATATGGCAAAGAGCACACATTTTAAAAACTAATATTCCACCCCCAACTGATTTTGATTGGATGATAAAGGAAAAAGAATACCTACCTGTCATGTGTAACATGCCATGTGCTCCTCAAGAACTGGTTTAATCGGTGCGTTGTTCGTGTGTCAAATCAAGAAGTGTAGCATTCTGTAAATGTTCACAAAATGGATTACCTTGTAACTGAAATGTGTTCATGCTCAGGTGAGACTGATAAATGTGATAATGTTGGAGGCCTTGATGATGTAAATTATGGTGACAGTGATACCGATGATCCTACTTTGTTCTGAAGTTAAACTTTTACTTGCAGTTTAAAATTTGAAATTTTTTACTATTTAGGTATATGATGTATAATATAGAATAACAATACAAAGATAATAAATAATATTTAGCATTAGAAAATTTGTATAATTTAGTATTTATCATCACTCAGTTCCTTTTCAATTTCCCTTATTACTTATTTTTTCGACTGCACTTTTCAACCCTTCCCCTCCCTTTCCCCCTCTCCAGTCGCGGGTCCCAGATGTCCACAAATGTTTTTCCTAATCTATGCATGTTTTAATCATTAATATTTTTACATACTTTTCTTTATTTTTTATGAAATGGAATTTTTTTCCCATGCACTTTGCAACTCTTCCCCTCCCATCCCCCTCCCCTCCCCCTCCCCCCTCCTTCCCAGTCGTGGCTCCTGGAGGTCCACAAATTCTTTTCCTAATCTATAAATGTTTTAAACATTAATATTTATTCATAATTTTCTTTATTTTTTATGAAATGGAATTTTTCTCCCTTACAATTTACAACCCTTCCCCTTCCCCTTCCCCTCCACAGTCGCGTGTCCTGGATGTCAACAAATGTTTTTCCTAATCTATAAATGTTTTAAACATTAATACTTATGCATAATTTTCTTTATTTTTTATGAAATGGAATTTTTTTCCTTGCCTTTTTCAACACTTCCCCTCTCCCTCCCCCTTCCCAGTTGCGGGTCCCGCATTGTCCACAAATGTTTTTTCCTAATCTATAAATGTATAATAATAGATTTTCATAATCTATAAATGTAAAAATAATCTATAAACATTAATATTTATACATAATTTTCTTTATTTTTTATGAAATGGAATTTTTTCCCTTGCACTTTGCAACTGTTCCCCTCCCCCACCCCTCCCAATCCCCTTCCCCCTCCCCAGTCGCGGCTCCTGGATGTCCACAAATGTTTTTCCTAATCTATAAATGTTTTAAACATTAATATTTATACATAATTGTTTTTATTTTTTAAGAAATAGAATTTTTTCCCTTGCACTTTTCAACCCTTCCCTTCCCCCTCTCCCTCCCCAATTGCGGGTCCTGGGTGTCCACAAATATTTTTTCTAATCTATAAATGTTTTAATCAGTAATATTTATTGATAATTTTCTTTATTTTTTATGAAATGAAATTTTTTCCCCTTGCACATTTCAACCCTTCCCCTCCCCCTCCCCCTCCCCAGTCGCGGGTCTCGGATGTCCACCATCGCTTTTCTTAGTCTACAAGACATAAGGAACAAAATGAGACCACTCACTATACTTAATCATAAAATTGCACACGGGATGTAATTAGAAAACGGACTATATTGAGTTATATGCGAAATTGATCACATGGCGATTGCGTTTTCTAGTCCGTTTGACTGGTTTTTCTGCTTTCATTTAAAAAATGAAATTTCACTGTAAAAAATTTGACCCTTTTGCTGCATCGTCACTTTTATAGAATCGATTACTTCAGCCTATTATGGAGCATTCTCATGGGTCAAAACAGAGACTGAGATACACATACAGGCAGACTGAGATACACATTCTATAAAAACGGGGGAGTGACGATGCAGCAAAAGGGTAAAATTTTTTACAGTGTTGCTGACGGATTTTTGTAGAGATGTGTAAGCGGCCGTATGTTTTCACCGTTTGAACATTTCATTAGAATTTGATTTATAAACAATTATTTTCTGAGTATACATTTTCGCTCCTAGACATCGCTTCGAGAAATTTAGTTCAAAACACCATCTTTAAATGCATTTTTTGCAATTTATTTTGTCTTTATCAAAATATCGACAAGGACGGCACATCATATAAGAGAACCTGACAATTGGATTCGTTTGGAAACAAAAATTAATTTGAAAGTTAGTCAGAAAGTAAGCAGTTTGGATTTGAGTACACCCTTAACCTTATTGTTTCTTTTTCTTTACGTACAATAGATTGAAAATATTTAACACCACTTTTTCTAAGCTAAAATATTTGTAATATTTAGTCTAAACATTTCAGTAATTAAATAATATAAAATTGTACTTTAAAAAATTAATGGTATCAAAAAGATGAATCAAGCAAATTCTATCTTGCCGTTATACGATGTACGAGCAAAACAGGGCAATGGTTATATTGTTGATTAAACTTCTTAATCGTAACCAGTTTATGAATGTGGATGCATACTGATTACGTATTCAACCCTATATTTTGCAAGTTAATTTGTTTTCATCTACATTTGAAATGAGAGATAAACAATCATTAATCCTTCTTATTCTTTTCCCGAAGACAAGAAGTTTTTTTTATTCTTGGTTAAACGCTTTGGGCAAGCATCCGAAGAAAGTTATGAAGCATGTAAAGTATTCTTTGGCACTCGGTCAGTTTACGCTCGTTCGGGATGTGATATTCTGTATCACATCGGCTAAGGTCATTCCAGAAGATTCAGACCCTCTGGAGCGTAGCCATGTAATTTGTGCGGTTAACTGAAGTGCCAAGACATTTATTTTATCAGTGAAATCTTCGAAACTAGTCCCTGCGCACTTGAGACTTTTAAGGGTGTATTTCGATTCAAACTGCTTATTTTCAGATTTATTTTTAAATTCATTATTGCTCTCAAATACACCAAACTTTCAAAATCTCTTATTTGGAAAGTACACAAGGTGCCGTAATTGTCGATTCTTTGATAAATGCAGAAAATATTGCAAAAAAAGCAATCAAAAACGGCATTTCGAACCGATTTTTCCCAAGCGAGAGATCTGGGAACAAAAAAAGGGGTCATACTGATAAGGTAATTGTTTATAACACAAATTCTAAATGAATGGAGCGTAAAAAGACATCACACGGCACCTTATACGTCCCTTCAAGAATCTCCTCAGCAAGTTTCATGTTTCTACTTTTAAAAATGTGTCTGAAATTGTATAGTAAAATTTCGAGCTGTTGAAGGTGGAAAAGCGTTTTTTCGAATACACCCTTAAGGGTGTTCTTAAATAAAAAAGGGCAAATTTACGAGGCAAGTTTGAATTTATTTTTTGTACGGAAATGCATGAAATTAGCAAGTGTTGTTGTTCAGAAACTATAAAATAAAGCTCACTTCCCCGCCTTTATTTTTATTTTTTTTTAATTTAATTTTTTTCTTTTTCTTGCAAATGCACTTTAAAATGGATGTATTTTGAATATTTCAGAAAAATATTTTTCCACCCTCAACAGCTCGAAATTTTCTGATACATTTTCAGACTCATTTTTAAAAGTAAAAACATGAAACTTGCTGAGATAATTTTTGAAGAGACGTATCAGATGCTGTGTGATTTCCTTTTTCGCTCAATTCATTAGAATTTGTTTTATAAACAATCACCTTTTCGATATGACCCTGTTTTTCGTTCACAAATCTCCCGCTTGGGAAAAATCGGTTCGAAAAAACGGCTTTTCGAACTTGATTGCTTTTTTTGCAATATTTTCTGCATTTATCAAAGAATTGACAGACATGGCACCTTATAAAGTTTCTAAATAAGAGAATCTGCGAGTTTGGGGAGTTTCAGAGCAAAAGTAAATTCAAAAATAAATCGGGAAATAAGCAGTTTGAATCGAAATACACTCTTAAAAGGGGGCTTCTGTTTTGAATCTGCTTTCTGTATTTAAATAACCTGAGAAAATTGCATATATATTAAATTGGAAAAATTCTTTATAATTCATAAGACTGGCTTGAAGGGAAAAAAGCACGTGTTCTTGTTCAATAAAATTGTTCTATTGCCTCTTAGAAATGTCTGTTTTCAGTTGTAATACTAAATGATTAAAATTTTAAACAAAAAAACGGATATTTTTTCCGTTCTAAATTACTGGAAAGTGTGAAGAATTGAACATTTCATACGCCACACATGAAGCCGCATTTAAAAATGTTACCACCTCTGCTTTATACTACATCAGTTATTCATTAACAGAAAGATGAACATCTTCACTCCTAACTTCTGCTTTTGGAGCAGCACTCTTCGTATGCTCAGAAAAGATATAGATAGAATACCATACAAATTTGAGGATTAAATTATCTAGCAGCAAATGAGAGATGCATCAAAGAATATTCCACGCTTTTCTCGTCGCAAATTTCTGGAGATAGATTTTATCATTACAGATGATCTCGAACGTATCGGGAATAATCACAGCCCCTGCTACACATGTCACGCATCGTTCATGTCATCGTGCAATTTCGTAAGGGGGAGACTGGAGAACTTACATGTTGGAATAATCATTTTGGCATCACTAACAATGAGCTTTATCATGAAAAATTTTACACAGATAAAAGTATCCAAAATTGAATACTGAACAATGAATTCGGTGCTAAAACTAAAATTTCAGTAGTATCAGATTGCGTGAAGGCTATGTACATTGTATTCTATTGTAAGCCTCCTATAGTGCACTTTAGTACTATATATCAATCTAAATACATTTTAGATAGTGTAACATCATTAATATACACCGCAAACTATCCCTTCCCATTTATCATAAATGTAACGGAATTCTTTTGAGTGTTCCTGTAAGCAAACTATAAACACTATCTGCTTCAATTTAATAGAAAATAGGCCATCATAATAAGTCTTATTACCATATATAAATTGTGAATCTGAG
Organism: Maratus speculifer; assembly: GCA_964019185.1. Classification (NCBI taxonomy): domain Eukaryota; kingdom Metazoa; phylum Arthropoda; class Arachnida; order Araneae; family Salticidae; genus Maratus; species Maratus speculifer. Next base: position 315,229,490 of record OZ025291.1, on the reverse strand, counting down.
TAACATTTATCTGAATCAGAGAACGGACCGAATTCATAAACACTTCTCAACTGTGTTGGAAAATGTATTTTAAATTATGTAGTTTCTGCATTTAAATAACTTAAAGAAATTGCACAAATAAAAAATTAGAAATATTATTTATAATTCATAAGGCTGGTGAGGGGAGTACATGTTCTTGTTCTATTCCTCTTAGTAATGTCTCCTTTCTGTTGTAATACTATATCATGATTAAAATTTTAAACAAGTAAACAGATATTTTTCCATTCTAAATTACTGGAAGTGTGAATAATTGAGCATTTCATACGCCACACATGAAACCGCATTTAAAATTTATGCTACCACTTCTACTTTATACTATATCATGATTAAAATTTTAAACAAGTAAACGGATATTTTTCCATTCTAAATTACTGGAAGTGTGAAGAATTGAGCATTTCATGAGGGTTTTGCTAAGGGTCCGCTCAATTCATTAGAATTTGATGTATAAACAATTATTTTCTCAGCATGGCCATTTTTTTTCGTTCCCAGATCTCCAACTTCCGAAAATTTTGTTCGAAACATTAACTTTGATAGCATTTTTTTGCAATATTTTCTGCATTTATCCCCCCCCCCCAAAAAAAAAAAAATAAAATAAATAAATAAAAAAAAATCGACATCACGGCACATCGTACGATTTCTAAATTAGAGAATTTCCCAGTTTGATGCGTTTGAGAGCAAAAATGAATTTAAAATTAAATCAGAAAATAAGCAATTTGGATTGGAATACACCCTTAATGAAAGAAACGATTATTCAGAAAATAGGCGTTTTGAACCGCGAAAGCGGAAAAACAGTCATTGAAGAAAGTAAAACGTCTTTGCCACGTGATCAAAAAAAGCTTAAAATTCAATAGGTAATTTATTAATTAAAGAATGGAAAATTCAGTTGGATTCCAAATTTCTTCCATAATTTGTCTTTGCAATTTCATAACCTTTCGTTAAAAAATGAATTTGTAAATGTATCAAAACATTTTGTTGAGCAGAGCAATTGATAACAGCCTTAAATTGATGCATGAATTTTATAGTACAAACAATGTTATTGGTGTCTATCTCTGTCTTGATCTCTGATATTCATTACATGCATTATTATTATTATTATTATTCGAAAAGAAGTAGCAAATAAACGTAATAATTAGGTATTTTTAGTGAATTCTGGTGGAATCTGAATTAATTATGCTGTGGCAGTTCTAATAACAATGGCGCTATGGACGATATTTTTTCAACATTTCCGCCCCCTCCCTTTTATGAATGATACTTTTAAAAGCTGTTAAATTTTATCCGATAAATTTTGAGTATTTTCTGCCTTCTAGTCTTTAGAAATACGAGTAATTGCCCGGTCTCTATCTAATCTAAATATCTGTTTGAGAAAAAAAAAAAAAAAAAAAAAAAAAAAACGGGAAAATGAGTGCGATTAGATAGTTTCTGAACAACAACACCTGCTAGTTTCATGCATTTTCGATCAAAATTGAATGAATACTTTTGTCATAAAGTTGTTCTTTTGGATTTAATAATAGCCTTAACAAAATAGAAGTGTACATGGTGAATATAGGTTTTTTTTTCCAAATAGTGGCATGAATAATAAAATTTTTCCCATATGCTGCGAGGTTGAGTATATAGATAAGTTCCATTCTCAAAGTTATCTGCATATAACTGTTGTATTTGTATGTAACAGAGCCGCCTGTAATTTAATTTCAAACACGTGGAAGGAATCATCCTAAACTTCTAAAAACCTTTGGCATTTCATGTGATCTGGAGAAAAATTCTTTCTAATTTCATAGCCTGAAGTTCATCCTCGGCATCAAGAAATAAGTTTTGTAGCTCTCGTATCATTCCCTTTTCCGACCGACAATTTCACGGAGGACTTGTGTAATTTCACTCAGTGAAATTCCATCAACTTCCTTGTTGGAGAACATGTCTGGAATTTTCTTCCACATCGGAATCCCAACTCTCGTACGCTAATTACTTGGAGTATCTCAATCAGAGCTGTTCGCTTGCCGGGATATAAAATGATTCCCGCCCGCTGGAAAAGAAAAGAGGATGTTCAAAACATCCGGATCGTTAAATTCGAACTAAGATTTTCTATCCTGCGTCTCAAAGGAAATCGAAAAGAATCTCCGGAGAGCAAAAGTTCCGCTTTGTTTCTGTGTGTTGTGCGCTTGCCTCACTGGCATCAAGAACTGATGTTGCTCGAGAGATATTTTTCTTTTGGGGAAGACTCTCGCGAGATGAATGCCACATCCTTCTCTTATATACGAATGCTGTTTGTGGATAAGATTTAGTCTTGCTAGTTTCAATAGATTTGCTTATTCTGTTGAAGATGTGTGAAGTTGTTTGCAACTCGTGCAAACAGCTGTCATAAGAACTCGGCGAGTTATCGACGAATTCAGGCGTTTTGAAATTCGTGTCATGCTCTAATCAAGGAAGTGGAGGTGATGGGTTTCAAATTCACATTTAATCAACACATTTCGAAAAATTTTGTGTTTATTTATGTGTAAAATGTTTTAAGTTTAATTAAATGCGGTTATCTGGGATATAACAAGTTTTTGTAAACCAATTTTTATAAAATCAAACATTTAAAAAAAATGTTTATTGAATGTGAGATATATTATCGATAGAATTCAATTAAATACTCATTCTATTTATTAGAGTTGTGACAATAAAATCTGAAACATTAAGAAGCTTTGGGCAAAATTAGAATTGAGTCTTACCGGAAACTTTCTTCTAAAAATATATATTAAAAAAACTTCGGAGAGCAAAAGTTTGTGTATGTCTTGTCTACTGGTATCAAAAATTGATGTTGTTCAAGTTGTTTATCATAATCTTTCAAAATATCTTATTCAATATCATATTCTTTAATTCCTTGCTGGATAATTAGCCTTTTTGTAAGCATGGTCGAAATTGTAGTTGGGGGGGGAGGGGGGGCACTGCTACTGTCGCCAGTTGAAAGGAGCGCAAAAAGAAGATTTTTTTGTCGATTTTTCTTTTTACCCGATTCAGTTTTTAAGATTTTAATGCACCCATATTTGAAACTAAATAAAATTATTGTTTTAAATTTAATTTGCCTAGGATGAAAGGGGGGGGGGGGGAGGTGCCAAAATCCATGTTTGTTTCTGGGGCAAAAAAGACTAGTTTCGGCCTTTTGTAAGTGACTCTATTTAATATTTTTAATTTCCATTTTTAACTTTATCAAACTATCAGTGGCTCTAAATCAACTTTTTTTTTTCTGATTTACATATTTAAATATTAATTGTAATCTAGAGAAATATGAGTATTAAATCCAAAATAAATACCTGTGATGAAGTTCTGGGTTTCATTTATCAAAATAAGTGGATTTTTAGACCTTTTTTTTCTTTTTAATTACTTTTACTTTCAGAATTAGTAGAAGCCAGTTCTAAAATTGAAACTATGTTTATACATGAAAAATTATAACCAAAATTAAAAACTAGTTCAGTTCCAGATCGTATTTAGTTATCCTATGAAAAAAGAAAAAAAAAAAGAATAAAATAAATAAACAAATATTTCAAAAAATCTCAAAATCAAAGCCAGAAATTTGAAAACAACACCCCATAGACATAACATTACAGTTCTCCTTTCTTTCCGTGACTGAAGTAGTCTCTTAACCCTTTCAAGGACAAAGTACTTAGTAATCTTTACAAGAAAATTTTTTGTAAACAAGTAAATATACATTAAAAAAATAGTTTTGTGTGCTTAATAAAAGTGAAATTTCCATGCAAATATTTTGGTGCCAATGTGAAAATAATGGATTAAAATTAAGTGATGCCATAGCGGCATCACCGCATTTCAAGGGGTTAAAAAAAGAGACAAGAACCCTTTAAAATTTATTATTCTTCATAAAAAATATTTTTCTGACAGTTTTTTTAATTAACGTTATATTTAAATCACTACAAATTTTATCATCACAAATGTGGCTGCAAATTCACCAGCATGAGAAATCCCTTTGTGACTAAAAAACAGCATTCTTCAGAAGGTTAAATAAAGGTCTTCGAATTTTCTTAATTTGCTATCTCGAATATGTGTTAAACTTTTTGAAATATTTGACCAAATATTGACTGTCGTCCAAGAATTTGACGGTGGGTTCAGAATCACGTATGTAATCAACCTTTTTTTTTTATAAACCTAACAATTTATAATTTTTTATATCAACTGAATAGATATACTATCGATTATGTTTTATATCACCGAATAACAACGAAATGTATTAGTAGGATCCAGATTATACTTTCATTTATCTTAAATTTTGTACTTTTATCTTGCAGACAACATTATTTTTTCCGAAAGGTTTTAACTTTATTTTTCTTTCTAAACTATTAGAATAGTTCTACACTTGTATTTATTTCAATTGTAAATAAAACGTATTTACTTTAATTATATCGGAGATATAATAAGATGATGGTAAGAAAGAAATAACACTATACGCTATATCAATGATTTAACCTGAGTTTCTTGAAAACTAAAAATAACATTTCCTCAATCATTTTGACGCTCACATTTCTATAAACTGAGTCCTTGGAATATTATTTTCTGCAGAAAGTGAAACTTTCTTACTCGAATCATGAAGGAATTAAGTAACAAACTCCTAAAACTCTCCGAAGTTAAAGTTTCTTTTGAAACTTTCCGCTTGCTTTCCAGCGGTTTGAAATAATCCGAATCTGTAAGGCCCGTTCAAATTATTCTTGAACATGCGAAAGGCCGCGGAAAAGAAGTTGGTATAATGAGATCGTTAGGTGAGAAACTTTTGGATTTTCATTTTATGTTCTGTCTTTCAAAAGATCGAAATTTCGGTGCAGAAGATTACAGTTATTCCAATCTCGGTATTCATTCAAAGTAGTACAATCGATAGTCTAAAATTACCTTTTATTTTTCAAAAGTTACGCTCAATGCTTGATTTTATTCGGTTCCGTACTCCATCTTTCAGAGTGTATTGGAATCCGAACAGCTTTTTTTTCTTATTAAATTTTAAAGCTTTTCTTAAATTATATATGTATTTATGACATAAGTTTTATTTATTTTTCTTTGGAAATGCACGTAAATTAGCAAGTGTTCTTGTTAAGAAATCATCTAATCGCACTCATTTTCTCGTTTTTTTTATTTCCTTTGCTTTTTGCAAACGTCACAAATTTTTCAGAAAGGTTGGTTCAAAACGTCCACTTTGGCACTATTTCCTGAAAACTCTATTATGTTTGCAGAAAAAAAAAGGGGGGGGGATGATTACGATCCGATAGTTTCTGGACATCAACACCTGCTAGTTTCATGCATTTCTGAGAAAGAATAAATTAAGGGTGTATTTCGATTCAAACTGCTTATTTTCCGATTTATTTTTGAATTCATTTTTGCTCTCAAATGCACCAAACTTTCAAACTCTCTTATTTGGAAAGTACTCAAGGTGCCGTGATTGTCGATTCTTTGATAAATGCAGAAAATATTGCAAAAAAAGCAATCGAAAACGGCATTTCGAACCGATTTTTCCGAAGCGAGAGATCTGTGAACGAAAAAAAGGGTCATCCTGAAAAGGTAATTGTTTATAACTCAAATTCTAATGAATTGAGCGTAAAAAGACATCACACGGCACCCCATACGTGCCTTCAAGAATCCCCTCAGCAAGTTTCATGTTTCTGCTTTTAAAAATGTGTCTGAAATTGTATCGGAAAATTTCGAGCTGTTGAAGGTGGAAAAACGTTTTTTCGAATACACCCTTAAAACTTACGTCAAAGTTTCCCCTTTTGATTTGAGAACAAACAGCCTTGAGAATGTTCATGAAACGATCCCCCGATTAGGAAACTGCTGGATCGCCGAACATTTGAGAGTCTTTTCTGCGAGAGTTGTACGCGACGAGACCATTTTGGGCTTCAAGGCTTGATACGGGCACTGAAAGATATTGCAGAATTCCTGCAATGAAAAAAGCAGCATTGTGCACAATAAAAGATAATATTTTTTATCGAGAAGGTCGAAAGTTATTGGGCGTGCGTCGGGTATGAGCCATTTCCTTACGCAGACTCATACATGAAACGCATATCGGCAACCACCGAATTGGTGTAAAAATGTGAGTTGCTCGAAATATGTGCGACGAATGACAATTAAAGGTGTATTCCGATTCAAACTTTTTCTTTTTTTTAGATTTATTTTTAATTTCAATTTTGCTCTTAAGGGTGTATTTCGATTCAAACTGCTTATTTTCCGATTTATTTTTGAATTCGCTTTTGCTCTCAAACCCATCAAACTCGCAGATTCTCTTATATAGAAAGTACACAATGTGCCGTGATTGCCGATTCTTCGATAAATGCAGAAAATATTTCACAAAAAGCAATCAAAAACGGCAATTTGAACCGATTTTTCCGAAGCGAGAGATCTGTGACAGAAAAAAAGGGTCATACTCATAAGGTAATTGTTTATAAATCAAATTCTAATAAATTTAGCGTAAAAAGACATCACACGGCACCTCATACGTCCCTTCAAGAATCCCCTCCGCAATTTTCATGTTTCTACTTTTAAAAATGTGCCTGAAATTGTATCGGAAAAGTTCGACTGCTGAAGGTGGAAAAGCGTTTTTTCGAATACACCCTTAAATGCACCAAACTTTCAAATTCTCTTATTTAGAAACTACAAGGTGCCGTGATTGTCGATTCTTTAATAAATGCAGAAAATATTGCAAAAAAAGGCTGTTAAAAACGGCGTTTTGGACCAAATTTTTCGAAGCGGGAGATCTGCGAACGAAAAAAAGGGCACGCTGAGAAAATAATTGCCTATAAATCAAATTCTAATTAATTCAGCTAAACATTACTTCACACGGCACCTTCTACATCACTTCAAAAATCACCCCAGCAAGTTCCATGTTTCTACTTTTAAAAATGTGTCTGAAATTGTATCGGAAAATTTCGAGCTGTTAAAGGTGGAAAATCATTTTTTCGAATACTCCCTTAAAGTCAGCAAAGCGTTTTCATCCACGAAACTCAACAACGACCATTTTTGCCCGAACGCTGCATTACGGACCCGCATATCTTATTAGATACTTTTAACGTAGAAAAAATATTCTATCAGTGAGTCGCAAAATGATCGCTTTTTACCGGAGTATTTGAAAGAGTTAAATCTCATATATTTTTTAAACCGATTGCACCATAGATTACACAGGCCTACAAAAAAAAAATTTTTTTTGGTGCCTGAGATTTTACAACTGATTTTGGATATTTTTGGGACGCTGATTCCAAATATGCAATCAGTTTTTCTCTATCAGCTCTACTTTTTTTAGATATGCAAAGCGAACTAAAGATTTTCTAGAACTAAAGTGACCTTGAACACTTAAACTAACCTTATGATACATAGCCCTGTAACGACGCTCAAGGCGATTAGAAGGACGTTGAAATACCACAAGATCTTGAAAAAAAGAAATGTGCAAGCAAAACTGAGGATCTGCGCATGCTTATGATTTCGCGCCGCTCATCCATAAAGCCAAATGTAAAAGCCTCCAAGAGATAAGGTTAGTTTCAGAGTTCGCTCCATGGAAACAAAACTGGCTTTCTTCGACTTTCTAAAGTTTTTGAACTTCCATGATATTTGTGTATAAGGTAGAATTCGTATCTATTTAACGTAAAACTCGTAGTGTTGTAGATTGTTGTGTTTGCGTTGTAAAATGGAATTTAAATGAGTTCAAGTAGAAAAAGTTGTATAAATCATCCAGATAAGTTTTGCTACATATGCGGAGAATAAAAATTGAAAGAACACAGAAAATATGTAACTGACTTTGTAAAGAGAGCTTATCTTGGATGCTTTGGGGTTAGACTTGGTGATCAGGATAAAATCTGCGCACCGCAACAGGTCTGTAAAACTTGTACAGAGCATTTATGACAGTGAGCTGACGGAAGAGAATAAGTCTCAAATTCGGCTTACCAATGATTTGGAAAGAACTCCAAAACCATTTCTATGACTATTATTTCTACCTAGCACTGGAATACTATTTTAATTAATCGAAACAATTGTAATAAGAAAATTTATCCTGATTTAGTGTCTTCAAGACCCCCACTTTCTCACTCAGAGGAACTACCGATCCCAACGTTTCATCAGTTACCAGAGCTTAGTGAGGATGAATATTGTCCTTCTGATTATCTTTTAGATAGCTGTAAAGGTAACAGTGATTATGAGGAGACGTCATCGATGCCTAAATTTTTCAACCAGGTTGATTTAAATGATTTCAAAAGAGATTTCAATGTTTTAAAAGAAGCTTCTGAATTACTGGTTGGTTTCAAGATTAAAAGACAAAAATTTATTAGAACAAAGAGCCAAACTTACATTTTATCACGCAAGACAAAATTGTCTACTACCCTGATTAAAAAAAACAATCTTGTATTTTGTCATGAATTTAGAGAACTGCTAGAAAAATTGGTTCTTCCTAAATATTCTCCAGATGATTGTCCTTGGACAGCAAAGAAGTTACACAAAATACTATTGTTTTTCTATTTTTGGGATAGCAGGGATAAAACACACCACTAGATTAGAAAAGAGAGGCCTGAGAAAGAAAACATGGATGTTGGAGAAAGAAATGTCATTAATAACACTTTAGTTGGGCGAAAGAAAATCATACTTTCTGCACTGCATATCAAGCTCTGTCCTATGAAGCAGTTTGTGTAAATTCTCCATAAGAACGAGTCATGATTTGCATATATAAGGTAAAAACACCCGAATTGAGTTATGAAGACATTAAAGCAGGAATGTTTAACGAACAACAAATAAGACAACTGATTAAGGATCCTGCTTACGTAAATTCAACGAATGAGGCTGAATAAAAAGCCTGGACTTCTTTTGTGGCAGTTCACAAAAACATTCCAGGCAAATGCAAAGGAGAAATCTATGTAGAACTGGTAAATGAAAAGCATAATAGTTTAAAATCTCTTGGGTGTACTAGAAGCATTAAAGTGCACTATTTACATTGCCACTTAGAGCATTTTCTTGAAAATAAAGAAGGCACAAGTGATAAACATCCCGAAAGATTTCACCACAATATTAAGACTACACTGCAAATCTCGGCAACACAATACGAAACGCCAAATCAACACCAAAAAGGTCCGACTTTTGCACGCGAAAAATGCGTTGATAATGTGTTTCATGGTGCTTCTGGCGTTGTACTAAGCGTTTGCCGCAGGTGTTGTATAAAGCGTTCATGTTCCGTTTTTCGAAACACATTTTACACGCATCACTTTTTAAACGCAATATCATCACAATTTTATATACACATTAATACAGAATGTTTTGCATTTTTGGTTGCATTGGATGCTCATAACGAGATGCGTATGCGTGAGGAAGCATATTTTGACAGGGATATCAGGTTTATCTCTTGATTTAAATCATAATTTCCCGAAAAAATGCATTGGCTTTTCCAGTCTTTTTTGCTAGAAACTGATTTTGGCTAAAAGACATGGTGGTTTATTTTATTTAATTCTGTGGGATTTTTTTTTTTTTTTTTTTTAAAGGCATAGTTTCAATTTTGGTCATTTATTTATTTTAATCTCTAGTTGTTTCTGCATTTAGAATGAGGGTAACTGTCCACAATGAATTTATTATACAGTTGTATATTTATGCATTTTTTAAAGAGGCGCTTTTTTTAAATTTTCAATAGTTAACCCATGTTTTCATTTTGTTTTTCAGTTACCCCACCCCTTCCCTTCTACCCCTATAGCTTTTCTCTTTCATTGCTTCTTCCTCTTTCTTTGGATCTGATCTTTTCCATTATCATGACCAAGACAATATGTCCTTACTTAAGGCTCTTATCCCTACTGGCGAAGACATTTAAGAGTTACAGCTAAATCTATGGGGTGGTTATTTTCTGATACCACATTTGTAATTCAATCTTTTTTTTTGGGGGGGTGGTATAGTTGTGGTCTATTTCTACATTGCTTCTTATTTACTTTTCGATTTTGTTTGCAGATATTTTTAGAATGATACTTTCATTTTTGAAACTGGTTTCGAAAAAGTAAATAACCTTATAAAAATATCTGCAACCAAAATCGAAGAAATAAAAAAGAAGCTACATAAAGACGTACGGACCTAGACTATCGAATAATAATAAAGAAAAAAAATTGTCAAAATGCAGACGAAATATCAGAAAATAACTTCCCTATGAGATTAGCATTAGCTGGCGAATGTCTTAGCATACAGAGACAAAAGCCTTCAATAAAGACATGTTGTCTAGATAGTTATAATGATGAAAATGAGAAGGGAGAAAAGAAGGAGAAATAAAAGACAAAATATATAGGGGTAGAAGGTGAGGGGTGGGGTAATTGAAAAACAAAATGAAAAAAAAGGGTTAACTATTGAAAAAAGAAAGCGCCTCTTTAAAAAATGCATAAATATACAACTGTATGATAAATTCATTGTGGACAATTACCCTCATTCTAAATCCAGAAACAACTAGAGATTAAAATAAATAAATGACCAAAATTGAAACTATGCCTTAAAAAAAAATATCCCACAGAATTAAATAACATAAACCACCATGTGTTTTAGCCAAAATCAGTTTCTAGCAAAAAAGACTGGAGAAGCCAATACATTTTTTCGGGAAATTATGATTTAAATCAAGAGACAAACCTGAAATCCTTCTCAAAATATGCTTCCTGACGCATACGCATCTTCTTATGAGCTCCCAATGCAACTAAAAATGCAAAATAATGCGTTTTAATGTGTACATAAAATTATGGTGTGGATGTGTTAAAAAAAAAGTGATATGTGCAAAATGAATAACTATACAATTAATGTATAAATATATATAGTATAAATTCATCAGTGACTTGTTATAAATCCAGTTTGTAGATATTTTTAGCCATTATATATAGCCATTTGAGATAAAATTAAAAAAAGACCGCAAAACAAACTACACATTTAAAAAAATCCCACAGAATTAAATAACATAAGCAAATCTTCTAACCAAAATAATTTGCTAAAAAAAAGGGGGGGGGGAACAATGCATTTCATCTAGAAATTATATTTTGAATCAAAAATCAACTAAACCTGAAATTCCCACTGCAAAACGGAATGCCAAAGCTTTATGCTCAATGTAACTTTATGAGCTGCCTCCCAGGTAGGAAGGGAAACGTGTGAAAGTCTTTGCGAAAATATGACAAACCATTTGTGTCCGATTTCATGTGACAGCTTCATAGATTGTTTGGATTCATCCAACATGGATATTCTTAGTGAAACTGGATATGAACAGCAAGAAATTGATAGATTGAAGTCACAGTAAAACAACAGTGTAACCAAGATATCCATAAAATCACAAATTGATAAAAACACGCACACATGTCATCTTCACCCAATATTAAACTATATTACATTGCACACATTGATTACTAAAAATCTTCACAATATCTTAGTTTCTCACTTTTGAACATACTTTATAAGCTTTCTGCATTATTGCTTTAAAAAAATGGTTCTAATTGTAAAAAAGAAAAAAAAAATTCCTCTGATTGGGAAAAATTATTATTTTCTAGAAACTAAATAAAATACTCAATTTAACTTTTTAAATATTCACGTTTGAAGATAATTTAACTGTGTAAATAGTAAAATAAATGGTCATTTTAGTTTACTGATCACTCACACCAGTTAGATTAATCTACAAAATTAAATAACACAAGAATTAACATTGAAAACTTTTGATTTCTTTTTAAATTTTGTTTTATACATTGTCCCAAAACTAAGCTCCCCCCCCCCCCCCGTAACTGAATTGAACCCATCCACATTCAATAGCTAAAACACATGTGGCAAGGCACAACAAAAGACAAGATTTAGAGATATTTAGGATACAAGGTTTGGGATGATAAATTAACTTATTATTTGTTAAATTATGAAACAAATAATAAGTTAATTTATCATCCCAAACCTTGTATCCTAAATATTTTTAGGATACTATTATATTTATAATCCTAAATATTTTTAGGATTTTTAGGAAATTTTTTTACAAAAATTTATGTTTTTTAAAGTACTAGTATGAAACTAAAAAAAAAAAAAAAGATTTGAGAGTGCTAAATCATATACATTTGCATATTTTAATAGACTAATTTTACAGTTCCTTTTATAAAATTTTTATATTGTTACTACATGCTTTGAAATGTAGGTGTGTGAGAATTATCACAATTTTCACCAAAAATATCTCTTGCAATTTTTTTCTAAGAACAATCTTGTGTTTTTACCAATATAACAAAAAAGTGCATTTTGACAAAATAAATTAATAAATAACTTTAATATTCATTATTTTTTTTATAATTTCTCTTATACTAAAAATATTTTAAAAATATATAACATTTCAAACAATTGCTAACACATGAATCTATTTTATTTCAATGAAAATATATTTGTTTCCCCATTTGTCTATGTAAATTTATGTAACATTCTCAATGCAAATAATATGCATGTTATTCAAATCGAATTTAATATTCACCATAAATGTAATAACTATTCACAATAATGGAGGCATGAAAGTGAAAAATGAGATAAAAGGTGGTAATTTTCTTCTATCTATTTGCAGTGGCGCCAAATTCTTATAATTTAAATGTCATCTTAACAGCTACCTGCACAATAAAATTAAATGTAAGTGCACATACAGTCATATGTCTATTAAAAAAAATAAATAAATAAATAATAATAATAAATAAAAAATAATAAATTAAATTAAATTAAATTAAAACTTAGCAAGCATTAATAAGGCTGCTAAAAGTATAAATCCAAATATATCCGATCAACTTAAGAAATGCAGTCATTAATTAAAAAATAAAATATTATAAATGGTTTACTGCACCCTTAAAAAACCTACTTGCTGAATTGATCTTTACTTCATAAATTCATCTTGAAAAAGGTATGACAGAAATTGCCTAAAAGTGTTGCATAAATAGTACAAAATATTCCAAAAAGAAACTTTCTTTTATTTTGAACAACCTCATTTACACGAAATTCAGATGCTTATATGATAAGCTCAGATTTCATTTTAAGTCTCTTTTGCAAAAAGTTTTAAATAAAAATTGACTCCATCTTTTATTAAAATTCAGGTAACAACGGGAATTTTGCAGATTTTTCCACTCAATTTTGGATATCTAAATTTATTATGAATAAATGGAAAGTTTGAAAACATTTTTAAAAAATTTAAATATTTTAATAATTTACCAATAAATGCATTTTTCAGAGCTGCTTTTTTTTTTTTTATCAAAAGCCCCCCTTCCCCCCTTACCTATTTAGTTATCATCAATATGTTAATGAATAAGATCAATTACACATTCCTTATCTAAGTATATTGTAAAATTCTGTATAAATGGCAAGATTTAGAATGAAAATGAGGTATAAAATGCAACTTTTACTATTTGTACCCACAAAAATAAATAAAAACACTTATAATTTCATCTAATTTTTAAATATAGTAATAAGGAATGGAAAAATATTTCTTACATACATCACTTTTTTTTCAGTAGTTTATTAGAAAATTTACTGAAATATTTGCTATTTCAAAATTTTTATATATATTTTCACTTATCAAACAAAATATTTTGAATAGTCTATATTATTACTCACTACTGTCACTACAATAAAAATATTCAGCAATCAGCATTTAACCTATCTATAAATTCAATAAATATCAAACTAGATTAACAAAATTTATAAGCATAATTAGTAGAAGGTTAATAAGAACAAACCTTAATATTTAAAACCATCAAAAACCAATAAAGTTGCTATGCATTATGTCAAAATGCTTATGCTATTTGAAATATCAGAACCTATTTGCAACTTGAGATATTTACATAATACAATATACATAAAATCAATGTAAACTGAATTATTAATAAGTGTAAAAGCAATTTTTTTCAATACATTAAACAAAAATCACTACCTTAAATTACTTAAATGAAGCTTTTTTATTAAGTCAAAAATTCTACAGTTAATGATATGACAGAATAAAATATTAGCAAAAGACACAAATTCTTGAAAAGTCAATTTGTAGGATACTTCATTATATTCTGAAAATATCCATCTGCTATCTGAAATGAAAATGAAATCCATAAGTAACATACAAACTAACAAAGATAAGCTGAAAACTTCAACATAATGGGAAACAAGCAAATACTAGTAGTAGGAAAATAACAGTTTAAGCTCAGGAGCAGGTGGCACTGTGGCACCATGCCTCCTGCTCCTCCGGCTGCCCGCTGTCCCGCCTGCTCCTCCGGCTGCCCCACCTGCTCCTCCGGCTGCCCCGCCTGCTCCGCCTCCTGGCCCCGCCTGCGGTGCCGCCGCTCGAAATCATACTATAAGATGAAGATTAAATTTATATTTGAATTTTGAACAATCGTAGTTTTAATGAGTATTATTAATTAAGTGAAACAATTAAAATCTCATTTTTTTAACCATTTTATTTAGATTTCTTCAACTACAAGATGAGATTATCAATTTAACACAAGAAAGTTAAACGTATACTTGAATTTTGCTTGATAGACATCTTAATGAGCAGTATTAATTAAGTAAAAACAATAGAAAATATCCAGTTTTATAGAAAAAGACTGATTTCTTACGATTTTTATCAACTATATGATCAATGTAACGACTTAAAAGTTGGAAGTTAAACATGTATCCTAGTTTTTCAACAGCTATAGCCTTAATGAGTATCGTTAATTAAGTAAAAAAAACAATGGAAAATATCAAGTTTTATGGAAAAAGACTGATTTCTAACGATTTTTATCAACTTAAGAGAGAAAACTTAAACATACATTTCAGTTTTTCAACAGCTATAACCTTAATGAGCATTCATAATTAAGTAAAAAACAATGGAAAATATCGATTTTATAGAAAAAGACTGATTTCTTACGATTTTTATCAACTGCAACATCAGTGTATCGACTTACAAGTTGAAAGTTAAACATGCATTCTAGTTTTTCAACAACTATAATCTTAATGAGTATCGTTAATTAAGTAAAAAACAATGGAAAATATCAAGTTTTATAGAAAAAGACTGATTTCTTACGATTTTTTCAACTCAAACTTCAGAATATCAATTTGATAGAAAGAAATTTAAGCATGCATTCCAGTTTTGAACAACCATTTCCTTCATGAACATTATTAATTAAGCAAAACAGAAAATATTAAATTTTTAACTGATTTCTTCATATTTTTTATTTATTTATTTATTTTTTAATATAAAATCAGAATACACAACTTAAAATAGAAATTTAAACATATTTTTTAGTTTTTGAACAGTCGTTACCTCAAAGAATTTCGATAATTGAACAATTAACAAAGGAAACTAATGATTTTTTAACGAAAAAAGACGAATTAAACGAATTTGGTTAACTTTTACTCTAATTGGAAATTTCATCGTACTTTATGTATACCAACTAAGTAGAATTTTAATGCATAAACGAATAATTTAAAGAAATCCCCAACACACAAATGTGAACCTGCAGAGCATTTCTTATTACGTCATATCTAAACTAAAACTTTTTTCTGCAACCCCACCATGCATGCATTCCAGGTAGGGGAACATAACAAAGAATCTTGACGTCACAACTTACAAAGGTATACAAATGTTTACGTTCAAGAAAAAGTATCACATAGAGTGAAAAAAAAGAAGAGATTTAAGTTATTTATCCATTCTAGTTTTATAACAGTTACTACAACATCTCCAAATTAAAATTTGGAAGTCATAATGAGTATAATTAATTAAGCAAAATAATAGAAATATTAGTTTTTCAGAGGGGAAAAGACGAATTTAAACAAATTTTATTAGTTTTACACTAGTTTAATAATAATTTTAAGGAGGAAAAAGACGAATTTAAACTTTTTTTTTTTAGTTTTACACTATTTTTTCTCATCTCCAACATGGATATATCAATTTTAACAGAAGAATTAAACGTATATTATAGTTTTTAACAACAAAATCTTAACAAGTATCATTAATTAAACAAAAATAAATATCAGTTTTAAAGAAAAGACGAATTTGAATAATTTTACACTAGTATTTTCAAAAGCAACATGGAAATATCAATACTTATTCACATATTTCACTTATTCACTGTATTCAATACTATATTTAATAAATTTGGATACACTTTAAGAATTTCCTAATCTATAATTAAATATTAGCTGTATATTTAATGTTACCCATGTTTTCAACATTAGTTCATAATCGTGAATTTTGTATTTTAAATACCATGTATTCAGATTCAGATTATTTTCACTTGAAATCATACAGAATTTTTTAACAGAGTTTGTTTTTGAAATCATTGAAGCAACTGTATTTAATATTTTTAACACCAATTTTCTAAGATTTTCTAACATTTTCCGATTATACATTCTTCAGAAGTACATTTCTAAATGCTACAATCACTTTACATATCGAAAAGATATCATTGAAGCAACTGTATTTAATATTTTTAATACCAATTTTCTAAGATTTTTTAACATTTTCCGGTTATACATTCCTCAAAAGTTATTATTACGTATTCTAAACAATAGCAAATATTAATTTTAAGAATAAAAAGACGAATTTAAACAAATTTTATTAGTTTTACACTATTTTTTCTCACCTCCAACACGGATATATCAATTTTAACAGAAGAATTAAACGTATATTTTAGTTTTTAACAACAAAAATGTAATAAGTATCATTAATTAAACAAAAATAAATACCAATTTTCAAGAAAAGACAATTTTTTACACAAATTTTCAACTTTGAAATACATCGCTTACATATATTGTTACAGTATATTACTAAACTTAAACTTTTTAAAAAGTTTGAATGTCTTTACAAAGGGTTCATACTTATATTTTTCACGTCTTGACTGCATTCGAAATCTTACAACAAAAGTATACTTTTATTATTATTATTATTATTATTATTATTCTAGAAAACCTAAAAAATCGTTTCTTGCTGCTTTAGACACTTGACATATTAAAACTACTCTACCCATATAATTAATCAAATTAGGACATGATTCATCTTACACTTCAAAATTTCTGAATTTTTACAATACTTATTTTCATCAAACTTTATTCTTGATCCTATATATTTTAATAGCACAGAATTTTCACATCTGTTTTTATCTACTTATCAGAAAATTATTAAAACACCCAACAACATTTTTCAAATATGAATATTATCTTTACAATTTAATGATGCAAAACATACACGAATACAAAGTTTAATTTTTACAAACATTTCATATTTCAAACCAAACTATTCGAAATTTTCACAACGTAAGAGCAAACATTAGACGAACTTTTTAACATTAATATTGCTTAGATCTTTTCATCATAACTTTTAACTATGATAATTATCCATTTTTAGGTTGATTGTCGAAAAACTGTAACTGAAATTACATAAACTTAATGTAAAAAACCATGTTCTCTCACAATTTCTTGAAATTCAACAAAGAATTGACTATTACTCCAATACTTATCTACTTCAATCTCGACTCTCGATAGTATATAGATATTACATCATTACATACTTACAACTCTTTTCAAACGTTTATCAGAAAATCAAGCCAATCAAAGTCTAGTAGTTATCACACCTGTTCCTCAGAAATATTACTATCATATGAAACAGTAAAGAAAATTAATAGATATTTAATATTTAATAACTTCATACGTGAAATTACTGTCGAATGAGAATACTAATAATCAATAAAATCAACTGTTGGACAAAAAAATAG
Source organism: Maratus speculifer (assembly GCA_964019185.1). Classification (NCBI taxonomy): domain Eukaryota; kingdom Metazoa; phylum Arthropoda; class Arachnida; order Araneae; family Salticidae; genus Maratus; species Maratus speculifer. The sequence goes on along the minus strand of OZ025291.1, from coordinate 315,211,764 downwards.
TACAGATTACCGAAAATTCAAATCATTTTTTCTACAAAAATTACAAAAATTAACAAATGAATGACCAGTTAGAGAAATAATTAAAAAAAATAATGAACATATTTACAAATTTATTAAAATCACACCTTTTTCTGGATTACAAACCACAATTTCTTGAAAAATTTAACACCGAATTTGTAAGATTTTAATCCTAGTATTACATACACTCAATAAATATTCAAAATTAACAAAAAAATAATTTTTTTAGTCTCATCAATAAGCAGAAATTCTATATTAAAAGAATATTTTCATAGTAGTACTTATAAAAATGAGAGTTTACAAACTGATTTTCATAATTTTATCACATTTAAACTTAATTTTTATACATAAAACATTATTTAATCAAATTTTATACTTTCTAATTCAGTAAAATTCAATACTTTTTTAGTTTTTAAACCAATACCACAATATTTATTTACATCAAACTTGATTCTTTACCTTTTATATTTCCACATTACACAAGTGAGTTAAATACTAACTTGGAACGGGAGTTGAAGTCAATTGATTCAATTCGATTTTCATCGTATACGCATTTCCCCTACACGAAATTTCTTACTTCTATAATCATCTAATGTATTAAAACTAATCTACTCATATTTTTAATCAATTCATCAGATGTTTCATCTCGCACTTCTGAATTATCATCCACCAAGTTGCTTAAAATATAAATACTATCTTTAAAGTTTTAATGTAGTATACATGACTAATCTTGAGTTTCCATCTATACTATTAATCAAATTATCATATGTTTCATCTTACAGTTCAACGATTTCTGAATTATCGTCCATCTAGTTGTTTAAAATATTAATAAAATGTTTATAGTTTTTGATTATACATAGTATGTATGAATACAATCTTTAATTTTTAACAGTTCATATTTCAAATAACCTATTTTCGAAACCAAACTATGTGAATTTTACCACAATACTTATCATCATACAGAGATTTGTGTTTCATACTTTTTCTAAAAATTATCAGATATGTACTCCTCAGAGGAATTTCTATCATATGAATAAATGAAAAAAAAATTAATTTATATTAAACGTACAGCGAAATTTGATTGCAATATATATGTATTTAATAAAAATAAATAAATGAGCGATTATTTATACATTAAACCTTTACTAAATATATATTTCTTGCGTTATAAAGATGTTTCAACAAGATGAACCAAAACAGCAGCAAACTTCAGAAATTAATGATCTGAATGATTCATCCCTAGCACATGTAGCGTTAATGAATAATACATATGTAAGTACTTATATGAAAAATACTAGAATTCGTATATGAATCGTAATTAGAGTAAATATAAAATGATTTGTCTTACTGCCTACACTTTAACAAATGCCTTTTTACCTATATTGTTGAAAAGAATCCTAATTGTTTGCATTTTATTTCTATTACAGATGTGTTCTATTTGCTACAAACATTTCTTAAGTAAATCGAATTTAACAGAACATACAAAAATCCATACAGGTGAAAAACCTTACACTTGGGAAGATTACCAAATGCTGTTTTCAAGAAGGCGTGAATCAAAAGTGCACACATCATCATATAAAGCATCGTCAGTTATATGTAAACTTAGTGAGGATATTCAAAAATTATTCAGACGTTTGAAGAATTTAGACATAAAGGAAGATATTTAGACTATATATCCATCATATTTTCATAACACTTACCACAATATCTCAAACTTAAAATTTGGAAGACATACACACTGCTGAAAAGTAATTTTGTTACCCGTGATTCTTCTAACCAGCATGAATGTATAGATATTATTTTGCAATGTATCCTTTAAATGCTCACATTAAATATTCCTTTATATACATATATCGTTGTGTTTATTTTTTAAAAACCTATTACATTAATAAAATAGGTTACACACACGTACATACACATAACATTTTAAGTGAAACAACACTCTCACAACTTAAAAAATGCATAAGAACATACAAAAATAAGCAGATGTATGAAAAAATATGCAAATTTACAAAATAATTTCACTGTTTTCTAGAAATACCAACAAAAAAATATTTAAAGTATAAAAAAATTACAAAAGTGAAAAGAAAAAACACAAATGTAAAACAAAAATCACAAAGTGAAAAACTCACAACAAAGTTTTTGAAAAAAAAAAATTTACAACAAAAATTTTTTTACAAAAACCAAAACTTCAAAAATATTTTTCCAAAAAAATTTTTTTTCAAAAACATTTTTTACAAAAAAATTTTTTTTTCAAAATAAGTTTTTACAAAAGTAAAAAATAAAAAATCACAACGTTAAAAATATGAAAAATTTTAGTTAAAAAAAGTGTAAAAAAAATTGCAAAAAAAATTGCAAAAATTTCAAAAAAAGTTACGAAAAAAGTTATCAAAATTTTTGTTCTTTTTAATACAGTATGCAATGGTGAAACCATTGTATTTACTATTAAAAAGAACAAAAATTTTGATACTTTTTTCGTAACTTTTTTTGAAATTTTTGCAATTTTTTTTGCAATTTTTTTTACACTTTTTTTAACTAAAATTTTTCATATTTTTAACGTTGTGATTTTTTATTTTTTACTTTTGTAAAAACTTATTTTGAAAAAAAAATTTTTTTGTAAAAAATGTTTTTGAAAAAAAATTTTTTTGGAAAAATATTTTTGAAGTTTTGGTTTTTGTAAAAAAACTTTTGTTGTAAATTTTTTTTTTTTTCAAAAACTTTGTTGTGAGTTTTTCACTTTGTGATTTTTGTTTTACATTTGTGTTTTTTCTTTTCACTTTTGTAATTTTTTTATACTTTAAATATTTTTTTGTTGGTATTTCTAGAAAACAGTGAAATTATTTTGTAAATTTGCATATTTTTTCATACATCTGCTTATTTTTGTATGTTCTTATGCATTTTTTAAGTTGTGAGAGTGTTGTTTCACTTAAAATGTTATGTGTATGTACGTGTGTGTAACCTATTTTATTAATGTAATAGGTTTTTAAAAAATAAACACAACGATATATGTATATAAAGGAATATTTAATGTGAGCATTTAAAGGATACATTGCAAAATAATATCTATACATTCATGCTGGTTAGAAGAATCACGGGTAACAAAATTACTTTTCAGCAGTGTGTATGTCTTCCAAATTTTAAGTTTGAGATATTGTGGTAAGTGTTATGAAAATATGATGGATATATAGTCTAAATATCTTCCTTTATGTCTAAATTCTTCAAACGTCTGAATAATTTTTGAATATCCTCACTAAGTTTACATATAACTGACGATGCTTTATATGATGATGTGTGCACTTTTGATTCACGCCTTCTTGAAAACAGCATTTGGTAATCTTCCCAAGTGTAAGGTTTTTCACCTGTATGGATTTTTGTATGTTCTGTTAAATTCGATTTACTTAAGAAATGTTTGTAGCAAATAGAACACATCTGTAATAGAAATAAAATGCAAACAATTAGGATTCTTTTCAACAATATAGGTAAAAAGGCATTTGTTAAAGTGTAGGCAGTAAGACAAATCATTTTATATTTACTCTAATTACGATTCATATACGAATTCTAGTATTTTTCATATAAGTACTTACATATGTATTATTCATTAACGCTACATGTGCTAGGGATGAATCATTCAGATCATTAATTTCTGAAGTTTGCTGCTGTTTTGGTTCATCTTGTTGAAACATCTTTATAACGCAAGAAATATATATTTAGTAAAGGTTTAATGTATAAATAATCGCTCATTTATTTATTTTTATTAAATACATATATATTGCAATCAAATTTCGCTGTACGTTTAATATAAATTAATTTTTTTTTCATTTATTCATATGATAGAAATTCCTCTGAGGAGTACATATCTGATAATTTTTAGAAAAAGTATGAAACACAAATCTCTGTATGATGATAAGTATTGTGGTAAAATTCACATAGTTTGGTTTCGAAAATAGGTTATTTGAAATATGAACTGTTAAAAATTAAAGATTGTATTCATACATACTATGTATAATCAAAAACTATAAACATTTTATTAATATTTTAAACAACTAGATGGACGATAATTCAGAAATCGTTGAACTGTAAGATGAAACATATGATAATTTGATTAATAGTATAGATGGAAACTCAAGATTAGTCATGTATACTACATTAAAACTTTAAAGATAGTATTTATATTTTAAGCAACTTGGTGGATGATAATTCAGAAGTGCGAGATGAAACATCTGATGAATTGATTAAAAATATGAGTAGATTAGTTTTAATACATTAGATGATTATAGAAGTAAGAAATTTCGTGTAGGGGAAATGCGTATACGATGAAAATCGAATTGAATCAATTGACTTCAACTCCCGTTCCAAGTTAGTATTTAACTCACTTGTGTAATGTGGAAATATAAAAGGTAAAGAATCAAGTTTGATGTAAATAAATATTGTGGTATTGGTTTAAAAACTAAAAAAGTATTGAATTTTACTGAATTAGAAAGTATAAAATTTGATTAAATAATGTTTTATGTATAAAAATTAAGTTTAAATGTGATAAAATTATGAAAATCAGTTTGTAAACTCTCATTTTTATAAGTACTACTATGAAAATATTCTTTTAATATAGAATTTCTGCTTATTGATGAGACTAAAAAAATTATTTTTTTGTTAATTTTGAATATTTATTGAGTGTATGTAATACTAGGATTAAAATCTTACAAATTCGGTGTTAAATTTTTCAAGAAATTGTGGTTTGTAATCCAGAAAAAGGTGTGATTTTAATAAATTTGTAAATATGTTCATTATTTTTTTTAATTATTTCTCTAACTGGTCATTCATTTGTTAATTTTTGTAATTTTTGTAGAAAAAATGATTTGAATTTTCGGTAATCTGTACTATTTTTTTGTCCAACAGTTGATTTTATTGATTATTAGTATTCTCATTCGACAGTAATTTCACGTATGAAGTTATTAAATATTAAATATCTATTAATTTTCTTTACTGTTTCATATGATAGTAATATTTCTGGGGAACAGGTGTGATAACTACTAGACTTTGATTGGCTTGATTTTCTGATAAACGTTTGAAAAGAGTTGTAAGTATGTAATGATGTAATATCTATATACTATCGAGAGTCGAGATTGAAGTAGATAAGTATTGGAGTAATAGTCAATTCTTTGTTGAATTTCAAGAAATTGTGAGAGAACATGGTTTTTTACATTAAGTTTATGTAATTTCAGTTACAGTTTTTCGACAATCAACCTAAAAATGGATAATTATCATAGTTAAAAGTTATGATGAAAAGATCTAAGCAATATTAATGTTAAAAAGTTCGTCTAATGTTTGCTCTTACGTTGTGAAAATTTCGAATAGTTTGGTTTGAAATATGAAATGTTTGTAAAAATTAAACTTTGTATTCGTGTATGTTTTGCATCATTAAATTGTAAAGATAATATTCATATTTGAAAAATGTTGTTGGGTGTTTTAATAATTTTCTGATAAGTAGATAAAAACAGATGTGAAAATTCTGTGCTATTAAAATATATAGGATCAAGAATAAAGTTTGATGAAAATAAGTATTGTAAAAATTCAGAAATTTTGAAGTGTAAGATGAATCATGTCCTAATTTGATTAATTATATGGGTAGAGTAGTTTTAATATGTCAAGTGTCTAAAGCAGCAAGAAACGATTTTTTAGGTTTTCTAGAATAATAATAATAATAATAATAATAATAAAAGTATACTTTTGTTGTAAGATTTCGAATGCAGTCAAGACGTGAAAAATATAAGTATGAACCCTTTGTAAAGACATTCAAACTTTTTAAAAAGTTTAAGTTTAGTAATATACTGTAACAATATATGTAAGCGATGTATTTCAAAGTTGAAAATTTGTGTAAAAAATTGTCTTTTCTTGAAAATTGGTATTTATTTTTGTTTAATTAATGATACTTATTACATTTTTGTTGTTAAAAACTAAAATATACGTTTAATTCTTCTGTTAAAATTGATATATCCGTGTTGGAGGTGAGAAAAAATAGTGTAAAACTAATAAAATTTGTTTAAATTCGTCTTTTTATTCTTAAAATTAATATTTGCTATTGTTTAGAATACGTAATAATAACTTTTGAGGAATGTATAACCGGAAAATGTTAAAAAATCTTAGAAAATTGGTATTAAAAATATTAAATACAGTTGCTTCAATGATATCTTTTCGATATGTAAAGTGATTGTAGCATTTAGAAATGTACTTCTGAAGAATGTATAATCGGAAAATGTTAGAAAATCTTAGAAAATTGGTGTTAAAAATATTAAATACAGTTGCTTCAATGATTTCAAAAACAAACTCTGTTAAAAAATTCTGTATGATTTCAAGTGAAAATAATCTGAATCTGAATACATGGTATTTAAAATACAAAATTCACGATTATGAACTAATGTTGAAAACATGGGTAACATTAAATATACAGCTAATATTTAATTATAGATTAGGAAATTCTTAAAGTGTATCCAAATTTATTAAATATAGTATTGAATACAGTGAATAAGTGAAATATGTGAATAAGTATTGATATTTCCATGTTGCTTTTGAAAATACTAGTGTAAAATTATTCAAATTCGTCTTTTCTTTAAAACTGATATTTATTTTTGTTTAATTAATGATACTTGTTAAGATTTTGTTGTTAAAAACTATAATATACGTTTAATTCTTCTGTTAAAATTGATATATCCATGTTGGAGATGAGAAAAAATAGTGTAAAACTAAAAAAAAAAAGTTTAAATTCGTCTTTTTCCTCCTTAAAATTATTATTAAACTAGTGTAAAACTAATAAAATTTGTTTAAATTCGTCTTTTCCCCTCTGAAAAACTAATATTTCTATTATTTTGCTTAATTAATTATACTCATTATGACTTCCAAATTTTAATTTGGAGATGTTGTAGTAACTGTTATAAAACTAGAATGGATAAATAACTTAAATCTCTTCTTTTTTTTCACTCTATGTGATACTTTTTCTTGAACGTAAACATTTGTATACCTTTGTAAGTTGTGACGTCAAGATTCTTTGTTATGTTCCCCTACCTGGAATGCATGCATGGTGGGGTTGCAGAAAAAAGTTTTAGTTTAGATATGACGTAATAAGAAATGCTCTGCAGGTTCACATTTGTGTGTTGGGGATTTCTTTAAATTATTCGTTTATGCATTAAAATTCTACTTAGTTGGTATACATAAAGTACGATGAAATTTCCAATTAGAGTAAAAGTTAACCAAATTCGTTTAATTCGTCTTTTTTCGTTAAAAAATCATTAGTTTCCTTTGTTAATTGTTCAATTATCGAAATTCTTTGAGGTAACGACTGTTCAAAAACTAAAAAATATGTTTAAATTTCTATTTTAAGTTGTGTATTCTGATTTTATATTAAAAAATAAATAAATAAATAAAAAATATGAAGAAATCAGTTAAAAATTTAATATTTTCTGTTTTGCTTAATTAATAATGTTCATGAAGGAAATGGTTGTTCAAAACTGGAATGCATGCTTAAATTTCTTTCTATCAAATTGATATTCTGAAGTTTGAGTTGAAAAAATCGTAAGAAATCAGTCTTTTTCTATAAAACTTGATATTTTCCATTGTTTTTTACTTAATTAACGATACTCATTAAGATTATAGTTGTTGAAAAACTAGAATGCATGTTTAACTTTCAACTTGTAAGTCGATACACTGATGTTGCAGTTGATAAAAATCGTAAGAAATCAGTCTTTTTCTATAAAATCGATATTTTCCATTGTTTTTTACTTAATTATGAATGCTCATTAAGGTTATAGCTGTTGAAAAACTGAAATGTATGTTTAAGTTTTCTCTCTTAAGTTGATAAAAATCGTTAGAAATCAGTCTTTTTCCATAAAACTTGATATTTTCCATTGTTTTTTTTACTTAATTAACGATACTCATTAAGGCTATAGCTGTTGAAAAACTAGGATACATGTTTAACTTCCAACTTTTAAGTCGTTACATTGATCATATAGTTGATAAAAATCGTAAGAAATCAGTCTTTTTCTATAAAACTGGATATTTTCTATTGTTTTTACTTAATTAATACTGCTCATTAAGATGTCTATCAAGCAAAATTCAAGTATACGTTTAACTTTCTTGTGTTAAATTGATAATCTCATCTTGTAGTTGAAGAAATCTAAATAAAATGGTTAAAAAAATGAGATTTTAATTGTTTCACTTAATTAATAATACTCATTAAAACTACGATTGTTCAAAATTCAAATATAAATTTAATCTTCATCTTATAGTATGATTTCGAGCGGCGGCACCGCAGGCGGGGCCAGGAGGCGGAGCAGGCGGGGCAGCCGGAGGAGCAGGTGGGGCAGCCGGAGGAGCAGGCGGGACAGCGGGCAGCCGGAGGAGCAGGAGGCACGGTGCCACAGTGCCACCTGCTCCTGAGCTTAAACTGTTATTTTCCTACTACTAATACTTTACTTTCTAAAAAATTGTAAATTTTCAATCCGATAAAAATGAATTCATTTTAATTCAAGAAAATCTTACTATATTTAAATTTTTAGTAATCAAATTGTATATTTAGTATTTTTTTTCACTTGCTCAAAATGCTAATTCTCATATGAGATTGCCAGTCTATAATTTTGAATACCTTTATGTATTAAGCACATATAGAATATTCTAACTTCAGGGAGAGAGTGAGGCACTTATCATTCTAAGATATTTCCAGGAAAAAGAAGGAGAAAGTCTTTTTTTTATCCAATCATTTTTTCTTACTTTTACTTAACATCAAAATAGTTTTATCTAATTTTATAGAAATACAAAGTTATTAATAGAGTCATTAAATGATTTTAAAACCACTACATTACTAAACATGGAATATTGCCAACTTTCAGTAAATGATAAAATTAATTTTGGGGGGAAAGCTATAGTTTCATTTTTCTATGGTTGTAAATTAATAATAATAAATATTGTTGAAATTTTAGAAACAAAATAAACTTTTATCAGAGATAAATTTTACATGCTAAAAAAAAAATATGACAATTTTTTTTTTTTTTCCATTGATCACAATTTAATATAAAATTTCATTTTCACTAAAAAATGATTAATTATATATTTTATTTCCGATTATTTATTTCAACTGACTCTAAGGATTAAATTTTTCTGGCACATTGTGTCTACTCGAGGCATACCTAATTTTAATACAAAACTTGCAAACGACACCAAGAATATTTTAATAAAATTTTCCTTTTATGATGAAAGCTTGAATTAAGGCGTTTCTAATTTCTACAAAAATCTTTGGTAAATCTTGATGTCAATCAGGGTTCGTTGATTTAAATCGGCTTGATTTTAATCACGATTTAAATCAACTGATTTTTTTAAAAAAATCATTGATTTAAATCAGTTTTTCTTTTAAATTATTTTTTAATAAATTTCAGATGAAACAAACATAATAATGTGCTTTAATATAATTTAGTTTTATATACCATATATAATCAAACAACTTTCAGAAAGATAAAGCTTAAGCTTAGTAAAAACGTAAAATAAATGTAAAGTTTAGAAAAAAAATGCTTTGAAATTTCATTTGAATCAAATTATAAAATAATCTTGTAACAGTAAAGAAATCTAAGCAGAAATATACTAAATATTTGAATATTTACTCATTAGTATTTAGAAAAATTTTTGCAAGTTGAGGTAAAATAAAATTGTATGACTTTATGTGCTGTACTTTGGTGAAGCCTGCTATATAAGGATTTGAGCAAAATCTGAATCAGCAATTGATTGATTTATTTAATTTAATATAATTGATCTCAGCCCTTTAGAATGGTGGAAGGTATTTTTGTTACAGTTATTGAAAAAGCTCATACTAAAAAGAGAATTAATGATCAACTAGCTTTTTACTGCAATAGATTTATCTGCTTCAATCGAACAAATGGTTTTTGCCTTTGGTTTGATACTTTCAGAAATTAGAAATCAACAGACAAAACTGTTAAACCGCTGCCATTGAAATGCTCAAGGCCAGAGGACATAAATTGTGAGGTATTGACTTACTTCTCAATTATGTTGGAATTTACACTAGAAAATTTTGAATAACAATTTACTTTTATTTTATTTGTGGAATATCAATCATCGTATAAAACACTGAACACACTGATTAATTTATGATTAATTACTTCTTAAACTTAAACATACACATGAGAATTTGGAATCCCCCAATAAAAAAATACCCAGATGCAGCAACACTGTAGCATTCCTTCTCTGGCTGAATTTTTATTTAGGGATTCCAAGTTCTTATTATTGAGTTTAAGTAGTTATTGTTTTATAAGATGATAAATATTCCACAAGCAAAATAAAATTGCTATTCAAAATTTTCTTGTGTAAATTCCAACACTACTGAGAAGTCAGTCGATTAGTGAAAACATCTCAATTTGTGTCCTCTGACCTTAACTATTTTGATGGCAGCAATTGAACTAATTTTTCTCAGTCAACACTTAAAAAAAAAAAAAAAAAAAAAAAAAAAAAAAAAAAAAGTTAAAAACTTTCAATTTTGTTTAAATTTTTTATGTGTTGCAGATGTTTTTTATTTTAATTAAAATATTGAAGGTTGAATTAATTTTTGACATCTGATTTGTAGTTTTTCATGCATTTTGTGTAATCAAGATTTTTTTCATAGCCTAAAATTTTACCTTGAAATAATATGAATCATTTATGTAAATTGTGTAATATTAGTAATAGATAATACTTATAATATGCATGTCTATGTATGTAAATTTTATATTATTTAAATTAAACAAAAAGTCATGAAATAATAATAATGTGTGGCAATTTTTAAAAAAAATTAAAAAAAATCCGATTTAAATAAAAAAAATCAGATTGTTTTGATTTTTATTAAAAAAATCACGAACCCTGATGTCAATCAATATTTTCTCTTTTTACAAACAGAATTTGTCAGTGCAAGAAAGGGTTATTTATTTTTTCTTTTTTTCAAATAAAATAAAATTTTGTGGTTTGTGTTTGGTTCAGTTTTCTGAGGGACGGGGAAATTTATACTTACTTGTCAGAGAGGGGGAAAAAGTTACTTGTCTTGCAGACTTCTAAATTATTTTTTAATTAGTGGTCAAGTTAAATGTTTAGTGGACTACCAAACATTTCAAATGCTGCATATGGGTATACTAAATAAGATAATATGAAAACTAATTTGTTAATTCATATACACAGAGTAAACATAATTGGTAACATTAACTAGGTTAACTTTGGCCCAAAAGAGAAGAAAAAGATTACATATTGAAAAGAATCTGTTTTGGTCTTGATTTTGTTCAGTTTAAACTGTACAAGATGTTACGGGTTAAAAAATAAGATAAGTTTATATTTATGTAGAAAATTTCAATTACAAAAATATTTTGTAATAATTTACACTAAATCCTATAGCTCTCATTTTTTTAATATAAAAAAGAAAGCTGTATTTAAATTTATAAAGAAAATTGTTTCTATTTTCAATTAGTCAATCTTCAATACTTTTTTTAAGTAAACAAACAAACAAACAAACAAACAACAACAACAAAAAAGCAGTTTAAATATATAGTTTGATTAAGGGTGTATTTCGATTCAAACTGCTTGTTTTCCGATTTATTTTTGAATTCACTTTTGCTCTCAAACACATGAAACTCGCAGATTCTCTTATTTAGAAAGTGCACAAGGTGCCGTAAAAGTCAATTCTTTGATAAGTGTACAAAATATTGCAAAAAAATCAATCAAAAACGGCAATTTGAACCGATTTTTCCGAAGTGGGAGATAAGGGAACAAAAAAAAGGGTCTTCCAGATAAGTTAATTGCTTATAAATCAAATTCTAATGAATGGAGCGTAAAAAGACTTTACTCGGCACCTCATACGTCCCTTCAAGAATCCCCTCAGCAAGTTTCATGATTCTACTTTTAAAAATGTGTCTGAAATTGTATCGGAAAATTTCGAGTTGCTGAAGGTGGAAAAGCGTTTTTTCGAATACACCCTTAAGTTTTTACGTTAAGTGCAATATGTTTTAGTTTCTAATTTATATTATGCTTGGAGTGTTTATTTATTTATTATCAGAATTAAGTAGTCTATTTTTTAAAAAATCATATATGTATCGAAAATATCATATTTTTTATATTTTCGAACCCTGCCAACTCCTGAAATTTTAAAGAAATTAACTCAAACAATGGGATAGCTAATGTATTAGTGTTGAATATAGTGTGAGTAATTTTTATTCAGATTGGATGATTGCTAAATTTAAAAAAATAAATAAATTAAAACAAAATTTTGGAATTTAACTGACATCTACGACTATTTATATATTAGAAGACAGAATACATGAACATAAACCAAACTTCATGTACAAACAATTATTAATAAAAATAATAAATTTTTAAAATATCAATAAATTTCTTTTTTTCATCACTTTCTTTTTTACGTGATTGATGATTCTTACATTATTTATAGGTTTGTTAATGTTTAAATATAGGGTTAAATCCATGCCAAATCAACTAGTGACCACGGTTGGCATGGTTTAAACCAATATGCTTTAACCATGTTTTAAACCACGGTTTAAAACAAATGGTTTTTTTCTCAAAAAAGCCAAATGTTTTTTTAGAAGAAATCTAATGACATTTTCTCTTTTTTTTCTATGTAATTTGTGTATTTTAAATTATTAAAAATATAAATTTATTATATTATTAAAAATATAAATTATATTTAAATTAGTTCTATTAACAACTTCTACTTTTAACAATTTATTTCAGCAATAAATATTAGATAAAGTGCGTTTAAGTCATTTTTTTATGTATAGGATTAAAATCTGTATGTGATATGCAGTATGAACATATCTATTGCTCTGAAGGAAAAGCTTCAAACTTCTGAATTGATCAAAGATAAAATAGATTAAAAGTATTCAATATTTAGTATAAAATATTTTATTTTTAAAAAATGCAGCTTATTTAATGTAATTAGTAACATCATAGGATAATCTTCAAGATTTTGCTCAAGCTGTAAAAGAATTTTTTCTTGATTGGGGAGATTATTTTGGAGAATGAAAGTCAAAATATGAAGTCGAAAAAGAGAGTATTCAAAGATTGTTATTATTAAAATGAAATAATTGGCACCCAATCTTATTTTTTATTCCCCCCCCCCCCTGTTATCTGCTGAATTTAAGGGTGCATTTCGATTAAAACTGCTTATTTTCTGATTTATTTTTGAATTCATTTTTGCTCTCAAATGAACCAAACTTACAAAATCTCTTATTTGGAAAGTACACAAGGTGCCGTAATTGTCGATTCTTTGATAAATGCAGAAAATATTGTAAAAAAAGCAATCAAAAGCGGCATTTTGAACCCATTTTTCCGAAGGCGGTGATCTGGGAATGAAAAAAAGGGGTCATACTGATAAGGTAATTGTTTATAAATTAAATTCTAATGAATTGAGCGTAAAATGACATCACACAGCACTTCATACATCCCTTCAAGAATCCCCTCAGCAAGTTTCTTGTTTCTACTTTTAAAAATGTGTTTGAAATTGTATCGGAAAATTTCGAGCTGTTGAAGGTCGAAAAGCATTTTTTCGAATACACCCTTAATGGCGAAAAATTTAGACTTCAAATTGTCACTCAAAAAATAAATTCCTAAGAAGTATTTAAATAACTGTAGAAAAAGACATTATATTTATCACAATCTACATCCAAATGTTTATTTATAGCAATCAATTGATTGTTTATAAAGATTTTCAAAGCATTAATCTTTCATTCTGTAGAGCAAGTTTATTCTTTGAACATAAGACTGTTTACTGATACTGTTTAAACTAAAATATGAATTTTTTCAATTTTTTACATAAATTCACTGTAATTATTTAATTTAAATTATTTCAAATGAAGTTAAACTACTTATAATCCAACAGTGTCTGTTTTCACCAATAAATATGCATGCATATGTAATAAGAAATGATGTTTAGAAAAAAAACCGGTTTAAACAAAAAGACGGTTTCTTTGGTTTTTTCCGAAAAAACCAGGTTTTTTTTCCAACCCTGCTAGTGACTCAACCTGATCCTTTCAGATTTCGATGAAATTCTCAGGAATCATTCTGCCTGATGATATAAATGAAAATATATGTTCATAATTCTTTTTTCGCATCAAAATTTCATATAGTTAATTATTTAAAATTTGAAAAATCATCATTTTTTGGCTTGCTTACATGTTTTTAATTTTGAATTTCTCAAGTTCTATCAAACATAGAAAATTTTATGACCACTCATTTCAAAGAGGAATATAAGGTTTAATTTAATATGCAAGTTGACTATGTATAGTTAAAATAAATAAAATTCAAAATTTGAAAATTTTTTAGATACTTATTTTTAAAATTTTTAAAAAAATTGTATGTTTGTTGTAATATTATAAGCTTAAAATTCTGAAATTTTTAGAGTGGGATCACAATGGGATCAGGAGTTATTAAATAAAGGCAAAAATTACCATTAAAATAACAATTCTATCTATTTTGTTATTTATTTATGATTTGTATGGTAATTTTCAGCTTTTATTTCATAACTCATGATCCCATTGTGATCCCACTCTAAATATTTCAGAATTTCAAGCTTAAAATACTACAACAAACATAGAATTTTTTTCAAACATTTTTAAATTTTAAACATTAAAAAATTTTTAATTTATTTATTTATTTTTTTTAACTATGCATAGTCAACTTGCATATTAAATTAAACCTTATAAACTCCACTTTAAAATGAGTGGTCATAAAATTTTTTTAATAGAACTTGAAAAATACGAAATTGAAAATATTTATGCAAGTCAAAAAATGATTTTTCAAAATTTAAATAATTAACTGTAAGAAAATTTAAAGTGACAATAAAAATATGCTCTAATTTACATCATCATAGACAATGATCCCTGGCAGTTTCATTGAAATCAGAAATGGTCAGGTTGAATAATGAATTTTTAATGTTGATTTCACATGGAATGACCCTATTAACAAATTACAAAAAATCTAAATTTGTTTAAATAAAAGAAATTGTAAACATAGATTAAATATAAATAGACATAACATATAAATCAAAAAAAATGTTAAAATCCACAAACCACTTAGAACAAAGCTGCACAGATTCTACTGCATAGAAAAATACTTGAATTTCAGCACATTCTATTAAATAAGCAAGGACTTCACATGAGATGCACTTCTATAAAAAAAAAAAATAATAATAACAATAATAAAGCCTTCAGAAAATGTTTCTCTGCAATAACTTAGATGTAAGATCATTAGGAAAAAACTCTTTAGTATTAAGACTTAAAACAAATATTAATAAAACCTTAGCTTACAAATAGTAAAATATGTTTAAAATGCCAACCCCCCCCCCCCAAAAAAAAAAAAAAAAAAAATAATTTATATGGTGAGAAAAAGTTATAAATGAAAAAGATCTCCAAAGGTTGCTTAAAGTAACAAAATTTTCAAGCAAAGCACAACAGCAAAATTTTTCAGTATTAGTTTGTGTTATAGAGGTGTGTTTGTGAAACAAAGAAAATAACTTAGTAACAGTAAGGAAATTTTTTTGTATTTTTTTAGACAAATTATCAGATTGAAGCAAAGTAAAATTTTTTATTGAAATCACGATAAAAAAAAAAATCATCTTTTCCTTTTGGACATCATAAAATTGATTCTCGATATTTCCCAGAGTAATTTTATATGATCTAAAATGGCACTGTTGAGTATATTTTATTATTTTTTAAATATTTAACTTAATTATATCATATTAGTGGTATCAAACAAGATTTAAAATATTAATAACTCTTAATATAAAATGGCAGATTAAAACAAACAACTCTTTTATATATTCAAATAGCGTTAAAATTGAAAAATCATTTAATTTTGAATATTAAAAAATAATTAATATTGAAGAAGATTTGTAAAATCAAAGTAATCAAAACAACAGTTAAAAAATAATATAGGGTGAGAATAAATTATTGAGCACATTTCGAAGTTCTATTAAACAAAAATAAAAGAATGCAGCTAGTGCTACTGTTGCTCAAATGCGAAAACAATTTAAACAGTTTGTTTTTCAGTCACCATTTTATTTCCACTAATATGGTGCTGGAACCACATTGAGGTTTCATTGTAATTTAAAATATACACTTCAAACTTCAACTGTTTTCAATAAGATGATTGTAAAAATATTGGTTTCATTGGTTTATTGAATGGTAATATATGAACTACTCTGGTTATATAATGTCCATTTATCCACATATTTCTTAGTAATTTGGTAATCTGCCTTCTCTTTCTCTTCAAACTTCAACTGTTTTTAATAATATGAATGTAAAAATACTGGTTTCATTGGTTTTTTTATTGGTATTGTCTGAATAACTTTGGATGTATTTATAAAAGTATTTATATATATATATATACATACATACATATATATATAATTATTTTTCCCCGTTTCAAATATCTGATACTCTCAAAGAAAGCAGGGATCAATTTACAAATTTGGGGTTCCTGGGCACAGATGCTTATGGGACCCCCTCACCAATACTTTCAGGGGGATTGAGTACAAAAAAATGGAAAAAAAATAGTTACTAAAGATACCAATATTAATTTTAAAATATATATTAAAAGATGAAATATGATAATTAATAACATTTTTAAATAGTTATTTCACAGTTAATGAAATGTAAATGAGTAAACGTTTTACAAATTAATAAATATGATGCTAACAATCTTTTAGCAAGTCTTAATAGAAAAATAGATAAAAAGTAAGTTCAGTGAGAATTAAAGTGTTGGCGAAAAATAAATTAGAGGCTAGCATGGAATTATCATAAAATTGTAGCATAAAATCATATTCTGATTTTTTTTTTTTTTTTTTTTTTTTTTTTTTTTTTAGTTTCACAGAAATGAAAATTTGTGTGCTCACAAGGGTTCGTGATTTTTTTTTTTTTTTTTTTTTTTTAATAAAAATCCAAACAAACTGATTTTTTTTTATTTAAATCAGATTTTTTAAAATTTAAATCAGATTTTTTTTTTAAATGCCACACATTATTATTATTTTATAACTTTTTGTTTAATTTAAATAACACAAATTTTACACACATAGATGTGCATTTATAAGTATTATCTATTAATAATATTACACAATTTACATAAATGATTTATACTATTTCAAGGTAAAATTTTAGACTATGATCATTTGATATTTTAGGCTATAAATCTTGGTTATACAAAATGCATGAAAAACTACAAATCAGGTGTCAAAAATTAATTCAAGGCTTCAGTACTTTTAATTATAATAAAAATATCTGCAACACATAAAAAATTTAAACAAAATTGGAAGCAAACTAAGTTTTGAACTTTGTGCTGGCTGAGAAAAATGAGTTTCATTGCTGTCATCAAAATACTTAAGGCCAGAGGATACAAATTGAGATGTCATCAGTAATTGACTGACTGCTCGGTAGTGTTGGAATTTACACAGGAAAATTTCGAATAGCAGTTTTATTTTCTTTGTGCAATATCTATCATCTTATAAAACAATAACTATTTAAACTTACTAATGAGAACTTGGAATCCCTAAATAAAAATTCAGCCAGAGAAGGAATGCTGCAGTGTTACCGGGCCATTCCAGCATGACGTGTGTGACATTCAGACAACATTTTCAAAACATTTGCAATTATTCTGAGTGTGAAATTTTTTTTTTCTTTTTGAAAACAATATTTTAGTATATTTCATAGTTGTCTTGAAACATAATCACCATGGTTGGAAATTTTTTATATTCTATTTATAGAGAATTTATTTTTTTAATTCTTGTGACGTGTGTGACCATTTTGTGAGCATTTTTCTTCATGTCTCTTACATATTGCTATATTTCTGTGAATTATTATAATATTCATGAAAATAAAAAATATCATTTATAAGCCATATGTACAACAATTAAAAAAAGTGGTGTTAGAAATCTGAGCTAGAAATACTTGGGCTAAAAAAAAATAAATAGTACTGTGACGTGTGTGACATATGATGTGACGTGTGTGACTTTGTGTGAAATTGTCCATGAAAAGATTTAAAATGGTCATATATCTGTGGAAAAGCAGTAATAAACTTAATATTTTTTTAAATTTTAATAATTAATAAACTTAATAAATTCAATAATAAACTTAATATTTTTTCAATAAATCTACTCTATTAAGCTTAATTATAATTTTTCAAAGATTATTCTATGATTATTGAAGAGTTAAATGTAAAATGCACCTAGATACCATAAGATATCTCTAAAGTGATGTCTGGTACTTAACAAGGTACTTTTCAGAACTGAAAAGTACCTTTAACAATTATGCTGCATATATTCATAAATACCTAATAAGTAGAAAATTATAGTTTTTAAATGAAAAGTTTGGTTGTTCAAACTTGTGTTTATAAACTTTAAGATTTTTTTTTTTTTTCATTTTAGCAGTCTTACAATATTTAAGTAATTAAATACAGTCACTGAACTCCACACAAAATAAAACAATTTATTGATTCAACAATTAAATATATCATGAATATCAAACTTGTAAAGTTACATAGCTATGAAATGTTTCATAGCAAATTTCTAAGCTGAAACTATAAATTCAGTGGCGTATCTAGACTTATCATTTCGGAGGGGACTGAGATATAGTAAAAGTTTCTAAGAGAGAATCATAAGAAAGTTATTTTTTCCACTTTAAACAGATTTTTATCATGCAGGTAATGCATATATTATACAGAACTTGCTAAGATTGAATCGCATGGGATTGCAAACAATTTCTTTTTAAGCAGGTTTTTGTCTTAGTTAGCATAATTTTTATGGCATGTAAAAATAGTCTGTGTGTAAAGGAAACTTGGATGAAATAGTTGTTTTGTGTTCTGTGCAAAATAATACTTTTTAAATGAAAAACTCTAAAATGGAATATTATTGCGCTTCCTATAAATTCTATCTTAGCATATTTCATTACATTTTGATGAACTTTTGTAATTACATTGTATGTTTGTTACAAATTTCAGAGGGGGCTGCAGCTCCATCAGCCCACCCCTTGAATACAACATTGCATAAACTCAAACATATTTTTTATAATATTCTGATAATTTAAAATATTGTTAATGTGAAACTCAATGATAAAAAGTTGTTTATATAATTCACATTGTTAAGATTGGTTTTTAGTTTTCAGTGATACCTCCAATATATAATGTTAGGAACAACTAATCATTTAGTCTTAATTATTCGGAAACAATAATGCTGTAAACTAAAAAAAGCTATTTTCAAAAATATTAAATTAACAACAAAATTATAGGGCATCATTGCTTACAAATTTATTCTCATTAGTTTATAATAACGATAGAAAAATCACTCACCACTTTGAAAAGAAAAAGATAGACATCAACTTTATTTTACTACAAGAATAGCAAATGTGTTGTCATCTATATGTAAACAAACAATAAGCATTATTTTACAGAAGATAATTGGTTGTTCAAAAATCCCTCTTTTGCTATACCTTTCCAAACTGTTTAGAATGACCAGATAAAATATATAGAAATAATAGCTGAAAAAACAGTTTTCTTGAAAACAAAATAATTAATTTATCTTGCTTTTTTTGAAAAAGAAAAAATGTATAAAATAGATGAATTTATTAATTGCATCATGAGTTACAATAAGCTACCAGGTGTTTGTGCATATATTGCTGATATATACCTAACATATTTAAAAGAAGTTGAGCATTTTTAATTAAACATATATTCATGTCATACACGCCACAGTCACACACATCACATATAGTGACGTGTGTGACAAGAATTAAAAAATAAATAATAATTTTATTTTTTGGTCAAAATTATTTTTTTTATTTGCAATATTTTCAGCATGTTTAGTTAACTTATAAATAAAGTTTCCAACATTTTAAAGTTAGTAATTAAATGACAAGAGGAAAAATTTTAACTTTTTGTGACGTGTGTGACACTGGAATCGAAGAACTGTCATTTTATCATTGTTAAAATGTCCGAGATCACAATAAACTACTCTAGCAATTTTTGGGGGTTAGTATATAAGTATTTATTCTGATATATGATGATATTTTAATAATTACTGTGTTTATTGCATTTTTAATACAACATATTCTTTCCATAAAACTTTTGTCAAAAAACATGAATTTTTAAACATCTTTAATTAATTTAAGTTTTCAAGCACTTAAACTTTGCTAAATCAAATTTCACTGTTATTACAAGAAAATATACACTTTCAACTACATAAATAATTTTTTTTGAAATTATATCTCTAATTTTAAAATTTTGGACCCTGGGACCACTTTGCTTGGAATGGCCCTACCGCGTCTGCCTGGGTTTTTTTTTTTAGGGGATTCCAAATTCTCATAAGTAAGATTAAGTTGTCATTAATCATAAGTTAATCAGTAAGTTTAATGTTTTATATTCCAACACTAGTGAGAAGTCAGTCAATTAGTGAATACGTCACAATTTGTATCCTCTGGCCTTGGGCATTTTGATGGCATCGGTTTAATAGTTTTATCTGTTGATTTCTAATTTCTGAAAGTACCAAACCAAAGGCAGAAAACATTTGTTCTACTGAAGCAGATAAATCTATTGTAGTAAAAAGCTAGTTGATCATTAATTCTTTAAATTTTTACTATCAGCCTTTTCGATAACTGTAACGAAAATACCTTCCACTATTCTAAATGGCTGAGATCAATTATATTAAATTAAAATAAATAAATAAATGACTGATTCAGATTTTGTTCAAATCTTAGTATAACATGCCTCATCAAAGTACAGCACATTAAGTCATACAATTTTATTTTACCACAAGTTACAGAAGTTTTTCTAAATACCAATGAATAAATATTCAAATATTTATTATATATTTCTGCTTAGATTTCTTTACTGTTGCAAGATTATTTTATAATTTGATTCAAATGAAATTTGAAAGAATTTTTTTCTAAACTTTACATTTATTTTACATTTTTACAAATCTTAAGTTTTATCTTTCTGAAAGTTGTTTGATTATATATATTATATAAAACTACATTATGTTAAAGCACATTATTATGTTTGTTTACACCTTAAATTTATTAAAAAATAACTTAAAAGAAAAAATGATTTAAATCAATGATTTTTTAAAAAAAATCAATTCATTTAAATCATGATTAAAATCAAGCTGATTTAAATCAACGAACTCTGGTGCTCACCCAAAATGATAAAGAATTAAATTAAAAATCTGTGGAAATGATTATGCATTTATAGAAAGAGATGTAGTACTTTAATAAAAACAAAACTATTACAAATAAGTGATTTCTTTAATGTAAAATAATAGTTTGCATAATAGCATGTATATATAAGTGTAAAAATAAAATAATTTTTGCAGTTATTTTGATTTTAAAGTAACGTGATTTTGCCATTTTAAAATGTGAACCTCTGAAGTACGGTCACTTTATCACTCTCCCAGTGGTGGCTGTTATTCAGAGGTTTTACTGTATTTGAAATGAAACTTGTGTTTACTAATAAATAAAAGAAGAAGAATATTGTTCACTTGTTTCGTTGATAAAAATGTCTGTCTCTCCAACCCCCCCCCCCCCCGTTTTTTAAACAGAGGAAATAAAAATAATATTTTTGTGACTTGTGACAAATCTAGATTGTTCCACGACCCATTAAAGAATTCGCCGCGATCCATAGTTTGGAAATCGCTGCTCTATTATATAAATTATACAAAGTAGACTTATAAAAAAAAAAAGAATTTGGTTTAATATTAAAAATGTTACTAACTACCATTAATAACTTAGAGCTAATAATTCGAGTTTTGTGTTTGTTGCATTCTGGTAGGGTAATTTATTTTATTTAAAATTTGTCAGTTAGTAACATTCATAAAAATATTAATACAATACAAATTAATTACGTAAAACCAGCTCTTAACCTTTTTCAGTAAAATTTTCACTGAATGAGTGTGGAAACTGGAAGAGGTGAGATATTACTCCCTCTTGTTTTGTTTGATTAACATTGTCATGGTCAGTAATAACACGACACAACCCACGAAACTAAACTTATATACATGAAAAGGTAAAAGATATTACATACATGGAAAGTAAACTAAAACAATATATACGAACTTTACAAAATAAATAATGGTACTTACTTTTTGTAGCGTTAGAAATCAGTTTCATCGGTTCGAAATGCTAGATCTTTAGCCGTTAAAATAGGCGCCATTGGAAAGCGTCGGTGTCGCATTCTTCTTGTTTACTTCCCAGAGATGCGCAAAACGCGTGCGCGTGTAAACGCACAGACAGGCATTCGCATTCCCGTAAGGAACTTGGGGAAGATGTCATTGGGGAAGATTTGAGATTCAAATTATGCTAGGCGTTTGTCAATAAACGCGTGTCTTCAATTTCAAAGAAAATAACTATGCTGTTTGAAGAAGTACGAATTAGAGGGCTGCATGAACTAAAATTTCCAGATTCAGACCCGTCATGAAAGCTAAAAATTCGGAACGTGCCCGGGTCCAGTGTTGAATTTAAGAGGGTGGCCCGGGGGGAATCCCCCCTGGGGCAATGAAGTGCCCCCCCACGGAAATTTTTAAATTTTATGTTTTTATGTTTTTAATGGTCAAAAAGTGTTATTCCCCCGGAGCCATAGAAATCCTTTCCGGAGAAAAGTGTCTGAATTCAACACTGCCCGGGCCAATATAAACGCTAAAAGTGTGGTCCGACGCAAAATTTACAAAACATAGATTGTTTATTCTTATATGGTTATTAATAAATAATTGTTATACGAAGAGAAATTCTGGCAAAATATATTTATTTTACATTTATTTATGTTTACAGTCTTCATTTATAAAAAAAATGCGCACGCGATCTTTTTTTTTTTGATTTATTTTTATATTTTTTATTTGTATGTAGTTGACTAATGCAACATCGTTCTTCTATATTCTATTGCTTAGATACTTAAAAGTTTGAAAAAAGAGAAGAACCCCACCAGTATTTGAGAGGTTGTGCTCTCGAAACTGGTTAGACGGGAGGTGCTGGGTTCGAACACAGTCACGCCTGTCGGCTTAACCGTTCGGAGTTTTCTTCGAATCTTGGGAAACCTTGCATAATTACGGGTTAAGTTCCCTTAGAAAGGCCCTCACGAAGGTCTCTTCTCTGAGGGCCTATATCCCTCGAGTAGCTTATCGGCCTTCAGAAAATAAACCAAAATTAAAAAATGCTATATACTAAAGTCATCTAAGACAAGATTGCACAATCAGCGTTGAATATAGGGATGGCCCAGGCAATAAAATTCTCCCCCCACAAAAAACATTGAGATTTTCTGTTTTCAATGGTAAAAAAAAAAAAAAAAAAAAAAAAAAAAAAAAAAAAAAAAATTGCAAACCTCTCCCGGAACTCTATAATATCCACCCGGAACCACAAAAATCCCTCCCGGAAAAAAAGCGCACAATAGAGAAGAAAATTCCATTATAGACAGGTTATTATAGGTATATCGTTTGTTGTAAATGTACTAATATTTCTGTTTATATTCCTTTTTCATAGATAAAAACATTTTCAGTTTAAGAAAGTATTACATCATAGCAGGGATGTAGTGGAGGGTAAACGGGGGTACACCGCGGGCCATCCCTTGAATTCAACACTGGCTTAAATAAAGGATTTTATCTTTATAATCATGTGGCCAACGATAAATTAATGGAGTGGCCTTCTTCTCCCATTCTTCTTCCTTCCGATTACTCAATGTGTCTACCCCCCCCCCCCAAAAAAAAAAAATAAATAAATAAATAAAAATAATCGAAATTTCATTTTTTTTTTTTTTTTTTTTTTTTTAAGTTTAATTATTTTTCACAGAACTTAAGGAATCCTTTCCGGTGATAAATATTTGAATTCAACTGAACGCGGCGTTTACTACGATGTGTTTTCATGTGTTCTATTATACGTTATGTGTTGCATTTGCGGTTAATGCTTTGGGGAAGTACAGCGGAAACGCATTTTATTACACAATCTCAAACACTTGGGAATGGATTAAACACATTGGAAACACATCTTGACACCTATAGCGTTTAAAAATGTGTTGCATAGTGAGTAGAATGTGTTTTGAGGATTTGCAGTGTATGGAGGACCGCTACCAAAAAAGATGAGATATGCAAAGTGTTTCAGATTACAGTTTGAGTTTAAAGAGACACTGTTCTAAAATATATTTCAGAATGTCGCGGAAAAGAAGCTTCCGAAGCATTCAATGAGTATCAGTTTCATCAGTGACATTTTTCTCTATTTTTGTGAGTAAAAATATTTGTATAATATAATTAAAAAATTATTATTTGAATATGTGTATATCATAATAATAAAAACTAACATTTGTGTATTATAAAAAATAAAAATCCTGTATTTATTTTATTTTTACATACATTTTTTAATACATGGATTTACCTTAAAATAATGAAACATATATTTCACAAAAAGTTGTTTATCTTAAAAAACTGAGCTGATAGAGAAAAACTAATGCCATATTCAGGACATCAAATTCATATAAAATCAGCTAAAAATACCCCGGCACCAAAACAGCTGTTGACCAGTGTTATAAGAATTTTTTAGCTTTAAGAATATATTTTTGATTTGTCGGTACCTATATGATTGCACCCTGCAGAGACAAAACCGCAATGAAATGATCTGGTTTTTATTGATTTCGTCAAAATTTTCTCATATTTTATTTTGCAAAAAATATTTTTTACCCGTGTCGAAATTTTTGTAGGGGGTGTAAATCTGGTCTATTGAGATGCCCTTAACTGATTCTTTCTTTTCCGTTCAATAAATTGAAAATAACGGATTCACACCACAATTTTTTAAATAAAATATTTCTAACATTTAGCCTAACATTTCCGCCTTAAATAGCATGAAATTATTTTTTTTTTTAAATAATGGTGCCAAAAAGCTTTGAATGATGAATTAAGCAAATTCGTCTTGCCCGAACGGCGTACGGGCAAATCAGTTAAGCAATTAAAATATTTTGCTAAAATATGTACGTTTAGATTCTTTTAATGTAGAAAAAATATTCTATCCATGAGTCGAAAAATGACCTCTTTTTGCAATGTATTTCAAAAAATTAAATCTCATATTTTTTTAAAACCGAATCTTTGCTACATTCTGTTAAAGAAATAGATTTCTTTTACAATTTGTACCCATTTCAAAATTTTGTAAGATCATTACTCCTTGTAGTTCGATACTTTATTTAATCAACATACAGGGTGTCCGAAAAGTCTGGAAACGGTCGAATAACTTGAGAAATACATATGAGATTGAAAAATGAAAATATACGTGTTAAATATTTTTAAATAAGCTACTCAGTGATACCAAATTTGACCTTCGCAACTGACCCCCTGGGGTTCAGAGGGGGTCCAACTTTGAAATCTTAAATTATAACCTCCATTTTTTATTGCAGATTCGGATTCTACGGACAAAGATACGTAACTTTTGTAATTGATGTTTATTTCGAATCCTCGTTTATCACGGTGTAATTAAGCATATTAAATCGATACATATTTCGCTTTTCCCAACCAGGTTTTGTCTGATTGGCCAGAATTTTTGAAGTCAAATTCCTCGTCTTTTGCATCAATAGCGTTTCTTGAAAATAACCCGTGGCGATTATTTCGATAATGCTACGCTGTTAAAAATTTTACCCATTTGCTGTAGCGTCACTCCACAGCTTTTATAGAATATCTCTTTTATGACCAATGAGAATGCTCCATAACACAGTAAAGTAACCGTTTTCTATAAAAGCGGTGAAGTGACGCTACAGCAAATAATTTTAAAAAAAAACATACACCCACATCAGCCGTATTTAGAAACCATTCGTCATTTAGAAACCATTTACTGGATAAAATAAAAATCCAAATAGAAAACTAAATTAATATATTTATATGAATTTTTGTAGAGAAAAACATAAAAAAATACCTATACACTGAAAAAAATTTAACTCATTTGCTACAGCGTTACTCCCCCGCTTTTATAGAAAACGGTTACTTTACTGTGTTATGGAACATTCTCATTGGTCATAAAAAAGATATTCTATAAAAGCTGTGGAGTGACGCTACAGCAAATGGGTAAAATTTTTAACAGTGTAGCATTATCGAAATAATTGCCACAGGTGATTTTCAAGAAACCACTATTCCTGCAAAAGACGAGGAATTTGACGTCAAAATTCTGGAAAATCAGGCAAAACCTGGTTGGGAAAAGCGAAATATGTATCGATTTAATATGCTCAATTACACCGTGATAAACGAGGATTCGAAATAAACATCAAATACAAAAGTTACGTATTTTTGTCCGTAGAATCCGAATCTGCAATAAAAAATGGAGGACATAATTTAAGATTTCAAAGTTGGACCCCCTGTGAACCCCAGGGGGTCAGTTGCGAAGATCAAATTTGGTATCACTGAGTAGCTCATTTAAAAATATTCAACACGTATATTTTCGTTTTTCAATCTCATATGTATTTCTCGACTTATTCGACCGTTTCCAGACTTTTCGGACACCCTGTATATGAATGCGTTAAAAAGATAAATTGCACATAGCGTTTGGACTTCCGTTTGAAAATAAATAAATAAAGTTTTAAATTAGTGTCAAGAATAATAATCCATGAAAAGAGCATTCACATGCTCAAGGAAAATATAAGTTTGAATTTTTAATTAGGTATTTTATTTTGATACCTGACATTTATCAAAAAAGTTAGTCCCCCATAGATTACAACAAATTTCAAATTTCAAAACACTTTCATCATTTTCCAAAAATTCCCCGGAAAATCAGCAACCGTCTGTAGAAATGGAGAATCAGATTATGCCTCAAATCCACCGTAAATGCTATGGCGTCCAGAGGCTAAAAACAAGCGACGTGAAAAGGCAACACCGCTGAAAAGAGTTCTCGAGTTGCGGCATGCATCAGCAGTTTTCCTTCGGCGAAATCCGATCTTTCTTAGCTAATTAACAAATGTCGAGATCGAACAGGAACGCTTCTGGATATAAAAGGATTCCGAACTCATCTGGGAAGAGGGAAAATCGGAAAGAAGGAAAAAGGAAAAAAAAGGGAAATGGTTGGTGGACTAGTCAAGAGGAAGACTATTCAACTTCTGAAGTTGTTGTGCAATAGCTGCTGGTTATATGAATCATTGGTTAATCGAATCAGCTGCTCTTATGTATCTCATCATCCAGAATAGAACTGTTTTCTTATACAGGAGTCGTACCATATGTATTAAATGAAATGCCTTATAATGTCATTATTTGTGATTGGGTATATAAAGAAATTATAAGCCTCGCAACCCATGTGTTTATATTTGCATGTAAGTACATGCAAATGTTGCACTTTTAATATACAGTAGATTATGAATGTATCTTCTGGATACCATGTTATATAAAACATTATTTTGAAAATATGCCATGACATGTCATTTAATTGTGTAATTTAATATCCCTGTTTTTTTATAATTAAAAAATTAACTAAATAAATTTGGCAGGTTGTGACTATTTTGGAAGGCTGTATACGTTCCCAATAGCATTTTAATAGATTGGTTTCGCTATTTTTCCTCAAAATACCAGTATAACTTAAACCCACACGGCTCTAAGCCTAACGTGTCAGAAGGGCTGGTATCGATACTTCTGCTATAAGCAGATTATGGATAAAAATATTTACAAAGGAAGTTTTAACTTATTTGAGGACAAAAGGCAAAAGATACCTTTTCATCTGCCAATGACATTAAAATTAAGGGTGTTCTTAAATCAAAAAGAGCAACTTTGTGACACATGCATTAATTTATTTTTGTTCGGAAATGCATGAAAATAGCAGATGTTGTTATTCAGAAACTGTCTAATTGCACTCATTCTTTTGTTTTTTAAAAAACACAATAGATTTTTCATAACAAGCCTTCAAAGTTGACACTTTTGAGCATATTTCCCGACGAAAGCAGAAAAACGGGTGATTGCGTCATCGAAATAGCTTATAACTCGATAAGTAATTTAATTATCATAAAATGGAAAAATAAGTTCAATTCGAAATCGCTTTCATAGTCAGGCAATAAAATTTTATAACTTTCTGTTAAAAAATGAATTTGTAAATGTGTCAAAACGTTTTTCGCTTGTTGAGCGGATCAGTTAAGAACACCCTTAAGCCAGATAAAGATGGAAAAAAAAAATTAAAAAAATAGGAACGAGATGACGGAATAGCGATGTTTACGATGTCATCGGTTGTGGAATTATCGCAAGTCACGTTTAGCGAAAGGTGCTCTT
Source organism: Maratus speculifer (assembly GCA_964019185.1). Lineage (NCBI taxonomy): Eukaryota > Metazoa > Arthropoda > Arachnida > Araneae > Salticidae > Maratus > Maratus speculifer. The sequence continues at coordinate 315,183,485 of OZ025291.1, read as the reverse complement.
CCTCAAAAGGAAAGCTCGAAAAATAGGATTTCATTTCGAAATTAAAAACAATTACATGAAAAATCAAATCAAGGAGTCTGGGGGAAGTATTAGTGATGCTACTACAATTACGAATATTTTGGGAACACCGTCTTCAAAATAGTGGAACTTCAGACAAGCAAAAATCTAACTGCAAGATTCATTGATGAAGATGACATCGTTTATAACATTCTAAGCAGAGTCAGTGGCACAGCCAGATTTCGGTTCTGGGGGGGGGGTGATAAAGGTGTTTGCCGGTTATTTGAATCAGCGGTTAATAAAATCAGTACTAATTAAATATACACTGTATAATATTTAAACTCAAACAGTATCACTGTGGAGAAGGAAATAATCATTTTTTAGCATAATTCGTCTCAGAAAAGTGATTTAGTTCAAATAACCAATTTTTACTTAACTAATCCATGTAATATGCACTTTCACAGTTTTAAGTAAAATTTTCGCCATTTAATTAAATCACTTTGTTAAATGAAACCTAATTCAAAAAAGTGGCGGATACCGAAATACAACAAAACGTTTAAATATTAAGTTTGGTTTTGATTCATATAAGCGGCAATTATAGCGATCTTTCTTAGCTCTGAGAGGGATTTTAACCCCAAAACCCTCCCCTTGGCTCTACCACTGAGCAGAGTGAGCGACATTTATGCAGAAAAAGTCCACAATCTACTAGAGATTAAAATAAATTTAAATTCAAAACAGAAATATGGATAAAACAGAAATGGTCTGCTATTCATGCCGAAAAAGAAGCCGCTTTGCAAAAGAATGCCATTCCGATCCCTAAAAGGGTATAAAAGAAATAAACAGAAATTGATCAAATTACAGTGCATTTAAGGGTGTATTCGAAAAAATGATTTTCCACCTTCAATAGCTCGAAATTTTCCGATACAATTTCAGACATATTTTTAAAAGTAGAAACATGAAACTTGCTGAGGGGATTCTTGAAGGGACGGTTGAGGTGCCGTGTGATGTCTTTTTACGCTCAATTCATTAGAATTTGAGTTATAAACAATTACCTTATCAGTATGACCCTTTTTTTCGTTCCCAAGTCTCCCGCTTGGAAAAAATCGGTTCGAAATGCCGTTTTTGATTGCTTTTTTTGCAATATTTTCTGCATTTATCAAAGAATCGACAATTATGGCACCTTGTGTACTGTAAAGAACTTAATTCTGAGAACTAAATTCCTAAGCCTGCGATAGATGGCGCTACTCGTCCTAAAAGAAAGGAAAGAACATTCCAAAACAGAACAATTTTTCAGTTGAGCGCGGGAGTTTGGAGTTATTGTGTAGTAAGATGGTGCAGCGTTGTTTCTGGTTTGTTCTGGGATGTGTTATATAAAAAATGTTATTCTATTTTTTTGTTAAATTGTGTCGTGTTCGTCCACGTGTGTGTTTATGTGAGAAATAAATTTTAAAAAGACAAAAATGAGTTCTCACTCGTCTCGAAGTCTGCAGTTCTTCATAAATTCTACTTTGTGTTCTTTACATACTTGAAGTTGGTGGCAGCTAGTGTGACGAATTCTTGGTGTAAAAAAAGCCAGTTTAACTAAGATGAAAACTCAGCTATTAAACAAGTAAGCCAGTTCCAAATTCTTTTATTCTTAGTACCTTGAAATATTTATTATCGATTAAAATTTTTAAATCTGGATTAGTAAATATTTGTTTTACTTTCGTAAATTAATTTCAATCTTTAGTAAAAGTGCGAATTAATTGGAGTAAAAAAAAAATCAGGCTTGAAAGAATATTAGAATTAGTGGCTTATTCCCATCAAATAGTAAAAAAGAGTATAAAATTACTTTTGTTATTATTTTATTTTTTGCTAATGTGCTCATTTCGAATTCGTATGCTATGATGTTTTAGAATGTTGATAATTGTTCTTAAGTAAAGAAAAAGTATTTCTTAAATAAAGAAATAAAAAAAAAAGAAAGTAATACAGTGATATTTAATTTTTAGTAAGAATTATGATGGTAAAATTCTTTTGAATCAAAGTGATTTAATTTGTGAAAATGGTATATATGTATTCTATTCTAAGAACGAAAGATTTCGAAAAATAAAGGTTGTCATTACACCTTTCGATTATTGGATGAATGCCAATTTACAGAAGAAAGGTTCTTTCTGTGTTGGTTATTTAGTTTATTCTAAAAGTAGAATAAATTATTTTTTGTTTTTTGTTTCCTAATTCGGAAATAAATGCAGTGATATTTTTGTTTTGTTAGTTTTTGAATGAAAAAGTATGACAAAATAAAAGTTTTGATCGAGAAAAAGATTAATTCTGATTTCTTTGTTAGGTTTTTATAAAACAATAAAAACTTTTTAAAATATTTAGATAAAAGATTTATTATCGTTTGAAAAAGAAAATTGAGTTGAATATTTTAAAGTTTATTCTTTTCATGTAAAGAATATAGTTGTTATGAGAATTATTTAATATATATTTCTTTTTTCTTGCAAATAAATTGTTACATTTGCATAAAAAGTTTGAGAATTAAGAAAAATTCTTGTGTTTACGTAATGCTGTTTGGTTTAATTTTCATTGCGTAATATATTGATTAAAAATAATTTTGTCTGTTACACTTGAAATACAGTTGTGAATTTCGAAAAAATATATCTATTTTAATTGTATTTTTATGGTATTACATATACTTATTTAATTTGTTTTAAAAATTTTGCATTGTGTTTAATTTGCTAAAAATTTTAGTAAATTGGTATATTGTGTTATTGTATATGGGTCAATTTTTCATATGTGATTGGGATTTAAATTTGATTGAAATAATAGATCTAAGTAGGGGATTTAATAGAAGTATGTTTTAGAATTGAATTATTAATTAAATTTGTTACTTGCTTGAAATATTGTTGTTAGTAAGTTTAAGTAAAGGAAAATTGGGAATTATATAAATTTTTAAAATTCAGCATTCTGATTTTGTTTCGATTTCTCTTAAGCGAAGATGTCTTATTTAACAAAGGGTGCGAGAAGGGAGGACCTACAAATTTTAGCTAGTGAGCTTGGCATTAAGGATGTAGGGAATTTAAAAATCGCGGATCTCAAGAAAGCTATCCTAGGAATAGACGATTATGATGAAGATTTTGTTAAAGGAATATTAAACACAGTAATTGAGGATAGGAAAAAGAGAGAAGCGAGGGAAGAAGAAATACGACAGGAAGAAAAAGAAGAAAAAAGACGTCAAGAAGAAAGAGAAGAAAAAAGACGTCAAGAAGAAAGAGAAGAAAAAATACGTGAAGAAGAAAGGCAAGAACGTTTGGCTAAAGAAGCTCGTGAACATGAACTAGAATTAAAGAAATTAGAGCAAAGAACTCTAGAACAGAACAATTTGTCAGAGAAAAAGGTGGATCTTGGACCAAAGATACAGTTAGCACAAATTGTTCCGAAATTCGACGAGAAATCTGATGAGATGGGTCTGTTTTTGATTAATTTTGAGCGAAGAGCAGAGATGGCTAAAGTGTCGAAAACTGATTGGGTTGCATATTTGTTAGCTGTTTTACCCACAGAAGTCACAAACATGTTAGCCAGGGAATCACCCGAAGACGCGATTAACTATGATTTCGTTAAAAGTCTCATATTAGAAAGATACAAGTTGAATAGTGAGAAACTGAAACAATGTTTTTATCGTCATCATAAAACAGCCGACAAATCTTGGAGAAACTACGCGCAAGAACTCACTAGTTATTTTACCGCTTGGATTAAGGAGTTAGGTGTTGACAGTTTTGATCAACTTAAAGATCTAATTATTACAGAACAATTAAAGTTTCGAGTGCCTGCGGAAACAAAGGAACATTTTCTAGATAATTGGTTAAATTTTATGACCCCTTTAGACTTTGCAAAAAAATTAGATGACTATGAGAGTATCAAAGAAAGTTTAAAAAAGAAAGAACTTCCTAAAAAGAATTTCTCTAATTTTCGACCCCAGTTTAAAAATTCAAATAACTTTGACTCCAAAAAAGAAGCTAAAGATAATAAGCCAAAAATGCATATTAAATCAGAATCGTTTTCAGGAAATCATAGAGAGAGAGAATTCGAGAAGAGGAAAACGTTACGTTGTTACGAGTGCGGATCGAGCAATCATCTTCGTCCTCAATGTGATAAAATTAAGAAATCCACAGAAGTGATTTCACATGTTGATGTAGAAAATGAACAAGATTCTTCAATAACACCTTACCTTAGTGTGGGGAAAGTAAATGGTGTACAAATGGAAATTTTGAGAGATACAGGTGCGACCATAGATTTAATTGCAAAAAAATATGTGAAGCCACATATGTATTTGAACGAAAAAGTATGGGTTCGGGTGCCCTTACACGACGGTTTATTTTGCTTACCTCTCGCAGAAGTTGAATTAGACTGTGAAATGGGACATGTGATAACTAAAGCTGCTGTCTCTAGAGACTCTGTAGATTTAGGAAGATATTTGCTGGGAAATAAAACAGCCGAATTATTCGAAGATTGTAAAAAAGAAAAGGCATTGAGAGAGCACATGATAAATGCTGTGCAAACCAGAGCTCAGAAGAAAATTCTGGAGGCAGAGGTTCCTCTGGAGGAACCTGGAATGCACGAATTTTCTGATGTAACTTTAGAGGAAGATCACAGCAGTAACATAGCGAATGAAGATAAGAAAATGGATGAGAAAAAAAGTGATAAATCTGAAGACAAGAAGATAGAAAACGAAGAAGGCTCAATTTTACCAATTTGCGAAACTGTCTCATTGCAAGAACTTATCAAAATTTCTCCGAAGGAATTTTCTGAAGAGCAAAGGAAAAGCAAAGAGCTCAAACCTCTTATAGACGATGCCAAAACGGAAAATACTAAGGATAGGAAATTTATTTTGGAAAAAGATATGCTTTTCTATAGAAGAAAAGATAAAAATGGTACTGAAAGGAAATTATTAGTTGTTCCTGAAAGATTTCGTGAACAGTTAAAAAAATTTTGTCATGAAACTGTTGCATCTCATTTGGGTGTGGCTAAAACTAAAGATGCATTGTTTAAGACTTTTTATTGGCCAAATTGCTTCAAAGATATCGAAGAATATGTCCGAACTTGCGATTACTGTCAACGGGTTGGGAAGCCTCAGGACAAAAAGAAAGCACCTTTACAGATTGTTCCAGTTATTTCAGAAATATTTACAAAATTAAATGTTGATGCTTGTGGACCTTTACCTATCAGTACATTAGGGAACAAATACATAATAACTGTAATTTGCTTAGCTTCGAAATATCCTGATGCAGTTCCTACACCTAATTTGTATTCTACGACGGTTATTGATGCTTTGTTACAAATTTTCAGTAGACTTGGATTTCCTCGTATACTACAAACTGATCAAGGAAAGTCATTCATGAGTGCACTTACATCGGAATTCTTAGAGAAATTTGGCGTCAGAGTTGTGCGAAGCTCAGTTTATCATCCACAAAGTAACCCAGTTGAAAGAATGCACAGGACTTTGAAACGGATACTCAGAGTACTTTGTTTAGAATCGGGATCTGATTGGGAGAAGGTACTTCCACCTGCTCTTTTTGCATTAAGAACTGTAACTCATACTAGTACTGGATTCAGTCCAGCAGAATTAGTCCATGGACAGAACTTAAGAACTCCAATGATGTTACTCTATGAAAATTTAACTGAGCAAGAGATGGAAGAAGATAGTGTGATATCCTATGTATTTGACTTAATGAACAGAATGAAGAAATGCCAAGAACTTGCTGCAGAAAATATGGAAAAGGAGAAACAAACACAAAAATATTGGTATGATATCAAAGCCAGAAAACGAGAGTTTAAGGAAGGTGATCAAGTTTTAATTGTGGCCCCATCCAAACCAAATAAACTGTCAGTTAGTTGGATAGGACCTGGAAGAGTACTAAAGAGATTATCAGAAACTAACTACGTTATATACAATCCAGAAGGGAAGAAGTCCCAAGTGTATCATGTAAATATGCTAAAACCTTACTATCAAAGAAGTGTGGAAAACGTAAATTTACTTACTACAAAAACCACCTCTAATGATGAAGAAGAAGATGAAATTCCTAAATTGGATGAAGAAAATAAAGACAATGCGTTGTTAGAAGTATGGCAAGAAATCCAAAAAAATAAAAGATTAAATGAAAGTCAACGAGAAGAATTAGGACAACTTATTGGAAAATATGCTGACTCTTTTTCGACTGAACCAGGATGCACAAATTTAGTTGAACATGATATTGAACTGGAATCAGAAAACCCAGTCTGTGCCCGGCCATATAAAATGTCGCCTAGACAGACGGAAATTCTAAAGGCTGAAGTCGAGAAAATGTTGAAACTGAAAGTTATTGAACCAGGTGAATCTGACTTTGCCTCTCCATTAATTTTAGTTGAAGTTCCCGGTAGAGAAGCAAGGCCCTGCATAGATTATCGCCGTTTAAATAAAGTGACTCGAACAAAATTTTATCCTTTGCCCGACACTGAACAGTTAGTAGAAAAAGTGTCTTCAGCCAGGTACATTTCAGTTTTAGATCTGACCAGAGGTTACTGGCAAATACCGTTAACCAAGCGTGCTCAAAGATATGCAGCTTTTGTGACAAATTTTGGGACGTACATACCGTTGCGCCTCCCTTTTGGTTTAAAAAATGCTCCATATGAATTTAGCCGACTTATGGCCGGATTGCTGAAAAACTGTGAAGAATATGCGGTACCTTATCTGGATGATGTGGCGGTTTTCTCGCAAACTTGGGAAGATCATTTAAAACACCTAGAAGAAGTTTTTAAAAGATTGAGTGAAGCAAAACTGCATATTAAACCATCCAAATGTCAATTCGCCCAAGCTTATGTCAAATATCTTGGACACTTAGTGGGTCAAGGTCTTAGAACTCCAGGAGAACTGAAAGTTCAAGCCATAAAAGAGTTTCCAGTTCCTACTACTAAAACTCAAATCCGATCTTTCTTGGGTTTAGCTGGATATTATCGAAATTATATCCCGGACTTTTCTGTAATTGCAACGCCTCTCACTAATTTATTAAAAGGAAAGATTCGCAAGTCAACTATAGACTGGAATGAGGACTGTCAAAAGGCATTTGATGAACTGAAAGTTAAACTCTCTGAAAATCCTGTCTTATATAGTCCAGACTTTACAAAACCTTTCATCCTTCAATGTGATGCTTCAAATTTGGGAATTGGTGTAGTCTTATCCCAGTTGAATGAAAATAATGAAGAACATCCTATAATGTACTTGAGCAAAAAGTTTTCAGACAGAGAACGAAAGTTTAGTACCACCGAAAAAGAATGCACAGCTATTGTGTTTGCAGTGCGAAAACTACGATGCTACTTAGATGGCCATCAAAAATTTCAAATCCAGACAGACCATAACCCTTTAGTATGGTTAGAAAAGAACAGCGGAACTAATCCAAGACTTTTAAGATGGGCTTTGATTTTACAGTCTTTCAATTATGAAATTGTTCATAAAAAGGGAAAACAACATCGGAATGCTGATAGTTTGAGTCGAGCTATAAAAGTCTAATTGATTAGAGTGCTAATATGTATATATGTTTATTTGTATAACAGTTAATTTTGAATTTGTTATATTATATGTGTATAAACTATTTTGTATTTAAAAGAAAGGTATCACTTGTATTTGTAAATTTATTTTGTATAGATTATTTTTTATTTCTTTTTACGGTGGGAATAAGTCTGGTTCAAGGTACTAAAAATGTTTTTGGAACTAGTGCTACACGAACTATGTTTTAAAAACAAACTTTTCCTCGACAAGGCCCGGAAAAGTTTTCCCCCGGTGGGGAGGAGTCTGTAAAGAACTTAATTCTGAGAACTAAATTCCTAAGCCTGCGATAGATGGCGCTACTCGTCCTAAAAGAAAGGAAAGAACATTCCAAAACAGAACAATTTTTCAGTTGAGCGCGGGAGTTTGGAGTTATTGTGTAGTAAGATGGTGCAGCGTTGTTTCTGGTTTGTTCTGGGATGTGTTATATAAAAAATGTTATTCTATTTTTTTGTTAAATTGTGTCGTGTTCGTCCACGTGTGTGTTTATGTGAGAAATAAATTTTAAAAAGACAAAAATGAGTTCTCACTCGTCTCGAAGTCTGCAGTTCTTCATAAATTCTACTTTGTGTTCTTTACAGTACTTTCCAAATAAGAGATTCTGAAAGTTTGGTGCATTTGAGGGCAAAAATGAATTAAAAAATAAATCGGAAAATAAGCCGTTTGAATCGAAATACACCCTTAACAGAGACAGGGAATATTGGCAGAAAAGTGAAGAGAAGCGAAATCAAAATAGAGGTACATCTACTCACTTGAATTGTTAGTTGCAACTATTTTGATAATTTTTGCTAATCAATTGATGATGAAGGTATTCATCTTCTTGGCAACAACCTAGAACAGGATCGGCGAACCTATGCCACGCGTGCCGGAAGTGACACGTGGTCAATAACTTTCGAAATGGTACAGATTTAATTTCTCAAATAAAATGATATTAAAATATCTCGAATAAAATAATATTGAAATCGAACGAATTGTATAAATTTTGACTAGCCAAATTCGTCTGAATTTGATTATTTCAATTAGTGCCGTTGTCATACATGATAGAAGAGAAACTGCAAAAGTAATAGCTCAATATTGGCTTTAAAAAGTGCCAGTTTATGGAGATTGTCGAAAAGGAAAAGGAAACATTCATTGTAAAACATTATAAGGGTGTATTCCGATCAAAATCACTTATTTTCAGATTTATTTTTAAACTCATTTTTGCTCTCAAACGCACCAAACTTTCAAAATCTCTTATATAGAAAGTGCATAATGTGCTGTGTTTGATGATTTTTTGATAAAAGTAGAAAATACTGCAAAAAATGCTGTCAAAGTTAAACAGATTTAAACAGCAATTTAAGGGTGTATTTCGATTCAAACTGCTTATTTTCCGATTTTTTTTTAAATTCATTTTTGCTCTCAAATGTATCCAACTGGCAAATTGTCTTATTTAGAAAGTACACAAGATGCCGTTGATTGTCGATTATTTGATAAATGCAGAAAATATTTTTTTTAAAAAAGCAATCAAAAACGGTATTTTGAACCGAATTTTTTGAAGCAGGAGATCTGGGAATGAAAAAAAAGGTCCTCCTGAGAAGGTAATTGTTTATAAATCAAATTCTAATGAATTGAACGTAAAAAGGCATCACACGGCACTTTATACGTCTCTTCAAAAATCCTCTCAGCAAGTTACATGTTTCTACTTTTAAAAATATGTCTGAAATTGTATCAGAAAATTTCGAGCTGTTGAAGATGGAAAAGCGTTTTTTTTAATACACCCATAAGCAAAAATAACGATGATAAATTGAAATTTCTTTAATTATTTATTATTTGAACTAGAACAACAGAAATAGCACTTTTCATTTACTTTATAAAATGTAACAGCAAATATTACACATATTTCTAATTTAAAAATTAAGACATTTTGATTAATTAACTTTTTTAACACGTCTAGATCAAGTAAAATATATTTTTAGAAGAAAAAAATGGCGCGCGGTTCGCGGATGTGAAAAGGTTCGCCATTCCTGACCTAGAATTACTCATCGAAAAGAGAGACAATGTGAAAATTTAAAAATGGACAGTTACAAAGAGGAGAATTATATACAGTGTTCTCTATGTTTCTGAACGCGATTGGATAATTATAACACGAGGATAAGTGTCATTGCAAATTTCACAGAGAATTTCGTTTAATATGTCTTTTAAAACACTTTATCCTTAATACGTTTATTATTATTATCTCACATATGTGGCAGGACCAGTACATTTAATTTAAAAATAATTTTAAAAATATGTTTTAATCAAATGAAAAACATTCAAGTAAAATTATTTAAAGAAAATTAAAAATTACGAATATTTTTAAGTTATTATTATTTTTTAATTAGCGAAAGTATAAATAAAAAATGGTATTTTTAAAAACAAAAATTGTTTAAAACATATTTAAAATGCGAAATAATTTTAAAAAAATTCCATATTAATTCTTTCGCTTTTCAAAAACTCACTATATGTGGTGAAGAAAAAAAAAAAAAAAAAAAAAAAAAAAAAACTTTTAATTTCTTAATAATGTATTTAGATAACTTGAAAAACTTGTCCGTAAGAAGTATGTTATTTCAAAAAAAATTTCTATTGATGGCAGCAGCAAACAAATAAACAACAACAACAACAAAAAAGTTTAGAAAACTTCAATATTTATGGCTTTGTATAACATTAATTATTAAAACATGATGAATATGTTAAAATTAAATATGGATTTGATTTTATCATCTGACATGTTAAGCATTATTTGTTACTAAATGTGATGTATATTATCTTTTAAATGTAATTAGATAACTCTCTGGATTTTTTAAAATTGAAATTTCCGATTTTTACTGTCTGAAAAGAAGATTTTTAAAAATTACCGCTGCGCAAAAATAATAATAATAATAAACAAACCTTTAAAAATAACAAAAGAAAGGGGAATTTTCTTTTAATTTAATCCATCTAAAAGTGAAATGTAACAATAAAAATCAAAATTTTGAATTTCTGCTTATGAGATTCCTACCCACAATCTACTGCGCGTAGGAGAAATTTAGTTTACCTCGGCGTCATTGGTACATGGCGATTGTTCGAAAAAGAAGGAATTCACTAAATTGCAGTAATATAAAGGTTTTTCAAATTTTAATGATTTTGGGGGAACAAAGGGTATTCAGCCCTATGGAAAAAAAATTAAAATAGAAATAAGTCTGCAACTTAAATAATTTTTGAGTAGGAGCCTTTGACGGACAGACAGAGAAGCGAGACTTTAAAGGTTTCGTGAGATGAACGATATTAATAGTATTTTAAATAATATTTTTACACTCGGCTAGAAAGCCGCGATTGTTTCTATATATTCCACTGTATATAGTGAAGTATGTAATTATAAAAATGAACAGTCAAAATTAAATATTCTTTAATTTCTATTATTCTTCTTCAATATTCCTGAAGTACTATCTCCGTACTTCACATAAATGTAAAACAATGATTTTACATATATATATTTATATATAAAGACAATCGAGTTTAATCTACATATCGAGCATAAATGATATAATTATTCTTATCGCAAGATTGGAAATTAATGCTTTTAAAGATAGTTGATGAAAATTTCCGTCAAGTCTTATTTCCTGCAGTTATGAAGCAAGACGCGCTGATGTTAACGAGAAAAACTTTTTGTCTTTATTTTTTGTTTTTTGTTTTTTAACCACCTTGATCTTACGGACTTGCCTAATTGCGCAGCTTTATGCAACTGGGCGTGTTTTCCATCATCCATCACGGAAAAACACTCAGATATCTGCCGACCTCTGTTTATCTCTTTCACATCTTCTTGCGGGTCTTTGTGTGTCTTTCTCTCAAGCTCTCTTCATCAGTATGCACGAAGCCCGCAAGTTATTAGGAGTGCCTGCCCCCCAACCACCATTTGCGGCTCGTTGTTTTTTGGTTTTCCGCGACGCCGCCGTCAGAGAGAGAAAAGAGGCTTCTTTTTAATCAAGGGGGTGCCGCGGGTCATCGGCATCGTAACGGAACGTGCGTTGCTATCATGAATTCAGTCCTTGCGTTAAAGAAAAAGCAGAAAGTTACAACGAGGTTGTAAAAATCGGAGATTCTGAAATGAGTTTTGCAAGGCTTTCATGAGCGAGATAAACTATAACTGGGGGAGGGGTGTAAAAAAAAAAGAATGGTTAGTCACTGATCAAGAAAAAGACGTACGTTGATTAATCTTATCCATAGCAAGGGCGGATCCAGCCCAACCTCCAGGGGGGGGTCACAACTTTTGACAGATGATTTAATGAAGCAATTTTAAAATACATTAAATCTTGTGAAAACGGAATTACGATAAAAAATAGTAAATTTCGCCGATCGGGCATGAAAAAATCGCGAATTTTGTCGATTATGCACGGAAAAATCACGAATTTCGTCGATCGGACGCGAAAAATCTCAGATTTCGTTTATCGGGCAAGGAAAAAAAGTCTAAATTTTTTTATAATACTTGAAAAAATTGCAAATTTTGTTCATAGGTTGCAGAAAAGTCGCCTGTTTTGTCTGTTTACCGCGCGAAAAAAACGCGAATTTCGTTGACCGAGCGCGAAAAAATCGAATATCGTCAACTGTACATTGGAAAATCGCGAGTTTTGTCTATCGGTCTTCGAAAAATCTCGAATTTTGTCTGTATGTCTCAGAAAAATCGCGAATTTTGTCGATCTGGAACGAAAAAATGGCAAATTTCTTTAATAAGGCACGAAAAAATCCCAATTTTGTCGATCGGCTTCGTAAAAAGCGCGAAATTATTCGATCGGGAACGGATAAATCGCAAATTTTGTTGATTGGGAATAAAAAAATCGCGAATTTCGAGTTGATATGGAACGCAAAAGTTACCGATTTCGTGAATCGGGAAAGAAATTATCGCGAATGTAGTCGATTGTTTTCGTAAAAAAAGCGATACGGGCGATTGGGTATGAAAAACTCGCGAATTTTGTCGAATCGGTACAAAAAAATCGCTAATTTCGTTGATAGGGCAAGGAAAAATCGAAGATTTTGTCGATGATGCGCGGAAAAATCGAAATTTTTTTTGAGCGGCAGCAGAACAATAGGGAGTTTTATCAGTTTATCAGTAAAATTACAGATTTCATCAATTTACGGCGGGGAAAAAATGCAGATTTCATCAGTCAGTTAAGAATCGCGAATTTTATTGTTCGGTGCGGTATTTCAGGGACCAAGAACGGATAAAGGCGCGAATCTCGTCGATTGGGCACGGAAAAATCCCGAATATGGTCGATGGCTTTCGTAAAAAGCCCGAATTTATTCGATCAGGAACAACAAAATCGCTTTTGGTAGGGCACGGAAAAATTGCGAATTTTGTCGATCGGGAACGAAAAAGCCACAAATATGGTCGATCAGTTTCGTAAAAAGTGCAAATAGAGTCGATCGGGAATGAAAAAAATCGAGAATTACATTGATATGGCGAACAAAAATTGACAATTCCATCGATCGGGAAAGAAATTATCGCGAATATGGTCGATCGGCTTCGTAAAAAGCACGTATTCGGACGATCGAGTACAAAAAACTCGCGAACTTTGTCGATTCGGGACGAAAAAATCGCTGATTTTGTCGATGATTCGCGGAAAAATTAAAAAAATCTTTGAGCGGTTGAAGAAATTTCATCGAACAAGAACGGAAAAATATGCTAGTTTCGTGGATTGGGCACGGAAAAATCGTGGATTTTGTCAATCAAGTGAAGAAAAATCGGATATTTCACAGACCATTCGTGGAAAATTTCCAAATTTCGTCGATCACACCCAAAAAATCATGAATTTCGTCGATTAGGCATGGAAAAATTGTGAATTTCGTGGATCGGCTTCTCAAAAATCGCGAATTTCACCGATCGAGTGCGAAAAAATCGTGAATTTTGCTAATCAAGTGAAGAAAAATCGCAAATTTCGCAGACCATTCGTGGAAAATTTTCAAATTTTGCCGATCGCACCCAAAAAATTTTGCGTTCCTGTTTTAGCACTTTTTACTTACACTGTACATTCCTCTTTGAAGAGCTCGGGGGGATCTCAAGGGGGGGGTCATGACCCCCATGACCCCCCCCTTGGATCCGCCACTGATCCATAGAATACAACCTTTGCATATTACAGTGAAGCATAAATAACACAAAATGTTGTGGATCTTGGGACTTTTAGTCAGATACTTATGGGGGAGCAGAGTACCTCATACCTCTTAATTATTTTAATTATTGGCTAGATATACTAGTGGAGGTACACGGTACACTGATATTTCGTAGGTAATCCAAACATGGGTTTCAATTCCATATTTATTGTATTTTGATTGTTGGAATAATTAAGCATATGAGTACAATACTTCTCTTTACCCCTACCCAATAAAGTGATCTGATTATTGTTTTAAAAATTGTAAGGCTTTGCTACGAATTGCAGAAACTTTTCATACTCAATCAAAACATTTAATGAAAAGTAATAGGATAATTTGTTTGTTACTGTAACTATGCTATATAATTCCTCGAATACTGATTTATTAAATTTAGATTTTTGACATTTTTATATGCATTATAAAAACAGATATCATTACTTATTTAAAAAATATATATTTAGTTTATGATATATTAGTTTTACAGTGTCTTTTTTTTTTCAATTGTGTAAATGTACAAATTCGGCATTCAATTATACTGTTAAATAATGTCACATAGCAGAAAAATGTTATTGCTAATGAAATTTGTCGCAGAAAGTTTTTAAAATTCCTGCCACTGGGCTGTAAACTACATTGTAAAAAGAAAAATCTGTAGAGTTACTAAAATTGTCCTAGTAAACTTGTATTTCAAGAACTTTTCATAAAACGATAACAGCAAAATTTCATGTAGCCTGTTTTTATTTTTATTTATTTATTTTTTTTTATCAGCGTGGAGTGTCAATCAGAGTGTCATTATATAAAAGAGAATTAGTACGTGCACAAGGTTCAAGGTAGGTTCAAATTACAATTTTTTGAATAAACAAATTACAGCTTCTTGGACCAGACAAGCCTGGCACTATCCTCAAGCTGAAGTTTATTTACAAGTCTGTCTGATTTAAGTGGACTCCTCGACGTAAATAGGGCCTTTTATAAAGGCAACTCTAGAGTCTATATTAGAGATGGGCATTATTTAACATAACAGGATAAATATTCGTAATATTAAACAAAAACTTATTATTCAATAACAGATTACAAAAAAGTCCCTGTTAATTTTGGAACGCCTCGTATGATAAGCATTTTAAAAAGAAGAAACAAGTAGTAAGGCTGAAAATCATTTTAGGAATACATATTTATAAATTAATAAAAGTTTAGTTACATAAAAAAAAAAAATTTCAACTTATAAATCTATTGGAATTCTGAGGCAAAGAATTTCTATTACTGCAGAAAACAAAAATCCCCAACTGCATTAAAACGCTTTTGAGAGAGAGAGAGAGAGAGAGAGAGAGAGAGAAAACCTATGAAACTTTCTTTTTGGCGCGTCACTGTCGATCTACGATTCCAAGACATTAAAAATCTTTTTGGTCTAATCAAGAAAGCCAATCATAGGAAACCTTGTCCTTTTGCTATCTCAAAAGTTCACGTGATAAAATCTCTCAAAAGCTGTTCGTTGTTGATTATTCTATGAATATTTAAAAACATCTGGCTTCGATTCTTCACAGAATATATTTTATCGTTTGACTTTTTATAACGCTCACAATTACAAAGATTAAAGCAATAGAATCAGTTTTTAGAATAACGAAAACAACATTTATTGAAAAAAAAAAAAAAAAAAAAACAGCTGGAATAATGAAAACTGGTTAGAATACTGAAAATGAAATGGGGGGGGGGTTATTCTAGAATACGTGAAGTTAGTTAGTGACGCTTGCAGATTATTAAAAAGCAAGGAGGTAATGTCGGTCATCTTTGGTCATATTTTTAATGGGAAGGAATCTCTGTTTGAAAAATGGAATTAAAGAGATTTACGGATTTAATTGTTGATAGAAAGCTGTTTTATCGCTCGGACACGGGACATAATCTTTCGTTGATGTAGTTAGATGGGTAAAACGGTGGCAATCTTTGAGTTTGAATATTTAAAAGGGATATTACTATGTATTCATGGTATTTGGGGAAGGGGGGTATTCTGGCGCTATGATTTTTATTTAATAAAATGTTTATTACTGTTTTTTTATCATTATTATTTTGTTAATATTGCGTCGTTAGAAAATACGAACTGGAAAACATTACTTTTGTAATTGTATTTTCCTGAAAAAAAAGAAGAAAAATAGCCTGGCGAGGATACAGCCATTCAAAAAGGGATGGGAGGGGGGGGGGGGCGGTCCCGACGGACGCGGAAATTTATAGGGCACCAATTTTATACTATCAACGTCATTTTTTGGCCTGTCACAAGTTTTGGGGAGGGGATTTTAAATGCGTACTTGCACATACGAAATTTGTGGGTTGAATGACATTTGATTAAAAATATATAAGTAATGTTTCGTGCTCTTGTGGGATAAGCTTTGAATATGGATTGACAGATATTGATTCGGGGATGTCAAAATTCGAACTTCAAATCAGAGTGCTAACAAATAAAAATTATTATTATTATTTTTTTTTTTTTTTTTGAACAAATCGCATTGTTAAAACGGTGTTGTTTTTATGGAGGATATTTCTGATCGTTTAGAAAAAAATAATTTCTAAACCGTCAGTTTTGGAGTCATTGTAACAATTGCAAAAATGCTTTAAACTTTCTTCTGCATCATATAAATATTAATTTACATTAAAATAATTATTTTTTAAATTGTTAAGAAACTACATATTTTATACAGTATTCAGTAAGTTTCTAATAACTTTTATTTAGAAAAAGTTTTTATGTGTTTTAACAAGTAAATAAGCAAAAAAAAAAAAAAAAAAAAAAAAAAAAAAAAAAAAATGTTCTACGGGCAAAATTTATTGAGTTATGATACGTATAAATTTTCAACGAGAAAAAATGCATTTTTAGTCCAAGAAAACGATAATAATACGTGAAATGTAAAGTATCACAATTAACTAAGTTTTTGTCGTGCAAAAATTAAAATTTTAACTCTATGTTGATTTTAAAGGCGCAGGTTTATCTGAACTAAAACAGCATCTATAATTATGTATCAAAATTATTCAAGATACCTTAATTAACGGCCCTCTAATTAAAATGTCTGTTGACAGCATAGTCTCATCGATTAGTTATACGTTACAAAAATAACAGGTTGTTGAAACCTGTTACCTGTGAATGTGTGGAATGATGTAACCTGTTAACCAAAAATAACTATATTTCCCATCTCTAGTCTATATTAAACATCTAAAATCTATACATATGCAAGCACATATTACAAAATTTCAAATTTTTGAGGAGAATTAACAAACACTGGTGTGAATTTTCGAATTAGAAATTGCTGATTGGTATTTGATTAAAATAAAGCAATTATTTCTCGAAAGTTGAAAAAGCAACTTGTAACATGTTACTTAAAAATCGCTTTTTAACGCTAGTTCTTAGGCCAACCAACTAATAACATCATTAAAATTCGCGTCTGAATTTTTTGAGGGTGAATTTGAGGGTGTACTAATCTAAATTGCTAATGTTTTTATTCATTTATTCCCGAAACGCATCAGATTGGCAGATTATCTTATTCAGAAACTATTTAAGGGTGTATTTCGATTCAAACTGCTTATTTTCCGATTTATTTTTGAATTCATTTTTGCTCTCAAATACACCAAACTTTCAAAATCTCTTATTTGGAAAGTACACAAGGTGCCGTGATGGTCGATTCTTTGATAAATGCAGAAAATATTGAAAAAAAAGAAATCAAAAAACGGCATTTCGAACCACTTTTTCCCAAGCGGGAGATTTGGGAACGAAAAGAAGGGTCATACTGATAAGGTAATTGTTTATAACTCAAATTCTGATGAATTGAGCGTAAAAAGACATCACACGGCACCTCATATTACGTCCCTTCAAGAATCCCCTCAGCAAGTTTCATGTTTCTACTTTTAAAAATGTGTCTGAAATTGTATCGGAAAATTTCGAGCTGTTGAAGGTGGATAAGCGTTTTTTCGAATACACCCTTAATGTCTTGTGCTTGTCTATTTTTTGATAAAGGCAGAATATACAGCAAAACAAAGCTGCCAGAATGGCGTCTTGAACCGAATTTTCCGAAGTGAGAAAGCTGAGAATAAATGTAGAAAACATTGCAAAAGATGCTATCAAATTTGGTGTTTTGAATCGAATTTTCCAATGTGAGAGATCTGGGAACGAAAAAAACAAAATGGTCATACTGAGAAAATAATTGTTTATAAATCAAATTCCATTAAAATGAGGAAAAAAATTCACTCATCCTGCTATGCATCTTTTCAAAAATCTCGTCAGCAATTTTTAAGTTTTACTTTTAAAAATTAGTCGGAAAATGTGTCGGGAAATGTGCCAGACAATTATTATTTGTTCCTTTCTTATATTTTTTGGAATTTCTAAGCTACTTACTGTAAGTGAATCATACCTGACCGGTATTTTTGCACCATAAGGGTGTATTTCGATCCAAACTGCTTATTTTCCGATTTATTTTTGAATTCATTTTTGCTCTCAAACACACCAAACTTTCAAAATCTCTTATTTGGAAAGTACACAAGGTGCTGTGATTGTCGATTCTTTGATAAATGCAAAAAATATAGCAAAAAAAGCAATCAAAAACAGCATTTCGAACCGATTTTTCCCAAGCGGGAGGTCTGAGAACGAAAAAAAGGTCATACTGATAAGGTATTTGTTTATAACTCAAATTCTAATGAATTGAGCGTAAAAAGACATCACACGGCACCTCATACGTCCCTTCAAGAATCCACTCAGCAAGTTTCATGTTTGCACTTTTAAAAATGTGTCAGAAATTGTATCTGAAAATTTCGAGCTGTTGAAGGTGGAAAAGCGTTTTTTCGAATACACCCATAACTGACTCAGCAGTTGTCTCCATTTGCAGTAGTTGGAATCCTCAGGCCAAATAGCACCACGCCTCCCGCTAATTAACGTGTTTGATGCTTTCCGATTATCATATCACTATTTCCAAGCCACGTATTCACTCAGACTAATAATAATAAAAAAAAAAGTCTTAAATATGTTGCAATGGATAGGCCCGCATCCAGAATTTTTCGCTCTTCTCTTTTACGTTACAAACCGGAATGAATTTCTTCTGCCAAGTGATTTTTTTTTCTTTATTTTTTTTCCATTTCTTCATCGATTGGAATGATTCCCATGTTGTTAACGGTCTCACTGTCAGATATTTTATCTGGGATTAACTGTAAAAAAAGAATGTTTCAGTAAGATATATTGTATTTTTTTAAGAATATTATGTATGCAATATAATATTTTGTATGTTAGTGAATCTATTCAAAATAAGTGCACAGTAAAAATATGTCATGAAATTTACAGGTGTTGTTCTGTGAATTTTTCTTCATTTTCTTGAAATATTCCGTTTTGGGTAAAACTGCATCTTTTCCTAAAATTACCCGGATTTTTTTTTATTCAAGGGCAGTCGACTAATTGAAAGTTTCCGTACACAGCAAAAAAGAAGTTAAAAATATTAGCTTGCTATTTTGAAAAATATGTAGACATTAGCCCTCCCTTCTCGTCATACATGAAACACTGGAATTTGAGATCTCACTTTCTCAGTGGGAAAAAAATATTGAACGGAATGAATAAGACTGAAAATTACCGGGCATAAAACTGAAGATATCGGTTCTCAAAACGGAAAAAAACCGCACTTAAAACTGAAACCAATACTTTCTAAAATGGAACATTTTATTTTCTAAGGCGGAACATTTCAGTTTCTAAGACGGAACATATCAATTTTCAAAACAGAACATTTTAGTTATCAAAACAAGATATATATCTGTTTCTAAAACGGAACATTTCAGTTTCCAAAACGGACCATTTTAATTTTCAAAACGGAGCATATCAGTTTTCAAAACGGATCATTTTAATTAACAAAACAGAACATTTCAGTTTCTAAAACGGAAAAATCATAATAATAAATTTTGCGTGAAAAAACAGAACAGATACGGAAACTTTGCTGCCAGTACGTTTTCCGTTTTTTCAAGGATTTTTTTTTTTTTTTTTTTTTTTTTTTTTTTTTTACAGTGTGTAAATGTATCAAAATGTGTCAAAATATTTGTAAAAAAAGCAAGTATGTGAGAAAAAGAATAACTTCTCTCAAACATCGAGCTACTGTATCATGATTTTAAAAAATGCTCCAATTTTGATTAATTCCTTTACGATGTGTAAGAGTTTTTTCAGAAGATACCGGGTGTCTACTCTCAACATGGCCAATAGCTATTTCTTGAAACGTTAATCATACACATACAATTACAAAAATGAGGTAAAGAAATGTTTTAAAAGTGATTTGGTTCAAAAACAATCTCTTAAAAACTTACGAACTTTAAAATTTTATAAGGCTGTTTCTCAACTGCTATGCTCAACAACCGCAAAACGTTTTGACACACTTTCAAATTCATTTTCCAGCGAAAAGATATAAAATTGGAAGAGTTGATTATAGATGCGACTTGGAATATAATTCTACATTTTATTTTGTGACCAATAAATTGCCTACTGAATTACAGGCGAAATTGATCACGTGACGATCATGTTTTCAACCCCAGACAATATTTCCTGAAATATACAGTCGAACCTCGATTTAACGAATTGATTGGGACCCACAAATCCTTTCGTTAAATCAAAGCGATTCGTTAAATCGAATATCAATTTTTGTAAAGAGTATGTATAAAAATATCAATACAAAATACCCTTAGATCTACTGATTAAAAAAAAAATGATTGTTGTTTACTAAGAACTTAAAAATTATAAGTTAGGAGATAAACTTTTAAATTATCAAAATTCTTTAATATTATTTGCTTTTGAAACTTAATACATATATAGTTATTGGAACTTTGGAAAGAAATCCTTCATATAATGCTTTGCTTTGACTTTCCAAAGTTCTTTGTCGATATATTCTAACACTGTAAGAACAACACCATTAACCTCGTTAGACAAAAAAAAAAAAAAAAGTAAATAAATAAATAAATAAATAAATAAATAAAAGTAAAAATAAAAAATAAAGTGTTTAAGCTGCAAATTGATTCGTGGAAAGTCACCTTTTTAACTGAAATTCCGTTTCTTCATCGTCTTGACTACTTTTGGAATTTTCATTCTCTTTCTGTTCAATATCGCAGGCACTTAGCTCTACATATTTGTCTATATCTTTGTCATGTTTCTAGTTGAAAAAGCGAAAAGACTGTCTTTTGAATCCACAAGAAATGAGAAAAAATATGTAACACTTGGATTAAGATGTCAAAGATTTAAAGTTTTATGTCAAAAAATTCAAAGTTTTCATTGTATCTGCGAATGCAATTTTTTTTTTTCTCGGTGATTGTTGTTCGTTAAATCAGAGCATTTTAGCATCCTTTTTGTTGGGACAGAAAAAAGAATCGTTAAATCGGAGAATTCGTTAAATCAAAGTACGTTAAATTGAGGTTCGACTGTATATTGCTTTTGCAAAAAAAAAAAAAAGAACGGGAAACTGATTGCGAAACTGAATACCAACGCTTGCTAATTTCATGCATTTCCGAACAAAACTAAATTAAAACTTATGTCATACAGTTGTCCTTTTTGATTTAAAAACAGTCTTCAGGGTGTATTCGAAAAAACGCTTTTCCACCTTTAACTGCTCGTAATTTTCCGATGCAATTTCAGACACAATTTTAAAAGTAGAAACACGAAACTTGCTGAGGGGATTTTTGAAGAGACGTATAAGGTGCCGTGTGATGTCTTTTTAAGCTTAATTCATTATAATTTGATTTATAAACAATTACCTTCTCAGTATGACCCTTTTTTTCGTTCACAAATCTCCCACTTCTGAAAAATCGGTTCAAAATGCCGTTTTTGATTGCTTTTTTTTTTTCAATATTTTCTACATTTATTAAGAATCGGCAATCACGGCACCTTGTGTACTTTCTAAGTAAGGCAATTTGCCAGTTTGATGCATATGAGAGCAAAAATGAATTTAAAAATAAATGGGAAAATAAGCAGTTTAAATCGAAATACCTCCTTAACAAATAAGAATACTGAAACCATGGCATGAAATGCAAATTTTATTGATTTTAAATCTAAAATCAAGAATATTTTTAAACTTCCCTGAACAACAGTTTTCCCACCGGATAAGTAATTCTGGGAAAATCTCACGGTATTTCAAAAACTAAAACTTGCTAAGATACAACAACTAAACGAAGAAACTGTTATTTTGATATTAATATTAATGTGTTAGGATTTTCAGATTACAAAGTTATTCAAAACAACCACGCATGAAGTAACCTGATAAAGCACGATTCAAACTATTGAAACTTTACACCCGTAAAATATTATTTGTACGCTTGAATAAACGAAACCGTACACCGGAGCCTGGATCTCCACACGCAGTAAAATTATTTTTCGGGACATTGCAGCTACCGCAGAGAATCTAACCGACGGGAAATCGGGAATCATGTTCCGAAGAAATTTGTTCTGATCTTCTTCGAAGAGAAAAGAATGGAAATCTGTTTCAGGGATTAACGATCCGGGAGTTTCCGGGATCGTATTTTTTTTTTCTTTCAGGAGATCCGAGAATCCTTTTATCCGGCACTGCATTCGACCTTTTCCTTTTCTATCGATTGTGACAGTCATTCATAAGCAAAGAAGGATTAAATGTCTCTCGGTGACAGCTTCAGAAAGTTGGAGACGTAGCAAAAGGCATAGTGTGAAGAGAGGCGATTTAAATCCAAAAAATTTTTCCTATTGTGTTAAAGTTTATTTTTTCCCCTAATGAAACATTGATTTTTTTATCTTTTAATGACGCCAAGTTATAAATATAACCAAAATAAGCAGTTTGAATCGAAATACACCCTTAAGCGTGTATTTCGATTCAAACTGCTTATATTCCGATTTATTTTTAAATTCATTTTTGCTCTCATATGTATCCAACTGGCAAATTGTCTTGTTTAGAAAGTATGCAAGGTGCCGTGGTTGACAATTCTTTGATAAATGCAGAAAATATTGCAAAAAATACACCCTTGAAATACACCCTTAAGGGTGTATTTCGATTCAAACTGCTTATTTTTCGATTTATTTTTGAATTCATTATTGCTCTCAAAGACACCAAACATTCAAAATCTCTTATTTGGAAAGTATACAAGGTGCCGTGATTGTCGATTCTTTGATAAATGCAGAAAATATTGCAAAAAAAGCAATCAAAAACGGCATTTCGAACCGATTTTTCCCAAGCGGGAGATTAGGGAACGAAAAAAAGGGTCATACTGATAAGATAAACGAAAAAAAGGGTCTTCCAGAGAAGTTAATTGCTTATAAATCAAATTCTAATGAATTGAGCGTAAAAAGACTTTACTCGGCACCTCGTACGTCCCTTGAAGAATCCCCTCAGCAAGTTTCATGTTTCTACCTTTAAAAATGTGTCTGAAATTGTATCGGAAAATTTCGAGCTGCTGAAGATGGAAAAGCGTTTTTTCGAATACATCCTTAACGTGAATTACTTTTAACATGAACTGTTTTCACAGTCCCCTATAAAAGTGAATACAAAAATTTGATACTGATAACATGAATTACTGTTAACATGAAAATAATTTTTATTCCCCTTGAGGTTCATATTAACAAGGTTCGACTGTACTATTGTCAATATATGTGAAAACTAAATGATCATTCAAGGTCTTTTCCTTACTATAGCTCTTGTAAAAAAGAAAAATATCTTTCGAAGGCAAAATATAAACCATTCTGAGAAGAAAATATCAAAAATATTTTTATCTTTTAAAATATTTTTTCTGCAGTAATTAATTTAGGTTTTCAGTTAAATAAAATTGCTACTAGTTACGCAAGAATAATAAATATTCATGATCCTATTTCATAATTTTATTGCTGTTGTGAAGAATAAAATAATGCCAGTAATATTAATTACGCTATTTTAAACAATATTGTGAAGAAGGAAAAAAAAACTTTAATGGTCAAAATATCAAACTTCTGGGATTATTACATGAACCATATTTTCCACTTTTTAAAATAATGCTGATTTAAATAATAATTTAAAGAAACATTAATTGCATTTAGGTGTATTATTACCATTTGACTAAGCCAGAGAAATTATTCATAAGATTTTTTCCAGATTTATATGGGTTGTAAAGAAAACAAAACTTTCATAGTTAAGGGTGTATTCGAAGTAAGTTTTCAACCCCTGAGTTCCCTTAAGGCCCCTGTCCTCGCTCGAGGAAACGCTCACGAGCTAATGCTATTCCTATGGGGAAGCATTTTTCTAATAACTCTTTCGCATTTTGACATTTTTGAATAATTCTTTTTGCATTGGATAGCCGAGGTGCATTCCAACAGCGCACCTTTTTTGCTTTTTCGATTTTGGTTGCAGCTATTTTTTACAAAGTTAGTTTCACTTTCAAAACCGGTTTCGAAACTGAAAGTGCTTTTTAAAAAAACATCTGTAACCAAAATCGAAAAAGTAAAAAAAGTACGCTGTCGGAATGCACCTCAGCTATCCAATGCAAAAAAAAATTATTCAAAAATGTCAAAATGCGAAAGAGTTATTAGAAAATGCTTCCCCGTAGGAATAGCATTAGCTCGCGAGCGTTTCCTCGAGCGAGGACAGGGGCCTTAAGGGTGTATTCGAAAAAATGATTTTCTACCTTCAACAGCTCGAAATTTTCAGATACAATTTTGGACACATTTTTAAAAGTAGAAGCATGAAACTTGCTGAGGGGATTTTTGAAGTGACGTACAAGGTGCCGTGTGATGTCATTTTCCGCTGATTTAATTAGAATTTGATTTATAAGTAGCTATTTTCTCCTCGTGACCCTTTTTTTCGCTCGCAGATCTCCCGCTTCGGAAAATTTGGTCCAAAACGCCGTTTTTGACAGCATTTTTTGCAACATTTTCTGCATTTATCAAGGAATCGATAATCACGGCACCTTGTATAGTTTCTAAATAAGAGAATTCGTAAGTTTGGTGCATATGAAAGCAAAAATGAATCAAAAAATAAATCTGAAAAAAGGCAGTTTGGATCGGAAGACACCCTTAAATATCAAAACTAAGATAGGAAATGTTTTCATTATTATTATTACTACCATGTGTCCAGCAAATAACACCCCGATTTCAAAATTAAATTTCTCAAAAACAAAGATCAATAGAATTATGCAATAAACGGTTTGTTTATTAGGTAAGCTGTGAAAATCTTATACAAAAGTTTCGAAGGGTAAATATTTTGAAAAGGTTATGTTCTGATTGCAAAAAATGCTTTGGTTTGACATTTTTCTTGCTTTAGATTGCTGCCAGAGAATGTGTTTTTCGGCTTAAAGTGCCATATTTCATAGTTTTTTTAAATTAAATTTTTTAAATTTCGAAATTCTAAAAATTTACTTCGAAAAATCTTTAAAATATTACACTGTAAGCTGAAAAATTATTTCTCGGCAGGCAATCTAAAACAATAAAAATGTCAAATCAAAGCATTCTATGCAATCAAAACGCAATTTTTTCAAAATATTCACTGTTTGAAATTTCTGTATAAGAGTTTTACAGTTTACCTAATGAAAAAACCGTTTACCGCATATTACTATCGATCTTTGTTTTTGAGAAATTTAATTTTGAAATAAGGGTGTTATTTGCTGGAAACCCTGTATTTTTTAATGCTGTTTACTTCGTTAGTATTTTAAACAAACGTAAATAGCATTTTATTAATATTGTTACAATTTAAGCAAGTAGAACGATTTTCTTAATGCTGTTTTTCAGCATTATCTTTGTTAAAATGAGAAAAAAAAAAATACAGAAGACAACCAAATTTGAGGGATTAGTACTAGAAAAAAGATTTAATTCCTAACAAATAATATTTATTTTGCTGATAATTTAAACAAATGTTAATTGCATTTAGATAGTGTTGGTACCATTTAAACAAACCTAAATGATTATTTATAATGCCGGTCAGCTTTACCTCTGTTCTGTTTTATAGAAAAAAGAAAAGAAAAAAAAAACAGGCAAAAGATTAAAAATATGAAAAGTTTTTTAAATCTTTTTAAAAGGGTATTCATTTCGCTTATAATTTATACAAACTTAAATGACATTTAGGTTATTTTGTTTCTATTTCAACAACAATGATCGATCGTGTAATACACGTATAATAGTGTTTTTCAGTACGATCACTTTGCAAAGGAAAAACAACTTTTACAGGTAAAAGTTTCAAAACTCCGATGGCTTATCGGCAATTCGGCGTTTTAGCATAAGTTTAATCATTTAGATTTGTTTTCAACTTTTCTAAGTTTGATACTAGTGCTTACTCTTTTAACAAGTAAGATTATTGTTCAGTATTATCGTTATTGTGAACTGCATTTTTTATAGATAAGAAATTAATTTTTCTGTAATGAACTGAGAAAAATTGTTTTAGCCTTTTATGTGAAAAACGAAAATAAATGGCTCTGTAAAAAATGTTTTTCATTTACTTGGATTGGATTTTATTTTTTAATCTAATAAATGATTAAACATCTGCAAAATTATGGCCATTTGTGAAACTTTCTTACTCCATGGGAAATAGTTCATAACTTATTGATGGCAATTCAAAATTCATTGGTAAAGTATAAAAGCATAAAATATCTTATAAATGCAGTTACTTGTAAATTTGAGAAGTATGATATCATACATGAATATGTAATATCAAACAAAAAAGGAAATCTTTTTATCCGAATTCTACACCTATAAAACTTTATCGTAAGTTTTTAAAATACTATCATAATTATCGAGAAACTTCCAAAGGTCTTAGGCGCACTAACAATACATATTAAAACTATCAATTATAATTAATCTGGCTTTTAACGCATCACCCTAATTACTTTATTATATTTATTTTTCAGGTGGCGCAAGTTTAGCTTTACAAATCAAATGAAATACCACATTAATCAAGAAATGAGAAACAAAACTGATATAATTTGAACTTTATCCATTTCACACGATATCATACATGTATGCTGCTTAA
The DNA here is from genome assembly GCA_964019185.1 of Maratus speculifer. NCBI lineage: Eukaryota > Metazoa > Arthropoda > Arachnida > Araneae > Salticidae > Maratus > Maratus speculifer. The sequence goes on along the minus strand of OZ025291.1, from coordinate 315,156,863 downwards.
ACATGTTGTATAAAGCACAAGTTGCAGCAAAAGCATTGTTATCTAATTGCTTACAAATTACTTCAAATTTCGAAAAAAGTATACTCTCTCTACGATATCTGAACTAATTTACAAAGGAAATAAATAAATGCTTGAGTCAGTTTCATGAAAAATGGCCATTTCTCCAAGTTATAACACATTTTGTTTCTGCTGTGTTATTGTACGATATCGAGGGGACGTGCTTAAGATAGAATTTTCAAGGTTTTTCTTCTACTTTTTTTTTTTTTTTTAATATAATTGTGGCAAAAATGCTGCATTATCTAAATTTGAAACAAAATAATACTACTTACGGAAAATAGGTAAATTTCGTTACATATGTATAAGCAATACAGTTTAGAAAGGGAGGAGACGGCTAGAAATTTAATTGATTGTAACTATTACTTACCCATCATACGTAGTATAGGGTAAATCTTGCAATCGTTTTGAAAATCGAAAAAAAAAATTTGACGGATTTACACGTTTTAGACACTGGAGATTTCGAAAAACATATTTTTAGAAAAAAAAAAAATTGCCGTCCGTCTATCTGTCTGTAAACGCTCTATCTCACGAACAAATTGAGATAGAGACTTGAAATTTTGTATGTACTTAGTATGTAAGAATGGGACGAAGCCTATTGAATATCAGCAACCTCGATTATCCGGAACTATTTTTTCCGGATTCTCGAAAAATTCGTTCTGATGAAAGGTATTTAAAAATTTTCGAATTTTTTTATTTTAAGGAATGCATGTAAAAGCCAATAAAAAAACACAAATTTTGCATAAAGAACGAAGTCGATCGGATTATTAGTTGTCGAGATATTTGTAATCCTGTTTTCCACATTCTTCGATTTTTCATGATCCTGTATTTCATTCAAATTTCAATTCAGAGGTATATTATAATCGAAAATGAGACGCTTAATCCGACGCACTAAACTGTTAGTTAATATGATTATTATTTTTGGAGTTATAAGGATGTTTCTTTTACGTAGTTTGGTACTTCTTGAGTAGTTTGGCGTTTTATATAATTTGTTGAAATTGGTGCATCAGCAATTCATTCATAGAGTATTACTATGTGTATTAACAACATTTAAATTTAGTTTTGGAATTGAAATACATTGTATAAATAGTTTTCACATATTTTATTTTCATATGAATATAAATGATGGGTAAGTATTAGGGTGGCCTTCAACGACTAGTTTTGTCTCATGATTTGAAGAAAAGTAATGACAGTTTCCAAATCATTTTTTCGAGTAAACTCAACGCAATACTGAAACGTTATAATTCTCACTCATTTGTTGAAAACTTACGAAAAAACACATTTTGTCATCTAAATTACATTTTCCCCAACAATAATAAAAAAAATTAAATTAAATTTATTCCCTCCGCGGTCTATCCTTTATATCTGAGCCCTCCCAAACTGTTGGTTCACTGTTTGCCCTGGTGTTATTCCAGCAACAAATCCAAGCGGGAGAGGGGAACGCTCCCCTTAGTTGTTCAAGCCCCAGTGGCGCTAAACGAATTATCTGAGAAGAGGCGTGCGTCTCTTCTCCCCTCCCGCAAACCCTGGGGTCACTCGCGGGAAAATCGGATTACGATAACCCCCGTTTCCCCGCACGCCATATTTATCGTCGTCTGGGAGAACCGCTGCTGGAAAATTAGTGGCCTGGCCAGCCCTGGTATCGATGAAAAAAAATACTTGAGGGTAGTGTTTGGATATTGCGCCCTTCGGTAAATAGTTAGACGAGATGGAAATAACGGTCTAGTGCCTTGAAGAACAGAATCTAATCAAACAAGTGAATTCTTTAAAAAGCATTGTTATGCAGAAATATGAGAAATGGTGCAGAGCTGATGTCCAAGATAAGTGATTTACTCGTCATGATTTTTTTGGTCAGTAAAGAAGAAAATCTTGTAGCAAGCACACTTGCATGAAAATGCAGAAATCAGTTAAAGCTATAAAGTCATTAGGATAATGTATATTGACGCTTCAAAAGACTGATTTTTTTTAAGGGTTCATATTACATTTATGTGACTGAAATGATACGACTATGATGCTAAATGTGGGACTTGCTGTGAAAAAATTGCAGCATAATTACTGTGAGGCAGTCTCTGTGACCGGATAATCAAAGGATGAATAAAGAGCTCACAGGATGCTGTTTTTGTACTAAAGTTTATGCACAAAACTTATAAATAAAATTTCTCTATTCAGAAATCTCTAGCGATAGTCCTAGGATTTTAAATTAAACAAAGTTTTTCGAGGTTCAGCAGTTAAATTGAAAATTACAAGTATTTTTGTTGGTTATATTTCTTTTTTATTATATGATAGTTTCAATTTCAGAATCGGTTTTAACCGGTTTAATTTTTTTAGAAGAATCTAAAACCAGTATCGAAAAAGTAAGAAAACTAGCCCAATTGTAGATAGTTGTCAGTTATCCTATTCCAAAAAAATCAGATAAAAAAAATTTAAATTTGAGAGAGATGCTTGAAAATAGCGCCCTTATGGGTGTATTCGAAAAAACGCTTTTCCACCTTCAACAGCTCGAAATTTTCCGATACAATTTCAGGCACATTTTTAAAAGTAGAAACATAAAACTTGCTGAGAGGATTCTTGAAGGGACGTATGAGGGACCGTGTGATGTCTTTTTACGCTCAATTCATTAGAATTTGAGTTATAAACAATTACCTTATCAGTATGACCCTTTTTTTTTTGGTTCCCAAATCTCCCGCTAGGGAAAAATCGGTTCGAAATGCCGTTTTTGATTGCTTTTTCTGCAATATTTTCTGCAATGATCAAAGAATCGACAATCACGGCACCTTGTGTACTTTCCAAATAAGAGATTTTGTGAGTTTGGTGTATTTGAGAGCAAAAATGAATTCAAAAATAAATCGGAAAGTAGGCAGTTTGAATCGAAATACACCCTTATAGACTTAACATTATCATCTGAGTGTTTTTGAGTGACTAGTGTGGGCTCTTGGCTGATTTCAACTGCCCTGCTAAACAAGCGAGAAACGTTTTGATTCATTTGCAACTTCAGTGGCGCCAACTTTTGAAAAATATTGGGTTGGCTCAAAAATATTTTTGTAAAATGGTGTAACCCGTTTGTTTTTCCGATGAAGGGTTGACAGACAGTGATAGATGAGAATATGAAATCCAAAGTATCATGTTTTAATAAAGTTGCAATTTTATTAAATTATATTCTCATGCCTTTTTCATTATAAAGACATACTTATATTTATTGTAATGTCATGATATCATGAGCATGACTACAAATTTAATTAGAAGAAAGTTAAACACACAACCAAAACACTTTTAGTCCGAGTGCTACGCGACAAAAATAAGGTGAAAACTGCAAATCGTGATAAGAATATACCGCTTGGTGAGTATGTACTTCATGATAATACAATGGATATTAGAGGGGGAGGCATCTCGTAAAGTCGTCGGAATTCAAGATGGCGGCTGTTATTCAAAATGGCGTCATTTACTGAATTTTCTTAATATGCGTAATAAAAATGTGTATCTTATGTCGATTTTGATGTTTTCAAAGTTAAATTTTCGTTTTTAACACTTTCCAACATTATTTAATAGAGTGTATGAATTCGGTTTATCTGTCTCTTTGTCTGTCTGTCCGCCTGTCCTTCCATGCTCTAGCTCGCTTAAATTTACTCAGATTGCCACATAAATTATATATGTTTTATGAATTTTATAATAAAATGTTCGAAGTAAAAAATAAAGTATATATAGCTTTTATAGTGCACTTTCAGGGTGCAAAAAAATGGCATTATAATATTGTGCATTCGGCGAAATCGTTTGCAATTTGTTTTAATGACGTTATACTATTTAAAACACATTCAAATTGATATACATCAATGTTAATACAATGGATATTAGAGGTGTAGGCTTCTCGTAAAGCCGTTGGAATTCAAGATGGTCGATGTTATTCAAAATGGCGTCATTTTCTGAATTTTCTTAATATGCGTATCATAAATGTGCATTTCATGTCGATTTCGATGGTTTTAAAGTCACATTTTTGTTTTAAACACTTTTCAATATTATTTAAAAGAGTGTATGATTTCGGTTTATCTGTCTCTTTGTCTATCTGTCTGTCCGCCTGTCTGTCCATGCTCTAACTCGCTTAAATTTACTCAGATTGCCATGTAAATTTTATATGTTTTAAGAAGTTTATAATAACACGTTAGGAGTAAAAAGTAAAGTGTATAGCTTTTATAATCCATTTACAGGGCGCTAAAAAAAGACATTACAATATTATGTATGCGGCGAAATTGTTTGCAATGTGTTTTAATGATGGTATACTCTTTAAAACACATTCAAATTGATATATATCAATGTTAATACTGCAAAGAACTGCCAAATACTTACTAGATAATAAGGTGTGCATAGTATTTGTCGCTTATCTACACCAAACGCACACCAAAACAAGAAAATAAGTGTTTGTAATTTGTTTATAAATTTTATAAAGATCCCGATTTAATTCAAGTAATATTAGTGGAGGTGCTAGGAAGGATGAAACTTCAATTTGTGATAAGGATATTCCGAATAGTCATTATCTATCTTATATTAATAAACTGCATATAAGAAAGTGAGGTATTGTATAAATTTATAGGAATTCAAAATGGCGACCATCATTTAAATTTTTTTGCAGTTTTATTACTCTGCATCTTACAAAAGTATTTCTGATGTTAATTTCCACGTTTTATAACTCAAAAATTCTCTTTTTAATACTAGAAATATACCTAAAATGAAAATAGGACAATTATTAAAATATTATTTTTCATTTACAGTAGAAAATTTAAAGGAATCTGCTTGTCTTCATATGTGTCCATCTTGTAAAGCACTGCGTAAAATATGCTGTTGAAATGCACCCTTGGTTAGTAGAAGATGTTCAAAAGAACGATTTTTTGTCATAAACAATTCTTGTCTTGCATTATTGACACTTAATCCACTGCTTGTTGAACAGTACAACAATACTACGAACTTTTCTAAAATATTTAAAATACTTTCAGGAATGGACGTTTGTGGTTTTCAAACGTTTGGATGTTTGTGGTTTTTGTGGAAATGGACGTTTGTGGTTTTTGTGTGGGTATGAAAATGCAGCAGTAGCTTCATTAAGGGTGTATTCGAAAAAATGATTTTCCACCTTCAACAGCTCGAAATTTTCAGATACAATTTCGGACACATTTTTAAAAGTAGAAGCATGAAACTTGCTGAGGGAATTTTTGAAGGGACGTATAAGGTGCCGTGTGATGTAATTTTTCGTGGATTTAATTAGAATTTGATTTATAAGCTATTATTTTCTCAGCGTGACCCTTTTTTTCGTTCGCAGACCTCCCGCTTCGGGAAATTTGGTCCAAAACGCCGATTTTGACAGCATTTTTTGCAACATTTTCTGCATTTATCAAGGAATTGACAATCACGGCACCTTGTATAGTTTCTAAAAAAGAGAATTCGAAAGTTTGGTGCATTTGAGAGCAAAAATGAATCTAAAAATAAATCTGAAAAAAGGCAGTTTGGATCGGAATACACCCTTAAATAGAATCCATGTTTTCGAATTCGGCTTTTTCGTCTTTCCTGTGAAAACCGGATTGCTGTCGCATCCCGTGAAAGTATGAAATTCTAGTAAAGCCATTGCCTTTTATCTTACAATTGCTGCAGTTATGGTATGAAAATGAATAAATCTGTATTTTTTCCCTTTTCCAAATGCAACCCAAATAGTTTCTAGGCATTTATATGAAAGGATAAAGAAATATGCAATCACTAAAACTAATACACCAGCGTCCACATACCCTATAACAATATTTTTCAGTCCTTTTTCAACTATGTCTTTGAGATGCAGCATTATTCTTGAATCATCTTCTTCGTGACCAGGACAAGTCATTCCAATTAATTAACCAATTAAGAAACCAATTCCAGTTAAGGAATTGTCCTATTTTCATTTTAGGTATATTTCTAGTATTAAAAAGAGAATTTTTGAGTTATAAAACGTGGAAATTGACACCAGAAATACTCTTGTAAGATGAAGAGGTATAAAACTGCAAAATATTTTAAATAATAGTCGCCATTTTGAATTCCTATAAATTTATACGATACCTCACTTTCTTATATGCACTTTATTAATATAAGATAAATACTATATATTCGGGATACCCTTATCGCAAAATGAAGTTTCATAACTCCTAGCACCTCCACTAATAACACTTGAATTAAATCGTGACCTTTATGAAATTTATATACAAATGACAAACACATATTTTCTTGTTTTGGTGTGCGTTTGGCGTAAATAAACGACAAATACTATGCACACCTTATTATCTAATAAGTATTTGGTAGTTCATTGCAGTATTAACATTGATGGATATCAATTTGAATGTGTTTTAAATAGTATAACATCATTAAAACACATTGCAAACGATTTCGCCGCATTCACAATATTGTAATGTCACTTTTTAGCGCCCTGTAAATGGACTATAAAAGCTATAAACTTTAATTTCAACTCCTAACATGTTATTATAAACTTCATAAAACATATAAAATTTACATGATAATCTGAGTAAATTTAAGCGTGTAAGAACATGGAAAGAGAGACCGACAGACAAACAAGCAGATGATCTGAATACATACACTATTTTAAATAATGTTAGAAAATGTTAAAACCGAAAATTTGACTTTAAAAAAATCGAAATCGATTTTAAATGCACATTTTTTTATGTATATTAAGAAAATTCAGAAAATGACGCCATTTTGAATAACAACCGCCATCTTGAATTCCGAAGAGTTTACGAGATAACTACTCTTCTTATATCCATTGTATTAACATTGATGTATATCAATTTGAGTGTGTTTTAAAGAGTATAACATCATTAAAACACATTGGAAAGGATTTTGCTGCATACACAATATTGTAATGTCATATTTTAGCACACTGTAAATGAACTATAAAAGCTATATACTTTATTTTTTACTGCAAACATTTTATTAAAAACTTCCTAAAACATATAAAATTTAAATGGCAATCTGACTAAATTTAAGCGCGTTAGAGCATGGAAGGATAGGCTGACAGACAGCAAAACAGACAGATAAACCGAATTCATACACTTTTTAAATAAAGTTGGAAAGTGTTAAAAACGAAAATTGGACTTTAAAAACAACGAAATCGACATGAAAAAGCACTTTTATATTACGCATATTAAGAAAATTCAGTAAATGACGCCATTTTGAATAACAGCCGCCATCTTGAATTCCGACGATTTTACGAGATGCCTCCCCCTCTAATATCCATTGTATTATCATAAAGTACATACTCACCAAGCGGTATGTTCTTATCACGATTTGCAGTTTTCTGATGTGTAGCACCCGGACTATTTAGCCATCTGGGTTTTATGGGTCAGAGAATTAAAAATCATGGTCATTTACGAAATGAATTTTATTGTAAGGAGAAAAATGTATAATAAAACATTAATGAAATAAATAACTAGAAAAAAGAAAATCGGGTTCGCCTGATTCAACATTATTGGGTGCGATCGGGCCCCACGGGCCTATACACTATATTGCCATTGATTATTGGACACTTGCCGATTTTAGACATTTTACTAAATATCTAGAAAAATACATGAGGAATCATCTCGAAACTCTTAGTGTATAAATATAATAGTATACGTCATACATCTCCGTGAAGATTTTTTACCGAAACTCCATGGGGACCGTCAACAAATTAAAAAAGAATGAATATCTTTTGAATAACCCTGTCAAAACTAATGTAGCAAAAGCGCTCAAACTCTAGATTATGATCGAATGCCTTATTTTAATACACTGTGTTCATTTTTATGCAAATAGCATGCATACTCGCAGAGTAATTAAGGTTTTTATAAAAATGGTCCCAAATTTTTCCAAGTTTTTCCCTTATAATTTTCAGAGTTCTTAATATAAAATAATATTTTTTTTTCAGAAAATATGACAAACAACATTGCACACAGTACCCTGTAATCAGAATTAAAAAATAATAAAAATTGTATGAAAAATGAGTAAGTTTACTAAATAATTTTTTACTGCGCATGCCTCAAAGATATCAAAATTTCATTTGCATATTATGTTAGCTAAATGTATAGAGCAACTTTTGTAAAAGTCTCAAAATTATAGCTTGAAAATTCTGAAAGTAATCGTCTATAGAAAAAGGACAATATCCGTTGTTTCCAAAATGAAGCAAAAAAATGAGGGATTTTATCCAAAAGTAGTCGTAACATCCCGTATTATGTATTCTATATTGACACTAATCAATGAATATATGGATACAACCCCTCTTGTTTTTGCTTCATTTTGAGAATAACGGATTTTCAACTTATTCAATTGACGATTATTTTCAGAATTTTCAAGTTATGATTTTGTGACTTTCACAAAAGTTGCTCTATACATTTAGCTAACATAATATGCAAATGAAATTTTGATATCGTTGACGCATGCGCAGTAAAAAATTATTTAGTAAACCAACTCATTTTGTAAACAATTTTCATTATTTTTTAATCATGATTACAGGGTACTGTGTGCAATGTTGTTTGTCATATTTTCTGAAAAAAACATTATTTTATATTAAGAACTCTGAAAATTATAAGGAAAAAACTTGGAAAAATTTGGGACCATTTTTATAAAAACCATATTTACTCTGCGAGTATGCATGCTATTTGCATAAAAATGAACACAGTGTATTACAGTAAGGCATTCAATCATAATCTAGAGTTTGAGAGCTTTTGATACATTAGTTTTGACAGGATTATTCAAAAGATATTCATTCTTTTTTAATTTGTCGACGGTCCCCTATGGAGTTTCGGTAAAAAATCTTCACGGAGATGTATGACGTATACTATTATATTTATACACTAAAAGTTTCGAGATGATTCCTCATGTATTTTTCTAGATATTTAGTAAAATATCTAAAATCGCAAGTGTCCAATAATCAATGGCAATATAGTGTATAAGTTGATGCCACTGTGCAACTTCATTCTTTAACGGAAAGATATAAATTTCAAAGCCTGACCATAGAAGTGATTTGGAATCAAATTCACTTATTAGTCAATAAATTACCTACTGAGTTATACGCTCTTTTGATCGCGTGACAACGTCTTTTTCACGTCAGTGTGACTAGTTTTTCTTCTCCCAGTTCAACACACCCATTTTCACAGTATTTTCTAAAAAATCTATTGTGGAAAAAAAAAAAAAAAAAAAAAAAAAAAAAAAAAAAACGGGAAAATTAATTTTGATTAGATAGTTTCTGAACAACCATCATCTGCTAGTTTCATGCATTTCCGAATAAAAATAAATTAAAACTTATGTCATAAAGTTGCCTTTTTTTATTTGGGAAAATGCAACTTTGTATTTGTTTTTAGATTAAAGACTTATGAAAAATATTATGCACAAGTTATTAAAATTTTACATGTTATGTTAAACGGTTTCAGAGTAAGAAGCGCAAATTCAGAAATCCTCTTTTTGAAGGAATATGAAAATTCTTTTAAAATTTTAAGTAGCAATGTGATTTAACTGTAGAATGTTGTTTATTCACGGCATATTATATATGTTACTGAATAAGAGAAGTTGTCGATTCGATGCGTTTCATAATAAAAATGAATTTAAAAATGTATCAGAAAATAAGTAATTTGGATTCGAATACACCCTTAAGGCTGTTCTCAATCCAATAGGGCAAATTTATGACATAAGTTTTAATTTATTTTTATTCAGAATTGCATGGGAAATTAGCAAGTATTGTTGTTAAGAAACTATATTAATCGTACTCATTTTGATTTTTTTTTTTTTTTTTTTCCAAATACAATAGATTTTTCAGAAAATAATGTCAAAGTGAACGTTTTGAACCGGTTTTCCGCGCAAGAGAAGAAAAACCAGTTAAGACAATCTCATGTGTTCAAAAAAGCTTATAACTCAGTAGGTAAATTATTGTTCACAAAATGGAACATTGAGTTAGTTTCCAAATCCCTTCCATGGTTAGGCTTTGCAGTTTTATATCTTTGCGTTAAAAAAATGAATTTGTAAATGTGTCAAAACATTTTGCACTTGGTGAATAAAGCAGTTGAGAACAGTCTTAATTGTGATACGTTTATTTAAGATTCATAGCATGAAATTTCTCAAAATCGAAAATTTTTACTTTTTAAATAAAAATAAGGTTGAACCCGCATTCTCCACATATTTTCATTCCTTCCTAATTACTTTGACTTTATTGCACTTGATTTTTCTATTACATATAAATAAAAACGCATACGGGTGGTAGTTTTAAAGAGAAAATAAAGTATCATGTATGTTTACTTTTATTTATTTCTGTCTGATTTATTTTCGTCTTCCAAAATGACCAACATTATGAAAAGCATTGAAAGAATAAATATTTGTCTGTTTGGATGAGATTGTCTATGAATTAATTAATATTTCTACTTCTACTTTCAAGTATCGGTTTTAAACAGACTTACTTTTCATTTGAATTTCTTCTTAATTATTTTCACTTTTTTTTTTCTTTTTATTTAAAATCAATAAGGGTGTTGCACTTTTTCTTAGTCCACACAACTCTGAAGAATGTACTTTTATTTCGGTACTCTGTCACCACCGATGTAACTATGTGACATCAGGTATGTTGTGAGGAGATTTATCAAAAGAAAGTTAAACTTATTCCATAAAAATTAAAGAACAATTTATTTACACATTATTTACATTATATCAAAACAATATTTGTAATTAAGAATTCGGTCCATTTATTAAAATACTCTAAATCTTTTTTACACTACGTAAGTTGAAATAGATTTATCGGAGATTACTCTTGTTCTTCCCGTTACACCACCGGCTATATCTGCCAGAACCTCACGCAATATAATGCACTCTTAAGGGTGTATTTCGATTCAAACTGCTTATTTTCCAATTTATTTTTGAATTAATTTTTGCTCTCAAATACTCCAAACTTTCAGAATCTTTTATTTGGAAAGTACACAAGGTGCCGTGATTGTCGATTCTTTGATAAATGCAGAAAATAATGCAAAAAAAGCAATCAAAAACGGCATTTCGAACCGATTTTTCCCAAGCGGGAGATACAGGAACGAAAAAAAGGGTCATACTGATAAGGTAATTGTTTATAACTCAAATTCTAATGAATTGAGCGTAAAAAGACATCACACGGCACCTCATACGTCTCTTCAAGAATCCCCTCAGCAAGTTTGATGTTTCTACTTTTAAAAATGTGTCTGAAATTGTATCGGAAAATTTCGAGCTGTTGAAGGGGGAAAAGCGTTTTTTCGAATACACCCTTAATTCGAAAACTCTACTCAGGAAAAATCGACCACGCACCTTGGAGGGGGGAGGGGGTCTGTGTCAGAACCGAACAGATGATTCCTCTCCATCACTCGTTTCTCCAAATAGCAACCTACCGAGGTTCGTTTTATCTAAAATTTTTCGCTTCCCCATAGCATTCACTATCTCCCTCTATCACTATCACTATATCCACATTCACTATATCCATTATCTGTAACTAGATAGTGAGTGAAATTGTTTTGTTTGCCTTACCTCAGATATGCATTTTGAATAAGCATGGAAACTGGAATCTATTGATACACTACAACTTTGTTCATACAATACTATCTAACTAAAAATTGCTGGGATCATTCAAGTTAATCCTAAATAGCTATCTGCCCATTAGCATCAGCAATCTGACAAAGAGAAAATCAAAAAACTTTTTTGAGAAATTACAAAATTTCTGTGCATTATATTCTGTACTGGTTTTGGTCGAAATTAAACTCTCCCACGAATTCATCTAATATTATTACAATACTAATTGTATTAAGTACTCTAAAATGTGAACAAATTACTTTTTAGTCAAAATTCTAAATCAAAATCATCACAGAAATGTATCTTTAAAATTCATCTTATCCAAGTAAACATTACACATAGTTTAGACTTGTATGGGCCATCGATCCCCGAGTTGATATCTGCTTTAATAGCTCCTTTACAAAGTTGAATATTTTATAAGTTACGATTAAATACTAATACAGTCGCTGGATTTCAAATTATTCCGTACAATCGATTGATTATATTAGCGTAATTTCTTTCGCGCAGCATAAATCTACCAATTTAAGGTTAAATTTAATATGTTTTAGACGAATTTTCTGCTATATCTGCCGCGTAAATGAAATAAAACTATACAATAGAGAAATTACATCTTCTGGTCAAATTGAGGTTAAATTATTTTCCAAAAAATTCAAATTTAAGTTATATTCTTTTATAAAAATTCGCGACAGAGAAATTATTTTATTTCACACATTTAAAGTTCTTCAAATCAGTAACAGATGTCGAACAGAATTTTTAAATTTGCATAAAATATTTAAATGTCGTCAGAAAGAGCATACATCAAAATCTTACGTTTAAAAATGTATCAAATAGAAGTTACAGTCATTGTGATTACGTACTAGATAAGAGGAGAAGGGGGGGGGGGGGGATTTCTTTCATTATGAAGATCAGGGCTTAGCTTACACAGTCCGCTACACCAAAGTGGACAACTAGCCTGTAATTCTTACAATTCAAATGTGAATTAAATTAATCAAATATCTAGTATAAAATTATTTTTAAATTGAAGTAAACAATCAATTTCATTAAAGTGAGTAATAGAATTATTTCGAAATTTATAATAAAATAAATTAATTCTACGACGCCGAGCAGACAAAATCATGGCCGCTTTAGAAGACTGATGTTATTAGGTAGATTTCGTGTGAAATACTATACCTACAGAGGTGTGAAAATTATTAGAATAATTTAATTTTTTTTTTCAGTTTGTCTTGATTAATATTGTATATACTTGCAATGTTTCGTGAAACGAAATTTGTTTTGTTGATCCAGTCAATTTTTCACTTCTTTAAAATAAGTTTTGGGATGTAGTTTTGTTAAATGTTGCTATTAAATATTTGATCCTAAGTAATCAAATTGTTTGCATTGCAAGAATTCGTTTGATTAATAAACGAATTTAAAATAAAAATTTAAAATCGTTTGCTTGCTGTTCTAGTATTTTCTTTCTTTTCTTGAGTTGGCATCAGCATTATTTTATTCTTAAAACGAATCTTTCGCTGATTTGATTAGTTTATACTAATTGGTAGCTATTTTCGTTTTTCGAACGATTATTGCGCAATTAAGGGTAAATCGGGGTAAATCAAGTAATATTTCTCCTAAAAAACTGGCATGGTAAAGTATCTCATCCAGTGTTGCCAGATGGGCTACTTTTTTTAAAATTCAAATTCTTGATTCACACCACTCTTTTGAAACAATAAAATGCGCCATGTTTAATGACTTACTAATCACAGAATAAAGAAGGGGAATTTTACTGTTTCAAAAATGTGGTGCCATTTACGAAATATGAATTAAAAAAAAGTAGCCCACTGGCAACACTGATCTCATCCAAGAAAACAACTAAATACAGCACGAAATCGCTAAAAAAAAGCAAAAATATCGCCAGCATTTGTGGTGTAGAATAAAAAGTTCTTTAGATTCCAAATGTGAATATAAAAATTTTAGAGTATAGAAATGCGGAAGAAAAGTAAATTTACTGTCTCAACAGAAAGGAAATTAATTCAAATTACAACAGCTAAAAGAAGAGCAACTAGTCATGATCTAAAAATCTCTTTGCCAGCGTATAGAATAAATGTATGTGATACTGCAATCCTCAGAAAGGTTACCTCAGCTGGACTCAAAGCTCGTTGTCCTCGAAAAAAAAGCTGAAATCATATGTGTTATGGCAAAGAAGAGACCTTGTTGGATAAACGTACAAGAACAATTTCGAAATGATTGGAGCAAGGTAATAAATGTTAATTTTTCCTGCATTAATCAGTTAAGCTAAGTTGTTCATTTCTTTTCTTGAAATAATGTTTTTTGCATATTGACTAACGATACAGAACTGTTTATAAATTTGATTAAAAATTTCTGGTACTACTTGGTTATCCCGTCGACCAAAAAACTATCGCCAAACTATAAGATTAAGTGCCAATAATGGATGATCGTAATGTCACATTCAATCACTTTAAATATGATACACGTGTTTAAAACGTCATTAAGTGATTTTTATTTCGACTTTTTATTTGTATTTTTATTAATATTCTATTAATTATTTGTTTTGCGGTTTTTTTTTTTTTTTTTTAATTATGTCAACATGTATAATTTGGCTATTAGTTTGGCGATTTGTATAATTTGGCAAAATTGGTCGACGAGATAACCAAGTAGTACCAATTTTTTTTATAAGAATAATTCTCTACAAATTACGTACCTTAAGGGTGTATTCGAAAAAATGATTTTCCACCTTCAACAGCTCGAAATTTCCCAATACATTTTCAGACTCATTTTTAAAATTAGAAACATGAAGCTTGCTGGGGTGATTTTTGAAGTGGTGTGGAAGATGCCGAGTGAAGTAATTTTTCGCTGAATTCATTAGAATTTGATTTATAAGCTATTATTTTCTCAGCGTGACCTTTTTTTTTTTTTTTTTTTTTTTTTTTCGCAGATCTCCCGCTTTGGAAAATTTGGTCCAAAACGCCGTTTTCGGCAGCATTTTTTGCAACATATTCTGCATTTATCAAGGAATCGACAATTACGGCATCTTGTACAGTTTCTAAATAAGAGAATTTGAAAGTTTGGTGCAGTTGAAAGTAAAAATGAATCTAAAAATAAAACTGAAAAAAGGCAGTTTGGATAGGAATACACCCTTAAGGATTTTTTTTATCTTTTACGAATGTTTTTCTGATGAATCAATGTTTACACTATCAGAAGAAAGCAGTCAAAGTACTAAGAAGTACCAGAGAAGAATTTTCTCCAAATTGCATAGCACTAATGGTTAAATATTTTACTAAATTAATCGTTTGTAGCGTGACGTTTTCTCAGGGTGCTGCATATTTTTACATTACGGAAGACATGATGCACCAGTATCAGTATAAAAAAGTGTTTAAACAAAGACTAATTCCTCAATTAAAAAACTGGTTTCCAAATGGAGACGTCATGATTTGATGGAGCTCCGTGCCATAAACCTTCATCTATGACCAAATTCATGGAATAAAAAAAATATAAAAATACTTCATAGCCTGAAAACAGCCCAGATATGAATCCCACATAGAATCTTTGCGTAATTGTGAAAAAAAAAAAAAAAAAAAAAAAAAAAAGAATTGTAGCATTACAAATAAGAATGATTTGATAATTTGATAGAAAGACTCATCCGAATTTCAATCGAACCATGACAACGAAATACAACTTAATTGCCAAAAACGCAGTAAGTATAAAAGTATGCCAAAACGTATCGAATCATTAAGGCGACTTATTTACAGGGGTACAAGTTAAAATTGCAGCAAGCGCCACCTGCATCTCAAATTGGGTAACTCTTTGTGGGCGGATATAATTTACGACTTTGGGAAATCTCCCCTCTTTTTAGCGGGGTGATCAAACAGTCAGCTGACTGGTACATGGATGACAGTTTTGGCACGTTATCTCCCATTTCACCAGTTCTCACAAAACCAAAATATTGATTCCTGAAGGCATTTTAAATGCATAGGAAAAGAAGAGGGAAAAAAACAGGCCAAACAAATAACGATAGCAAAAATGAAGTTCCTGAAGAGTTAAAAATGGACAGATCGTCTAATTAATTATCTAGAAATTGTATAAATTGTTCATCAGTTTTTTTTTTTTTTTTTTTTTTTTAATTTATGTAAAAACTCCAGTATGTTGTACTTGTGTAGTTTTAAAATCTTAATTATTAAAATTGTAAACTATTATAATATTATAATAAATAATTTTATTTTTTACTGCTTTTACACAATTAATTATTAATAGAGTTTAAAAAAATTACCTATTCAGAAAATTGTATAACGAATGTAAATTGCATTAGTAATTCAAACTAGCATCAGAAAATAACTAAAATTGGAAAGAAAAAAATATCAAGAAATCCATACACTATAATTAGTATAATCATTAACATTTATCATTTACCTTCTCAGAGTGGTTACAAAAAAGCTATATTTGTAATATTCTTCTTTTACCATTTTTCACATATTTATCATTAGATTTCGAAATGCATTCAAAACCAACAAACTGAAAAGTTCGTTATATTGTATATATGTAGCTTAAAAATAGCACTTCTTTAAATTAGTAGAATATTATAATGCATGTCATTTTATTACGTATATCATTTTTACAGAATTATTAATAATGCTTGTTCTTATTCAGAAACTACATAATCGAAAAGTTTTTTTTTTTCCACTTTTCAGTAAAAGCATAAAATTGTTCAGTAAACTATGTCAAACTTGGCGATATGAACCGAATTACCGGAAGCGACAGCGCAGGAGAGGGGAAAAACAGCCTGGGACACATGAACTAGAAAACATGTACTTTATTTATTTTGGCTAATTACGATTTTCACCAGGGTCGTACTGGCCCACCGGGCAACAAGGCAAATGCCCGGTACGCCCCTCGTCACTTTTTTTTTTTTTAAGCATTTTAAGCTGTGCATTCTCAAAGGCATAAAATTTCAAATATTTTCATTTGGCAAATTAACCCTTTCAAGGGCAGAAGATTTCTGTTCCTAAAACGATGAAATAATTGACTGACACCAGAATAGTAAAACGAATTTCTTAGAAAATATAAATCCGCTATTTTGTACTTTCATTACAAAAGGAAAATTTTACTAAAATATTCTTGGTGTCATTTGCCACTTTTTTAATTTAAATTAAGTGGCTAGACCCTCTAGCCACCGCCCTTGAAAGGGTTAAAAGTAATGACGTATTTAGCATATCTTCTGTCAAACATTTAGTGCATAGGTTGTAGTTTTATATTTATTCTACTTTTTGTGGAAATACAAACGACGGAGAAAAGAACTGGAATGCAAATTTAAAAGAAGAGATTTCCATTGTAATTGGTATTGGTCCCATTGCCAGAGGCGCCCATGTTCAGATTTTCTTTTAGCGCGTTTGTAAAAATAACTATATAAAACTAATATCGTGTTTTTGTGATAATGGCGCCCTTGTTCAGATTTTTTTTAAGCGGCTTTTTAAAAAATAACTTTAGAAAAAAATTCGAGTTTATGGAATCGTGGCGCCTTTAGTCAGATTTTTTTTAGCGCCTCTTGTAAAAATAACTTTCAAAAAACTAATATCGTGTTTTGGGAAACATGGCGCCCTTGGTCAGACTTTATCAACACCTCTGTTAAATTAAAAGAAAAAAAAAAAAAACTAATATTATGTTTTATGTAATCATGGCGTCCTTCTTTAGATCTTTTTCAGCGCCTCTTAAAAAGAACTTATAAAAAACTCTGCTGTTGCCTTCAACCAGGAGTGCAGAAAATGTTTTTACTCTCCACATTTCCCTCAATCCTTATGAAAATTTCCCCAAAATTTTATGTTTTAGAATTCTACATCCGTTTAGATATAGACTTTTTTTTTCTAAAAATTTCTCAACTTATACACAAGTAATATACACAATACGTATTATTCCTAGATTGATTTTGTGAAAGTCGCTAAGCAGATAGATCTAATTATTTGTCAGGAAAAAAAATTATCTCAGAGAAAAATGTAATTCTTTATTAAAATTCTGTGTTTTTCTGCAAAATTTCCCCCAGATGGCTAAAGTTTCCCCCGATCGGATCCTAGATCGCCGGATCGGACATAATCTGCACTCCTGCCTTCAACTATTTGTGAATAGCCGGCTTAGTAGAATGCAAGTTTCCGTCGCTGCACGAGTCACCAATAGACAAAAAAAAAAAAAAAAAAAAAAAAAATAATACTACGAAAAATCGGGAAAATTACTCTAAAATCGCTATCGCAGCGCCCCTTTCCTGAGGATTATTTTTAAATTAAAGAAGGATCTGCTGGCCATAGCCATAAACACGCAGGGAAAATTTTAGCTCAATTCTATGCATAGTTTCATGCTTTTTTTCGATGGTACAATAATAATAAAAAGAATATTGTCTAGTTAAACTGATGGCATTGAGCTCACAGGCTACGCATACTAATTGTACATTACAGCCTTATATTTTCAAGGGTTAATTCCGTTCGAAAAAAAAAAAAAATAAGAAGGGGAAACAGCTCTTCCATTTCCCTTTTTTTATACTTAATCATTGAACCTCCTAAACTATCAAGGACATGCTTTATCATATAAAAAAATCTATATCCAAAATTCAGAGCAAATCGGATAATTCTTAATAAAAATCCATTTAGAATTTATATAATTTAAGGGGAGTTATCCCCCTCTTTTATATTTAACCATTAAACTTCCAAAACTATTCAGAGATTTGAACGAAATCTAACAATTCTACTTGAAAAAGCCATTTATATAAATTAAGGGGAGGGGCATTAGAACCCCCGTTCCTCCTTTTTATACTTATTCAATGAACCCCTAATATCAGTCTCGGAATCGCCTCATCAGAATGATCCTATATCTAAATTTTGAACGAAAATTTAATTTAGCATGAGAAACCCATTTATATCTATTAACCCCGTTCTCTTATAAATATCGAAAGAACTCCAAAAACTAATCAGGGAAGCACCTTGTCAGGATGTACCTATATACAAAATTTCATATGGATCGGATATTTTTATCATGGGTTATCGCGTTACGCACGTACATACAGAACGGGCGGGCACATAAGTTCTCAGGCTATGATAGCCTGTGAGCTAAAAATGGCACAGACATCGCTATCGCAACACCCAATTCCGGCGAAATATTACTAAATTGAAGGAGAACTTCTTTGCCATAGCCAAAAACATGCACAAAATATTTGGTTTGATTCTATGCATAACTTCACACTTTATGATAGTATTATAGCGACGCACGGACAGATACATTTTATATAAGCATGTCTTTTGGAATCTCTGACCCCAAAAACGTGTAAATCCGTAGAAAAACAAAAACCAAAAAAATTGATTACAATACTTTCTTTTATCTGCAATAGAAAAAAATATAAATAAATGGGTGCGAGGGGAGGGTAATATTATTTATATTTTCTGAGGAAATTTTGGTCAGTGTTAAAAAGTTAATACATCTAAATATCCGAAATTAAATCAACAATTATTAAAAGGAGGCTTCTTAGTTCTATTAAATAAATTTTGTTTAAAAATATATATAATCGTATGAATTCAAGATTCGTTTGCTGAAAAAAGGCCAAAGTGTGCATATTGCAGAAGGTAATCGCCTCTTCCCAGAAACAGTAGACTCGTTTGGACATATTTTCATTTAAAAACATAAAATCATTCAATACCGTTTTTAAATAAAATTAACATC
The DNA here is from genome assembly GCA_964019185.1 of Maratus speculifer. NCBI lineage: Eukaryota > Metazoa > Arthropoda > Arachnida > Araneae > Salticidae > Maratus > Maratus speculifer. The sequence continues at coordinate 315,137,558 of OZ025291.1, read as the reverse complement.
TTTAATTTGATTTTTTAAAAAGTCTTTTAAATAAATCTGAATATTTTAGAGTTCATATCATATATTTATGTTAAACCGATATTGCTTTCCTTCGATAACACAACCCTTATATGTTTATTTATGAAAATTTGCTGGATTAATAATGTAATTTATCCCCTATGTTTTTTTTTTTTTTTTTTTTTTTTTTTTTTAATGGCAAACAGTGTTAATGTTAAAACGTCATAAAACATTACGCAAGCAAGGGGGGGGGGGGTAGCATTTGCTTATTTTTCCTTAGAAGAGGAAGCGAGGTATACAAAATGTCTAAAAATATGCTTGCGTAATATTTGAACGTTCCCATGAATAAATTTGAAGATTTTTATTCAGGGTTGGCATGATTTAAATCAACTGATTTTTTTTTTAAATCATTTGATTTAAATCAATTTTTTGTAATTTCACATGAATGCACATATCAAAGGAAAATTTGGGTAAAAAGTTAGAAAATGTATTAGATAACGATAGAATTACAAAATTTAAAGCAAGATATGAACAAACTATTAATGGCTGTCATTTTGCTGGAGTTTTATTAAGGTTCTTTCTTTTAAATCAAAATGAAATGAAACTTAATGTAAGGAAAACTAGTCGTTGGGGGCCACCGTAATACTTACCCATCATGGATATGTATATGAAAATAAAACATGTGAAAACTATTTATACAATGCATTGCAATTCATAAACAAAATTTAAATATTGTTAATATACATAGTAATGCTATATTAAAGAACTGCTGATGTACCAATTTCGACAAATTATATAAAACGCCAAACTACTCAAGTAGTATCGAACTGCGTAAAAGAAACATCCTTATAACTCCAAAAATAATAATTCTATTAACTAACAATTAACTGCGTCGGATTAAGCGCCTCATTTCCAATTAAAATATACCTCTGAATTGAAAATTGAATTAAATACAGGGTCATGAAAAATCGAAGAATGTGGAAAACATGATTACAAATATCTCGGCAACTAATAATCCGATCGACTTCGTTCTATATGCAAAATATGTGTTATTTTATTGTCTTTTACGTCCATTCCTTAGAACAAAAAAATTGAAAAATTTTTATGTACCTTTCATTAGAACGAATTTTTCGAGAGTCCGAAAAAAATAGTTCCGGATAATTGAGGTTGCTGATATTAAATAGGGTTCGTCCCATTCTTACATACTAACTACATACAAAATTTCAAGTCTCTATCTCAATTTGTTCGGGAGATAGAGCGTTTACAGACAGACAGACTGACAGACAGACGGACGGCAAAATTTTTTTTCTAAAAATATGTTTTTCGGAATCTCCACTATCTAAAACGTGTAAATCCGTCAAAATTTTTTTTTTTCGATTTTCAAAACGATTGCAAGACTTTCCCTATATACTACGTATGATGGGTAAGTAATAATGAAAATTTGGCATTCATTAAAGAAGATTGTCTAAATTTTCTCACCACTGTAGCACATTTTCAAGCAAAAAACGGCCCATTCCAAAAATTACCATTGCTTGAGAAAAAAGTTTCTGATATTATGACAGATTATGATTGGCGGAAATCGTTTTATGTAATGGGAGGTAAAGAGAGAATCAGCGAAATTGAAATTGAATTTATTTACCAAATAACAACAACCGTGGCTTCATCTACTGGAGTAAAAAGACAATTTTCTTCTTTTGGAGTAGTTCATTCAAGCCTTCATAATAAATTAGGAGTAGACAAAGCTTCTAAATTAGTGTTTGTGTTCAAACAATTAAATCCCTGATTTTTTCCTATTTGCTTAAGAAATATAGAATTAATTGTGATTTTTATCCCTTAATAAAATAGCTTACATTAAATGAATACAGTAGATTTCCTCAAATCCGCACAGCTTGGCACCAGAGGTTGTGTGGATTTTAGAATTTTGTGGATTTCTGGTCATGGGTTTGTTTACATTTTTAAACAGTAATTTGATTGTAATTAATAATGCAACTGAAGTTAATGAATGCTTATAATATAGTAAAACATTAAAACAATTATGTAAGTTAATAAACTATAATAATAAAAATTTAGATAATTAAAAATTATTAAAATATTGAAAGCAACAAAGATGAAGTAAATAATCAATAATGTATAAATAAATATTTATTATAAAGATGAGATGCATTTTTTCCTAAATTATTCAACGAATTTGCCCCATAAAGGTGCACTACTAATTCACATCAATATCATAAAATATAGAAGTTTTATTTCAGGTTTAACCAAACTCAACAATAAAAAAAGCGTTGATGAATCTATAAATGCATTTTGCAAAAAGATTGTGATCACCACTGATATTAGCAATACCTTGAATTTTTTTCAGAAATAAATTTATTCTTCCGTTATGAAAAAGCAGGAATTTAGCAATATTAATGAAAGTTACAGATTAAAATATACATAGAATCGATATAAAAATAAAAAAGTCAAATTTTGTCCCTATACCTGACCTGAGAGCTTCATTGTTTACATCTGTAAATTATGTGCGGATTTTAGAGAATTGTGGATATTAGGGCAGCGGATTTGAGGGAGTCTACTGTATTTAATTTGTTTTTTAAATTTTGCCAGTTTCTATTCATTTACAACATATTTAAATTTATTTCTTATTTGTTATTTAGTATGCACAATTCAATTACAAAATAATAGAATGGGTTTAGATTAAAGACTAGATGTTTAATTTTTAGTACCAATCAGTAACTAGAATATAATGTTTTCTTAACTATATAATTATTTCTTATATTATTTTTATAAATTATAAATATTATTTATTCTTTTTTAGTTATTTATTATAAAAAACTGCTTCATGTATTGTAAAAACATAAAAACACAGTAATTAAATATAGGATTCTAAAAAAATCAAATAAATCCGATTTAAATAAAAAAAAATCTGATTTAAATCAAATAAATCCGATTTTTTTATTTTTTTTAAAAAAAATCATGATTTTTTTCCAACCCTGTTTTTAATAAAAGATTTTTTTTTAAAAAATCAATATTTTGTTTTTCATATTTTTCCTTTAAATTCTTTTTTTGTATACTCGAAATTGTTATTCTGAAACTGAAGTTGATTTTATTAACAATGGAAACAAATAACATAATTCGTGATTTAATTTTTTTTTTTTAATTTATCTTCCTGATAAGCTATGTATTAAACTACATTAAATTAATTAAAAAATGTAAACAATAAAATATCAACAATACAGTTATTAGAATAATATATCCAAAAATAAACGGATTGCAAATGCATAAATTTTTTTAACAGATATGGAAAAAACTACTTTTTTTATAATGAGAAAAACAAAACAATAGTATAATAAAGAATTATAAATAATATTTATAAAGCTAATAAAAGAATGTCATTTCATTCTTATCTGTTTTTTCAATAAGATAAATATTGCCCTCTTTTGCATATTTTAGCTGATAAATACAGGCGTCCTCCTTTTCCATAGCGAACCATAGTAAAATCTTCAGCAAATGTTTCTTGAAATAAAGCAAAGAAGCAAAACAGAAAATGTTCGCTTGCTTTCACTTCACCTCGAATGAGAAGTCTCCCAAAGTTTACATTATTAGAAGGTTGTGGTCAAAAGGAGAGGGTGTAATTTGACTCTTTATTGCAGTCACGTGACCCACGGTCAAAAGAGAGATAGAGAGATAAAGTGAATAATAAAGGGGGATATCTTTGAATGACCTATTCAAAAGTACTATGCCAAGAATGAATTCTTTTGCAAAAATCTGGCGTCTTTCTACTTTTAGCAACCCTACACCCCCCGGTGCGAATCCTCTTACATCGGGAGCTAAACTAATATATTTGATAATGCTGACAGCTTGACAGTTTTGTAAAGGATTTTTGATGTAACTAATTTTAATTTAAGAATTACAACGTTTTAATTAGAATAAAATTGAAAAGTTGCTTAATTACGTAAAAGAAAACAAATCAAATTTTGTATGCATAAGCTCTAAATTTGTATATCTTTCTTCAATCCAAAGTTATAAACGAATAAAGACAACACATCTCACTTTTTGGGGTTTTTTGAAACTTTAACATGAATTTAAAAATACTTAAAACTGTTTTAAAAATATTTTAAGCTTATAATGGTGTGAAGAGCTTTCGAATTTATATGCTGAAAAAAAGAAAATTCTGAAATTTTGATATTTGAATGAAAGAACAGCGATCTATTTTCTCCCATAGACTAACATGGGAATCGACAACGTAGCTTCTCTTCGAGTAAGTCCCCTTAAGGGTGTATTCGAAAAAACGCTTTTCCACCTTCAACAGCTCGAAATGTTCCGATACAATTTCAGACACATTTTTAAAAGTAGAAATATGAAACTTGCTGAGGAGATTCTTGAAGGGACGTATGAGGTGCCGTGTGATGTCTTTTTACGCTCAATTCATTAGAATTTGAGTTATAAACAATTATTTTATAAGTATGACCCTCTTTTTCGTTCGCAGATCTCCCGCTTGGGGAAAATCGGTTCGAAATGCCATTTTTGATTGCTTTTTTTGCAATATTTTCTGCATTTATCAAAGAATCGACAATTACGGCACATTGTCTACTTTCCAAATAAGATATTTTGAAAGTTTGGTGCATTTGAGAGCAAAAATGAATTCAAAAATAAATCGGAAAATAAGCAGTTTGAATCGAAATGCACCCTTAATAAAAAAACAAGGGAATGCACAGTGAGTGTTAAATTTATCAATATTTTAATTTATCAATATATCATATTACTTCTTTAATATAACAGGATTTTATTTTAAATTTCACAATTAGTCTAATAATTCTCACACCTCTGTGTATAGCGGTCTCCCCTATGCTAAATTTCTGAAAAGTTTTTGCAGATTTACACCGATCATGACCTTTAGACCCCAAACTACCACCAGTAAAAAACTCATATATAAATATATATGTATATATATAACCATTAATTGTATTATAATATACGAACCATTGAATTTAATAGAAAATTTCTGCATTGAAACATGGGGGGAAAATAAATAAATAAATAAATAAAATGGATACAAATGGAATACAAATAGAAAGCAATAATATTTACTTTTCTCTTTTACCCTTAAGATGCATGAGCTTATTTGAACCACTATCAGTTTTTTTTTAAATAATATTTTGTCTTTAAATTTATTCATTTTATTTATTTTCACTTTTTCGAAAAATTCAAACGTTCATAAGTATGACTACATTTCATTCCTTCAAGTTTATAGAACTAAATGCGATACATTTAAATGAATTTCCATGAACATTTGTGGCAAAAATCACATCTTCGTGTCAAATTGCGAATAAACCGAACGCAATTGTTGAATTTATGAAAAATTACTTTCTTTTAAAGTAGATAACGGATGCTAGAAACTGCCTAAAAATGTGCCTCTCTTATTTCTTCCTCTCTTTGATTCACCAGAATTCTTGATTGGTAGTGAAACTGTTTCTTTTTAACAACTCGAATACTTCAACAAACTAAGTCTAAATGTAATGCACATTTGCCGAATTACATTGCTACTTTGTCAACTTAAAACGACAAGGCACAATAAATTTTCTTTTCTTTACATTTTCAGTTTAAATGTCATCAAATTAGAATTAAAACATGTCACACAATTGCTCAGTTTACCTGATTTACCTCTAAGCCGTGTTCAAGGCGTAAAAGTGGTTGAACAGCTGTCAACAAACATGAAATGAGATTTGTGCTCTATTTTTTTTTTTTTTTTTTTTCATTTCTCTTGCTGTCCCGAAACTTCCCATCTTCTGTAGGTTCCAAAACGTTTTGTTCCTCCCTGGGTTTTCTCTCTCTCGCTTTTGAGTTCTCAATTTTGTTCGAAAAGATGACGTTCCACTCTCGCCCAACTACCCCCTAAAAGGAAACCGATTAATTAGGAAGGAGGCGGCTTCCGCGCCTCAAAGAAAAATCGTTCCGAAGTCGGAAGAAACAACCAATCGGGGAGTGCCGCATTGTTCGGAAAATTTCGCCCACCCCTCTTTTGACGACCGTACGACTTCGCTCTCCCTTTGAAGAGGAAAATTTCTCCGACTCTCCAATTAGAGTGCCTCTCTCTCTCTCTCTCTCTCTCTAATCTGACTTTTTCTGAATGGTACACACGTACAGTTTTGAATCTTGATATTAAAGATGACAGCTGTGGAGAGAGAGAGGAGGGGGTAAAAGAATCGCTTTTCAAGAGAGTGCTTAAGCAGAAAAGCATCCTGGGATCGTGAAAGGCCCCCATCGAATATTGCAGCCACACCGATATTGTCGATATTACCGCTGATATTACAAAGGCTGCGCGGCTGCATATACACAACACACCCTTGCATTCAATTTCGTAAGCAAAGCCTTCGGAAAGCACGCAAACATAAGGGAAAATTATTCCTACCTCTTGCCTCGCATCAGAGCAGAAAGAAAAATGTTCCGCCGAAGCGGAAAATCTGTGTTTGTTTGCAATTGCATTTTCACGATAAACATGCTTTGATTAATTTTACACCAAATGTCTCACACGAGAACATGCATCTATATATTCTTTGAATCGCTTATGAAATGATTTCAGAACTGTAGTTTCCTGAATTTATTAAATTCATGCTTCATTTTAAAGGTATTCACGATTTTTCTTCGGGGGCCTCTTTGATTTCGAAATACATAACTAACCTAAAAGCTCTCGTAGAAAGTTGTTAAGGTTGTGTTGATTTAGACTGGAAAAATAAATAAAACATTACTTGAAACTCATAAATATTTATCTGAAAATTTTGCCATGAAGTTCTGCGTATATTATTATTAAACAACTGTACCAAATAATTCGTCGTTTGTGCGTTGTCCGTTTTAAGTCTTTAATATTACAACAACCACAGCATATCAACGGTTTAGAAATATTTCGTATAAATGCATTCAATAGCATTTTAAAACCAATAAAACCGCAAATACGGAATTAATGCAATGAAAAATGAACTGTTAGTCAGAAAATTCTTGTAATTTTAATGAAGAAGTTCTCTTTATTTCAAGAAGAATTTTTGTGTACTGAATGGAATCTTATAAATGAGTTATGAAAAAAGAATCCAGATAAAATTCATATCTTTTGTCATATTGCTTGCTTGAGACAAAGGTTTTGTTAATGATATAATGTTAATCATTATAATGTTAAGTCAAAGTGAATAATTTCTGAACAAATGGCAATTAATTTGTCATCCAAATAATTTAAGAGATAATCTTATTGCACATAGTGAAACAAACTAATTTGCCTTTATGCGTTTTCATAAAATTCTTTGAAAGTGCCTAATAGTTTCATCGATTCCAAATCGCTTCCATGGTCAGCCTTTAAAATTTTATATATTTCCATTAAAAATTGAAATTGTAAATGTGTTAAAACGTTTCGCACTTGTTGAGCAGAACAGTTGAGAACAGTCTTAACTCAATTAGAACTTGATTTATAAACAATTATTTTTTCAGTATGACCATTTTTTCCCAGTTCTCTCGCTTCAGAAAATTCTATTCGAACTTTGACAACATTTCTTGCAATGTATTCGGCTTTTATCAAAAATTCGACAAGCACGGCACATTATACAGTTTTGACCTGTATAGAATTTGATGTGTTTCCTGGGAAAAAAATGAATTAAAAAATTTTTTCAGAAAGTAAGAAGTTTTGATTTGAATACACCCTTAAGGGTGCATTTCGATTCAAACTGCTTATTTTCCGATTTATTTTTGAATTCATTTTTGCTCTAATAAGCATCAAACTGGCAAATTGCCTTATTTAGAAAGTACACAAGGTGCCGTAACTGTCGATTCTTTGATAAATGCAGAAAATATTGCAAAAAAAGCAATCGAAAACGGCATTTTGAACAGATTTTTCCGAAGCGGGAGATTTGAGAACGAAAAAAAGTGTCATACTGAGAAAATAATTGTTCATCAATCAAATTCTAATGAATAGAGCGTAAAAAGACATTACACGGCACCTCATACGTTCCTTCAAGAATCCCCTCAGCAAGTTTCATGTTTCTACTTTTTAAAAATATGTTTGAAATTGTATCGGAAAATTTCGAGTTGTTAAAGGTGGAAAAGCGTTTTTTCGAATACCTTATCAGTATGACCCTTTTTTTCGTTCCCAAATCTCCCGCTTGGGAAAAATTGGTTCGACATGCCGTTTTTGATTGCTTTTTTTGCAATATTTTCTGCATTTATCAAAGAATCGACAATCACAGCACCTTGTGTACTTTTCAAATAAGAGATTTTGAAAGTTTGGTGTATTTGAGAGCAAAAATGAATTCAAAAATAAATCGGAAAAATAGCAGTTTGAATCGAAATACACCCTTAAATAGATGTATATTTCGAGCCTCGTATTCAGAATCTATGGTTTGTTCTAATGTTCTATACATATTTAGTTGAAACTTTATTTTTATCTGTAGGGGAGAATATGGTACATGTTGAACAATTCAGATAAATATGTACTTTTTCTCATAACCGGGTTAATTTCTATAAACAAAAACTACTCAATATAGTGAACAGAACATTTTTTTTAGACATTAACATTTAACATTTATCAATTTTTCAAAAATCTTCTTTATAGTTATTCTTACTTTTTTTTTTTTTATAGTTTTATAAATTAAAAAAATTGTGCACATGTGCAAGGATTCGTTAAATATTGTTACAATAAACTAAAATATATTGAAGTAAATTTGAAAAAATAAATAAATAATATTTATTTTCAAAATTTTGCTTAGGGGTTTTTATCTCAGGGAGATTTTAGGTAGGGGGCATTTAAATAATTTTATCAAAAATCTGCCTAAGTGAGAAAAGTTCTCAACTCTGTATTTGCCTTATTTATTTCTAAATTATTGATAAAGAAGGGGGGGTTAAGGTTTTTTTTTTTTAATTATAATTATAGGCTCCCCCTCCTCCCAAAATAAATACCTCACTTTCCTTACAATTTGTTCCTTTTTGGGAGCTTACAATCGGGAATTTATGGTAGTTATCAGTTTAAATTTTTTGCTTTTCTGACACATTACCGATTTCTATCTCGATTGAAAGCATCTATACATAACTATTTTAGAAGTGAAAGTAAACCATCATAGTTTGGAACAAATGACATAGAAAAATTTGCAAAGATGTAATAAATTTGCAATACTTTTTCTATTAGCAATGCATAAAAAATATTATTGTAAGCCGTTTACTAAAATATTGCGTAACATTATTATCGCATTTTGGAAAACATTAGATTTATTTAAATTACAACTGAACGCAAAAGGGCATGTTGCTCTTCATGTACTGGTGAATATTTTTGTGGGAATTTCAATATGAAATCAAATTTTGTATGATGAAAATTCTTCTATTTCAGGAAAATTATAGATACTGGAGTTGATATTACTTTTCATGAAGTTAGATGAAAGGAACAAAATCGCAGAACGATTATTAAGGGTGCATTCGAAAAAAACGCTTTTCCATCTTCAACAGTTCGAAAATTTTCGATACAATTTCAGGTATAATTTTAAAAGTAGAAACATGAAACTTGCTGAGGGGATTCTTAAAGGAACGTATGAGGTGCCGTGTGATGTCATTTTACGCTCAATTCATTAGAATTTGAGTTATAAACAATTACCTTATATCAGTAGGACCCTTTTTTAGGTAGCTTTCATTACAAAAAGTAAAAAGCTACCTATTTCGTTCCCAAATCGCCCGCTTGGGAAAAGTCGGTTCGAAATGCCGTTTTTGATTGCTTTTTTTGCAATATTTACTGCATTTATCAAAGAATCGACAATCACGGCACCTTGTGGGCTTTCCAAATAGGAGATTTTGAAAGTTTGGTATATTTGAGAGCAAAAATGAATTTAAAAATAAATAGGAAAATAAGCAGTTTGAATCGAAATACACCCTTAAGGGTGTATTCCGATCCAAACTGCCTTTTTTCAGATTTATTTTTAGATTCATTTTTGCTCTCAAATGCACCAAACTTTCGAATTCTCTTATTTAGAAACTATACAAGGTGCCGTGATTATCAATTCCTTGATAAATGCAGACAATATTGCAAAAAATGCTGTCAAAAATGGCGTTTTGGACCAAATTTTCTGAAGCGGGAGGTCTGCGAACGAAAAAAAAGGTCACGCTGAGAAAATAATTGTTTATAAATCAAATTCTAATTAAATCAGCGAAAAATTACATCACACGGCACCTTGTACGTCACTTCAAAAATCTCCTCAGCAAGTTTCATGCTTCTACTTTTAAAAATGTGTCCAAAATTGTATCTGAAAATTTTTAACTGTTGAAGGTGGAAAACCATTTTTACTTACCCATCATACGTAGTATATGGTAAGTCTTGCAATCGTTTTGAAAATCGAAAAAAATTTTTTGACGGATTTACATATTTTAGATAGTGGAGATTCCGAAAAACATACTTTTAGAAAAAAAAATTCGCCGTCCGTCCGTCTGTCTGTCTGTAAACGCTCTATCTCTCGAACAAATTGAGATAGAGACTTGAAATTTTGTATGTAGTTAGTAAGTACGAATGGGACGAAGCCTATTTAATACCAGCAACCTCGATTATCCGGAACTATTTTTTCGGACTCTCGAAAAATTCGTTCTGATGAAAGGTATATAAAAATTTTCGAATTTTTTTGTTCTAAGGAATGGACGTAAAAGGCAATAAAATAACACACATTTTGCATATAGAACGAAGTCGATCGGATTATTAGTTGCCGAGATATTTGTAATCATGTTTTCCACATTCTTCGATTTTTCATGACCCTGTATTTCATTCAAATTTCAATTCAAAGGTATATTTTAATTGGAAATGAGACGCTTAATCCGAGACAGTTAATTGTTAGTTAATAGAATTATTATTTTTGGAGTTATAAGGATGTTTCTTTTACGCAGTTCGGTACTACTTCAGTAGTTTGGCGTTTTGTATAATTTGTCGAAATTGGTACATCAGCAGTTCTTTAATATAGCATAACTATGTACATTAACAATATTTAAATTTTGTTTATGAATTGCAATGCATTGTATAAATAGTTTTCACATGTTTTATCTTCATATACATATCCATGATGGGTAAGTATTACGGTGGCCCCCAACGACTAGTTTCGAATACACCCTTAAGGCACTTCATATCTGCCCCAACTACTCTGTTCACAAATGCCCCGCATGGTCAGTAAAGTTAAACCGACAAATCCCTCAATTTTAGAAAAATAATACTATAATTCTCAATATGCACTGTAAAAAAAAATTCAAGAGGTTACTAAAAATTTTTTAGTAAATTTGTATTCCACAGAATTTTTTAGTAACCATTACAAACTTTTTTTTTTGTAAGTGAAACAAGCATTTCTTTTGTAAAATGAACAAAAGAATTTTTTGTATAACTAACTTAAAAATTTTTAGTATGAACCACCAAGCAAAATTTAGTAATAGCTCCAAAATGATTTTTAATAACCTTTACGAGCGCCCGAAGAGCAAGAGCTTCCTTCGAGCTGCATCCAGACTTCTGAAGCGATAGATTTTCGGCAAAACTGCAATAGATGGCAGCACCAAACATTGCGACCACCTCCGACAGGATTTTCATAATCTCTTTATTAACGAGTACTTACACTACATACATTCGGGGCGTAATTGGCTGTGTCCAGCATCGAACCCGGGACCTTTCAGCCTGGAGTCCGTTACTATAACCACTATGCTATCAAGGCCACACCAACTGAGTTTTAATAAGAGCTATTAAAAATATAAAACTATTAACTCTATTCGTTGCTAACTTTTTTCTAGTAATTCTTACAGATTTTCTAGTAACCGACTAAGATTACTAAAAATTTTTTAGTAATTACAAGGATCACTAAAGTTTTTTTAGTAGATCGACCCTTTTTTTTTTACAGTGTGTGCATTAATTTGGCCAATATGATAATTGTAACTGATCTAGAACAATCCAAAAGACAGAATAATATACTTATTTTGTCCATGTCAGATGACTGCATTAAAAAAAAAAAAAAAAAAAAAAAAAAAAAAAAAAAAAAAAAGAAAGAAAGAAAGAAAGAAAGAAATTGAATTTGTTCTGAAACTATTAAGGCAAATTTACTTTTATTATTTTTGCTGAATATTTAAAAATATTAATGTAAAGAAAGTTGAGGAGTGTTAAGCAGGTAAAATTAATTAATTTAAGCCTATTTATTGGCAAAGTATAGCAATGCAATATTTAAAAACTCCAATTGTGAATACAGGGTACACGCCATAAAATATCAAATTTTAGTCGAAAATTTGAAATTTATTTTTACTTTTTTTTCACTACTTTTTTGGTTATTCGGCCGATAAATGGATTTCAAAGAATTTTTTTTTTCTTAAAAATAGAAAAAATCGTGCAATGAAGAATAAAATTAAGAATATTTATTTCTTTTTAATTAAATATGAAATATAAGTTCTATGTGGACTTTTTTTTCCTAAAGTGGGAGTTACAAGAGAATAAAACCATTGTTAATATCCGAGACTGTACGTTCAATTTCAGTTACCTCCCTTCCACATCCATATCTATTTCAAGAATCCTTCCTTTTTGCTCTCCTTGTGCAATGCTAGTTTTAGGGCTCTCTCTTCCCCAAAAACTGGGCGACAGATGGGCAGCGAGGGTGGTCCCCGGGCATAACCCATATTGATCACCGCTTGAAATCTGAGGCACGTTGCGTATTTGCGTTCGGGAGTGAACAGCTGGATGAGGATTCTGGGAGGATGGTGAGTGAAGACAGCTTTTATGATAAAGAGGAGCGGATTTTTCTCTGTGTGTGAGTCAGGAGAAAACGATTTCCAGTTCCTGAATTCTTGGCTGACTAGAATCGCATTTCCCCTTAGATAATTCAGTAGCGAAAGGAAAAAGTTTTGGCGAAAGAAACAAAACTGGATATTTCGTGTTATGCCGTAAGTGTATTATTTGAGGCTGTTTGTTCTCATCTGCTCTGCTCAACAAACGCAAAACATTTTGACACATTTAAAAATTCCTTTTTTAACGGAAAGATACAAAATTGTAATACCTGATCATGGATGCTATTTGGAATCTATTCCATTTTCCCATTTTTTGATCAATCGATTACATATTGAGTTATAAGCTTTTCTGATCACGTAACAAGGCTTTTCTCTCCCTTCATAAACTGGTTTGTCTTCTTTCGTGTGAAAAGTCGGCTCAAAACGTGTATTGGACACTATTTTCTAAAAAACCTATCGCAGGGAAACTGAGTGCGATTAAATAGCTTCTATACAATAACACCTGTTAGTTTCATCTATTTCCGAAAAAATAAAAAAATAAATAAAATAAAAATAAAACTTATGTCATAAATTTCCCTTTTTTGATTTGAGAACAGCCTTAATTAGTATTAGAAATAATTTGATGGTACTTTTTCAAACAAAATTTATAAATTTACATCAATCCATTTCATTTTTATAGAATTCCTCGAGTAAAAAACAATTCCACTTTTAACAACTCGAAATTTTCTGATACAATATCAGGCTCATTTTTAAAAGTAAAAATTTGAAACTTGCTGAAGTGATTTTTGAATAGATGTATAAGATCATATTTCATTCAATTAATTAGAACTTGATTTATATGTTTGGTTTATTGTTTTATTGATAAAATCCGTTGGTGAATCTTGTCTACTTTTAATGGTATTATATATATATATATATATATATATATATATATATAAATTCTCAGTATGACCATTTATTTCTGTCCCAGCTCTCTCACTTCGGGAAATTCAGATGAAAATGCCAACTTTGACAGCGTTCATTGCAATACATTCTACTTTTATCAAAAAATTGACAAACATGGCATATTATGTAAATTCTGAATTTAAAAATCACCAATTTCAAATGTTTCAGACTAAAAATGAATCAGAAAATAAGAAGTTACAATTCGAATTTCTGCAGCGTTTCAAATTATCAGTTTCTCTTATTCGGAAACTATAGATTATGTCATTCTTGCCAATTTTTTTTTTCTTTATAAAGGCAGAATATATTACAAAATGATGTCAAAGTTGGAGTTCTAAACCGAATTTTCCGAAGCGAGAGAGTTATGAACGGTAAAAAATAGTCATAATAAGAAAATTGTTTATAAATATAATTCTAATGAATTGAGCGAAAAATGAATTCACACTGTCTCTTATACATTTCTTCAAAAATCAAGTCAGCCATCAGTCTCAGGGTTTTACTTTTAAAAATGAATCTGAAAATATGTCAGAAAATGTTGAGTTGTTGCCCAAAAGGGCAGCTTTGTGACATAAGTTTGAACTTAGTTTTGTTCAGAAATGCATGAAAGTAAAAGGTGTTGTTGTTCAGAAACTATCTAATTGCACTCTTTTTTTTTTCTTTTGCAAGTGAAATAATTTTTCAGGGCTGTTAGAATTGGCATTTTGAAATGCATGTCTCGACGAAAGTAGAAAAACCACTGAATGAAAGGAGAAAAAACGCGTGATCACATATGATCGAAATCGTTGATAACTCGATAGGTAATTTAGTTATCATAAAATGAAAAACCCAGTTCGATTCCAAACGGTCAGGCTTTGCAATTTATATCTTTCCGTTAAAAAAAATCGAATTTGTACAAGTGTCAAAACATTTTGCGCTTGATGAGCAGAGTAGTTGGGAACAGCCTTAAGGATTAAAAGTGTTTCTCCAGACAGGGCACACGTCCAAACGTGCGGGACAATGTGAAAAAAAAATCGTCCAATCATATGAGTAAATGTAATGCATCATTAAGCAGTGATTTCTGCTCGTTGCACCATTCTAGACGACGTTTTATATAATGATATCAATAAAGAATGATTTTGAAATTGTTAATTTTCAGTAGATTTTTGTTTTATGCAATTCACGTCTTACTGTAATCGTAAAAACTGGATTCCGTACACGCTGGAAGGGATTTGTCGTCGCTATATGGATACGGTGGTCATCGTTTTCAATGTCACCATTGGCTTTAAGGGTGTATTCGAAAAAGCACTTTTCCACCTTCAACAGCTAGAAAATTTCCGATAATTCCCGCTAGAAAATTCCAGTAGTTTTTTCGAATACACCCTTAAGGGTATATTCGAAAAAACGCTTTTCCACCTTCAACAGCTCGAAATTTTCGAATACAATTTCAGACATATTTTTAAAAGTAGATACATGAAACTTGCTGAGGGGATTTTTGAAGAGACGTATGAGGTGCCGTGTGATGTCTTTTTACGCTCAATTCATTAGAATTTGAGTTATAAACAATTACCTCATCAGTATGACCCCTTTTTTTCGTTCCCATCTTTCCCGCTTGGGAAAAATCGGTACGAAATGCCGTTTTTGATTGCTTTTTTTGCAATATTTTCCGCATTTATCAAAGAATCGACAATCACGGCACCTTGTGTACTTTCCAAATAAGAGATTCTGAAAGTTTGGTGTATTTGAGAGCAAAAATGAATTCAAAAATAAATCGGAAAATTGTTTGAATCGAAATACACCCTTAAGGCTGTTCTCAACTGCTCCGCTCAACAAGCGCAAAACGTCTTGACACATTTACAAATTCATTTTTAACGGAAAGAAAGCCTGACTATTCGGAACTATATGTTTTCCATTTTTTGATCAACAAATTAAGGATATATTTCGATTCAAACTGCTTATTTTCCGATTTATTTTTAAAATTCATTTTTGCTCTCAAATGCATCAAACTGGCAAATTGTCTTATTTAGAAACAACACAAGATGCCGTGATTGTCGATTCTTTGATAAATGCAGAAAATATTGCAAAAAAAGCAATCAAAAACGGCATTTCGAACAGATTTTTCCCAAGCGGGATACCTGGGAACGAAAAAAAGGGGCCATACTGAGAAGATAATTGTTTATAAATCAAATTCTAATGAATTGAGCGCAAAATGACATCACACGGCACCTTATATGTCTCATCAGAAATCCCCTCAGCAAGTTTCATATTTCTACTTCTAAAAATGGATCTGAAATTGTATCAGGAAATTTCAAGCTGTTGAAGGTGGAAAGCGTTTTTTCGAATACACCCTTAACCAAAAAAATTTTGAGCATTCATTTTCGGATAGATAATAGCACAGCAATACTAAAATTATTTATGTATGAGTAAAACACCTGCAGCTTTAACTTAGTAGTACTCACTAAAAATTTTGTAAGAGACAAATTCTGTTAGAGAAGTGATATCGAAGGCAACATTTACTTTTTCTATAGTGAAATTATAATGAATTACTATTATACCTTAATTATTTATACGTAATATTACAATTTTAAATTAACATTCCAAACACTGAATGAGTCTAATAGACTGGTTTCAATAATTTATTTTATTCGATACGAAACAGAAATTTTTATTTTTTCACAAATTAAATTAAACGGATAGATTAAATAATTTAAGAAAAATTCTGGTTCTATTATTATCATCAAGAATGAGTAATTTTTCGTCAGGGCAGGAATGTTAACAGTATGGTAGATATATCAGGGGAAGTTTTTAAAAGTTGGAATATAATGCTGTAAGCTAGATTTTGAATATTCTACATAGGTTTAAAGATTAATTCGACTTAATAAAACCTTATGGGGTTATGGAGTTTATGTTTATGTATCCGATTTAAAAAATAACTGTAACATCTATAAAATAAATAGATTTTACAGTATATTTATATTGTCAATTATGTGCTCGACTTGCACAGGATGCTTGGGATCTTTATTTCCCAACACTACTGTTTTCGAATAGTTATCTTCGGTATACTTAATTGAAGAGTTCTGAGATCAAATAAGGCTATTTAACTATTCGGAAATAGTAGTACTAAAAAAATGAAGTCTTATATCGGACGTCGTCATTTAAAATGTTTGACTGAAATTTTCTTCCTAAGTGCGGCCGAAAATCGAGTCTCAAATGAATGTCTCCCCCCACAAACATTAGCGGCTTTCCACTGCACTGCTACAGGCGACTATTTTTTTTTTATTCTATTTGCTCCACTATTTTAAAAGAACAAATTTTGTAGAGCATTTCTCTTTCAAATGTTGCCAAACTGTATGTAAAATGTTTTTATATTAAGAAAGTGGTGCGACGTAGAATTGTAAAATAGTCGCCTGTGGCAGCACTGTTTCCAGTGGCAAAATAACATTCGGCCAATATTGTTTATATTGGCAAGGAATGTGCAACACTGGCATGCCTTAACATTGGCGTGTCTACAATTTTAAAATACTTAAAACTGTAGTGTCAGGAAATGTTTTGCTATTTCATAACTAATATTTCTGTAATAGTGGTACCTCATTGCAAATGCTTCCAACGTAAAACCTATGTATCTGTAACAGTAGCACTTAATATTTCTAACTTTGTCAACATAGGTATTTAATTGGTAGTATTTCCAATAAATGCAATATAGATTCTTATACATTTATAAAAATTTACTTTTTTGGCTAACATTAAATTCATTGTAAGTCCAAGTATTTTATTAAAAACTAGAAATAAAACTTATTACAACGACCATTTGGAAAATGATATTTTCAAAGACTAACATTTTAGCCTTATAAATAAATTCTATATTAAAAAAATAATTATTATTATAAACACCATTTTTATAATGATCAAAACGCAGCTTGAGTCACATATTAAGGGTGTATTTCGATTCGAATTGCTTATTTTCCGATTTATTTTTTAATTCATTTTTGCTCTCAAATATACCAAACTTTCAAAATCTCTTATTTGGAAAGTACATAAGGTGCCGTGATTGTCAATTCTTCGATAACAGAAAATATTGCAAAAAAAAAAGAAATCAAAAACGGCATTTCGAACCGTTTTTTCCCAAGCAGAAGATTTGGGAATGAAAAAAAAGGGTCATACTGATAAGGTAATTGTTTATAACTCAAATTCTAATAAATTGAGCGTAAAAAGACATCACACGGCACTTCATACGTCCCTTCAAGAATCCCCTCAGCAAGTTTCATTTTTCTACTTTTAAAAATATGTCTGAAATTGTATCGGAAATTTTCGAGCTGTTGAAGGTGGAAAAGCGTTTTTTCGAATACACCCTTAAGTATACCATGGATTAAACATTAATATTCTAGGCCCAATCACAAATAAATTTTAAATAAAATTTCAGTTTTACAATTTTCGATACTGCGAATTTTTAAACTTCTAAACATCGCACATTTTCAATTTTTACCCAGTTGTATAGGAGAGAAAATGTGCTTTTAAATGCAAATTGTTTGAAAGCTGTATCTGTTTATTTTTGAATTATTAACTTTTCAGTGGTTTTTAATACTCCCTTTTTTTTTTTTTTGTCATCTTAAAACAGAAGTGTTCCATTCCTGGACATTAAACATGGACCAATCAGAAAACGAATAAAATCCGGATATCTCAAGATTTCAGATAACTCTATTCTCGACCGACAGAAACAACCATTTTCCAAATGGTAAATAATAATAATAAATAAATAAAAAATTCTTGTCTCTCTCTCTCTTTTTTTGGGGGGGGGGGGGGCACTGTTTCCTTGTTTAAAGATGGAAAACCGACGATTATAAATGCACAAATAATGTATGAAAAGGTAGCAAACAGCTGTTTCGAATCTACCATCGAGATTCTTCATCAGTGCAAAATTCAGCGAGCTAGAAAAAGCAAAACTGAAAGCATGTTTTGTACTGATAAAGAATCTCGATGGTAGTTTCGAAAGAGCTGTTTGCTACCTTTTCATACATTATTTGTGCATTTATAAACGTTGGTTTTCTATCTTTAAACATTTTTGCACAAATGCTTTATTTGCTATTTTGATACTGTTTCATTGCTTTTCTGCGATTTAATGTGGCTTGAAGCACTGATTTATAGCGTAAACAAAGAAAATAAAGACAAAACAAATCTTCTGTATACTTTTTTTTAATAAAAGACAGTCAAACACATAAATTACATTAATTACAACAACGAGGCAGTCAACATATGACTCTGAGCATATAACCGCTCTACCTTCGTTCTTCATTCCTTTACATAAATCTCTGTACATCTATAATCGGCAGGCATTATATCGTCTTTTATATCTTTCTATGCACAAATAGTTTAATAGATTAGCTTTATACCTATGTACATTCTGTACAAGTAAAAGTGTCGATAAAACTCCCTTTTTAAGATAAATATATGTGTCACATGTTTGATTTTTAGATATTGAAAGTGACAAGAATGATAAGGCATTGGCAGACAGCAATACAATTGGGAAGATAACTTTTTTGTTAAGGCATTTCTCAAAGTAATATTTATTACTGCTCAACAAAAAGAAACTTTTATGACCCATTTTTAAACATAAAAGCATTAATATTAATGGCAGGTGCATAGTATTGAAATAATTTGTAATCTGATAATTTTTTAATTAATTTTTTTTTTTTTTTTTAACATTTTGAGTTATAAGTTTTTATTGCCTCAAGACAAAAGTCACTTTTCCTCAGGAAATTCAGTTCAACTTTGACAGCATTAAAAAACACTTCTGCATTTATTAAAAAAAAAAAAAAAAAAGTTTGATTATATAATTCATTATAAGAGCACCTGCCAATTTGATAAGTTATCGAACAAAAATCAGTTTAAAAATGCGTCATAAAGTAGCCTGTTTAAATTTGAGAACAGCCTTGAAAAACATTTCGAGGAAAAAAATGAGTAGAAATCGAGGCTTTTAAATCGAATATAAAATTTCTTTGAAATTTCATATTCAAAGTAATTTAAGATTTAATTTAAGGCGTTTTGAGTTTGTAGTACGAATTTATTAGAAAATAATTATTTTTCTTCAGAAACATAAAAACAGATTTTACTAAAATAATATGAGTTCCATTCGACATTTTGGAACTAAAATTAAGTGATCGCTTTTGCAACCACTAATCTTGAAAGGATTAATAAAAAATTTTAGCCCACCAAAAAAGAACTAAAATTTTTGGTCATGATAAATTAAAAAAAAAAAAAAAAGTTCTAATTTTTAATTCCTTACACAGTATTTTTTTTTAATTATTGAAATTCACAGAATGGTCGAAATTTAAACACGGAAATTATCAAAATTTTAAAGTAATGTAATCTTATCATTTTTTTTAAGAACAAAATGAAAAAAAATCTTATTTAAAAAGAAGTACATAGTTAATTTAAAATCTAAAACTCTGATCTACACGTCTGCAAAAGCCTTAGAAGAGCAGAAAATTAGTCATAAATACTCTATTTTACTACCAACGCATTAGGAATCAAATACTTAAAAAAATATACACAATCTACACAACAAACCTTCAATGTCATAATGAAAGAAATGATAAAGCAATATTTTGAAGAGGTTTTCAAATAAATAATCTCTAAAAATGCGAGTAACAATTAATTTATTCACAGAATAAAATAAGCTCAAAAGAAAGATAGTATGAATACCAACAGCACAGCCTCATCGTATATTGCACCCGGAGGGGAAAATTAAATTTTCAGAAAATGCAAAATTTGGTCATCCGAATAATTAAGCTAGGAAAATTCAGAACCTAAAAAATTTCACGAAGAGAACTAGTGTTTTTTAACAATAGTAATTTGATTAATATATTTTCATTTTAGATTATTATCTTGAGCAATTTAATTTTCCTCTAAGAGGCCTTTATACTGTTGCCTTATTTTTTCACATTTTGGTCAACAATTAAACATCTATGTCTTGGTCCAACAGTAAATACATGGTGAAACTCCACAAACAGGAGATTTCATCGAAAGGCCGGTCAGAAAACAGGGAGTTAGTTCCAACACTTAAAGCAAATCACAATTATTTCAGAAGTTCGCATTAAACCTTCTTCTTTTTCAAAGTCTCTATCACAATAAAATATGCTTGTAGGGGGGGGGGGGGTCCAAAATGGACTCGCTACCGCACAGAAATGGTCTCAATGCCCAGCACTTGTCGGATACTGTTATCCAGCCTGACCAAATCCGTAAAACTTCCATTGTCCATGATTCTTTCTGTACACGGCCTGGAAACTCCTCCCGAAGCTTCCAGTTTTGTTCCTGTAAGGAGCGGACTACACATGGCACTGGCTTCGAATTCGTGGCTTGGGAGGGTCAACACTTCAATGTGACCATAGGTCTGGAGGAAATCCTCTTTTGTCGTGTTTAGTTTGCGGAGAACATCACGCAGTCGGAGATAATTACATTGTCTGTAAGGGAGAAAAAAAAATACAGATATTAATTTAGTTATATTTAACAACTATTTGAAAAAAAAAAAAAAAAAAAAAAAAAAAAAAAAAGATCAGAATTTTATCAAATATCATTTGAACACATCACTAATCAGAAGTCATATGACAAGTTTTGATACACACTCCACGTTCATGAGAGGAGACGCAATATGTCTTTCTCTAATAATAAAACGTTAGTGCAGTTACGTGTGAAAGGATGTCACTCTTAGTAAAATGCGGATCACACTAATTTACGGATTCCCTAGATTAGCTCGTAAGCATACGCATCGGGTATTTTTGACCCGACGCTTCTTATTATGATTAAAGATACAAAATTAAAAATTTTTAAGGTGGATTTTTTTATTTTGAAATTTGACTTTTAAGGGTGTATTCGAAAAAACGCTTTTCCACCTTCAGCAGCTCGAAATTTTCCGATACAATTTCAGACATATTTTTAAAAGTAGAATCATGAAACTTGCTGAGGGGATTCTTGAAGGGACGTA
Source organism: Maratus speculifer (assembly GCA_964019185.1). Lineage (NCBI taxonomy): Eukaryota > Metazoa > Arthropoda > Arachnida > Araneae > Salticidae > Maratus > Maratus speculifer. Next base: position 315,115,918 of record OZ025291.1, on the reverse strand, counting down.
TGAGGTGCCGTGTGATGTCTTTTTACGCTCAATTCATTAGAATTTGATTTATAAGCAATTAACTTCTCTGGAAGACCCCTTTTTTCGTTCCCTTATCTCCCACTTCGGAAAAATCGGTTCAAATTGCCGTTTTTGATTGCTTTTTTTTGCAATATTTTGTACACTTATCAAAGAATTGACCTTTACGGCACCTTGTGCACTTTCTAAATAAGAGAATCTGCGAGTTTCATGCGTTTGAGAGCAAAAGTGAATTCAAAAATAGATCGTAAAATAAGCAGTTTGAATCGAAATACACCCTTAAATCAAAAAATATATGTGAAGTGAGTTTTCACTACCTCCCATGATGTTTTTTGTGGGAGATGGGAGTCCTATCTTTCTGTGGCATACGCAGTTACCACCCCCCCCCCTCTCGCTGTGATATTACATGTTTTTGCAACTATTAATTTAGAGTAATTTTAAACTAAAAAAAGTTATGTACAATTTAACACATTGTGACATAAATACTATAAAAATGTTAAGATTTAGCGAGCAGTTTTATGTCAAGCTATTGCAGTTCAAAGGCAAGAAAAATAAGTACTTAATACAAGATTAAAATAATAATAATAAATAGATATTTAGATTTTTTTATAATGAATTTAATTATACTGCGAGGAAATACGTCTAATTTTTTTATATATTAAATGCGACGTTATAACGGGATAGCCTACACCATCAGACTGTTTTGTATGTCCCTCTCTCCCTTGTGAAGCGAGAAGTAATTATTGAATGATACCTCACATTGCATAATACTGAATATTATGTAATTTAATCATTTATCATTATAAATCAGAAATATCAATATGTAATACATAATTGAAAAGCCAAATATTTCAATTATAATATCCTCAACGAAAATGTATTTGTTTATATAGCATAGATAACAGAAACAAATTATAGATAAGCGATAACCACAATTAAATCATATAACACCTTGTCAATTATGTCAGGTTATTAGAAGAGTGTTGACTCTAAGCCTTTTTAGCAGTGCGCAGTGCTCCTCAGCCGTTTTTATCATTTCGTATGCGCCCCTGTCAATTCAATTGATCCCGGGAAAATATTATAAATTTAACTAAACAAACTAGTTTAAAATATTTTTGGTAAACAAAGTAAAATAAGTGATGCTTTTGAAAAAAAAAAAAAAAAAATGTGCCTTTTTTAAAAATAAAGTATTTTTTTTTTTTTTTTTTTTTTTTTTAAGCATTATTTTTTAGAATAGTGTTCTCTTTTTGAAATATTCCCGCTTGGCGACCCGTTTTTCTAGAGTCAACACTAGAAGACATATGACATCTTCGATCAAGAATGTGTTAATCATAGACACATATTCTATCTTATTAACTTTTAGGAGTAAGAGTTGGTCACCAAGCATCAGTTTCAACAAAATTCTCATATTTAACAATGAATTTAACATTCATTTGAGCCAATTCCAATAACTTTTACAAGACAACTAAGTCAACTTTCCAATTTAGAACAATGCTGTACCAAAAAATCTCACAACACAATTTTTTTTTCTTTTCTTTTTTAACAGTGATTATTATCGAAGAAACAGATAGAAAGAACGAAATAGGTTACTTACGCCTTGGTACTGGCAGCAGGCAAGAGAAGTCTAAATGTAGGAAGATGGGGAGAGTCGCTCACCTCGAACAAGAAATCGTTGTCGCCCTCTCCCTCACACGGAGGATCGGTCGGCACACCGTCGAACACGTCATACCCGCAATCTTCGGGATCTGTGGAAAGACACGAAGTCGAAAATAAATTTCAAGAGAACCTTAAAAAACCATTTAAATTAACAAATGGCGTCATAAATCGCGCGACGGAAGACATACAAAACGAGGAAGCAAGCATATTCTCCTTACCTAAGCATTTGGCTGAGCCCCAAAACCTCCACGGCAGATGCGGTCGGCTGTCGACTTCGCCACTGATGTCAGCGAAAAATCCTGAAAACACAAAGTGAGGAACTTTAAGTTTTTGAAACTTGATTGGGCGAACACATGATAAGAGCATATTGCAAGAAGAAAGGAAAAAAAAAGAAAAAAGTTAGTTAAATGGTATTTAAAGATACCTGATTTAAAAAGAAAAATAGATTATATAAAGTAAAATCTGCGAAAAAGGAAGCCGTTAGTGGCAGAAAACGAAAATAATACCACAGAAGTCTATATAACTTGAAAAAAATAAAAAAAATCAGTCTCTGCGATTCTGAGATTCCAGATTTTACTGCATAAATTTGCTAAACATTCTTGAGTTGTTCTAATTAACACAGAAATTTCGTTTTAACTAGTTTTATGACAGAATAATGATTTTCTGAAGAAGTTACATTCTTAGAGTTATGCAGATCCTATTTAACTTAGATTTATCTTAATACCTCATATCTTTTATTTTCTAATATTAACTTTAATTGATAATAATAATAAACAGCTGCTTACCTTGTAAGAATTCAGCCATCATCGGCGATCGTGCCAATTTTATGGGCTCCAGGCCAGAATATGTAGCTATGGTAGGATCAGCGCCGTAGGAAAGCAAAAGCCGAACGATTTCAACATGGTCATTTTCTACAGCATCGTGTAAAGGCCTTTAATGAAAAGAAATAACAAACAAAATATTAAAGCAATGTGATATTAATTGTTGACAGTAACTTTATGGCTTAACAATTGTGGAAATAAAATAATAAAACAATTGTTGAATTAGGTGATGGCAGAAGTTATTTACCTGATGCCACCAGCAGCACTAGCATTTACATCGGCACCATACTGTAGTAAAGCTCGAGCGATGTCTAAGTGTCCCCTTGAGCAGCACTCATGTAGAGGTGTGTAACCTGCGTTATCACGAGCATTTACACTCACACACTTTGTTTTTAGGCAATAAGCAACAGCTTCCTGGAAATAAACAATAAAACGATATATTATTTTTCTATTAACTCAACTCATTTGCAAAAATACAAAATATAAAATCTCTTCAGTATTCTGCTATATAAATTACAATATAGACACGCAGCATTCATACGTTATTAAAGCAGGTTCAACAGTTCAAAACACCAAAAAGGTGTGAACCTCGATTGAATTTTTTTTTTTAGGGAGAATTATCGACCATCTGTTTTGAACACTGACCCTATTCAATACGCTACGATGCGTAAAATATGAAAACACCCAAAGACTTCAGAAATTTATCAGTCAAAACATATGTTAATGCAGTCTTGAGAGGAAGCCCGGAGAAAAGAAAGGCGAAAAAAAAAGATTGGGCTCCCTCCAACAAACAATCAGACGAAATCTTGTGTAACAGCAGGGCACGCGATGAGGCTTTTGTCTCCGGTGCTTTTGTTGAAAAAGGAACGGACCACTTTCCCCGCAAAACTTTTCAATTAGTCCCTGGCACTGGCTTCAATCGTCAGCTGACGAGAACAATCGACATCGTTATGGGAAATCCGCTCCGATTGTCGACGTCGAAAAACTGGAGGAGGATGAATAGAGGGAAAAACGCAACTTCGCAACAGCGAAAACGAACGACGGAATAGAAAGAAAAAAAAGGAGGAGGAGGAGGGCTGACTGCACGTGACGGAACGAAAAATGGAAAGAAAAAAAAAATCACCGCCCCCCCCCCCCCTCCTCTCCTTCCAACACACACATACTATATCGTTCATGCGCCCGACGAAGCGCAGAAGATAATGGGAGAAAAGAAATCCCTTTGTCAGTAAAGTAGGCAGAGAGCGAAGTGAACAATGACTGAAGGGAGGGGGGAGGAAGGAAAGAAAGGGGGGAATTAAGTGGTGACGGCATGGAATAGTTAATGGGGATGTCGCGTTGCACGAAGTCGTTGCGGACGAGTTTAGGAGAGTTATTTTCGAGAAGCCCTTTTTCTTTTTTTTTATCCCCCCCTTTCCTTTTTGTTAAAGGGCTCTTTTGACGATGTTTGCGAAAATGAAGCAAGTCACGTTCTCTACCCACGATACTCATCGAAATCGAGAAAAATCAGATTAGGATCAGAATTTGCAGTAGATTCTTTGTGGCGACCTGATTAGGCTTAGGAATACTTATTACTTTTGCAAAAATTTTTATTAGAAAAATTAAACTGGGCTCTTTGCATCTGCAAAGGACGGCAACCTAAGATACTTAAAAGAGACACTGGGGCTTCGTCGTCATTCTGGAGGCTTTAAACAGGATGCACACCGAGGCAACAAGCGACAGAACGTGGGACGTCTGAGAAGAAACAGGTAGCGAACAAAGAAACAAGTTTGAATTTCAGAATGTGCCTCCTGTCGGCCGTTGTGTCCCTCCAGTATGCAATTTCTCTTATGCAAGAACACCTTGCATATGACGTCACATGCTTCATCTGGCGCCGAAACTTAATTCAAATGTGGTGTTTTCCCCCTTTGTAAACATAGTGATTTGCGTTTCATTTTTTAAATATTTAGAAAATAATGCAAGAGTAAGGAAAATCAAAAATAAATAGAAAGACCACACATGCTTTAATCGGCAAATGGGGAGTTATGTGGGCTTCCTAGATCTGTACCAGATTAGAGTATCAATCATTGCTGTGACGTCAGCGCAAGGAGTCTATATTTATTTGTTTATTTTTCTAGGAAAATTCGTGTATGGAAAGATATGTTTTCATCTGATTTTTAAATATCTCTAAAATCAAAATCGGAGGAAATTTTTGATACAGTGGAATTGTCATATATACAGGTTTTCTGTCGGTCACCTCATCGAGTTCATGGCTGAAAATCCAGGATTAGTTAAATCTCCATTCTCATATTAAAACGCCATCGTTCTGCCAAGTATATCTTGGTGTAAAATACCTAAAAACCCGATTTTTGCGGTTGACTTTTAGGTTTACCGTTATGCTTTCCCGGGTTTTTAGGCGTTTTCCACCAAGATATGGCTTGGCAGAACGATGGCGTTTTAATATGAGAATGGAGATTTAACTAATCCTAGATTTTCAGCCGTAAACTCGATGAGGTGATTGTCTGTGCTGCCTCCTTGCAATCTGTATTGAAGTTCCAGCTTTGAACTCAATTTACTCGAAATCTAAATTTTGTCACTTGTATCCCTTGGCCTTTTGGGTGCTCATTTATAATACATTTGTCGGTCTCCAGTGAAATTGCAAAGTTGGGATGCAATTTTGGTGTTCTTTCAAAAATAGGAATCGATCAAAATTTTGCATATTTTGCAGAAAACATGCCTGAGATTAAAAAAGAAAGTACACAAACAAGCTGCAGGGAAAAGACAAAATTAGAAAATTGTGTACTTACAGGATATCCTAATCTTGCAGCTCGATGTAAAGTTGTTTCGCCAAGAGCTTTATTGACCATAATCTTTTTCATCTCAGCTGGTATAGGAATGGCGTCATTGATCTGTAATTTTAGAGAAAAAAAATAAGATTTCGTTAAAAAAAAAAAAAAAAAAAAAAAAAAAAAAAAAAAAAAACGAAGAAACAGTTTTGGAAATGCAAACTAACAGAGGTGTAAAAATCTAGGCACCACTAAATTTTATTAGTTATTTTTCGTCCAATATTTCGTATAAATGTTTTGTAAGAATGCTCATAAACTTTAAACGAGGAAAACTAATAAAATTTAGTGATGACAGACTGCCCGTTTGCGCCCAAACTATTACACGCCTGCATACAAATAAGTTTTCTTTTTATATTACTATAGAAAGCTACTTTTATTTAACGTCAGAAAGGTAAATAGTGACCAACAAAACTTTCAATTACATTTTACATGTAATATTGAAATACTGCATAACTTATTTTTAAACAAATAAATAAAAAAGCCATTATCATCTACTGCAATTTACAAAAGCTTCGTGAATTATTATTTCTTAGAAACAATAAACGACTGTTCAAGGTCTTGTACGACACAATATAAAACCGAAATTAACAGTGAATGAAAGTTTCAAAATTCCCCGAAAGATATTAAAAAGGGGAAACGGAATATGATTTTCAATATTTATGCTATTTTACAAAAGGGAAAAAAATGTCGATATTTAAATTAAATAAGAGATCCCAAATTTGTATTGCAATTCAATACTGCTGCTCCTTATTCAAAATAAGAGACTCCCAACTTAAGTGCTGGTATGAAAGATCTTTCATTTCAAAACTAAGGACCGCTTCGCAAAAACAACATTGAAACTAAATAACATATTGAAATTCTTGCCCTTCATTTTGTTCTGTAAATGAATTTAAGTAGAGACTTTGAATTCCGAAGGGAGTTCCGTTAATTTCTTTAGATAAACAGAACTTTTTTTATGATCACTGGCAAACATTATTTGAAAGTGGATACGTCATGTTCGGTAGCCATGGAAACCGAAGCAACTGGTAAATGGAAAAGACAAGACTGAAAACAGGAATCTTTCTCATATTAACTCAGAAAGATAAAGAGCAATCTTTTAATCACAATACAGTTGGGGAAAAAAAGAAGAAGAAAAACAAAAGAAGCAATCGACAAATGCAATAGAAGATTCTAACCATGCATAAATGTTAATGGAATTTTAGCATTTTAAAATCTGAAACTTTTATTCCATTTTGCTCTTTGGAGCAACTCGTGTATATCTGTTCCACAAATTTTCGTTAAAAAAAAAAAAAAAAAAAAATATTTCGTAAAAATTTAGTCATTTTTTAATCTATGTATATATTTTATTTAAAAAAATATTTGCAGGCAGAATAAAGATAGAACAAAATTTTATTTATTTCTTCCTCTTAAAAGCAAATAATAATAATAGTAGATAAATAAATAAATTTAATATATTTAAAATCTGTGTTTGGCCTATAATTATATTTTTCTCTCTCTTAAATACACATATATCCTTTGTAGTTACAATATTGAAACATAGAAAAGATACATCAGCATCAATTGTGTTAGAATATCATTAATTCCCCCCCCCCCCCCCGTTCAAATAAAATTTACCATAGGCATTTATTTCTATTAGAAGGAAATATATAAGGTAAAACTGTGTTGTTCTATTAAACAAAAGAAAAAAAAAAGCTTCCATTTCACATAAAATAAATAATAATAATCTAATATGAAATAAGTCTTTCTATAATCTTGAAACCTATGAAACTCTTAACAGTTAGAACAATTCCGATTTGTATAATCTTTGAAAAATATCGCAATTATAACAGGTACGATATGCGATTCATTTGTTGCGGTCAGCCATTATGAAGACTTTTATCCTATTAATCACTGTGGATGCTCGAAAACAGATGGACAATTAAGGGTCAGAAGTCAGGGAGAGAATTCCTCTGGAGCAGAAACAGAATACGAGAGTTGATTTACCAGCTCACCCTTGGGATGGTTGTGGGCCATTTACAATAAGGAGGGAAGCAGTCAGCTCAAAAGCAGAGAGCTGACTCAGAGAAACAATAGAGCAAGCAATAATCAGAAAAGAGTAAATGAAGGTTGATGTGATGAAACTAACTCTGATTCATTATTATTAGTGTACCGTTTAATAAAATATATTTTTCATTTTGTGGAACAAGTGAACATATAACAAGTTGCATTAAACAGCATCTTATGTTTTAATTTTTTACCGTTTTTTAGAAATGTTCACCAATGTTTTTGCACAAAATTTTAATATCTAGGGCATATTTTAGAACTGCTGATTAAAACCATTTCCCTAACATACAATTCAGAACCATAGCCCTAAAGTATAGCTCAAACTAGAATCAGATGAGCCTATTCCACAAAAACCGGGAAAATGAGTGCAATTTGATAGCTTCTGAACACGAACACCTGCTGGTTTCATGCATTTCCGAGCAAAAATAAATTGAAACCTATGTCATAAAGTTGCCCTTTTTGATACGAGACCAGTCTTAACTTAACCCCTTTGCGACGAGCGATGCATACATTTTATTTTTGAGCATCACTATTTATAGATAGTAATCTTTACCTTAATTAATAGCATAAGTCTTTTAAAAATGAAATAACAATAATAATAATAATACAGTTAGCGAACCTTTGTGGTTGGTTCTTCCTGTAAGATCCTCTCTCTCTTTATCTTCTTCTCTTTGACTTCCCTTTTGATTTTGTAAACAACCTTGCCATCTTTCCTCTTCTTCTTCAGCTTCAGTATTTTGGTCATGTTCTTCCTCTTCATCGAGTGCCATTTGTGTACGTATCGTCGGTGGGCCCACCTCAGGGTCAGCTGAGAAAGTAATTTTCGGGTGTATCGGACTGCCAGTTGCCTCTCGATGACACTCGGGTCGGGTTGGACGAAAGGGCTGTTGAACAGCGGTCGCCTCTGCTGGTAGATGCGCGCGAGAAGTCGCTTTCTCAGTCGCCTTCTTGCCCGAATTGCCTTCAGTCTGTCACCGATTTGGCTGGGTGAAGGGAGTTGTAGTTGTTGTTGTTGTTGAGGAACACATACGGGATCGGGTTGAGGTGATGATTTAACAGGAACTGCAAAGACAAGGGAGATAAAATGTAACTAAATTTAATAGGAAGGAAAGATTACAGATTGGACATAAGAACGATATTGCTTGTATAATAACTCAATTTTTATTTTATTTTAATAAATGCTGCTGCTCTTTAATCGTGTGTTAGCATTTGACAGAGAAGGTGAATAATATTAAAATTTTATAGATAAAAACTGAAGAATAAAATTTTTAGGATTTTGACTAATCGGTTTTGCTTACGTGGTGTAACTACGTGGGGGGGGGGGGGGGTAATGTAAAATTTCAATTGGAGGTGACCATTTTTTCTAAACAAAAACCTCCTCTTACATATGCTTTGGGAACACTTGCAATAGAAAAATATTACGAAATGTAATTTTTAAAAGTTAGTGGTGTTAATAGAATATAAAAATAGTCGCCTGTAACTTTACGATATCCTCATATATTATGTGAAAAACTTCTATTCAAATTACTATAATTGTATAAGCAATAAAAAATAAAGCGAAAAAGAGATTTATAATGAAGATAGATGCAACCTAAAAGATACTTATAATAAAACTAATATTACGAAAAAAAGACCACTAAGAATTTTTAAAAAATCTGTTGCAACTGGGATCATTTTAAAATTTGCATTATGTGTCCCGATTAATATTCTGAAATGGACTACAAGAGTTTGAACTCTTCTCGGCACACAAAAACACAATGCAGAGGAAATATTATTTCAATGACAATTATTACAAATTGTTAAAGTGATTAACAGAAGCGGAAAAAATGGCACCTTACCTGTAACAGGTGACTTAGGAGGAACATGTGATACTTCAGGAACATCTAACGGCCTTTCAACAATAACATCTTTTCTGACAGATTTTTGGCTATCCTCAGATTTGAACTGTGGATTTAGAAAAAAAAAGGACAATTTAGAGAAACTGATACTTTTTCACGCATCGCGGAAAGAAAGAAAAAATCAAATGAAATAATGGACTATTATTATTTTCTTACCTGGCCACTAAAATTAAGAGGAGGTTCGGGTATGAAAGTATACGGGCATTCTGTAGCTTCGGCGGCTTCATTGGCAAATGTATTTGGCTAGAGGGGAAAAAAAGAGAAAGCAGTGTAGCGATAAAACTATTATAACATTATGATATAAAATATTAAAAACATTACTTAATGAAATTAGATTTATAAATGTGAAAAAAAAATTGAATCAGCTACCAGAAAAATATTTGAAATTTATTTAAATCTCATTATCATGATCATAATTATTATTAATAGTACTTGAAAACTTTTATTTTTCGTTATTTGAAAATAAGAATTTAAAAACAGGATTCGTTGAAGAACCTTTATCATACAAGTAAAATATCAGTATTTTTAATAATTAAAAAAAAAAAAAATCTAATGCAAATGCGCGATATCTTATCCTTAATTGAGAAGATATTTTTTATAAGAAAATACTGGTCTGGAATTCAAGACCCGCACAAACCTTGTAAAAATTTAAACCGGCTGGACAACCTAGGATGTTAAATTAGTGTTGCCAGATGTTCGGCGTAAATCAGGGCTCCAAATGTCCTGGATACCACTATTTTTTTACATTTTATTCCGCAATCTTTATTAGCAGATATAATTCTAGCATTATAAAAGCCGAAGAAAATTACTTTCAAATGTTTGTGTCTAGAGATTTGGAGTTACAATTTACGCGGTAAATCTGGCAACAACAATACTAAGGCTCACAAAATACAAGATTAATACTTAATATTTCCTAAAAGTTTTTTATACAAAAGCTCATAGTTATAGTTTCTACATCGCCGTAGATGACTATTCGAATTTCAACAAGGCGCTTTAAATATTAAAAAATATTGAAAGAGGTAAAATTTTCTTTTCATTAAAAAATATCAAGACTTCTGGTTTATTTTTCTTTATGGTATCATAAGAAACCCCCTCTTTTTTTTCTTTTTAGCGGAGTCTCTCATGCCAAATACTCTTTATATATTTAAACGAATCGATTGAGTCACGCTTTCACTGATAGCAAATTATTTAAATTATCTTATTTCCAAAGCATCTCTGTTTCGCTTTATCTTCAGCAAGAGATACTCCTTTATCTTCTGTCGAAGGGCACGGAAAAAAAAAAGAAAGAAAAGAAAGAAGAAAAAGCGAAAAGGAAGAAGGGCAAAATCGTCGGGATAATCCAGACATATATCCATATTTTTTACGCAATACAAAAGCAAAAATCTTGAAGACGACAGTAAATTAAGCTTTTTTCTTTTTTTTATTTGGGGGGGGGGGGGGGCGCACCCGTAAAACGCGACCACGGCCGTTAAAGGATTCATCCAAAGCGTTCGGAAACAATTATGAGAGCAGCTTCACCTCTCACTGGCAAAACCTTCGCTCTCGTTATGCGCGTTCTGATGCCATATTTTTTTCTTCATATTTTAAATCTTTTTTTTTTTCTCCCGACGCTTATTTTTTTCTTTCTTTCTTTCTTTCCTTCAGAGTTCACAGTCGTCATTTATTATTTATTTTATCGCTTCGCTTTTATCTCGGGCGGTGGCGGCTCTTTCTCTCCGTAACGCCGCCGTAAGGAAAGGAAGAAGATGAGGGGCCAGTTATAAATGATATGACAAAGATGCCACTTAGGCGTGCGAGCGCGGGATAATCGGGAAAGTTTTGCGGGGAGTTTCTCTAAACCACCTGATCACTTTTAATGAATGCATTACGTTTCCAATTTACGTTTGTAAATGCCCTGTCGATGTGTAAATGGACTTCACTAGAATGGTCTTCGGATAAAAGTGTTCAGGTGTAAATAAGGCTGCTGGTCACCCACTTTCCGAATTTCCACCGTAATGTAAAGCCTATGGGCGTTTGATGCATTCTTATATTTAAAATATCTCCTCAGGAAATTTATATTTTTAACTTCGTCTTTCGGTGATCTATCTCTTCATGACACTTTTTTTCTTAGTTTTCAAAATATTTCTAAAATCTATGCTTAATTTTATATGAAGTGTTGAAATTTTACTTCCAGTTCGTCAGTTTTTAAAACATAAAATGTTAAATTAAGAAGAGATTTTAGAAATATTTTGAAAACTAAGAAAAAAAGTGTCATGAAGAGATAGATCACCGAAGGACGAAGTTAAAAATGTAAATTTCCCGAGGAGATATTTTAAATATAAGAATGCGTCAAACGTCCATAGATTTAACATTACGGGGGGAGGGGGGAGGAGGAAGATTTGGAAAGTGAGTGACTAGCAGTCGTAACTCACATGCACTGGCGCAAAAATAAGCAAAATACAATAAATTTAATCGCAAATCAACATTTTTTTTCAAAGCAAAGATTATATTTGGTGCAGTTTACTAATTTATGAAAAGATATTTGAGCAGTTTTGTTGCTTTACCCCTTGTATTCTCCCTTAACCCCCTCCGGGATGAGCGTCTTTTACAGAAATTTTATCTTAAATCAACAGTTTTTCAAAACATAAAATTTCGCCTAATTGAATCGCAAAAAGTTTGATTTAAATAAAACAAAATTTAAAATAACTTTACCGGTGAGAATAAACAAAGAATTTGAACACTTTATACAGCACATATACCGGTCATTATCCCCCAAAGGGTTAAAACTACGTACTGTCTTTGTACGTTAAAATTATATCTTATTTATTCACAGTGAATTAATGGATTGCGGTGTTTATAAATTAATTATTACACTAATACTATTACTAAATGTTTTTTTTTTAATATTGTGTTTAATTATAGTAATAAACAAATGTTAAATTCAAAAGGAGTTTTCTGTTCTTTTGAGTCTGGGTTTATATTATTTTTTTAAAATTTAATACAGGTTTAATTCTTAAGATATTATATTTACTTTACTTTCATCGGCCAGTTAACTTATTTGAATAAAAGTTAGAAATAAGGGGAGAGAAACGCAGCCCCCCAACAAGAAACTGATACACATAGTAACATCCACTCAAGAATACGTAAGCGAAAATAAATTATGTGTCATAAGTGCAATTATGATTCAACAGGATTGTTAAATCTTTTCATAAATCAGTAAATTGTGCCAAATATGTTTGCGTTGAAAATATTGTTGATCTGCGTTTTAATTTATTGAATTTGCTTATTTTTGTGTCAATGCATGTGAGTTAACACTTTCCACATTTAACATTCAATAAAATAGCAGTAGCGTAACAAGGGTGGGTGTCCAAAAACTAGTAGAATTGCAAGGTTTTCTTCTGCTTAATTCATATAAGGAAATTTTTTGGTTAGATAAGGCGAACGGAACTTCAAAAAATTACTGGTATTGAGAGCGCTAGGACACCCACCCTGGTTACGCCACTGAATATCTTTCAGTTCTAAGTGTGCAATGTGCCCAGACATTTCTCATAGGGTCTTGTTTTTGCGAAATCGTGAATATTTTTCTTATATTTGTGAAAATTCTAGTCAGAATTTTGTGAATTTTAAATTATCGATGTCTTCCGGTTCTATTTTTTTTATGTATAAAAAGCTAAGTAATATGCTCTTTGGTGAGTTCAACTGCTTATTTACAAGCCAGATTTTATTATTATATGGTAAAATTGGTGTAAAGTTCAATTTGAAGGAGAAAAAATTCTGTGAAAGGTCTATTTAAGAAACAAACAATTTTGTGAAGGGCCCTGTTTTAGGATAAATTATTTTGTGAAGGGTTCTAAAATTTACCTAAGCATATTCCTGGTGCCTCACCTGCTTCAAAGGAAAATACTGCTGGGCTTCTTAGAAAACCGAAAGAATCCAGGCGAACTCTGAAATAATTCTTGATTTTGTTTCAATGCTATTGTCAACATTTAATAAAGAGCAATTATGTCAAAGTTTTTTGTGATGTAAAACTCTACTGGATCCCCCCCCCCCCGCCACATTTAACATTGCACCAAATAGCTTTCAACGTGCCCTGCCTACTTCAAAGGAAGATATTGATGGGCTTCATAGAATACTGAAAGCACGTATGAGAGCCCTGAAATCGGTCTTAGTTTTGTTTCACATCTACTCTGAACTTTTGCCACCAGAATATTTGAAAAGTGATGTTTGTTTTATTTAATAGCAAATTTTCTGTCATTGTAATAAGGAAAATTATTCTGCATGAAAATAGCGGTATCTTTGTGGGCCGCGGACCATAGGCTGTCCACCCCTAATCTAGCAGAATTCATGGTTTTCTAAAAAAAACCCTAATCTAGGAAAAATTTTAAAATTAAATTCAAATTTAAATCAAATTCAGTTTTTTTTATCGACTTTTAATAAGAAGTAATTATGCCAAAGTTTTTTGTGAAGTAAAACCTCTAATAAAGAAAACAATTTAGTCTGTAACATTTTATCTAAAGAAAAAAAAAGCACGTTATATTAATATTATCTATACATCTTATTACTCCTAATAGACAAAATCCTCAAGACACCCATTCTAAATGGCAACAGCAACATTAATAAAAAAAACGCGCAACAAACAATCCAACCGCCAACAGTAATAACGACCAAAACTACAAACCGCGATTTGCACTTTCTACACCGTCCCTCGCATTCACTGAAAAAAGATCCGACGCGTGGTTGCGAGGAAAAGCGAGAGGGGGTTGGAAACATGCAGAGGAGTAGGGGGAAGTGAGAGAGAGAGAGACTAGCGGGAAGTGAAGTGGCACGTCGTGCGGGTGACGAGGCGGGGAGAGGGGGAGCGGAGAGCTCTCTAGACACCGATGCCCGAAGGCGGGAGCGGGGAAAGGAGGGGGGAACTCTGAGATCGATCACTCGAAAAGGAGTGGGGAACACTCGGACTCGCGTCGCCGCTGATGAATAGCGACTGGCCGCGGACACGATATGCCGAAGAGTTTGGCGGGCTTGTCGCCGCTTGGCGAGGCAAGCAACAGACGGATGGCAGATTTTGACTCGAGATTAAAAAATAAATTTTCCGAACGGTTTCCTTTGAACGCGAACGAATTCAACAGTAAAGTAGTTTGGAAAAGGAAATCTGAAAAAAATATCAGTGGACGACTAGGAAGCGATTCAAAGATTCCCAACCGCACAATTTCCAACTTTTTCGTTTTTTTATTATATTTTATTTATTTTTTGTTATTGGTCTGTTTTATAAACATATTCCTTCCAAGTAATTTTTCACAGCTCCTCAAAACCTTAACATGAATTTATTTATCAGAAAACATTCAAAAAATAGAAAATTGCGTAGCTGAGAAATAACAACGTTTTCATTCAGAAAAAAAGTGAAGATTTTTATTTTTCTATTTTATTAGAAATGTTTAATCGTATTTTTCTCATTGATACCGGTAGAGATGGCAGAATGGTAACAGGCGAACTCGGCATTTTACAGCTCATCACTGTGACGTCAAAGAAAGAAAACACCTCAGCAGACTTAAGCGCTGAGAATTAAAATGCAATGTAAATGTGCAGACACGCAAGAGTACCATGTTTTTTTATAAGACTGGCTAGTACGCCACTAGTTATGGGTAATTTTAATATTGTATTTAATTATGTTAAATTCTAAAATAACCAGTATTCTTCACTAAACATTATTATATTTCAATTATGACTCTTCACTGTGCATTTGTACTTCAAATATATAAGATTAAAACTGAAATTTTATCTCTTGCTGACAAAACGAAAGCTAGTCGTTAAAATATTCCTTTTCTGTTCAAGTATACGGGGCATTCTAATAAATAGGATATTGAAGTCGTAACTGCTTCAGAAATTATGAACAGCTTGAAAATAGAATTCAGCGCATGTCTGTGAGCGCAGTCTCTTCCATGCTTTACTCGCACCCTTCTGCATAAAGATTAAAGAGTTAAAAGTTACAGTTTAAACTTTTAAAAGCGTCTGTAATGCATACTTTTAATCATAACTACTAAGTGTATATTGCTGTAGCTGTAATTACGGATTTAAAAATAATTTTTGTTAAAATGCGTATAACGATCGACAAAATGGTTAAGTCGAGCGGATGCATGCATTTATTTTTTTATTGTTATTATTTTAAGTAGTTGTTTTAACTAATAGACAAAGACAAGTATTGTAGTAAAATATTCACTGAAAAAAGAAATATCGTAACAGTCGCACCTGACTAACTAGCTCCAACACAACATTCAACTTTATACGAAGCCGCCAAATGTCAATTCTACCCTTATCCATCCTGTCAAAAAAATAAACGGAAACTTCGATTATATTTACTTTAAAGCCCAACAAACGTAGATTAAAAGGAAGAAAAAAAAACTGAAGTAAAAAAAATGGCGTTTTACAACCCTATGCCTACTTTTAACTGGCACCGCTCAGAGGCAGACGAAAACAAACTTCACCCTACTCCTGTTCCATCCGAATGTAGCTCGACAAAATGAGCGACGACGATTATACTGGCGGTGAAGGTGAGTGGTGGCGAGTTAAAACGCTCGTTTTCGTTTTGGTTGTTTATTCTTTCGCTCTCCGCCAGGCGAGATGGGGGGAAGGTTATAAATCAGATTAGCAGACGACAGCGCAAAGAACGTTTCGAATACTTTCCCGATGCTTTTGAAATATCCGCCACACGCGAGCAGGTTTCCCCCGGCTTCTGACGTTGAAATGGCGAAGAAAAATACGAGATTGGGCTTCTGCCATTTATTTTCGGCGGGATTTTTATTATTATTATTATTAATTAATTCCTTCTTTTCAGTTTTTTTTATAGATATGTTGAAAATGCAAACACTTCTCGATATTGTTCTGAATGTTTTTCAAATATTCCGAATATCCGCCACTCGCGAATAGACCACCAGCCTGCGATTCAAAAGAAAAAAAAAATACAAAATTAGAGTTCTACAATTTTTTTTTTTCTGGGATTTTTATCTTTTTTTTTTTTTTTTTTTTTTTTTTTTTTTTTTTTTGATTTTCTAGGCATTAGAATACAATAAGCTATGTTTGAAATTGCGAATGTGTGAAAACGTAACAAAGTTTCGAATGCTTTCTTGATATTTTTGAATTATTCGCCAAATACGGGAAAGTTTTCAACATCTAGCGTTGGGATTCCATGAAAGCGTCAAGAAAAAAATACGACATTATATTTTTTCTAGTTATTTTTAGTTATCTTTATGGCTTTATTTAAATATTATCCAATTCCCAACAAATTATGGTAAACAAACCCATATATTTGATATTTAAACAACAAATGATTAAAAAAAAAGAAAAAGAACAAAAATTCTGACAAAGGCCAATTTATTTTGTACAGTTAACTCTTTAAATGTAATAACGTTTCGAATGCTTTTGACATATCCGCAACACACAAAGAGATTCAAGATGGAAAAAATACAAAATACCGCCAACTTTTTTCAGGGATTTTTGTGTAATAATTATAAGAAAAAATATAACTTAAACTTGGGCACATCTTCTCTTTTTCGATCGAGGAGCTGCAATCTAACAATTTTTGAAAAATATTCCTTTAAAAAAAATAATAAATAAATAACTCAATTCTAATTCCAAAACACAGAATGGTTTCGATACAAAATCACAGGTTGAACACTCCGAATTTCCGTTACCGAAATATCGACAATGACCAGGGGCGACAACCCTTCAATTACCCCGTATCCGAAACCAAAGAAATGGTTGTTAGGGCGCGATTCGATGCAAGCTTCCCGTTCACAGGCGTGCGTGAACCTTCGAAACGCACCTAATTCCGTGTATTGATTTTCGATGGGGTGTTTCACTCTCACGCGTGCAATGTGGGGGATACTGAATAAATAATACGGGAAGATACACCCTTCATTTCCGAAGCTACTCCCTTTTTCAACCCTGGGGCTTGAATTTCCTCTCTGGAAAGGAATTTTGCAGTCGTTGGTAGCTTGGCACGGCATGCTTCATATGTAAAATAGAACACCCACGTATATCCCCTAACCGTAATTAAAGCAATGGAGGAGATACGCAGACGAGAAACGGTTTAATTGCCTTCCCAATGCAAGGCAACGTCAGATACTTTTTTTTTTAACCTTCAAATTCTACAAACAATTTTATTCTATAGCTGATAACATTCCATAAAAATATTTTGGACCAGAAAATTTATAAATAAATACGTTTCTTCAGTTTATGTACTTTTAAAATTTATTTTTCAATTTAGAAATTGTTCAACCCAAAAAATTTAGAAGTTTAATGTTTTTTATTTTCAAATTGGCTTTCACCACGTGGTTTAATTTCCTTTCTAATAAAAATTTATAAATAATTTCTTTGGTTAATGAACTTTTAAAATTTGATTTTTTTTATTATTTAGAAATTGTTTAATACAAAAAATTTAGAATTTTAATGTTTTTACTTTTCAAATTGGCTTTCAGCGAAAAGCAACATCATGAAAAAGAAGAATTAGATGAAAATGACTTTTCGAATGTGGGCGGAGCCTAAACAAAAACAAATTAATTTCTCCTAATTTGATGATTTTTAAGAAAATGGATGATGGATGGATGAAAATGATATAAATATTAAGATTTAGAGATTTTTTGAGTTAATCCTATTTTTAAGTTTTCACTAAAGAAACTATTTTGTGGTAATAACTTTGAATTTATATGTATGATTAGATGAAGATGATTTGGCGAATGTAGGCGGAGCCTTAAAAAAAAATTAAATTCATCTACACTCCGCCTAGCCTACCACACGGCTGTAATGGACTTGACTGCTATTGGTATATTCGAATCAAAAAATAATAAATCAATAAAAATTCTGGTGGAGAATATTTTTATAAAACCTAAGTAAAATTGCCTCTAGTTTTAAGAGTTAAGAATATGGATGATGTAAAAAATTATTTTGTAATTGCTAAAATTCAGAGATTTTCTGAATAACGCCAGCTTTTTTAATTTTTACTGGATTAGATATAAATAACTAAGCTTTAAAAAAGTGATGACGAAGATGTTTTTTTAAAAAATTAACAGAATGCATTAAAACAAAACTTAAAAAATAAACAAAATTTGAACATGAAAAAGAAATCAAAGAATCATAAAAGTATTCTAATTTTGTTCCCTTTGTTGTTACTTAAGGGGAAAAAATCTAGCATTAGATCTTAACGGAAAAAGAGGAAACAACTGTTTCTTATTTACACTAATCTGCAATTCAATTTTACAGCATACGAAATGACATTTCTCTAGCAACCCATATCCTCTTTTTTCCGATCGCAGCGATGATACATATCCTATGTATTTTATTCGCACACAACACATCTAGGAATTACTTCGCTGTTCCAATTCGCATTTCGTACTCACTCTAGCTATAGGCTAAGAAGAGCAAGATCATCGATTTCCAATTGAAAATTCTGTTTTCCACTTCCTTTTCATCTGGAAAAATCCGATTTTCGGGTTTCTTTTGTCTTCTAGTTTTTTTTTTTTTTTTTTTTTTTTTCTGTTTCTTCTTCTTTGTTATTTTGCTCTTTCACCTCTCCCATTGCAAAAACGTTTTGTTTGAAAGTTTCGTTCATGCAACTATTGGTCCGTTCACAATTTTACGATTAAACAGAAAAAGAAAAATGACTTTCAGAACTCGCAATTCTTTATTTCAAAACTATTCTTGTTTTTACAATTTTTTTTTTATTTTAATATTTTATTTTTTTGTTATCGAAAACATGATCTAAAAAAAAATCTAAATTTGCTGCAAATTATTTGTGTGAGGAAGCTATTGATACCAATTGATTAAAAAAAAGTATATTAATGTCGATATAGCGAGCCCATGGTAACAGGCTCGCTCAGATGCATTTGGCCGATTCGGCATCCGCCCCATGGCAAGGTACGACACGTGTTTGACCTTTTTAGCCACGTGTTAACTAAATGTTGCTGAGTTAGCACCTTCACACGAAAGGGCCCCAGCAACAAGCACAGAACAAGTACAGAAGGATGCCAGAGCCCGCCTGATGAAGACGTACTTAGCCGAGCTCAGGGCTAAAAGACAGAAGATGCCCCATAATTTTAATCCTTTAAGTATTTTTTCCCTTGTAAATATTGCACTTTTCCCTTGTAAATATTACACAGTAATCAAGATTATTAAACTTATGTAACAATACCCCTGGACTCCTTAATCTACATGGGGGCTGCGGCCTACTTGGACCCCCAAACAACCTGCACTACAAGTTCTTATTGGTGCATATGGATTAATGTGCAAGAGTTCTTATTTTTGCATATGGATTGATGTGCAGTGTGCAAGAGGAAAGATTATATTTCCCCTAGTCCCCATCCGACAGCGAGATGATGTTTATGCTTTCTGCTTATCAGCGCGGTCCCACAGCTCACCAGAAGGGAGAAAAAGAAAAAGAAAATGAAGAAAGTGTGTCAGTAGTGTCGGTCGCCGCCTGTAATTTGTGATGTTCTTGTGCATACTCTGGATTTATTTTTTTTTCATTGAAAAAGTAGCATAGATCAAATTGGATTACACTTAAATAGCAGTAAGTGATATTTTTTTTTACTATACCTTATTTCTTTGCTGTGAGTAATGGAGCTCCAAGCGATCCCAGTGATCAGACAGCATTTAAAAACTGCCAAAGCCGATAAAATACAGCTTCTACATTTGTTTATTTTTGGAAAAGACGAAGCGAGGCGAAATCGTTCTAATTTAAGGGTTTATACCGGATTACCGTTTAAAGAAGGTAGCCCTGAATTCGCCAACAAATTGAAAGAAATTACTGATACTTTTGACCAGTTGCAATTGATAACAGTCGCTAATCTGCTATCCATAGATATAAATGGAAATAAAGATGAGATAGCGACTCGCATTTTGGTCGCATTATCAGACATTGCTGCTTTTAAAGAAACATTTGGGAATATTTCGGCTTCGGAGACAGACATTGAGCATAATCAGAACGACAGCAGTGCCAGCACAGAATTAATTTCCCCCTTAAAAATACAACCACAGCAAATGGTTGTACATTCGCAATACACTGCAAGTAAACAAAATATTTCTTTCACCGACATAGAACAATTAATTCCGCCGTTTAGCGGGGAAAAATCTGAAAACATCCAAACATGGTTTACACGATTCGAAACACTCTCGGAATCATTGAACCTCTCAGATATTCAAAAATTTGTTTTCGCAGAACGGAGTTTAAAAGGTTTAGCATTGCTAGTAATTAGAGCTGAAATTAATATTAATTCCTATTCCGCACTAAAGGAAGCTTTATTCCGCGAATTTCATCAAACGGCTTCGCCCGCACAAATACATCAAATATTAGCAAACCGCGGATGTCAACCAAACGAACAATTATTGGAATATTTTTTGAAGATGAAAGAAATCGCGCAGCGAGGGAATGTGGATGACATCTCTTTAATTCATTACACGATACAAGGTATTAGAGATACACCCCAAAATAAATCCATTTTATATGGCTGTTCCGATTTAGTAGAGTTTAAGAAAAAATTGCTAATTTATGATGAAATTTGCCGATCAGCCAGTGGTCAGGTGAAACGCATGTCGTATCATGCGAAAGGCCCTACTCCTACACCACACCTTAAAAATGAACGTAAAATTATCTGTTTTAACTGCGGTTTAGGAAACCACGTTTCCGCAGATTGTCATAATAAAAATAAGGGCCCGAAATGCTTTAATTGCTCGTTATGGGGCCATCGGTCTTTTGAATGCGGCGAGCGCACTGGGGAAAAACAGCCTACAACCCGAGGCACCCCTCCCCAACAACATTCGGGGTTAAAGCGCGATAAGAAAGTCCACGTCGTAGACTCACAGCAATCGTATACCAACATGAATAAATTAGTCAAAATTGCGGATGTCATAATAGACGCATTAATTGATACGGGAAGTGCGATTACAGCAATAAGAGAGGATTTTTATAAATTAGTTGGCTCCCCTCCCCTACAATGTGAAACCATACAACTGGACGGTTTTGGTGGTGGCAGTTTAACGCCATTAGGATCATTTAAAACGGATATTCAAATAGATGGAACTCTGTTCTCTACTAGAGTTTATGTCGTAAACTCATCACAAATGTCCACCCCCTTTATTGTAGGGCGGGACGTGCTTACACAGGGTACACTAACGTGTGGTCAGGACGGGATATCGCTCCATAAAACTCCCCAAGCGGATGTTTTCATTAACTGCATACGCATCCGTAAGCCCGCGAGCAACACTCTCTTACCAGCCCCCCTTACGTCACATAACATGCCTTCTGTTTGTACTGACATGGCACACCACAACTCATTCAACGGAACACTTCCATGCTTCGCAGACGACCCCGTGCCACATGAAATATGCACTAATATAGAAGAGCCTAATGTCCTATTTTCCCCTCAAAATCAACAAGCTAAACATTTCTCCGGAAGAGACGTTTCCACTACCCTTGGTCATGGAACAGTTGGTGACAACGATGCTATGCGGAATATTCTTAAATATATGATCCCCATACTTTTCATCGGTGTCTTATGTCACCTAATGCAAACAGATTGCAATTATGAGTCACCGATGGCAAGATGTTCATCTATGGTACTAGATACCTTCAACGTTTTGATATGCTCTGTGTTCCTCCTAATCGTTGCCATTCGATTCACCGCGACGCTTAAATGGAAAAAGACAAGAAAGAAAAAAAAAAGTATGCAAAAGGGGAGAAAAAGTGTGTTATCAGCGTTGGATCCTAAGTGAGACTTTTTTTTTTCTCTCTTTCTCAAGCAAGATATTTTGTTACACAGATGTTTACTTTTTATTTATTTTTTTTTCTCTCCCAACCTGAAACCTTGTCAAGATGTTCGTACTTTAATATTTTTTTTTTTACGAAAAACCATCAGTGCATTATTTTTCTATTATGGATTTCACTATTTTATTTACATATTGGTTTTTGAACTAAGTCATACCCAGCTTATGGAAAGCTGTGATTTTTTTTCTCTCTTTTCTTCTTTCTCTTGCAAAATCACAAACACAGATGTGGTTTTAGTTTTGTGTTTACTCCTCCACGCAACGAAGAGGGAATAATGGTGTTTTTTTTTTAATTATTCCCTCGAATGTGAAATATGCCACAGCAATAAATAAAGCTAAGCCAAGTGCTTTTTTTTTTGTTGGCTGGCTAAAGCATTTTTATCATTATTATTATTTCATTAACCAGGATTATGTTAACAGGTGCCAAGTGATTTTTTTTTTTGGCACAAACATTTAACTTTTACAATATATAGGACATATTTTTTTTACATACTTAGTACCATTTTATGTGCTTCGAAATATTGTATGTTTTGTTTGAAATATGATTGTTTTTATAAATATGTTTATCTGTATAAACTATTTCTTCTACACCCCCCCCCCCAAAAAAAAATGACAAAATATGATGTAGCAGGAAAACTATAAGTTTCGATTTTTTTTTTTTTCTTCCTCTACTCTTTCTTTCCTTTTGACAGACAAAAGATAATTATTTTCGTTTGTTTGTTTTGTCTTTGTCATAAAAGTTTTTACGATTAGTCCAATTTGAGCAATTTTCTTTTACATAAAAATAAAAGTTTTCCTTTATTTTTTTTTGAAGACGTATTAAGAAACACTATAATAAATTTGAGACTTTTTTTCTTAGACGAAGACGAATATCTGTTTCGAAGACGTTGTGTTGGAAACCCCCTTTGGGGAACGATGATAAAACAAAAGACAGATGTGCAAAGAGCACATTAACGACGTTAACTATTATGATATAATTTTTTTTTCTTCTTTTCATTGTGTGTGCTGTTAATGACGTCTTCAAAATTCCTTTTTTGTTCTTCTCTCTTATTAATATTAATTTTTTTTTAAATTCTCTCCCTTGAAGAAATAGTTTATTTTCAGTATCCTGATCGGTGTCCACGTTCAGCTGTGGTCAGCTGCATGTCGGATTGGCCGAGTGTCGATATAGCGAGCCCATGGTAACAGGCTCGCTCAGATGCATTTGGCCGATTCGGCATCCGCCCCATGGCAAGGTACGACACGTGTTTGACCTTTTTAGCCACGTGTTAACTAAATGTTGCTGAGTTAGCACCTTCACACGAAAGGGCCCCAGCAACAAGCACAGAACAAGTACAGAAGGATGCCAGAGCCCGCCTGATGAAGACGTACTTAGCCGAGCTCAGGGCTAAAAGACAGAAGATGCCCCATAATTTTAATCCTTTAAGTATTTTTTCCCTTGTAAATATTGCACTTTTCCCTTGTAAATATTACACAGTAATCAAGATTATTAAACTTATGTAACAATACCCCTGGACTCCTTAATCTACATTAATACTATACTGAAATTTTACTTAGGGTGTCGTTTTCATATTGAAATTATATCAAACTCTAAAACTTTCAATACGAATATCTAATTTTAACTAAAATTTTTCCATTAATTACGGAAAAAAAAAAAAAAAGTTTTTGAAATTATATGAGTTGTAAAAACTAAAATTAATTAGTACAGAAACTTTCTTACTATAATCATTTTAGGCGAAATGTAAACCAATTAGGTTCCAAAAACGATAGAAAACTGTATAAATGAAAAATCAATTTCAGTTCAAACCAAATTTTTCAGTAACATCCCCCCCCCCCCATTTTTGAACGCCCTTCTAATAATCATAAGCGATGATCTGATTTTTTTATCCACAAAAATTAAAATTAATTGAAAGACTAACATTCAAAATAAACATAAGATGATATAAAATCTATTCTTACCTGAAAAGAATACCTTGCTTGATTATGAGCTGGAGTAGTAAAGTCCGCGGGTAAAAGTCTTTTCTTTGCGGACATTACATCTTCCGCAGAAACTGGAGCACTGGGCCGCTTCTTGGACGAATTTTTAGTAAATATGGGAACAGAAGAATGGCTAGTGGTGGTGTCAGTTTTAGTAATTTCTGGCTTTACGTCTTTCTGAATCGACGGCAATGTCGGAACAGTTATTTGATTTGGAGGAACACAGTTTAGAGGAGCTGTTGGCAGTCCATCCCTATTCAGTAACAGTTGGTGAGGAAATGGATAACGATAATCTAGTCCAAAAAGTGGTAAACTGTTGGTTGGTGTCACAACGCTGGTTGCGATTCCCACACCAGTAGATGGTGGAAGAGTGGCAAGTGGTTCCAGTCCAGGAGCTGGACGAATGAGAAGTGACTGCAATACATTAGCTGTATCAGCATAGTCTGGTTCCCTTTTAATAGGGGCATAGTCTGGTTCCCGTTTAATAGGGGTATAGTCTGGTTCACGTTTAATAGGAGTAAAGCTTGGCTGTTGAGTTTTCACAACAGTCTGGTGTGCAGTAGTAACAACGGGTGAAGTAGATGTTGTAGTAACAGTTGTAATAGTTGTGGTAGCAACGACTGGTTGAGGAAGAGGGGCTACAGTCACGTTGGGATTGGCAGCGGGTATCCATCCATTATGATTTTGCAAATTCAACTGATGCTGAGCTGGGCGATAATGACTAGAAAATGGGTGAGCAGCAGCTGTTGTAGGAGTTAAATGGTGAGTTGGCAACTGGGGAATGGGTTTTGGCAAGGAAATGGGTACAGATGGAGGTTCTTCGCTTCCAAAATTTGAAGAGAGTCCATTAAATTTCGGATATGATTGAGATGAGCTATTTTTCTTGGGCGATTTTGAAGATGGAGTTGTTAGTTTAACAGTAGGAGTCGTTTCAGAAACAGTTTTCTCAACTGTGTGTTTGTAAGGTGCCATTAGCAATGAATTAGAAGGATACATAGATGTGGGCATTCTTAGCGTACTGTCATTTACTGGATACAAAGAACGGTGAGAAGTGACTGAGGATAAATGATCAGCAGTACTAGACACAGCAATAAGGGGCGGAGGACCTTGGGGACTTGGTATGGTAGCAGGCACCTCCTGGGGGACATCCATAGACATTTTAGGTTCTGAAGGTCGCACAGCCTCCAACATAGGGGGCATTTTAGACACAGGAACTGATCCCATTTCGCTCTTAGATGGCACAACTGTAGTGATAGATGGAACTGTGGTTGTAATTGTGTTAGAATTAGTGAACATGATATTACTCGTTGTGCTTTTGGGAGGAATGACGGCAGTACCTCTATGAAATACATAAGGATTAACGTCAGGTGCTTCTCGAGAATATCTTGATGAAAAATCTTCGTTCATGTACATGACATTGCTTTTCTCATGATTTCGTTTAGAGCTGTCTGATTTTGAAGTATTATTGTTTACTTTAGGATACGAATCATATTTTAAACTGTCAAATGAAGTCGAGATTGGTGTATTATGATGGTTATCTTTAAGAATGTCTTTTATACTGCCGGATGTTTTGTGTTCTTTCTGATGCTCTTTTACGGAGCTTTCTTTCTTTTTCGGAACAGTAAAAGCGGTCTTGCTACTGCTAGACGTTGTAGGTGTTGACGTAACAGTGGGATTCCATATAGTAGTAGGTCGAAAACTAGATGACTGATGCTTATCGCGCGAAGAACTAACTGTAGTCGGTTCAGTGTTCGTCTGCGTTGAGCACAAACTCGACACCGATAATACACTCGACCTAATTTCACTGTTGCTCGATGAAGATGTAGTGGCGGCTGTTGTAGCAGTAGGACGGTGCAAAAATGACAAACTCGGCTGCACATAGTCACAAACTTTTCCAGTTGCAGCAGCGGTTGGGTCCTTTGTTGTACATCCCATTGGGCTACGAGCACATAATGCTGCTTGAGATGGAACACAGCAAGCACATGGTACAGAAGCATGGCTTAAACCAGTTAGGGTATTCGTAGTACAGCATGCATTATTACATTTCCCTGAAGGTTGGTGCTGATGTAGTTCACGCAGTCGCTGAAAATGTTCTGCATATCTAGCAGCATCAAGTACTGGCGTTGATGCAACAGTCGTGCCATTCAAAAAACTTTTCTCAGTTGCATTGTCTCTACTGGAATTCCTCAGGGATGTAAAAGCTCCTTTATCATCTGTATAAAGCGAAAAAGCCGGTAGTACCATTGGCGCGGGAAGAGTAGGAGCATAAAGTCCTCTTGTAGCGGCGAGAGCAGCCGCAGCTTCTCGCTGAGTAAGTCCATTTCGCAAATGCAAAGGAAGATTAGCAGGATCCATATAAGCTACAGCTGCAGCGGCAACGGCTGCTTGCTGTTGTGCAACGGCAGACGTACGAGCAGCGTACATGGCTTGCTGATGTTGTTGTTCGAGACGCTCACGCTGCTGCAAATAATTAGTCATAATTGGATGTCCAGCAAGTGATGTTGGTACTGCGACACCAGTTGTCCTATCATAACAAAAAGGAGGTGTTAATCCGGGCAGCATGGCAGCTTCTGTTCCATATCCCAGCCGGAACAATGTCGGATCCAGCAATTGCCGCCCCATTCCTGATAGAGAATGGGCGGCGGCAAGGTTAGCTAATTTTCTGTGATCGAGCATCATCAGGTCTTCTGCAACCCCAGATTCCGATGTAGGACGAATGGTCTTGACAGAAAGGTCCAGGGGGTTCTCTCGTCCTACGGGAACTTCAAGTGGATTAGACCGAGGATCAAATGTTTTCACAGATGTAAAAATAGGCGGGTAGTACATGACAACACCGAGAAGGAAAGCAGGCTCTCATCTACGCATTTCTTCATTGGAGACATCTGGAAAGGAAAAAAAAAATATCAGAATTAATTTCATGCTCAACGGCTCATGATTTTTAATACTAATATTTCAACATGCATTGATGAAAAAAGTAATAAAGTTTGTTGATTAAGAATATAACGATGTTTAAAAAATATGTTCTAAAAATCTGTTTTTAATTCACAGTTTTTTCGTTATTAATATTCACACGAATTTGGTCCGTAAGATCTTACAGGTTGAAAAAAAAAAAGAAAGAAAAAAACTTTTTGAAGAAATAATAATCTTTATTTTTGAACCAATGCAAGCTGATCCACCAGAAAATGGTAAAATTATGACAGTGGCTGCTAGATCTATTTGATAGTTTGTTACATTCGGAAGGGAGAAAAAGAAAACTTGAGTCGATAAAACTATTTCTGAAAGCTAACGAGTCTGAGATGGGACATCTTTTACTTTTGATGACAACTTCGGAATCAAGGAACAAAAAATAAATAAAAGAACGAAACTTTGCGAAAAACAATCACGAAAATGAATGAGCAAGAAATCAAAGATTATTTACTGTTTTTTGTTTGTTTTCTTTTTTTTTCCTTCCTCTCCTGGCCGCGAGCTTAATTTATAATGTCCCACAACGAGACAACGCCTTCCTTATCGAAAGCATAGGAAGATGAATACAACCTTCAGAGATTCTCAACTCCTCCTCCCCCCACCAAAAAAAAAAGCTGTCTCGAAATTTTTTTTTCTCATTTTTTCTTATCAGCAGTCGCCTGTCGGCTTTATTGAAAGTTGGCGGTCTTACGCATCAGCGACTTTCTCTCTTTCTAACCAGCATTTGCTTATGTTGCAGTTGGAGTGTTGGTAATCCGGCGTGACAGTTTTAAACGGCATTACTCGCCACCGTACCGTGTGCCTGGTCGAAAGCCGAGGTCGTCGATGCGCAAAACGTTCGAATTAGCCTTTGTCAGCCTCTCTCGGCGGGTAAGAGACGATGACCTTAATTTCAATCGCCGAGAGCATCGAATGAAGAGACATGAAACGTAAGATTTTGAACAGAAATGTGAAACAGGAATAGAGAGTATATAACTTCTGAATCACTGGCGAAAAACTTGATAACCGTAATTATGAAATTGCAGTTTTAGCCTCAGGAATTTTACAATTTTACATCCAATGCTTACAATATTCATCTATGAAACGACAAGAAAACTGAAAATTGCATTATACTTAGCACTGTATAATATAGGTAGATAGAACAAGGTTTTAAGAACGAGTAAATTTTCAACATTGTTGAGCCAGGAATTTATCTTCATGGCGTTATTTGACAGTGGACATTGAAGAATGCTATCGAAATTGGTCGGCAATTTTTGTACATTTCTTATGTTATTCTAGTTATTATCTATATGATAACAAAATTGGTTTATTTCTTAGATAAAAAAAAAAAAAAAAAAAAAAAAAAGCTAAAAATTGCAAAATATTTTAAACAGAGGTTTGGTAGCAATTTTGATTTCTGAAAATCCCAATTTTTTTTTATTATTATTCAATTCTTATTTTTTATGCTTCTATTAAAATATTAGACGTTGGACTATAAGTTCCTGAATTTTATTTCAATTTCACAACGAGTTACTTTATATAAGTTTGGGAGCACACGTGTCAGAAGGAACAAAGTCTCGCGAACTCGCATAGACAAATGAGGTCGCCAACGTTCATTCGGCCTCCGTTTAGGATAAGCTAACGCATCATACATCAATTCCCTTTCCTTATTGCGTTGTAAAGCCCTTGCTAAAATGTTAATTTATTAAGAGGTATTTAAACACTACTGGCTGCATCCCAAGCTGAGATAAATCGCTCACAGGCACTGACTACCTAAAGCTTAGGAGTTCAAAACTTCTCTGAAAAATTGCAGTTCAGAAATAGTTGCATGTATAAGGTAAACTATTAATAGCAATTCTGTTTATGAGAAATTATGAAAAATTGTTAAAATGTGAAGTCATTACTCGAATATATAATGAATGTTTTAGTACTAGGAATTGAAATTTCGTAGCTGGCGGTTTTTTGTTCAAAAAACATACTATATTTTTGGAATAGAAATCTTCGCTTTGTTTAATGACAGACCTTTCATGTTTACATGAAGCAAAAATATTATTATTCGAAAAATTGTGGTAGATATTCTGCACTTCTAGAACCAAATCTAATAATTAGCATTGTTCAATCTTTTATTATTAATATTATTTGCTATTCGAAATGTTTACCAGAAGTTCCGAATAGGAATATTTGCTTCATTCAAATACCAAAAGTCTGTATAACAAAGCCGAAAATAGATTCTTATAAAATGAATAATAGAAATAATTAAAAAATAGAATAAATTGTGGAATTAAGCATAAGCAATACAAAATTAGATAGCGATTTAATGAAAATGTTTCTTATATAGTTAATGACTTTTTAAAGCATAAAAAGCAGCATAAAGGTTTGGCGCAGATGATTCTGATTCACAAAGGCAGCACGGGAAAACAAAAGGTGTCACAATATATGCTGGCAAAGAGCCAGACGTGAATTTAAATTAAGTGATAACTCAATTTGTACCTGTCTATCCAAAAAGAAATCCTCATTTCAATTCAAAACAAATATGTCTGCAGTCCAGAGATCGGTGATCAAGTGGCATTCATATTAACTTCCGATTAAAGGTACAATGTTAAACGAGAATCTCCTTTTAACGCTGCCTTGGGATCAAAAATGAGGAAGCACAAATTGACTGGAAAATCCTACATGTTTGCATCGCATGTTGTACCAGAAAAAATAATTTAGAAGTTGTATTGGATTTTAACCTTTAAATAAATAAAACGCAGTATGAATTTTACAATTTGTTTAGAGTTGGAGTATTTTTTAACTAGGCAATATTTGAAAAATCAAAAATTGCAGTCTTAAGAATTAAAATTTAATTAAGGCAGAAACTAGTACCGGAATTCATATAAAGAAATTTAAAAAAAAAAATTAAACTACCTTGACAGTAATGAAAGGGGAAAAAAAATTTAAAAATTTCTACTAGAATCACAAAATTGAGATTTCCACACCAAAAATGCTATCGTTACACGAAAATCACATTTCTAACACCAATCGAATGTTACTTATTGCAATTCTGAAAACAATTCTTGGGTAAGCACGCGTTTTAATATATAGGAGAGAGCCAAATTATCCTTTGACTCTTCTCTCATGCCACTGTCCATTATCTCACTTTCTATCCAACTTTTTTTTTCCCCAGCACAACTCACACTGGCACGAAACGAGTCCCAGCTGTCGCGACCTCCCCATTAGTGAGTACCCCATGCAGGGAGGAAAGATGGGGGGGAGAGGGGGAGGTGAACGTGAAATCGTCTGGCGTGCATATCAATGAGCACATAGGCGCAGCGCATTCTAATTAGCCTGAGCGCAATCTCCTTCTCTACTGCGGTTCGATTGAGTGAAAGGTCGGCTTTGTCCTGAATTGGATAAAGAGAGGAGATGCAGACATTGCCTCGCTATGTGCCGACTCGTTTTACAGAAGTTTAATCCACGCGAAGGACCCAAAGGGCTGGCGGTGGCCTATTTGTCTTGACCAAGTAAAAAACCTTGGCCTGCTTGGGTGCGAAAATAAAAAAAGGCGTCGTTGAAAGATCCTGGTTGCACATGCCGAGTGCACGCTGAACCTGCTGTTTTCACTAAATCTTCGCTTTCATGAAAATTTAAGGCTGTTTTTAAGGGTGTAATCGAAAAAACGCTTTTCCACCTTCAACAGCTCGAAATTTTCCGATACAATTTCAGACACATTTTTAAAAGTAGATACATGAAAGTAGATACATGCTGAGGGGATTCTTGAAGGGACGGTTGAGGTGCCGTGTGATGTTTTTTTACGCTCCATTAATTGGAATTTGAGTTATAAACAATTACCTTATCAGTATGACCCTTTTTTTCGTCCTCAAGTCTACCGCTTGGGAAAAATCGGTTCGAAATGCCGTTTTTGATTGCTTTTTTTGCAATATTTTCTGCATTTATCAAAGAATCGACAATTACGGCACCTTGTGTACTTTCCAAATAAGAAATTCTGAAAGTGTGGTGCATTTGAGGGCAAAAATGAATTCAAAAATAAATCGGGAAATAAGCCGTTTGAATCGAAATACACCCTAAAATCCAAATTTCCTACTTTCTGGCTTAAATTTAACACGGTTTCTGAAATCACCAGCTCAATAACATCAAACTTTCTGACACATTTTTAAACGTAAAGTCATAAATTTGGCAAGCTTTTGAACTGTACAGCCTGACTATTGAAGCGATTTGGAATCGGAATTTTCCATTTTTCGACAAATGAATTGCTTATCGAGTTATAAGCAATTGTGGCCACGTGATGAACAGCTCCTTTTCGTCTTTCTAACAGTGTTGTATTAGGAAATTTGGCTGAAAAAGCCAAGTTTGATAGTATTTCCCAAAAGATATTCTATATCTACCAAACAATGAAAAAAAATATTTCGACTGTCACCAAAGTTGGCATTTTAGACCGAATTTCAGAAGAGATCATTATCATAGAGCCAATGATTGTTTAAGTAGTGAAACTTTTACATGCAAGAGAATCGGAAACATCATCCGATTGATTGAATCTTCAATAGTAATGCCTAAGAATTTAATGCATTTATTGGTAAAACTGAACCCGTAAATGCAATAAAAAGTGAACATGTGACTGAAAATTTTCGGCCTATTTAGGACCGCTTCTCAAAAATCTGTTCAATAAAATAGGCCTCTTCACAAAATTCCGTGTAATAAAATAAGTTCCTTTACAAAATTCCTCTTTATAAAACAGGATCTTTCACAAAATTCCATTCCATAAAATCATTTTATTTATTAATTATTTTTACTTTGTTTAACGTGTGTAATTTGCAAACAAAACAAATTCACCAGAGCTACAAGCTTTTGCAGAAGGACATTGACATGTTATTGCCAAAATTCTTGGTTCGAAATTGAATCAAGAAGTTATATAAATACAAATCGATTTTTTTTAATTAAAAAACCCTTTTTTAATATAACAGCTGTTTTATATAAAAAATGTGCATCCTACTGCATATTCAAATCCTTGATCAAATGTTCAAATACATTTGTCAAAAATATAGTAAAACTAGTCGTTGGAGGCCATCGTAATACTTACCCCATCATGGATCTAGATAACATAATATATGAAAACATAACATATGTAAACAATTTATAAAATGCATTACGATTCCAAAATAAAATACAAACGCATATTTAAGTATTTTTAACACATCATGCTCTATTAATGAATTTATGATGAACCAATTTCGATAAATTGTATGAAACGCCAAACTATTCAAGTAGCACTGAATTGCATAAAAGAAATATCCTTATAACTCGTTAATTTATTGCCTTTTACGTCCACTCCTTAAAATAAAAAAATTCGAAAATTTTTATATACCTTTTATCAGAACGAATTTTTTTAGCGTCCGAAAAAAATAGTTCCGGATAATCGAGGTTACTGATGTTAAATAGGCTTCGTCCCATTCTTACATACTAAGCTCATACAAAATTTCAAGACTATCTCAATTTGTTCGAGAGATAGAGCGGTTACAGACAGACAGACAGACACACAGACGGACGGACGGCAAATTTTTTTTTTCTAAAATGTTTTTCGGAATCTCCAGTGTCCGAAACGTGTAAATCCGTCAAAAAAAAAAAAAAAAAAAAAAAAAAAAAATTCCGATTTTCAAAACGATTGCAAGACTTACCCTATACTACGTATGATGGGTAAATAAAAAGAGAAAAGAAAAGAAATCATATTGTTGTAAAATTATGCTGAATCAACAAAATGTATAAAAAAATTAAAGTAAAATTTCCAAAGTTAATGCAATCGCTTTCATAAAATATTTCTGCAGAACGTAAGTATATAGAGGTCAACTAACAAGGATAATAACAAAAGAAAGTTGATATAAAATTCATAAGAAATGTAGTAGTTCAGCCAGCACAAATAATACCAGTGAGATACATAGCATCAGTTGTTTGATTATTAATATTGCGTATAATTTAAAAATTATAACACACATATTTTTCTGTCAAAGTAACGTTTAATGAATATAAATGTGAAAAAATTATATCAATATATTTTGCGAAAGTGATTTTAATAAATACTTTTAAAAAATTACAAATTTTGCTTTGAAAAAATTGCTATTCTTCGCAGGCTAATATAAGAAATTCTCATACAGTATTTTCCAATACAGAGCGCTCAATATTTTGCTGTACAATTTCAGAATTTTCAACTTACGGCTAGGCAAAATATAAAGTATAGCATACAATATATTTTTCCAGTAAAAGTAACTTTTATGGGCAGATATAAATAGGAAAATAATACTCATACATTTTAAAAAGATAAAATTTTCGCTTTAAAAATTAACACTGCTCGCTGGCTGATGTGAGAATTATTCATACAAAATTTTCTCTTATAGAACGCGCTCTTATTCAATATTTTGCAATACAATTTCAAAATTTTTTACCAATAACTTCGACAAATACAAAATATAACAAACTTTTTTTCAGTCAAAAGTAACGTCTATGGTCAAATATAAAACAAGAAATTAAAAAAAATTACAAGTAAAATTCTTCACAGGCTAAAATGACAAATTCGCACACAAAATTTTCTCTTACAGAACGCGCTTACTCAATACATTTTTAGACTTTGCGACCTATAACTATGCAATATCAATTTTTACGCGATCCCTCACTGCCGGCGTCGAGAAATGCTTCGGGGAGGAAAAGACCGCTTTTCGAGAAAGACGACCTCTCTCTCTCTCACTCTTCCCCCCCTTCCCTCTCATCTCGACCCGAACGAAACCTCCGCGGAGAGAGAGAGAGGGGGGGTAAAGAAGGGGAAGAAGACATGCGGAAAAGATCCAACCACCCGCGGAGTGTTTCGAACAATAGGGTGGCCGTTCTTTTCATTCTTGCGTTCTTTTTAAGCGTTGCCGGGACAGTCTCAGTCATTAGAGGGCCTATTTTCACGCACGCCTTTTGTTTTCGGGCTCGGTGGATGAGTGACAATGAGGCTTGGGGTTTGTAGTTAGAAAGTTAGGGGAAACATGTAAAAATGGAAAGGCTGGCTTTCCTGCTGAAAACGAGTACGTTACCTCGGATGTAATTAGAGCTGGGTACTACCGTGACGCCTAATTAACAGCGAAGCTCTTTCAGGATTTAAAAGCGGTGGGAAATGAAGTCACGTTACAGACGCTCTTTAAAACCAAGAGGTAATTCGAATAATTAAAACAG
Source organism: Maratus speculifer (assembly GCA_964019185.1). Taxonomy (NCBI): domain Eukaryota; kingdom Metazoa; phylum Arthropoda; class Arachnida; order Araneae; family Salticidae; genus Maratus; species Maratus speculifer. The sequence continues at coordinate 315,081,745 of OZ025291.1, read as the reverse complement.
AAAAATGTTTCAAAAGTGACTGCTTCTCTACTATAGAATGCGTTTCTCCACAAAAGCACCAGTGTTATCAAGCGCTCATCAGAATAACCAATGGCCTCGCTTAAGCCTTTTGTTGAATTTCACGAGATTCATGCTATTTATGTAACAATATTAAGGGTTCTTTTTATTATTATTATTATTATTACTTTTTATTTTTAAATTTAAATCTAGCGTTTTAAAAAAATATATAAACTATACAGAAAAAGTAAATGGACTTAATACATTTAATACCTACATAAGTTGAAAACCTGCGGTATCTACTATTTAAAAATGGCATACTTAATAAATACGTTTTTTATTTCTGTTCAGGACAAAAGAAAAAAAAGAAAGAAAATCCACTTTGTGACATTGCGCAAAATAAAATAATAATAATAAATGAGAGCTGTAAAACAATTGTAACCGCAGCCTACAAAAATCACAGGTCGCGGCAATTTTACTAATATTGGTTGTCAGGTAACCGCATGTTTTCAGCAACTGTCAAACTGCATCTCAGCCTACTTTGATCATGTGGGAACCGATATGAGTGGAATTTCCGCAACCTATCTTGTTCGTTGGTGCGGTTGCAACTCTGTAATTTACAGCGGCAAAAAAAAATGGACCTTATGCATATTATCTGAGGTCTAGTCTAAATATCGTCTGCTTGCAATATTAATTTTGAAAATTTAGGATAAACAGTCTATGCAGTGTGCGATATTCATGCTTATTTGCTAAAAATACCGAAAAAAAAAATTCATTGTTGAGGCAGTAGAGATTTAATTTTTAATATAAATTTAAAATTTTGCTCAGCATTTGAGAATACTCGCAAAATTTTGGTTAAAATTTATGCACGCAACTTGGATTGAAGTCAAAGGTCGTCGTCTGCTAACGATATTTGCGCTTGCGCATTTTGGCATTCTGACGGTACAAAGGCTAGATAGAATAACTGATAAAATACTGACAGTTCTACAATCTGACATCACGTGCTAGCTTCTGGCGGCTGTGTTGTGTGATAAAAATGTGCGTCTATTTGCGCATCAAAGTATTCTGCTGGTTTATGTACTTTCCATTAACTTATAAATAGGACTTGAAGTAGCATAAGCAAATATTTGTCACCTTTTTAGACTAAAGAAGACTGCCAATACCAGAGGCATGAACACAAGCATTGTCAGGATTTATGTAACCTGGTTTGGGACAACTTGCGTTTGGACCTCTACTCTACGCCATTGTTGAAGAAGGTCCGTTATGGGCCGATAAGTTACGATTAGTACTTGACAGTGTATAGATATACAGCATCAGGACCTCAGCATAAGCTGTACTTGGTCTTCAATTAACATCAACGTTCCTAGCTAATGTTGCAATTGCAAACCATTGGTATTTTGAAAACTTAGTAAGTAGGAAACTGCCAGGTACAAAAATTCTCTTGTAGGAAAAGATAACCCTATTATTATCAAGAATTTTATTCTAACAAGAAAATTTGAAAAATACGAAAGGCCTAAAAAAAACTTTAATCGTTATGAAAAACTTCGACATTTCACAAAAATTTTCATCACATAAAGTTACTGATAAGAACATTTTCTTCCCCTTTATAATAACAGATTTCATCAAGCAAACAAAAGTGTTCTAACGAACTTTAAGCAGTGTATTCAAGAAAGATAAACAATGCGATGAGCAAAGAGGGAGAAGGAGCGCCATTCTGGGTATTCATCGCCCACCTGTAGACACGAAGTTTGGGAAAATCGATTCTGTGTTTTTCCTTGTCGAGATTTTCCTACGACAGAAAGCTGCAACTGCCACATATCTAGATATGACAGCAACGGGCGGCTTTGCGGTTTAAGGGGGCGTATAGTGACGAAACCAGTCAGTAAAAATTATGAGAAACCATGAAATCGGTAAAGGTAAGTAGGGCATATCCTCGCAACGCGTATAACTTCACTATAACATACTACGTATCAGCAAAATATAAAATAGAATCGAAAAAATAACATAGAGGAAGTTTATGAATAACTTTTCAAAAAGTAAAGAATAAAAATTATTCCAAACATTTTTTTTTTAACTTTTTAAATTAAATTTTGTTCTATAAAAGCAAGAAATGTGATATTAATCGAACAAATAAAAACATTTAATTTTACATTGCATATCAACAGACTATACTTCATGTTTCATATTCTTAAATATTTTAAAGGGATGGTAGATTTATTTTGTAATTGTTTAAAAGTGCAAGAAATTGTATTTAAAAATGGTAAAAGGGGGAAAAATATATCATATACAACAAAATACATAGCTGTCAACTTTCACGTATTTTTGGCTTATCACTTTTTTCGAATAGATTTTTTTTTTTTTTTTTTCTTTGTAGGCTCAAAACACAAAGAAATAAATAAAGAATGACGAAAGAACGTGAAATTTGGCAGTTATGCAACTATAGCAAGGTTATCACAACGGCTATCTTTCCTTTCTATTTCAAGGATTACGTGTAACTATTTCCAGTGGCAACGTTACTACAGTACATCTTCTGTTATATGCTATAGGAGTATGTTCTATTAGTACAGCGTTTGAAATTTGAAACAAATATGTATCAAAAAAGAGATATAATTTAAATTCCTATAATTACATCACAAAATTAATAAACGTGTTTGCTTTTGCGGTTAATGATAGCACAATGACTAAGAGTGAATAGATTAGGGGGAATTTTGAAATATAAAGGAAGTAGAAAACACTGGTCTATATTATTCACGACGTTGTTTCTAATTACATTTGCAACGTATATCATGGGATATTGTCATCCAGTGAATATATAAGTAAAGTTGGTATTTGAAATACAGAACATTATTATTCTTAAATTAGAAACATCTTTGTATTGCATGAAAACGAAATTGCCAATAATTTGGTTCATAGAGGTCTGATTCAAACTAATAGAACACCTCTTTTCAGGGCTGCCACAGGCGACTATTTTTTAAATTCTAACTGGCACCAGTTTTTCAAAACAGAAAGTCTTAACACAAACTTTGCCAACATTTGCAAGAAAAATACATTTCAAAATTTCATTCAGAATAATACTGGTGCGAACAAAATACAAAGTGGATTCTCACCAAAATTTTTATAGCAAATTTTTCCACATTTAATGCGAGCATTTTCCCAATTCAATTAGACAGATATTTCTGTTTTATAAAAAGGGTGATAAAAGATAAATAATAATAAAATGACAATAATAATAATAAAGCAAAGAAATAATAACAGGGCTGCCACGGGTGACAACGTTCATATTGTATTTGTACCATTATTTACAAAAAAATATATATATATCGTGGTAGATCCCTCCTTGCGGATATTCTAAAAACAAACGACTAAGATTCTAAGATTTTTGTTTTGAAGAAGTGGTATGAATAAAATAAAAAACAATCGCTCGTGGCAGCCCAGCAATAATAAAAAAGAAGCATGATCATTTAATAAGAATAATTTTAACAATATGCAACAAGAAATGTTTGCTTGAGGATAAGTGGAGCTAATCGGGTATCGGTCACACGCAAAGGAAATCATGAAACTTTAATACCGCAAATGCTTAATTACAGCTATATCACTAACGATGAAGACTCTGCTATATTAATCCAGTTGAATAGAAATATAACACAGTACAAAATAGATACTAACAATTATAGGTTACAGAGAAAAGATTGCAAAGGTATAATTACCTGCTAAAAAACTGAAAATGTATCCAGGTGAACACAGTGCGGAATAGAACTTGCAAACCATCCATTATTAAGTAAATCTGCAATATCCAGCATAAAAAGGAAAATCCCAACTAACGAGATGTCCTAGCTTTGTATCTGACTAAAACTAATGACACATTCCGTCCTTATCATTCATTCACTATATCCTGTGATAACCGGTTATCAAGCCAAAACACACACGGTATAGAAACAAAACACAAACACGGAGAGCCTTCATCAGGACTACACGCACAGCACCTCCGTTCTCAGAAAACTAAACGCTGCTCAACTTCCCGAACAGCAGACGATCGGCGAAGCAGGAAGAAGAGCCAGTCGTAGTCTGCAACCCCCCCCCCCTCTCCCCCTCCCTCCTGCACCCAATCCGTCTCTTCCACTCACGCAGGCTATCGGCACTTCTCCGTGACACACACAGTGAACGCACACATCCTCTGCTCTTCACGCCCACAGTACGTCCGTCGGAGAATTTTCTTTCTTTTTTTTTTATTCTACGCTTCTTTTTTTGATCATCGTTGCATTTCCACGGCAGACGATTTCAAACACGTACCCCGAAGCAGACGATTCAAACGCAACGCAAAGTCAAATGTGTGTGCGATGTCAACCATAAGCTTTTAGCGTCTCTTAGGTGCGGTTTGTTTACTGACTTCTCAGTTCCACTGTTTTTTGTTTTTTTTTTCCCCAACAAAGATAAAATCATGCATTAACTGATCCGCGATGCAACTGCACTGATACTCATACTAATATTTGATAATAAATGCTATTCTTTTTCCTGTTTACTCATAAATAGAAAATAAAAAATAATTATTTTTCCGGGTGGAATTGAATAAACTGTTCTGCACGTCCATGTTACATTTACCAGGAAATTTTTCTCTTTTCTTCTTATCATTTTTTAACCCCTTTTATTTATTTATTTAATTATTGTCGCATTTCGGTGATAGAAGATTTCATACACATAACCCAAAACAAGCAATTTGAAAGAAAACAAGCAAATGAGAATGCGACATCACCATAAAGCATTTGTAATATTAACGTGCTAGGTACGGTTACCGCGATGACATAGTTTGTATATTGATTTTTCAATATTGCTTGCTTTTAGTTTGTATTATTATTATTTCAAAGATAAATTTGAGTGGTAACTGATTTGCAATGCCACTGCACTGATACTCGTACTAAAAACTGATAGAAAAAAATAAAAGGATTTATCCAAGATACAGGTGGTAAAAGTTAGAAGAGATAACGCGCACATTAATTCTCTTTTATTCATAAAAATTACAATAGAAGCTTTGTGAGTATAAGTCAGCTAACGTATTCAGTTAGGGCAAAATTAATGCTTGTTTCTATAATTTGCTATGGAAGCGTGAAACTTTCTTAAAATATTAATAAATATTTTTGTCTGTATTTTACTCACATTACAGGTTATTTTCCCCTTATTACTAATCATAAAAAATAAATAAAACGCAATTCTTATAATAAATTCAACACTCTTTCCAGGTAAAATGGACAAAGATCTTTATTTACATATTTGTATTTTTATTTAACCTTTTAATTATTTTAGATACTCATCCCTTTTTCCATTGTATTTAAAAAAGAAAAACGATAATGTAAAAGGAAACTGCCCCCCCCCCCCTCTCGTCTTCACATGAAGATCGAAAGTTGTATATACAAAATTCTTTTAATATTTTTTCTGGTTACATTGTTACATTTAAATAAACCATTGAAAATGAAGTTCATTAAATTAATTACGAAACCTCTTAATTATCACTTGCTAATTATCAACTTTTAAAATTAATCACTTGCCGCGTTTAGCATTTTAACTTATCAGTGTTTTGTATTTGGATCGAATCTTTTTTAAAACATCTTATTCCAAAAACTATACTCAGGTCGACCACAGACAACTATTTTTATATTTTATTCGCACCACTAAAGAAAAAAATTAGAATGTTTCTCTCGCAGATGTTGTCAAAGTGTATCTAAAAAAACTTGCTTTAAAAAAATAGTCGCCCGTGGTAGCCCTATTTATTTCATTTACAACGATTATCCTACGGCGATGTTACTGTGTTTAAAGCTGTCAATCATATCCCTTTAATAGGCATACTTACATAGGCACAAAATAAGCATAAGACGCATTGTGTAACCGAAACAACACGAATTTCCCTCAGACGGAGATTCCTTAAAATCCCAAATTCATGCATCGCTGCACAAGTACAAGCGCAGATCCAACTATCTGCAGAAAAAATCTACGAACAAGTAATAGCAGGATTCAACAGGATTGTTAAGTCATGTCTGAAGCAAATAAAAGCATCGATTCTTCTCACGAAACGATGTTCCAGCATAGTGGTTCGAGGACAGTCGGGAGAACACGATGGGTCTTGAAGATTCATTCAAATTCGACATCGTGTTTGCGAAGATTTTGTTTTTCTTTCACTGCATGATTGATTGATAACAAAATACTAGAATCTACGGAATGACAGCTTTATGAAATGGATCTACCGCAAGATGTTCGGTTGTAAAAGGACAAAAGTAGGTTTCCTTTACGCGGTTTTTGATTTTAGTTGGATATTTTCTTAACTAATGCAGAAAAATAAACGCTGAGGACTGCTCACACATTAATTAATGGGTGCTAAAGAATTATAATTGGTTTGTACAGGTACTGTTATTTTCCAAGTATTTCTTTACAGAAAAATATATATAGTTTAAAAGTACGAAATTTCTTCTTATTTAATCAGATATTTTCTATAAGAAAATATTGGTATGGAAGAATTTCCTGGTCATGAAATTCCAGGAGCCATACGAACTCAGTCATTATATAAAATAAAGTAAATTTAAAACAATCGCAAGAAATTTTCCTTTTGAATTTATAATAAGCTTCAAAAACAACTAACATCTTTTATGTAACGCATTTGTTAACTATAACACAAAACATAAAAGAGCATTTTGACAAATATGAAAAGAACTTTATCTTAAAAAAATGTTACTTTAATAAATGTCGATATAGCGAGCCCATGGTAACAGGCTCGCTCAGATGCATTTGGCCGATTCGGCATCCGCCCCATGGCAAGGTACGACACGTGTTTGACCTTTTTAGCCACGTGTTAACTAAATGTTGCTGAGTTAGCACCTTCACACGAAAGGGCCCCAGCAACAAGCACAGAACAAGTACAGAAGGATGCCGGAGCCCGACTGATGAAGACGTACTTAGTCGAGCTCAGGGCTAAAAGACAGAAGATGCCTCATAATTTTAATCCTTTAAGTATTTTTTCCCCTGTAAATATTGCACTTTTCCCTTGTAAATATTACACATTACTCAAGATTATTAAACGTATGTAACAATACCCCTGGACTCCTTAATCTACATGGGGGCTGCGGCCTACTTGGACCCCCAAACAACCTGCACTGCAAGAGTTCTTATTTTTGCATATGGATTGATGTGCAGTGTGCAAGAGGAAAGATTATATTTCCCCTAGTCCCCATCCGGCAGCGAGATGATGTTTATGCTTTCTGCTTATCAGCGCGGTCCCACAGCTCACCAGAAGGGAGAAAAAGAAAAAGAAAATGAAGAAAGTGTGTCAGTAGTGTCGGTCGCCGCCTGTAATTTGTGATGTTCTTGTGCATACCGTGGATTTATTTTTTTTTTTCTTTCATTGAAAAAGTAGCATAGATCAAATTGGATTACACTTAAATAGCAGTAAGTGATATTTTTTTTTACTATACCTTATTTCTTTGCTGTGAGTAATGGAGCTCCAAGCGATCCCAGTGATCAGACAGCATTTAAAAACTGCCAAAGCCGATAAAATACAGCTTCTACATTTGTTTATTTTTGGAAAAGACGAAGCGAGGCGAAATCGTTCTAATTTAAGGGTTTATACCGGATTACCGTTTAAAGAAGGTAGCCCTGAATTCGCCAACAAATTGAAAGAAATTACTGATACTTTTGACCAGTTGCAATTGATAACAGTCGCTAATCTGCTATCCATAGATATAAATGGAAATAAAGATGAGATAGCGACTCGCATTTTGGTCGCATTATCAGACATTGCTGCTTTTAAGGAAACATTTGGGAATATTTCGGCTTCGGAGACAGACATTGAGCATAATCAGAACGACAGCAGTGCCAGCACAGAATTAATTTCCCCCTTAAAAATACAACCACAGCAAATGGTTGTACATTCGCAATACACTGCAAGTAAACAAAATATTTCTTTCACCGACATAGAACAATTAATTCCGCCGTTTAGCGGGGAAAAATCTGAAAACATCCAAACATGGTTTACACGATTCGAAACACTCTCGGAATCATTGAACCTCTCAGATATTCAAAAATTTGTTTTCGCAGAACGGAGTTTAAAAGGTTTAGCATTGCTAGTAATTAGAGCTGAAATTAATATTAATTCCTATTCCGCACTAAAGGAAGCTTTATTCCGCGAATTTCATCAAACGGCTTCGCCCGCACAAATACATCAAATATTAGCAAACCGCGGATGTCAACCAAACGAACAATTATTGGAATATTTTTTGAAGATGAAAGAAATCGCGCAGCGAGGGATTGTGGATGACATCTCTTTAATTCATTACACGATACAAGGTATTAGAGATACACCCCAAAATAAATCCATTTTATATGGCTGTTCCGATTTAGTAGAGTTTAAGAAAAAATTGCTAATTTATGATGAAATTTGCCGATCAGCCAGTGGTCAGGTGAAACGCATGTCGTATCATGCGAAAGGCCCTACTCCTACACCACACCTTAAAAATGAACGTAAAATTATCTGTTTTAACTGCGGTTTAGGAAACCACGTTTCCGCAGATTGTCATAATAAAAATAAGGGCCCGAAATGCTTTAATTGCTCTTTATGGGGCCATCGGTCTTTTGAATGTGGCGAGCGCACTGGGGAAAAACAGCCTACAACCCGAGGCACCCCTCCCCAACAACATTCGGGGTTAAAGCGCGATAAGAAAGTCCACGTCGTAGACTCACAGCAATCGTATACCAACATGAATAAATTAGTCAAAATTGCGGATGTCATAATAGACGCATTAATTGATACGGGAAGTGCGATTACAGCAATAAGAGAGGATTTTTATAAATTAGTTGGCTCCCCTCCCCTACAATGTGAAACCATACAACTGGGCGGTTTTGGTGGTGGCAGTTTAACGCCATTAGGATCATTTGAAACGGATATTCAAATAGATGGAACTCTGTTCTCTACTAGAGTTTATGTCGTAAACTCATCACAAATGTCCACCCCTTTTATTGTAGGGCGGGACGTGCTTACACAGGGTACACTAACGTGTGGTCAGGACGGGATATCGCTCCATAAAACTCCCCAAGCGGATATTTTCATTAACTGCATTAATGTGTTCGAAACACAGGACGAGATCGATCTAAATCACATTATCGATCATAACATTCGTACGGAAGTCGCTACTTTAATTAAAACCTACAAACCCTCAAAAACGAAGAGCACAGACTTAAAAATGTCGATAGTATTAAATGATGATATACCCGTGTATCAACGCCCCCGTAGAATGTCCCTAAGCGAAAAAGAATTAATCCGCGACCAAATTCAACAGTGGTTGCGGGACGGCATTATAAAACCGTCGTATAGCGATTACGCAAGCCCCGTTGTCTTAGTAAGAAAAAAGGACAATTCCATGCGCTTATGCATTGATTTTCGAAAATTAAATAAAAAAATAGTGAAGGATCGTTTTCCGTTACCCCTAATTGATGACATATTGGATCAACTCAAACAAGCTGAAATTTTTACGACCCTTGATCTTAAGAATGGGTTCTTCCATGTTGATGTAGACCCAAACAGTACAAAATATACAGCTTTTATCACTCACGACGGGACTTATGAATTTTTAAAGGCCCCTTTTGGCCTTTGTTCAAGCCCCTCGGCATTTACGAGATATCTCGCGTGTGTTTTCCGTGAATTACTCATGGAAGGTGTATTAATATTATACATGGATGATCTTGTAATTCCTACAAAATCGGAAGAAGAGGGACTCCATAACTTAAAACGTGTACTAGATACTGCTTCTGATTACGGATTGGAGATTAATTTTAAGAAATGTCAATTTTTACAGCGCAAAATAGAATTTTTGGGGCATATTATCGAGCATAACACTATAGCGCCATCCCCTGCGAAAATTAAAGCAGTCCAACATTTCCCGGAGCCTAAAAATGTTAAACAGCTGCAATCCTTACTCGGGCTAACAGGTTATTTTCGAAAATTCATACCGGGATACGCTTCTATTGCACGCCCCCTAAGTGATTTGTTACGTAAAACAGCGACTTTCGATTTCGGTCCGGAGCAACGGCAAGCACTGCATATACTACGTAATCGACTCACCAGTAATCCAGTTCTACACATTTTTGTACCCGGCTCGGAGCTCGAAGTGCACACTGACGCCAGTAAATACGGCTTTGGCGCGACGCTTATGCAAAAATCCCCCGACGGTCATTTTCACCCGCTCCAATACATGAGCAAAAAAACATCCCCCCAGGAAGAGAAGTTGAGCAGTTACGAATTAGAAGTGCTAGCGGTCATCGAAGCACTAAAAAAATTTCGTGTTTATCTCCATGGCACTAAATTTCGAATCATCACGGATTGCCAGGCCTTTCAGAAAACGATGGAAAAAAAGGAACTCACACCCAAAATTGCACGTTGGGCCTTATTTCTACAAGATTTCGATTTCGAAATAAAACACCGACCAGCTGCAAAAATGCAGCATGTCGATTGCCTTAGCAGATACCCCGTCATGCAGATTACGCATGATGAATTAACTCTAAAAATTATGCAAGCACAAGACAGAGACCCATTTATAGCCGGCATCAAGGCCGCAGCGATAAGCTCTCCGGTAGCTGATTTTGTGCTTCGTAACAACGTACTGTATAAAATTGAACGTGGCAGAGATTTATTAGTTATCCCCGAAGCGATGCAGCTTAATATTCTCCAGGATATACATGCTAAAGGCCACTTCTCAGCTAAAAAAACTGCGGAAATAGCATCTCAGAACTTTTTTATTCCGAAACTATCCGAACTCGCACGAACCATCGTGATAAACTGTGTTCCGTGCATTTTAGCATCTCGGAAATTGGGTAAAAAAGAAGGTTTTTTACACCCGATTCCAAAAGGTGACACGCCACTGGATACATATCATTGTGATTTTCTCGGACCACTCCCATCAACAAATAAAAATTATAAACATTTATTTACTGTAGTGGATGCATTTACAAAATTCTTCTGGTTATATCCAGTAAAATCTACGGCGGCGCAAGACGCACTAGATAAACTGAAATTACAACAAACTACATTCGGTAATCCCCGACGCATTATCACAGACAAAGGCCCCGCATTCACGTCAGCCGACTTCGCGACCTACTGTAAGGAGGAAAACATCGAACACCATCCGATCACCACGGGAGTACCCCGGGGAAACTCCCAAATCGAAAGAATACACGGCACACTCATCCCAATATTAACAAAGTTATCGTTGGACGATCCCGAAAAGTGGTACAAACATGTTGCTCCGGTGCAAAGAATTATAAATAGCACCATTTCATCCGCTACCAACTTTTCCCCTTTCGAAATTCTTACTGGCGTTAAAATGAAAAATAAAGAAGACTTACACATCCGACAACTCTTAGAAACAGAAGAGGCTCAATTAGCAGTAGACCATAAAAAACAGTTAAGAGATGTGGCAAAGACGCACATTTTAAAACAACAGCAAATGACACGTATGCAGTATGATAAGAAAAGGAAACCTGCTACTGCTTATGAAATCGGCGATCTGGTCGCGATAAAAAGAACTCAGTTTGGTACGGGCCTAAAACTCCGTCCTAAATTTTTCGGCCCATACCAGATTACCGCAGTGCACCCCAACGAACGATATCAAGTTAAAAAAATTGGGTCACATGAAGGCCCACAGATTACCACTACGGCAGCTGACATGATGAAATATTGGACACAGTCGATATAAACTGACTCATAGTGACTGGAAGAATTTACTGCAAGATAATCTCTACGTTTACGAGTGTTTTTTTTTTCTCTCTTTTCTTATTTCTCTTGCAAAATCACAAACACAGATGTGGTTTTAGTTTTGTGTTTACTCCTCCACGCAACGAAGAGGGAATAATGGTGTTTTTTTTTTAATTATTCCCTCGAATGTGAAATATGCCACAGCGATAAATAAAGCTAAGTCAAGTGCTTTTTTTTTGTTGGCTGGCTAAAGCATTTTTATCATTATTATTATTTCATTAACCAGGATTATGTTAACAGGTGCCAAGTGATTTTTTTTTTTTTGGCACAAACATTTAACTTTTTCAATATATAGGACATATTTTTTTTACATACTTAGTACCATTTTATGTGCTTCGAAATATTGTATGTTTTGTTTGAAATATGATTGTTTTTATAAATATGTTTATCTGTATAAACTATTTCTTCTACACCCCCCCCCAAAAAAAATGACAAAATATGATGTAGCAGGAAGACTATAGGTTTCGATTTTTTTTTTTTTTCTTCCTCTACTCTTTCTTTCCTTTTGACAGACAAAAGATAATTATTTTCGTTTGTTTGTTTTGTCTTTGTCATAAAAGTTTTTACGATTAGTCCAATTTGAGCAATTTTCTTTTACATAAAAATAAAAGTTTTCCTTTATTTTTTTTTGAAGACGTATTAAGAAACACTATAATAAATTTGAGACCTTTTTTCTTAGACGAAGACGAATATCGGTTTCGAAGACGTTGTGTTGGAAACCCCCTTTGGGGAACGATGATAAAGCAAAAGACAGATGTGCAAAGAGCACATTAACGACGTTAACTATTATGATATAATTTTTTTTTCTTTTCATTGTGTGTGCTGTTAATGACGTCTTCAAAATTCCTTTTTTGTTCTTCTCTCTTATTAATATTAATTTTTTTTTAAATTCATGTTTTACAGTGATCGTCTGGTTTTTTTTTTTTTTCTCTCTCCCTTGAAGAAATAGTTTATTTTCAGTATCCTGATCGGTGTACACGTTCAGCTGTGGTCAGCTGCATGTCGGATTGGCCGAGTGTCGATATAGCGAGCCCATGGTAACAGGCTCGCTCAGATGCATTTGGCCGATTCGGCATCCGCCCCATGGCAAGGTACGACACGTGTTTGACCTTTTTAGCCACGTGTTAACTAAATGTTGCTGAGTTAGCACCTTCACACGAAAGGGCCCCAGCAACAAGCACAGAACAAGTACAGAAGGATGCCGGAGCCCGACTGATGAAGACGTACTTAGTCGAGCTCAGGGCTAAAAGACAGAAGATGCCTCATAATTTTAATCCTTTAAGTATTTTTTCCCCTGTAAATATTGCACTTTTCCCTTGTAAATATTACACATTACTCAAGATTATTAAACGTATGTAACAATACCCCTGGACTCCTTAATCTACATAAAAATAATTGAAAAATTCAGAAAAATATTTTTTACAACTTTTTTCCGGTAACAATTCAATAAAATGGTCACCAGTGAGACACAGTCTGCCTGCCGAAAATCTGATCACTGACACTTCAGTAATTTATCCTTTTTTCACCAATTATTTTTACTGCATCGTACATTTAATTACTCAGTCTTATAAGTATCCATCGGATAAAACCTACTCTTCACAGGAAAAGCTTTTGGTCTTGATCTCTTTGGACATTTCAAAACTGCTTTTGAAATAAAACTGCAATTGCACATTTCGATCGGCTAATCCCTGGAGGGCATTCGAACCGATCGTTTCAGAGAAATCTTTTTTCCACTCCCCCTTCTTTCCACCAACGATCTCAGCTTTCTGCACGAACGGAACAAAAATCCAAAAAATAAATAAATCTTCCTGCATCTCGGACGCGGCCCTCCCCGGGGGTGGCCGCGGGCGGCAGATAAGCCCTGCTGGAGATTACAATGGCAGCGGGGACATTGTTACCCGCCGTGAGTAAATACGGGGCAGAATTTCGAAATGCGCCGTTGGAAGCATGATAAAGATCGGGACGGTCGAAAGCTTATCGGGATTCGAGGCTCTCTTTCGAGCTATGGTTGAAAAAATATATTGAAAAAAAAAAAAAAAAAAAACTTAAAGGGTATGATAGATTTTTTGCTGATCAGCTCATATCACGATACGAGATCCCTTTTTCGGGCAGACGCTCTTGTCGGTGATAAAAAATGATCGAAAATCTATTAGTTTTGAAACTTCTAGCATTTTTCGCGCAATACGTTGAATATCCGAGAACTCGCAAATCATAAATACACAACACAATGTTATTGCTTAAATCACACTGCATTGAAAGATTAAGGGTGTATTCGGCAAAATACTTTTCCACCCTCAACAACTCGAAATTTTCTGATACATTTTTAGATTCATTTTTAAAAGTAAAAACGTGAAACTTGCTGAGGTGATTTTTTGTGATTGAGCCGATTGAAAATTATCATAGATTAGTCATACTGTATTGAAAATGTTAATTACGTTTGCTTATCATGAAAACATGTTAAATGATGTAGTATAATGTTTACATGAAAATGAAAAATCGAAGAAATTCGTGATAAGCTAAAAGCAGCGCAAAAAATGTTTTCAAATTACTTTTACTTTCTGCTATGATTAATTTCAATTAGATAACAGTTTGATAAAAGATTATAGAAAAAATAACCGATGACATTTATGTAAATCTTTTTTGAAATCAAGTAAATTAAAAAAAAAAAAAAAAGTCTTAACATTATACAGAGCTCAAACAATAATGCACTGCCGAATGTGGTGGTCTTTTTACTCAGAAATTTCAAGATCATACCAGAAAAATTGTAAATTTTTTATTTACTACATTATTTGCTAAATACCTATCATTACGATAATCAAAAATAACTATTCAAACTTTCTGGGAATCACAGCTCTGTATAATGTCAATGCATCGGCCACAGCAAGTTTATGTGAAATCAGTGGAAGCTCCGTCCCCTTCTAAAAATCTTCCATTAATTGATTTCCCAGATAAATTTCTGAAGTTTATGTATGTAAAAGTAAAAATTTTCAGTGCTCGGATGCACTTGAAATCTAAAAAAAATCGGAAAACATTATCTAAATGCATTTTCTGTATTAGGTAAAAGACACGCCCTTATAGTCAATGGTATTATTTTACAATATAAATCGAAATATAAATATAAGCATTATCGTTACCGGTTAACAATGTGTTAAAAGATTGAGTCAAAATTTAAAACATTTTCACAGTATAACTTAATAATTTGTCAGGAAGAAACATAAATAACTTCAGTAATTTAAAAATATTTTAGAATTAAAATAATAATAATTATTAATTAAAATAAAAAGTATAAATTGTAAACTATTGACAAAATATTAAACTAAGTAACTTTTAAAAACATAATTATGCTTCACTGAGCAATAAACAATAACATTTCGTTTAATTTTAAGCGTATTCCACTAGAACAACAAGCGAATAAGCTCTAAATTTTGCAGTAAATAAGAAAGAATAATTTTGTCACAGCGAATACAATCTTGTTCATCTTTTTGCAAGAAAAAAATTAGATGGTAATTTTAATGTTATTTGTACACAGGATAAAAATAAAAAATTATTAACCAAAAGCAATTTTTGATCACATTGTTAAAAATAAACTGCGAAGATGCAAAACAAAGAGATAGAAATGTCGTTTAGAACGTATCGCATGTAAAACAAAATAGAAAACGTTGATTGAACTTAAATCCTTGAACATCGATGGTATATAACATTTTATTTTAAATCTCAAATGCCAAATTGGCAGCAGAATTTTGTAATACAATTTTATTTTTATAGTGTAAATGAAGAGGAAAAAGAAACTTTTACTTATTTACAAATTAATTTATTCGTAAACCCAATACCGTTCTATGATTTCAAAATTATATCAATTTCTGTGCCTGAAAATATTAAATAGCAAATGGCATAAGTTTCAAGTTAGAAATGAGTCACTGAGCATATAAAAAAAATCGTGTTACTGACGATTAAAAAAAAAAGGATTCAGATGCTTTGGCCAGAAGGTGGGGCAACATTTTCTAAATAAACAAAAAGTGATTGCTCACTGCGTTTGTTTATAAGTTCTAACCAATGAGACTTCGGGAAAGTTTCATATTATAATGCTATATATAATTCATATATAATCGCCGCAGCATCAAAGAATACAGTCCTGGGTTAACTGCAGTAAGGCACGCCCACCGTATATATTTCTGAAGTAATGCGCCAGAGGACAGCAGGTGTGTTTTATAAACTGTTTTACCTTAATTTCTATTAGACATTTTTAGTAGTCGCTTGTTTTTTTTTTTTTTTTTTTTTTTTAGATAAGAGCAGACATTATGAGAATTTGTAAAGAAAAGATTTCGGTTTGAAATTGCTAGTACTACATACTTTGAAAATACGCGCTATGGATGACAGGGGACGAGAGACCGTATACATACCAATAATGGAGTCTAGGGGTTGAAACACACAATAATTAATGATCTCTTGATTATGGGTTAATATTTACACTGTACAGATAAAAAAAATGGGTTTTGGGACATTTCCGGCAATTTCTGTGCCGTTGAGCTCGGATTATATTAATTTTCTTTTATTTTATTCACTGAATATAATTATAATAACAAAAAACATTATAATAATAACAAATAACAATTCAAACTTTCTGGAGAAGAATTTAAAATTTCTAAACGAAAAAGACATTTTCAAAAATGATGCATTAAATAATTTTAATCCATAAAGGAAAACCTATTGCAACACTTGTGGTAACATCAGTGTTTTCGATTTAGTGGATATTTTTATTTGCATATTCCGTATTTACACCAGACATTTAAAATGGAAATTTTTAATTTATTTAACTACAGATATTTCGTTATTAAAATAATCGAAACTTTCAATTTAGATTTTTCTAGAAGAGTTCGATTCTTTGAATTACGTAATTTCTAGGATTCAGGGCAAGAAAAAAAATTATATTTAAATAGCGCTGCTAAATAAAATAGTTATTTTTTCAATATCACTTAAAACACTGACGTTTAACAGTTTACGATAGACAAGAATGCCTGTTTATACTGATACACAAGAGTTTGATTGTTTAGTATTATAAATATGGTGTGCCGAACTGCACGTGGGTTTTCTTATGAAATTCATCAGACAAGAAAGATAACCAGACATGCGATTGCCGCTTTGAACAGCGCCTTTATCTTGAATGTGACACGGCCTAAAGATAAGGAAGCTGAGTTTTGTTTATCGAAAACCTGTTAGGTCGTCATAGTAATATCTGATAGATTAAAAATAAAATAAACGGAAAAAAGATGAAAAAGAACGCAGATGTGGCTACTGTTAACAAAACGTGATGACACAAAATCGGGGTGTGCTAAAAAAAAAGTTATTTTTTCACATTTTTTTTAAATTATGATGAGCGTAAAAATTGTACATTTTATCATTGCGGGTAAAAAAGACGTATTCTTGTTAAGGGTGTATTTCGATTCAAACTGCTTATTTTCCGATTTATTTTTGACTTCATTATTGCTCTCAAATACACGAAATTTTCAAAATCTCTTATTTGGAAAGCACACAAGGTGCCGTGATTGTCAATTCTTTGATGAATGCAGAAAATATTGAAAAAAAAAAAAAAAAAAAGCAATCAAAAACGGCATTTTGAATTAATTTTTCCCAAATGGGACATCTGAGAACGAAAAAGAGGGTCATACTGATAAGGTAATTGTTTATAACTCTAATTCTAATAAATTGAGCGCAAAAAGACATCACACAGCCCCTCATACTTCCCTTCAAGAATCCTCTCAGCAAGTTTCATGTTTCTACTTTTAAAAATGTGCCTGAAATTGTATCGGGAAATTTCGAGCTGTTGAAGATGGAAAACCGTTTTTTCGAATACACCCTTAACAGCAAATTATATTTATCCTTTGATGGGCATCGACTAGAACTGCT
This sequence comes from Maratus speculifer, assembly GCA_964019185.1. Taxonomy (NCBI): domain Eukaryota; kingdom Metazoa; phylum Arthropoda; class Arachnida; order Araneae; family Salticidae; genus Maratus; species Maratus speculifer. The sequence goes on along the minus strand of OZ025291.1, from coordinate 315,064,059 downwards.
GATTGTTTGCGTGAAAGCATATTATTGTGCTTATAAATTATTGTATATTTATGAATTTCGAGAACTTTTCCAAAAAATATAGCAGAAACTTCCTGAAGAAATTACCGAGAACTTTTTTTTAATAAACAATTTCGCTTTTACATTTTTTAGGACAGTTGTATTAAAGACAGATAACTAAATTTCTGTTTTTAGGCATTAAACTTTTAAATTCGTCCAAATATATTAGCGCATAACTAAGTTATGTATTATTTTTTAAAACCCGACATTCTCCGACATTGTCGACTTGCGCAATATAACACCCAAAGAGTATTACTACATAATGTTATTTTATTTTTAAGCCCATACTCCGCCCCTCGCTATTTTTTACATCTGCAAAACTACTATCACCATTATCAGCTGCATTAATTATTAATTTACAATATAAAGATCCCTATAGAAAACTTAACAATATAAAATGGACGGAGCCTCGTTTCCAGTCAGTTCACATTTAATATTGGTGTAAAATGCATAGATAAGAAAATCTGGATATTGAAAAAACAGAAGCTCCGCTCCCTTGTGAAAATCATGAGTATTTTGATTTCCTACATACGCTTACACATGTGTAAATATTTTAGAAGATATGAATTTAACATAAAACATAATAGTCTAACAAAATGTGCCAAATATATGATAAAAGTACATGTTTTTGATAAAAACATTTTATCCAAGAAATTTTAGGTGGGAATATAGTTTCAAGCACTTCCTTCAGGACACTTGACTACGATTGTGGTTTTTATACTTTAGCAATGAATCAGTGCTGCCAGTGTGTTACTTTATTTCAAATTCGAATTTCTTAATTAGAACTACTTTTTTGAAATCGTAAAACTCCGATTGTTTTTACATTAATTAATATGTCATTAACCCTTTTGTAGACAAGGTCCAAAAAAAAAAAAAAAAAAAAAAAAAAAAAAAAAAAAGATACCTAATTTTAATTTTACTCGCATCCAGAATATTTATTTAAATTTTTCCTTTTATTTTCCTTTCCTTGAAAAAAGCAAGTTCTTATTTTCTAATAAATTCGTCTATAAATTCTGGTAGACAGTGCACTGGAAAGGGTTATATAAGGCAAATTTTACCATGCACAAGAAATGACAAATGTACAATATTCGATGTTATCTTTGACACTTTATACAACACAAATAAACAAGGTCCCTTACGTTCTCTTGTATATATAACAAAACAATGATCTCCAGTTTTCGCTAAGTGGGTTTCAAACAATTTAATAGCACAGTGTCTATTGTTCTCCATATAGCTATTCATTAAAAGAAAAAAAAAACATAGAGGATGTTCGGAGAATCGTCATATGCATATTAACTGTAGCAAATGCATCGCAACTCGGATCAAACACAAAATTACTCGGTTTCTCATCCGGCTGTTACTTTTTTTTTTCGTCTTTTTTTTCTATCTAAAAATCTACCCACCATCATTTACCATTTTAAAAATGCCGATAAGAATACTCGAACATAAACCCGCTCCCGGTGATTGCGCTATCTCGCTCGCGGATCGTCTGCCATGCTCGGCCGCACATTTCTGGGTGGACGACACAATCTTATCGTCTGCAAAGCTCTCAACCCTCCCGACTCGACTAACAAACGTCGTGACGCAATTCCTCGCTAGAGTGAGCGTCAGGTTTTGCTGGATGTTTTTCTTGTCAGAAAGAAATCGAAAAGGCGTCAATAGCGTTTAACAGCTGCGGTATGTAAAGGAAAGCGCAATTCTCACGTTGATAACTTGGGTGGTTCAAAGGGCAACAGACGATGAGAGTATAATACGTGATTAATTTTCGGATTTGAATTTCACAAGAAAAACTCCGTGGAGATGGATCGTGTAACTTCATGGGAGGGGAGATGAAAGGTGAGGTAAAGGAGACACTTGAATTCTGCCCTTAGCTGAATAGGGCAGCCCAAGGGATATAAAAATATGTATCATAAGAAGTTTTCGCTTTTTGAATATAAGTAAAGTAACTGTTGTAATCTTCCGTAGGTCTCACAATTTCACCGGCCTGTTTAAAATCACTTTGTAATTAATAGACCCAAATTTACAATTTAAATAAAGCTTATCTGGCAGAAAAAGGGATTGGGAAATATTTTTTTCTTAATTATTCAAAAGATAAATTAAGTACAAATTACATTTTTAAAGGTTATCCTGCCATATTTGTACAGAAATAATGGCCTATTTTTTTTTCTTTTTTTCGTTGATTTTAAATTTCTGCATAACTTTGAAGTGCTGATTTAAAATTTTATCGTTGTTTATTTTCAATCTCTGAATTGTTCAAAAATTAAGTATAAAGTGACTATAAATGACCAACAAAGAAATAAGATGGCGAGATCCAGGCGAATACGCAAGCTGTTCTTTTTTAAAATATCGATAAAGCTTCTTGGTTAAGCATGAAACTACTTTTTAGTTATTTGTTAGTCCTTATCTACATATAATTCCAAAATAATCATACATAAGAGTGAGTCTTGTGATTTACATTCTGCTACTTTCATCATATGGTAGAATACGTTTGTCATAAATTCCATTATAATCCATAAGTTGTGTGTTCATTACCCTGACATTTTTCACCATTCTGTTCCAACCTTTTTAGCGCTTAATTTCAACAGAAATCTTACAATTCCTTAAGACTATTTGTCTTACTGTTGCCATCATGCACTGAGAAAAAGTACAAAACAGGAAATCTCTCGAATTTTGCGATAAACAGCAAAGAGCAGAGCTCATTTCGGCATTTTCCTTAATTTGAAACTCATTCGAATCAGATTACTTAGCGCGCAGTCTTATTTCGCAACAGCAGCAGCAGCAGCACTGATGATTTTCTTTCCTTCAATAGTTCCCAAAACCTTTCCCCCGAAAAAAAAAAAAAAAAAAAAAAAAAAAAAAAAAAAAAAATCGCATTCCATTCGATTCGCTATCCACTTCTCAGATGGCGTCCTCAGGAGAGAAGACATAAAGAGAGGATTCAGCATTCTTCCAACGCTCCTCCGTCTTTCAGAGAGAGAAAGAGCCAGCAAGCGGCAAAAACCAAAGCTGGAGCCAACTCCAAAAGAAAAGAAAACGTGCATGGGGAGAATAAGGAAAGAAAAAAAATTGTTCTTCCCCCTTTCTCTATTAGAAAAGGAACTCGGCAGCCGAATTGATCGCACAAGCACGTATGCCTCGTTATCCTTTCAACAAGAAAGGCGGGAGATTTCGCTAATTTTTTGTTCATTTTAATTTTTCACTTCTAAATACAACAAGCGACCGAGTCATTCATATTAAAATTCCCAGAACTCTTTTCGAAGGAACAACAAAGACTCCTTGCAGATGCTAAAGGCATCTAGAAATCAAACTAGATCGTCTGCTCGCCATGTTTATGGAATTGGAAGTTCTCGGATGAGTTTTTCATTAAAATTTCTGTTTTCCCAATCTCGTACTTCTGAATTAAAGTTAAAACAGAAATTGTAATAACATGCAGTAGATAAAAAAAACCTACGTATTTTTAACGTTTATGTAACAGAAAAAGACACATAAGATTTAGTATGTACAAGTGTAGAAATAACAGAAATCCAACTTAGGCACATTAAAATTATAATAATAAAATTTCTTAGGGGTTTCCACGTATGTATTTACCTAAAAAGAGGCTGGGGTATAAAAATATTTAATAAATTAGTTTTTAATTAAATTATGGCAATAATTTTTATGGAATAATTTCCATTAATATTTTTAAATTGTTTAATTTCTAAAAATAAAAATAATCGACTCTCACCATGTTTGTGGAATTGAAGTTCCAGACATAAAATACATATTTTTAAAAATATCTCCCTGGTATTAAGACAAAAAATGCAGTATTAATTGAAAAGTATCTTTAAAAATAATAATACGATTAACGTTTTGGTGCAAAGTATCAAGAAACTGAATTTCTTAAATTATCAAATGAACTCTGTTCGGTAAAATATCTTCTATAAACTAAGCAAAATTCGGAAGATATCATGGTATAATTTAAACCAAACAACGTCTATCAAATGGAAAAGTAAAGGGAATTGCACATATTTTAAGCTGGTTAATACATTTAACACCGGTATTTAATACGTACCAGAAACGATGCTCCGCCTATTTTATGCTGTATCATATGGCATTGGGCGGAGCATACTTGTGGAAAAACAAGTAATATTACATTTCTCGCACAAATTGGATTAATATTTACAGGGCCTCGATTAAAAGCTTTTGCAGAGGCCAAAGAAATAAAATGTTCTGAAGTAGGAAAATATCATTCCGCAACGTAGAAATAGAATTATGCTATCACTTTCATTAATATTTAGTCTATATTTTTTATTCTTTTTGTACGATTTAAGAATTATGAATTCACGGAAAACAGGATCTTTTTGGCTATTATTAAACAAATACAGTCTGTTTTCACAGTGAGTCCCATATAAAGACGAATACAAAAATTTGATACTGATAATATGAACAAAATTTTGATTCATCTTGAGGTTCGTGTTAGCGAGGTTCGACTGTAATAAAGAAATGAAGCGAATTTGCGTATCAGATATCAAATCAGTGTTTCGTACTTCAAGTTCCCTATCTAAACACACATAGAGAAATACCATCTCTAAACTGTTCGAACAAATTACGATTCCATAGATTTCTAAGGTATTATACTCTGGCAACAACAGTCTAGAAAGAAAAAAAAAATTCAATCCTATCTGCCGCAAAAGAAATAATAATAATACAAAAAAGCAGGCAGCTTCAGCATTGATCGCACTTGCACGTAGGCCTCGTTATCCCACCAGTAATAAACGCGAAAGAGACGGGAGAGGCTACAAAAAAACTAACCAACAACCTAAACTAAAAAAAAAAAAAGCTTTCAGAGTAATCTTTTGCGCCGTTGGGTCATGTGACGCCCCTATCTGCGAAGACAAAGCCGCAGCGATCGTCGAACGGAGGAAAGCTGGCGCACCCCCCCATTAGCAGGGTATTCGGAAAAGTGCACAAGCCGAGTTTAGCCCCAGCTCCCCATGGAACTGAACACGATCGAACAAAAAAATAAAAAGACAGCGATGGATGGAACGAGAATTTACAGTCTTCCACCGGGAAAAAAAACGCCTCAACTCAGGTGTGCGATATTTTTTTTTTTTTTTTCGTATTATGGTGAAATTGGATGAAAAGCAACAGTCGAGTATTGAGGTAGTATCTAGTTGTGTTTCTCGAGAGTTGTACGTTTTAAAAAAGTGATAGAATGTTTCACGGAATAAGTTCGATTTTATTTTAAACTTGCAGTGCTGACAGGTTTTCCTGTGCCTGTAACCGTAAATATATTTAAAGTAAGCGTTGGAGAAACAAATTTTATTCTGAGCTACAGATCGCCCAAACTTGAAAATATACCAATAAAATCGTTTTTAAATGCTATTACTTTAACTGATTCGAAAAACGATTTGTGACAAAGATAATAAACATTTTCAATAAAGTTCGTCATTTAAATAATAAAATCTATTCTATTCACGTTTATTTTTACATTATTGCGAGAAATAAACAGCTTACTCTTAAGTATTTAAGGGTGTATTTCGAATCAAACTGCTTATTTTCCGATTTATTTTTGAATTCATTATTGCTCTCAAATGCACCAAACTTTCAAAATCTCTTATTTGGAAAGTACACAAGGTGCCGTGATTGTCGATTCTTTGATAAATGCAGAAAATATTGCAAAAAAAGCAATCAAAAACGGCACTTCGAACCGATTTTTCCCAAGCGGGAGATATGGGAACGAAAAAAAAGGGTCATACTGATAAGGTAATTGTTTATAACTCAAATTCTAATGAATTGAGCGTAAAAAAGCATCACACGGCACGTCATACGTTCCTTTAAGAATCCTCTCAACAACTACTTTTAAAAATGTGTCTGAAATTGTATCGGAAAATTTCGAACTGTTAAAGGTGAAAAAGCGTTTTTTCGAATACACCCCTAATCAATCAAATCAACAAATATTATGATTTCATTTTTGTCAATCATTTGATCCAAGATATTTCTAAAATGTCATCATTTGTAGTTCATGATTCATAACAGCAGAAACATAAAAAATCTGCGAATGGCAACGAAACTGTAATTGACGCAATCGAAATCGGCATCTTACTAGTATCCAGTAGCTGGCAGTGATTTTACAGTTATAATAAACAACAATAATAAACTTTTAAAAAAAGTCGATAAAAATAAAGAGAAACATCTTTTAGTTAATTCTTATCGTTACTGTTATCGCGATTTTTCACATGAAGGTCGGTGCATATGGGAGCATTTGTTACATTTCGTTAAGGGTGTATTTCGATTCAAACTGCTTGTTTTCCGATTTATTTTTGAAATCACTTTTGCTCTCAAACACATGAAACTCGCAGATTCTCTTATTTAGAAAGTGCACAAGATGCCGTAAAGATCAATTCTTTGATAAGTGTACAAAATATTACAAAAAAAGCAATCAAAAACGGCAATTTGAACCAATTTTTCCGAAGTGGGAGATAAGGGAACGAAAAAAAGGGCCTTCCAGAGAAGTTAATTGCTTATAAATCAAATTCTAATGAATTGAGCGTAAAAAGACTTTACTCGGCACCTCATACGTCCCTTCAAGAATCCCCTCAGCAAGTTTCATGATTCTACTTTTAAAAATGTGTCTGAAATTGTATCGGAAAATTTCGAGTTGCTGAAGGTGGAAAAGCGTTTTTTCGAATACACCCTTAAGATTCGGTACTTTTGACCCCAAAAGAATGAATCACTGGTCTCACTATCAGCGGTAAGATTAACACAACTAGTCCTCAAGTGCGAGCAATGATAGTTATAAAAACACCTTTGTTACGATATCTTACAACTTCAGATTAACGATGATATGCTGCGCGCCGAGTGAACCTGCGAAAGAGCCACGCGACGATTTGCCAGTCTCACCAATAAGCGCTAATTATATCTATAAATCAATATTACTGTCATAAAAATGTATGCAGTTGTAGCTACTTCCCAGTCTTTCCTCTGAAATTGCTTACAACTTCCAATCATCGACGATACGCCATGTGAGCAAACCTTTGAATGATCCACACAATAAATTGCCGGTCTCACAAATGAGCGCTTATAAGATCTGCAAAAACCGATATTACTATCATAAAAAAATATACAGTTATAATAATAAGAATCCTTTGTTTGAAATAGCTTACAGCTATCAACAATGATACGCCACTTGTCAGGTAAACCTTTGAATGATCCACACAATAAATTACCGGTATCACCAATAAGCTGATATCTATAAAATTGATATTACACCACAAAAATACATGCCCACATTATATGATTCTAATAATTATAACAGTACCTTGTTTAAAATAGCTTACTTTTTTCTATCAATAATACATATTAGGTCGAATGAAATTTTGTACGGAACAAGCTAAGTCTCCTGTGTTTATCAAGAAGCGCTTATTAAGATAGTTACTAATAAAAAAATAAAAACTTTCATATAATGTCTACATTTGTTCATGTCTTTTATAGAATTTTTAATCTTTTATCACCGTTTTTTCATAAAAGAATTTTTTGACTAATGGAATCATTAAAATGCTCGAATTAAATAACTCAAAATTTACAATAAAATCTTACTGGTGAGAATAATAAATTATGATTGAAGTATAGATGGTTGTACGCTGTACGGGCAAATCATGATTGGCCAAACAACGTTGCCCATACGACGTACGGCCAAAACAGAGAAGCAGTTAGCACAATGTAGTCATAATAACAAGAATCCGTTGTTTAAAATAGCTTTCTATCAACAAACGCTATCTCTTCAATGGCGACTATCTAATCTTATCCTCGAGCATATCCGTTAAAAAACTCGAAACCCACTTTATCGATGCACCTGTGAAATTCTACACAACTCACCTGCAAAAAGATCCTCCGCTATACAGTCCCCTTTTGTAAAATTACAAGGAAGGGAAATATAATACACCTGGGTGATTCTTTTCTTCGAGGGGGTGGTCTGCCTTTTTTTTTTTTTTGACAATAGAGGATAGGAAATATTTTTAAGTTACACCGTTTTCTCCTATGTTGGGGGAAAAGAAACCAATTTCTGGGTTTTGTGATCCCTCTTCAACCTTTGTCCCAACTTTTTAAAGGGTACTTAAGCATACCTGGGGGTACAACGTCTGCATTATTTTCACGGTTTAATAAGCAAGGTTGATTCTTGAAAAACTTGAGGTATTTCCTTCACTAATAAAAGAAGCAATGAACTAAAAGCATGTACTTTTCACTGAACTTCTTTTTTATTAGCTCTATGTATGAAAATAAATAAATTTTGGGCGTATTTTTAATTAAGAATACTTTTTTAGCAATAAAAGTAACATGTTATGAGATATGTGACGATGCGCCAAGTAATCAGGAGAAGGAAAGGCGTGAATTTTAAAAGACCTTACACTATTGTATAATTCAATTTAAAAATCCGCTCTGTAAATGAAATGTGAAATATTATAGCCAAAGATAAAACCAGCCTAGAGAATGAAGAACCATTCACCATACATTATTCAACGAAATGACCTAAATGACATTGACGACTATTTTTTTTTTTTAATTCTGATATAAAGTTTTATATTAAATTTCTTTTTCTGGAACTCCCACCCGGTCAAGGAGTATGTAAAAGATTTTGTTTTGAGGAAATGGTGCAAGGTAAAATTAAAAAAAAAAAAACAGTCCTTAATGGCAACCGTGGATAAATTCAACAATACAGAATAAAGTATTATTCTCAGTATGATAACAAAGAGAAAACAAAAGTAATAATTGCCTTAGAACATTACAAATTCAGTGATGTAAAGTATTATTTACGAACTTCAGCACAAATATTTTATTGAATAAAATGTCTATTTGAACAGCCAGGAGCGAAAAAATACATGAAGACCTATTTCTTACACTGGGCTTATTTTCAAAACTGCTATCCAGTCCAGATGCGAATATACCTGTTCATCGTGAAAAGGCTGAATCATACGAAAAGTGGTGAAGCAACATTTTCTATTAGCTGATAGAAAAAATAATCATACGATCAACCGTACTCGCAGATCGGATAATTCAACATTAGCTTTAAGAACAAATTTCACGACAAGATTATTTATAACCTATTTCTCACTATTCGGTTTTCTTTTCGAAATGTTGATTTTTGATACGAATGTACACTATATTTCCAAAACCTATATTTCAAATATGGGAAAAGGCAGTTTTGAAAAACGTAGATGCTTATTTCAGATTACTATGATTAAAAATGTTTCTAATACTACCATATTCCAGCTGAAGTTACTATTATTTATTCAAATATTATCTAAAAAGTAAGAAATTACCAACTAACAGAGTTAAGAAACAAAACATAAGACTAAATGGTATACAAATAAGAACACAGTAAACACTCAAATCTTAGTTTTAAACTACAAGTCTACAAGAAAAATTGTTTTTAATTTATTTTACGACAATTATTTTGAAATTGGTGAAAATACTCCTAAATTCGCACAACCTATTTCCCTTTCTTCCAAAACAATAACAATCACGACAGTTTTACTGATAAATTTTAATAATTGTTATCGTATTAAGAATAAATAAATACCAACATTTCGTCAGCCGTTTTTTACCTAAGCATCATGAGACAGTTTCTGAGCTTTTTCACAATCTCGTGAAATTTCACTCATGATATTTACAAAAAATTCAGGAAATAACATTAAAAAGCTTACAAAACACAAAATTCGCGGCTTAAAACGCGTTATCCGTGAAATACAATAACATAAAATATGACTAACTTTAAACAGGAAACAACATTAACTTATATAAAATAATCTTGCACAATTAGTTATCGTTAGTAAGAATTACCAATATTTCGCCAGTTGTTTTTTACTAGTCTCGAAAAATTTCACTCGCGTTATTTACGATGCAAAACACAAAAATCGCCGCTTAAAACATGTAATCCATGAAAATCAACAATATAAAAATCTATAAACATTAAACAACATTAACTTATAAAACAACTTTATGCAAAGAAAACAGCAAAATCGGTTAAATTTGAAACGAACTATTCCTAACGGCAACAGACTAACGCAAACTTTCAAATTTAAAATTTGCAAGGTAGAAATCTGAATATTCAAAAGCTTGTTACGGTAGGCTGAGCACTCATCGCTTACTGCATATAAAGGAAAGAAGCAAAATAAAAGTAAAGTCATAAAAGATGTGACGCCCTTGCAAAATTATCGCCAGTTTCCGCTCTGAAAGCTGTTCTGAAGGGTGGCAAACCGACCGGAGTGTTCTGCGGTTGCGGAGTTTGCCGTTTGGGCGAAGGGTGGGGCAGCGGCACGTGAAAAGAATATTTCGACAAGGAAAAGTGAGAAAATTCGATTCTAGATTGCAGAAACCGTGAAGGAAACGAAACGCAAACAGATAAAAACAAAAGTTTGCTTCCACCTCCTTGTTATTTTAGTGATTAAACATATTACAGCAGAGATCATTATCCGATGCTCGATTCTTCAATACATCCTCCCATATTTCATAGTAAATATTTTTGTGGGCGTGTTAACCAAAAATTAAGGGAAAAGTTTATTTTTTAACATAACAGCTTCCTTGTTTTGTCCGCACGTCAGTACGGGCAATGTGTTTTTTGCCAATCATGATTTACTCGAACCAAGAACGGGCATCCACACTCCAATCACAATTTATTATTCTCACCAGTAAAATTTTACTGTAGATTTTGTATTATTTAATTGAAGCATTTTATTGATCCAATTGGCCGAAATTTTCTGTTTTGAAAAACCGGTGATAAAAGATTAAAAATTCTGTAAAAGACGTGAAAAAAACTAGGCATTCTTTGAAGTTTATTTATTTATTTATTTATTTATTTTCCAAACCAACTATACAAAGCTTTAAATAGTGTTCATTCTAGGCCATTTTTTGAAGGGTGCAGCACCCTGCCCTTTTTAAAAGTAGTAAAATGCACCACTGGTTTTACCCAGAGATTTTTAATAAATATTTTTTTTTTATTCCGTAGTGTTTATAAATTTGTGTGCCCAAAAATGATAGATTTTTTTTCATTTCTTTAAGAAAAAGAACATAAAACTATTGGATCATGTTTTAATTTAATTGTATTTTTAATTTTTATATCATAAAATCATTCGAAATTAATGTTACTTGATTTATCATATTTAAAAATTATGTGTTTCATTGCTTTCTTTTTTCCCCCTTCTAAAAGCAATAACAATTTTTTTTCTGGCAAAAGTGCCCTTTTCTGCTGCAGTAGGGCCTTTTGTAGTGAATAGCATCATGCCCTTTTTATTTCTAGAGTGAACACTATTTAAATATGGTAAAAAGGGTAATGAACGATTAAAATACTAATACTGTTAAATTATTTCGGTGTGTTCTAAATTCTATTAAATAGTTTCATAAAATTATAAATTCCCAATAAATACTCTTCCATTTTCTAACTCTCCTTGTCTATCAAAATGGTTTGAAAATCAGAAAAAATGCAGATATTATGTAAGTGCTTTAATATAAAAATCCGATATCTATTTACAAGAAAATATCGGAGCAAACAAAAATGTATGAATTATTTGTTTTCTTGAAATTGTCTTTTTTTTTGACGTAAGACAAAAAATACCAAGTACATACGTAATTAGAGTATTATCTTCTTAAATTGCCTTATTTTTCTTTATTTTGTGATGACAGTTGTTTATTTTACTTTGTGATAATAGCTTTTTACGTCATTTATAATAACTCTAATTATAGTTTAACAAAAATATCTAATAATTTTCTAATAAATTCCGCTTATTTTCCCGGTGATTTCAATTTTTTGACACATCACTGGTCTTATAAGTATTGGATAATTGGAAGTTTGCTGAGTAATAAAAGGGAAATTTTTAACGAAAACAGAAAAGTCTCAAATTCGGGATTTTATTTTGGGTAATATAGTAAGAAAATAAAACTGTCAAAACTGTGATTACATGTTTAACCTTAACGTGCAGTAGTTTTAAACAGATGATTTTATTTTTTTATTCCGTTCGCACCACTTTATTTTAAAAATAAATTTTTTAGTAAATGTCTCTTGCATTTGTCGTCAAAATACAGCCAAAAATGTTTCTTAAAAAAAAGAGAGCGAATAAATTTGGTAAAGGGCGCCAATGCTGCTTTAAATTTTTATGTTGCGATAAAGCCTTGAAATAAAGGTAAAATTGTTAAAAAATAATAATACATTTTACTAAACTTTCATATATTGTGTTATGCATAACAATCAAACTTAAAATAAAAAAATGCGTGCATATTCTCTTAATTTTCAAAGTGGAATTATTAAATTATGATTTCATGTGCTTGGCAAACAAGTCTTAAAAACTAAGAAATGAAAAAGTTCGGAAATAAAACGAATATCGCAACAAAAATCTGAAAATATAGTTAAAGAGAAATCTATGAAGTTTCAGAATCAAAGAAATAGAATAAAAATTCTGTGTAAGAGTAGGAAAAAACAAAATATAGCTTACATGTACGATGCAATACCACAATGAGTGGGAAGATTTGGTCTTGATACAAAACTATACGGAGATTATGTGTTTATAAGTATTCTTTCCTTCCAGAATCTCAAAATTTATTAAAAACTGACAACACAGAAATGCCAGAACAATTAAAATATATATATAAATAAAATAAGTTATAAAAGAAAACATCTAAACTATAATTGTAAGTTATATTAAATACATAAAGGTAAATGTTTGTGAAAGTTATTTTATTTTCGAAATGAATTACAAACGAAATATGGAAGCAATAAATAAATTTTAAGTTAAAACATGAGGCAAGTATGTAATTAGATAAGAAGACAAGAAGTAAATGCTAATTTTGTCTTTTTTTACTATAGTCACATGAACTCAATGGATAATACGATAAAATTAAAGTGAAAAGACCTTTTAGCGAAGTAAGTCGATACTTTTGTATTTTTTGTCTTCCCATATTAAAATGACTTGTTAACATTTGTTGAATTTTAATGTCTGGGAAATGTTAACTTGAACGGCTCAATTAATCATTGATATCCATAAATTTAAATATTTTTTTTTATTATTATTTATTTAATTATAATCGTTTCTCCTAATAATTCTGAATATAAATTTTCTCAATCGCGAAACTGAAAAAATAAAGAAGCAAAAACAGGCAGCATAAAAATATATTATTTTAATAATCAATTCTACCTAAATTTCTGAAATAAATATTTTAGTTTCAGATATAGTAAAATTACAATTTCAATTTAAAAAAAAACGCACACTGTTTTATAGATTTCGGGATATAAATAAGATGTACTTGTCTAATACCTTTTAACCCTTAAATGCATAGGATAGAACGCGTTCCAAAAAATGCGCAATTCAAAGAATCAGAATTCATACCAGAAAAATCTAAATAGTAAATTTTTCTTTATTTAATTACGAATGGTCTGTCAATAAGTAAAGTGAAAATTGCTCTTTTAAATTTCTGGTGAGAATACGGGATATGTGAATAAAAAAACCCCCAATAAATCGGGAACACTTATGGTAACGAAAATGATACAATATGCATTTAAGGGTTAAATAATAAAGATCGAAAAGAGGCAGAGAATTTTACTAAAGTTTTATAAAATACTTCACACCACAATTTTCAATTAATACCATTTGATTTAAATATTTAACTTTTATTACATTACCGTAAAAAGAAATTTATAGTTCGAACAGAATCATTTTCATTTGGCAAGTGTCAAAATGATTCCTGGTGGTCTTTCTAATGTTAAGTATTTATAAATCTTAGACAGCAAAGAGAAACTTCTCAAACAGATTTACACAGGACAGAGGAAAGGCATAAGCAAAAAAATGTAGTCATAATACTTTGCCAAAAGTAAACAAAACTTAGATGATAAAAGCAATTTAAAAATAACTATTGAAATCACGTTACAGAATTTACAAATAGCTACACAAAACAACAACAAAATACAGATAATACTTTAAAAAAAATTATCACTTGAATAAATATATAACAAGTCACTCATATTGTTATTACGTGAATAACCAACTAGGCAGCAATTTATTTTTCACAAAGTTTCGTAACATTATTTATAAAGGAATATTAAAATTTAAATTCTGGTGGTATTCGGTATTTATAGTTCAGGTATTGATATCAATATCTGAAAGTGAAATGGTATTTTTCAAAATAATGAATGCGGTAGTACAATTAATAAAAATGACGTAAAAGGAAATTGCTGAAAAAAATACAATAAAAGTAATTTTTTTAATTGAGAAAATAAATAGAAATAGATAATTATATATATTATAAAGCATTTGAAAAGATTAATTCATCACTTTATGTTTATTTGACTAGAATTTTTTTAATTTCTAATTTTAACTGATTTTATTTCAATATGAATAGAATTAGAATTATATGAATCAGGTGAAGGTTTTTTTTCTTTCTTTCTGACAAAACACAACGAAATTTTCCATTTCCTAAGATAGTAATATCAGCTGATTTTGAAAATTTTAGAAGAGCGCTTTAAAAATATTTGCTTTAATTTACAGTAGTTTTAAATACGATTCCAATTTTATATTCTTATTCGTACCAGTATATTTATAAAATAAATTTTTAAGCAAATTAATCTTACACATGTTGTCAAAGTACAAGTAAATGTGTTTCTTTAAAAAAAAAGTGGTGACGAGCGAATAAATTTGCCAATGTCACTTTCATTGCCGGTATTGGTCCGTTAACTCTTTCCGGCGAGGTGTCCCAAAAAAAAGGACACCGCAAATTTTAATTTTGCTGGAACCAAGAATATTTAATTGAAGTTTTCCTTTTATAACATACAAAAAAAAAAAAAAAGAGCACGTTCGTATTTTTTAATAATTTTTTTTTTTAAATTCTGGTGACGTCAATTATTACTTCGCGCTGAAAAGAATAAAGGATAAAATATATAAAATAAATATAACTGATCAACCAGATATATCAGTATTTCGTGAATGTTCAACAGCGAGACAAAGTTTTACAGTGTAATAAATGAAATTTATCTGGGACCTCCCCTTTAAATTTTAATACCTACAAGTCTTTGCATATTATTATCCAAACAGACGAAAGCATAAAAATGTTGTAGAAACAAATAGTGACTAATATGTAATCATGATATAAACATGTTCATGCTTTAACAATGTACTATTGGGAGTGACATTGTACAGGCGATAAATTTAAAAGCGCAAATAAAAAAAAAAAGTATATAGTGTCGAATTCCTTTTAAAATCAAGTACATGTTTTAAAGACAGATGCCTTTAGATGGTAATTTTGTGTTGTTGATCAGTTCACTAAATAAATAAACACAGCAAAATATCTTATTTCGCTGAAACGAAAAAAAATATATTTTTTGAGAAAAATCACTCACCAGTGTTAAATTTCTGCTCACTTCATAATACAAATAAGATACTGCAAATGATGTAATCTCAAAAAAGTTCGACACTTCACACACCCACCGAAATTTAGTTTGCATCAAAAATACGTCCTTCCGAAAAATTTCTCACGTTCGGATAGTCCGACGATCTCCCGCGGAAGGGACTGGCGGATCGGAGAATATTATCTAAAGTAAATACACACACCCTTTCTATCGTCTGGCTCGCGGCCGACTGAAATAACGACGGGGTTGCGTTGCTTTGAATCGGAGAAAAGAGCTCGCCAAATGCGCATGGCTTGGCGAACTTGAAAACACCGCCGAGAGATCGGCGAGACCCCGTTGTTCCTAATGGCATGGACAAGAGTGGCTTAGAGATTTTTTTTTATTCATGGAGAGAGTTTTGGGGTTTTTTTTTCTTAATTTTGTGCTTTTACAATCTACCCCCCCCCCTATTTTTTTTTCTTTTTTTGTGGCACGCGAAATGTAGAACAAAATGAGAAAATTTTGGAACGCAGATTTGTAATTGCTTCGGCGTAACTGCGGAGCTGAAATGAACGTTCGAGTCGTTAATTTCTGGCTGCTGAGTACGGTAGAAGCTTAAGTGGTAAGTCCATTTGAAAGAGAGTCAAGAAAAAGAACTAAAAACGCGGCTTTATATAGAAAGTGACTGTGCGATAAAAGGTATTCCGGTTTTTAATCTTTTTCCTTTTTATTTTTATTTTTCTTATAGCATAGTAAACCATTATTTCTTTTCTTTTTCCTCTCTTTTTCTTCTACTTCTTTTTCCCTTTTTCGTTTTTTCTTCTTTTTCTTATCGCAGAATAGACCATTATTTCTTTTTTCTCCGTCTGTTACATGCATGTGGTTTAGAAAATTGTAAAATGTACTATATCCTATTTTGAATATGCAATATATATCGTTTAAAATTATCTACAATAAGAAAAAAAAATAATATAATAAATCAAGGCATATTTTTTATGAAAAAAATTATTTAAAGAAAATTCTTGAATAAGATATCGTATCTCCGTTACTGTTTAAAAACTATGTAGTTTGGTTTGTAAATAATAATAATAATAATAATAATAATAAGCAATAATTTTAGGAAAATGATCTAGTATAGCAAAAAAGAAAAGTCTGCATTTTTAGAAAGTCGTGATATTAAAATAATCTAATTCAAATACCAGAAAAATTATATAAAAAATTTTCAATAAATATTTTATCACATCTTGTAGTTGCATCATCGATATAAAAACATGAACATTTGTTTTTAGGATTATTTAAAAATTAAATAGGTTTATAATGTATTTTAACATCAATATAATCCAGAAGCACCCAGAAATTGATATTGTATCTTTTAAACATTTGCTGAAATTTTAGTACCGGAATTTCTATGTAAAATTGTTCAGCTTACTTATTTAACATATTTTCTTCATTGCATTTTCTGAATTTTTTTTATAAAATGACCCCTCGTGGTCCTCGTGTTGTGTTAATTAACCCCTTGGGAACGAGCGACACCTATACCTACAACAAAAAGGCTTAAGAATCCTTGTTCTTCCCCATCAGTAAAATTTTACTGCAAAATTTGCCTTATTTAATAGGGGAATTTTCTTGATATAATGGGGCACAAATTTCTGTTTATAAAAATCGGTGACAAAACATTAACATTTTCGTAAAAGGCTCCGATCGCGAAGGGGTTAAAAGTTCTCGTTTTCGTCCAAAAAATAAAATGCAGAAAAAGACCTTTTCTGTGATGCACGAACAGGTCACAAGGAAAGAGTAAAAGACATTATTTCTATATAGGAATTAAAATAAGCTATTTTTTCATTCTCATTTTATGCGTGGTAACTGTTATTACTTATATTTACCCGCCATTGTTAAATTGATAAATGTGTAGATTAATATTTAAGTATTTCAACAGAAAAAAAAAAAATGCATTTGTTTCAATTTGCTTACCGATATTATTTGTTACTCAAAAATGAAGCTTAGCTGTACTGTATGAAATTTAGCCCTGGATAAAGATAAATAAATAAACAAATATAATAATAATAATAATCTTACTTCTAATATATAAATCATAAATAATCTATTAAAAACATTCTAAAATAAATTAGGTTGTCTGGCGAATAAATCAACAAAACGAAAAGTGCATATCAGAGTAAAATCGAAAATGAGTAAATCTTCCTTCGAACGTTTCTTTAACTAAACATCTAATGAAATAAAAATAAGTATTTACAGTCTTATATACATATTTGCAAACTTTAAATCATTGGGAGACACAATACCTCTCTTTCATATCAATTTAATTTTTCACAATAATACTCACATCTTTTATCATAATAAAATCATTCTAATCTAAGCAACATATAGTTGCATTCTGTTTATAAAATCCAAAGGTGTTCTGAAAGTGAAAGTTGAAGTAAAGAAATTGCATAGCGCGCAGCGCCAATCTAACTGCAATTTTTTTTTTCGATACCATTGACTAGGAATAAAGTCTACTACACAATACAGTACATAAATTATGATTCGCTGTTAGCCTACCTTTTTAAAATTGTATTAACTTTCATTTTTTAAATAATAACATCCTCTTATGATACTCTGAGTCTGAGTTCAAACCTTTGGGATCAAATTAAACCTGCCAGAAAAGTATATAATGTATTACTTGTTTTGTTAATCTTCATAAGAGTTAGAAAAGAAAATTATAAACGAATAAAAGAAAAGTTTATATTTAAAAGAAAACGAAATGTTACAGGGAAAAGACACAGAGGGGGGGGGGGAGTTAATTAATAAACGAAAGAAATTTATGTATAAAATGAGCTAACTTTATATAAAAAAAAGATATGTTTCTAATTACTTTCAAAGATTCACTTTTCTGTAGATACAAATGATGACAATCCCTCCTGGATATCTTTACGACGTTGCCACTGCTGACTATCTCCAACAATTTTCACAAATTAATTAATTAAAAAAAAAAGACTTTTATATCAGCTTTAAAAACATGTGCACGAGAAATATATTATGAAATTTATTTTTAAAAAATACTGGTGCAAATTAAAATATAAAAAAAATTGTTTATGACAACATGAGGCCGTTTATATATATTTTTTCAAATGCAAGTTATTTATACATCAGCAAGTTTCATGTTTTCACCTTAAAAAAAAAAAAAAAAAAAAAAAAAAAAAAAAAAAAAAAAAAAAAAAGTCTAAAAAATGCACCTGAAATTTTTGAGTTATTGGGAAAGTATTTTTCCGAATACCGCCTTATATTTGTAAATTATTATGATTAAGATTAAGATGTTATTTGAAAAAAAATATATAATGTGTTTCAAAATAAATAAATAAATAAATTAATAAAATTGAAAACGGCAATTTGCTACGAAGTCTAAACTTCAATTAAATTTGAGCTAAATCATTGATTGGGGAATTTTTTCATGATCGAAGTATTTTACGCATAACGATTAACAATTCGGTAAATTTGGTATTTTAGGGACGAGAAAAAAGTTTCATAAATGACTATAAAGCATTTATTAATATTTTATTTTTCCAATTTACCTACAAAATAAATAAATAAATAAAATTTTTTAATTTTTTTTTTTTTTATAAACATCCTTTTACTCTTTAATTCCCATGATGGAACACGTTCTAGAAATTATGTAGTTCAGAAATTCTGACTTTACACCTGAAGGTTTCAATGGCTAATTTCGGTTCGCGTCGGGAAACTTTTAAGAAATTTTTAAAGGTTTGTCACCGGTTTACAGAATCAGAAATTTGTACTTTATTAAATCGAGAAAATGCTCTGATTAAATAAGGCAAATTTTATCGTATAATTTTACTGATGGGTATAAACAAGGATTTTGTACTGTGTTATAGTTCTTTTCAACTGGATTAATCTAGCATTCTTCATCGTTAGTGATATAGCTGTAATTCGATACAAATGCCTTTTTTCAGATTTATTTTTAGATTCATTTTTGCTCTCACTTTCGAATTCTCTTATTTAGAAACTATACAAGGTGCCGTGATTATCAATTCCTTGATAAATGCAGAAAATGTTGCTGTCGAAAACGGTGTCTTGGACCAAATTTTCCGAAGCGGGAGGTCTGCGAACGGAAAAAAAGGTCACGCTGAGAAAATAATTGCTTATAAGTCAAATTCTAATTAAATCAGCGAAAAATTACATCACACGGCACCTTGTACGTCACTTCAAAAATCCCCTCAGCAAGTTTCATGCTTCTACTTTTAAAAATACAGTCGAACCTCGATTTAACGAATTGATTGGGACCAACAAATCCGTTCGTTAAATCAAAGCAATTCGTTAAATCGAATATAAATTTTTGTGAAGAGTATGGTATGAAAATATTAATACAAAATACCCTTAGATATACAGATTTAAAAAAAAAAAAAAAAAAAATGATTATTGTTTACTACGAACTTAAAAATTATATGTTAGGATATCAACGTTTAAATTATCTAAATTCTTTAATATTATTTGCTTTTAAAATTTAATACATAATACATGCATACTTATTGGCAATTTGGAAAGAAATCCTTGATAGTGTTTTGTTTTGGGTTCATTGTTTTGACTTTTCAAAGTTCTTTGTCGATATTTTCTAACGCCGTAAGAGCAACATCATCAACCTCGTGAGACAAAAAATAATTTTTTAAAGTGTTCAAGTTGCAAATTGATTCTTGGAATGTCACTTTTTTTATTTGAATTTCCGTTTCTTCGTCTTCTTAACTGCTTTCAGAATCTTCATTCTCTTTCTGTTCACTATCGCAGGTACTTAGCTCTACAACTTTATATACAACTTCATCATATATTTCTAGTCGAAAAGGGGAAAAGACTGTCTTTTGAGTCCACCAGAAATGAGAAAAAAAATGTAATACTTGGATTAGAATGTGAAAGATTCAAAATTTTATGCGCAAAAAAGTCAAAGTTTTAGTCTATCTGCAAATGCAAATTTTTTTTCAGCGATTGTTGTTCGTTAAATCAAAGCTAAAAATTCGTTAAATCAGAGCATTTTAGCATCCTTTTTGTCGGGACAGAAAAAATATTCGTTAAATCAAAGTACGTTAAATCGAGGTTCGACTGTATGTCCAAAATTGTATCTGAAAATTTCGAGCTGTTGAAGGTGGAAAATCACTTTTTCGAATACACCCTTGCCTTTCTGCGGCACGTACACATGTCGCTCGTCCCCAAAGTGTTAAAGCCAATATTGCCATTTTAATTTTCTGGTGGGAATTAAGATATACGAATTAAAATATCTCAAAATATCTCGGGCGGTATCGGCGTTTTGGGATCTAGAGGGTTAATCAACTATTCTCCGTTAAAGAAATGCAGTTCTAATGATTACGGTTGTTTAAGTCTTCTACGGGTAATAATGGGTTGTCGGTAATAAATGTGACAATACGTCCAATGCAAATATATCTTAGAAAAATAACTATTTTAATAAATATGACAATACATACAAATGTATCTAAACACAATAACTATTTTAATAAATGGGACAATACAGAATATACAATTGTATCTTAGTAAAATAACTATTTCAATAAATGGGCAGGTCTAATATTTGATTAGGTTTCTATTTATTTTTTAAAGTAATGGATGCATATTTTTTTCCTCTCACTTACATTCGAAACTCAAAGGAAAAAGAAAAAATAATCTCTATTGACTTTATTCAAATAACTGTGCGACTTATTCTTTCGCTATCGCGTGACTTTCTTTCTTCCTTGCGCTATCATTTGCTCCCAAAGATTTATTAGTCGGTGACAGTGACTGATGGATGGCTTCTATTCTGCTTTACCCCCCTCCCCCCTATCTTCTAATAGACGATGTGGGAATAATATTCCACAGTATAGTTGCTTTTGTCATTTTACGGGGGACAAAAATGTTGAACAGGACTATGTTGTATATGAAATTTTTTGAAAATTTATAAAGGAAACAATGAAAAGTTATATATATGAATAGGTAAACTTTTGCTTTTTAGGAAAACTTACTTTTTAGTTATTTGGCCAGTGCAGTGTTGCTAGTTAGTTACTTAATGGGTGTATTCGAAAAAATGATTTCCCACCTTCAACAGCTCGAAATTTGTCGATACATTTTCAGGCTCATTTTTAAAAGCTGAAACATGAAACTTGCTGGGGTGATTTTTGAAGTGATGTAGAAGATGCCGTGTGAAGTAATTTTTCGCTGAATTAATTAGAATTTGATTTAGAAACAATTATTTTCTCTGGGTGACCCCCCCCCCCTTTTTTTTTTTTTTTTTTTGTTCGCAGATCTCTCGCTCGGAAAATTTGGTACAAAAAGCCGTTTTGACAGCATTTTTTGCAACATTTTCTGCATTTATCAAGGAATCGACAATCACGGCACCTTGTATAGTTTCTAAATAAGAGAATTTGAAAGTTTGGTGCATTTGACAGCAAAAATGAATCTAAAAATAAATCTGAAAAAAGGCAGTTTGGATCGAAATACACCGTTAAGAGTGTTGTTATACTTAAAAATTTCAAGCGACAAAAATCGCCTGCGTTTTTTCGTTTACTAAGCATTTCATTGGCTGTTCGAGAAAATGTTTTACCATCGTCCGGATTTCCAAGTAATTGATTGGCTGTTACTGGCAATTCGCTTCGTTTCAGGCATCAAAGACGCTCCGACACAAGATAGTTGATTGCTATCCGAGCGACTCTCCTGGATCCATAGGGTAGCATAGAGACGGATGGAATTTGAAGTGACTTTGACCCCTCGTGCAACAGCACTTTAAGAGCCCACAATAGTCACAGGAAAAGTACGCAAAAAGACCCGGATGACCATGTAAAGTCTATGGGAGCGTTCTTTTCTAATATCTCGTTCAAATTTTAATATTTTGACATGATTTTTTTTGCATAAAATAGTTCAGGACGATCCACAACCGGGCTAGTTTTTACTTTTTCGATTTTGGTTTTAGATTTTTTTTAAAAAAATTACTTTAATTTTCAAAACCGGTTTAAACCGGTTCTGAAAGTGAAACTATCATGATATAAAAAATATATAACCAAAATCGAAAAAGTAAAAACTAGCCCGGTTGTGGATCGTTCTGAACTATTTTATGCAAAAAAAATCATGTCAAAATATTAAAATTTGAACGAGATATTAGAAAAGAACGCTCCCATAGACTTTACATGGTCATCCGGGTCTTTTTCTGTAATTTTCCTGTGACTATTGTGGGCTCTTAAGAGTCCACAATAGTCACAGAAAAATTACTCAAAAAGACCCAGATGACCATGTAAAGTCTATGGGAGCGTTCTTTTCTAATATCTCGCTCAAATTTTAATATTTTTGCATGATTTTTTTTGCACAAATTAGCTGAGGGCAATCCACAACCGGGCTAGTTTTTACTTTTTCGATTTTGGTTATATATTTTTTATATTACGATAGTTTCAGTTTCAGAACCGGTTTAAACCGGTTTCGAAAAATAAAGTAATTTTTAAAGAAAATCTGAAACAAAAATTGAAAAAGTAAAAACTAGCCCGGTTGTGGATCGCCCGCAGCTATCTTGTGCAAAAAAAATCCTGCAAAAATAATAAAATTTGAGCGAGATATTAGAAAAGAACGCTCCCATAGACTTTACATGGTCATACGGGTCTTTTTGAGTAATTTTTCTGTGACTATTGTGGGCTCTTAAGGGTGTATTCGAAAAAACGCTTTTCCACCTTCAACAGCTCGAAATTTTCCGATACAATTTCAGACGAATTTTCAAAAGTAGAAACATGAAACTTGCTGAGGGGATTCTTGATGAGGTGCCGTGTGATGTCTTTTTACGCTAAATTAATTAGAATTTGATTTATAAACAATTACCTTATCAGTATGACATGTTTTCTGCATTTATCAAAGAATCGACAATCACGGCACCTTGTGTACTTTCCAAATAAGAGATTTTGAAAGTTTGGTGCATTTGAGAGCAAAAATGTATTAAAAAATAAATCGGAAAATAAGGAGTTTGAATCGAAGTACACCCTTAAGGGTGTATTCGAAAAAACGCTTTTTCACCTTCATCAGCTCGAAATTTCCTGATACAATTCCAGGCACATATTTAAAAGTAGAAACATGAAACTTGCTGAGGGGATTCTTGAAGAGACGTATGAGGTGCCGTGTGATGTCTTTTTACGCTAAATTAATTAGAATTTGATTTATAAACAATTACCTTATCAGTATGACCCTTTTTTTTCGACCACAAAACTTTCGTTTGGGAAAAATCGGTTCGAAATGCTGTTTTTGATTGCTTTTTTTGCAATATTTTCTGCATTTATCAAAGAATAGACAATCACGGCACCTTGTGTACTTTCCAAATAAGAGATTTTGAAAGTTTGGTGCATTTGAGAGCAAAAATGTATTCAAAAATAAATCGGAAAATAAGCAGTTTGAATCGAAGTACACCCTTAAGGGTATTGTCAAATTAAGAAGATCAACTTGTTTTAATTTATTTTTGTTCGGAATCGAATGAAACGAGCAGAAACTATCTAATCGCACTCACTCTCCCTTTTTTCTTCAAAAGCAATAGATCCTCCAGAAAATAGTATCAAAGTGGGCGTTTTGTACGAAATTTCGGCACTTAGGAAGAAATGTCACTCAAACAGGGGTGAAAAACGCTTTTGTCATATGATCAGTTTCGCTTATAATTCAATAAGTAATTGGTGGATTCAAAAATGTAAACACAGTTCGATTTGAAATCGCTTCATTTAAAGAAAAGAATGCACGGTTGTTGTTGGTTTGTGTATTCGGTCCTTGTTGGGCCTGATGAGGGCATTTAAATTTGAGCGATAACGAGCAAAGCGATTTTACGGCGCACTATACCTCCACCTATCTTATTCCTCCATAGGTGAAACCAAATGAAATGATAGTAACATTCGAAAATATAGAGCGTTTAATTCAGCACTTTTTGAATACTGATGATAACCGATAGGTTAGTCCGCTTCAAGATTATACCTTTATATAAACAAAAATCCGATTCGGGTTCGAATAATATTTATTATTCCAGTGAATTAAATATAAATTTTGAAGCATCCCCATTCTCTCTATTTCTTCGAATACTCCTGTGTTGGAGACAAGTTTCTGATTATCGTCTGCAGCCGATTTTCTACGGTTTTATTTATTTTTTTCCGCTGCGATATTCTCCAGTTACGGTTGCACGAGCGAAACGATCAATGCCACTTTAGAAAAGTTACGAAACCCGAGACCGATTTCGACAAACGAAAAGGATTCGCGAGAAGAGCGAGTGAGTCAGATGAGAGAAAGGTTGGTTCTAAATAAATAAACACGTATTTGAACAGAGGATTAAATGAGCAGCTGGTAAAATATGGAAGGGATACGGTGCAAAGTAATTATAACGGAAGATATTTATTACTCCAATTTAAAAGCGTCGAAAGAAAACAGTGGAAAATGCCGAGAAAATTGTAAAAACAGAGGAAATCGCAAGCCGAAATTGTATATTTTCGTGGGATTTCCCTGTTCTGCTATTACTAATTTTTGTAATCAGAATTTTACTGCGATCATTATTATTGCTGTTAAAGTTGCTATAGGAGCAACTATTTAAAAAAATCGTTAAATTTAGATTTTCTTTTCTTGTTTTCCTTCTTCTTTTTACCCCCCTTCCAAATTCGAAAAATTTGACCAAAAAAAAAAAAAAAAAAAAAAAAAGGTATAAAGATAAAATGTGTATTCTGAGTGTGTAATCAATTATTTCTAAAACTATAATGAGTTTTGTTTTTCTACCTTTTTTTAGGATTGAAAACACAGAATAATATACCCTCTTCCAAAAATGTTATATTATTCTACAACTTACTGTCCTAAAACATGCATATAAGTGCAATATTCCTTTTGATAGAAAAAAAAAAAAAAAAAAAAAAAAAAAAAAGATTTTTTATGTAGTCTTTGAAATTTTCGACTTTTAAGATGAAACATCATAACTATTAAAAGCATCTCTCTTTCTCTTTCCCTCCTTCCCTCTTAGCATTTTACATTTTTTTATGCAACGTGAAAGAAATTTTTTTTAGCTATCTTTATCGCATGGGTTTCATTATGTATCATAATTCTCTCACTTTAAGAAGAAAAATTTTAACGATACGCTTACGCGCTCGTGTACTATAGGAACACTATTATTAATACCTCCTCACCACATAGATAGATATTTTGAAGCTTCACACACCTATTCATAAAAAAAAAAAAAACCTTCATGAAAAAAAAATCTGAGGAAATCTCCCCCTACAACGCTATATCCTCGGTCTCATTATTATTACTAGTATTATTACAGCCGTGACGGTGGCATCAGCTCATGGGGGTGTAGGAGAAAACTCTACCGAATCCTGCGAGAGTCATTACTGCGGCTGATTTCCCGAGGGCCCAGGTTGCCATATTTCAATATCACGCCCGTGAAAGTTGTGTGTGCTCGGCTGGCTAGAAAGTGGGGGGATAATTTGTGGAAGAAAAGTTTTGCGCAGTAAATTTTATTTTAGCTAGTTATGCGGAATTGAGATTAAATGCAGAAAAGTTCTTTTAACGTTTCGGTGCAGATGTGATTGCATTTCAGATTGAGGTATGGATCCAAAAATGGCCCTTATAAGATATACTTTTGGAGGAAGTTCGGGATTTCACTGAATACATAAAGCGAGCAAGCAAGACGTGATTGATACTCGAAGATTCATAGCAGACAGAATTACCATTTCTATGGTTCAATTTTCTGAAGTCGAACTTTATTATTATCACCCTAATAAAATAGGAATTAGATCATGTTTACTTAGCAGAAAAAGAAAAAGAGAAGGAAATGAATTCCAAACAGCTTTTAGCCAATTTCAGGCGAGTCTAAATAAAAATAAATCAGAAAAAAATGACATATTTTGTTGCTTTTTAGAAAAAAAAAAAAAAAAAATCTCGTTTTTTCTATCGTTATATATATGTTTTATACTTCCATAGAAGCCGACCATTTAGTTTCTTTCAACAGATAAAACATATCCAAAACTATAAAATATATTTAATATAATTATTTTATGTGTTTTGTTTCTGCATAGTAATTATTTAATTTGATTAGAGAAATTTCTTGTACTAAGTATGTGTATTTGACTTTAAAAGGGCGGAAGATTGGCAACCATACATCATAGATATTTCTTGTTTTCTGTGATTTCACGATTTATTATACTTCAAACATAATGTATTTTTATTTATTTATTTCAAATGGTTTACATATATTTAGTATACTTTTGTCCTCCATCATTGATCAATGTTAGAATGATTAAGGTTAAATAAAATTCCAGTTCACAATTAGTATAAGAGCGATGATGCTTGAATCTTAAAATCAAAGTCGCTGCATGTTTGAATTACAATTGGCGCACACAAGTATCCAGTTTCCAGTGTTACATGGAATATAAATAATTGCTTTCAGCCACAATCGTTTAAGAAAATTTATATAAAATCTAAGAAGCTGCATGTTGATAATGCCCGTGACCGAATACGAGCATGAGTTAATACGACTAAGCACTCTTTTGCTTTACAACTGTAGAAACAGAAAGAGGAAAAAAGAAAAAAAAAAGGAGGGAAAACACATTAAATTCAACATCCGGTTAGCTGAAGAGCAGATGCAGAAACCACAGAAAATTAGGTTAGCCTTTCTTTCCCTAATAAATCCTCCACCTACGCCAATCTATATAGCTCTATAACCCTTTTTTTTTTTTTTTTTTTTTCTTTCTGTGAGTCACGAAGCTTTTTAGTTCATACTAAATGCAATACACAGTTAATAAAGCTAATCATCAGAAAAAATAGTGGTTATACGAAATGAACTATATGATCTTTTTCTTCTAACTGTGAAATTACAAAATTATAAAAAAAGACTGCCAATTTTCTTCAGCCTTAAAACAATGCTGTGGTTACGTTTTTATTAATGCATTTTGAAAATCCGACTTTCTTTAAAAATGCAATTGGGAATTTTTCAGATAAAGGACAAATGTTGATATGACGACTGTTTCATTATTATTAGTATTATTCTGATATTAGTACAAAAATATTCCTTATGTTGAGGCGCTAGTGATTGCGTACACTGTTAGAAAAATTCATCAATATACACTAAATTATCCTTGTTTTTTCACGAAAATTTTCCGTACTCCTAGAAAACATATTTGATCCGTGAATTCTCTCCGAATGTCTAAAAAAGGGGAAGAGATTCCGTTTATTCCAGGCACGCACGCGTATTGGGTCTGTTAGTAATAAATCTAATATCTGTTTATCAGATGAAACTGAATTGTTATAGCAGGGTCATTCCATGTCAATTCAACCAGACCTTGTAACCCGACCCACAGGGATTTTGATGAAACTTTGTGTACGCACTAATTCTATCAGAAAATAATTCCATCAGAAAATTTTCCTTCCTAGACCTCATACTTTGTGAGATATGGGGGGTCCAATTCTTGGGGGTTTCTCAAATCGCACATTTCTTAGTCTGTATTTTGAGATTGCAGTTCCATCTTCAAGAAATTGTTTCTCTGGATCTAAAACGTAAATCATCTTAAAAATATCACTGTAAGAATATAAAAAGATGCATATTTTAATAAAAAAATATTTAAAAAATTTACTTGTAATATTTAGGATAAAAAAAATTAGCCAAAGTTGAGAGTTATGGTTATTTTTCCAAATTTTTGTGACTTCGCTAAAAAGGCTGTACACAAAAAGGCAAATTAAATTTCCAATTTATTTTTGTTTTAAATAAAAGTTTATACTTTGGGCTTTCTATCTACGAAATAAAAATTATGTGTTTCGCATGGCTTATGCAAAATTTTTGGGTACTTTCCAATTAGCCGGATGCATGTTTTTTTTTACATATTACATATGCAAACAAAAAGGCAAATGAAATTTCCAATTTCTTTTTGTTTTAAATAAAAGTTTACACTTTGGGCTTTCTATTTGTGAAATAAAAATGATGTCTTTCGCATGGCTTATGCAAAATTTTTGGATACTTTCCACTTAGCCGGATGCATGTTTTATTTTTTCATATTACATATACACACAAAAAGGCAAATGAAATTTCCAATTTCTTCTTGTTTTAAATAAAAGTTTACACTTTGGGCTATCTGTCTGTGAAATAAAAATTATGTCTTTCGCATGGCTTATGCAAAAATTTTGGGTACTTTCCAATTAGCCGGATGCGTGTTTTATTTTTACATATGTACATATGTATAGATCTATATAAATGCAGATGTATTATACATGTACATATGTATATATATAAACAGTATATTGATATATATATGTATAATACTGGTGCCCGTCTAACCGAAAAGTACCAAATTTTGCCTTGTTTTGAGAATCGGCACCAATTCAGAGAGAAAAAAAATCTAAATTTAGCTGTGGTACGTAAATAATTACTTTAATTTCTATGAGTTATTGAATTTAATGTTATTTGATGCATGTTTTTTTAATTTGCAAAGTAAAATTTAGGCTTTGTTTTTTCTTATTAAAAAAAAAAAAAATCTGACTGTGATATGTTTCCCCATTAAATTTAGTGAATGGTCCATACATTTCATTTAGTTATTTAATGATGGGCATTTTTTGCTAATTCAAAGAATTTCTTACTTTTATTTTCAATAATTAAACTCAAAACAGATTTCTTTTTTTTCTTTCTTTTTCTTTTTTTTTTTTTTTTTTTTTTTTTTTTTTTTGTACAGTATAAAACAGAATTTTTTCTCCTCACATTTCCATTCTTTCTTTCGAATGCTCATATATGAATTATTTGTATTTAAAAAATGTTCAAAACCTTGTATTTCCTGTCCTTGGTTAATTTTAATCAGTTTAAATATTTATATTGGCAAGTTTAAATACACAAATGTTTAACAGAACTTAAATTTGTTTCTATAGTCTGAAAGATTTAATTGCACCTGCCTTGTATAAACACCTTCTGATAAAGGCAGGGTAATGTTCGTTAGTGTGAAAGCAGATGTTTTGAAATCAATTTAATAAAATTATTGTCATTTTGTTGTTTCTTATCATAGAAGAATGTTCTAACTTTTATTGTGCTACTAAAAATGTAATTTGATTGTTACATACTTTATAGTTTATGATACGTAAGTAGTAGGAAAACAAGAGTACGGGGACATGCGGAGGGACAGAGGGACCGTCCCTCCGCATCCCTCCGCGCCCCTCCGCGCCCCTCCGCATCCCTCCGCGTCCCGCCTGCGGTGCCGCCTGCGGTACCTCCTGCCCCCACCATACATCCCCCTCCACAAACGCCCCCTAGTGGAAAAAAGGAACATTCTATTATAATAGGATAGGTGAACAACCTTCCCTAATTAAAAATATTATCAATCACATCTCAACTCGAAATCATACTATATGATGAAGATTAAATTTATATTTGAATTTTGAACAACCGTAATTTTAATGAGTATTATTAATTAAGCGAAACAATTAAAATCTCAGTTTTTAACCATTTTATTTAGATTTCTTCAACTACAAGATGAGATTATCAATTTAACACAAGAAAGTTAAACATATATTTGAATTTTGCTTGATAGACATCTTAATGAGTAGTATTAATTAAATAAAAACAATAGAAAATATCCAGTTTTATAGAAAAAGACTGATTTCTTACGATTTTTATCAACTATATGATCAATGTAACGTCTTAAAAGTTGAAAGTGAAACATGTATCCTAGTTTTTCAACAGCTATAGCCTTAATCAGTATCGTTAATTAAGTAAAAAAACAATGGAAAATATCAAGTTTTATGGAAAAAGACTGATCTCTTACGATTTTTATCAACTTAAGAGAGAAAACTTAAACATACATTTCAGTTTTTCAACAGCTATAACCTTAATGAGCATTCATAATTAAGTAAAAAACAATGGAAAATATCGATTTTTATAGAAAAAGACTGATTTCTTACGATTTTTATCAACTGCAACATCAGAATATCAATTTGATAGAAAGAAATTTAAGCATGCATTCCAGTTTTGGACAACCATTTCCTTCATGAACATTATTAATTAAGCAAAACAACAGAAAATATTAAATTTTTAACTGATTTCTTCATATTTTTTTTATTTATTTATTTTTTTTAAATATAAAATCAGAATACACAACTTAAAATAGAAATTTAAAGATATTTTTTTAGTTTTTGAACAGTCGTTACCTCAAAGAATTTCGATAATTGAACAATTAACAAAGGAAACTAATGATTTTTTAACGAAAAAAGACGAATTAAACGAATTTGGTTAACTTTTACTCTAATTGGAAATTTCATCGTACTTTATATATACTAAGTAGAATTTTAAAATATAAACGAATAATTTAAATAAATCCTCTACACACAAATGTGAACCTGCAGAGCATTCCTTATTACGTCATATCTAAACTAAAACTTTTTTCTGCAATCCCTCCATGCATGCATTCCAGGTAGGGGAACATAACAAAGAATTTTGACGTCACAACTTACAATGGTATACAACAAAATGTTTACGTCCAAGAAAAAGTATCACATAGAGAGAAAAAAAGAAGAGATTTAAGCTATTTATCCATTCTAGTTTTATAACAGTTACCACAACATCTCCAAATTAAAATTTGGAAGTCATAATGAGTGTAATTAATTAAGCAAATCAATAGAAATATTAGTTTTTCAGAGGGGAAAAGACGAATTTAAACAAATTTTATCAGTTTTACACTAGTTTAATAATAATTTTAAGAGGAAAAATAAGAATTTGAACTTTTTTTTTTTTTTTTTTTTTAGTTTTACACTATTTTTTCTCATCTCCAACACGGATATATCAATTTTAACAGAAGAATTAAACATATAATTTAGTTTTAACAACAAAATCTTAACAAGTATCATTAATTAAACAAAAATAAATATCAGTTTTAAAGAAAAGACGAATTTGAATAATTTTACACTAGTATTTTCAAAAGCAACATGGAAATATCAATACTTATTCACATATTTCACTTATTCACTGTATTCAATACTATATTTAATAAATTTGGATACACTTTAAGAATTTCCTAATCTATAATTATATATTAGCTGTATATTTAATGTTACCCGTGTTTTCAACATTAGTCCATAATCGTGAATTTTGTATTTTAAATACCATCTATTCAGGTTCAGATTATTTTCACTTGAAATCATACAGAATTTTTTAACAGAGTTTGTTTTTGAAATCATTGAAGCAACTATATTTAATATTTTTAACACCAATTTTCTAACATTTTTCCGATTATACATTCCTCATAAGTACATTTCTAAATGCTACAATCACTTTACATATCGAAAAGATATCATTGAAGCAACTGTATTTAATATTTTTAACACCAATTTTCTAAGATTTTTTAACATTTTCCGGTTATACATTCCTCAAAAGTATATATTCTAAACAATAGAAAATATTAATTTTAAGAATAAAAAGACGAATTTAAACAAATTTTATTAGTTTTACAATATTTTTTCTCATCTCCAACACGGATATATCAATTTTAACAGAATTAAACGCATATTTTAGTTTTAAGAACAAAAATGTAATAAGTATCATTAATTAAACAAAAAAATAAATATCAATTTTCAAAAAAAGACAATTTTTTACACAAATTTTCAACTTTGAAATACATTTGTTTACATATATTGTTACAATATATTACTAAACTTAAACTTTTTAAAAAGTTTGAATGTCTTTACAAAGGGTTCATATTTATATTTTTCACGTCTTGACTGCATTCGAAATCTTACAACAAAAGTATACTTTTATTATTTTTATTATTATTATTATTCTAGAAAACCTAAAAAGTCATTTCTTGCTGCTTTAAACACTTGACATTTTAAAACTACTCTCACATATTCTACCCATATAATTAATCAAATTAGGACATGATTCACCTTGCACTTCAAAATTTCTGAATTTTTACAATACTTATTTTCATCAAACTTTATTCTTGATCCTATATATTTTAGGAGTACAGAATTTTAACATCTGTTTTTATCTACTTATCAGAAAATTATTAAAACACCCAACACCATTTTCCAAATATGAATATTATCTTTACAGTTTAATAATGCAAAACATACACGAATACAAAGTTAAATTTTTACAAACATTTCATATTTCAAACCAAACTGTTCGAAATTTTCACAACATAAGAGCAAACATTAGACGAACTTTTTAACATTAATATTGCTTAGATCTTTTCATCATAACCTTTAACTATGATAATTATCCATTTTTAGATTGATTGTCGAAAAACTGTAACTGAAATTACATAAACTTAATGTAAAAAAACATGTTCTCACACAATTTCTTGAAATTCAACAAAGAATGGACTATTACTCTAATACTTATCTACATCAATCTCGACTCTCGATAGTATATAGATATTTCATCATTACATACTTACAACTCTTTTCAAACGTTTATCAGAAAATCAAGTCAATCAAAGTCTAGTAATTATCACACCTGTTCCTCAGAAATATTACTATCATATGAAACAGTAAAGAAAATTAATAAATATTTAATATTTAATAACCTCATACGTAAAATTACTGCCGAATGAGAATACTAATAATCAATAAAATCAACTGTTGGACAAAAAATAGTACAGAATACCGAAAATTCAAATCATTTTTTCTACAAAAATTACAAAAATTAACAAATGAATGACAAGTTAGAGAAATAACTAAAAAAATTAATGAACATATTTACAAATTTATTAAAATCACACCTTTTTCTGGATTACAAACCACAATTTCTTGAAAAATTTAACACCGAATTTGTAAGATTTTAATCCTATTATTACATACACTCAACAAATATTCAAAATTAACAAAAAAAATATTTTTTTAGTCTCATCAATAAGCAGAAATTCTATATTAAAAGAATATTTTCATAGTAGTACTTATAAAAATGAGAGTTTACAAACTGATTTTCATAATTTTATCACATTTAAACTTAATTTTTATACATAAAACATTATTTAATCAAATTTTATACGTTCTAATTCAGTAAAATTCAATACTTTTTTAGTTTTTAAACCAATACCACAATATTTATTTACATCAAACTTGATTCTTTACCTTTTATATTTCCACATTACACAAGTGAGATAAATACTAACTTGGAACGAGAGTTGAAGTCAATTGATTCTATTCGATTTTCATCGTATACGCATTGCTACTACACGAAATTTCTTACTTCTATAAGCATCTAATGTATTAAAACTAATCTACTCATATTTTTAATCAATTCATCAGATGTTTCATCTCGCATTTCTGAATTATCATCCATTAAGTTGCTTAAAATATAAATACTATCTTTATAGTTTTAATGTAGTATACATGACTAATCTTGAGTTAGACCTTCCATAGTATTAATCAAATTATCATATGTTTCATCTTACAGTTAACGATTTCTGAATTATCGTCCATCTAGTTGTTTAAAATATTAATAAAATGTTTATAGTTTTTGATTATACATAGTATGTATGAATACAATCTTTAATTTTTAACAGTTCATATTTCAAATAATCTATTTTCGAAACCAAACTATGTTAATTTTACCACAATGGTTATCATCATACAGAGATTTGTGTTTCATACTTTTTCTAAAAATTATCAGATATGTACTCTTCAGAGGAATTTCTATCATATGAGTAAATAAAAAAAAATTATATTAAACGTACAACGAAATTTGATTGCAATATACATGTATTTAATAAAAATAAATAAATAAGCGATTATTTATACATTAAACCTTTACTAAATATATATTTCTTGCGTTATACAGATGTTTCAACAAGATGAACTAAAACAGCAGCAAACTTCAGAAATTAATGATCTGAATGATTCATCCCTAGCACATGTAGCGTTAATGAATAATACATATGTAAGTACTTATATGAAAAATACTAGAATTCGTATATGTAACGTAATTAGAGTAATATAAAATGATTTGTCTTACTGCCTACACTTTAACAAATACCTTTTTACCTATATTGTTGAAGATAAATGTCAGTACTTATATGAAAAATACTAGAATTCGTATACGTAACGTAATTAGAGTAATATAAAATGATTTGTCTTACTGCCTACACTTTAACAAATACCTTTTTACCTATATTGTTGAAGATAATCCTAATTGTTTGCATTTATTTCTATTACAGATGTGTTCTATTTGCTACAAACACTTCTTAAGTAAATGGAATTTAACAGAACATACAAAAATCCATACAGGTGAAAAACCTTACACTTGGGAAGATTACCAAATGCGGTTTTCAAGAAGACGTGAATCAAAAATGCACACATCATCATATAAAGCGTCGTCATTTATATGCAAACTTAGTGAAGATATTCAAAAATTAGTCAGACGTTTGAAGAATTTAGACATAAAGGAAGATATTTAGACTATATATCCATCATATTTTCATAACACTTACCACAATATCTCAAACTTAAAATTTGGAAGACACACACTGCTGAAAAGTAATTTTGTTACCCGTGATTCTTCTAACCAGCATGAATGTATAGATATTATTTTGCAATGTATTATTTAAATGCTCACAATAAATATTCTTTTATATACATATATCGTTGTGTTTATTTTTTTAAAACCTATTACATTAATAAAATAGGTTACACACACATACATACACATAACATTTTAAGTGAAACAACACTCTCACAACTTAAAAAATGCATAAGAACATACAAAAATAAGCAGATGTATGAAAAAATATGCAAGTTTACAAAATAATTTCACTGTTTTCTAGAAATACCAACAAAAAATATTTACAATATAAAAAAATTACAAAAGTGAAAAGAAAAAACACAAATGTAAAACAAAAAAATCACAAAGTGAAAAACTCACAACAAAGTTTTTGAAAAAAAAATTTACAACAAAAATTTTTTTTACAAAAACCAAAACTTCAAAAAATATTTTTACAAAAAAAAATTTTTCAAAAACATTTTTCACAAAAAATTTTTTTTACACTTTTTTAATTAAAATTTTTCATTTTTTTAACGTTGTGATTTTTTATTTTTTACTTTTGTAAAAACTTATTTTGAAAAAAAAAATTTTTGTGAAAAATGTTTTTGAAAAAATTTTTTTTTGTAAAAATATTTTTTGAAGTTTTGGTTTTTGTAAAAAAAATTTTTGTTGTAAATTTTTTTTTCAAAAACTTTGTTGTGAGTTTTTCACTTTGTGATTTTTTTGTTTTACATTTGTGTTTTTTCTTTTCACTTTTGTAATTTTTTTATAATGTAAATATTTTTTGTTGGTATTTCTAGAAAACAGTGAAATTATTTTGTAAACTTGCATATTTTTTCATACATCTGCTTATTTTTGTATGTTCTTATGCATTTTTTAAGTTGTGAGAGTGTTGTTTCACTTAAAATGTTATGTGTATGTGTGTAACCTATTTTATTAATGTAATAGGTTTTAAAAAAATAAACAACGATATATGTATGTCGCATTTTCAGGAAACGACAGACTTCAAGGGGATGAGTTTTAATTATGATTTATTTAAATATTTTAAAACATAGCAAAATATTTTCGCAGGTCTTTACATCATGAGTTCTGGAGGCCAAGTGCGTAGATGTATCTGTGAAATTCCTCATCTCCCTAGAGGTTGCCAGTTAAAAAGGCCATGTGTTTTACTTAAATTAATACGATAAACTTGAGTTTCTTGTTGCCCTGTAAAACCCGTGATTATTAGTCATGGGGCCCGTATCCACATTGAGGGGCGATTTATTAAAAAAGTAATAAATAGGTCTGATTTTTTGTATTTTCTTACAATTTCCCCCCCTTCCAGACAAGTCTCCGGGGATGGGCCGGCTTCCATCCATGGTACTCACCTGAAAAGGGTAAACAGTTTTTACATTAAGTGAGCTAATGGGAGATGAGTTATTTCTTTCGTATACTTTGCAAATAATAGAATAACAATAATAAAAATGTACAAATATCATATCTAAAAACAACACTGTTATAAAATGTACACACGATACGTCATTGAACATGATAAAAACAATTGTATTAATAAATGCAAAACACTCAGTAAATATTATACATAGAGTAAGATAATCAAAATAAGAAATATGTTGCAGATGGATTCTGAAAAGTCCAATGTTATTTACATTTTCAAATTTGTATGGAACTGTCCTGACATAGTTCAAGAAATAGTACTTTTACACATGACACAATGTTCACAATAATGCAAAAATAATTTAAAATTCAAATATTCATAATAAATCAAAAAGGTAATTAAAATTCCAAATATTCATAATAATGCAAACCGAGATCAGATATAATATAATATCAGTTCATATGATACCAACTATTTCAGTTTGTTGGTGTAAGTAGTTTAAATTGATTACTAGGAAAAAAGTATCTTAGTTTGGAAGCGTGTATTACTTCATAATCTTTTTTTGTAAGCCAGTTAGGCTTATTTATTTTGAAACTTACATTGGATAATTTTTCCATAATTTGATATGGACCAGAAAAAGGCGGACTTAACTTCCGAGTATTCGGATAGTGAAATTCTTCCACTATGACAAGGTCACCAGGTTTAAAAGGCGCTTCCACAAACTTTAAATCATACCTGACTTTATTTTTCAAGTGATGTTCACTTGTTCTTTGGAAAGCCTCTTTTCTGGCTTCCTCTACAGGGGGGTAATAATTTTCATTGCCTAATACTGATGGATAAGGTAATTGGCCGAACATTAAATATGCAGGAGGGTACTTGGTTACTGAATGAGGTGTGTTATTGTACTCATTAATTACTTCCTGCAGAATTTTGGGCCATGGAACGTTTGAAGGGGTAGAATTTACTTTAAGTCTTAGTCGGGTGCAAATTGACTGATTCACACGCTCATTTTTCCCATTACACTGTGGTCTATGAGAAGAAGTAAGTAATTTTTTTACATTTTGTTTATGTACCCATTTACGAAGTTTAGACGCTGTAAACGCAGGATTTCTATCCGTTAAAATTTTCTTGGGAAGTTGAATATTAAAAATCTGTTTTAGAATATTAATGTAGACTTCAGTTGTAACATTTTTAGAGGCAAAACCCCAAACATAACGAGTAGCGTGATCAATAGCTATGTGCATATACCTTTTAGATGAATTATAATAGTTAAAACCTCCTACAGAATCTAATGAAATTATATCGAAAGGTAATTCTGCAGGTGGTAATGCCTCCAGAAGACCAAATTTTGGTTGGTGTGATTTTTTGTTCAGTTGGCAGACCTCACAATGCTTGACAAATTGTGTAATATCGTGGGTCATGCTGCTCCAATAGTATTGTGGGGAAATTAAATTTAACATTTTTTGGATTCCAGGATGGCCAAATTCTGTATGGGTATTTATTAGTAATTTCTCTCTCAAGGAGAATGGTACTACAATTTTTTGAAAACCCTTTTTGCGAATTATTACAATGTCATTAACTTTTTGAAATTTAGGCCCGGTTATATTATCTAATTGTTGGTGTTCTTTAATTTCATCTGACGTTAATAAATGAATATGGGGATTTACAGAAAAGGTGGGATTTCTTGAAAGCATGTCTGCTTCAAAATTGGTGGATCCTTTGTTATATTTTACAGTATAATCATACATACTTAATTTTAGTGACCATCTGAATAACCTACCTGTTAAATGCTTCACCTTCTTAAGCCATACTAAGGAGGCATGGTCAGTATGTATTGTAAAAGGTTTTCCGTGAAGGTAATAATGGAATTTGTCAAGGGCATCGATTATTGCTAGACATTCCAGTTCTGTGATAGCGTAATTTTGCTCGTAGGGCCTTAATTGTCTCGAGTGGAACGCAATGGGATGCAAGTTCCCTTTTTCATCCATTTGTTTTAAGACAGCACCTACGGCTTCCTTTGAGGCATCAGTATAGACATGGCATGGAAGGTTAGGATTGAATAATTTTAAAATAGGCCTAGAAATTAATGCGTTTTTAAGCAATTCAAATGATTGTTGACAGGCATCTGACCATTCCCAAGGAGCATCTTTCTTTAACAATTTATTTAGAGGGGCTCTAATTTTAGCGTACTTGTCTATGAATTTATGGTATACGTTTACAGAACCAAGGAACCTTTGCAATTCTTTAACGTTTTTTGGAGGGATTAATTTTTTAATAGTTTCGGTGTTAGCATTGTCTGGTTTTATTTGGCCGTTACTAATTTCATAACCGAGGAAGTCAATTTGAGATTTAGCAAAGTTACATTTGGAAAATTTTAATTTTAGATTTTCTTGACGGCAAATGTTAAATATAGTTTTAAGGTGATCCATATGCTCGGCATAGGAATCGGAATAAACTATAAAATCATCAAAATAATTGGTAGCAAAATTAACTTTATGTTTATCTAGGATTCTTCGAAGAGCTCTTGCAAATTGAGCTGGGGCATTTTTATAGCCAAAAGGAAGAACCAACCACTCATAAAGACCTTGATTGGTTGCAAAGGCCAACTTCTCTGTGTCTGAAGGATGAAGTGGTATATGCCAGTAGCCAGAGGCTAAATCTAGCGTGGAAAAATATTTGGCATTGACAAGTCTGTCCAAAAGCCAATCTATACGGGGCAATGGTTCCGAGTCAGTCTTACAAATGGCATTGATTTTTCTGTAATCAATACAGAGACGCGTTTTACCTTCTCCTTTTTTATATGCCAGAGTGACGGGAGAGGAATAAGGACTGCAGGACTCTTTAATAAGTTTAGCTTCCAGTAATTCTTGTATTTGTTTTTGAATTTCTTCATTGTCCCTAGGAGATGCACGGTAAGGTCGAAGCGAGATAGGAAGTTCCGAGGTGAGAGTTACCCGCTGAGGTTCCCATCTGACTCTACCTACGTCATATCTATTGCGCGCAAAAATATCCTTGAAGTCGCTTAGAAGCCCTTCCAACTGTGAGTTCTCTTCAGTAGTACAATGACTAAAACTTTTGTCATCATAATCCGAGAGAATTTGAGTATCAAGATAACATTGTCCTTGTTGCGACAAAATTTCTTGATTTGATTTGGAAGGAGAACGAAGCGGCTTCTTGCAATTCATATCATCCGTTAAAGTTAAAGTATGGTTAAATGGGTTTTCCTGAGAAATTTGATTGAAAATATTTTGATAATGCTTAAGAATGACTCCATCCTGAGTCAGAATATTCGTGAAAAAGTCCATCGATATATGGAATTTTTGTAATTCTGGAGTTCCCAGTATCGCATATGGCAAGAATGACCTAACTAGGTATAAGGTGCTATTTTGCCTGATATTTCCTATTTTGAGGGGTACGTGAAGTTTTTCAGAAATCTGAACTTGTCCTTGGGTTTGATTAACATTAAGAGGATGACAGCTTTGAATAGACGTCATATCCAAAGCTGCAACTAAGTTTTCCGGAATAAGGGAAAGGGTACTTCCGCTATCCAATAAAAATGGTATTTGAACCTCATGACAAGTTTTTGGATACGTATGATTATCGTAATTCCCGTATCTGAGGTACCCCGGGACTATAAACCGTCATAAAGCATTATGGGGTATTCCTTGATCAGGGGAATACTCATGGGCATTTTGTGATTGAAATTGATTGCTGTGGGTTGCCAAGTTGGGGTTCATTGTTGTTCCTGTATTGCCCTGGACATCATATTTATGAAGTAAAGTATGATGTCTTCGATGGCAATTTTTACAGTTCATCTTGGAGGGACATTTATTTGAAAAGTGGCCACCACGCAAACAATTGATACATAATTTGTTTAGTTGGATAGTTCTCCAACGGTTATCTATGGGCATATTCGTTAATTTTCTGCAGGTATGGGTAGCATGCGACTCAAGGCAAACACCGCATTTAGTATTTTCTTGACTTTTGGGGAATTTATATCTATCGGAAGAATCTCGGGAATAATTTGCATTTCTTACATCTGTTTTAGTTGGATTCTCCAACGCTAGCATACTTTTGGCATGAGTCTCTAAAAATTTTAAAAATTCCGTGAGACTAGGCATATCATTATGAGTAAGAGAGAGCTCCCATCGTTCTTTTAGATTATCATTTAGTTTTTGAATTATAGTATAAATTATCATGTTATCCACCAAAGCATTTTGAGTCAAATTCAAAGACTCTAGAATTCGAAGTGACTCATTACAAGTATCTATTATGTCAAAAATAGCTTTAGAGGAAGAGGGGCAATTTTTCATGTTTTTTAAATTGTATAACTTACTTATTTGTGCTATCGCTAAATCCCTAGTTTTATCGTAGCGAGCGCAGAGAGTGTCCCATGCATTTTTATAATTAGCTTCCGAGAGAGGAAATCCAGAAATTAATTTATGAGCAGGACCCTTTACACTAGCCAGTAGATATTGCAATTTTGAGACGCCCCCCAACTCCAAATTTTGATCTATAGTTGTAAGAAAAATCTCTTTAAAAGAGAGCCATTGATCAGCTTCTCCGTGAAAAGGTTTCAATTCAAATTTTGGAAGATTAACAGTTTTTACACAAACATTACCTGTAGTTTTATTTAGACTTTCTGAACCATCCTCGTGAATGTTTAAACTTTTAGTTAACTTATTACGTGATGTATTTATTGCTATGTTTAAATTGTCTAATTTAAGTGCAATCTCATTATATTCATCAATTATAGGATCAGTTTCCGATGCATCGCTCTGAAGAATGGCATTTTCATGGAGTTTATTTAATTCGGTTTTAATATCCTGAACCTGTTTACCATATAAATCTAACTCTTCAAGAGTTACAGTTTCATTATCAATTTTGGGATTTATGATATTTTTTATACGAGTGATTTTTCCCTTAAGAACAGTTTTTTGTTTTTTAATAGCTTCCATTTTTAATTAATTTTATGACAACTTCCTAAAAATCTAAATATAAACAAATTCTAAATGACCTTCAAAAAAAATAATAATAATATCAACATAATACAAGCATCTGCATAGAATTGTGAAATGAAATAAATAAATAAAAAGAATTAATTATGTAAAATAATCAGACGTAAATATGGATATCCATTTTTTCTTTCAATTTAAAACATAATTACACTTAAAACCATGGTTTGTAGAAGTAATAAAACTAAACACAATATCACTACAAATAGCACTTACCTTTAATTACTTATATTAATAAACATCATAAAAACAATAAGAATAATAATATCATATATAAATAATATCAACCCCAGGGTATACACATACACTCAACCAAAAAAAAATAAAAAAAAAACAATTTTAGTGTGCGCACATGAAAAACTATGCGTTTTCTTTCTTTTCCTTTAGATAGTAATTACAGTAGCACTTTTTGAAGATTATTGATAACTCACTACGAAGCAAACACCACTGTCTAATTCGGATACTCATTATCACCATCGAAGAATAAACACATACGGCACCACGAAAAAAAAAACATAGATCACAAACATCTTGAGTATCAGTTTCACCCGGTCGTCGGAGCGCTTTGACTGACATGATTTATGGCACTACGGAGGATGAACGATCAACACACAACTGCATGCCCCGTTCAGGCAGAAAAATCGCTCTGGTAAGATGTGAAGAATAGCAGAAAAATAGCATCCTAGTATTTCACGATACAACCCACTTTTTGGATGAAAATTCACGAATCCCGTGTTTCAAATCCGGCAAGGCCCGACGAATGGTAGAAAAATATCTCAGTATCCCAACATGGAATACGCTTGCTGGATAACTCATGACGAGATGTTAACCCCTTTTCAGGGCCTCTTTCGATGTTTCGTGTCATAATGACCGCTCTCTTTGCTATCCTTTGTGGGTCCGGTATTTTTAATAATGTCCATTTTCGTAAAATATTTTCCCGCACTAGGTATCATACTGCCGACTATGAAGAACTGTCGCATTTTCAGGAAACGACAGACTTCAAGGGGATGAGTTTTAATTATGATTTCTTTAAATATTTTAAAACATAGCAAAATATTTTCGCAGGTCTTTACATCATGAGTTCTGGAGGCCAAGTGCGTAGATGTATCTGTGAAATTCCTCATCTCCCTAGAGGTTGCCAGTTAAAAAGGCCATGTGTTTTACTTAAATTAATACGATAAACTTGAGTTTCTTGTTGCCCTGTAAAACCCGTGATTATTAGTCATGGGGCCCGTATCCACATTGAGGGGCGATTTATTAAAAAAGTAATAAATAGGTCTGATTTTTTGTATTTTCTTACATGTATATAAAAGAATATTTATTGTGAGCATTTAAATAATACATTGCAAAATAATATCTATACATTCATGCTGGTTAGAAGAATCACGGGTAACAAAATTACTTTTCAGCAGTGTGTGTCTTCCAAATTTTAAGTTTGAGATATTGTGGTAAGTGTTATGAAAATATGATGGATATATAGTCTAAATATCTTCCTTTATGTCTAAATTCTTCAAACGTCTGACTAATTTTTGAATATCTTCACTAAGTTTGCATATAAATGACGACGCTTTATATGATGATGTGTGCATTTTTGATTCACGTCTTCTTGAAAACCGCATTTGGTAATCTTCCCAAGTGTAAGGTTTTTCACCTGTATGGATTTTTGTATGTTCTGTTAAATTCCATTTACTTAAGAAGTGTTTGTAGCAAATAGAACACATCTGTAATAGAAATAAATGCAAACAATTAGGATTATCTTCAACAATATAGGTAAAAAGGTATTTGTTAAAGTGTAGGCAGTAAGACAAATCATTTTATATTACTCTAATTACGTTACGTATACGAATTCTAGTATTTTTCATATAAGTACTGACATTTATCTTCAACAATATAGGTAAAAAGGTATTTGTTAAAGTGTAGGCAGTAAGACAAATCATTTTATATTACTCTAATTACGTTACATATACGAATTCTAGTATTTTTCATATAAGTACTTACATATGAGTTATTCATTAACGCTACATGTGCTAGGGATGAATCATTCGGATCATTAATTTCTGAAGTTTGCTGCTGTTTTAGTTCATCTTGTTGAAACATCTGTATAACGCAAGAAATATATATTTAGTAAAGGTTTAATGTATAAATAATCGCTTATTTATTTATTTTTATTAAATACATGTATATTGCAATCAAATTTCGTTGTACGTTTAATATAATTTTTTTTTTTTATTTACTCATATGATAGAAATTCCTCTGAAGAGTACATATCTGATAATTTTTAGAAAAAGTATGAAACACAAATCTCTGTATGATGATAACCATTGTGGTAAAATTCACATAGTTTGGTTTC
Source organism: Maratus speculifer (assembly GCA_964019185.1). Classification (NCBI taxonomy): domain Eukaryota; kingdom Metazoa; phylum Arthropoda; class Arachnida; order Araneae; family Salticidae; genus Maratus; species Maratus speculifer. Next base: position 315,020,430 of record OZ025291.1, on the reverse strand, counting down.
GAAAATAGATTATTTGAAATATGAACTGTTAAAAATTAAAGATTGTATTCATACATACTATGTATAATCAAAAACTATAAACATTTTATTAATATTTTAAACAACTAGATGGACGATAATTCAGAAATCGTTAACTGTAAGATGAAACATATGATAATTTGATTAATACTATGGAAGGTCTAACTCAAGATTAGTCATGTATACTACATTAAAACTATAAAGATAGTATTTATATTTTAAGCAACTTAATGGATGATAATTCAGAAATGCGAGATGAAACATCTGATGAATTGATTAAAAATATGAGTAGATTAGTTTTAATACATTAGATGCTTATAGAAGTAAGAAATTTCGTGTAGTAGCAATGCGTATACGATGAAAATCGAATAGAATCAATTGACTTCAACTCTCGTTCCAAGTTAGTATTTATCTCACTTGTGTAATGTGGAAATATAAAAGGTAAAGAATCAAGTTTGATGTAAATAAATATTGTGGTATTGGTTTAAAAACTAAAAAAGTATTGAATTTTACTGAATTAGAACGTATAAAATTTGATTAAATAATGTTTTATGTATAAAAATTAAGTTTAAATGTGATAAAATTATGAAAATCAGTTTGTAAACTCTCATTTTTATAAGTACTACTATGAAAATATTCTTTTAATATAGAATTTCTGCTTATTGATGAGACTAAAAAAATATTTTTTTTGTTAATTTTGAATATTTGTTGAGTGTATGTAATACTAGGATTAAAATCTTACAAATTCGGTGTTAAATTTTTCAAGAAATTGTGGTTTGTAATCCAGAAAAAGGTGTGATTTTAATAAATTTGTAAATATGTTCATTAATTTTTTTAGTTATTTCTCTAACTTGTCATTCATTTGTTAATTTTTGTAATTTTTGTAGAAAAAATGATTTGAATTTTCGGTATTCTGTACTATTTTTTGTCCAACAGTTGATTTTATTGATTATTAGTATTCTCATTCGGCAGTAATTTTACGTATGAGGTTATTAAATATTAAATATTTATTAATTTTCTTTACTGTTTCATATGATAGTAATATTTCTGAGGAACAGGTGTGATAATTACTAGACTTTGATTGACTTGATTTTCTGATAAACGTTTGAAAAGAGTTGTAAGTATGTAATGATGAAATATCTATATACTATCGAGAGTCGAGATTGATGTAGATAAGTATTAGAGTAATAGTCCATTCTTTGTTGAATTTCAAGAAATTGTGTGAGAACATGTTTTTTTACATTAAGTTTATGTAATTTCAGTTACAGTTTTTCGACAATCAATCTAAAAATGGATAATTATCATAGTTAAAGGTTATGATGAAAAGATCTAAGCAATATTAATGTTAAAAAGTTCGTCTAATGTTTGCTCTTATGTTGTGAAAATTTCGAACAGTTTGGTTTGAAATATGAAATGTTTGTAAAAATTTAACTTTGTATTCGTGTATGTTTTGCATTATTAAACTGTAAAGATAATATTCATATTTGGAAAATGGTGTTGGGTGTTTTAATAATTTTCTGATAAGTAGATAAAAACAGATGTTAAAATTCTGTACTCCTAAAATATATAGGATCAAGAATAAAGTTTGATGAAAATAAGTATTGTAAAAATTCAGAAATTTTGAAGTGTAAGGTGAATCATGTCCTAATTTGATTAATTATATGGGTAGAATATGTGAGAGTAGTTTTAAAATGTCAAGTGTTTAAAGCAGCAAGAAATGACTTTTTAGGTTTTCTAGAATAATAATAATAATAAAAATAATAAAAGTATACTTTTGTTGTAAGATTTCGAATGCAGTCAAGACGTGAAAAATATAAATATGAACCCTTTGTAAAGACATTCAAACTTTTTAAAAAGTTTAAGTTTAGTAATATATTGTAACAATATATGTAAACAAATGTATTTCAAAGTTGAAAATTTGTGTAAAAAATTGTCTTTTTTTGAAAATTGATATTTATTTTTTTGTTTAATTAATGATATTTATTACATTTTTGTTCTTAAAACTAAAATATGCGTTTAATTCTGTTAAAATTGATATATCCGTGTTGGAGATGAGAAAAAATATTGTAAAACTAATAAAATTTGTTTAAATTCGTCTTTTTATTCTTAAAATTAATATTTTCTATTGTTTAGAATATATACTTTTGAGGAATGTATAACCGGAAAATGTTAAAAAATCTTAGAAAATTGGTGTTAAAAATATTAAATACAGTTGCTTCAATGATATCTTTTCGATATGTAAAGTGATTGTAGCATTTAGAAATGTACTTATGAGGAATGTATAATCGGAAAAATGTTAGAAAATTGGTGTTAAAAATATTAAATATAGTTGCTTCAATGATTTCAAAAACAAACTCTGTTAAAAAATTCTGTATGATTTCAAGTGAAAATAATCTGAACCTGAATAGATGGTATTTAAAATACAAAATTCACGATTATGGACTAATGTTGAAAACACGGGTAACATTAAATATACAGCTAATATATAATTATAGATTAGGAAATTCTTAAAGTGTATCCAAATTTATTAAATATAGTATTGAATACAGTGAATAAGTGAAATATGTGAATAAGTATTGATATTTCCATGTTGCTTTTGAAAATACTAGTGTAAAATTATTCAAATTCGTCTTTTCTTTAAAACTGATATTTATTTTTGTTTAATTAATGATACTTGTTAAGATTTTGTTGTTAAAACTAAATTATATGTTTAATTCTTCTGTTAAAATTGATATATCCGTGTTGGAGATGAGAAAAAATAGTGTAAAACTAAAAAAAAAAAAAAAAAAAGTTCAAATTCTTATTTTTCCTCTTAAAATTATTATTAAACTAGTGTAAAACTGATAAAATTTGTTTAAATTCGTCTTTTCCCCTCTGAAAAACTAATATTTCTATTGATTTGCTTAATTAATTACACTCATTATGACTTCCAAATTTTAATTTGGAGATGTTGTGGTAACTGTTATAAAACTAGAATGGATAAATAGCTTAAATCTCTTCTTTTTTTCTCTCTATGTGATACTTTTTCTTGGACGTAAACATTTTGTTGTATACCATTGTAAGTTGTGACGTCAAAATTCTTTGTTATGTTCCCCTACCTGGAATGCATGCATGGAGGGATTGCAGAAAAAAGTTTTAGTTTAGATATGACGTAATAAGGAATGCTCTGCAGGTTCACATTTGTGTGTAGAGGATTTATTTAAATTATTCGTTTATATTTTAAAATTCTACTTAGTATATATAAAGTACGATGAAATTTCCAATTAGAGTAAAAGTTAACCAAATTCGTTTAATTCGTCTTTTTTCGTTAAAAAATCATTAGTTTCCTTTGTTAATTGTTCAATTATCGAAATTCTTTGAGGTAACGACTGTTCAAAAACTAAAAAAATATCTTTAAATTTCTATTTTAAGTTGTGTATTCTGATTTTATATTTAAAAAAAAAAAATAAATAAAAAAAATATGAAGAAATCAGTTAAAAATTTAATATTTTCTGTTGTTTTGCTTAATTAATAATGTTCATGAAGGAAATGGTTGTCCAAAACTGGAATGCATGCTTAAATTTCTTTCTATCAAATTGATATTCTGATGTTGCAGTTGATAAAAATCGTAAGAAATCAGTCTTTTTCTATAAAAATCGATATTTTCCATTATTTTTTACTTAATTATGAATGCTCATTAAGGTTATAGCTGTTGAAAAACTGAAATGTATGTTTAAGTTTTCTCTCTTAAGTTGATAAAAATCGTAAGAGATCAGTCTTTTTCCATAAAACTTGATATTTTCCATTGTTTTTTTACTTAATTAACGATACTGATTAAGGCTATAGCTGTTGAAAAACTAGGATACATGTTTCACTTTCAACTTTTAAGACGTTACATTGATCATATAGTTGATAAAAATCGTAAGAAATCAGTCTTTTTCTATAAAACTGGATATTTTCTATTGTTTTTATTTAATTAATACTACTCATTAAGATGTCTATCAAGCAAAATTCAAATATATGTTTAACTTTCTTGTGTTAAATTGATAATCTCATCTTGTAGTTGAAGAAATCTAAATAAAATGGTTAAAAACTGAGATTTTAATTGTTTCGCTTAATTAATAATACTCATTAAAATTACGGTTGTTCAAAATTCAAATATAAATTTAATCTTCATCATATAGTATGATTTCGAGTTGAGATGTGATTGATAATATTTTTAATTAGGGAAGGTTGTTCACCTATCCTATTATAATAGAATGTTCCTTTTTTCCACTAGGGGGCGTTTGTGGAGGGGGATGTATGGTGGGGGCAGGAGGTACCGCAGGCGGCACCGCAGGCGGGACGCGGAGGGATGCGGAGGGGCGCGGAGGGATGCGGAGGGACGGTCCCTCTGTCCCTCCGCATGTCCCCGTACTCTTGTTTTCCTACTACTTACGTATAAATATTTTTTTGCTTTATTGTTTTAATATGGAGCCTGATATTAAACCTTCTACTAGTCTTTAGGCTTACAGTATTGTAATATTAACTGGTTTAAAATGTCACAAAACTAGCTATAGAAATAACAGAGAAATAGACTACATTGATAATTTGTGATTCAGAAAAAGAACTTATTTTAGTTAGGACTATTGCATTTAAGGGTGTATTCGAAAAAACGCTTTTCCACCTTCAACAGCTCGAAAATTTCCGATACAATTTCAGACATATTTTAAAAAGTCCTTCCGGCAATGCCGGGAGGAAGAGGTAGCTTTCATATACTTATATATTTATTTATTTATTTTAAAGTAAGTTACATTGTTCAAAAATACTAAGCTCAAATTAGTGGAAATAATCTTTAAAAATTAGTGATTTTATAAGATTGAATACTAGTTTTTGTCAAGACTGAATATTAATAGGAATTTTTAGAATTTAGTCATCTTTTATTCAACCTGGTTTTATTTTTAACGATTTAGAGTCACCAAATTCCACGATATCACAAAGTGTATACCATTTTAAAGCAACATGATGGATCGTTCAGATCAGACCGTTTCAAAATGTCAGCCATAAGCAAAATTCAAAGTGCTATAACTCAATCACTTTTTAAGATATAGACAAAATAAAAAGTGTTCTGGAATCGTTGTTTTAAGTTTTAACACGTAAAAGAAAAATATTTTTCAAATTTTGATTTTTTCGCATTTAATTTTAAATTTTAAATTTTTTTTAAAAATTTAAAATGGTCACCATTTTGAAACAAAATGGCGGATGATGCTGGCCAACGAACTCGGTTGAGACATTTGTATGTACTATGTACATACCAAATTTCATTGAAATCGGTTCATAAATAAGCATGTTATTGTGTGACAAAAATCAGATCGTTTCAAAATATCAGCCATAAGAAAAATTCAAAGTGCTATAACTCAATCATTTTTTAAGATATTGACAAAATAAAAAGTGTTCTGGAATCTTTGTTTTAAGTTCTAACACGAAAAAGAAAAATATTTTTCAAATTTTAATTTTTTCGCATTTAATTTTAAATTTTAATTTTTTTTAAAAATTTAAAATGGCCGCCATTTTGAAACAAAATGGCGGATGATGCTGGCCAACGAACTCGGTCGAGACATTTGTATGTACTATGTACTTACCAAGTTTCATTCAAATCGGTTCATAAATACGTTAGTTATCGCATGACAAAAATCAGATATATATATATATATATATATATATATATATATATATGTCAACATTTGAACGGAGGGTGGTTTTGGGGTCTGGGGGTCATGATCGGTGAAAATATACCAAAATTTTACGGAAGTGCTTTCCTCCGGACGGCTGCAATAGGTAGCCTTTTACTTTTTGTAATGAAAGCTACCTAAAAGTAGAAGCATGAAACTTGCTGAGAGGATTCTTGAAGGGACGCATGAGGTGCCGTGTGATGTCTTTTTAAGCTCAATTCATTACAATTTGAGTTATAAACAATTACCTTATCAGTATGACCCTTTTTTTCGTTCCCAAATCGCCGGCTTAGGAAAAATCGGTTCGAAATACCGTTTTTGATTGCTTTTTTTGCAATATTTTCTGCATTTATCTATGAATTGGCAATCACGGCACCTTATAGGCTTTCCAAATAAGAGATTTTGAAAGTTTGGTGTATTTGAGAGCAAAAATGAATTCAAAAATAAATCGGAAAATAAGCAGTTTGAATCGAAATACACCCTTAAAACAGAAATTAAGTGAAAACCGTTTGATTAATATATGTGAGCATCACAGAATTTCGCTCTTAATGAAATATGAATTATATAAATGTGGAGATCCATTTAAGCGGCATAAAAAGCAAGTGAAAAAAGCAATTAGGGCAGTTAATAGAGATTTATAGACGGCCGAAAAAGTAAACCAAAGTTGAAAGTTATGATTATTTTTCCGAAATTTTGTGACTTTATGAAAAAGTTTCTACACAAAAAGGCAAATGAAATTTCCAATTTGTTTTTGTATCCAATAACATTAAATTCAGTAACTCATAGAAACTCCAGTAATTATTTAAGTACCACAGCTAAACTTAGTCAGATTTTTTTTCCCCTTAATTAGTGCAGATTTTCAAAACAAGGTAAAGTTTGGTACTTTTCGGTTAGACAGGCACCAGTGTTATACATATTACAAATTTAAAAAATTTTCGCCAAAACTAACTTTTATACTATCTTAATTTTCTTATAATAATATTCCGTGCTTACTTCAAATTATTAAATTAAAATCTTGTTTCTAAATCTAATCTGTTAATCCTTATGCAGACGATATAAATTCTTAATTTGCCTTAAAAAACATTATTCCAGTATGCGTAAATTTAAAAAGATGGCTCTAAATTAAAAATATTCTTAATTAAAACTTTATTTCTTAATATTCCAAATAAAACTGATTTCTTCTATGTTTTTATCAACCCTTTTTAAGAAAGTCTTATTAAATTTATTCCAAAACCATACCTTTCAAAAAATATCATTATTTTATTTTATCTATTTATTTATTTTTCCTACGTCAACCTTTGATGTGTGCATATTAATAAATTCATTTCTTTTCTTTTTCTCTTAAAATTAATCATTTATAAAAATCGTCTGCCTAAGATATTTAAAATTCTGAGTCAATTATAAATTGGTTAAATAATATTTTTTTTTAAATAAATTTATCGTTTGTGGAAAATAATTTCGTAGCTGGACAAGAATTCTGTTTACATAAAAGAATGATGGTTTGAGGTTACAGAATGTTCCAGAACTTTCTTTTTAGTTTAAAAAGGTGGAAGTCTCGAGATGAAGAAGATTTCTTGGGTTGCTTCTTCGATGAGGACAGCTCGCTGAAATAATGATGGAATTTTTGCAAAAGGAGCTTTTCCTTCCTCATTATTACGAATTTAATAAATGAATTTACAGCAGCCCATGACTAATTATTGGATCTTCTACATTTATTTATTTATTTTGTTTTTTCCCTCGCTTGCCATGACTGTGTGTTTCTTTTTAACCAGTGGAAATAATTCGAGTTCTCCTTAAATCGTCACAACTAATCGAAAAGTCGGACAGGATTAGTTATCTGTGCTGCCTTTTTAATGAATGATATTTAAAGAAAATTGCGATGGAACGAAGAAAAGCATGCTATCGCCGAAGTTCGATTGAAGGACAGCTTATATGGTATTTTCAGCTTGCTAATGAATAGTACTTGCTTCGAGTCTGATGTGGATTTTCTGACGCTTGATGTTGATCTGTGCGCATAAATTTTGATTCAGTATTCATGGTCATATTGAAAATTTTTGAAAATTAATGACTTCAAAGTGGTGAGTATGCAAGAAGTATTTGATGAGGAATTTAAAGACGATTGAATTTTATTGAAGATTTTTCAAAAAAACTGTAAGTTATCTTATTAAATGTCTTGATTATTATTTTTACTCTTTTTATGATAGATGAAATATTTATTATGTATTTATTTATTTATTTATTATTTTATTGATGAGAGTAATTTGAAGTTAATTTATTAATTTACTAATTTATTTATTTATTATTTATTATATGTTATGGATCTGATATTGTAATTTTGAAAAAATATGTAATTGATAGAAATTATTAACTTTGAAATTTATTGCAAATGATTTTACGATCAGGATTTAATAAAGAAAATAGAAGTGCTTCATTTATTCTAATGAGTAAGAATAAAAAAATTATGGAAGATCCTAAATTCGTACCGTTTGATCCGAGTTCTGGAATGAACATTTTGTCATGGTTAACATATTTTGATACAACATATGAAAAGGAGAAGAAAAATCTAGAATGGAAATTTAATTTTATTGCGCAATATTTGAAAGGGGAAGCGCAAAAAATTTATATCAATGACTGCTTAAATTTTACGGATTATGAACAAATTAAGAAAATTTTGATAGAAAGACTCATTGAATTAGACTTCCCGAGTTTTTCTGATTTTTCAAATCTGAAATTAGATAATTTAGACAATTTAGAAACTTATTTTCGTAAAAAAGTGGAAATTGGTAGGAAATTACATCTTAGTGAAAATATACTATTACAAGGTTTAACTGATGGTTTAAAACCAGAATTCAAAAACAATATTATTACAAATCCTCCTAGTAGTACCACAGAATGATACCGGGTTGTCAAACAATTCGTGGAAGTTTCCACCCCACTAGTTTCAAACCAAGTAATAAATCAACCATCAGCTAGACAAAATTTTCAACCTTTTCAACCAACTAGGCCCTGGATTCAGCCAGTTAGGCCCAATAATACACTTAGGAATTGGATTCCCCAAAGGCAATCTCAGTTTCAAAGACCTAGAGTTTGTCAAAATAATTATATTCAAAATTCATATCCTTCAAGACCTTGTAGGATATGCACAAATAGGGGTGTGAGTAATGCTTTTCATTGGGAAAGAGAATGTATTTTTAGGAGTTGCCATCCTCTGACACTCTTCCAAGTAGCTCACAAAATAATTCTCATAATATTTGACTATTAATTGTGTATGGATGTACAAATAATTATAATTTGCCATGTGTTGTAGATACTGGCTCAACTATTGCAATATTGCCAATTAAATTTGTTAAAAAACTTAATGCTAAAATTGAGACTATACCCTCAGTTACCATTGGTCAGGCAAAAGGATTTTTACATATAAATAAAAAATGTAGTGTTCTTCTAAAAGTGGGTAAAATTAAAAAATATGTTAACTTTTTAGTATGCAATACAAATCTGGATTATACTATTTTGGGGTTAAAAGAATGTTCTAAATTTAAATTAACCATAGAATGTAAAAATTGTATTGTAAGGCAGGGAAGGAAAATTATAACTAACAGTATATGGACCAAGTACAACAAAACAGGGATCAATCTAATGAATTTGTAACCTCAGAATATAAAAAAAATATGAAATTAAATACTGGTAATACTGTAGCAATAGATAATTAAGATAATGAAACACTGAATGTAAGTAATCATGATATAGAGTTACAATCTACTTGTGGAAATATTATGAAAAATGAAGACTGTGTTGAATATGATCACGCAATTAATGTGCATCCTGTTTATAGAGGTTCCATGACTCTTCAAAATTTTCGCGATAATTCGGATTCAGATTTAACTGGGGAAATAAATTTAATTCAAGATGTAAATTTAAGGGAATTAGTTCATATTTATAGTGATATTTTTGCAAAGCATAAATATGATGTGGGTAGGATTAATATTGAACCACAACGCGTTATACTAAACTCAGACCTACCTATATCTTTGAGGCCCTACTGAACATCTCCTCTAGAAGAAATAGAAATAAAAAACCAAATTCAATCATTGTTAGCAGCCGGACTGATAAAGGAAAGTAATAGCCCCTATTCTGCCCCTGTTACACTAGTTATGAAAAAAGAGGAAGGTAAAAAAACGCGATTATGTATAGACTATAGAAAATTAAACGCAATAATTAAAAATGATGCAGAACCCTTGCCCCGTATCGATGGAATTTTAGATAAATTGAGTAGTGCTCAGTATTTTGCAACTTTGGATTTAGCCTCTGGCTACTGGCACATACCAATACATCCATCCGATACAGAAAAATTAGCATTTGCAACCAATTTTGGACTTTTTGAGTGGCTCGTGCTCCCTTTTGGCATAAAAACGGGCCCTCCCATATTCAATAGAACCATTCGAAGAATCCTTAATAAATATAAAATCGACTTTGCGTGCCACTATTTTGATGATATTATAATTTTCTCTTCCTCATTAGAAAAACATTTAAACCATTTAGCTCAAATTTTTGACATTTGCAAACAAGAAAACATTAAACTTAAACTTTCTAAATGTAAATTAGGCCAAAATAAAATCAATTTCTTAGGTTATGAAATCACTAATGGAACTATAACACCAGCAAATGCCAATATTGAAACCATCAAAAATTTAAAACCTCCTTCAAATGTGAAAGAGTTACAACGATTTCTAGGTTCCATTAATGTTTACCATAAATTCATAAATAAATATGCTGAAATTAGATATCCTCTGAACAGATTACTTAAAAAAGACACAATATGGAAATGGAACTCAGAGTAGCAGGAGTCTTTTGAAAAATTAAAAAATTCTTTAATTGCAAAACCCATCCTCAAAATTTATGATCCTAAATTACCTTTGCAAATGTTTGTAGATGCCTCTCAGATAGCAGTAGGTGCCGTTCTAAAACAACCTGATAAAGAAAATTTCTTACATCCTATTGCTTATCATTCTAGAATTTTGAAGAGTTATGAGCAAAATTATTTCATAACTGAATTAGAATGTTTAGCTATTATAGATACTCTTGACAAATTCTATCATTACTTTCATGGTGTCAAGTTTACAATTCATACGGACCACGCATCTCTAGTATGGTTAAAGAGTGTTAAAAACTTAAGAGGTAGGCTTTTTAGATGGTCGCTCAAACTTAGTATGTTTGATTATGAGATAAAATATGAAAAGGGTTCAACAAATGTCGAAGCAGACATGTTGTCACGAAATCCTGTTTGTCACTTTAATCAACATATTAGTTTATTGCTAGATAGAAAAGAAATTATAGAGATGCAAGACAAAGACAATGTTTGTGACAAAAAATATAAAAAAGAGAATGGAATTATTATAGTTCAGAAAAAGGGATTAAAAAAAATTGTTGTACCAATGTCATTAAGAAAAAAATTACTACATATTGCTCATGATAATTTTGGACATTTAGGGATTCAAAAAATGCTTAATTTAATATCTCCCAACTATTATTGGCCTAATATGACAATAGACATTACAGAATTTGTTAAACATTGCGATACCTGTCAGAAAAATAAAAAACCAAAACAGAAAAGATTCGGCTTATTACAAGCTATGCCAGCAACAGATCAACCTTTTGAATGTCTTTCTATTGATACTGTTGGTGGATTTAACTATTACAACTCAACAAAAAAATTCTTACACATAATAATAGATCATGCAACTAGATTTGTTTGGGCTTTTCCCTCCAAAAATGTTACCACTGAAACATACACTAACTATTTAAAACAAATTTCCAATATCAAAACACCTCAAAAAATACTTAGTGACAGGCATAAATCTTTCAGATCTCCAAGATTTAAGAAATTCCTTAGAAATCATCATGTTCAACAGCGTTTTACATCCGCACATCATCCTCAGACCAATGGAAAGGTAGAGCGCGTTAATCAGACTATAGTTACCAGGCTTAAATGTAAAGTTAATTCCACTTCTTCTAAAATACCTTGGACTAGATTATTAAACCAAGTCATCGAAGAATACAACAATACGCCCCATTCTATCACCAAGTTCCCACCTGCCTATTTATTTTATGGTCAATTGCCTTATGAATCTCCTTTAAAACAAAACTATTACCCATCAGTAGACAAAGCCCTCAAAATTGCGAAAGCGCGAACTCAGGAATTTCACCTTTAAAGTAAAAGGCTCTATGATCGAAATTTTGTCGAATGTCCATTAAAAATACAAGACTCTGTAATTTATGAAGAATTTAAATACCCTAACACTCGAAAATTAGAACCTACTTTCTCTGGACCATACAAAATTATAAATAAACTTTCTGATGTAACTTATGAAATAGATACATTTAATTATGAGACAGGACAGATGAATTCCGTTATTGTGCATGTTTCTAAATTAAGACCCTATTTTTCACCAGAAGATTTTAAACTGTTTCATGAGCAACCCAAAAAACAAACAAAACCTCAGATACAATCACAATCACTAGATCAAACTAAAGTCAAGACAGTAGATTAAGTTTTAATTCTTATTCTTTAAATAGTTTATCACCATAATTTTCAACATTAGCAGGTATGTTCTTGGAGGCCTACAAGAATATTACTTGTGGGTTAAATTGGGCTCCTTATGCAGGCATAAGGTGAACACTTTGATTGTAAAAGCTTTCAAATTGATGTTGATAAATTAATTTTAAGGGTGTTTAAGTCTAACTATATTTACTCATGTATTTGACATTAGTATTATTCTATTTATTCAGCAGATATTTATGTTATAACAGTTATAAAATCTAATGATTCTACTCAAACCTATAACATAATATGTGATTTTCAGTGATTGTGAAAACTACAGATATTGAGAGTTTTTCAGAAAAGCACACTATTTTTATTTCTATTTCTCAATTAAGAATGACACCTTTTATTCCTATTGTATTTTATTATTAAAGTTTATAAACCATGTGTAGATAAAACATTATTCTACATTTGGCATTTGAAAACTTATGACCAAATTTGACAATTTTGTAAAAGAGTATCAGAGAGGAATTATTGTAAGGAAATACTGGTTGAGAGTCCATTTTCTAAATAGTTAGATTTAATTTTATCTGGATTTTGGAATTATTATGATTTTTTTTTATTTATACTTTCGGCTAGCAAAAAATACTTTCTTATGCTATTAGAAGATAAGAAAATTATTTAGTTGCTATGTAATTATTTTTATCCTCAACCAATATTTTCCCTATCAATAATAAACAAATAGTGATATTTTCTTTTGATTATACTCTTGTTTTACTATTATTATTATTATTATTATGATTTCTATAATGAAGTTTAGTATTAATTATACTCTTATTGAAAAATATTAGGATATGGAGTCTTATTATACTATTACTTATTATTGTTGTTATTGTTATTATTTAAATTTTTCTATATTAATTATTATTGATATTGAGAGTGATGCTATTTATTATTGAAAAATTGATATATTACTGAAAGATGTTGGATCCAACATAACATTAAAACCAAAGAGTAAACTAGGTTTGAAGATTTTTAATTAAAGAGACTGTATTCAGAGAACATTGGAAAAGACTCTTTTATATATACTATTGAAAGACTTGTTTCATTTAAAGGACTTATTTAAAATAAACTATGCATTAAGTCATTGTAATTATTTAAACTTCCATGAGAACGAATTTTTATTGTTTTTATTATATTTTTATCTCTTGCTTATTAATATTCATAACTTATTTACTGTTATTATATGTATTATCTCCTATGCATACTTACAAATGGTAAGTGATGTTGTAACATTATTGTATTTCTTTCAGGGAAATGCTCCTACCTAAATTTAATTCAGAATTATTTTCTCTTAACTATTTTATTTTAATCGCTAATATTTTTTATATTGCGTTAATTTTCTTTTCTTCCATCTCTTGGCTTCCTGAGTTTGACAGTTTTATTCCAAAATTTAACTTTTCTAAATTATTATATTTCTGTTGTCTGAACTTGTAGTTTTATTTAACTATCAATTTCATATAAAGTCTTGGGGAGGGGGGATAATATTACAAATTTAAAATGTTTTCGCCAAAACTAACCTTTATACTATCTTAATTTTTTTATAATAATATTCCGTACTTACTTCAAATTATTAAATTAAAATCTTGTTTCTAAATCTAATCTGTTAATCCTTATGCAGACGATATAAATTCTTAATTTGCCTTAAAAAACATTATTCCAGTATGCGTAAATTTAAAAAGATGGCTCTAAATTAAAAATATTCTTAATTAAAACTTTATTTCTTAATATTCCAAATAAAACTGATTTCTTCTATGTTTTTATCAACCCTTTTTAAGAAAGTCTTATTAAATTTATTCCAAAACCATACCTTTCAAAAAATATCATTATTTTATTTTATCTATTTATTTATTTTTCCTACGTCAACCTTTGATGTGTGCATATTAATAAATTCATTTCTTTTCTTTTTCTCTTAAAATTAATCATTTATAAAAATCGTCTGCCTAAGATATTTAAAATTCTGAGTCAATTATAAATTGGTTAAATAATATTTTTTTTTTTAAATAAATTAATCGTTTGTGGAAAATAATCTCGTAGCTGGACAAGAATTCTGTTTACATAAAAGAATGATGGTTTGAGGTTACAGAATGTTCCAGAACTTTCTTTTTAGTTTAAAAAGGTGGAAGTCTCGAGATGAAGAAGAAGATTTCTTGGGTTGCTTCTTCGATGAGGACAGCTCGCTGAAATAATGATGGAATTTTTGCAAAAGGAGCTTTTCCTTCCTCATTATTACGAATTTAATAAATGAATTTACAGCAGCCCATGACTAATTATTGGATCTTCTACATTTATTTATTTATTTTGTTTTTTCCCTCGCTTGCCATGACTGTGTGTTTCTTTTTAACCAGTGGAAATAATTCGAGTTCTCCTTAAATCGTCACATACATATATATATCAATATACTGTATATATACATACATTTGTACATGTATAATACACTGTAAAAAATAATCTTGTAAAACAACAGAAAATATCTGGCAGCAAAAGTTGCCAGAGAATTTCTGTTAACAGAAATTCTCTGGCAACTTTTGCTGCCAGAATTTTTCCGTGTGTACAGATATTTCTTGTCAACAGAAATTCTCTGGCAACTTTTGCTGCCAGAATTTTTCCGTATGCACAGATATTCCTTGTCAACAGAAATTCTCTGGCAACTTTTGCTGCCAGAATTTTTCCGTATGCACAGATGTTCCTTGTCCACAGAAATTCTCTGGCAACTTTTGCTGCCAGAATTCTTCTGTACATACAAGTATTCCTTGTACATACAAAATTTTTCTGGCAACTTTTGCTGCCAGAAATATTCTGTATGTACAAGAAAAGTGTGTGGTCAGATATTTCTTGTACATACTACTTGTACTTTCTAGCAACTTTTGCTGTCTTTTTTTTTTTTTTTTTTTTTTTTTTTTTTTGCACAAGAAACATCTGCGAGCAACCACTATACATTATACAGATTTTTTAGCCTATATTTAATGTACTATGTATCCTAAAATAGACTGACTGATTTTAAAATTTAGTCACTTGCAAATGGTAGTAGCCTTTTTTTAATAGCTGTCACCATTTGCAAATTATTGAATTTTAAAATCAGAAAATCCATTTGAAAACACACAGTATCTTACTTCTAACCTCAATGTTTTTAAATAAAATTCTTAGAACTAGGAATATTTTCTAGTTAAATATGGATTAATTCTTTAGTGTAGTCATTTAAATCCATTTGATTACATTTAATTAATTCTCAAATTTGAAGAAATTGACTATACGGCAGCACATTGAATAATTTCCCTCATATCAGAAACTGATGCTGCCAAATTCCACATATTTAATAAATTTTGTACTTTAGTTTCTTTGTTGAAAATAGCCTGAATTTAGTTATTTTTCACAAATGCTTGTATATCCAGTTATATATTGCACACTAAACATGAATGGTGATGGCAATAATGTTGTCAAATGCAGGGGAGAGTAAGAACTGAGAAGAAATGAATAATTTTGTAACAAAAGACCAAATCACTTATTCACACTCAAATTGTTTACTATTACAGTGAGTTTATTTTGGTTTCAAATTATAATTTCAAATAAAATACTAAGTACCACAAAATACACTGATGAGCAAAACTACGCACTCACTGTGTAACAAATTAAAATACATAGTCAATTTCATAACATTAAAGAAAAATCTTAGCAATATGCCCAGAAATAATAAAAATATATATCATGCATATTTTCCAAGTTTAAATATTATAAAATAAAACTGAATACTCAGAACCCCCCCCCCCCCCCCCCCCACAAAAAAATGCTCCAAAAGACTGCAAAAATATGGTGTGTATAGAAATTAAAAACAAAATACCCCTGATTTTTTCCTTGAGTAAATTTATCAGACTTCTTTGATTTTCATTATTAGCAATATACATACCATAAATATATGTTGGATTTCTCATATAATACACTTAAGAGCACACACTAGTCACGCGGTATAAGCCGACTGCTAATGGTAAGTCTATGGGCGTAATCTTTTCTAATATCTCGCTTAATTTTTAATATTTTCAAATGATTTTTTTTTACAGGATAGCTGAGAACAGTCTATTACCGGGCTAGTTTGTACTTTTCTGATTTTCGTTGTAGTTTAATTCTGGGGACCCTCTAAATTTTGGATTCAGTGAAATTCGAGGTGTTGTGCCCTTTTTACTCTTATAAAATCTATTTCAGCAAAATTCAGAAAAAATTAAAAACGCTTCACGGAAGATTAGTGTTTAAGCTTTCCAATGATATGCTTTCCATATTTCTACAGCAATTAGGCTGAGCAAAATTTGGAAATATTTTGATCAGGAAAGGAACAAAAAAAGCGTTTTAATTATATGCGCTCCGCCTCAGCCAGTTTCCGCCTCTCCTGCTCTTTTGAAAATTTTATTGGTTAACACCAATCCATTTTAGCAAATGAAAGTAACTTTTTTCCTTTCCTCGTATTTCCTTTCTGTTATTGGTTTATAGTAACGTGTTAAAATAACCTCCCTTATTTCAAAGTTTGGATTTATTTTTTCTACAATTATTGATAAATTTTAACTAAAATAGTCTTGAAAAAAATCAACGACTTCTAATTTTTTGTTTTTATAAAACTAACGCTATTTTTAAGTTATAACTAACTTCCAAAGAAGAAAATTATATATTTCTTTGTATTTATATATTTTTTTCAAGTCCATACAAAACAAGGTAGATTTGATACAAATTACAGTAAGCTCCTTTTTAGTAAAAGGAAATTCTGATAATTTTAAAATATAATTGGAACTTTTGTGAAATACATAGGTAGCATTAAAAGGACAAGGAGCTATATTTGGAATTTATAAATTTCCTTATACAGCTTGCAAAGTACATGAAACAGGGGGGGGGGGGGGGGCAGGGGTGTGCAAAAGAAAACTGCGCCCGGAGTAAAGTTCAGTTTGGCGCCCCATTCCCTGAACTTTTTCTTATGACAAACTAAAAATTACGTAAGTAGTAAAAATTTGGCGCCCCCTAAATTTCGCACCCGTGGCAAAAAACCCCTTCGTCCCCCTCTTTTTCGCACGGTGCTGCAAGGAGTACATTTTGAGGAGGCTTATTCAACACCGCGCCGTTCGAAGGGGGGGGGGCGCCACATTTATACTATCAACATCATTCTTGGGCTGTTACAAGAAAAAGTTGGGAAAGGGGGCGCCAAATTGAAACTTTGCCCCGGGCACAGTTTTCTCTTCCCTGTGTTTGTTTTTGGTACTATACGATACTAGGCAGCCCAATTTCAGTCCATTATTATTAAGTAAAACAGTAAAAAAAATAAGCATTTTCAGTTCGAAAAACAGTTTTACCAAAAATACGCAGAAATTAAAGTTAGAAAGTTTTAAAGATTGGTAATTTTAAAATTGTTGATCAACTTGTTTCAAACTTTTTTAATATTAATTACTTTTGAGGAAAACGATACACTTTTAACAGTCGTTAAAAATGGGGAATTTATCCTGCGTAATACATTTTATTTTAATATAACATAAAGTTATAATTGCAAAGACAACGAATTGCAAATATTTATCATTATTTATCTATGCTAATATTATAAAGAGGAAATATTTGATTGTTTGTTTGCATTGAATAGGCTCCGAAACTACTTGACGGATTTGAAAAATTCTTTCGCCATTGGAAAGCTACACTATTTTCGGTGAACATAGGCTATAGTCGCCGCTTAAAAGGATAAAAATAAAACGCCGGATAAACGAATCAAAAACAATTTGAGAAACTAAAGGTTACCTTACCCACTAGACACATGACAATCCCTGAAACACATATGAAAATCGTAACTATGCAACCCCCTCCCCCCCCCCCAAAAAAAACAAAACAAAAACATTTTAAACTTTTTAGCCCGACCTGATATAAAACCGTGTTTTTTAATTTTTAAAACTATTTAGCAATTACTAAAAAAAGGAAAAGAAATGCTGAAACGCAAATTAATTAAAGTTAAAAACAAATCACGAAACGATTGTTTTGGAGTTTTCAAAAAAGTTATAACAGATAGTAAATATTTTAAAGAGTAGTGAGCATCAAATATAGGGAGGGAGGATTTTTTTTTTTTTTTTTTTTTTTTAGGAGGAGCAGTCAAATATTTAAAATTGTAACGTTTTCTACAATTTCAAATGCGGACTTTTTCAATAAGCCTAGGGATAAATATTACTTATTTAATTTAATATAAAATTATAAAGAGGAAAGATTTGTTTGTTTGTTTGTTTGAATTGAATTGAATAGGCTCCGAAACTACTTGACGGATTTGAAAAATTCTTTCACCGTATGAAAGCTACACTATTTCCGGTGAACATAGGCTATATTAGATTTTGAAAAAAATTAAGGATCCTTATTAAAATGCCAATATTGTAACCCAAGGTGTAGAAAAATGAACTTAAAAAATCTTTACATCGCGTGCGTTGCGAATACTATTGATTATAGAACAAAATAATGTACTACGACTTTGTTAACATGTAATTATCTACAAAAAATGTCGCAACAGCATATGTCTAACTGTTATAGTTATGTCACAATAAGTGTTTTTTATTTAAAAAAATAATTAAAATGCCGTTTCTGTAAAAGCTCTTTATTGTTACTTTGGTATTGATTCTTATCAAAATAAATTACTTCAAAATCAAGACTGATTTAATGGTTGCCGTTTACCCCGCTCGACTAGGCTGTATCATATTGTGTGATGTAGGCGTCACTGGGGCAGTCAATGTCAGAGACGGCATTTTAATTATTATGTTATGAGTGTGTGTGTAAAAATTTATAGCTTGAAATTTTTCTTAAATATCCGTGAGAAGTCGGGGCGGGCTGCTATAATCTATATACAGAAAGCAAAATCGTGTTAGTTACACCATTTATAACTCAAGAACGGATGGATCGATTTTTATGAAATTTTGTATGGAGGCTCTGTATGGAGGTATCTGACACCTTAGATTAACATATAAGCTATTTTTTATCCGACTACCTAAAATGAGGGTATTGTTTTTAGTAGTTGAATTTAATGAGATGAAGTGGTAGAAACAATTTGCGGTGTCAGTAGTGGCGGGGGACTGGGCGACTTGCTCTACCCGAAGAAAAGCGAGGGCGGGCCGCTAGTTATAGTATAAAAGTAAAAATAATGAAACTGTAAGGCAAAATATAGCAATTTTTTTAAAGTCTGCTTTTCAGCAAATTTTACTCTCTAATACTTTTCAGAATTGTTTCTTCTTTGGAGTTTTTTGTCGACGTTCAACTAATACAGCTTCTATCGAGCAGAAGGCTTTTGCATGTTCCAAAACATCATAGTACAAAGTATCGTGGACAAGATTTGTCGAGATATTTACAAACTTTACAAGTTTGTATATATTTAATGGGTGACATTTCAATATAACATTGTAAAACTTTTAGACGATTTTGCAGTTTTTAGCAGTTTTTATTTGTCCTGGTACAAGGGCAGATCTGGAGACTCCTCAAAAAAAGGGGGGGGGGACTTTTCAGAAATTTGGAGATTCCAATCGCACCTGCAGCTCGTGTCGGGACAATTTTTTTCATCGTGAGTAGGATCGGGGCTAATTTTTTTTCGTTGCAGGTCGGGTTTCGGTCCAGTTTACTTTCATTTTTTGCCGTTGTTCTGGTTAAATACTTTTTTTTTTGCGAGTCGTGTTTGGGTAAGGTTCAATTCTACTTTGCCGCTGCGGGTTGGGTTGGGGTCCGGTTCTCTTTCTTTATTGCTGCTGGTTGGTATTGGGTTTGGTTGATTTCTATTTTGTATGTGGTGTGTGTGTGTGTGTGGGGGGGGGGGGGGTTGAGTTGAGTACTATTTTATTGAGGCTGGTTTGGTTTCGGTCAAGATGACTTCTTACTTTTTTGCTACTGGTCGAGTGGATTTTTACGTTTTTCTTGCGGACCGAGTGGAATTCTACTTTTTATCTGCTTTTCTCTGCATTCTTTTTTGTTGCTGTAGTTGTTTTGGGGTGAAATTAATTTACACTATTTTGGGTTCTGATCTGATTCATAGTGGATTTTCAATCTCGCAAGAAGGATTCGATTCGACCCCATATTTCAAATGAAAGTCTAAATATTTTTTTCCGTTATGGAAGAAAATAGTTTAAAGGAGTATTATAAAAGAAAATATCGAAGACACTATAAAATGAAACTATATAAATGCCATAACAGACATTTTCAAATAGTTAATTATGAATATTTAAGATTTTACATTTCAATTTACATGTTAACACTGCTATTCGCAAGTGTTAACATGTACATTAAAATATCCATACGGAATGTCTCGAATAGAAGATACCTCTATTTAACGAACACTTTTCAACAATTTAGCCATCTCTCTTTGGTTGATTCCGTTATGAGTATATATTAGATATTTATTTTCTATATAAAAGATAAAATTGATATTAGAAATATAAATGTCGACATTTAATAATTCCATTAAAACATGGATTGTTTTTCTTTCCTTTCGATTCTAAATTGGCAAAAAAAAATTTGGTCGGGTTTTGATTTGATTTCCAATGGTATTTTCGGGTTCGGATCGGAAGCAGGGCAATACTATAAGCTCAGGGATCAAATAAATTTTTTTCTCGAATATTTGAAAAATGAAGTTATTTTAAGTGCAATTCTTAGAGGAACGCTCTTTTCTGATTCAAGGGGGGAACACGAGAATTCTCAAGGGGGAGCGATTTCAAGATTTGGAGGTTCGGGCAGGAGGTGATGTTTTTCATTGCTGGTGGAGATTATTTCTAAATTCTGCAGTGAGTCGTGTTCGAATCGGCTTGACATTTTTGCTGTGAGTCGGATTTGGGTCAGTTTGACTTACATTTTTTCAAATTCGGTTCTGTTCTGGATAAAATTTCACTTCTGAGAGTAGCACTCAGGTTGATTGATTTGTTGGTTGAATGGGGTTTTATGGCGCAAAGTTACATCAGGATATGCTGCGCAAAGAACAAGGTGGGGATTCGAGTTAATTAGAAAGTTTGGTTAGGGATTTTTTTTTTTTTTTTGAGTTTGTTTTTTGTATACTTTGTAATACTTGTATACTTGTTTGTTTTTTTGCCGGATAGATTTATACTTTTTTGCTACGGACCAAGTTTGAGCAGGTTGACTTAGGAATAGGTTTTGCACTAAAGAGCAAATACTAGATTTTTTTTCTATATAAATTATAACATTCAAATTGAAGATGTAAAACATATTTTTTAATTCTATTAAAATACATGAACTCATTTTCTTTCATTTCAGTTTCAGGTCTTCCGGTAAGGGCTCGATTTGACATTATTTGTAATTTTTGGGTTCGGATTGATATATTATGGGTCGGGTTGACTTTAAACGTTTCGGATTCGGGACATTTCTTCTTTTGGATTTTGACAAATTCGGATCTAGTATAAACTGGTTGATGACTGGATTTTTCAATAGATCAGACAATTTTTTATATGAAAAACTATATGTTTGAATATTGACGAGTACATTATATATATATTCATTTTTCTATTTAATCAAAAATAAAAATTATTGATATAATTATATGG
Organism: Maratus speculifer; assembly: GCA_964019185.1. NCBI lineage: Eukaryota > Metazoa > Arthropoda > Arachnida > Araneae > Salticidae > Maratus > Maratus speculifer. The sequence goes on along the minus strand of OZ025291.1, from coordinate 314,998,594 downwards.
GATACCTTTCCCAATTTCCTTCAAGTATTAGATTGATTTTGTTTCATTTTGGAATTGTTGATCTGTTTTGTATCAGGCTATTCGGTACTGAATCAGGTTTTTTTTTCTTTTATTTATTTATTTATTTATTTATTTTAGCGAGCTTGGGTTGGGTTAAAATTGAATTGCTTTTGAGCCTGGGCATGGAAATTTAGGTTCGGGCAGACCTCTAAAAGAACGAAGTCCACGCCAGGCCCGAAGTGGAAGAAAAAATATAGTGTGGTCAAGTTTTGCAGAAAAAAAGTAAGATCCGATCTCGGAACGGTTTCCGAAAGAGTGAAGACTTGACTAGAGGTCTGGACGGGCTGAATTTTCCAGTCTCGCCCCGGCCCGGACCGAATGAATGTTATTTTGGCCCGGCCCGGTATAAAACAAAATATTCGGCCCGAGCCTGGCCCGCTAGTTTACACTTTTACATTACCGGCCGGTACAGAAATCAGTGAAAACTGTCCAGGCCGAAATCGGCCTGCATCTTTATTTCGAAACAAAATCAGATTTTTATCATACAATTAAGATTTTTTAAAGATTACTGCATTCATATTTATCAGATGATTTTATAGAAAATTTTTACTGACAATACACAATAAGAACATTAATGATTACTTAGGTTCTTAGACTTTCAACATTCAAATAAAGATGCACTGAAAAATTAATATGGTTTAGAATAAAAGAAAAAAAAAAGGAAGTTAAAATTATCATAACTTTTGAAGCTGTGTAATAAAAAGTACATTTATGAAAATACTTCTTTATCATTTTATCAAAGATTTTCTCAAATTTAGAGGAGCTATTTTTTATGCATTTCTGATTTCATTTCTTCTTGGAAACACATGAGTTTAACAGGTGTTTTATTCAGAAACAATGTAATGGAATGGTGTTGTCCATTTTTTGGTACAAGCAAATACAATGCGCAACACACTATATAAAACGCTAATTTTCATGATATTTAAGAAAATATTGTGAAAATTAGCGTTTTGAATCGAATTTCCGGAAGCGACAACATGCAAAAGGAGAAAAATCTGAAACCACGTTACAAGAATCATTTATACCTCGACAAGTATATACAAATATCTTATTTACCAAAAATGAAATATGCTGTTCGATTCCAAATCCCTTCAATAGTCAGGCTTGTCAATTTTGTGCCTTTATAGTTAAAAATTAGTCAGAAAATGTGTCAAACTTTCGTGTTGTTTAGAAATGAATTTAAGAAACCCCAAGGAGTATATTTCCAAAAAGTACGTTAACAGTACGTTAATAGTTTTTATCCCTTTTACAAATAATGTTGTCTGCCCTACACGTCTTACGAATAATTAAGTCTAGTTCTGACCCCGACTATATGTAGAAAAACAGTGCAAACCTGATCTTGGCCCGGCTCCAGTTTGCCAAAAAATTATTAAACCCGTATAGACACAAAGCAACTGTCCGATGCTGATTTCTACGCTGTACACATTACATTTATGTATTGATGTTGTTAAACTAGTATCTACTCGTGACGCACATTGATACTTATTGTCGTTAAACCCATATTCATTGAAAATAGATCTCATTTTAGCGTTTTTGCCGAAATCTTTATAACACGCCGGCAGGCCCGTTAAACTTTTTTATCGGACTGGTCCATACGGCCTGTTTTTTTTTTTTTTTTTTTTTTTTTTTTTTTTTGCCAGTCTGATACAGGCCGATACAGATCTCAAGACCTAACCAAGCCCTAGTCTCATGAGTTAAAACTGGGCCGGCCCAACCCGGGCAGTGACAGCTTCGTCGAGTCCGATCAGGTCGCACCGTTCTCAATCTTAAACACGATTCATTTATCCTGTGGACATCTAATATCATTTTGCAGACCCTTCATTGGGCTCAAAGGGGGAGGGGGCGATCGCCCCATCGCTTCTGGTATTCATATTGAAATCTTGCTATTGAATCGCATCTTTTTATATGTCGACAGATGGTTCGTGGGAATTATTACATTGTTCTGCAATGAATAATAAATTTTGAAAGAAAACACTGTAAAACACTGTAACATTAATAAAGCTAGACTGAGTGTGCGGTATCTTCCTTAAAAAAAAAAAAAAAAAAAAAAAAAAAAAAACGAATAGTGAAAAAGAAGAGATTTTAAGTGATAAAAAAAGCAAGGACGGCGGGAAACAGATGACCAATTTCACAGGTTTAATTTGATTATGTATACAAATGGAATGTTTTTATGGAAATTCTTTTTAACAGAGAGTATACACGAAACAGCATTTCACTGCATTTCATGTTCAAAGTAGTGAACATAATTTAAATACACTAGGAACAGTTTTTCTCCGAAGAGCTTTTTACAACCGAATTCTTTTGTGTAACTCTGTAATTGAATGGCAAATGTTTTTCGCCAAATATTATACCGCAAGCATTCTTAAGTCCATTTTAGAAGTTCGTATAAATTTCATTGTTTGTAAAAGAGTAACATTATTACAACAACACATCGCGAAAAATTTTTAGACCATAATATAATAGATTACTATGGAGATCCTCTGTGTGTATACTGTAAGTGCTATACATGACGTATTTTTTTATAATTGTCTTCCAGAGTACCTCAGTAATGTATATGAATTTCATTACTTTTAAATTAGTATGGCGCTCCTTAAAACACCGCAAATGATTTATCTACATAGACCATAATATAGCGGAATAATTTTGAGTGATCCTACACATTTCTTATGTTTCTTCAATTTTTTAAAAAGTGTTTAATTTTTTTAAAAGTAATTTTTGCTCCTTAAAAAAACTTTGTTAGTGTTATGCAGAATTTGCAAAAAGTCCTTGAAAATATTTAAGTTTTTTGTTATTTATTAATTGGAGGTGAAAATCTGAGTTCTCTGAAATTCTGATTTAGAAAAATAATTTATATCACCCTTGCCCCCCCCCCCCCTCGTATCAAAATTTCGTTCCCGCCTTTTGCTCTCATCACAGCCTTCAATATTATCCCTTCCAGAAGTAGCACTTCGCTGTTTTGCTGTCTGTCTCACTGTATCCATGTTTACACAATATAGCCACTTTGTTGTAACAATTAAAAATCTATTACAAAAACTCCTCCCCACTAACTAAAAATGAGATTTTTCCATCTCATCCTATTAGTAAATGCCTAGAATTTATTCATTGAAACTTTCCCACATTTTATTATTTTTTAAGCCCATTTGTTAATTTTTTAAAAGTCAAATAAAAGTAAGTCATTTAAAAAACTTCTCCATCCCACATACACACCAAAATAAATAATTAATAAATTGTTTCAACCCCCCCCCCCCCAGCTCACAAATTTTAAACTTTTAAAGTCATCGATCTTTCTAAAGCTTTTACTGTAATAATAAATAACCAATCATAGTTTTACTCTTAACCCCACAAAAATTGATGTTTTCCCCCTTTTTTCTCCTTACCAAGTACATAAAATTTAGTCTTTAAATCTCTTTATTTTGTGTTTAGCCATATTTGTTAATCTTTAGTCATATAAAGTAAGTCATCTAACAAATTCCCTTCATCCCTCTCCATAATAAATATATAAATACATTTTATTTTTTCCTTCTCAGAAATCTCCAACAATTATATAAATGAAATTTTAAACCAAATATTTATATGATCTACGATATTCGAACGAAATGTGGTAATTCAGCATAAAACCCTTTTTCTAAATTTAAAGGGGGGGTTAGCTACCCTTTCTCCCCCTATACTTATTCAATGAATTTTTAAAACTAATCGCCCCCAAGAGGATACCTTCTTTAAATATTCACGGGCTTCCTAACCCAAGGCACCTGAATGATCTTTCTCTTTTCCTTTTCCTCTGATTTCTATTGTTTTCCTTTTTTCTTTGTTTCACTCTCGTTGTGGTTTTTTTTCCCGGAGGTGAGGGCAATTTGTATGAGCCGATATCACTCTGTATATCAATGGAGAATTGTAAACCACCCACGTGTTTGCTGTGTGTAACGTCACGTGTTTGTAGGAAACAGTAGAAGTTAACCGGATTCAAACGCAACCCACAACAAAAAGTAAAAAAATAAACCCGACCAGTAGCAAAAAATAGAAGCGAACCGGACAACAAATTTTGTAAAATGATCGCGGAGAAAACACCAATTTCTTTAAAATATCGTGAAACAGACGCACATTTTGTACAAAAATTGCAAAAAAGAACGAACATTTTACCAAAGAATTCACCCCAATAAATTCGGATCAACCCAAACCCTTCTCGATAAAGTAACAAGTAAGAAAAATCATGCGTTAAGCATTGATTATGAAGCACTTTCCAACACTTAATGAAATCTTTAACAAAACTTTGTTATTAGGGAAATAATGGTGTATAGCCAAATATACCCAAATATGTATTCCAGTACTTTTGAACAGCTCTGTATTTCATATGTCACTTGATATAATGGGATAATTTAGTTTTGCAAGAAAATACCCAGTAGCTTGAAATTTCTTTTTCAGCATTTCATACTATCAGATGGAAACATACTTGAATACTTTTGTTCAGCCCTGTAGTTTACATTGTACTTTTATTACATGTCAGCATTAGGCTAAAATTTATTGTAAACTAAAACACTTTTAACACAACTGAAATCACATTCTCATAAATTATCATTCATAGGCGTCCATGTACCGAATTCTTTGCGTGGCCCTGTATATCCTTTTATCTATATTCTGCAAACATTTCTCAGAGTAAATTGAATGAAGCTCAGCGTAAAAATGCATAGCTTATTTAAGAACCACGTTTAAATAATTTATGCTCATATTCAGTAACGTTGGTGAGCTCTTTTGGGTAGCCCTGTATATCAACTATAACATTTATACACACCATATAATGTGCATATTTTTAGCGAAATATAAACGCGCATATCATAATTAAAATGCATTTCATCGCTCTATCAGCCATCATCGGACACATATACGGTACTTCGGAAAGAATATACTATTTGAAATCTTTTGTGTGGCCCTGTAAATGCTATGTACTTCATATTATGCAAGACAGTAGCGTATAATTTATATTAAGCTTCAGTGACATATATCAATTTTATTATACATGAAACAGCTTAATATATTTAAAATATGCCACACACAATTCCCCCTTTTACCATTATCTAATGGAATTCTTTTGTGTGGCCATGTAAATGAATAATAGCTACATTTTCACCTTATATTTTATAGAATGCATATTTTAATATGTTTGACAGGGTATAACATCTTTAAAATTCCTTTGAAACGATTTTTCCATATAGGCCGTAATGTAATGGGAAACTTTAGATTCGCCCTGTAGATAAACTAATCATGGTAGAAACTTCATTTTCAATAGGGTACGTGCTAGGGTAAACGTCAATAACGTCCTAAAATTTCATGGCAATCCGAGTATATTAACGATTTTTCCCCATAGGCCGTAATGTAATGGAAAACTTTGATTCGCCCTGTAGATAAACTAATCATGGTAGAAACTTCATTTTCGATAGGACTTGCGCTAGGGTAAACGTCAATAACGTCCTAAAATTTCATGGCAATCCGAGTATATTAACGATTTTTCCTCATAGGCCGTAATGTAATGGGAAACTTTGATTCGCCCTGTAGATAAACTAATCATGATAGAAACTTCATTTTCGATAGGACTTGCGCTAGGGTAAACGTCAATAACGTCCTAAAATTTCATGGCAATCCGAGTATATAAACGATTTTTCCCCATGGGCCGTAATGTAATGGAAAACTTTTGATTCTCCTTGTAGATAAACTAATCATGATAGAATCTTTATTTTCAATAGCGTTCGTGCTAGAGTAAACGTCAATAACGTCCTAAAATTTCATGGCAATCCGAGTATATTAACGATTTTTCCCCATAGGCCGTAATGTAATGGAAAACTTTTGATTCGCCCTGTAGATAAACTAGTCATGGTAGAAACTTCATTTTCAATAGCGTTCGTGCTAGGGTAAACGTCAATAACGTCCTAAAATTTCATGGCAATCCGAGTATATTAACGATTTTCCCCATACGCCGTAATGTAATGGGAAACTTTTGATTCTCTCTGTAGATAAACTAATCATGGTAGAAACTTCATTTTTAATAGGTGTTGTGCTAGGGTAAACATCAATAACGTATAAAAATTTCATAGCAATCCGAGTATATTTACGGGAGTTAGAGCGCGGACAGACGGACAGACGGCCATCCGGCCAGACAGACCGAATGCATAAGCACTTTTCAACTTTGTTGGAAAGTGCTAAAAACCAAATCCTAAAGTGTCCCAAATGCGCTAAGCACTGCTAAAAAGTAAAAGTCAACCAGATTAAAAACAAAATGTAGCAGTCAACAAAACCCAAATCTGACAAAAAAAAAAAAAAAAAAAAAAAAAAAAAAAAAATCAGAAATTAATTTGAACAGCAGCAAAGAGTCGAAGTCAACCCGACCCAATCTCGACCCAAGTAGGAATTAACCAAGACAGGAGCAAAAAATGGAAGCCAACCGGACCCAAATCCGACCTACAGCAAAAAAGTACAAAAAAAACACGACCCACATAAAAAAATGAGCTCCGACCCGTGCATTACACTGGAGTATCCAAATTTCTAAAATTCTCCCCCCCCCCCTCCTTGAGGACTCTCAAGATCAGCCCTTGGTCTTCGCCTCCCTTTATATCAAAATTTCGCTTCGACTTTTGAATCTGTCACAATCTTCTAAATTGCACCTTACAAAAATATCACTTCGTTTTGTAGTCTACTCCACAATACCCATATTTGTAGCATATAAGTCACTTTAGTATATCAATAAACAATCAATCACAAAATTTCCTCCTCCCTCCCCACGACTGAAATTAGGATTTATCATTCTGTTCCTTTAAGTGCAGAAAATTTAGTTCTTTAAATAATTCCCACTTTTATTATTTTTTTAAACCGATTTATAAATATTTTGAAAGGCAAATAAATAATAAGTCATCTAATAAACATCTCCCCCTACACACACGCACGAAAATAAATAAATAATGTGCTTATTTCTTTTTTTTCCTCAGCTCACAAATTTTAAACAAACACAAATTCCACCATTTTTTGAGGGGGGGGGGGGGGGCATTGCACTATTTTTTCCCCTACCCATATCTCACTAAATTTAAAATCTTTGAAAGTTTTTTTTTGTTTTTTCCCATAGGTTTATACATATTTTATTCTAAATATAAATAATTAATCGTAAACGACCCATAAATATCGTTGTATACCCCCCCCCTCGTTCTTTTGAGGTACACAAAATTAAAAATCTTTAAAACACTTTTAAGTTACATTTTTCATCCTGTTAATAAATATTCAAGAAGGTAAATAAGCTCTCATCTATAAAACTGTCCTACTATCTCTCTCCCCCCCCCAAAAAAAATCCGTTTTTTCCCTCTACTCCCCCCCCCCCCTTCTCAACTTACAAAATTAAATTCTTTCTTTTTTCTCTCCGTATTTTAATTTAAAAAAAAAAAAAAAAAAAAAATTAAAACCTGAAATCCTCCTTCTGCACAAATAATTAAGTCTTTAAATATGTTTAATTTTTTTTAAGTGCTAATTATAAATCTCTGCTAACTATAATATTAACAAAATCTTTTTAATTATGTATGAAAGTGTTAAAAATAAAGCGATAGATATGCATTAAATTCTACACAAAACACATGTTTACATTTTTTGCGTATTGTGTTTGTGCATTTCTTACAGTAAAATATCTTTAGAGAGATATTTAAATAAAATATTGTGATTTTCCATTAATGTGCAAGTAAATTTTCACAACTTTTCGCAATTATTTCCTTTCTATTAGCTCAGAATTGAACCACTAAACATAAATACCAAAATTACCCGAGTTTTAGGCTGAGTTGAGTAAATCCATAAAAAAATGAATCAGTACAATATATCGGATCAAAACAAAAACCATTCTTAACTAACTGTATAATTTAAAAAACAGTTTTCAGAACCCCCCCTCCCCCCTCCTATCGACTTTACTACTATGTCAGTGCTCAAAATTAAAAATAGTTAGAGCTCCTTGTGGTATTTATATAATGCTTGTAAAAACCATCAAGAATCTAAATTTTCTTCCACCTGAAATATTGACAAAATATTTTGCTTTATTGACTTAACATCACACAAAGTTTTTAAAATTTGCTACACTTTTTCTGTCACATTTGTCACTACAAACAATAATAAATTATGTATTATGTCTATAAATGACTAGGCTGGGATTAACACCAATTTTCCTTTCTTCAAAATTTCTATTTCCTTTTCGCCCTTGCTTGCTTGCCTCTCCGCAAAAAATAAACAATGTTTAAATATTTAAATTTGTCTAAATATTTTTCTCATAATTTTATGAAGTATTTATGACTTTAACCTTCAGTGCTATTTATCTTGATAAGTTTCGTATTTTAAAAAGAATCCCTCCCCTTTACCTCCCCCCCCAAATAATAGTTATTTAAACTACTTGTACCTGATATTCCCCCCCCCCTCATTCAATATTAATTTTTTATTTATTTATTTATTTATTTATTTATTTATTTTGTGATTGCGTTAAGTAAATAAAATAGTTTTTATTCTATAGTAATCTATCTAAATTAATTATTCGTTTATTTTCTGAAAATCAAACCATTTTAATTTTGGAACGCTAATCATAAAGAGATTGAAATTCTTTTGAAGCTCGACATCATTGCATTTACCCAAAGTAATGGGAAATCAGTTGAAAAAAATCCTTTAAACATGAAATCGGCCAGAATTGCGCACCTTTGAAGAGAAAAATCGTCGCAGGTAATTGGTTAAGAGCATTCTATTTCCTAATTGGATGATTGCATGTCAATCATTGTAATTTTAGCCCATCCTTCGAATCCGCTGAAAAAGCGCGTCGCCATCTTGATTTGCCTTGGCGTGTGACTAGTGTGTGCTCTTAATACATTCCATTTAATTTATGAGAGATAAAATGAAAATGTGAAAAGAAATGCAATCACAGATTATGCTTTCTTTAAGAACCATTTCATTTTTGATATACACGAAAATACATGCATTGTATTTTTGATACTTTATATACACATATATACATTACATGTGTGTAGATTGAGAGGTGCACACTATTCAGAGATTCAAGCGCTCACATATATAAATTTGAGGAAGTGAAAAAGTGTACCCTTAAAAGAGGCATTCACCTTTCGAGAGAAAAGCCATTTTGGAAGTCTTTTCGTAAATGTATTTTGAACTTAAAAATATTTTGAATATGGATTTGTTACAACAACACAAACTGTGTCGAAGAATTAACAGAAGTGTAAAAAAGTTGGGCATTAACAGTTAAGCTGACCATCTGGTAAAAGGTTATGCAAGTATGTAATTTAAAATTTTCAAAAATTGGTAAATTGTCTTTAATATATGAGCTATTTAGAGAAGATGAGAACATGTGATCATTTTGTGTTTATTAATAATGTGCAATTATTATTTAAATATTGGGAGCAACTGTAAAAAAAATGATACATTAAAAAAAAAAAAAAAAAAAAAAAAAAAAAAAAAAAAAAAAAAAGTTGACCTGTTTGGCAAGAAAACAAATATTTTTACATGCAGACATATTTCTCTGATTTTAGAATATTTTTACAAAAATCCTTTACTTTTGACAGACAAACCTTACTGATTTTCCATAATTCCCCTGATTTCCAAATTATGTCGGCACTTTGTGAAACTTATTTATATTAAACCTTCACCTGATGAGATTTATTCATTGTCTATAAATTGAAACCACATACGACTATAAACAAACATGAATTTCAATAAAAATCTCAAAAATCGCAGCAAGACATAGAAAATAGTTTTATTCTTAATTCTTTAACTAATAATTAATTTAAATCACTCTGTCCACATGTTTTTACAGTTTGCCAAATCTTTCACAAGTTTCACACTTTTGTTCATCTCTCACTTGCTACTTGAACAATCTGGAAGAATTTCCATCAAGCCCTATAAGAAACAAAAAAGATAACATTTAAATTGAGTTCCATCTTTTCAATTTTGTGGAATATAGTATCAAAAAATCCCAGAGCAGGATAATGACAACCTTTTTGTCATGGTAGACCAAATTTCAAAAGCAAAGTTTTTTTAAATATAAAATATAAATTTTAAAAAACCAGTTTTTTTTTCTTGTTTTGTGTGTGTTTGTGAATAAAAAGAGTTATTTCATGCAAATATGCATAAAAATTACTTTGTGTCGTTAATTAGGGATTGACCAAAGTAAGAATTTTCTATACCAAACACTTTTTAATGCATTAGCTTTAATAAACTTTGGTTAAAATTAGATTATTAATAATTTAATTAAGTTACATACATTTTTATTCTTAAATCAAATTACACAAAAACATTAATGGAAGACTTACTAACATTAATTTTTATGATTACTAATTTAAATATTAATGACCACTTGCAAATTCATTTACACTTATTTTTATTATTTTACCATTAGTCAATATCCAAAACAACTTATGAAAGTAGTGAGTTATACAGACTACAATTAAGAATAAAAATTGCAAAAACTCAAAAATTCATTCATTCAAAAACCTTAAATTGATTTATAGATTGTGTATGTCTAATTGTAAACATATTGAATATAAATGCTTGCAAATACAAAAGGTAATTCAATTAGTAGTTTTAACTGTTTTCTGTCAAATTATTGATATTTATGTTTTGATTAAGTGTTGATGAAGTTGTCTTTGTGTTGAAGATAAAAAATGCGAGTGATTTAAGTAAATATCTCAGATTTGTGCAAATTTTGGAAAAAGGATAAAAAGTGTCAAATTATTACACAATAGGACATTAATGATTTATTTGATATGAAAGAAAAATAATGAATAAAAATTTTAATGTTATTTGGATTTATAATTAGTACAAAAAAACAAAAAAGAATGTAGTTGTCACTTTTTGTGAAGATTGAAATAACAGGAGTCCCTTTTTTTTTCTTTTTCTTTTAATTCTCTCTTCGACGAGTTTTACTATGCAAATTTCTCAATATATCTTTTTCAGCATGTCTGTTTTAATCTAACTCCAAGTAATCCAGTAATGCCTGAATGTGTACTAATGCATCACTGTAGTTAACTTTTGATAAGTTTTAAGGGTTTTTTTCATTATTTTAAAGAAATACTTTGAAATTCCTTTTTTTAAACTCTGAATCACAAGAGACACACGTCAAGTATCATCTTGACTTAAAACTTCATAGCATTCCAATTTCGAATCTCCATTTATCTATTGTTGCATTGCATCTTTATGCTCAATTTCGAAACAGTTTCAAATGTTCTAAGATTTCATCCTGCATATCAGTACTATCGTCATCTTCTGTTGGAATTTCAGTTTCTTCTTTTGATAAAATGAATCCTCCATGATTTCTTAATTGTAATGCTTTTAACTCGTTTCTTACTTGTATTCAAAACAGATTTTTACTCTCCCAGTTAATCTGCAATCTGGATAATTTGATCTCAATTAATCAAGAATCTACTGTATAAAAAAAAAAAAAAAACTTTAAATAAATTTAAACAACTAATGAGATTTTTGAAAAAAGAACAGAAAAAAATGAGCTGATTAAAAATGTTTGGATTTTAGATAAATATGAATTTTGAAATTCTGGATTTGAATTTGATACCTTGAACAGCACCATCAAGCCAAATTTTACCTTAGGGAAATAATAGAAAACACAACTTTTTGAGAGTTGGGCTTACCTCAGAATAAATTCCGTTGTTGCTTGCAAGGGCGGATCTGGAGAGTCCTCAAGGGGGGGGGGGCGATTTTAAAATTTGGGAGACTCGAATCTCATGCGCAGGTCGGAGCTAATATTTTCACTGCGGGTCGGGTTTGGGTCCGGTTATATTCTATATTTTCTGCGGGTCGGGTTTGGGTCCGGTCGACTTCTATTTTTCAAGCGGGTCGGGTTTGGGTCCAGTTGATTTCTATTTTTTGCTGCTGGTCGTGTAAACTAATCAGCGGCGTGCGAAGAGAAACCTGCGTCTGGCCAAATTTTCATCAGTCCCCCCCCCCCCAATCTACCCCAAACGACTATTCTTGTGACAGGCCTAAAACGTCGGTAGTATAAATTTGACGTCTTTTAAATTTCTGGACCTGAGGCGACCGTCCCCTTCACCCCCCACTCTTTCACATACGTGATGTAACTAATACTTTTTCTGTAGTTCGCATTTGGGTCCGTTTGACTTCTACTTTTTGCAGCGGGTAAGGTTATCTTCTACTTTTTTGCTACTCGTTGGGTTAGGTTTGAGACCGGTTGACTACTATATTTTGCTGCTGGTCGTGTTGATGCGGGTCGGGTTAACTTCTACTTATAATATAAATCATAATAGTAAAACTCTACAATAAGAACAAAAATAAATATTTAAAAATGTATTTCTTAAGATTTCGCTAAACAAATGTACAACATAAATATATTTTTTACGAATAACAAATAAGTAAGATGCCAGTCCAAATTGGGCTCGGAGTGAAGAATTACGCGAATCGTGGTCGGGAAAATAATGCTTATCATACAGGCTGGGTCGGACACGGAACAAACGTTTAGCTTTTACTCAGGGCCGACCCTCGACCTGGAAATTTTGATCAGTACAGACAAGACATGAGTTCGAGCTCTCTTATCAGAATTAGGTCCCAATCGAGCTCGACGATTTTAAATCCGAGCCCGAACCCGATAATGAAAGTATACAGTAGAAGAAAAAAAATGCATAATAATTTTTTTTAAATGTTCCAAAAAATATATATATATAATTTTTAAACTACATTTTACATAGAAATGTTACTCTTAAGCGAAAATTTAAATTTAATATTATCAAACGAAAAATTTGGTATAAAATAAAAATGTACTTTATACATAAAAAAAATTCTCGTATTTCGTGTCCTTTAATAAAAAAATATTATGGACATATTAATGAAGTGTGTTTCATGAATAAATGCATAAAACTTGTAGAAATTATTGTCGATTATTTGTCGAACTGAACAACATTTATCAATTTTCTATAAAAAAGTGCACATTTTTAACTATAACCATTTCATTCCTCTTAACAATTTTTTGGATAGGCGTGACCCAGAAAATAACATTAAATTAAAAGTTTTAAATTCCGATGCTTTTATAGAAATAAAGGAAACACTGTCAATTGATTTCTATCTGAATAATATGGAAATTCAATTTACTTACGACCAAAAGTGACTTCGTAAATTGCAGAGTAACAACTTCAGCATCGTCCGAATTCACAAAAAGCAACAATCACTAAAATTATTTCCATATGAAAAGCGATTACGACCTGTGTACGCTGTGTACAATAGTAATCTAAATTATGCGCCAAAAGCAAACTAGAATTGGATAAAAATATTCTCTTCGCATTAAATGTCTAAATAATAATGATAATAAACAACCCTACTATTGCAAAATAACCTCTGCTACAGACTAAAACCAAACTACAGACTAATTCATTATTACCGCTTTTTTGTTGGCGCCAGAACATCGTCGGAAATGGCTGAAATAGGTTTGTAGAAGTCACTAATAATTTACTTTTAAAATAGCATTCTAATGCTAAAACAGAAAAAAAAAAAAAAAAAAATTCCCCTTCATTCTAATCAAAATGTCAGTATAGTGATTTGAAAAGGAATAAATAATGTTTAAGGGGAAAAAAAGTTCTTTTAATATTTTTATTCATTGATAAATAAAATTTATAGGTTTCAGAAAAAATGAGTCCGGGTCCGAGCACTGTCTAATCTCTAATACAGACATTCAGGAAGACTGACTCCAGGCAGGACTCGACATGGAAGAAAAACAAGTTTGGCCCGACCCAAATCGTCAGAAAAATAAGGACCAGGACACGGCCCGGCTCTAAAAGTCAGAAGACCTGACCCAGCCTGACCCTAGGGTGTGCGATCACCCCTTCGCCATCTCTCTCCCCACCTTAGATCCGTCATTGCCTGATTCATAAATTGGCGCGGCTCGACCCGGGCCGCGCCGCGCCGACCTTGATCTTCAGCCCAAGTCCTATTCCATGAAGATCTCTCATGTTGGTTTGAAAACCTTTATGGGCCCAAGGGGAAGCGATCCCCCCCCGTCGCCCCCCCTTAAATCCGCTATTGCCTGGTTCATGAAATGGCGCGCCCCGACCCGGGCCGCGCCGCGCCGCGCCGACCTTAAGCTTCAGCCCAGGTCCAATTACATGAAAATCTCTCATGTTGATTTGAAAACCTCTATGGGCCCAAGGGGGGGGCGATCGCCCCATCGCCCCCCCCCCCCCTTAGATCCGCCATTGGTTGCTTGGTATTCTTCTGAATAAACAAGACTGAAGACAGAATAAGAGTCAAACCAATCTTTAAAGCATCATCTGTCATTACATACTGACTGAAGCTTTTTCTTGGAATAAAAACTACAGCCGATTTGGTTCCTATTAATATGCAAATAATTCTAAGTACATTTTGCAAACACAAAATTTTACATAAATGAATAACAATTTTTCATCAAACATTGGAGTGCATAATTAGGGGGCTTGTCATATCCCCCTCCCGACTCGACTCTAAAAATCAGTTCATCTGATGGGCTTTAAAAAATTTACAGAAGACTAATTTAAGTAATTATAATTTCGTTGGTCTGAGACAGGAATATTGGAAGAATTTTGTAAAAGTCAGGAATTTCCTGAATCAGGTTGTAAATATCGCGAAGTTCATCAATTGGCTTTGTAAAAATCGCGAATTTTGTCGGTCAGCTTCGTAAAATCAACAAATTTCGTTGAAAAGACACGGGAAAATCGTGAATTTTGTCGACCAGACACGAAAAAATGAATTTTATTGATTATGCGCTAAAAGATTGCGAATATCGTCGATTGGCTTCGTAAAAATTCTGAAGATTTCTGTATCAGGCTTTTCAAATCATGAATTTCGTCAGTCAAGCCCAAAACATCTCGAAATTTGCTGATCATGAGAAGAAAAATGAAGAATTTTGTTGATTAGTTCTGTAAAAATGGCAAATTACATCAATTAGGTGTTGAAAATGACGAATTTTATCGATCTCCTTCATAAAAATTGTTAATTTTGCCAATCATGCACGAAAAAATAGAAAATTTTGACGATTAGGCTTGGAAAAAACTCAAATTTTGTTGATTGGTTTAGTAAAAACGAAGATTTGGCTGATAGACTTCGTAAAAATCGCAAATTTGGCCTATCAGTTTCATAAAAATCATGAATTTTGTTTATCATGTGGAAAAAATCACGAATTTCGTCGATTGGCTTGGGAAAATCATGCATTTCATTGACTCGCTTCATAAAAATTGCAAATTCCATCGATCAGGTTCATAAAAATCACGAATTTCATCAATCAGTTGCCGAAAAATAAAAAAAATCGCCGATTAGGTAATGAAAAACTAAGAATTTTGTCGATCATGTGCAGAAAATAATCGAGAATTTGGCGATCATGTGCAGAATATAATCGAAAATTTCGTTGATCAGGTGCAGAAAATAATCGGAAAATTTATTGATCAACTGCAGAAGATAATCGAGAATTTTGTCGACCATGTGAGAAAAAAAACTCAAATACTGTTGATAGGCTTTTTAAAAATCAACAATTTCGTCGACCAGCTTCGTAAAAATTAGCAAATTTTATTGATCAGTAGTGAAAAAATCATGAATTTTCTCGATCGGTTCACATAAAAATTATGAACTTTGTTGATCAGACGAGGATACATCATGAATTTTCTTTACTGGCTTCTTAAAAATTGCGAATTTTGTCGATTGGTTTTGCAAAAAGTGCAATTTTGACTGATCAGGTGTGGAAGAATTACAAATTTCATTAATCGAGCCCAGAAAACTGGGAATTTTGTTGATCAAACTCAGGAAAATCTTGTTGATCGGCTCCTTCTCACTAATTTGTTCATAAAGTTCACATTTTTTTCAGCACCAGCCATTTATGCTTGTCTTTTAGCACCTGAAATAAAACAAACTTGCTCTTTTGAATAAAATCAAGCAATATTTTTATTTTTTGAAAATAATTCTTGCTATATGTGTTATATGTAAAAACTGCTACTGCTGATATATCCTTACCAACTGAGTTGGATATTTTAACTGGGTTAGTGAACTTAAAGGGGTAACCCCCACCCACCTAATCCCCTCTAAAATTACATTTTTTATCCGATTATAGGTCACAGATCATCGCATTAAAATTGAATTATCTCTGTGTTATTGATGTGGCCCTCGACCACCCAAACATATTTGTAAATGGCCCTTCTCTTGGTTGTGCAATTCTAAACAATATAAATAACCACATGGTGAAAAAGAGTTTTTTTGCACCAAGATAAAAAACAAGAAGGCAGAATCTGATCTGGCATTATTTTTTTCCTTCTTTGAGAAAAAAAATCTTTTTCGCTTAGTGGCCAAATAAAAGATAAATTGTTAAATTATTATCAAAAATAGGGTTTTAAAAACCAGACAATTTATAAAAAGAAAATGCTTCCATATACTTAAGCAATAATTTGAAATTCGTAAACAGACAAAATAAATAAATAAATAATGAAATAAATAAAATAAAAAATAAATACTTAAAACTTTTTATGCATTCAACCAGAAATTGACATTCAAATGAACATAAATTTTCATTATCGTAATTTAATTTGCTTTATTTTAATATTTTCAAATTTTTTTATGAATTGTATGCTTTTACAACTGCATTTTTGAAGATAATTTAACAATTTATCTTTTACAGGGCTTGAATTTGAGGGCGGGATGGCGGGATTCGTGCCCAAAATTTCAAAAACCCACACAAAAGAATAATGTGGGCGTTTCCTGCCTAAAAATTTTCCCCATTCCCCCCTCCCAAAAAAACCAACTGCATCTACGATTAACTCCTGCGACTGTTTTGCGATTTTTCTGATATTTTCGTGCGACTGATTGACACACTTTGCGAGTTTTTTACCTCGAAAAAACACAAATTTCTATAAAAGACCGTGGGAAAACGCCAAATTCATCAGAGTCGCTTCAGGGATGATTCTTAATGAAAAAAAAATTCTAAAATTCACAGCAATTTTTTGGAAGGTTTTAGCAGTGTGTGTTTGGAGGGAAATTCAATTTACACACTATGTGTTTTTTCCATCGCCCTTTGGCAAAATGTGCGAATTTTTTGAGATTTTTGAAGAAATTTGCGAATTTTTCATAATTTTTTTGACGAAATATCCGGATTTTTAGCAATTTTTGCTAAGTTTACAAAGTTAGCAAATTTTTCGCGATCTTGTGACAATTTTTTTTTTTTTTTTTTTTTTTTTTTGCGATTGTTTGTTAGAATTTGCCATTTTTCACGATTCTTTGCAAAATTAGCGGGGGTTTTTTTTTCCCGACTGTTTTTGTTTTCCCACGATTCTTTAAAGATTTTTGGGTTTTTTCTGTGATCCCTGAACAAAATTTGCTTTTTTTCTTGATTCTTTGGTGAAATTTGCGATTTTTTCATTATTAATTGACGAAATTTGTGTTTTTTCCATGATCTTTCAAAATTTGTGTTTTTTCTGCGATCTTCAGGCGAAATTGCATTTTCTCAGGATCATCTGATGAAATTTGCATTTTTTCGCGACATTCTGACAGAATTTCCGTTTTTCCGTTGATCGTCTGAAGAAATTCATGATTTTTCTACAAGCGATATACAAAATTGATATTTTTCAGAGACCATTTGTTTAAAATATGTAATATATATATATATGCATTCTTGCCCGAAATTTCAAATTGATGTCAGATTTTTTTTTTCCTCCCAGAACTGAATAATTTAAATTTTTGGAAAATTCAGAACAGAATTAACCTGGGGTCCCTTAATAAATGTAAATTTGATCTCAGGACTGCGAAAAAAAAAATCGACAAAGTATCACAAAATAAATGTGTGAATTTCACCTAAAAGTCGCAAAAAGCGTGAATTTTATAAAAGAGTCATAGAATAAACAGGAATTTAATTGAAGAGCCACTAAAAAAAAGCAAATTTTGTCAAAGAATCACGAAAAAGCCGTGAATTTAGATGAAGGGTCGCAGAATAAATGCGAATTTTGTAGACTAGGCAATACAAAAGTTTGCCTTTAAACACATTTTGCATAATTATTCTGAGTTGTTGATAAAAATTGCTTCAATAATATTTTGTCATGGCTGTATTGTAATTTTTTAAATAGCACATAAAATAATAGTGAGTTTTAAAGATTTTTTTTTTCTTTCTCCCAAATAGCTAAACTCCGTTCCATTTATAAATATTGGTAGGGAGACTTGCCTCTTTTGAAAATTTGAATTTCAAGCCCTGTTTTATAATGTTATTTGAAATTTTCAGTAT
This sequence comes from Maratus speculifer, assembly GCA_964019185.1. Taxonomy (NCBI): domain Eukaryota; kingdom Metazoa; phylum Arthropoda; class Arachnida; order Araneae; family Salticidae; genus Maratus; species Maratus speculifer. Next base: position 314,980,281 of record OZ025291.1, on the reverse strand, counting down.
ACTACAAGTAGTATTTTTATGTATTGGAGTAAAAGACAAACTTTATTTTTGAAATAACTTACAATTTACATTTTAAAAACTTTTTTTCATTATTTTCACTATGTTATCAATATTTTTATGCATTTATGGCAATTTTTTTTTTAATTTATGGCTGTAATTTTTCAATTTATATTTTTAAAAATATATTTCTGTTTTTCTTTACATTTTAAATTTTTTATCTCAATTTATTTATATAATTATTATTTGTTCATTACAAAACCTCTCCCCTCCCCCATCCCACACCATTTTGTATATTTTTATTTAAAAATAACATCAAAAATGCCGATTTCTGTTTAAGTTTAAAAATTTTAAGCCCAGCGCTTAAAATTTTTTTTAATTAAATGACCATTTGACAAAAACCAATTTTTTTTTTTTTTTTTTTTTTTTATTTGCAGCATGAAAAAAACTCGCTTTCAGCAAGTCAGTGACACAGTCGAGATGGGTGACACCGCGGGTTGATGTGAATGATCTTAATCCCCCCCCCCCCCCCCACTCGTCATATTTTTTCAATCACAACTTTATGTTATTAACAAAATACCATGCCATTCCTTGTTCGCCCTTCAACTCACCTGCATATTAAAAAAAAAAAAAAAAAAAGAAAGAAAGAAAGAAAGAAAAAAAAAAACAGGAGCAACTTATTACTTATCCCATAGGCCGCATAAGTCAATACGGTGTCTATATGTAAAAGAAAAGTGTTTCAAGTTTGCTTTTTATCCACTCGTTGAATAGATTGATTTTTATTCCCTTATGCATATCTTATTTAGACATCCTATTATGTAGCGATGCACAACCTTTTTGCCAGAAAATCGTTTGAGACCAGAATATTTCAAGAGTGACGTTTGTCTTCTTTCACAGCAAAATTTCTGTCATTATTATAAGGAAAATTATTCTGCATAAAATTACTGGTATCAGTGTGGCCCGCGGGCCACAGGTTGTGCATCCCTACTATTATGTATAAATTTCATATTAACCGAGAAAAGAAAATTGACTCTGATGTGTCGTGCTACAAATTTCATTTTATTCCAGAATTTTTTTTTTTCCAAAATCTTATAAGATTATGTATATATATATTTGCTAATAAAGATTGGGTGTCACCCCTTAGAGGATGACACCCAGGGCGGACTGCCCCTCCTTCCCCACAAAGCTACACCACTGCAGCAAGTGATCATTTATAGCAATGTTATGCTTCAAAATTTTTAAAAATTTAGAGGTTAATCATTAAAATATATTCCAAATAAAGAAGTTTGGATATAAATAATAAATAAATACTTTAAAACACTAAGTTTTTATGCATTCAACAGAAATGAGCATATTTTTTTTTTTTTTTTTTTTTTTTGATTTAATTTTCTTTGTTTTAATATTTTAACATAGTTTTCATACATTCAACAGAAATCGACATTCCAAATGCTCATATATTTTTATTATTTTGGTTTAACGTGCTTTATTTTAATATTTTCAACATTTTTTATAAATTGTATGCTTTTAAAACTGCATTTTTTAAAGTAATTTAACAATTTATCTTTTAAAATGAGATTTGAAATTTTCAATGCACTATATTTAGTATTTGTATGTTTTGGAGTAAAAGACAAATTTTGCTTTTGAAATAACTTAGAATTTACATTTTTAATATGTTTTTTAAAATTATTATTTTTATATCTTAGCATCTTAAATAATAAAACAAAAATTAAATACTTAAATTAAGTAAAACAAAGTATAAATATTGTGAAATTTCATTATTTAGCACTGACCAGGAATTACCTCAAAAATATAGACTTAATTTGACTTATTTTTAATATAATATAGAGTTTTATAATATTTTTTTTAAACACTGATATGTGATAGTTGAAATATAATAACTAAAACTTTAAGAATGACACTCAGTAGCATAAAATTCACCATTCGAAGTGCCTGCACAACATAAATTCAGGGCAAAAATTAATCTGAAGTTAAAACATTTTCGCAATTAAACAGTTAATTAAACAAACATACAACTACATTATTAAATAAAAATGCATAGTACTTACATTATCCTTTCTTGATTCTTGATCAAAGTAGCTGCTAAAAAACCGCTGACAATCTGACAACCAGTTTCACGTGGTATATTTCGCCAATATTAGTTTCAAAAGTTAATATAAGTCCTTCAGCATCATAAAGTATTTTCACAGGAACTCCCAATGATATTTTGACATAATATTTTAAAATTCGGGACATAAAACTAAAAGAAAAATGAATAACTTTAAAGTTTTTCAAAGCACGCGGAGCGGAGGCCGCGCTGTTTACAATACAAACAAACATGGCTGACGTGTAGTGCTGTGGAAATAACGACAAAATGAATACCCGTATGGTAACGTTGATTTAGAATTCTCTACCCGTTGAAAAGTATTCGTTTCGTTAGTCGTTACTGTTCAGAAATTGGGTATTCGCAGTCATCGAGCATACGGCATACATCGTATAGAATAATCTTTGGAAGAATTCGTATTAATAAATAAACTAAAAATTTTTGTAAAATAACCATGCTGTTATTGTTGTAGCTCGAAACGCGTCCTGCTTAATTTTTCATTTTATGGTGGTTTTACAAAGTTTTTTAGTTTATTTATTAATTTATCGCCTGTGATTAAAGTGTTTTTCATTAGAATTCGTATTCGTTAGTGCTGCCATCTATCCGTAAAAGTTACATTTATTTAAATTTCGAACTTTTATTTTAAAAATGCAAATAGAATATTAAAACCAGGGCCTTAGGGAAAAGTCAATAATTAGGGATGGGGGGAGGGGGGCAGGGTCAAGAAAATGTAGTGAGATGACTCATATATTTTTCCCTCTCTCTCTCTGTGACGCAGAAAGATAAATTACTGCATATTTACACTATAGTTTAGTTACTATGTTTCTGATTAAACTGTTGTAATAACTTCATTTTATGCTAAAAAAAGAATAGGATTATAGAAAATTCGAGCGCATAACTAGTGCAGTACTAAACATCATGTTGGTTTCATATGTGCAAGTAAAATGAGCAAGTATTGAAACACTTGTTTTAGTTACAATTTAGTATTTTTTCAAAACTATGACAGGTTCTCAAAACTAAATTAGAATTTTCAATAGAATTTCATTTGGGTTTTTCGAACATAAATTCATTTAGTGACCTTGTAATCTTTTCCGGGAGGGGGCTCAAAATGTTTTAGGGAGGCTGAGCCGCCCGTAACACCCTCTTAGCTACGCCCCTGATTAAAATGGAATGCATAACTGTACACAGGGCTATAATTAAAACTGAGGGGGGGGGGGGAGCGCTCAAGAAAATGTAGGGTGGACATCATATTTTCATATACGTATTTCAATAGCGGGTTTAACGGTGAGGCCACGGATTCATGACGACCCCCCACACACACACACGCTGTACTGTAGAAATATTCTAAAAATTACTTTAAAAAATAAACATACCTTAAATCCTTATCCCCCCCCCCCTTTGTTCAATAATGCGAATCTTTCTGATTCTGTAAAAGGTCTACTCAAATCAAAGTTAGATAACATCTGACACATTTATTCGTAGCTATGTACTTATTCGTAAACTATGAGATTGAAAAATGTCTTGAAAAATGTATGAAATTAAAAATGTCAAACATTCTATGAAATTCGGCATTTTAAACTAAATTTCCATACGCGACTGCTAATTTCTCCCTCATGATAACATTTCTGTGTTTGTCAAGTCTTAAAAATTATCGTAAAATGATTAATAACATTTCTAAATCATTTTATGCATTTATAAGAAAATGAGAAACATTTCAATTTCTTCATTTCCAAATGAAATCTGTGTGACTTATAAATTTTGATATTCTGATATATATTTTGAATCACATTTTGATTTATCATTTAATTATCATTTGCTTTATCAAAAATATATCCACTTCTTATTTCTTTTTCTTGTCATAATAAAATAAGTAAATGAATTAACAAGCCATACGAAATCCAAATCATTTGAGATTCGAGAATAACAAATACAAAAAGAATGATAGGTATTTAGAGCTGTTGCAAACCGCATGTATTCGTTAATAAATAATTGCAATAATACGACTGATTACTAATACTACCTCTAATACAAAATACCGAATCGTTTCTTTTGATACCCGTTGTTGCTGAAAAACTGAATGAAACGAATATCAAACTCTACCTTCATTTCGGGATTTATACGAAGAGATGAGATGAGACTGCAAGATGAGAGTTAGTTTTCCGGACTTTACACTCGGTATAAGTTATTATCACATACGGGTATTTCATTTAGTTGTTTAGGTATTAGGAAGAAGAAAGATAGAAATATGTTTTATTATTTCAGCATCCGTTCTTTTGCCGAATACGTAAGTATGAATTTAGAGGGAGTTTTTGAAGCAAAAAAAAAAAAAAAAAAAAAAAAAAAAAAAAAAAAGCTTTTAGAAGAACGATTGTTTTGAGATCGTTTAGGGATTTTACTATTTACCTTGCAGATATGAAGTTTTATATGCATTTTTAAAACTTAAACAAAATAATTGCGCTTTTTTTTTTTTTTTTTTTTTTTTTTTGAGATTACATACTATGTATTAATATTTCGATTTAAAAAAGCGCCATCGATCTAAGCAAAAGAAAAACAACGCGTGTTTATCATTTAAGAGTTTAATTAAACTATTTTTGTCTTAATTATGCATTTAAATTATGCATATTAAATTTCCTTATAATTTCACTATAAAAAGAATGGAAGCTTATAGTAGAATAAAATATTCGTTATAGCTGCAATTAAGGAATGATGAAGTATTTCTGGAAAGAATTATGTTTGAAGGGTCGCCATCAGCGCCGTGCGAAAGGGGGTGGAAGGGACGACCGCCCCGGGTGCGGAAATTTAGGGGGCGCAAAATTTATAATACTAACGTCATTTTTGGCCTATTACAAGCAAAATTTGGGAAGGGGACGCCAAATTGTAAATTTGCCCTGGGCGCAATTTTGTCTTCGCACGCCCCTGGCCATCATATAAAAGTACTAGCAGCCTTCGCCCGCTACGCTGGTCAGAACTATGCTGGTATCTCACGAACTACTGGATTTAAAAGAATTTGCTTAGTACCATTCGATTCAGCATGAAAAAATACAGAAAAATATGTTATCAGTTGAAAAACAGCTACAAAGCCGATTTTTAAGGAATTTTTTAAAAGTTTGTTCTTTTTCTTATCCCCCTTACGGGTGGAATTTTCGAAAATCCCTTCTTAGCGGCATTCGATATTATAACAAGTATTTTTACCCAATTTTTCAAGATTTTTAGTTCAGTAGATTTTTTTGTGCTGTGATTAATACGAAATCCAGACTTTCTTTTATATATACAGATTAGATTATAACTTGATCTTCAATACGAAATGCTATTCGATTTTATATCACTTCTTTGGCCATCAGTGCCAATTTTATGATTTCATGCATTAGATTGAGTCTATGAATATGTTAGAAAAATTTTGCGATGTTAAGCGGGTTAAACCTTTCTGAGAACTCGCTTAATGCTACTTACCGCATGTTTCACTTGTTTCACTCTAAGTAGTGGACATTTCTATTCAAATACACAATTAATATTTTTCTTTTTAATATGTACCTTAATATATTTGTTAAGGTGGACTCGCGAGAAACCATGAATTATACAAACGTAAGCAGCGTTTGAAGTTGGTGCCTCTTTGTTCGGTTGCATATGGACTCCGATAACGGCTAACGAGTGGTATTTCTAAATAACGATTCCGTATTCCGTATCTTAGAAAATACCCGTTTCTTAATAACGAATACGTACGGTTTGCAACAGCTCTACTGACGTGGACCTTCACTTCGCTTCAAATACAGAAATATTTCGTATGCACTTGTTGCGGCGTATGGATAAGAATCTCGTAACAGATTTTTGCGGTCGGTAAACACTCGGACTGGAGAAAAACAGTGATAGCCTGTTTCAAACAAAATAATACTGTTATAATACACTATGGCGTTTTTTAATAGTTTGAAGCTGTTAATAAACACATATGATTGAAAAATGGGCTGTTTTATTACAATTATTTTTTACAGTGTACATCTGTATTTATATATGTACATGTGTAAAAATAAAACACGCATCCGGCTAATTGGAAAGTACCCAAAATTTTTGTATAAGCCATGTGAAAGACATCATTTTTATTTCACAGATAGAAAGCACAAAGTGTAAACTTTTATTTAAAACAAAAAGAAATTGGAAATTTCATTTGCTTTTTTGTGTGCATCTGTAATATGTAAAAATAAAGCACTTATCCGGCTAATTGGAAAATACCCAAAATTTTTGCATAAGCCATGCGAAACACATCATTTTTATTTCATAGATAAAAAGCCCAAAGTGTAAACTTTTATTTAAAACAAAAAGAAATTGGAAATTTAATTTGCCTTTTTGTATACAGCCTTTTTCGTGAAGTCACAAAAATTTGGAAAAATAACCATAACTCTCAACTTTGGCTGACTTTTTTTATCCTAAATATTACAAGTAAATTTTTTAAATATTTTTTATTAAAATCTGCATCTTTTTATCTTCTTACAGTGATATTTTTAGAATGATTGATGTTTTAGATCCAGAGAAACAATTTTTTGAAGATGGAACTGCAATCTTAGAATACAGACTAAGAAATGTGAGATTTGAGAAACCCCCAAGAATTGGACCCCCCATATCTCACAAACCATGAGGTCTAGGAAGAAAAAATTTCTGATGGAATCATTTCATAATAGAATTAGTGTGTACACAAAGTTTCATCCAAATCCCTGTCGGTCGGGTTACAAATTTGGGAAAAATTGGTTAAATTGACATGGAATGACCCAGCAGGAAACATTTTTTAGAAGTAATATTGAAACAGAGATATATTCAACCTTACATACTAAAATTTGTAATCAACTGTTTCAATTTGTTTGCTATTAATTAATTTTAGTAATGACAGACAGATACACATAAATTATTGTTTAGCCATTTTCCTAATATCTTTAAGAATAGCAATCGTGTAGCTAATTCTCATTCGTGGGGAAATTTTCACCAACTTTAAAACGAATGAGATCGATTGAAAGTCAATATTGTGTATCTTTTTTAAACTTAAGGCTGTTCGAAACAGTTCCGCTCAACAAGCGCAAAACGTTTTGACGCATTTACAAATTCATTTTTCAATGGAAAGGTATAAATTAAAAGACCTGACTATGGAAGTGATTTGGAGTTAAACTCAGTTTTTCATTTAGTGATCAGTAATTTATCTATTGATTTGTAGGCGAAATTAATTATGTGACGATCGCGTTTTCTACTCCAGATTGGCTGTTTTTTCTGCTTTCGTTGAGAAATTCGGTTTAAAACGCCATCTTTGACAGTATTTCTCGAAACATCGATTGCGTTTGAAAAAAAAAAAAAATGAGAAACTGAGTGCAATAAGATAATTACTGAACAACAACACCAGTTAGTTTCATGCATTTTTGATCAAAAATAAATTAAAACTTATGTCACAAAATTGTCCTTTTTGATTTAAGAACAGCCTTAACAGAAAGATATAAAACTGGAAAGTCTGACTATGGAAGCAATTCAAAATCAAGCTCAATTTTCCAATTTTTCTTTTTTTTTTTTTTTTTTTTTTTTAATCAATAAACAACCTATTGAGTCACAAGCGATTTCGATCACGGGGCAAATACGTTTTTCACCACAGTTTGAGTGGTTATTCTTCTTTCGTGCGAAAATTCGACTCATAATACCTAATTTGACACTATTTTCTAAAAAATTTATTGTGTTTAGAAAAAAAACTAGTTAGATGTGCCAATCCCAAAACTTTCTTCTATCTCATACATACATTTTAATATTAAAAAAAAAATAGTTACTCATTTTAATGCTTTAATAATTTTAATTCAATACCTTACCAACTTTGATTTTCATCTTAAATTTCTGCTTCAATCAATTAATCGGAGTAAAAACGAATTTCCGTCTCTGCACGAGCCGATGGACAATAGAATGATAAGCAGATTTTTTTTTCAAATTCAGGGAGGACCAACTTGCCTTAGCAAAAAATAATCATATACAAAATGTTTAGTTCAGTTCTAGAACTAACTTCATACACTTTTATGTGGTGCAATATTGAAAATGGCATAAAATTCGGTATTGCAGCACCCCCTTCGGGCGGATTTTTTTCAGATTCAGGGCGATCCAACTAGCCATAGCCATACACTTACACAAAAAATTTCGTTCAATTCCATGCATAACTTCATGTACTTTTGGTCGGTACAATATTGAAAATGGCACAAAAATCGCGATTGCAGCGCCCCCTTCCGACGGATTTTTTTCAAATTCAGGAGGACCAACTAGCCATAATCATACACATACACAAAAAATTTGGTTCAATTCGATGCATAACTTCATATACTTTTGGTCGGTACAATATTGAAAATGGCACATAAATCGCGATTGCAGCGCCCCCTTCCGGCGGATTTTTTTTTCAAATTCAGGGAGGACTAACTAGCCATAATCATACACATACACAAAAAAATTTGGTTCAATTCGATGCATAACTTCATATACTTTTGGTCGGTACAATATTGAAAATGGCACAAAAATCGCGATTGCAGCGCCCCCTTCCGGCGGAATATTTTAAAACTGAAGACGGACCTGCTTGCCACAGCCAAAAACATTCACAAAATATTTGGTTCAATTCTATGCATAACTTCATACACTTTTTGATGGTAGAATGGCGACATACAGACAGACACACACGGACAGACAGACATTTTGTAAAAACATGTTTTTTGGAATCTCTGACCCCTAAAACGTGTAAATCCGTCGAAAACCGGAAGTCGAAAAAAATTTCGATTACAATACTTTCTTCTATTGAAGATAGAAGAAAGTAAAAAAGCCAATAACAGCCTTATTTTTTTTTTCTTTTTTTACTATTTTGCTTATTTGTGTAATTCTGTGACCATATGGAATTACTTGCATACATGTATCTGAGTGTTTGTGTGTCTACGTCCGTGTACATTTCCACATACTGTGCTTCAGAAAACGGAAAGAAAATCCTAAATAAAGTGAGATTACCCAATGACTGATATGCTACGCTACTGATATTTACCTTTCCCATTCCCGTTCAATATAGTGAAAATCAGAATTTTCATCTCCTTTAAGATCACCCACTCCAATAGTATAAATTTATCCGTACATGATATTTTTATCTTTTTTGAAAATCTGCTTTTAATACACTTTCGACCAACGATCTGGAACAGCATTGTACACCCCCCCCCCCCCCTCCTCCTTCCTTATTCATCTTTTTTTTTTTTCTTGCATGAATCACAAGTTTTCTGCAAAAGCTTGTGTACCTTTTCACTCCCTAACAATAATTTTCTACTCGACATACTCATATTACACATGCTTTGCACTGAGAAGATGAGAAGGGTTTTTTTGATAGTTCTGGAAGACACCCAGTTCGTAAGCATCATTTGCTTTTCTCATTCTATCCTAAGAAATAGATTACATGGGTGAATCATTCTACACCTTTAAAACGAGTGTAATATAGGGCGTGCATTTTTAATTTGGGTGTTGGATTCGCAGCAGTTTTTGTGTAAACGAATAAAGGATATAGCTCTATCATTTTGCTGTATTATAAAATTTGAATGATCTACATACGCTGTAATATGCATCATCATTTATATTATCGCTTTTAGCTATTTTCAGAAATAACAGCAAAAATATTTAAAAGATCGAAGACAAAGAACATTTTTTCCTTGCATGAATCACAAGTTTTCTGCAAAAGCTTGTGTATACCTTTTCAATCCCGAACAATAATTTTCTTTCTGGTATACTCGTATTACGCATATTTTGCATTGAGAAGATGAGAAGGGGATTTTGATAGTTCTGGAAGACACCCAGTTCACAAGCATCATTTTTTTTTTTCTCATTTTATCTAGGAAATAGATTACATGGGTGAATCATTCTACACCTTAAAATGAGTGTTACGCATGCATTCCCCATTTGGGTGTCAGATTCGAAGCATTTTTTGTGTAAGGGAATAAAGGAAATAGCTCTATCATTTTACTGTATTATAAAATTTGAATGATTTACATACGCTGTAATATGCATCATTATCATTTATATTATCTATTTTATTTTCTGAAATAACTAAAAAATAATTAAAAGATAGAAGTCAAAGAACCTTTTTTTTTTTTTTTTTTTTTTTTTTTTTTTTTTTTTTTTTTTTCGAAAAAACGCTTTTCTACCTTCAACAGCTCGAAATTTTCCGATACAATTTCAGGCACATTTTTAAAAGTAGAAACATGAAACTTGCTGAGTTGGTTCTTGAAGGGACGTATGAAGTGCCGTGTGATGTCTTTTTACGCTCAATTCATTAGAATTTGAGTTATAAACAATTACCTTATCAGTATGACCCTTTTTTTCGTTCCTATATCTCATGCTTGGGAAAAATCGGTTCGAAATGCCATTTTTGATTGCTTCAAAAATAAATCGGAAAATAAGCAGTTTGAATCGAAATACACCAAGGCTCGACGCCGATCTAAATATGTCTCGAAAAATTTCTAGCCTAAGACTTTCACAAGATTTACGGTCCCACCGTAATTGAGTTGTTAAAGTTGTTCTCAAATCAAAAACGGCAACTTTGTGACATAAGTTTTAATTTATTTTTGTTCGGAAATGCATGAAACTAGCAGATGTTGTTGTTCAGAAACTATCTAATCGCACTCAATTTCCTTTTTTTTTTTTTTTTTTCTTTCTTTCTTTTTTTTTTTTTTTTTTTTTTTTAACACAATAGGTTTTTTAGAAAATAGTGTCAAATTGGGTGTTTTTAATTTTTCCGTGCGAGAGAAGGAAAAACAGCCAAACTGGGGTGGAAAAAGACGTTGTCATATGATGAAAAAAAGCTCATAACTCAATAGGTAATTGATTGATCAAAAATTGGAAAAGTGGAACAGATTCCAAATCGCATCCATGCTCAGACTTAGCAATTTTATATCTTTCCGTTGAAAAATTAATTTGTAAGTGTGTCAAAACTGTTTTTGCTTGTTGAGCAGAGCACTTGAACACCAGCCCTGTAGCTGACAAAATTTACGGTAGAATAATTATAACTTAGTTTTTGCAAGAAAGAAATACAACTTGGGTAAAAGGGGGAAAATATAGTTTTTGCGCTATAGAGGAAATACAACCTAGGTAAAAGAGAAAAAAAATGTATACCATACTACGTAATTCCGATTCGGGAATCAGAAATTTTATCTCCTTCAAGAATTATCCGCACTCCATCAGTTTGCACCTTTTTAAAAGTTCGGTGGTATTTTTATCTCCTTACAAAATCTGCTGTTAAAACACTTTTGAGCGATCTAGCCAGCATTATGAATTACGAACCTCCCTCCTTTCTTGCATGAATCACAAATTTTCTCCAAAAACTTGTGCACTTTTTTCATCTCTCAGCAACAATTCTCTCGCAGATTCGCTCAAATTACGGCTTTTTTGCAAAGAATTCACGAGAAAGGGGTTTTGAGAAGCCTGAAAGAGGCATCTTATGAACAAAAATCTTTTTATAGGAAATAATAATAATAATAATAAATAGATTATATCGATAAATCACTTAGGAATTAAAAATAATTCACTGTTCGAATGCAATTTTAACATTTGTTTTCATGTTAATTAAGGGGGTCCAGAAAAAAAATCTGCAAGTTTTCTAAAAAAAAAAAAAAATATTTTTCCACTGTCAACGTCTCAACAGATCGAAATTTTCAGACACATTTTCAAACTCATTTTTAAAAGTAGAAACATGAAATTTGCTGAGGTGATTTTTGAAGAGATGAACAAGGTGCCGTGCGATTTCCTTTTTCGCTCAATTCATTAGAATTTGGTTCATACACAATTATTTTCTCAGTCTGACGATTTTTTTTTCGTTCCGAGATCTCTCGCTTCCGATAATTCGGTTCAAAACGCAAACTTTGACAGCTTTTTTTTTTTTTTTCAATATTTCCTTTAAATATCAAAATATCGACAAGCATGACACATTGTCTAGTGTCTAAATAAGAGAATTTGCCAGTTTGATGCGTTTCTAGAGCAAACATGAATTTAAATATAAATCAGAAAATAGGCAGTTTGGATTGGAATACACCATACAAAATACACCAGAAAGTTTCTCATTGTTCAGAAGAAAAGAGTCTCAATATTCAGATATTTATTACTTGGTGTTTTAATAAAGAAATTTAAAGTTAAAATGAATGTGAAAGATATTACTTTATAATAAAAATTTTTGTTTCAACTATACCGACATCAGCATGCAGAGGTTAAATGCAGAGGAAAAAAGCAAATTCAGAATATGCTAATATTTTTGTTAAAGCAACTAAATTTTATTGTATTTTAAATTTGACATCGACAGTAGTTTTTACTGCCCATACCGATAAAAACCAGTTTATTCAAATTTATTGATGTTAAAAACATGTGTAAGATGTTTTCAACATCAGCTTGGTATCATCTAACAGCTGTATTTAACATTAATTGCAGACCATTAGGCTAGCAAGATGACTCCAGAATGTAACTGGGGACACAATTTAGCCGTATTTCCCCCATCTTTTGGGAGGAACAGAGTGCAACCAAAACTGTATGTAATTCAGGAAGCAGCAGTCCCTCACCTAAAAGGGTTAGAGAGCAAGCACTCACTGTGCTGTGTGCGCCTGCTGGCAGCTTTTCATAGTGACAGCTCCCAACATCCAGTGGGGTGAGCCTGAGCGAAGCACATGCAGTCGTCAATTTAACTCCCCCCCTCCACATACAGGAAAGCTTTTTGTCCCCTCTTATGATTTAGCGTGTGAGCGTGTCAAAATCAGACCAGGAAAGCAAAGACTGGAAGAATAACGAACTGTCTCTGAACTTATTACTATTGAGAAGAGACCTTTTCAGTATTAGAGATGACCCGATGGGAAGGATGTCTAATAATGGCTGCGGGCACACACACAGTTTTTCGCACTAACTTCTTGCGCTATCTTTGATCTTTCGTTTCGGCGCTTTGATGTATAAATTGCACTTCTAGTGTACTGAATCTGAACTTCAAGAGAGGAATATCAGTTGACAGGTTTACGACCGAAGATGGAATAGATAAAAGTTCCCCTTCCTTTGTCAAATTGGTAGGGTCAGTCCTTCAAAAACCATTTAACGAGGTTTCACCCTTGTTCAGTTCGAAAACAATGAGTGATTGATTGCTCTTTTAGTGTAATAAAAGCTAGTGCTGTTCGTCTAGACCTTAACCACCTTGGTCTGACCCCCTAGCCATAGGCATGTATTCCGGATTCGCCGAATGTCAATCATTCTGTCATCCAATGAATTAAGTGCTTCCGTTAGAAAAATGCCTAAATAGTTTGTTACTTTAAACCCGAAAACGATTAAGAGGGGAAAATACAAGGGGTCATACTGGAGTTGCATATTGCCAACTCACCTCCACGTTTGGTGATTCGACAAAACCCCAGGGAAGATTCGACAAAACCTCAGGAAAGAACCTGTTTATGTATTGTATCATCTGCCCAATAAAAGGGTAACAGCATTCGTTGTAATTTTTAAACTTTTGTTCATTCTTTATCTTAGAAATGGAAGAGTGCTTTAGGAATTCTTTAAGGAAAAAACGTTTGTGCTGTTTATGATGGTAATTTATTTCTCAAAGATAAAAAAATAAAAAATTTAACTTTTTCAAAAAAATGTATAACCGACTCCAAAAAAAAGCCCTAAAAAGAATTAAATAATTCTATAAAATTCTCTAATGACAAAACGTTATCCAATAATCACACATTGACTATCATGTACCGGTATAAAACGGTTAAATTTAATATATAGAATTTAATATCCACCAAACATAGATTTTCCAGAGAATATTTTTTACAAGAGATTAATTTACATATTTTTGATTTAATTTTTGAATATATACATATAAAAAGTAAGGAATTACTTTTTGAAGTTGGTGCCAAAGAATCATAATCGATAATGATTTCCCCATTTTATTTATGGTACTAGACATAATATATCCACAATTCCTACTATACTTAAGATAGTTTGGCATCAACTTCAAAAAGTAATTCCTTACTTTTTATATGTATATATTCAAAAATTAAATCAAAAATATGTAAATTAATCTCTTGTAAAAAATATTCTCTGGAAAACCTATGTTTGGTGGATATTAAATTCTATATATTAAATTTAACCGTTTTATACCGGTACATGATAGTCAATGTGTGATTATTGGATAACGTTTTGTCATTAGAGAATTTTATAGAATTATTTAATTCTTTTTAGGGCTTTTTTTTGGAGTCGGTTATACATTTTTTTGAAAAAGTTAAATTTATTTCCTACTTTTTAGTTATTTATACCGTAATAAATAATTATGTGTACTGACATATGATGGCTCTTTGCAATGCATTACTAATGGTCGCACTTTGCTGAGTTCTGATGTATTCGCTTTACTAATCACTGTTTGGTTGTCAACTTTTCAAATGACACTTACAATAGCGGTTAGTATCGTTGTGAATCTTTAGGTTTTCTGAATGCGTAACGTATTTGGCACGACGAAAAGCTACCGCATTCATGAAATCTTAAAGTCAACATCGAATCGTACGGACATCGGAAGTGGTTATCGAAAGGTGACAATGCCTCAAGTAAAGTGTCCTTACACATAAGCGCGAGGTAAAGCGCTTCCATATATGAGCAAACAGCAAAATGACTCCATGTATCAATGCATAGTAAAATGCTTTTCTAGTGTAATCAAAAGTACTCCCTCCTTCAGTAAGAAAAAGCAAACAGAAAGATTTTAACAAAAATCGCTCTATGATTCAATAGATAGACAACAACAATCTAATTCCTATAAATGCAGTAAATACATCGGAAATGAGCGGTGATGATACGACGAGGAATCCGAAATTCATAACCTGTACTTGGCTGCATCTATAAGAGTGTGACAGCATTCGATGCCCAAATGTTTTCTTCACGGACGCTTTTTTCCCAACTAAACTATTAAAAATTTGAAACTCACTCCACAGCTTTTATGGAAAACGATTATTTCAGCCTATCATGGAGCATTCTTATGGGTCAAATGACAAATATTTTGTAAAAGCGGGGGAGTGACGATGCAGCAAAATGTAAAATTTTTTTATAGTGTATGTATGAGATATTCCATAAAAGGGATGGAGTGACGATGCAGCAAAAGTTAAATTTTTAACAATGTATCGCAATGCTAGGCATTTTCTATTATAAAATTTGATGATGATTTCCCGGTAGAATTCGATTGTACGCCGAATAATCTTTTATTTCTACACAGACATAAATACATAATCCCTGTTATTTTACAAGTTCGTGGACATACAAAGACAAGATAGCACCAGGAAATATTACGACACAAGAAAAGTACAATCGGGAGCTACACATAAAGAGTGTGTGCAACGGAGCCAGTGGGATTCGAACCCACAATCTCCTACGCTCTCAAGAGATTAGCAGCCTGGTGTCTTAACCACTCGGCCACAAGGACCCCCTTGATGACTCATTTTTGTCCAGAATCTTTTCAATCAATCGTATACTTTGCTCCATGTGTCGTCATATTCACATCGAGGAATTCTACATGAACAAAATCTGAAATCATTCTGGGGTCTAATCCGGTAATCAAATCTGAATCTAAAGATAATTTTGCTACAAATATCTATGCACTTTATTTTGCATTGATATGTAGAGATATTTTTTTCCTCCAGAGCAAAATATATACTAAAGGATTTTCATCTTTTCAAAAACTTAAGGATGTCGATTGGTATCAATGTCTATTTCCGCTTTAGTGGATGCGAAAACTTGTCCATTTAAGCTTTGACATTTCGGAAATTTATCGCATCCAGCAAACTTTAAGGCCGCACACGAGGCACAGAAAAAGACCCGGATGATAATGTGAAGTCTATGAGGGTGTTCTTTTCAAATATCTCGCTCAATTTTTAAAATTTTTACGTGATTTTTTTTTTTTTTTTTTTTGCATAAGATAGCTGAGGATATTCCACAACCAGCCTAGTTTTTACTTTTTCAATTTTGGTTTCAGATTTTTCAAAAAAAAATTATTTTAAATTTCAAAACCGGTTTAGGATAGCTGAGGATATTCCACAACCAGCCTAGTTTTTACTTTTTCAATTTTGGTTTCAGATTTAAAATAAAAATTTTTTAAATTTCAAAACCGGTTTAAACGGTTCTGAAATTGAAACTATCATTATATAAAACATACAAAAGCAAAATCGAAGAAGTAAAAACTAGGCCGGTTGTAGATCCTCCTCGGCTATCCTATGCAAAAAAAAAATCATGTAAATATATTAAAATTTGAGCGAGATATTTGAAAAAAACAACTTTACACTAACATCCGGGTCTTTTTCTGAGACTAGTGTGGTGCCTTAAGGTCCACATTGAAATATACAGACTTCGTAAATGGGCATTGAAAAGCTGACAATCCATCAGTATACGTTAAAATTATTGTGAAAAATTACCTTTGTTTTTAAAGCTATCTCTTTTCTGACTAATGAGAGCGATCTAAAAACGTCTATGGAGCGTTTTCATTGGTCAGAAAATAGATAGTCTTTCAAAACAGAGGTAATTTTTCAAGATATTTTAGACAGGGTACACTGTTAAAAATTTGACCCTTTTGCTGCATCGTCCCTCCACCGCTAATATAGAAAACGATTATTTTAGCCTATTATGGAGCATTCTCGTGGATCAAAAGTGAGATATTCTATAAAAGCGGAGTAAAGACGATGCAGCAAAAGGGTCAGATTTTTTACAGTTTAAAGTACGCGTACACAATCAGAGCGCGTCAAGTTGCTTCTATGATTCAATGCATAGCAAAGTAATTCTAAATGTTCGTGTGTATTAAAATACCCTTCTTAGTCATAAAAACTAAAAAGGAAGATATTATCAAAATCACACCATAATTCAACATGCATTTATATGAAAGTAGTAATATTTGAAGTTAAGAATGTTCTTTGATAAACGCGGTTTTCCAAAGTACAGAAAATTTAAGAATTTTTATTCCAGAACTTGGCGGTAGTCGCCTGAACGAGTTTGTTTTATGGGTGAAAGAAGTTAACTAGCTTAACTTTAATGGTAAGCTCATCAAAGTTTTTCGTCATTTATATTTGTCCAAATGTAAATCTAGCACATAGCAATGTACTTTAATCACTTTGTGAATCCGGCATAACAAGCACCCTGATACACAGACACTCTTGCTTTAACGTGTAAGGCTCTTTAGAGATGAATTTTCAGCTTTTCGATATCGAATTCTCATGTCTGGATTGATGTGGATCTTTCACTTTGGTGGATACGAGAATTGTTCCAGCTAAGATTTCGTACTTTGGAAAAAAAAAACTAGCATCTCTGCAACAGTGGTTAGGATTCAGAAGGATTATTCGCTGTTAAGCAAAACAAGATTGACCAATCATAAGCCTTCATTTTTGAGAACTTTTCATTGTTTGAAGGAGAGAGTCTGGAATACAAGGAGTGAAAATCTGCTATCGACACTGTAAAAAAATTGACCCTTTTGCTGCATCGTTACTCTATCGCTTTTATAGAATTTCTTTGTTTTGACCAATGAGAATGCTCCATAATAGAGCGAAGTAATCGTTTCCTATAAAAGCGATGGAGTGACGATGCAGCAAAAGGATTCAATTTTTTACAATGCAAGCAGTGCTAAAAATTTGTATCCTTTAAATGTGCAACGATACTGCTGAATTCCAAAGTGTCGATCACAGCGACGTCTGCGGCATTTTTGTGAAACATTATCTAGACTAGCAATATTTCTTGCATTTTTAGAAAATGTCCTGCAGATGTTGCTTCTATCTTTAAATTTCATTAGCATTGTTGCACATTTAAAGAATAGAACATTTTAGCGCTTTTTTTAAGTGTTACAGAGGGCGTGTTATGCACACCTTACCGGTTACTTACCGACCACTTACCGATTGTAGACAAGTACGAAATGAAAATTAAAGCGAAGTGTAACGTCAGCTACAATTCAACAGTATAGTTTTCATTGATGCCACAATTTGCTTTCGTACTGCCCTACAATCGGTCGGTAACATTGGTTACTTTTGTAAGTTGCTCTGAACACGCCCTGAGATAGCCGAATTCCACACTATATCCCCTAGATACTATATTTCCGGTTTCTTGCATAAGAGAACGTGTCCGGAATCCAGGTAGAAACAGCTCAAAATTTAAGTGAATCCTGGCCCTCGTCCAGTTAGGATTTTGCGCTTTGAACACTGTTAAAAATTTGAAACTTTTACTTTATCGTCAATCCATCGCTTTTATAGAAAATGATTACTTCCTTGTATTATGGTGAATTCTCATTGGTCAAAATAGAGATATTACATAAAAGCGGTGGAGTGACGATGCAGCAAAAACTTTAAACTTTTAACAGTGAAAAGATCGTGTGTCTATTTAAGTGTAACATAAAAGAATGCAAAATGAAGACTTCTAATTGGTCGATTGCTTCAAAATGGATTTAAAATTTAAAGTTTTTATTTTTAAAAAAGTTCTAATTATCAGATTTTTATGAAATTCGAATGGGACCACATAAGCCTCATACGCTTTCAAACAAAAAAGAATTATCAAAATCGGTTCAGATTTTCAAAAGTTATGCGTGAACAACAAATACATACAGGTCGAAATCATAACCTCCTCTTTGAAGTCGGTTAAAAATAAGACTTATTTGCACTGTGTCCGATATAAATTCTTCAAGGCAAGAATTATATTAAAATATAATGACATTCTTAAAATCGGAAAATTTTCCCACAACAATGAAACAACCTCAAAAGAAAGCCAACAAATAGACTTTAAAAATCAGCTGGTAAACAAAATAAAATCCAATCCAACCGCACCAATTACAAGGATTTATTAGTAAATGAAAAATAGGTATTTTTAAGTAATTTTTAAGGACATATAGCTAAAGGAAATCTCTTAAAATATAGCACTTGAATCCAATACATGTAATCCTTGTAGGTTGGTTGATTTTTGTCGTCCGATTATCTACACTAGGGATATAGGACCATGGGGGGGGAGTGCCCTTCGTGGGGGTCTTTCTAAGGGAACCTAACCCGTATTTACGCAAGGTTCGAAGAAAACCACGAAAACTCCGAACGGTTAGGCCGACAGCCGCGATTGGGTTCGTACCCAGCACCTGCCGTCTACCAGTTGAGAGGTCCTAACCTCTCGGCCACTGGTGGGGCCATGTAATCCTTGTAAAATTAAATATTAATTATTAAGTTACCTCTGTTTATATCTAAAGAAAAAATGCATTTTACTTCCTCATCATATGAGGAATTTAAAACTTAATTGTTCCTGAGTTTGTGAAAAGTTTACTGCAGTTATTTCTTAATTCACTTTCAGTGCCCTTTTCCTAGAAAGAAATACATTAACCTTATAATCAATGATTAGTTCAACTATAAAAAATGTTGTATCGAATGAAATCTATGTCAAATTACTTATATATACAAATTATTTTCGGAATTCTTATTTATTTCAGGCATAATTAATTTACTTATTCAAAATTAAATAGTAATAATAATAATAATTAAATACGAAGTAGAGATTACACCTTCAACAGTAACAAAGCTCATATTTTATCGTCTCTGCTTAAAACTTCAAAACGGGCCGGCAGGCCCGAAAATTATCGACCCGGCCCGTATGGCCCGTTCAATTTCTTTGCCGGCCCGGCCCGTTTATGTTTTTTGTCGGCCCGGCCGGATTCGTTGAAAAAAACTATTCTGATTCTGCCGAAATTCGAAAGGATTCCGCCGGGCCGGGTACGGGCCAACACCGGCCCGTGTAGACCTCTAGGTACAGCTAATCCGTTGAATGATATGGGAAAAAAAATAGAAATTTGTCTCAAACAAAAGGAAAAAAATCTGCACAAATTTTAATTTTATTATCGACTACTTCAAGGTAAGGGGGCTCTAATTTCATCATCCCCCTTCCCATCTTTGGGTATGCTGTATGTCAATGTGGACTAATATGGGGTTAACCGGAATGGCTCTTTCGCTGAAAAACAGAAGAAAAAAATGTCGATCTTAGATTTATCTAAAAAAGTAGGGAATTTTTTTTTTCATTTAATTTTCAAAAAGAGAAGGGCTGTAATCCCATCACCCCTTCCTTTCTCTTTATTCATGGCAATGTGGATTAAAATGAGACTAATAAGAATAGCTAATCCACTGTATGTTTGAAAAAATTACAAATTTTTCTCAAAAAGAAAGAAAAAAAATCAGCACTTTTTTCATATAACTTTCGAAAATTTCGGGCTGTGCTTTAGCCCTATCACCCCCTCCCTCCCACACATCCTTGGGTACACCCATGGAAGTAAGGAAGACACAAATACGTAAATATTCCCTCGTATAAAAGTACTCGCGACACTGCCGATTAGATATTATAGAGACTCTAAAAACAAGCTAATTTGCTCTGTTTTAAAACCGAGTATTATTTACGAAAGATCGAATTATCTCGACCAGGCCGCCAAAATATATTTCTTCCAGGGCCGCCAAAGTCCTAAGCACGGCCCTGCTCTTTCATATAAAACAATAAAAAAAAAAATCGGAAATTTTCACCAAAACAGCCAATTTGATGTAGGCAGATACCTTAATGTATGTTTTTGTAAATCTTTTGATCATTAACCTAAAAAGTGCAATAATATCAAAATAGATTAAAAGTTTCTTTCGCAGCATTTAATCTTATCACTCTACAATTTTAAAAATGGTTCTTAAAAATAATAATATCAAATCTTGAGTGATGCTATGCTATTATTTAATTTATATATTATTTATTTAATCATTTTATTTTTTCTTTATTTATAACTGCATGTGTAAAAATTTTGCTCAAGATAAAAATATGTATAAAGTTCGTTCATTAACGTCTATCATAAATTGAAAATATAAGTTTTAAAAGATGTATTAAAACTCGAATAATGTTTTGATGCGACATTGACTTTTTTTTTTTAAGTTTCAACATAAATTATTTTTGATTTGTCTTCTAAAGTAAATTTAGACAACCAAAGTATGCGTTTAATTTTTACTTACCCATCATACGTAGTATAGGGTAAGTCTTGCAATCGTTTTGAAAATCGAAAAATTTTTTTGACGGATTTACACGTTTCAGATACTGGAGATTCCGAAAAACATATTTTTAGAAAAAAAAATTTGCCGTCCGTCCGTCTGTATGTCTGTCTGTCCGTCTGTCTGTCTGTCTGACTGTCTGTCTGTCTGTAACCGCTCTATCTCCCGAACAAATTGAGATAGGGACTTGAAATTTTGTATGTACTTAGTATGTAAGAATGGGACGAAGCCTATTTAATATCAGTAACCTCGATTATCCGGAACTATTTTTTTCGGACTCTCGAAAAATTCATTATGATGAAACATATATAAAAATTTTCGAAAATGTTTATTTTAAGGAGAGGATATAAAAGGCAATAAAATAACACAAATTTTGCATAAAGAACGAAGTCGATCGGATTATTAGTTGCTGAGATACGTGTAATCCTGTTTTTCACATTCTTTGATTTTTCCTGATCCTGTATTTCATTCAAATTTGAATTCAAAGATATATTTCAATTGGTAATGAGACGCTTCATCCGACGCAGTAAATTGTTAGTTAATATGATTATTATTTTTGGAGTTATAAGGATGTTTCTTTTACGCAATCCAGTATTACTTGAGTATTTTGGCGTTTTATATAATTTGTCGAAATTGGCTCATCAGCAATTCATTAATAAATCATTACTATGTATATTAAAACTATTTAAATATGCGTTAAAATTTTATTTTGGAATTGCAATGCCTTTTTTTAAATAAATTACACATGTTTTATTTTCATATTTTATATTATGCATATGTATGATGGGTAAGTATTACGGTGGCCTCCAACGACTAGTTCAGTATATTGATAAGTATATCACTTGAACTAAACCTATATTAATTCACTGAAATATTGAACAATGTGGTTTATTTTTTGCGCCATGCTACCTAAAACCTTAACAAAAAATTATGTAAATGATTTTTTAACAACATATTATCAAATTGCATACATTTCATTTAGTTTGGATACTATGGCGTAAAATAATTATTTACATATTAATTACTGTTTTATATTAATTTCGTTGAAAGAAAATCTTTATTTAAAAAGTATTAATCGAAATTGTTTTTTAAACTAGGCTAAAATAGATGTTCAGCGAAAGAGTATTTTCGAGATTGCCCCCTCCTCCCCCGCCGACACACACGCACAAATATATATATATGTATATAATACAATATGCATCATTTAAACGCATGAAAAAATGAATTAAAAGGAATATAATCAAAACCAATATACATTTAATATTAGTCATAAATCATTATATTATATCCTTATATTTTATGACATTGTATCATTATATGAAATTATTAGATAATAATATTGCAAACTTATAATGGAATTTCCTATAAAGAGGTATCAGAAACCACATAGTATAAATCTCAATGATAATACACAAGGAGATATGCAACACAACAATTATCCTAGCTAATTATATATATACTCTGGTTTTTTTGAATTAATAAATTATTATATAATCATCTTTTATAAATCAAATCCAAAATAAGTATTAATGTTTTCAAATTATCTAAATCTGAGAAAGCAAATAATACATGTGTGCAATAAATAAAATAGCCATTGAAACATAACGACGGTCGTAAATGCATAACCTTCGTGACCCTAATGGGACAGAGAGAAACTGAGAAGAACACTCAGACAGGGAAACGTTGAGAGAGGGTGGGAGATAGAAAACTCCTTATCTCTGTTTCTTATTTTAATTTTTAGCAGTCCCCTTTTTTTCGGCGAAAAACTTTCCGGCTTTTAAAGGAAGTCACACGCCATTCATTAGTAGGAACCATCAAGAAACAGCAGGAGATCATTCGGCGAAAGAGGCATGAATCAGCCATAGGCGTCCTTAGTGGTGAGAGGGGTGTCTGCAAGACAGTAGTAGTAGTTTTTAGGTGCGTTCGTAATTATGTAAATACGTAGCACCTATTGTTGTCGCTCAGTCCGTCCGTCTGTCCGTCTGTCTGTCCGTCTGTCTGTCCGTCTGTCCGTCTGTCTGTCCGCATATAACAGCGTAAAAACTACCCAACTGAATCGTTTGAAATTTAAAATACATAATTATAACATAATTTTGTCGAGTCATTTCAAATTTTATGAAAATCGGATGGATAGATCAGTTACAGGGACAATCAAAAGGATTCCGTTACATTACGGTCAATGGGGAAAAAAGTTTCAAATGCATTTTAATCGTTTGAAATTTAAAACATATAATTGTTGCGCAATTTTGTCGATTCATTTCACACGTTATGAAAGTCGGGTGCATAGATCAATTACAGGGGCAATCAAAAGTATTCCATTACATTACGGTCAATGGGAAAAAAGTTTCGAATGCATTTTAATGATGTTACACTCATTCGAACATAATAGAATTGGCATCCATCTATGAAATATATACTAAAATATGCATTCCGTACAATCTGTGATACAAATAATTTTTATTATTAAATTACAGGGCCACACAAATGTATTCCACTACATAATGCTATACGGGGAAACACTGTTTGGGGCGTGTTTTAATTATATTCAACTATTTTACATTTTATGAATAAGATATACGTTGCTGAGGTGTAATAAAAATTACTTCCTGCATATTTACAGGAATACTAAAAAGACTTAGACTACTATACTGTATCCGAAGTACTATTTACTATAACATCAAGATCTGAATATTTTTAAAACTTCGTTATCGTACGAACGCACCTCATTTGCTACGTTCACGTGCAATTTCCAACTTGTTTAGTTTGATAATGGAACATAAGTCCGTTCACAAAATGCATTTTAGAAAATGCAGTTGGTGCAAATTAAGGAATCCGAACCATTTTTTATGTGAATCAGTAAAATTTTACTATAAAATGTGCCTTATTTAATCGAAGCATTTTCTCAGTTTCATAAGGCACAAAATGTATTTTAGAACATGTAATCACTGCAAATTTACAGTTTATGTACTGCTTTTTATTACAGTTCATTAACCCTTTGGGGACGAGCGACGCGTATACGTGCCGCAAAAAAGGGTTCAGAATCGTTGTTTATGCGAATCAGTTAAATTTTACTGTAAAATGTGCTTTTTTAAATCCGAGCATTTTCTCGATTTAATAAGGTACAAATTTCTGTTTTTAAAAATCGGTAACATAACATTAAAAATTTCGTATAAAAGTCACGTCATGAAGGGGTTAAGAGGCATTTTTGTTTGTTTTTTCCTTAATTAAGTTGAAAACAAAAGTAAAATATTAAAGCACTAATATATTTTTTTTATATTTAACACCAAGTGAAATAATAATAATAATAATAATAAATAATAATGGCAGTTGTAAATGGCAATAAAGGTTAAAGGGTGTATTTCGATTCAAACTGCTTATTTTCCGATTTATTTTTAAATTCATTATTGCTCTCAAATGCACCAAACTTTCAAAATCTCTTATTTGGAAAATACACAAGGTGTCGTGTGATTGTCGATTCTTTGATAAATGCACAAAATATTGCAAAAAAAAGCAATCAAAAACGGCATTTCAAACCGATTTTTCCCAAGCGGGAGATTTGGGAACGAAAAAAAGGGTCATACTAATAAGGTAATTGTTTATAACTCAAATTCTAATGAATTGAGCGTAAAAAGACATCACGCGGCACCTCATACATCCCTTCAAGAATCCCCTCAGCAAGTTTCATGTTTCTACTTTTAAAAATGTGCCTGAAATTGTATCGGAAAATTTCGAGCTGTTGAAGGTGGACGGGAGCATTTTACGAAATTTTTAATGTTTTGTCACCGGTTTTAAAATACAGAAATTTGCGACCTTTTAAATCGAGAAAATGCTCCGATTAGATAAGACAAAATTTACGGTATAATTTTACTGGTGGCGATAAACACAGATTCTTAAGCCTATTTGCGGCACGTATACGTGTCGCTCGTCCCGAAGTAGTTAAGCAACTGCAAATAAAAAAAAAAAAAATATTTGAAAAGTTTTTTTTTTTTTTTTTTTTTTTTTTTTTTAATGAAAAATGGAAGTACTTCTATTCCAAGATTTAGATGAATAATGAAAGACGGAAATCTAACTGATCTACAGGACAATCACGTGCAGACACATAGTGAAATTTAAATGTGAGATTTTCATTATCTAACATATTTTTTCAATTTTTCGTATTCACCGTAAAAAAAATAAAAAATAAAAATAAAAATAAAAATAAATAAAATAAATAACAATAAATAAATCGCTAATATGGTGATATAATATCATACCGTGCTTTAAAATTTTGTTTTCACAAACACAAAGTGGTTTTATAATTAATTATAACAGTGATATTTAAAAAAAAAAATACTCAAATAAAAATTTTAAAATCTATTTTCTTTAAAAAAAAATGCTTAAAATACATAAAAAGAAAGTATTTTGAAAACTGTAATACGCCAGTTTGACATGCTAACTTTCTAGATGAAAAAAAAAAAAAAAAAAAAAAAACTGAAAATAGGCGTTTGACAATAAGCAAATCAGTCCTGTTTTTGAATCGTCACATTGAATAACAGGAAATTCCACAGTGTGGGATGTGAATACAGGGAAACTTATTCTGCTGGAGTTCATTAGCAGAACAGTTTACCATGCATCAAATATTCAAGATACGTCAAATTATGCGTCAAGTATACAAGTATAACATGTCATTTAGAAAATTATCTTTAAGATATTCTGTATTCTATTCAGAAAATTTGAAAAATTAGTTTTGGTTATTATAATGATAAATATACATATATATAATTTTGTTACTTTTAATATTTTTTTAATCCTTGAAGTTTTCATTAAAAAAGTGTATTTTCAGTACATTAAAATGGTTTAGTTCAAATACTAAGTATAATTTTCGTCTTAAAACAATGCGAATCTGTTCTCTTTTCTTAGTATACTACTTTACTATAATTTCTTATCACATCTTTTACTAAAATTTTAAGAAAATGGCACAAAAATTGTCTTTTAACATATTTATTTATTTATTTATTTTGTAATTGTCACTGCATTTTCTTTAAAAGGTAGGAGTTTAGACGGCTACTCCCCCCCCCCCCCCAAAAAAAAAAAAGTTTACTCCTTGTTACCATTATCAAACCAGACAGCTATTGTAGCCATAAAACGTGTACGAAGCACAATAGCAGGGAGCCAACAATACGGCCTTGGTATATCTTTTGTGCAATTTTTCCTCAGTTAATCAAATGTGTCAGCCTGAATGTGACAACCAAAGTCTACAGGCCAAAGCCCAATGGACAAAATACCCAGCTAACGTATGTCCAAACACATGCGATCTCTTGATTTTGACAGAACTTTGCCCTTATTTTCCCCGCACTGGTGTTCTATGCTATATTCCTGCTTTTTTGCTGTATTTGTCTGTCCTTCTGTTCCCCCTTCCATTTTAATACTTCAGAATGTATTTTTAATTTCGATCCAAATTGCTTATTTTCAGATTTATTTTTGAATTCATTTTTTCTCACGTATGCATCAAACTGGTAAATTGTCACATTTCGAAAGTACACAAGGTGCCCTGGTTGTCAATTCTTTGATAAATGCAAAAATATTGAAAAAAAAAAAGAATCAAAAATGGCATTTTGAACCGATTTTTCCGAAGCGGGAGATCTGGGAACGGAAAAAAGGGTCATACTGAGAAGATAATTGTTTATAAATCAAATTCTAATGAATAGAGGCGTAAAATAACATCCCGCGGCACCTTATACTAATTCAAAAATCCCTTCAGCAAGTTTCATGTTTCTACTTTCAAATATAAGTCTAGAATTGTATCAGGAAATTTCGAGCTGTTGAAGGTGGAAAAGCGTTTTTTCGAATACACCCTTAAGGCTGTTCTCAATTGCTCTGCTGAACACCTGCTAGTTTCATGAATTTCCGAGCAAAAATAAATTAAAACTTATGTCCTGAAGTTGCCCATTGTGATTTGATAACGGCTCTGCATTTTCTCTGCATTTTTACACATTTACAAATTCATTTCATTCAGAAAGATATAAAATTGGAAGCGCTGAACTATGGAAGCGATTTAGAATCGAACTGTATTTTTCATTTTGTGACCAATAAATTTGATCAAGTGACAAACACCTTTTTTCACCCCTGTTTCAGTTGTTATTCTTTTTTCGCGCAGAAATTCGGTTCAAAACGCCCCCTTTGACACTATTTTATGAAAGATCTTTTGCGTTTGAAAAAACGGAAAAATGAGTTTGATAGGTAGTTTTTGAATAACAAATACCTGTTAGTTTCAGGCGTTTTTGAACAAAAATAAGTTAAAACTTATGTCATAAAGTTGCCTACTGACACCAAGTGCTCCACAGAAGGGGAAAGTTTCATTGGACCCTGAATTGTTGCGATTCTCTAGATTTCACATACTTAATATTTGCGAATATGATATATTAAATAGTATTGAGCCGCGTAATTTCAGTGACTGACGTTATTACATGTCAGTGAGACACTTTAGCATGGTATCAATAAAATAAAAAGAATTAAAAATAAAATAAAATTGGGAACGATATTCACTTAAATTTTACTTTACTTTTTAATTAAATTTTACTTTACTTTGTTAAAAGATCGGTCCACAAAAATTCAATAGAATATTATAAAACGCAATGATATAGAGGTATTTAAAATAACACAATAAACGAATACAAATTAACGTCCTAATCCCATTCTACGACGGAGGCTATTTTGGCTTCTTTATGTTTGGAATCTATGGTTTTTTTTAACTTGGGAAATCTTTTTCACGCTGCAAAAGCGCTTGTCATATTTTCTCTGCCATGCTTATGATATATCAAAGGGAGTATTTATTTTGTTGATTATGTGAGAGTTTGGCTTTCAAACCTTTGAAGAGCAATAAAAAAACTAACCTCATAATTCTTGAAGGGAAAAAAAAAAAAAAAAAAAAAAAAAAGGAATTTGAAAATATGATTTGCATTGAGTCTTAAGGGTGTATTCCGATCCAAACTGCCTTTTTCCAGATTTATTTTTAGATTCATTTTTGATCTCAAATGCACGGAACTTTCGAATTCTCTTATTTAGAAACTCTACAAGGTGCCGTGATTATCAATTCCTTGAGAAATGCAGAAAATGTTGCAAAAAATGCTGTCAAAAACGGCGTTTTGGACCAAATTTTCCGAAGCGGGATGTCTGCGAACGAAAAAAAGGGTCACGCTGAGAAAATAATTGCTTATAAATGAAATTCTAATTAAATCAGCGAATAACTACATCACACGGCACCTTGTACGTCACTTCAAAAACCACTTAAAATCACTATGAATGGCAGAAATGAATCTAAAAATAAATCTGGAAAAAGGCAGTTTGGATCGGAATACACCCTTAAGTGCATTTTTAAAGTATATTTTAACCGCTACCTAGTTTCGCCCGTATACGTCGTACGTGCAACGTGCTTTTGCCAATCATGATTTGTCCATACTTGGTACGGGCTTCCATACTCCAATCGTAATTTTTATCCTCACCAATGAAATTTCATTGTAAATTTTGTATAATTTAATCCCAGCACTTTTCTGATTCAATACGGCAGAAATTTTTGTTTTCAAAAACCGGTGATAAAAGGCTTAAAATTAAGTTGAAGACATAAAAAAAAAAAAAAAAAAAGGCATTTTTTACAAAATACTTTTTAAAAATATTGATCAGGTAAGCGATCAAGGTTTAAAATTTTATTTTAATTAAAAAATATATATACATATAATTAATTTTAAAAGTGGGGTGTACTTAAAAAGGACTTGACGAACTCAAAAGAGAGTACGACCCATTCGTAAAATATCAGAATGCACGTGAATAATGTACGACGCAATCGAAAACAATAGCCATCTAGTAAAATCACTGTCTCAGAGCCGCAACGGATTGTTATTTTTTTAAATATTAAAATGAGTGTTAATTAAAATGTTAATGCCACTGCACAGTTGTTATTTCGAAGTCTTTTCAGAGTGTCGATATTATAAGCAGCATCTATACTGTAAAAAAAGGCTAACATATTCGATTTTAACATCAGAGCATCAAGTCCTGCCAAAGTTGCCTGTCATCGTCCCCGATCGTGACAATCTAGCGAAACTACATGAAGCACAAAATTTTCGTTCGAGCATACACCAAATGCCGCAGTTCGTATTCACCGTATCTCAAACCAACGTTCACTCATTAACGCACCCCGCACACTTTGTACGCGTGGGCGAATATATGAACTCATAAAGAAAAAACGAAAAATGGGTACAGCAAAAAAAGGGAGTGTTCCTAGAACGCAAAAGGGAAAGGCCCCTATCCCACCGTTGCAGCACCTGCTACACAGCGCACTTTACAACTTTGTTTTCGAACGATCTCTGGCACTCCCTCCCTCCCTCATTTTGTCATCCCCCTCACGCAAAGGGGGGTAAGGGGAAAAGGGAGGGCGCGTCACCCATGTTCGTCCGTAATGACTGTAATCGCTGGAAAGCGGCAGCCACCTGGAACAAAGGCAAAGGGCCGCCCGCATCGCTGGGATTACAGGAGATTTTGGGGTCGCCTTCTTGGCAACTTTTTCCCTCTCTGGCGATGAAGGTTTCCATTGCATTCAGCGATTTTAAAAAACGAACTTTTTGTAACGTATAGCAATGTCGGAATGCTGAAAATTCAACTGGTTCCCCTGTCTATCAGTATTGTAGTCGTAAAAAAAATCAGAGAGTATACGCTCGTGGCAGACAGTATACCCTACAGCGTGTATACTATAGCTTTCTTGCGAAACAGAGGGTATACGGTGTTCCTTTAAAAAATACAGAAGGTATACGGCGTTCAGGGGTGCTCAGAGAGGGGTTTGTTGACGCAACATGCGTCATACAATTTAGTTTTTTTTTTTTGGGGGGGGGGGGATTTGAGAAAAAGTACATTTTAGAGGTGGGAGGGATTTTTAAATTCTTAATATTTCCTTTTTTTACTGTTAAAAAAAAAATCTTGTTTTTTTTTTTTAACATTACTTTTAAATGTTTTCAACATTTAATTTCTAGAAATGTTCCTGTGTTTTGTTTTTTTAAATTCTAGATAAGGGCAATAGTAACTCAACTCGCTATCTTTTGACTGTGCAGTAGATTATAAGTAGAATATTTTTTACAATAGACATTCTGTTCATGCGGGGGGGGGAGCAAAGTTATAGTATAAAGTTTTTTTGGGGGGGGATTTGCGTCATTGGGCTTGGGGGGGGGGATGGTCACCACTGACGGCGTTTACCCACGTATATCCTCCACTACGTCCCTGCTAAGTGCTAATAACATAAATATTCGAAAGAATCTTTGCTTACATCGTAATGAAAATCTGTGTGTAGATAGATTAGTGTTGTAGTCATAATCGTAAAAAACCAACGGTAGCGTATACGCTGGTATGAGTCATGTATGGAGTATACGCTAGGGTTTTATTTGAGAAACAATGGGTATACTTGGCTTTAAAAAAATCCAGAAGGTACACTGTTAAAAATTTTTATGTGAAATTACAGAGAATCTATGGGCAATCCATTATCCTTATGAAAAATTGCAGAGATTAGAATAAGCAGAGATTCTGTTAAATAACAGAGAAATTATTCGCTACCACGGACTTTCTTCAAAGTTGTACGGGCTGAGAGAAACGTCCGACAGTGCCATTTTTTTTTTTTTTTTCAAAATAAATACGTTATATTGCAGAATTATAACTTATTTTTAAGATAATGCGCTATAAAAAACCTCAGCACAAAATTTCAATAAAATATTTTAATTATTTAAATAAATGGATATTAAAATATAGGAATGATATTTATAATATTAAAAAATTAATCGAGGAGCACACATAAAATAAATAAAAAATAACAATTCGAGAAATTTCATTAATGACTTAAAAAGTATTTTTATATATAAACATGTAAATAAATATAGATAATAAAATCAAGTAGGTTGTAAATAGAAAAGTGGTATATGAGTAAATAAATAATCTAATCTAACAGATGAATAATTATAGTCAGAAATAAATATCAACAATGATAAAAAGAATGATGCCAGATGGTAAGCAATGATTACAGTATACTTTTCAATTCTATTTGTAAACTCTTTATGGTACTAAGAAACATACATCTCCACTTATATTTAGAAATAATTAAAAATAATGCACAAATATCTAAAATAAAAACTTTGTCAAATTACCTGAAGTCACATTTATATTTTTGTAAGGCACACTTTATTTTAAGGGTATACAGTAAACTCCCGCTACAACGATATCCGATACAACAATGACTCCCTGTACTACAATAATATTTCCTGGTCCCGGTGAACTTGCATGTAAACTAATGTTAATATCCCCTCAATATTACGATATTCTCAAGAACAATAAACCTCTGTAAAACGATTTTTCTTTTAAAATTTCAATGTTATTTCCTCTTTTTATAACGATATTTTGTTTTTTGAATACTGAGAAAAAATCTTTGTCATTCGTCATCTTTGACATTTTTTTGGTTTATTTTGTTAACAGAAGACTCACTGTTGATTTTCAACATATCTCTCTAATGTAAGAATGGCTATTGTTCAGATTTAGATGGTGGGGACCATGTAAAGCCCTTCCTGGAAATGGAAAGGGAAAAAAACATAACCCTTGTCACGGAAAATGTGCCAAATCGCTTGGTTTGGCATATTCTCACTGCTAGAGGAAGAGGTAAAGTAAGGTAATTTATAAGTGACATTCTAAAAAAGAAGAGCTCGAAGCTTTTAAAAGGTGTGTAGAATTGGACGATTTTAGAGTCTTAATGATTTTGAGTTCTAAACGAAAATTCTGATTTTTGTTTTTCTTTCTTTCTTCTGTGTATTATCCTTTAACATAGCAGAGGAAAACAACTATCCTTTCGGGATAAAATGAATATTTTCAGCGATATTGATGAGGGAATGAAACTGGTTGATGCAGTTAAAAAATACGGATTATCGAAATCTACAATTAAAATGTTCCCAAAGAAGAAGAAACATATCGAAGACATTATAAGTTTAAATACAATTAACGCACAGCAAAAACGACTGAAAGTTGCTACAAATGAAAACATTGATGCTGCTGTTTTAAATTGTTACCAAGAGGTGAAGGCAACAAATGTTCCCATAAATGAAGTCTTGTTATGTGCACAAGCACGTTAAATATACAGCAACGCTAAGGAAAGAAAAGTTTAAAAGTAGTAACGGGTGGCTATTGCGTTTCAGGATAGTCACGTAATATTTTTCCAGGAAGTTCACGGAGAGAAAAAGTCTGCCCTGATTAATGTCGCATTTGAATAGTGGCAAAACAAGATGAAAAATATCTTATAAAAAGTATGCTCCAGAAGAAGTTTCTAACGCAGATGAACCTAAGCTGCTTTTCCAGCTCCTACCCGATCGAACACAGGCGTTCAAAAGTGAAAAGTGTTATGGACAGAAGAAATCGAAACAGAAACTTACTGTTCTTCTGTGTAAAAAAAGCACAGGTACAAATAATATCCAAAATGCTTTAAGAACCTGAAGATTTTCCGTGGAATATAAAGCCAATAAAAAGTCTTGGATAAATTCTATTTTTTTTTCTGAATGGTTACAAAAATTATAGAAAGAAAAGAAGAAAAAAAAAGAAAAAAATCGTTTTGTTATTATATAATTGCTGTGCTTATGCCTCATTTCCAAAACTGCAAAATGTAGAATTTATTTTTTTTCCTGCCAACTGTTCTTCAATTTTACAGACTCGAGATATGGGTAATTGGGTGTATTACAGAAAACGGTTGGAAGATTTGATACTTATACATTTTGATAATAAAATAGAAGAACCTTTTAAAGCTGTAAAGGTAAAAAAAGCTTCTGATAATATTGTTGGAAGTTGGTGGAAAGTACTAGAGCAAAACAAACGTAATCATTGGAAAAAAGGTCGTTTTTTGTCATGAAGATAAAAAATCTAATTGTGATAAAAAATTCATTGAATGAGATCTTTCAAACGATCAAGAATGTGTTTTGACCATCCAAAAATCTTTATCCTAACTTGATAAAAGAAGTGGTAAAAAATCTGGAATTAGCGTGGAGGACAATTCAACAGCAGATAACGATCTTATGGCTTTCACAGGATGCTGATGAAGACATTCTCTCTTTGAAACTACTAACGAGACAGAAAACAACAGGATGGTGGCAGAAGAGGATAATGATGATAATAATACAGGTCCATCAAAGTCCATACCGTCATCCAAGGAAGCTCTTCAATCTGTGAAGCCTTTACAGACATTTGTTTCAAGCCTTTAGTCGACAAATGAAGATAATTTTCGTGTACTAGACTGGATGCATACCTTTTTCGTTGACTTAATTGTTAAAAGATGAATAAACATACCAAAATATTGGATTATTTTCAGTAAAAATAGTTTTCACGTATGTGAATATTTCTTTGCTCATTTTCTGAATTTATTTAAATTTATTTTCATTATTTAACTATTACTATTAACGCTCTGCTAACTATTTTCTTCTAAATATAAATATTTAAGTAGTATATACCTTAAAGTAAAAATAAATCATTATAAATACCCATAATATGTAAGGCCCTCGATATAACAATAACCCCTCTACAACAATATATTTATATGGTCCTTAAAATATTATTGTAACGAGGTTTTACTGTATTCGATAAAACGCTCTTCCACCTTCAACAGCTCGAAATTTTCCGATACAATTTCAGACACATTTTTAAAGGTAGAAACATGAAACCTGCTGAGGGGATTCTTGAAGGGACGTATGAGGTGCCGTGTGATGTCTTTTTACGCTCAATTCATTAGAATTTGAGTTATAATCAATTACCTTATCAGTATGACCCTTTTTTTTTTTCGTTCCCAAAACTCCCGCTTGGGAAAAATCGGTTCAAATTGCCGTTTTTGATTGCTTTTTTTGCAGTATTTTCTGCATTTATAAAAGAATCTACAATCACGGCACCTTGTGTACTTTCCAAATAAGAGATTTTGAAAGTTTGGTGTATTTGAGAGCAAAAATGAATTCAAAAAGAAATCGGAAAATAAGCAGTTTGAATCGAAATACACCCTTAAGGGTGTATTCGAAAAAACGCTTTTCCACCTTCAGCAGCTCGAAATTTTCCGATACAATTTCAGACACATTTTTAAAAGTAGAATCATGAAACTTGCTGAGGGGATTCTTGAAGGGACGGATGAGGTGCCGAGTAAAGTCTTTTTACGCTCAATTCATTAGAATTTGATTTATAAGCAATTAACTGCTCTGGAAGACCCTTTCTTTCGTTCCCTTATCTCCCATTTCGGAAAAATCGGTTCAAATTGCCGTTTTTGATTGCTTTTTTTGCAATATTTTGTACACTTATCAAAGAATTGACCTTTACGGCATCTTGTGCACTTTCTAAATAAGAGAATCTGCGAGTTTCATGTGTTTGAGAGCAAAAGTGATTTCAAAAATAAATCGGAAAACAAGCAGTTTGAATCGAAATACACCCTTAATAATAATAAGTAAATCAATCAAAGTATGCTGAATGCGCCGAACCGGATCGGAAATCAAAAACGGTAAACACACATTGCGCATATTTAACTTCAGCTTTTGTTTATTAAAAATAAATCAGTGTTATGTAATAATATTAAAAGTTTTGTTAGTAAACGCGAGTCTGCCCTGTAATGATGCTTTTTTGAAGCAATTAGTGGTGTATCAAACTTTACGACATAAGTTTTAATTTATTTTTGTTCGGAAATGTATGAAACTAGCCGGTGTTGTTATTCAGAAACTATCGAATCGCACTCAGTAGCAAAACTTTATTTTTTCAGAGAATAGTGTCAAAGTGAGCTTTCTGTATCGATTTTTGAGTACGGGAGAAGAAAACCACTGGGGTAAAAAGACGTCGTCATGTAATCAAAAAAGTTTATAACTTAATAGGTAATTTATTGAAAAAAAAATGGAAAAGTGGAATAGATTCAAAGTCGCTTCCATGGTCATGCCATGCAATTTTATATACAGTTGAGTCTCCCTATAACGAAACTCCATACATCGAATTTCTCTATATAACGAATTTTTAGTAGGAACGGTCCCCTTTTCGCATGATTACCTTAAAAACAGTCTCTATATAGCGAAATATATATCTCCATACAACGAATTTTTTCATAAATTGGTCTTAATTTATTCAGTTTTAAAAAAGCTTCGAAATCATATGGAATCAATTTTCCATCACTTATTTTTGATTTGTCGTCAGTGCTGAGTTTTTTTTAATTACTTTTCTTCTTGTTCTTTAATTCCAATAAATTCATCCCTTCTCTCACACACCTTTCCACATCCTTCTCAAAATAGAGTCAAATGGAATGTTACACATGTAAGAGAGGAATCAATGAGAGGCACATTAGAGAGGCTTTCACTTGGAGGTAAATGTTAATTACAATTTTTCATTCCTTGTTAAAATTTGAGCTTTTTTTATTTTTTTTTGAGAGTATAACAATTTTAAAATTAAATCTTCGTCTGAAATGAATGTAAGTCTTCCTTATTTGATTTTCATTAAGCTTTCAAATAAATGTCTACTCTCTTTTTTGAAACAACTTAAATAATTAAGAAATAAAATGTTAGGTTAATATTTACTTTTAAACATTTCAAATTCTTAATTAAAAAGATCAAAAATAATATTTATTCAAAATTTACACATTAAATATGATTTTTAACATAATTCTCTATACATCTAATTTCTCTATATAACGAATTTTTTACTGGAACGATGGATTTCGTTATATAGAGACTCGACTGTATTTCCGATAAATTAGAATTAGTAAATGTGTCAAAACTTTTTTTGCTCGTTGAGCAGAGCAGTTAATGATATTTCTCATTGAACGAAGAGCTTCCATTAAACAAATCCTCTTTTCCTGTTTAGCGAGCACTTTGACCAGTGTTGATCAAGTTTTCAGAAAACAGGATATTGCTTTTAAGTTTGGAATTCCCCGGAACAGTTTGTCGACGCTAATATAAAACGGAACTGACAGTGTTCAAATCTAATTTCTTAGACTTTTAAATCTTACTAAATCTTTGTTTTATTAACTGAAATCAAATTATATAGTAAATCTTGTACAGAATTTTATATCCAGTGATTTTTCTGTACAGCGATTTTTTCCACTGGATAACGACAGTTTGTTTCATGCTGATCGAATACCTGTATTATAAAGGATAAATATGTTTGTGTATAACGATGGCGTTATTTTGACGGTCGCAACAACAGATGGTCAGATTTTACTTTTATTACATTCTACTATTTTTTTTTTTTTTTTTTTTTTTTTTTTTTTTTTTTTTAATTTGTTAATATTGCACATTTTTTTTATTTTTACACAATTGAATAGATAAAACAATGCTCTTTTAAATAAATTTAGTTTGAAAATTATGTCAAAATTGGTTTGAAAACTAAATTTTAATTTACTAATTTTTTTATTGTTTAGAATATAATTTTTCGAAGATGCTTTGTTCTTTTTCAGTTTGTTGACGGTCCCCTTTGGGATTCGGGAAAAAAATCTTCTCGAAAATATATGACCTGTACTATTTTGTTTACACACCAGAACAATTCAGAATAATTCCTCTTGTTTTTTGTTCTAGATATTTAACAAAACATCTAAAATCGTAAGTGTCAAGTTTTTTTTTTTTTTTTTTTTTTTTTTTTTGCTGACACTGTATAGAAGTAATCCTGTGATCGTTACATTTAATATTTTTTAAAAAATCATATTAAAAATAAAATAAAATAAAATAAAATATTTCGCATTTATAACACTTCCAGAGTATTCAATGTTTAAACAAACTTACAAACTTCTATTTCACGCTTACGGGATTATCACCCTAAGGGTGCATAATTCGTTTTTGCTCTCAAACACATCGAACTGAAAATTCTGTTATTTAGAAACTACACAATGTGCCGTGCTTGTCAACAATTTTTTAATACATGCAAAAATTCTGAAAAAAAAAAAAAAAAAATCAAAGTTGGCGTGTTAAATTGAATTTTCCAAAGCGAGAGATCTGGAAACAAAAAAAAAAAAAAAAAAAAAAAAAAAAAAATGAACATACCGAGAAAGTAATTGTTTATAAATCAAATTCTAATGAATAGAGTGAAAAATGACATCACACGGCATCTGATACGTCTCTTCAAAAATCACCTCAGCAAGTTTCATGTTTCTACTTTTAAAAATGAGTCCGAAAATGTATCAGGAAATCTGAAGCTGTTGAGGGTGCAAAAATATTTTTTCGAATACATTCATATTATTTACTTATTTATTTTTACAATTACAATTACCTTTTTAATAAACATTCTGAGATACATGGTTTTATATATTTGTAGGAGAATAACTCATTGGAAAATGGAAATTCACAGTATAAAATATATTTAATCTATAAAATAATTTTTTTTTCTTTCCAGCATTCTCATGTTAAAAAAAGATCTAACACTAAAGACCCTCTTCTCATTATGACCACAGAGTACGGAATATTGTAACAGAGAATCAACTTTCATACACTGTAATGGCAATTTGTTTAACATGGGATTACGCATAGACAGTAGCGACACGAGCGGATGAGATTAAAACTACGATCATAAACATAAGAGAGGTTGCTAATTAGGCGAAACATCGCTCCCTTGGCGACAAATGATAAGGAAAAAAAGAAAAAAAAATGCAGCGACGGCTTGTTGCTTCTTGTTTTGAAATTTATGAAAGAATTATTTTAAACTTGTTCTGAAACAGTCGAAATTCAATTTTATTTTAAAATCAATGTTGTAGTAAAATAAAGTAATTTTTTAACGTTGCAAACGATGATTTCATGTTTTTTTAATCACTTTTTTAAAATGTTTTACATTGTTTTAATATTTTTATATTTATCAAATAAAAGTCAATTTCATATAATTCTGCACTATTTGTGGGAATTTTTTTTTCTGCACAACAAATTGATTTAAGGGTCTAAAATATACCAAATAAAATAAATTTATTTATATATAAAAAAAAAATCGAACATTAAAATAAATTGTAATGCTTTCAAAGCTATTCCATGGCTTTAAGAGAATATTTTAAAAGTTGCTTCAATATTTTTTTTTATTTTCTAAATAAAAAAGAAAGTCAAACAATGCTATGTATATATTTTATTATTAGACCTATTTTAATTAACGATTTATCTTAATTTCTTTTGTATAACCCATTAATGTGATTATATATATGAAGAACACAGTTTCTTTAAATATAAGGAATATACTTAACTTCTGTAATTTATATACAGTGTGTTTATTATTGCTGTTACAGATTATTGCTATTGCAGATTACCCAAAACAGTCAATTTTAGAGATATACTTTCAATTGCAAAAAAGAAGAAGAAAAAAATAAATATTGTTAATAATCTTAGAAGCCATTAAAAAGTCAACATGTTTATTTTTGTAAAAGTTTATATTTGGTTCAACAAATTTTTGTTTCAAGAGACATTTTGTCACAGAAAATAACTCATTTTTCTATTATTGTAGAAAAAAAGAATGATTTGAGACTTAGAGCTAGAAAACAAAAAAAAAATTCTTAATTCAATAACATTTGAAACATTTTTGCAATTGTATATATTCCTGTAAAAAAGACAGTTTATTACAAGGTTCCCAGCAAAACATGACGGACAATTTCCATGATTTCCCCTGACCAAATCTAAAAAATTTCTTTAATCAAACAGGAATACAATGAAATTTGCTATACTTATTTTCATGATCCTTTGTCGAAATAATGCTTTTTTCTACAATTGTTCTTAATAATAATAATAAATGATGAATTTTGTGATTTTTTCCAGTTATGTTATGACTTTCATGTTATTTTTCATTTTTTTTCTTTTCAAGATTTTTTTAGAAAATATTCGTAAATTCCATGACTATATTGAAATTCCATGATCTGTATTATTTAACTCTGTATTATTTAGTAGGAATTAATGAAAAATAAAAGATATAGTATACCTTTAAATTTAATCAATTTTATTTCTATATTTATATGAAGTGAGAATCAATTGGATTTCATGACTTACCAAACACAGTGGGAGCACTATGTTTTTCAGAAATTCACTTTTAAAAATATAACGACAAAAACATACTACACCCATGCTTCAAAAGTGCCATTACTTCTAAAATTCTAAGAGAAAACAAACTGTCATTATTTGGCATTTTAGATGACTGTTACAGGCATTAAAATAAAGCGGAATGTCAGCTATAACAAATTTTTAACTTAGGCACTTTTGAAGAAAGGCTGTAATGTGTTTGAAAACAAAAGTAAACACACAGATCTGATATAAGATCACATATAATTATAATTAAATACTTTTATTTAATATTTGCAAATGCAAATTTCTATATAACCAATTTTAAATTTCATGCATACACACACACAAAAAGAAAAGCCAGTGCTCCATTGAATAATTTATTGCAGAATTTCATTTATTTTTCCCTCAATAACAAATATATCACAGAATGCAAATTCCAAATAACACAAGGTCAGACAAAAATCGAAAGGTAAAATTCTTTATTTATCTTGAACAAACAAAAAAATATTTACACAGGGATTTAAAATTTCAATAATTTACATTATGCAGAATTTCTCATAAAGGAATATAGAAACTAAAAAAAAACAAAAGCTGTGAATGTTTCTTTTTCTTTGTAAATGAGTAAAGCAAACTATATTAATGCTATTTATTGTTATTTTTTTTCCCATATGCTTAAATATTAGGAAATATATTTAGTACAAAACAGGACCAAGTAGAAAAACTGCGGGCTGTAATAACATTAAAAGGTCCCTTCCAATCACAACATATGAAACATGCAAAAACAAAATGCAAACAATCAGTAAAAACAGTTAGCCAACTTTTAAAAAACATTAGCTGATCTTGAATATTTTTAGGGTAAATAATTTCAATTGATAAATTTTTAACATAACATTAAATTACATTCGCACAAGTGAAATAGAAATGAAAGAGCAGTGATACACATGGTTTGTTTATTAAATAATAAGACTTAATTTTTCACGTTTACTGGAGGGCTGAATGTACGGCAGTTGTAAGTAATACATGTGGTAGGGTCTCAACTACAAATTTTATCAGAAGTCAGTCAGGTTTGAGCCTTTGCAGTGCATGGATCACTCATAAAACAGACACATGTCTGAATATGGTGTTAGGTTTCAGAATGAAGCAAACTGTCAAACAATATGCCATAAAATTGTGCAAACTAAACAAATTAAGTAATGAGAGACTTGCCATGTTACACAAAACCTACGGGAAGGGTGCATTGCCCAAATCTCAAATGTTTGGGTATCACAAAGCACTGAAAGTGGGAAGAGAGTGAACAACAATTTGAATGTCAATCAAATTTTCAAACTTCAGATAATATGCTAAAATTTAAGTTCTTTGCGTCTCTGACTGTCAGATGTTTGGCATTGTGATCTAAAAAAAAAAAAAAACTGTGCATCAGATTGTCACGGAAGGACTTTGAAAACAGAATATTTGTGACAGAATTGACACAGTGAAAATGTTGGTAATGTCATCAAGTGAATAACATGAAATGTAATATAAAGACGATTTTTTTATAACTTGAATTAGGTTATATAGCATAGTTCTAGAGAAGTGGAATTTCTCGTACAACCCATTATTATATTCAATTCTTGAGAAATGAATCTAATCTAAAAAGACAGATACTGGATGGATGCAGAAGAAAGGAAGCCGAGTTAAAACTTTAGAATTGTCATCAAGTAAAGAAAATGGCATCATTGTCTTCAAATTGACACAGTTCCTTGCCAAGCAGTATTGCAGCACTTCTTGACCCTACAGCTTCAATCTGTCCTCACATGATTTTTTTTCTTCTATTCCTTTGGTTAAAATCCAACTAAAAAGGTCGCCGTTTTGTCATTTGAAGAGCATATATGAAAAAATAACAGTTGTTATAAACAGTATTTCAGTTGAACACTTCTGGTGGGTCATGGGCCTGATAATTTATACCATCTCTACCTTTCCTCTGTACAAGCCTGCAAAACAATAAACAAAAAATATATTATAATTTATATCTATATTTATTATTTTCAGTGTTTATTATTCAGTGTTTAGCTTGTCTGAAAGAAATAGCATCGGAGGCTGAAAAGAAAAAAAGATATTAGAACTTTAAGATCTTAACGTAAAAACAGCAGTAAAATAATGTAAACTTCAAGCATTTCACCCCCCCCCCCTTGTTCAATGAAATTATAGCATTAACCCTTTATGGTACAGATAAGTTCTGTTCGTATAATGATAACTGACTCACACTGTAAGTTACAAACTAGTTTTACCGAAATTAAAAATTCCTTATTTTAAGTTTTTACAGTAAAAGCAAAAGGTGAATAAAATATTCTTGGTGTTTTTTGCTATTAAAATTAGATGTTCCTGAAGTAGGACCACTGTGCTAGAAAGGATTACTGAAAAAAGTACTAAATCTATTTCAATACTTAAAATGTTAAGCAAAAATTATAGTGCTTGAAAAATTAAAAATTGCAAAAAGCAAAAATCTGTTAGAAGGAAAAAAAAAAAAAAAAAAAAAAAAAAAACATGGATCAACATCAAGTGAAGAAAATGGCATCATAATATAAAGATGGTTTTTCTATAACCTAAATTAGGTCATATAGCACAGTACTTGAGTAGTGGAATTTCTCGCAGAATCCATTATCACAGTCAATTCTTGAAAAATGAGTCTCATGTAAAAATGCAGAAACTGTAAGGAGGCAGGACTATAAGCTGAGTTAAAACTTGGGAATATGTTAATGTCATCACGTGAAGAAAATGAAATTAATATAAAGACGATTTTTTATAACTTGAATTAGGTCATATTGCACAGGCCTTGAGAAGTGGAATTTCTCGTACAACCCATTATTAAAGTTAGTTCTTGAGAAATGAATCTCATGTAAAAAGGCAGATACTGGAAGAAGGCAGGACTATAAGCTGAGTTAAAGCATCGGGAATGTCATGAAGTGAAGAAAATGGCATCGTAATATAAAGATGGTTTTTTTTATAACTTAAATTAGGTCATATAGCACAGTACTTGAGTAGTGGAGTTTCTCGCAGAATCCATTATTACAGTCAATTTTGAGAAATAAATCTCATGTAAAAAGGCAGATACTGAAAGGATGCAGGAGTATAAGCTGAATTTAAACTTTCGAAATGTTATCAAGAGAAGAAAATGGCA
Source organism: Maratus speculifer (assembly GCA_964019185.1). NCBI lineage: Eukaryota > Metazoa > Arthropoda > Arachnida > Araneae > Salticidae > Maratus > Maratus speculifer. The sequence goes on along the minus strand of OZ025291.1, from coordinate 314,937,984 downwards.
TCGTAATATAAAGATGATTTTGTTATAACCTAAATTAGGTCACATTGCACAGTACTTGAGAAGTGGAATTTCTTGTACAACCCATTATTACATTCAATTGGAGATATGAAACTCATGTAAAAAGGCAGATACTGGAAAGAGGCAGGACTATAAGTTGAGTTAAAACTTTGGAAATGTCATCAAGTAAAAAAAAAAAAATGTCATAATATAAAGATGGTTTTTCTATAACCTAAATTAGGTCTTATTGCACAGTACTTGAGTACTAGAGTTTCTCGCAGGATCCATTATTACAGTTAATTTGAGAAAAACTCATGTAAAAAGGCAAATACTGGAAGGAGGCAGGACTATAAGCTGAGTTGAAAATGTTGGTAATGTCATCAAGTGAAGAAAATGAAATTAATATAAAGACTATTTTTTTTATAACTTGAATTAGGTCATATTGCACAGCTCTTGAGAAGTGGAATTTTTCGTACAACCCATTATTAAAGTCAGTTCTTGAGAAATGAATCTCATGTAAAAAGGCAAATACTGGAAGGAGGCAGGATTATAAGCTGAGTTTCAACTTTGGAAATGTCATCGAGAGAAGAAAATGGCATCGTAATATAAAGATGATTTTTTTATAACCTAAATTAGGTCACATTACATAGTTCTTGAGAAATGGAATCTCTCATACAACCGATTATTAAAGTCAGTTCTTGAGAAATGAATCTCATGTAAAAAGGCAGATAATGGAAGGATGCAGGGCTATAAGCTGAGTTTAAACTTTGGAAATGTCATCGAGAGAAGAAAAAGGCATCGTAATATAAAGATGTTTTTTTATAACCTAATTTAGGTCACATTGCATAGTTCTTGAGAAATGGAATTTCTCGTACAACCAATTATTAAAGTCAGTTCTTGAGAAATGAATCTCATGTAAAAAGGCAGATAATGGAAGAAGGCAGGACTATAAGCTGAGTTGAAAATGTCATCAAGTGAAGAAAATTAAATTAATATAAAGACTATTTTTTTTATAACTTGAATTAGGTCATATTGCACAGCTCTTGAGAAGTGGAATTTTTCGTACAACCCATTATTAAAGTCAGTTCTTGAGAAATGAATCTCATGTAAAAAGGCAAATACTGGAAGGAGGCAGGACTATAAGCTGAGTTTCAACTTTGGAAATGTCATCAAGTGAAGAAAATGAAATTAATATAAAGACGATTTTTTATAACTTGAATTAGGTCATATTGCACAGGCCTTGAGAAATGGAATTTCTCATACAACCGATTATTAAAGTCAGTTCTTGAGAAATGAATCTCATGTAAAAAGGCAGATAATGGAAGAAGGCAGGACTATAAGCTGAGTTAAAGCATCAGGAATGTCATGAAGTGAAGAAAATGGCATCGTAATATAAAGATGGTTTTTTTATAACCTAAATTAGGTCATATTGCACAGTACTTGAGAAGTAGAGTTTCTCGCAGAATCCATTATTACAGTCAATTTGAGAAATGGAACTCATGTAAAAAGGCAAATACTGGAAGAAGGCAGGACTATAAGCTGAGTTGAAAATGTCATCAAGTGAAGAAAATTAAATTAATATAAAGACTATTTTTTTTATAACTTGAATTAGGTCATATTGCACAGCTCTTGAGAAGTGGCATTTTTCGTACAACCCATTATTAAAGTCAGTTTTTGAGAAATGAATCTCATGTAAAAAGGCAAATACTGGAAGGAGGCAGGACTATAAGCTGAGTTGAAAATGTCATCAAGTGAAGAAAATTAAATTAATATCAAGACTATTTTTTTTATAACTTGAATTAGGTCATATTGCATAGTTCTTGAGAAATGGAATTTCTCGTACAACCGATTATTAAAGTCAGTTCTTGAGAAATGAATCTCAATGGCATCGTAATATAAAGATGGTTTTTTTATAACCTAAATTAGGTCATATTGCACAGTACTTGAGAAGTAGAGTTTCTCGCAGAATCCATTATTACAGTCAATTCTTGAAAAATGAGTCTCATGTAAAAATGCAGAAACTGTAAGGAGGCAGGACTATAAGCTGAGTTAAAACTTGGGAATATGTTAATGTCATCACGTGAAGAAAATGAAATTAATATAAAGACGATTTTTTATAACTTGAATTAGGTCATATTGCACAGGCCTTGAGAAGTGGAATTTCTCGTACAACCCATTATTAAAGTTAGTTCTTGAGAAATGAATCTCATGTAAAAAGGCAGATACTGGAAGAAGGCAGGACTATAAGCTGAGTTAAAGCATCGGGAATGTCATGAAGTGAAGAAAATGGCATCGTAATATAAAGATGGTTTTTTTTATAACTTAAATTAGGTCATATAGCACAGTACTTGAGTAGTGGAGTTTCTCGCAGAATCCATTATTACAGTCAATTTTGAGAAATAAATCTCATGTAAAAAGGCAGATACTGAAAGGATGCAGGAGTATAAGCTGAATTTAAACTTTCGAAATGTTATCAAGAGAAGAAAATGGCATCGTAATATAAAGATGATTTTGTTATAACCTAAATTAGGTCACATTGCACAGTACTTGAGAAGTGGAATTTCTTGTACAACCCATTATTACATTCAATTGGAGATATGAAACTCATGTAAAAAGGCAGATACTGGAAAGAGGCAGGACTATAAGTTGAGTTAAAACTTTGGAAATGTCATCAAGTAAAAAAAAAAAAATGTCATAATATAAAGATGGTTTTTCTATAACCTAAATTAGGTCTTATTGCACAGTACTTGAGTACTAGAGTTTCTCGCAGGATCCATTATTACAGTTAATTTGAGAAAAACTCATGTAAAAAGGCAAATACTGGAAGGAGGCAGGACTATAAGCTGAGTTGAAAATGTTGGTAATGTCATCAAGTGAAGAAAATGAAATTAATATAAAGACTATTTTTTTTATAACTTGAATTAGGTCATATTGCACAGCTCTTGAGAAGTGGAATTTTTCGTACAACCCATTATTAAAGTCAGTTCTTGAGAAATGAATCTCATGTAAAAAGGCAAATACTGGAAGGAGGCAGGATTATAAGCTGAGTTTCAACTTTAGAAATGTCATCGAGAGAAGAAAATGGCATCGTAATATAAAGATGATTTTTTTATAACCTAAATTAGGTCACATTACATAGTTCTTGAGAAATGGAATCTCTCATACAACCGATTATTAAAGTCAGTTCTTGAGAAATGAATCTCATGTAAAAAGGCAGATAATGGAAGGATGCAGGGCTATAAGCTGAGTTTAAACTTTGGAAATGTCATCGAGAGAAGAAAAAGGCATCGTAATATAAAGATGTTTTTTTATAACCTAATTTAGGTCACATTGCATAGTTCTTGAGAAATGGAATTTCTCGTACAACCAATTATTAAAGTCAGTTCTTGAGAAATGAATCTCATGTAAAAAGGCAGATAATGGAAGAAGGCAGGACTATAAGCTGAGTTGAAAATGTCATCAAGTGAAGAAAATTAAATTAATATAAAGACTATTTTTTTTATAACTTGAATTAGGTCATATTGCACAGCTCTTGAGAAGTGGAATTTTTCGTACAACCCATTATTAAAGTCAGTTCTTGAGAAATGAATCTCATGTAAAAAGGCAAATACTGGAAGGAGGCAGGACTATAAGCTGAGTTTCAACTTTGGAAATGTCATCAAGTGAAGAAAATGAAATTAATATAAAGACGATTTTTTATAACTTGAATTAGGTCATATTGCACAGGCCTTGAGAAATGGAATTTCTCATACAACCGATTATTAAAGTCAGTTCTTGAGAAATGAATCTCATGTAAAAAGGCAGATAATGGAAGAAGGCAGGACTATAAGCTGAGTTAAAGCATCAGGAATGTCATGAAGTGAAGAAAATGGCATCGTAATATAAAGATGGTTTTTTTATAACCTAAATTAGGTCATATTGCACAGTACTTGAGAAGTAGAGTTTCTCGCAGAATCCATTATTACAGTCAATTTGAGAAATGGAACTCATGTAAAAAGGCAAATACTGGAAGAAGGCAGGACTATAAGCTGAGTTGAAAATGTCATCAAGTGAAGAAAATTAAATTAATATAAAGACTATTTTTTTTATAACTTGAATTAGGTCATATTGCACAGCTCTTGAGAAGTGGCATTTTTCGTACAACCCATTATTAAAGTCAGTTTTTGAGAAATGAATCTCATGTAAAAAGGCAAATACTGGAAGGAGGCAGGACTATAAGCTGAGTTGAAAATGTCATCAAGTGAAGAAAATTAAATTAATATCAAGACTATTTTTTTTATAACTTGAATTAGGTCATATTGCATAGTTCTTGAGAAATGGAATTTCTCGTACAACCGATTATTAAAGTCAGTTCTTGAGAAATGAATCTCAATGACATCGTAATATAAAGATGGTTTTTTTATAACCTAAATTAGGTCATATTGCACAGTACTTGAGAAGTAGAGTTTCTCGCAGAATCCATTATTACAGTCAATTTGAGAAATGGAACTCATGTTCTTGAGAAATGAATCTCAATGGCATCGTAATATAAAGATGGTTTTTTTATAACCTAAATTAGGTCATATTGCACAGTACTTGAGAAGTAGAGTTTCTCGCAGAATCCATTATTACAGTCAATTTGAGAAATGGAACTCATGTAAAGGCAAATACTGGAAGGAGGCAGGACTATAAGCTGAGTTTCAACTTTGGAAATGTCATCGAGAGAAGAAAATGGCATCGAAATATAAAGATGATTTTTTTATAACCTAAATTAGGTCACATTGCATAGTTCTTGAGAAATGGAATTTCTCGTACAACCGATTTTTAAAGTCAGTTCTTGAGAAATGAATCTCATGTAAAAAGGCAGATAATGGAAGAAGGCAGGACTATAAGCTGAGTTAAAACTTTGGATATGTCATCAAGTGAAGAAAATGACATCATAATATAAAGATGGTTTTTCTATAACCTAAACTAGGTCATATTGCACAGTATTTGAGCAGTGGATTTCTTGCAGAATTCATTATCACAGTCAATTCTTGAGAAATGAATCTCGTGTAAAAACGCAAAAACTGGAAGGAGGCAGGACTATAAGCTGAGTTAAAACTTGGGAACATGTTAATGTCATCACGTGAAGAAAATGAAATTAATATAAAGACGATTTTTTATAACTTGAACTAGGTCATATTGCACAGGCCTTGAGAAGTGGAATTTCTCGTACAACCCATTATTAAAGTCAGTTCTTGAGAAATGAATCTCATGTAAAAAGGCAGATACTGGAAGAAGGCAGGACTATAAGCTGAGTTAAAGCATCAGGAATGTCATGAAGTGAAGAAAATGGCATCGTAATATAAAGATGGTTTTTTTATAACCTAAATTAGGTCATATTGCACAGTACTTGAGAAGTAGAGTTTCTCGCAGAATCCATTATTACAGTCAATTTGAGAAATGGAACTCATGTAATAAGGCAAATACTGGAAGGAGGCAGGACTATAAGCTGAGTTTCAACTTTGGAAATGTCATCGAGAGAAGAAAATGGCATCGAAATATAAAGATGATTTTTTTATAACCTAAATTAGGTCACATTGCATAGTTCTTGAGAAATGGAATTTCTCGTACAACCGATTATTAAAGTCAGTTCTTGAGAAATGAATCTCATGTAGAAAGGCAGATAATGGAAGAAGGCAGGACTATAAGCTGAGTTAAAACTTTGGATATGTCATCAAGTGAAGAAAATAACATCATAATATAAAGATGGTTTTTCTATAACCTAAACTAGGTCATATTGCACAGTACTTGAGTAGTGGATTTCTCGCAGAATTCATTATCACAGTCAATTCTTGAGAAATGAATCTCGTGTAAAAACGCAGAAACTGGGAGGCAGGACTATAAGCTGAGTTAAAACTTGGGAACATGTTAATGTCATCACGTGAAGAAAATGAAATTAATATAAAGACGATTTTTTATAACCTAAATTAGGTCACATTGCATAGTTCTTGAGAAATGGAATTTCTCGTACAACCGATTATTAAAGTCAGTTCTTGAGAAATGAATCTCATGTAAAAAGGCAGATAATGGAAAAAGGCAGGACTATAAGCTGAGTTGAAAATGTCATCAAGTGAAGAAAATGAAATTAATATAAAGACTATTTTTTTAATAACTTGAATTAGGTCATATTGCACAGCTCTTGAGAAGTGGAATTTTTCGTACAACACATTATTAAAGTCAGTTCTTGAGAAATGAATCTCATGTAAAAAGGCAAATACTGGAAGGAGGCAGGACTATAAGCTGAGTTTCAACTTTGGAAATGTCATCGAGAGAAGAAAATGGCATCGTAATATAAAGATGATTTTTTTATAACCTAAATTAGGTCACACTGCATAGTTCTTGAGAAATGGAATTTCTCGTACAACCGATTATTAAAGTCAGTTCTTGAGAAATGAATCTCATGTAAAAAGGCAGATAATGGAAGAAGCCAGGACTATAAGCTGAGTTAAAACTTTGGATATGTCATGAAGTGAAGAAAATGACATCATAATATAAAGATGGTTTTTCTATAACCTAAACTAGGTCATATTGCACAGTACTTGAGTAGAGGATTTCTCGCAGAATTCATTATCACAGTCAATTCTTGAGAAATGAATCTCGTGTAAAAACGCAGAAACTGGAAGGAGGCAGGACTATAAGCTGAGATAGAACTTGGGAACATGTTAATGTCATCACGTGAAGAAAATGAAATTAATATAAAGACGATTTTTTATAACTTGAATTAGGTCATATTGCACAGGCCTTGAGAAGTGGAATTTCTCGTACAACCCATTATTAAAGTCAGTTCTTGAGAAATTAATCTCATGTAAAAAGGCAGATACTGGAAGAAGGCAGGACTATAAGCTGAGTTAAAGCATCGGGAATGTCATGAAGTGAAGAAAATGGCATCGTAATATAAAGATGGTTTTTTTATAACCTAAATTAGGTCATATTGCACTGTACTTGAGAAGTAGAGTTTCTCGCAGAATCCATTATTACAGTTAATTTGAGAAATGGAACTCATGTAAAAAGGCAAATACTGGAAGGAGGCAGGACTATAAGCTGAGTTTCAACTTTGGAAATGTCATCGAGAGAAGAAAATGGCATCGTAATTATAAAGATGAACAGAAAATAGGTCTTATTTTGCAAAATTTTGACAAAAATAGCACCTTTTCCGCGATCGTTTCACGAAAATCACATTTTTTTCGCAATCCTTTGACAGAAATAGTTTTTTTCACGATCATTTGACAAAAAGCGTGTGTTTTCAGCGATGTGCTTCCGTCCTCGGAGATTTTACCGTCTCGTTTCCGTCCTCGGGAATTTTTAAAAGACGGAACTTCGTCTGTGGACAGAAAACTTTCACCCATGAGGTAAATGCCAATTTAAATATATGTCAAAAGAACCAGATTTAAGAGGAATTTATAAGCATTTATAAAAAGATAAAAAAATAAATTAGCTGGAAAGAAAAGGGGGGGGTCTACTTATGAAAGATATAAATTTAGCATATTTAACTTAAAGCAGGGTTGTTATGATTTTGCCAAACTCTTAAAACCAGCTGGGTTTTGTCAAATTTCAATTTTAAATTATGCAAGGTTAATTTCTTAATATTATTATCAAGATCTTAATGCTGATATTAAAATTTATCTTTTAATGACAATACACCACTCGTAAAGTTTTCCCCACCACAAGGAGATAAAAATATCAATTCTCTCAATGAAAATTTTGAAAAGAAATAATTATAACTTCATTTTTATGTATCACAAGCACAAACTTTTTCCCCCCCATAAAAAAACTGATATATAATTTATTCTATGTTATGTTATACAATTGAAACTCCTAACAAAATAATACATATTGTGGGAATCCTAATTTAATGAAGAAACTATGTAAAATTATTTGGTTCTTTCTATTAATTAGTTATAATAAAAAGTACTAACTCATTCTGATTTAGCATTAATATTAATGTAATATTTTAATGATAATTTCATTCGCAAAATTATTACTGATAGTAAATTTTTGTAAAAGCAAAATGTAATTTCATCAACATTTATTTATATATATTATTGTAAATACTTCAAATTGTATATAATAGTAAGTATATTTTTTTCAAACATTCTGAACCTTTTTCGTTAACTCTAAAAATCCATTTATAGCTGGCTAAATATATCCTTAATGCAAGAAACTGGTCATCAGACACAAATCTACCTTTTAAATTAACTTAATTTTTTAATATATACATTTTGTTGATTCATTCTTAATGCAAAATTATACCCAGGTTTCACTGATACGTGAAGAATTTAGCTATTATGTATATGAAAATTTAAAATTGAAGAAAAAAAAAATCTATAAAACCTGAAAAAGCCAGGATTTTTTCAGAAAAACCTGGAAAAACCCAGACTTTAGACTAGTGGGCGCAGTGGGTTGGGCTTTTTCAAAAAAGATTTTTTTAAACCCTATGAATAACCAGTATAGAAAATTGTAGAAGTATATTACTAATACAATTTAAAAGCGTGTACTATATACAGTTATATGTACATATATATTTTTTAAAAAAATCAAATGCAGGAAGCAGTTTACAATGTGTAAATATATATTATTTTCCAGCAGGAATAGATACCTTTTTTTTATAGTTTGTACATTAAACTATCATGCTCATGGATGGGTAACAATATTTATTTTGTTTAAGGTAAGCCTATATCAAATTGGCTGCTTTGGGGTCATTCCATGTCAAATCAACAACAACAAAAAAAAAAAAACAATATTCAACCTGACCATTTCTGATTTCAATGAAATTGCCAGGAATCATTCTCTATGATGATATAAATTAGAGCATATTTCTATTTATTGCTTTAAATTTTCATACAATTAATTATTTAAATTTTGAAAAATCATCATTTTTTGACTTGACGTGCATAAATATTTTCAATTTTGAATTTCTCAAGTTCTATCAAACATAGAAAATTTTATGACCACTCATTTCAAGGAGGAGTTCATAAGGTTTAACTTGATATGCAAGTTGAATATGTATAGTTAAAAGAAATAAAATTTAAATTTTTTTTAAATTTTAAATTTGAAAATTTTTTAGACAGTCATTTTTAAAAATCTTGAAAAAATTGTATGTTTGTTGTAACATTATAAGCTTAAAATTCTGCAATTTTTAGAGTGGGATCTCAATGGGATCAGGATTCATTAAATAAAAGCTGAAAATTACCATGCAAATCATAAATAAATGACAAAATAGATAGAATTATACTGCTTTTTTAATGGTAATTTTTGCTTTTATTTAATAACTCCTGATCCCATTGAGATCCACTCTAAAAATTTTAGAATTTTAAACTTATAATATTACAACAAACATACAACTTTTTCAGCTTTTTTAAAAATGACTATCTAAAAAAATTTTCAAAATTTTATTTATACATAGTCAACATGCATATGAAATTAAACCTTATGAACTCCTCTTTGAAAAGTGGTCATAAAATTTTCTACATTTCATAGAACTTGAGAAATTCAAAATTAAAAACATGTAAGCAAGCCAAAAAATGTTGATTTTTCAAAATTTAAATAATTATATGAAATATGTATTTTTTAAATAAATGTAATTAATTCCTAAGAAAAATAACTTTTACTTTTCACAAAACAGGAAAGAAAAAATCATGCATCGACTCATGGCAAAAGTGGGAAATTTTCAGATAATCTACAGTTTAAAATAACTATGACAAAAAGATACTGCAGTAGCAAAAACAGTTTAATATTTATATTTTTATTTATTTAACTAAAAAATATATACAACAAGGAAAGCCTTGTATCAGATAAAACACAGAGGAAGGAATTTTCTTTTACCTTCCTTCCTCTGTGGGAAAAAACTTAGTAACATATTTACATAGCAACAGAAAATATATATCAAATTTATACATAAAAAATAATTTGCATGAGAATTATGGCATGATAGTTATTTTAATGATAATTTTGTTAAAACCAACATGGAATATATATAAAATATTTTATACATTATGCAATTTGAAAAGTAATCGCGAAAATAAATCACAACTTACCGATCCTTCGGAATGTAAAATAATTTTGACGTATTCGACTTGCAAACAATGCAAGTGTCTCTTCGTAACATAACGATTTAATAATTTAAACTTGAAAATTCAAGAATAATAAAAGTAATAATTACGAATCAAATGAATATAAGCGCGGAAATCTAAGTTCAAATAGCATAAGCACATGTGCAGCAAAGGTAATCACAGAGCCAGCAAGAAGCGCCAAGCAGAATAGGGTTACAGTTAAACAGAAATCACGCGATGGTTTAGTTTTTAAGTCACCCATTGAGGGCGCTCTTCAAGCCGAGTTGAGGCTCTGTTACAACATTCCGTACTCTGTGATTATGACAAAGTTGTAAATGTCCTTTGTCACTTTTTTCTCGTCTACGGCTGACTAACTTGTCCCCGAACCCCGAAGTAATATGCAAATCCATATTCCGTCAGATGTAATCTCTGTTTGTCAGCTCAGACGCTCAGAGCCGTGCCGTGATTGCGAAATGCGATGGTGGTTGATTGCGCCCGTGTTAGTTTAGTTAAGCGTGGCACCAGATGGGGAAAGATACGCTGATGCGAATATCATGCAAAGCCTGACCATGGAAGCGGTTTGGAATCTGTTCCATTTTTCTATTTTCTCGATCAATAAATTACCAGTTGAGTTTTACGTTTTTGATCACGTGACAATACTTTTATTTTCTTCCTCTAAAGTGTTTTTCTTCTCTTTCGCGGACAGTCAGTTCAAAATGCCCAGTTTGACGCTATTTTCTGAAAAACATTTATCATTCAAGGCATATCAAGGCATTAATCATTCACTGTAGGTACGTTATCTATGTGAAAAATCATCATTTATAGTAATATTTATGTAATTTTTTCAGCTAATAGCACAACACAGTTCCATTAAAATATTATTTATTTATTTATTTTTGTTTTACAATTGCAATTATCATATTAATAAACATTTTGAGATACATGGCTTTGTACATTTCTCGGAGAATAATCCATTAGAAATGGAAATTCTTAATATAAAGTATTTTTCTATCTATAAAATTATTTTTTCTCTTCTGAGGTTTTAACCCTAAAGACTTTCTTCTCATTATTACAAAGTTGTAAATGTCCTTTGTCACTTTTTTTTCTCGAATACGGCTGACTAACTACGTCCCCGAGTAGAGTAATATGCAAATCCATATTCCGTCAGATGTAATCTCTGTTTGTCAGCCCAGAGCCGTGCCGTGATTGCGAAATGCGATGGTGGTTGATTGCGCTACGTGTTAGTTTAGCACCGGATGGGGAAAGGACGCTGATGCGAATATCATGTGGGGAGATTTGTTGTGACATCGTGGAGGGGAGAAAATTATGCATATTTCTACGGTATTGCCAGAAATAGTGATAAATAATGCCATTGCCCTAAGTATTATTATTGGCGGAATGCAAAGTGCACTGTAGAAGTAAAATAAACAAAGAAAAAAAAAAAAACAAGAAGAAGAAGAACAAAGAATAAAAGTTATTGGTAGAGTTTATTTAGGCGCTCAAGGTAACAAAAATTATAAATATATTACAGCTTTTATTAACACGTTCGCTGCCGCTTACATGAAGATGTGATGATAGTTAATGCTGCACAGTAGAAGTGGGTTTTTCCCAGAAGCCGATTTACTTTTTATAACAAAGCATCAGTGAAAGATTTTTCCGCGCCGGCGCGTGATTGGCTATTGAACATCACGCGCTAGCGCGTGAGTGGCTTTTAACATTGGTGCCATATGAGTGTGATTCGATAGTTTCTGAACAACACCTGCTAGTTTCCCAGTAAAAATTAATTAAAACTTATGTCATATAATTTTCCTTTTTGATTTGAGAAAAGCCTTAATGTGACTACTTGAATATGAATTTTTATGGAACTAAGTGCATTAGTTTTTTGAGATAGAGCACCCACAAAATTTATGTCACATTCACATACATACATACAGACAGATATTATGTAAAAAACATGTTTCTTGGAATCTCTGACCACTAAAACGTGTAAAATCTTCGATAACCGAGATTCAAAAATTTTCACGAATCCAATACTTTTTTCTTCTAAAGATAGAAAAAAGTAAAAAAAAAAAAAAAAAAAAAAAAAAAAAAGCTATACTGTTACTTGCACAACTTGCCAAAACCGAGTCAGACACTTTCATTCTCGTCTTCATTTGGGAAAAAAGAATAATAATAATAATAATAATAATAATTTAAAAAAAAAAAGGAAAAGAAAAAAAAAAGATCAATTTCACTGAGAAGTAATAAAAGTAATCCCAGACAGTTAATCTGTTGTCAAATTCAATTTTTCTGTTTATATCCTTGGCTTTTATTCCATTTGCACAACTTTCTGCGTAAAGTTGTGTTGAGTTTTGATTACTGAAACCACTGACTATAGATTATAGACCACTGATTATTGATAATCCCTTCTCTAAATTGTGAATGCGTTTCTCTTTAATATTTATTATCTGTCTTGAACTCATGAATTTGAAGTCCAAGACGACATTTTCCCAAGAGAAAGAAGAAAAAGAAGGAAAAAAAAAAAAGGAGTTGTAAACGTGATTGCAGATCACACAGAGTGTTTCGTTTAATATTTCTTTCTAAACAACTTATCCTTTAATTAATAAATCCAAATGGTTTATTTATAAATATTAAATTCTTACATAGATAGTAGCATCAATAAATTTAATTTTAATATAATTATAAATTTAAATTTTATTTTAATCAAATTAAAATATTCGAATCAAATTCTTTAATTAAAATAAAAAATTCCAAATTTTTTGAAAATCAAAATTTTAAAAAAATTAGCGGAGGTATAAAAAAAATATTTAAATTTCTAAAAGCGAAAAAAAAAAAATTAAACGAAATTTAAAATGCTGACATCATAAATAAATCGCAATAGTTTTTTAAAATAGAAAAAAAAGATTGAATTCTAAAAAAATATTTTGAACGTCAAATGAACGAAGCCTTAGTAATATAAACTCTTAAAGTGACAAAAAAAAAAAAAAAAAAAATACAAAGTTTATTTTAATTTAATTCATGTTAATATGAAAATTTCAAGCGTTGGACTTCGAAGTGAGAGCCTTCAGTTTTCTAACGATGCGTTTTACTACCAAGGTATGATGTCTACACACAAAATATTGAGAAATAAAAAATCGGGAAATAAGCAGTTTGAATCGAAATACACCCTTAAGGGTGTATTCAAGAAAACACTTTTCCACCTTCAACAGCTCGAAATTTTCCGATACAATTTCAGGCACATTTTTAAAAGTAGAAACATGAAACTTGCTGAGGGGATTCTTGAAGGGAGGTATGAGGTGCCGTGTGATGTCTTTTTACGCTCAATTCATTAGAATTTGAGTTATAAACAATTACCTTATCAGTAGGACAATTTTTTTCGTTCCCATTTCTCCCGTTTGGGAAAAATCTCGTTCGAAATGCCGTTTTTGATTGCTTTTTTTGCAATATTTTCTGCATTTATCAAAGAATCGACAATCACGGCACCTTGTGTCCTTTCCAAATAAGATAGTTTGAAAGTTTGCTGTATTTGAGAGCAATAATGAATTAAAAAAAAAAAAAAAAAAAAAAAAAAAAATCGGAAAATAAGCATTTTGAATCGAAATACACCCTAAGGGTGTGTTTCGATTCAAACTTTTCAAAATTTATATCACAAAAATGAACGAATGAAATCAGTGGCCCCAACTTTTGAAAAATATTGGGTTGGCTCAAAAATATTAGGTGGGCTCAAAAATATATATTTTTTAAATGTTGCGACCTGCTTGTTTTTCTTTGAAAGGTGGACAGATGATGAAAGATGATAATTTTAAGTCAAGCTATCATGTTTTATTAACGTTGCAACTTTTTAAAATTATATTCTCATGCGTTTTTCCTTATAAAGACATTTATACTAATTGTAATGTCATGATATCATGAACATGACTACAAATTAAATTAGAAGAAATATAAGCCTGGAAGCAAATCATTTCAGTCGTTTGGGATTTATTTGTGTTAGTCGGGAAATTGAAACATATGGTCATTGTCAAGATAAATTTTATTTCAAAAAGAAAACTGAATAATAAAATAATAATGAAATAAATAACTGGAACAATGAAAATTTTGTACGCTATGCTTTATAATCATTGGGTTGGTTCGGGCCCCACGGGCCCATATAAGTTGGCGCCACTGAATGAAATAACAAAATGAATCTAACCGCTATCAAATTCCAAGTTAGTTCAACAGTAATATCCAAAATTTTCGTGCTCATCTTAGAAAAATTAGCTATCTTCAGCAAGAAACTTTCCCGGTATTTTCATACTAGCGTATCTTTCACTAAGAAAAAAACTTTCTTATTTGATTTTCTGTCTTCAATGACAAAATTCAACTAGCAGAAGAAAAAAATAAAAATAAAAGAACTACTTCCATGACTGCATGACTTCACCAAAACCGAGTAAGACATTTCATTCTCATGTTCGTGCGAAAAAAAAAGATCATTTTCGCCGAAAAGCAATAAAAGTAATGCCAGAAAGTTAATCCGCAGTCAAATTCACTTTTTCTGTTTACGTCCTTGACTTACATTGCGCCTGCGGAAAAGAGTCCGAATCTATCTTTTTTCTTTTTTCTGCCAACCGGTCGTCAGTGATTATCTTTTTTATCTTTGCTGCTTGTTAGCAGCTAGATGGCAGAGAACGTCTTAATATATGAGCGGAATCAATCTTAGAAATCAGATGAAACGTCGCGACACGTATAACTGATGTACGTAACTAACTTTGATTTTCACGTGGCAAAAAGATTATATTTCTGTTAAATATATGTTCTGCATTATATTGTGCATGTGCATGTATGCATCGAAAAGGGTGTATTCGAAAAAACGCTTTTCCACCTTCAACAGCTCGAAATTTTCCGATACAATTTCGTACACATTTTTAAAATAGAAGCATGAAACTTGCTGAGGGGATTTTTGAAGTGACGTACAAGGTGCCGTGTGATGTAATTTTTCACTGATTTAATTAGAATTTGATTTATAAACAATTACCTTATCAGTATGACCATCTTTTTCGTTCACAGATCTCCCGCTAGGGAAAAATCGTTTCAAAATGCCGTTTTTGATTGCTTTTTTTGAAAACATTTTCTGCATTTATCAAGGAATCGACAATCACGGCACCTTGTGTACTTTCCAAATAAGAGATTTTTAAAGTTTGGTGTATTTGAGAGAAAAAATGAATTAAAAAATAAATCGGAAAATAAGCAGTTTGAATCGAAATACACCCTTAACTGGTTTTTCTTCTCTCGCATAGAAAGTCAGTTCAAAATGTCCACATTGACACTATTTTCTAAAAAATCGGTTCTGTTAAAAAAAAAAAAAAAAAGAAAAAAAAAAAAAAAACATGAAATTGAGTGCAATTACATGATTCTAAATAACAACACCGGCTAGTTTCATGCAATTTCCGAACGAAAATAAAATAAAACTTGTGTCATAAAGTACACCTTTTGTGATTTAAGAACAGCCTTAATTAACAATTTAAATCTATTGTAAGTGCAAAACATTTATTTTATCTATTTAAATATATTCCATTCATGAGCGAGTTCAAAATTAATTACTTATTTAATTTGATTTTCATGAAATTTTCATTTAAACATTATTTTTTTTTTCACGCAGAAATTCAGTCTAGAATAGCGGCTTTTGCTTTTTCCCCCCCTGTCTGTGACTAATGAAGACATCTCCATTTCGACTGCATTCGCAGCCCTACAAATGAACAACAGAACACCATTTTCACGTCTCTCAGACAAAGAAGTCGTATAAATGAAGTAGACGTTTAGCGAAAACATTTTTTTTTTTTTTTTTCTAAATGTTAAACACTTTTATTAGGTTTGAAATGCTGTTAAAAACACAAATGAATCGTTCGGGGCCACCGTTATACTTACCCATCATGTATATGCATACTGTAAAATATGAAAATAAAACATGTAAAAACTATTTATAAAATGCATCGCAATTCCAAAATAAAATTAAAACGTTATCTTTTTAATGCATAATAATGCTGTATTACGGAATTGCGCGTACTGCTTGATTCGTCGATCAAGTTCTACAAATAGTGATCGACGTTTTCTTTCTCGATAGTTTATCTTACAGTTTGGCTATAGTTTTTGATCGATAGGATAATCGAGCAATACCGAATTGCGTAAAAGAAGCATCCTTATAACTCCAAAAATGATAATCATATTAATTAACACATAATTATATTAATGATAATTATATTAATTAATATATCTTTAAATTGAAATTTGAATGAAATACAGGGTCTTGAAAAATCAAAGAATGTGGTAAATAAGATTACAAATATCTCGGCAACTAATTATCCGATCTGCTTCATTCTTTATGCAAAGTTTATGCATTTTTATTGTCTTTTATATTCACACCTTAAAATAAAAAAAAAATCTATAATTTTTTTATGTTCCTTTTATAAGAAAGAATATTTCGAAAGTCTGAAAAAATAGTTCCGGATAATCGACGTTACTGATATTAAATAACCTTCTTTCCATTCTTACATACTATGTACATGCCAAATTTCAAGTCTCTACTTCAATTTGTTTGGGGTCATAGTAGATGTCTGCACGGGCTTGGCCGGGATGGCAGAATTTGAATAATTTTTTTCAACGGGTCGGACCAGGCATTGACGGTAGAATTTGAATAATTTTTTTAATGGACCGGGCCAAGCAGACAATCAAAATAAACGGGCCGGGCCGGTTAAAAAATTTAACAGACCATACGCACGGGCCGATAACAAAATTTAGCGGGACTACCGGCCCATTATAAACCTTTTGGAAAGAAACGATAAAATATGAGATATTTTCAATGAATATGGCTTTAATGAGATCGAGCTTAAGTGTGCGTCACGAGCTGATACTAGAATGACAACATCTGTATAAACCCATGATATAGTTTCCCATGCTTTGATAAAACCCTTGCTGAAAAAAAATCTCCATGAACCTTAAGGAGCTACTTCACTTAGGCGAAAAACACTCACACGCTAATGTTAATCCTATTGGAGATCTCTTTAAAAATACCTCACTGTTAAAAGTGAAGGTGATAAACCGGTACCATTTGGGACCCGGAGGTGAAAAGGCCCTAGGGTCCATTGGAACTCGGGGCATTTGGAACCCTAGGGTGCCATAGGGGCTTGGATATGTGGTTGCAGTGCCGACAGGTTTCTTACTGGGTGATTGGATTGCCATGCACTTCGTAATCGTATTGGCAGCAATGTGGCACCTCATCGGGTGACTGGAACCATGCGCAGGCGCTGTGACGTGTGTTTTTCTGTTTTCTGTGACGGCAAGTAAAATCTATGGCTATGAGTGAATGAAGGTGAGCTCGATGGCTGAGCGGTTAGAACACTGAGTTCGTAATCAGACGTTGTGAGTTCGAATCCTTCGACGGCCAAAAGTCGGTTTGTATATTTTCTAATTTTTTATTATTGGACACTCTGGATTAAGGGTGCCATCTTTTCACCCTAATTAAAGGTGCCATTCTGGCTCCTTTAGGGGTGTCACCAGTGAGACAAGCCTTTCACCCCTAAAAGGTGCAATGTGTCACCATTAGTTTTAACAGTGCTCGTTTGTATTTCAATATTTTTAAATGATTTACTTTTGTACTGGATATCCGAGGTCAATCGTTAAAAATAATGTAATTTACTTTTTCGGATTTCTTGCAGTTTGTATTTTTTTTATTTTATTATTTTTTTTTTTTTATCAGGATACTTTTATTTTCGGAACCGATTTCGAAAGTATCATAAGAAAAAAGAAAAAGAAAAAAAAAAAGAAAACTACAAACAAAATCATAAAAGTAATATGGCGATTGTAGATATCAATTTCAACTATCCGAAGGAAAAAGTAAATAAATAAATAAAATAACAAGTATTAAAATGGAAACGAGAAATTTTAAAAGAACACTCTCATAAGTTTAACATTACCAACAGATATTTTTACGTGAGTGAAATAGCTATGTATTGAACTTATTCGCGCTGTTTTGGCTTTTAAGGGTGTATTCCGATCCAAACTGCCTTTTTTCAGATTTATTTTCAGATTCATTTTTGCTCTCAAATGCACCAAACTTTCGAATTCTCTTATTTAGAAACTATACAAGGTGCCATGATTATCAATTCCTTGATAAATGCAGAAAATGTTGCAAAAAATGCTGTCAAAAACGGCGTTTTTGGCCAAATTTTCCGAAGCGGGAGGTCTGCGAACGAAAAAAAAGGGTCACGCTGAGAAAATAATTATTTATAAATGTGTCCAAAATTGTATCTGAAAATTTCGAGCTGTTGAAGATGGAAAATCATTTTTTCGAATACACCCTTGAGGGTGTACGAATAAATGTAACGTAATACCTGTATAATAAATGTAACGTAAACGTAATACCCTTAAGGGTGTCGAATACACCCTTAAGGGTGTATTAATTAATTAGAATTTGATTTATAAGCAATTACCTTATCAGCGTGACCCTTTTTTTCGTTCGCAGGCTTCCCACTTCGGAAAATTTGGTCCAAAACGCCGTTTTTAACAGCATTTTTTTGCAACATTTTCCGCATTTATCAAGGAATTGACATTTACGGCACCTTGTATAGTTTCTAAATAAGAGAATTTGAAAGTTTGGTGTATTTGAGAGCAAAAATGAATCTAAAAATAAATCTGAAAAAAGACAGTTTGTATCGGAATACATCCTTAAATGACATGCATTCAGTATCTTTTTCCCGCGCTTCGTTAAAAATTTCTGATTTTTTTTTTTTTCATTTTTCTATTTTTTTATAGTACAAATATCAAAGTAATTGGTTATATTTTTCTCTATATAAAGTATACAGAGGTAGGGTGCAGCTGATAGGGAAAGATAATGACAGTGCACCAAATCATAACTAATCGCATCGATGTTTTTCCTGCCGTCTTTTGATCTGCCCGCAATTAGATTCAGAGAAGATAGGAATGATAATGCCAAAGATACCAAAGGACGATGTGCGCATCTTTCATTTTCTTGTGCCTTTCAGCGTTTCAGGCCTTAGTTTGTATGCCACCTGCTGTTGTTGTTCTGAATTACATTGATGCAACCGTCAAACCGCGACAGAACGAATCCGAAAGGATTAATCAAGACTTTCAGTGAACATGGATGGATGCTATACAGCAAAACCTATCATTGGGCAATGAGAAAATATTGAATTAAGGGTGTATTTCGATTCAAACTGCTTATTTTCCGATTTATTTTTGAGTTCAGTTTTGATCTCAAATGCACCAAACTTTCAAAATTTCTTATTTGGAAAGTACACAAGGTGCCGTGATTGGCGATTCTTTGATAAATGCAGAAAATATTGCAAAAAAAAAGCAATCAAAAACGGCATTTCGAATCGATTTTTCCGAAGCGGGAGATCTGGGAACAAAAAAGAGGGTAATACTGAGAAGGTAATTGTTTATAAATCAAATTCTAATGAATTGAGCGTAAAATGACATCACACGGCACCTCATACGTCAATTCAAGAATCCCCTCAGCAAGTTTCATGTTTCTACTTTTAAAAATATGTCTGAAAATCTATCTGAAAATTTCGAGCTGTTGAAGGTAGAAAAGCGTTTTTTCGAATACATCCTTAAAAAAATAAATAACATGATCGATATCAATCCTTCACTGCACGAGTTTTTCTATTTTTATGCAAAAAATTATTTGAAATCTACATGTATGTCTAACAATGAAAAAAAAAATTTTACAATTTTCAGATGAAATTTGATATGTTTATGATGTGCATTATATATAAACAACTGAGCTTTTTAAATATTGTATTGCTATATTTTGAAATTAAATGGATTTAAATTAATTAATTTTAGCTGCTGAACAATCTGCAAAATCCTTTAAATTAATATTTTTAAATATTTAGTAAAAATATTAAAAATAAATTTTGTTTTAATAACCTAATCGAATTTTTCTTTGTTTACGAAGAACAAAATCTATGCAACCATCTGAAACAGACAAAATAAGTGTAATTCCATTCACTGGACCTGATCGCGATCGTAAGCAAATTGGCGGCACATAATGAGTATTATAGTGTTTTTAGGTATGTGCCAGGTATGGCACACGGTACAGTGAAGGGTTAAGGGTGTATTCGAAAAAACGCTTTTCCACCTTCAACAGCTCGAAATTTTCCGATACAATTTCAGACACATTTTTAAAAGTAGAAACATGAAATTTGCTGAGGGGATTCTTGAAGGGACGTATGAGGTGCCGTGTGATGTCTTTTTACGCTCAATTCATAAGAATTTGAGTTATAAACAATTACCTTATCAGTATGACCGTTTTTTTTCGTTCCCAGATCTTCCGCTTGGGAAAAATCGGTTCGAAATGCCGTTTTTGATTGCTTTTATTGCAATAATTTCTGCATTTATCAAAGAATCGACAATCACGGCACCTTATGTACTTTCCAAATAAGAGATTTTGAAAGTTCGGTGTATTTGAGAGCAATAATGAATTCAAAAATAAATCGGAAAGTAAGCAGTTTGAATCGAAATACACCCTTAAGCTCTGAATTTGTATTTTATAACTTTAAATTTTTACTACGCAATTTTCAAAATTTTAGAATATTAATGTGTAATATTGAGTTATTTGAGTTTTTTGATGATTAATTTATGTATTAGTATTAATTGTATGTAACCTGCTGTTGTTGTTTATCTTATCGATGTACTCATACAGAACGAATATGAAAGCATTAATTAGACTTTCGACGAACATGAATGAACTACTCCGTATTCAGCAAATTTATCACTTTGCAGCACCGACAAAAGAATGAATGAAAAAATAAATAACATGACAGGTTTTAAGCTTTGAATTTGTATTTCATAAGTTTATATTGTAATTTTTTGCTAGGCAGGTTTGTAAATTTTAGAATATTAATGTGCAATGTTTAAATGTGTTACACTTTTAATGGTTAATTCATATATTATTATTGATTGTATCCCATCTGATTTTGCTCTATATTTTTTCGATTGACTATGGTAGCGAATTGGAATCTATTCCATTTTTCCATTTTTTTGATCAGTCAATAACATATTGAGTTATAAGCTTTTTTGATCACATGACAACATCTTTTTCACCCCACTTTGACTGGCTTTTCTTCTCTCACACGGAAAAGTCGGATCAAAACGCCGAGTTATCACTATTTTTTGTTAAGACTATTGTGTTTGCAAAATAAATAAATAAATAAATAAATAAATAAATAAATAAATAATAAAATAAAAATAAATATGGTAAAATGATTGTGATTAGATACTTTCTGAACAACAACACCTACTAGTTTCATGCATTTCAAATGAAAAAATAAATTAAACGTTATGTCATAAAGTTGCCTTTTTGAATTTGAGAAAAGCATTAATCAGATTTTCTTGAACATGGATGGAAGTTATTTAGCAAATTTATCACTGTGCACAGACAAAAAATTCAATTAAAAAAAAAAATAATATATCGATTTAAAGCTTTGAATTTGTATTTCTTAAATTAAATTTTTTATTTTTACTGTGTCAGTTTTCAGATTTAGAATATTAATGTGTGATGTTAACTTAATTGAGTTATTCTTTTAAAGGTTAATTTTTGTAATATTATTAGTTTTTTCTTCTATACAATATCATGGCCATATTGTGTTATATCTTATATCTTATAATAGAGGGTTAGGAGCGGCATATAATCTAATTCTACATATCTTAACTCCTGGCTAATTAAATAATTTAATACTTCC
Source organism: Maratus speculifer (assembly GCA_964019185.1). Classification (NCBI taxonomy): domain Eukaryota; kingdom Metazoa; phylum Arthropoda; class Arachnida; order Araneae; family Salticidae; genus Maratus; species Maratus speculifer. Next base: position 314,916,176 of record OZ025291.1, on the reverse strand, counting down.
TGCAATATTTACAAATCATCACTAGCACTTTTTGAAATTTACTCTATTGTTACTGCCTTGGACATTCATTCAGGAGGTGAATGTTTTCTTTAATACATTGTATTGTGATCACTTACTTACTTTTAGCTTCTTTCTGGTTTTACTATATCCTAGATTTTGTTACTTTATCCTTGATTGATATCCTAGATTTTGTATTTTTTAGTTTGTTATGGTCATGCAAGAAAAAAGACCACACATTCTTTTTCTTCTTATTATTATTATTTTAATTTAAGGTAATGTGGACGTCAGGATTCTGACTTGTTTCAATAAATAATTCATATATATATATAGGGATTTTTTTTTTTTTAGGATAAAATTTTATTTTATGTTTACATATTCATATTTGTAAATGACTATTTGTGTTGTTCTATAATGGTTTAATATATATATTATAAAGAAAAAAAATAATTTGATAAAGTCATTATAGAATTTCTTTTATAACAAAGTCTTTTTTATGTTTCTGAGTCATCATTACTGTTATGTTTAAAAAAAGGCGAGAACGCCGTAATATTCAACCCTATTACTAAATTCTGTTACACGTCAGGTTAAGTATTAGAATTTTAACTTTTAACTTCTTAGACAATTAATTCTAATGAAAATTCAAATGATCAAACTGAAGAACTAATGTAAGCATATGTAATATTCCATAGTAATTATTAAAATTATGTTGTTAGTTTCCACGTGTCGAATTTTTCTCGTACTGTATGACGAAAGAGAGTTTTTGATATTTTTATGAACTCTCCTGATGAGAATTATTTTTTTGATTGTTTGCATTTTGCGTTGAAACATTTAAAGTACAGCAAAAAATGTTACAAATGAACACTGAGGATTCAAGAAAGAAACCTCAGAGGAAAAAAAAAATTCTGATTCTTGTTGTGGAATTTGACTTATTGCTGCAAATGGTTGTACTAATTTCAGAATTTCGTCTATAACGAATATCACATGTCACTCTCCACCCCCCCCCCCCCCAAAAAAAAAAAAAAAAAAAAAAAAAAAATCTAACTTGGATGATTGATTATGTTGACAATAAAAAATTTTTCTTTCAAAAAACATTTTTTTTTTCGATTTTGTCATATCTGTAACCCCAAAATTATGTGGATGAGGGAAACACTATTTCTGATTCTGAATGCTGTGCTGAATCTAGAATGCACATATCAAGATAGTTAAAATAATGTTTATTTTCTGCAGGGAAATTTACAAAGGAGAAGAATTCGAGGTTTCTTCTGAATGTACCTAAATGGGAAGCAACGACTTCAACGCTTTTTTCTTTTTAAAATATCTGCATCTTATTCCATCATGATAAATTAATATATATATATTCACACATATATATGAGACTTTTTTTATTATTTTCTAGTCTTATCATTAGCTTCTTCGCTGATGGCAACACCGTTTCCATATCGGAATCTGGGGATGGATCTCGATTCTTCAGCCCTATTATTGCGGCCGAAGAATGTAATTCTTCTACCTGCACCGTACTTCTTTCCCTACCCACTAACAAGCCCTCAATTACGTATCGCTACATGACTCCAGCAAGAAAAGCCGACTACAAAATGAACACCTTGCACGGGACGCCTCCTTCTAATCTCTCCGCACCTCGTTTGGCGACCCACCCCGACCGAATATAAAAATGGAAAAAAAAAAGTCTTAAGAATCTTACCGAAAAAAATATACTAAACAAAAAGTAAAAAAATAAACCGCTTGGTGTGGGTAAAGAATTGAATGCTTGTGCGAGAGAAGGGGGGGGGGGGGGGCGCAGGGCGAGTTGGATGAGAATCGGGGCGTTATCGGCGGTGCGCAGGAGCCCTGAGAAATCGTCTGCTAGAAAACGAGAGAAGAGAGGTCAAGCGAACCGATTGCCGTTATCGAACTTCGTCGCTTCAAAAGCAAAGAAAAGAGAAAAAAATAAAATAAAAATAAAAAGCTTCTGGCGAGGTGAAGTGCCGTTTGTTAAGAGTGGTAGCTTTTAATTGGAACGGTTTTGGTTAATGAGGAACCAGAAACTCAAGTCGTTGACTTGGTTTTACGATATAATGAGGGCTTATGTGGAAATTTAAAGATACGAGATTTCGGTCGTTAACGGGAGGCACGTTAAGCTCACGTAGCATGATGCAAAAGAAAAATAAAAAAATAAAAAGCTCTCTAGAGGAGCAAAGGCTTTTAATGGATACGTGATTTTTCAAATAATTTTTTGAGATTAAAATTTTTAAGAATAATGGGGCTATATGTGAAAAGGTAGATGGAAGTAAAAAAATAAAATAAAATAAATGAAACAATAAACTTTTTAAGGTTTTAGAATATCTAGAAAAGAGCTTCTGGTTTCAAATGTGAGCATTTATTTATTTATTTTTTCCTTTCAGATGAACGATTTAAATAATCACAGCAAAACATGAAAAGCAGTACCTAAACCTAATTTTCTTTTATTTATTCTCGTGATGTTTTTTTCAAAATTACAAAAACTAAAATTACAAAAACACAAGATTATCACATATGTCGACTAACAAAAAGCAAACATTAAAAGAATAATAATAACATATATATTTTACTCATATTACTTGATAATTCAAATATGAAAAACTATATATTTTTTTTCTTTTCGAGAGAAAAAAATGTCGTAGCAATAAAACTTTTTTTTTCCTTGCAACATCGCATAAATCATCAAATAATGAAAGAAGAAGTAAAGGAAAATAAAAATTGCAGCATTTTAACTTTGTTCACAGTTTTTAATCTTTGAAACAATGGGAATATTTCATTATTTTCATAAAATTTTGTAAGAAGTAACAAAACACTGTAAAATTTCTTTTTATCTATTTCAAACAAAACATACGTAATTTTACACTTAAGTTTGAAATAAAAAATTTTCCCGTGCTAAAATTTGTCTTTTTGAGTTTAGGAAAATGATTGCTCTGCAAAAGCCAGTACTGTAAAAGAGAAGGAGAATCTCAATACTCATTTTCATGTGGACATCTCACTCGTGCATCTTCAGATGACATTATTCTCATTGAGAATTTATTAAAAGAACAGTCTATCTTATGCCATATTTCTATATGATAATGGCAATACCAACTTTCATGGAGATGCCCCCAACTGGTGCACCTTTAACCCTTTCGGTCCAATTTCTCTTACACTGTTCGGAAAAAAATCATCGAAATATTTTGAATGGCCATTTCCTTTTATTTTATGTGTGGAATATCTATCATCGTATAAAACTATAATAACTATTTAAGGGTATATTTCGATTCAAACTGCTTATTTTCCGATTTATTTTTGCTGTCAAATGCACCAGACTTTCAAAATCTCTTATATGGAAAATACACAAGGTGCCGTGATTGCCGATTCTTTGATAAATGCAGAAAATATTGAAAAAAAAAAAAAAAAAAAAAAAAAAAAAAAAGTAATCAAAAACGGCATTTTGAACCGATTTTTCCCAAGCGGGAGATCTGGGAACGAAAAAAAAATGATCATACTTAGAAGGTAATTGTTTATAACTCAAATTCTAATGAATTGAGCGTAAAAAGACATCACACGGCACCTCATACGTCTCTTCAAGAATCCTCTCAGCAAGCTTCATGTTTCTACTTTTAAAAATGTGTCTGAAATTGTATCGGAAAATTTAGAGCTGTTGAAGATGGAAAAGCGTTTTTTCGATTACACCCTTAAACTTACTGGTTAGAATTTGGAATTTTCTAATAAAAGAAATCAGCCAAATACAGCGATACTGTGGCATTCCGCATCTGGCTGAATTTTTATTTAGGGGAATTAGAACTCTCACCAGTAAATTTAAGTAGTTATTATAGTTTTATACGATGATAGGTATATTTCACAAATCAAACAAAAGGAAACTGCTGATTCAAAACTTTCCGGCGTATTATTCAACACTTTTAACCGCGCTGTTACTCGAGAGGTTGTTGTATCTATTGCTAAGCAGCTTGAGGAAAATTGCAATATTTGTCTAATTGTGTGCTAGATTACCAACTAAATTTTGTTACACAAGTGAGGAGTTTGACTACATTGCAACGTTCTGGTGTTCGCCAATGTTTAGTATATGAGCATAATATTCATAGTTATAATTTAAAAGACTATAAATGAAACCGCCAAGTGTCATTTTTATAACATAAAGCGAAATTTACACTATAAGCGTAATGCCACAGAATAAAAAAAATGGCTTCTGAGATTTTTACCAAAAACTTATGCTGTTATGTCAAATACTAGATTGTATTGATGTCATTAAAATTAATAAAATAAAACAATGATAATAAATGATTACACAACCAACAATACCAAAAACAAGCCACAATATGAAGAAAAATTCGAGGAACACTTATAACGAAGTCTTCCACATAAATTGCAAATAATCTAAGTAAATAACACATCAAACGCGCTACTGAGGAGCCGATCTTAAATTTGAATAAGAAATTCAGTTGCCTAATGTCAGAACGATCATAATCATGGATGCTTGTGGCGATCCGAAAGTTAAGAGTTAAATATGTTTTTCGCGTGGGAGGATTATCGCAACTTCAGTTTTATTGGCATTTAAATAAATTGAAACCTTCATAGGGAAGCGGACACTGTCAAATAGCGGACGTCCAAGCATCCAGCTCCATTTAGCGCAGGGATGTAGGGAGGGTATACGGGGGTATACGCCGTATACCTTCTAGCTTTTTTTAAGGAACACCGTATAACCTCTGTTTCTCAAGAAAGCTATAGTATACAGGGTGAGTCATAAATATCGAAACAATAGGCTATCTCTTTAAATATTGCTCCTAGACCCATACTTCCAATTGCAAAAATTCATTTAAAAAGAGTAAGTTTCAGATAAGATAAGTTGCAACTCCATGGGGGGTCTATTTGATAAAATACGAAAATTAAATTTTGATACGGCCCCCGTAGGACAAAATTCCCAATTAGGAAATTATTCCTTATCCATTTCAAAAATGAACAAAAAAAATTTCATCTAAATATCTAAAAATCTGACATAGATATTAAAATTTGAATTTCTCCAAAATTCGTGACTTACACCATTTTACCATGCCTAGAAACAAAGAATTTCTCGCTAATTTTAGAAGCAATTAAGGGGTCATCCATATATTGTCCATTTTTAAATATCGATTTAAGACAGTGCCTCTCATTTGGACATAACAAAGCAGTGTATTGAATTAAATCTAAACTTTTTTCAAAATATGTTGGTAGTCTGCACTTGAGGTCTGCATGGATCGAAATATCTTGATCCGGTCCCAAACCGACCCATATAGGGGACCATAATAGGGGACCGACCATAATAGGGGAAGAAGTTCGGCCCCGCCTGATAAAATGTTAAAATCATAACCCGGGCCGGTGTGGAAAATAGTTTAAATCATAGCCCGGTTCAGCCGCAAATTTCTACATAGTTTTTTACTTCGGTATGGGAAAAAATTGTTTTGTATGGAAGATTTCTGATCAAAAATTTCTTTTATAGCTTTTAGTTTTTTATATTTATTCTTTTTATTATTAAAGAAGTGCAAAAGGCTATAATATTTATATTTTATCAATGAATCTCTATTTATGTATAAATGTATCACTTATATCTTAACATCGTTAATCTCCAACGCATGGGATGCGTTGGAGACTTTGAAAATGTTATACAGTAAAACCTTTTAAGACGAAATCACATAGAAAAGAAAAAAATACGTTATTGAAGGATGCCCTCCCTAGAAGGTGTAATTAGAGTTTAATCTTTTCCTCGGGTATCATTGTATTTATTTTGCATGGATCAACATATTTTCCGTTTAAGACTGAATTCCATCGTAGGCAGACTTTTTTTCACTGGTTTTATTGTATTTAAATTTTCAGCCTTTGAATGTACTATTCTTTAAAAAAATGAATATTATTTATTTATTTATTTATTTATTTTGTAAAAAAAAAAAAAAAAAAAAAATTAAATTTAAAATTTATGTGTTTTTTGAAAAAAAATTCGATTGAGCCGAATTTTATTTATTTTAAGCACGTATTAAGTTTAATACGGGTTTTGTCGAGACCGGGATTGAAAATTTCGTCCAATGTACACCTAGAACGAAGATAGCAGTCTCCTCTTTTATGAAAAGTACGTTAGGTCCGACCTGGCATGTCTTCAGAAAAAAGGAACCTCTCGGTCCTGGCCCGGCCTGGGCCCAGAATACAGATTTTTTAACAGCCTCTCCAGGACGATAAAAAACCTGAAGTTGTGAGAACTAAATTTATAAAAAAGACTTAATCTGCATCTTAGAAAAAGCATTCTTTTAAATAAATGACAGACATTTAAAGAGTACACTTCATTTTTCTGCATAATGAATTCCCCCCCCCTCCCTTAATTCTTGTCTTTAAATAATTAAATGGTACGAAATTAAAAAAAAAAAAAAAAAGAACTTGAAACACGTCATTTTTTTTTTTTACATTAGTTTTCTTTCGGCAAATTTGAAAAAATATTTACTTTTGAAAATATGATCTTTTAAAAAGTTATATTACTTTTTCAATAAATATTTTTAATATTTTTAAAATTAATATTAAAAAACAAAACTCTGGAACAAAACTAAAATCAGATTTTCATCTTTAATTAAATAGAAAGAAACTGAAATCCGATAAATAATGTTACAAGTTATTACGATATTTAATTATCCCGTTTTTAATTAAACCAGTACTAACCACATGAAATTTTTATAAATTATATGAGAAATGTTAGAATGTGATTTTCTTAGCAAACTATAAAACTAACCATCACAAAAAAAAAGAAAAAAAAAATCAAAATTCGAACTCAAAAAATAGATTTTTGCGCGTTTCCTAGAACTGTTAATGTAACTTTGTTTTTTGAATTGCGCACATTTCAATTTGCGTCTAATCCCTTAAAACCTGATGAATTTTTTAAACGGCTATAACTTAGCGAGTTTTAAAGATAAGAAGATGCAACTTTTTGTGTCTTATTCAGTACTGGATAAGGAAAGTTTTTCTAATTGGAAATTTTATCCTACGGGGGCCGTATAAAAATTTAATTTTCGTATTTTTTCTACTACACCCCCCATGAAGTCGCAAGTTATCTTATCAAAAATTTACCCTTCTTTTATGAATTTTTGCAATTGGAAGTATGGGTCTATGGGCAATATTTAAGAAGATAGCCTATTGTTTCGATATTTATGACTCACCCTGTATACTATGCACTCTAGGGTATACTCTCTACTTTGAGTGTATACCCTTTGCTTGAAGCGCATATCCTCTGGTTTATTTACGATTACATCACTGATTTAGCGAAGACTTCATAAGGACGTACTCAAATCCACACTGCTTATTTTCAGATTCATTTTAGGTAGCTTTCATTACAAAAAGTAAAAAGGCTACCTATTGCAGCCATCCGGAGGAAAGCACTTCCGGAAAATTTTGGTATATTTTCACCGATCATGACCCCCAGACCCCAAAACCACCCTCCGTTCAAATGTTGACATATATATATATATATATATATATATATATATATATATATATATATATATATATCCATATATATTAGCGATGCACAACCTTTTTGCCAGAAAATCGTTTGACACCAGAATATTTCAAAAGTGACGTTTGTTTTCTTTCATAGCAAAGTTTTTGTTATTATTATAAGGAAAATTATTCTGCATAAAATTACTGGTATCAGTTTGGCCCGCGGGCCACAGGTTGTGCACCCCTAATATATATATATATATATCTGATTTTTGTCATGCGATAACTAACGTATTTATGAACCGATTTGAATGAAGCTTGGTATGTACATAGTACATACAAATGTCTCGACCGAGTTCGTTGGTCAGCATCATCCGCCATTTTGTTTCAAAATGGCAGCCATTTTAAATTTTAAAAAAAAATTAAAATTTAAAATTAAATGCGAAAAAATAAAAAGTTAAAAAATATTTTCCTTTTACGTGTTAGAACTTAAAACAAAGATTTTTAGAACACTTTTTATTTTGTCTATATCTTAAAAAATGATTGAGTTATAGCACTTTGAATTTTTCTTATGGCTGACATTTTGAAACGATCTGATTTTTGTCACGTGATAACACGCGTATTTATGAACCGATTTCAATGAAACTTGGTATGTACATAGTACATACAAATGTCTCGACCGAGTTTGTTGGCCAGCATCATCTGCCATTTTGTTTCAAAATAATGGCCATTTTAAATTTTTAAAAAAATTTTAAATTTAAAATTAAATGCGAAAAAATCAAAATTTGAAAAATATTTTTCTTTTACGTGTTAGAACTTGAAACAACGATTCCAGAACACTTTTTATTTTGTCTATATCTTACAAAATGATTGAGTTATAGCACTTTGAATTTTTCTTATGTCTGACATTTTGAAACGATCTGATTTTTGTCACGTGATAACACGCGTATTTATGAACCGATTTCAATGAAACTTGGGATGTACATAGTATATACAAATGTCTCGTCCGAGTTCGTTGGCCAGCATCATCCACCATTTTGTTTCAAAATGGTGGCCATTTTAAATTTTTTAAAAAAATTAAAATTTAAAATTAAATGCGAAAAATTAAAAAATTGAAAAATATTTTTCTTTTACGTGTTATAACTTAAAACAACAATTCCAGAACAGTTTTTATTTTGTCTATATCTTAAAAAAATGACTGAGTTATAGCACTTTGAATTTTGCTTATGGCTGACATTTTGAAACGGTCTGATCTGAACGATCCACAATGTTGCTTTAAAATGGCATACACTTTATGATATCGTGGAATTTGGTGACTCTCTAAATCGCTTAAAATAAAACCAGGTTGAATAAAAGATGACTAATTTCTAAAAATTCCTATTAATATTCGGTCTTGACAAAAACTAGTTTCAATCTTATAAAATCACTAATTTTATAAGATTATTTCCACTAATTTGAGCTTAGTATTTTTGAACAATGTAACTTACCTTAAAATAAATAAATAAATATATAAGTATATGAAAGCTACCTCTTCCTCCCGGCATTGCCGGAAGGACTTTTATATTTATTTTTGTTCTGAAACATTTCAATTCGGCAGATCCTTTGCTAACAAAACTTTTGCTTGCGTCCATGAATGCAATATTAAGACTGTTAGTCAGTCAGCTACTACGAATACCCCTTGTTAATGTTAAGTCTATACAAGGCATGTAATGCATTGGTATATGCAAAATATATCGTAGAGGAATCAGTGTTTTTAACTTATTTTTTCTGTGTATTCTTCTTTTAAAATATCTCTTTAATCCTTAGTTATTTAAGAAACAAGTATAACTAAGTCAGAAGAAAGAAACATCCTTTAACAAGAGTACCTACAAAACAGAAGCTAAAAATATTAATTTCCTGAATAGGTATTTTAAATATACAGATGCATTCTATGCCCACAGACTTAACATTAGTGAAGTTAATTCGATAATTGACTAATTAATAGCCTCAACGTTTTTATATATAAAATCTTATATATTTGGAAATCGTGATTTCAATATAAATAACATCTGAAAAATTTGAATTGTATGAATAAATAGATCTTTAACCCTTTCGGGTCCGAATTATTTTTTTTCAATTTTTAGAAAAAAATATTTTTACGTTAACAACATTAACACTAGCTATCTTGATGCATTAAGTAGATTTTAACGAAATATCGCATTGTCTGAAACATAATGATTGTTGTTTTGTGTACTATTCAATTTATATTCATGTGATTATAGGCTAAGGAAGAAATCTTAGAGATCTTAAGAAAATATTTTATTACAACAAGATTTAACTTATATTACAACTTTCTAATACTTTTTGTGCTTTATTTCACGTGATTCTTTCAGGAAAGTAACTTTTATTTTAAATTCAAAGAGTAAAAAACATTGTTAAAATAAAATAATTGTAAACAGCGCAAAGAGAATTAAGCAAATAATAATAATTATTATTAAATGCCTAAACAGAAATGAATCACATTGTAAATGTATAGACATATAGGTACTAAAATGTAAATAGAAGAAAAAGTATTTCTTAAGGGTGTATTCGAAAAAGCGCTTTTCCACCTTCAACAACTCGAAATTTTCCGATTCAATTTCAGACACATTTTTAAAAGTAGAAACATGGAAATTGCTGAGGGGATTCTTGAAGGGACGTATGAGGTGCCGTGTGATGTCGTTTTACGCTCAATTAATTAGAATTTGATTTATAAACCATTACCTTATCAGTATGACTCTTTTTTTCGTACCCAGATCTCCCGCTTCAGAAAAATCGGTTCGAAATGCCGTTTTTGATTGCTTTTTTTGCAATATTTTCTGCATTATCAAAGAATCGACAATCACGGCACCTTGTGTACTTTCCAAATAAGAGATTTTGAAAGTTTGGTGCATTTGAGAGCAAAAATGAATTAAAAAATAAATCGAAAAATAAGCAGTTTGAATCGAGATACACCCTGAAAACAAAATTATACTTCATTAAAAGACTGTGCTATTAATATTACACCAGACCCGAAAGGGTTAAATAAGTCATTTTATTGAATATTCAATAATAATTATTTCAAACCAGTATTCATGTACACAGAATTATGCTCATTCAGGATGTATTTCGATTCAAACTGCCTATTTTCCGATTTATTTTTGAATTCATTTTTGCTCTCAAATACACCAAACTTTCAAAATCTCTTATTTGGAAAGTACATATGGTGCCGTAATTGTCGATTCTTCGATAAATGCAGAAAATATTGCAGAAAAAGCAATCAAAAACGGGATTTCGAACCGATTTTTCCCTAGCGGGAGATTTGGGAACGAAAAAAAAGGGTCATATTGAAAAGGTAATTGTTTATAACTCAAATTCTAACGAATTGAGCGTAAAAAGATATCACACGGCACCTCATACGTCCCTTCAAGAATCCCCTCAGCAATTTTCATATTTCTACTTTTAAAAATGTGCCTGAAATTGTATCGGAAAATTTCGAGCTGTTGAAGGTGGAAAAGCGTTTTCTCGAATACACCCTTAAGCAAAATCAAGTTTCTTCAATAAGATTGTTCGAACTTTTATAGGATACAAAAACATTTTTTCCTTTTTGCTATCATTATACTATTTTCGAATCTTTAATTTTGACCACATACAAAACAGATCATTGGTTACTTCATTAAGACTAAGAAGTTAATTAGTAGGTAGACTAGGTAATTTTTTTTTTCGCCTTACTTTTAACGACGTTGAATTTTTAAAGTAACAAAATCCTAATGAACTTGGAATGTTTTTGTTGGATCACAAATAAATAAAATAGTAGTAGTTAAACAGTATAATGGACAGATTTTTATTTCTTTCAAAAAATGCTACTTCTTTAGAAAACTTAATTTTTCCTCTATTTAATTATTCTCGAAGCTAAAAACGAAAAAATATTTATATTAAAACAGTCGTTTTGTTTTAGGTTTTTTATACTGCTTATTCCTAAGGGTTAAAGAAAGTATTTTTATTATAAAATGTTATTATCTGCCCATGTATAAAAGCGTCTAAAAGTTATTAACTGACCATATATATATATGGATGATTCTCAAAATAGGGGACAATTTCAAAAATGAAATCTTAAAAATATTACTGTTAGCAAAATTTCTGAAAAAAATATGTGTTGTTAATATAGTATTAGGTATACTTTACATGTAGTCAGCAGAGCTAAATATTTAAAAATTAACTTTAAAAAAAATAATTAGTATTTTTTGAGCCATGCTAATGACAAAACAAATTGCATGGAATAAATATATTAAGAAATTTTTATTTTCTTCCTGTTTAAATATTTTTTTTTCTACGTTTAATAGCCTTCCTTTCCAACAAATAGTTTCCATTTTTACATATATACATATAAGGAGAATAAAAACATTACCAAAGAGTAAACTTTGTTTACATGAACAACATTCTGACACTAACAGTGTAAGAAGCTGTCTTAGTGATTTTCTGACAGATTTAATGCATATTATAGTGATAATAAATGTAATACCTAAATTTATATGTAAAATTAAACTTTAAAAAGGATACAATATAAGTACTGGTTACGTTTATGCACATAGGAGTCTTTAGCATGGACAGAAAAACCATGCTAATGACACTGATATTTGTCCATGCTAATGACAAATTTTAATTTAAATAAGATTATGAGCCATAATATAATCACAATGCAATAGTCCTTTCTGGGGCTTTTTAAAACACAAAAGTTCTATGCAAATAAGTAAAATAAAAATTTTAACTATAAAATAAACATGAAAATTATTATCCATTCTAATGACATACAATTGATGTACTCGCCTAATATTCAACTTCTATTCTTAAAATACAATACATGCTTCTATTTTCAAGCTGGAATAAAATGGCTACTTGTTGCCATGGAGAAACTTTATATTTTCAAAGTATTGTCATATGTGAAAATAACATTTTGATTAATAAACAGCTGTTATAGTATGACCTTGTTTTGAAAACAGAATATGGAGGACAAACTTTAATTCTCTTTTTATATACTATAATTTTATTTTTAAAAAGAAGTTTATTGGATAAATCCTCTCCTTGATTAATTTAAAGAAAGAATAACATTTGTTTTATTTTATAAACATGATATTAACTCTTGAAAAAGCTAGTATATACAAGGCACAGCTGCTGTGGACATCCATGCCAATGACATTTTGAACATTTATTCTGTTATTTTAAGGTGTTTTTAACTAAAAAGTGAGTAATTCTTGAGTGCAAATAATGAATAATATTAAGACAAACATATCTAAGTATAAAAATATGACAGAAAACCTCTCAATTTTTTTTGTATGCTGAAAGACATAAATTCTCCCCTATTTTGAGAATCACCCATATATGTGGGATATTAAGTGATTAACTTATGATTTAAGCAAAACTAATATTCTTGAAAGTATAAAAAGGTTTAATAGACATAAAACATGTACGTAACATTCAAAGATAACAGTAGCAATGAATAATATTCAGTATGAATAAGCTTCCCTGAGCTTTGCATTACAAATCCATCAAACTCGCCATCGCTGAAATCTATAGAACACCTCGTTCTTTCCATGCATCTCACATGAGTTTTGTTTGGGATATCACGTTCATTAAATCATTGAGTTTATTATCTTTATTGCTGAATACTCCATTCTTTAATCCCACATATATATGCTAGGCCCACCGAAAGAATGAACAAGTTTCTTTTTTTTTTTTTTTTTTTCAATTTTCTTAACGACCATTGGGCAAGCAGTTCGGGATTCAGAATTATAGAAGCCATATTCTTAAATTTCATACTTTTACATCTAAAACACAGAAATCAGTTGAAAAAAAAAGATAGCTGTTAACTCTTCGAAAATCGTTTTCCCAAAAGAATCATTTCCGCGGTTCACATTTCTCCCCTTTCGGTGGCGTTTGATCTCAAAATACAGATTCACAAAATATACCTATTTAAAGCTAAGACCTTCTCTTCAACGAAGTATTAGGTTTTTAAAAAATATAAATAATAACACTTTCGAAAAAAATCGTAACCGCAGGTCACGTCACGCCTTCCGAAATGTTTTTGCATTTTTCTTTAAATTTACTTTTATATGCCTCGTGTTTAACATAGTCAGTGCATGGTGATAGTAAATTAGCTTTTGTAATAAAAAAATAAAAAAATAAAAAAATAAAAAAATTTTCAAATTTTTATAAATGTAATACAAAAAAGTCCTTTTTTGCTTTGCTTCGATTCATCAAACTTTAAAAAGGATATTATGCTAGAATAATATAAGAAAGCTAAACAAAAGAAGAAAAAAAAATTCAAAGGCAATAAATAAAATAAATAAAAGGAAGGCCCAGTCTTTTTTTTTTTTTCGCTTTCTTCATTTCCTACGTGACTACATCGTTGTGAGATCGTTTTTGTTAGCTGACTTCAATCTTCGCTTGCCGTAGCCTACGGATGTCTATCGTCTGCCAAAGACCTCCCAAGTGACGACAGGCGACTTCGATGATTGCTGCTTTTCCCTCCCTACCTACTTATCAACTTGGTGACGCCCCTCGTCGTACTTTTTATACAATTTAGTAGGCAGTGGTCGAGGATGTTCGCCATTGCTACCTTACTACACTTGCCACGCAAACGACATTTTTTATTTTCCTTTTCTGTTATATCTTTTTTTTTTTTTTTTTTTATCACTAAGATCGAGGATGGAAGAGCTATTCCGTAAGGTGGATTTTAGATGTTATTTTTTGAGATAAAATATATATGTATGTATAATATATATATATTAATGTTAACTTCACCCCTCGTAGTAAGCAAATTTCACCATCACTAGAAATTAATATTTTCAATAATAATAAACTAAGTTTTAATCTTAAGGCTGTTCTTAAAAAGGGCAATATCACGACATAAATTTTAATTAATTTTTGTTCTGAAATTAGCAGATTCTGTTGTTCAGAAATTATCTAATCACACTCATTTTCCCGTTTTTTTTTTCTTTTTTTTTCCAAACACAATAGACATATTAGAAAATTGTGTCAAAGTAGGCATTTTGAACCGAATTTCCGCGCGAAAGATTAAAAAAAAACTACTCAAAGAGGCGTGAAAACGTGTTTGTTACGTGGTCGAAAACAATAGGTAATTTATTGATCAAAAAATGGAAAATTCTTTTCGTTTCCAAATCACTGCCATAGTGGGAATTTCCAGTTTTACATCTTTCCGTTAAAAAATGAATTTGAAATGTGTCAAAACATTTTGCGCTTGTTGAGCAGAGCAGTTGAGAACAGCTTAAAAATACATACGTTGTTTTATTTTTTTCCCTCTAAAATTTCTAGTAACCAAAGCACAAGAATTTTCTCAAACACAAATAAATTGAAACAGTAGGAAACTGCAGACTTTCAAGCATTTTTTTTTGTACTTTCACTGTTCAAGACAAAAGTAGTCAGATGTGGCAATCCCAGTACTTTCTTTTTTCTCATATATGTTAATACTTTCTGAAAAATCTAGCATAATAGCAGCGTGTTAGGTGATTTATACCAAAATCTAATCAGCAAAACATATGTCAAGTTGTAATTAAGTCTGAAGTTTGATAAAAGTGCGTATGTTATTTTTTTTTAGCTAGAATCATTGCAGAAATCGTAAAAAAAATCTGGGTAAAAGCGCCACCTGTTGAGCAATTCATTCAAAAAACTAAAGAGCTCTAATTTATATCAAGGACTAACTGAAACAAAAGTTTGGTGAAATCCGCGTATTAGTTTTTGAGATAGAACAATTACAATAATTTGAATAATGCTGCATAATAACGCTACCTGTTGGGCGATTAGCACTAAATAGCAATCAGTACCATGTATAGCAAGGGGATCATAAGTTTTATGAAAATCCGTTCATTAATTCTTGAGATACAGCCGTTGCAGAAATTTTGAAAAAGGCAGCATAAAAGTACCATCTGTTGGGCGATTTACTCCGAAAAAGTAATCAGCTCATTCTATCAAGGAATAACTGAATCTAAAGTTTTATTGAATTCCGTTCATTAATTCTTAAGATAGAGAAATCTCAAAATTTCTGTCACATAACAAACAGACTCACAGACAGATATTTTATAATATTTTATAATATTTATAATATTTAATAGATATTTTATAGATATTTTTTTGGATTCTCTGATCTGTAAAACGTGTAAATCCCTTGAAAACCGAATTCGAAAATTTTCAGAAATCCAATACATGAATTCTTGTAAAGTATGCACGAATTCTTGTAACGACAGAAGAAAGTAGAAATTATTAAACTGAAGCATCGCAATATGATAAAACAACATTATTTACATGTTTGTTACATTACAATTTTAGTACATTACAATAGATTACAATTCGCGTTTGAAATGAAATAGACGCCCTCTCGCGGACAAAGTCTGAAAAACGAAATAGAACTGATACCGTGAGCATCTTCTGCTGAAATCAGTGTTTAAACGGCCGATAAATAAAAAAAAAAGTTCTATAATAAATAAATAAATAAATAAATAAATAAATAAACAGTTCTATAACGCATGCAACGTTGGGTTCTTTGTATTAAAATTATCTAAAATCAAAATTTTATACACAAAGTTTAGATCTATAATATAAAAAAGTACATTTGACTTACTCATGGCAAAATAACATGACAGCAACACAATGCTTGCATGATTCACTACGTAAACAAACGATTATCAGGTCTATACAACGCCCCCTTTCGGTCATTACAAACGCGAACAGCAGAAGTAGAATATGATTTTTTTTTTTTTTTTTTTTTTTTCTTTCATTAAACTGTTTGGCATGCCAAAGTGTGGCATGGCGGAATTTTAACAGTGAACCATGAAGATTTATTAAAAAATGGAAAAAATAATGGGCATAAATCTAGATAGAAGTTCCGCGTTAACTGTCCAAATTCATTCTCGCAATAAATTGTTTTGACTGTCAGATATTGTTGTAGTTTGGATCCATATATGTTTGTGAACAAATGTTTTCTATTATACCCAAAACACCTAATTTTTTTAGCATCTTGAATAACTAATCATAAGATTATAGTGAAACCTAACTAATCATAATATTATAGTAACAAAAGCTAAAAATTCAAAATCTACATTAATAAGTAAGTGCTGACTGTTTGTTTAGGTAATTTTTTAGAATTAAGTGTTTCAAGATACTCATTTTTTTTATACAGAATCTGGCAGAACCTTCATAAACGCTTATTTAAAACAAGTTGTACAGATAAAAATTTGGAAACAGCGAATGCACAAAATGAAACAAGTAATGGAATTATTTCAGCTATTTCGTGTATTGGAAAAAATCGATTTTTCTTGCAAACTTGCTGTGCGAAAGTAAAAAACTAGTCGTTGGGAGGCCACCGTAATACTTACCCATCATGGATATGTATATGAAAATAAAACATGTGAAAACTATTTATACAATGCATTGCAATTCATAAACAAAATTTAAATATTGTTAATGTACATAGTAATGCTCTATTAAAGAACTGCTGATTACCGATTTCGGCAAATTATATAAAACGCCAAACTACTCAAGTATTACCGAACCGCGTAAAAGAAACATCCTTATAACTCCAAAAATAATAATTTTATTAACTAACAATTAACTGCGTCGGATTAATCGTCTCATTTCCAATTAAAATATACTTCTGAATTGAAATTTGAATGAAATACAGCTTCATGAAAAATCGAAGAATGTGGAAAACAAGATTACAAATATATCGGCAACTAATAATCCGATTGGCTTCGTTCTATATGCAAAATGTGTGTTATTTTATTGCCCTTTACGTCCATTCCTTAGAACAAAAAAATTCGAAAATTTTTACATACCTTTCATCAGAACGAATTTTTCGAGAGTCCGAAAAAAATAGTTCCGGATAATCGAGGTTGCTGATATTAAATAGGGTTCGTCCCATTCTTACATACTAACTACATACAAAATTTCAAGTCTCTATCGCAATTTGTTCGGGAGATAGAGCGTTTACAGACAGACAGACAGACAGACAGACAGACGGACGGACGGCAAAAAATTTTTCCTAAAAATATGTTTTTCGGAATCTCCACTATCTAAAACGTGTAAATCCGTCAAAACATTTTTTTAGATTTTCAAAACGATTGCAAGACTTACCCTATACTACGTATGATGGGTAAGTAAAAATCTAAATTTATTTGTTATATTATTTTTTAAATCTCCATTAATCAGACTTATAGAAAAAATGTGCTATTTGCATAAAAGTCATATAGTTAGCCTATAAGAAACATATTTTTGTATTTATATATTTTTTAGTGTGTTGGAAAAAAAAGTGGAAATGACACGCAGAATTTTCCTTTTTCAGATAGTGGCTACTATTTGAAAAAAGCTTGGCCACCCCTGCTTTAGAGAATGAGAAAAATTGTTTTCTCCGTGTTTGTACTCATACTGTTGGAAAAGTGGATGTACAGGCATTGAATCTTTATTTCATTTACGGCTGAGTTAGGATTTCTGCAACAAACTAATGCGAATTTATAAAACTTGTTGATAAAATTTGGTGGCAAATACTTCTTGCGAAAGATCAGATTATTAAAACCGTAACAATAAAAAAAAATAAATAATAAATAAATAAATAAATAAATAAATAAATAAATAAATAAATAAATAAAAAAGGTGGAAGAAGATATTGGAAATTTCTCGATAATCTAAAATGATGTCATAAATATTTTTAATTTTTTTTCTCATTTATAAATAGGCCATATTTAATTTTGAATGTTTGCTTAATTTAAATAGCTATAATGTATTTCTAAAACCATATTTTTTGGTGTTATACAAATTTCGTATGCTTGGATTTCTATTACTAATAATTGCGATTAATACACTGTTATTCTAGATTTTTTTTTTCGAATAAAATTGCAACCAATTAAGCATTTCATTTCCTAAAACAGTGCTGATTATAATTTTAAGAATTTAATAAACTAAACAAGTATAGGCTTTTTAAAAAAAGCTTGCTATTAAAAAAAAAAAAAAAAAAAAAAAGTTTTTTGCTGTTTTTTTAGAGCAAACGTTTTTGTTCTGATAAAAATATTTTCCCACCCTCAATAACTCGAAATTTTCTAATAAATTTTCTGAATCCTTTTTAAAAGTTCAAACATGAAACTTGCTGACGTGACTTTTGAAGAGATGCATAAGAAACTGTGTGTTTTCATTTTTCGCTCAATTAATTACAATTTGATTTATAAACAATTACTTTCTCAGCAAGAACACTATTTTCATTCTCAACTCTCTCGGTTCTGGAAAGTTCGTTGAAAACATCATTTTTAACAGGTTTTTCTTTGCAATATATTCTGTCTTTACCGAAAAATCGACAAGTACTTCACATTATATAGTTTCTGGATAACAGAATCCCAATTTGATGCGTTTCAGAAAAAAAATGAATCAAAAAATAAGCAGTCTGGAAACATCTCGGTCGTATTTACCCTTATTTGCAAAGGAAAACATCAGTGACTGTATGATTCAGTATTTTAGCTGCTTATTGTTCAACATTTTACCAAATCATACTAGAAAATACACAGGTTTCCGGATCGGTCAAAGTCGAAATATTGAAATAATGTTTTCCCATCATTTTATGATTGCAGTGATTGCAACACTGCAATTTAGTTAGATGAACTCAGCATGACATTTCATTCTGTTGGCTGGAAACTTTAAGGTCTAAAAATGTAACATTTTTAAATACAGCATGAAGCGTTGAAAATTTGCATGCAGTTAAAATTTATACGCAATGTTAAATAAGGTACTCTCTTAAAACGAAAAAGCTGAAATAACTCAAGTTGAGCTGAAATCCACTCTTTTCCCATGTTGAAAGGAACCTTCTCAAGAAGAGCTGAAACAACTCAAGTGAATGAGTTGTTTTTAATCAACTAATGATTGAGTGATCTCTATTTTACTCATACTTGAGTGAAATCAAATCAATAAAGGTTAAATCCAGTAGTACTTGAGTGATTTGTAATAAAGTCATACTTGAGTGAAATGAAGTCATTTAAGACTGAATCTCGTAGCACTTGAGCAATTTGTAACCAAATCATACTTGAGTGAAATGAAGTCTTTAGGATTAAATCGAGTAGCACTTGAGTTAGCTGCAGCCAACTCGTATTTGAGTGAAGTGAAATAATTTAAGGCAAATCCAGTAGCACTTGAGCGATTTGTTATCAATTCAAGTTGGAGTGAAATGTTGTCATTTTTGATTTAATCCAGTAGCACTTAGGCGATTTGTAACCAATTCATACATGAATAAAATCAACTCATTTAAGAGTTAATCCAAAACTCCTTGAATTTGTAGAATTGAATAAATTCACTCTTAAGAAAAGCAAAATTGCTTAAAATTACAAAAATCTTCAAGCGATTTCTAAATCGTCTAAATAAAATCACATCATTTAAAACTAAATTCAGTAATCCTCGATTAATTTTTATCAATGAAATTCAATATAACATGGAATTACTGCCACATTTTCAAGTGTTGCAATTAAATTCTCATTTCGGATTTAAATTTCTGTTTATATATATATATATATATATATATATACATATATATATATATATATATATATATATATATATATATATATATAGAGAGAGAGAGAGAGAGAGAGAGAGATTGGAAAACTGTAACATAGATTCTCCAATATTTCTTCAAGGCTTTAATTAACAAGACTTAAAACATTCTAATTTACATGACTGAAAGTTCTCTAATGAATCATAAAAAAAAATTTTTTTCTTTCTAATTCAACGAAACTGTTTCCTATGTCAATTTAGGGGAAAAGGCAATTGAATCGTTATACAAAATTAAATATAGCTTACATGAATTTTTTATTATTCTGTCAAATCAGAAATTTTTAACATCAGAATTTTCTTTTGTTAAATTTAAAAGTACATATATTCATTAAATAAAAAATACTGGTGATCTCAAAATTGCAAATTTGAAAACACTTATTCATGCAAACTGCCTAAATTTGCATAACTGTACAACAGCACCCGAACAATATTAAACAGAATATCAGCTTCTGATGCTGTGGTGCTAATGGGATTTTTCCTTTCTTTTCTTGGGCAATTTCAAGTTTACATATTTTCCAATGATATTTATAGCTTCAGATATGCTTATATACAATTTTAATTTTTTCATTAGCTTCTGATTTAATTGTAAATAACAATTATTTTTTTATTAAAAATTTACGATTTCAATCAAATAAACCAATCTTAGGCATCTTACTAAAAAAATATTGAAAAAATAAACTTGATATCAGCCCAACGACTCAACTTCAGCACCACAATGGCAGAAGCTGATTGTTCCCCTTAAGAGTTTAGATAATCCTATGCAGAAGGTATTTTCAAATATCTTGTTTGGATTTTAAAATGTTTACCTTTTTTTTGGGGGGGGGGGGGGGGCATAGAATATTTGAGGATGATCTGTAAGTGGGTTAGTTTTTACTTTTGCAATTTTGGTTAATTATTTTTTTTAATATTAATAGGAGTTTCAGACCCAGTTTTGAAAAAGAAAGTATTAAAAAACATAAAACCTAAATTTAAAAAAGTATTCCCCCCCCCCCCCCCCACACACATGGCCAGTGCAGGGTTTAAATAATTGAAATTGAAAATATTTTAAATGGATAAACATCAACCCATGATATCTTGTTGTAATTATTCCTCGATTTAAATCTCAATCAAAATCATATTTCTTAAACTGACTAAATTTAAAAAAAAATATTTTAATTGTTTAGTTTGAAATCTGAAATGGTTTTAAAAAACTTAGATAAAATAATTGTTACCCATAGCATTTATATAAGCACATTGCAATTGGGAAATGTGGAGGAATGCCATTAAAAAACTTGTATAGCTAAAATTTTGATTATGGACAATTATTTTATTGTATGAAGTTAAATGCAGAAATAACTGAGAAATGGATTTATTGACCATGTGCAATTTTTTTTATATCATTTAAAACATTTGTTAAAACTTGAATTTATATTCAAGAATAACTTATTTCTTCTTAATAAAGAATTTTTGATTTAATTTTTGATTTTGTTCAATGTTTCTTAAATCAACTAACTTTTAAATAAATATAAAAGTATAAGACTGCAGCAGTTTATGTCAAAAGTAGAGCCAAATGTGCAATTTAGAATGTTGCAAGAAAGAAAAAAAACTAATTTTATTTAACAACAAAAACATTTTATTTAGCAAGGACAAAATAAACCTAACATTAATTGATAACAATTCTTTCCAACATCAGATAAACAAGTTTCAATAACATCTTTAACAGGACCTTTATAAATATAACAGTCCATTTGCATTAAACATTAAATACATAAAGAGCATATTGTAATCTGTCCACTGGTTTGTTCAACTTTTAAAATCTTAGGCAAAATAGACACTTTCTTGAAAATCGTTGAGATTAAATAAGATTGTTGAATTTGACTCCTCACTCACAGTAGAATTTTACTCCTCCATGAAATCACCATCTTCCTGTGTTAAAAGAAAATATTGAAATTAAGTTAAATAGCAATAAATATAATGTTAAGGAATGATTATGAACATATTAAAATATTTTGCAGCTTTCAGATTAAATGTTTTACAAAATTTCCCATCCATAGTCTAAACATAAAATGAACCATACACTAAAAATTTTAGCTTTATAAATATTACACTACTGAAAATTCAGCCAATCATGAATAAAATGGAAATAGAATAAATAAATCCTGTGCGATTACACTTATCTGCTTGTTTAAATCATGGTGTTACATCTGATACAATAAATCACCATTTTAAAAGCAAATTTAAAATGAAAGTTCTTAAAGCAACATTATAAAATATTGTTGAAAATTCACCTTTGTTGCTACTTTCAAAATGTATCAGCGCTGGCAAATACCCAATCAATACAGGTTTTTGTGGATTTTTAGTTGTTTTCTATATATTTGCATATTTATATAATACAAGATAGAACCTACAACAATTAGAACAGGGTTGGCACGGTTTAAACCAATTGGTTTTAACTATGGTTTAAACAACTGTTTACTCCTTTTGGTTTAAACAACGGTTTAGTTTAAACCAACTGGTATTTTTCTTAAAAAAAAAAAAAAAAAAAAAAAAATCAGAAGAAATCCAATGACATTTTCTCTTTTTCTTAATAATTTATGTATGTCAGATTATTGAATATAAATAACTTCTATTTTTAACACTTTATATCAGCAATAAGCATTGGATGTAGCAGGTTTAGATCATTTTTTGGGTATAGGATTAAAATCAGTCTGCATTGGTGAATATATTTATTTCTCTTTAGAAAAAGCTTCAAACATGTGAATTGATCTAATATAAAATAGATTAAAAATATTCAATATTTAATAGAAAATATCTTAATTTTTTGAAAATTGCAGATTATTTAACGCAATAACATAACACAATCCATAAGATTTCAAGCTGTAAAAGAAATCCCCAATCTTAATTGGGGAGGTTATCTTAAGCATTAAAATCAAAATATGAAGTCGAATAAGAGAGTTTTCAAAGATTGGATGCTACTTATAGCATTTTAATAAGTGATTCCCTCCCCCCCCCCCCCCCCTGTTAGTTATCTGCTGAATCTATGACCAAAAATGTTGACTTCAAATTGTCATTCAAGAAACAAAATCTCAAGAAGCATTTGAAATTTATTATTTAGATAGCTAAGGAGAAGAATATTTTATTTATCAGACTACTTTCAAATATTTATTATTAGTAATTAAAAGATTAGTTATAAAGATCCACGCTGCGTGTGGATGAAGATTTATTTGACAACGGTCACTTCCCGACTGACATTTCTGTCACTATTAATCTGTCATTATCTTTTCTCTAGCCCTGCCTCTCCTCCTTGTCGTCCCCTTTATAATTGGCCGTTGATCTGCCGTGATATAACAACAAGCTGCACTCATTGATGGAGATAAACTTTAACTCTTTCCTCACTCTGGTCCAAAACTCGAAGGCTATGTTCAGCACTGCTAGATCTAACCCCACAATGAACCTTCCACTTTAGTGAACTAAAAGGTGCAGTAATCTCCACAATCGGAAGAATTTTTTTTTTAATTTGGTTGCATAAGATCGGGGCATTGCGGGTCTCTCCCCTAAAATTCATCTGTGCTGGGTTCTGGGACACCGGGGGATCCCCTTAAATGAACAAGCTGATGATCTCACTAAGAGGATTACTGACTCCAGTGGTGACCACCCCCCCCCCCCAAAAAAAAATCTTCATACATTAACATTGAACCCCCCCCCCCCCTCCTAAACAGAATATCAATTGTAAAATATATTTTATTTATAACTTACTGCACCATCTAAAGATAGTGAGTTAAGCATAATGAAATGAGTTCTTATTGCCCTTATCTAGAATTTAAAGAAAAAAAATACAGAAACATTTCTGGAAATTCAATGTTGAAAAAATTTAAAAGTGAAATTTAAGAATCAAGATTTACAAAGATAGCGAGTTGAGTATAGCAGAAGGAGTTCTTATTGCCCTTATCTAGAATTTAAAGAAAGAAAATTCCTTTTCTGGAAATTAAATGTTGAAAAAAATTAAAAGTGATATTAAAATTCAAGATATTTTTTAACAGTAAAAACAAGAAATATTAAGAATTTAAAATCCCCTCCCCCCAAAAATGTACTTTTTCTCAAATTACCCCCCCCCCCCCAAAACTAAGTTATAGGACGCATCTTGCGTCATCAAACCCCTCTCTGGGCACCCTGACTGAGTCCGACATCCTGATTGATTAGACCTCTCCGGAAGACTTGATCCAGCCTATAAGCAGAAGATCAAATTGATGGTTGGTCAGATTTTCGTTCCTTTGTTCATTTTAGTCGTAAGTTCTGTACATCTGATGGATTTTGTTCAGCTACTCTTTGCTTTCAGTAGAGTATCCACAAGATGTAGTTGGTTGTGAGTTCTAGTCATGACGACCTTTTGTGGATAATTGAAACTACAGCCTGGTTGCTAGAGATCTCACCCCCCCCCCCCTTTAAACCTTCAAAGAAGCTTGTTTTTGGCATTGCTAATAAAAAAAATTTATTCTCGGGAATAAAATCAAGGCATATTATTACATCTTGAAAATAATCTTAGCTTTATATGTTATATATACAAATGTAAAAATTGCTGATATATCTTTACCAACTGAATTTGATATTTTGACTGGGTAAGTAAATTTAAAGGGTTAATCTCCTCCCCCCAAGGGTCCTCTAATTCATATATTTTATCAGATTATAGGCCACAAGAATAAAGCGATGACACACCACAATGAATTGTGGGGGTGACACCTAATATTGAGTTAACTGAATGAAAATGAATTAAATTTAATAATTGCAACTGTATTAATGCTATATTGTCATCAAAAACATTATGTACAACTTTTATGATTCTAACATACCAGGAAGCCGGTTAAAAATCATTTGAAACATTACAGACTTACATAAACCAGATTATTATTATTAAATATAAATGAAAAAAAATAAGGCATGTTTTATTAATATAACATGCACAATACTGTACATTTTTAAAAAATGCATTAAAAGATAGAAAATTTCACTAAATTGTTTTTATATATGGCAAATTATTTTTGCTGCCAAATTTAAGGATATCACAAGTAGGTCAAAATTTGGCACTTTGCTAGTAATACTGCTATTACAGTAGACTTCCTCAAATCCGCACAGCTTGGGACCAGAGGTTTTGCAGATTTTAGAATTTTGCGGATTTCTGGTCATTATTTCCTTTACATTTTTTAAACAGTAATTTGAATGTAACTAACAAGGAAATCTAAACTATTGTAAGGGCTTACAATATAATAAAATATTAAAATAAGTAATAAACTAAAATAAGGATGCACAACCTGTGGCCCGCGAGTTTCATCAATTTACAACTGGAAAAAAATTGAAATTTTTGTTGATAAAGCACAAAAAAAATCTGGAATTTCATTGATCAGGCACAGAAAAAATCTTGTTGATTGTTTTCTTATCTCTTCCACTTTCATTAAGTTTACTTTTTTTTTTTATTGGCACCAGTCACTTATATTTGTTTTTTAGCATTTTTAATTAACAAAATAATGTACTTTCCTCAATAAAGTTAAGGAAAATTATTACATCTTGAAAATATTCCTTGCTGCATGTGCTATATATATACAAATGTAAAAACTCTTGATATATCCTTAATAACTGAATTGGAAGTTTTGATTGGGTAAGCAAAATTAAGTCCTTCTTACTCCCCTCTGAAACTATATTTTTTATCGGATTATAGGCCATAGATCACTTCCTCGAAACTGAATTATCTCTATATTGTCCTCGACCACCGAGGCATATTTGTAAGTGGCCCTTTTCTTGAAAAGATTGTGCACCCCTAGTTTAAACCAACTGTTTTTTTCCTTCAAAAATTGTTCTTTTTTAATAAAAACATAATGACATTCTCTCTTTTTATATTTAATTTAAATGTTTCAAATTATTGGATATAAATAATTTCTATTTTTAACACTATTCCTGCGTTTGTATTGATAGGTTTAAAATTGTGCTGATGAACATACCTATTGTTCTAAAGAAAAAGCTTAAATATGTGAATTTATCAAACTTAAAATAGATTAAAAACATTTGATAATATTTAGTATAAAATATTTTTTAAAAAAGCAAATTATTTAAGTAATCTGTCATAAGATGCATGGTGATTTTGAATATAGAGACACATAACTCATTGATCTTTAAGATTTTAGTCAAGCGGTAAAAGAAATTCTTCTTGATTAGGGAAATTACCCGGGTGTCATCCTCTAAAGGGTGACACCAAATCTTTATTTGCAAATAAAAAATACAATTTTATAAAATTTTGGAGACTAATTAGGAAATAAAATGAGATTTTT
Source organism: Maratus speculifer (assembly GCA_964019185.1). Lineage (NCBI taxonomy): Eukaryota > Metazoa > Arthropoda > Arachnida > Araneae > Salticidae > Maratus > Maratus speculifer. The sequence continues at coordinate 314,889,813 of OZ025291.1, read as the reverse complement.
AGCTCATGATGCAATACAGCTAGTTTTCTTTTCTTTGCTAAAGTGAAGTTTTATACAGAATGGTGTGTCTAAATAAGATATGCACCAGGGAACAAAAACCAACCTAGTCAACGAGTGGGTAACAAAAGCAAACTTTAAAAGAAAGAATTTTCTTCTACGTATAGACACGGCATTGACTTGTGCAGACTATGGGTTGAGTGATGATTCACTTCTGCGTTTTTTTTTATGCAGAAGGACAAAAGGTAAATAAGGAATGGTAAGGTTATTTTTTATAAGAATGTAGAATTGAGATTGAAAAAATATGACAGATTGGAAAGGAGGAGGAGAAGGAGGGGGGGGGGGGGCTTGACACCTTTTACATCTGTCCCGGGATGTCACCCATCCTAGCTACACCACTGCACACCCACTTCATCTCTGACAAGTAAATAAATTTTCCTGCCTGAGAAAACCGTACCAAACACAAACCATAAAATATTACTTGAAAAAATAATTATAAGAAAATAATGCATTAATCCTTACTATCTGTTAAATAAATGATCGGAAATAAAATACACAATTTTATAGTTTTAGTTTACATACTACATACTTTTTTATAAAATAAGTAATTTTCCATTTTATTATGCCACAAATTTTGTATAACTGCAAAGGAAGTTTGGTTTATTTTACATTCTAGTAGGAGTGTGTGTGTGAAGAGGGGGGGGGGGGACGGTTAAAAGTATTTTATAGAATTTTATGTAGCGGGTTACTGATGACTCTTTCTGACCAGTAAACTCTCATGCGTACTGGTCTTTGGGACCAGTAACTTTCTTTAAAATCAATTCTACCACTGGGCTATGCATAAAAAATGTTAAGGGAAAGGGATGATATTACAAGGTATTTGCTTTTTGGTATCGTTGCATAATATTTAGGAAATAATACTTGCATTTACCAGTATAGAAAGGCAAACTTTTGTCCACTGTTTTCGTTTTATTTATAAATTCTCATTTAGATTTAAAGCTACCTGGGAAGCAGGCACAAGAAAACTATTATTTCTGCATGCATTATGTAACAACTTATAAATATTAAACAGATTATTATAATACAGACCATGCATGCAATAATTTTGCCCAATAACAGTATGAAACATTGCCAAACAAAACAGTAACACAAGTTCAACATTAAGAATGGAAAAAAAAAAATTTTAGAAATGTGTATAATGTAATCCGGAGCACGTTTTTACTAAGACACTGCAAACAAGACGTAAATACAATGTTTTGATAAATTTCTATGAATAAAGATATAATAATTACAAAGCAATTAAATAACGAGATATTTACATTCCATTAACAATTTTTACTCTGATTAAATATAGTAATTTATTTTATTAAAGCACGAAAGTTTTGTAGCAGCACTGTAACACCAATTATTAATATAGAAATGCATTAAACACATCCTCAATATTACCGTGTGACACGACATTTTAATTTCAAGGTATGATACTGTTATGAATTTTAGTCTGTTAAAAAGAGAAGGGAAAGTTATTAAAAGAAAGCATAATTAAAATAAAATACTTATATAAAACTTACTTATTTCGTAAAAAAGGCATTTTCAGCAAATTGTTTAGCGAACGCCGGAAGTCTCCATCTTATCTTGCAAGGTCACGTGACGAGTCAGCGGCGAAAATCAGCGCCGGAAAAGAGCTGTTTCATTATTGAGTTGAGTTGTTTAGTTTTAAAGCTGTATGAGTGGATTAGAAAGAGAAAAAATCAAACCAAGATGACTGAATCGGTTAAAAATCAACTCATTTACGATCCAATAAATTAGAACTCTTTCTTGAGCAGCCAAATCCACTCTTTCGTTTTAAGAGAGTAGAGTACAATTAGTCATAATTACGTAAAACACAACTCCTTATGCTTCTAATTTTTATATTAATTTTTTATTAGTCAGGAATAAAAAGCAATCTTTTTTTTAATTTTTGAATGAGATTGTATCATGATACTGTTGGTGTTTTCTTAAAATATCTGAAAAGAATTGTGAATTTCATTTAAAATAACAAAAAAAAAAAAAAAAAAAAAAAAACTTTTTATCTTAGTAGGAAACTTTTCTTTCTAAAAATTACAACTTTTTCCAACATTTTTTTTCTTTTAATATTCTCATTTCGATATAATTGCATCGTTCAGGTCATTTGACACGAAGCACAAAAATCAGAATGCAATTTCTGAAACTGAGCTGAAATGACTTCATTTGATATCGCTAATTATTACAATGCGATGCCGTTTGTTCAAAAAGTGCTACTTGCATTTCATCCTTGCAAGAATCTTCAATCAACTTTCTTACGCAATAATCACCCAAGTTTCGCATGAAATGCCCAATTAATCAAAAATTGCACCTTTTTCTATACCGTGCATTTCTCTTCTTTTTTATGAAGTGCCGTAACGGATTACCACCGTTCTTCTTCCAATTACCTCCTTCTTCTTCGCTAATTTACTCCTTTCAGCTGCTCCCTACTTTTCGGACGTATAATAAATCTTCCTGGGATTTTTTTTTTTTTTTCATTTTTTTTTTTTTTTCAGACTGAAATTTAGATTGAGAGTGATATCTTTGAAGATTTCACCGATCTTTTTTTTTTTTCTATCGCTCTCCTTTCCAGCTGCGATGTTCGCCGTGCAAAATAATAATAATAATTTATGGATCTCTCGCTCCCTTTCTCTCTGTCTTTGAAGAAAGGCTGAATTTTTGATTCGCATGCAATTATCAAGTACCAAATTTTGTCAGAGGGAATGCAATTTAAAAGAGATGAGTTTCAATTCATAAGATAATCTGTTCTGTGAATTAGCGAATTAAATATTGAAATTGGAAACTCATTTGCTCGCACAGAAACTTCAAATGTTCGTTCATTTTGCTTTTTTTTATGGATATCAGGGGATGCAACAAAGTATGTGCATAGGAATTCCCAAGGGTTGAATATTTTTTTGTATTTATAAGGGTAGAGGAGTTGATAACTGTAAGTGCAAAAATCGAAAAATCTTTCATCTGTACGATAAGAAAGGCATGGGTAAAGCTGAGACACACTATGCTCTTTTGTGCTTGAAAATTTTCGTAAACGTACATATATAATTTACTCAACATCAATGTATATTGAATTAATACATAATTCAATATACACACCATATAATATGCATAAACTTAGTGAAACTTATACTCGCATATCATAATTAAAATGCATTTCATCTATTCATTAGCTATCATCGGATACATATACAGTACTTCGGAAAGAATGTACTATTTGAAATCTTTTGTGTGTCCCTGTAAATACTATGTACTTTGTATTAGGAAAGGCAGTATCGTATAATTTATACTAAGCCTCATTGACATACATCAATTTCATTATACATGAAACAGTTTAATATATTTAAAATATGTCACACACAATTTCCCCTTTTACTATTATCAAATGGAATCCTTTTGTGTGGCCCTGTAAAGGAATAATCTATACAGTATATATACTGTATAGATTATATAGCAGTATACAGAGTATACAGAGCATATATGTTCAGTACACTCACGCATGTAAATCCGTCTGTGTACGCGTAAAGAAGTGCTGCGTGCAAGCAAAGATAATGACTTAAACTTATATGGGCCCATTGTTGTGCGATTCCACCCAATAAAATTATCTTTCCACCCAAATATTTCCAATTTATTTATTTCATTATTTATTTACTTATTATTTTATCGCAGGAATAAAATATGGTTTTATTGAAGTTCTCAAAATAATTTTGATTGGAAAATAGTAAGGACGTCTGTTAGATTTACAGGGACACTACAGATACATAGTAAATTTCTCTCAAGAACTAGTTTCCTGACTATTTTAGCTTCGGCTTAATGTCTCAAATGCTGATAAAACAATTGAGTGAATAAAATGTATTTATTTATTTATTTATTGTCTTTTGCATTTTTAAAAGTTTGCAAGCTAGGAATTTACTAGGAATTAATATCTTTATTATATCTTTATTAGGAAAAAAATTATGAGAATATAGTTTAATAAAATTATTTATTAAATTATAAACATTTCATATTTGCTTAGAAATAATGTAATTTAACTTCAATTTATCATCTTTAATCATTCGTTCTTTCCTGCACCTCTCCCCAAGGGAAAAAATCCGTATGTAATTTTTACTAAAACATTTTAGAGTTCATCCAACATTCTTCAAAAATTAGAAGACAGTTAAATCTTAAGGGTGTATTTCGATTCAAACTGCTTATTTTCCGATTTATTTTTTAATTCATTTTTGCTCTCAAATACACCAAACTTTCAAAATCTCTTATTTGGAAAGTACACAAAGTGCCGTGATTGTCTATTCTTTAATAAATGAAGAAAATATTGAAAAAAAAAAAGCAATCAAAAACGGCATTTCGAACCGATTTTTTCCAAGCGGGAGATATGGGAACGAAAAAAAAGGTCATACTGATAAGGTAATTGTTTATAACTGGAATTTTAATGAATTGAGCGTAAAAAGACATCACACGGCACCTCATAAGTCTCTTCAAGAATCCCCTCAGCAAGTTTCATGTTTCTACATTTAAAAATGTGTCTGAAATTGTATCGGAAAATTTCGGGCTGTTGAAGGTGGAAAAGCGTTTTTTCGAATACACCCTTAACTGCTGTTAGCAATCTCAGAGATCATTACTTTTTTTTTTCCTTTTCACAGTTTAAAACTATAATATATGTATAATTTCCAGTTTAATGATTATATATATATATATATTAGGGAAATTTTATTTCTTTCAGAGTCATAGTACCATCACTAGAGACTTCTGGATAAGTGAATTATTGCAGTACAAAAAGTTCCGTAATTTCCAATGAGTAAATCATAAATTTAACTCATTTTTCGATAGAATGGGCCGAAAAATAGCTCAAAGTATCAATGCGACAATTTTTGTTTTATGCCGAATTTTACGCTATTACCTAAAGCTACTACTGATATATGATGAAATGTCCAAAAATTTTAAACCTCATTTAATCCCCACTTAAAGGGAAATTTTCAAAAATTCTTCCTTATTGCTTGCCTGTTCATACTACCAAACTACTGTCTAAATTTCGCGTTCATTACTTTAGTTATTAACTGAACTTAAGAGTATATTTCGATTCAAACTGCTTATTTTCCAATTTATTTTTAAATTCATTTTCGCTCTCAAATGCATCAAACTGGCAAATGTCTTAAAGTACACAAGGTGCCGTGATTATCGGTTTTTTTGATGAGTGCAAAAAATATCGCAAAAAAATAAATAAATAAATAAAAAGGAATCAAAAACGGTATTTTGAACCGATTTTTCCAAAGCGGGAGATTTGTGAACGAAAAAAACAGGGTCCTACTGATTACTAAAGGGTAATTGTTTATAAATCAAATTCTAATGAATTGAGCGTAAAAAGACATCTCACGGCACCTTATACGTCTCTTCAAAAATTCCCTCAGCAAGTTGAAATTGTATCGAAAATTTCGAGCTGTTGAAGGTGATAAAGTGTTTTTTTCGAATACACCCTTAATTCGATCTAGAAATGGCGGAAGAAGCTTACGAGATGAAATTTATCTCCATATAATTGCAATACATTGAGGCAGTATGCAACCTTCAGAGCAAAGGCCCTTTTTTGAAATCATAGTGAAAAAGACTTCTGATGAGAAAAACAATTTTTTGAAGAAAAAGCTGTTAAATTGACATTATCTTATATCTTAAGGGTATATTCGAAAAAATGATTTTCCACCTTCAACAGCTCGAAATTTTCAGATACTATTTTGGACACATTTTTAAAAGTAGAAGCATGAAACTTGCTGATGGAATTTTTGAAGTGACGTTCAAGGTGCCGTGTGATGTCATTTTTCGCTGATTTAATTAGAATTTGATTTATAAGCAATTATTTTCACAACGTGACCCTTTTTTTCGTTCGCTGACCTCCCGCTTCGGAAAATTTGGCCCAAAACGCCGTTTTTGACAGCATTTTCTGCATTTATCAAGGAATTGATAATCACGGCACCTTGTATAGTTTCTAAATAAGAGAATGCGAAAGTTTGGTGCATTTGAGAGCAAAAATTAATCTAAAAATAAATCTGAAAAAAGACAGTTTGGATCGGAATACATTCGGAATTCCAGTGATTCAGGCCTTACAGTTTTGTACCTTTCTGTTAACACCCTTTGAAATGGATAACGCTGCATAATACTAAATTTTTGACCAAACAAACATTGCTAAGGTAAATCCATTTTTCTTACCTAAATTTTACAGATTACAAAATCAGATAAAATTCACATCTACACCTGTCACGGAAAAAATATGCGTAAAAAAGAAATAACCGGTGTTTGTCATTAATGAATCTGAAATATGGATATCCCTATCTCTCATTCTCATCAGAGTGGGAACACAACGTTGCGTGAAATTCTAATCAATCAAAAAATATGGAGGAGGGGGAGGGGGGAGAATCTTTCGTTACCGATCCGACGCGTCATACGTTTTGCCGCTTTTTCTTCTTCATTTATCTTCACTTCTTTCCGTAAGTTTCTTTTTTCAACTGCTTCTACCCCCCCCCCCTTTTTTTTTCCTCTCCTCCTTATATTTCTGTTGGTTATTAATCATAGTGTTGCTAAGGCTGATGGTGATAAAAAATATTTATTTATTTTATGGATTATTGTTTACATTCCACATGTTGTTTTCTGTTTTAGAAGAATCCTTACTTGTTTTTTAATATTATTATTATTTGTATGTTTGTTTGTGGAGACGGGGGGAGGGGAAATTTTGTTTCAACTTTAAGGGTTTATTCCGATCAAAACCGTGCCCCACCAGTGGCCGAGAGGTTCGGACCTCTCAACTGGTAGACGGCAGGTGCTGGGTTCGAATCCAATCGCGGCTGTCGGCCTAACCGTTCGGAGTTTTCGTGGTTTTCTTCGAACCTTGCGTAAATACGGGTTAGGTTCCCTTGGAAAGACCCCCACGAAGGGCACTCCCCCCTGGTCCTATATCCCTAGTGCAGATAATCGGACGACAAAAATCAACCAACCAACCAACCGATCAAAACCGCTTATTTACCGATTTGTTTTTAAATTCATTTTTGCTCTCAAATGCACCAAACTTTCTAAATCTCTTATTTAGAAACTACATTATGTGCCGTTTCATGTTTCTACCTTTAACCCTTTAATTCCCATGCTAGAACACGTTCTAGAAATTATGTAGTTCATTTCACACCAGAAAAATTCAATGGCTAATTTCGTTTTATTTAAATACGGAATGTTCTGGTATTGATTAAAGAAAATATTGTTGGTTTAATTTTCTGGTGGGAACTGAAATATACGAATTAAAATATCTCGGGCGGTCTCGGGCGTTTTGGGATCCAGAGGGTTAAAGATGAGTCTGAAAATGTATCGGAAAATTTCGAGCTGTTGTAGGTGGAAAATCATTTTTTCAATTACACCAAACTTTCAAAATCTCTTATTTGGAAAATATACAAGGTGCCGTGATTGTCGATTCTTCGATAAATGCAGAAAATATTGCAGAAAAAGCAATCAAAAACGGCATTTCGAACCGATTTTTCCCTGGCGGGAGATTTGGGAACGAAAAAAAGGCTCATACTGATAAGGTAATTGTTTATAGCTCAAATTCTAATGAATTGAGCGTAAAAAGACATCACACGGCACCTCATACGTCTCTTCAAGAATCCCCTCAGCAAGTTTCATGTTTCTATTTTCAAAAATGTGTCTGAAATTGTATCGGAAAATTTCGAGCTGTTGAAGGTGGAAAAGCGTTTTTTCGAATACACCCTTAAGGGCATATTTCGATTCAAACTGCTTATTTTCCGATTTATTTTTAAATTCAATTTTTCTCTCATATGCATCAAACTGGCAAATTGTCTTATTTGAAAAGTACACAAGGTGCCGTGATTGTCGATTCTTTGATAAATGCAGAAAATATTGCAAAAAAAGCAATCAAAAACGGCATTTCGAACCGATTTTTCGTACGCGGGAGATCTATGAACGAAAAAAAGGGTCATATTGAGAAGGTAATTGTTTATAACTCAAATTCTAATGAATTGAGCGTAAAAAGACATTACACGGCACCTTATACGTCCCTTTAAGAATCCCCTCAGCAAATTTTATGCTTCTACTTTTAAAAATGTGCCTGAAATTGTATCGGGAAATTTCGAGCTGTTGAAGATGGAAAAGCGTTTTTTCGAATACACCCTTAAAGACAAGATTTTTCTGTATTTCCAAATTATGCAAAAAGAAAAAAAATAAAATAAGCTTTTTAAGAAAAAAATATCAACCGACTTCAAAAAAGCGCTAAAAAGAATTAAATAATTCTTTAAAGTTCTCTAAGGCCAAAACGTTATCCAATAAGCACACATCGGATATTAGATACCGGCATAAAAAACGGTTAAATTTAATATGTATAATTTAATGTCCACCAAACATAGATTTTAGAGATAATATTATTTTACAAGAGATGAATTGACATATTTATGATTTATTTTATGAATATATACATATAAAAAGTAATGAATTACATTTTTAAGTTGGTGCCAAACAATCACAATCGATAATGATTATCCCCATTTTAATTATGGCACTAGGTATAATTTAGCTACAATTCTTAATATACATCAAATAGAGTTTGGCACCAACTTCAAAAAGTAATTCATTACTTTTTATATGTATATATTCATAAAATAAATCATAAATATGTCAATTCATCTCTTGTAAAATAATATTATCTCTAAAATCTATGTTTGGTGGACATTAAATTATACATATTAAATTTAACCGTTTTTTATGCCGGTATCTAATATCCGATGTGTGCTTATTGGATAACGTTTTGGCCTTAGAGAACTTTAAAGAATTATTTAATTCTTTTTAGCGCTTTTTTGAAGTCGGTTGATATTTTTTTCTTAAAAAGCTTATTTTATTTCCTACTTTTTAGTTATGCATACCGTAATACATAATTATGTGTACTGGCACACGATAGCTCTTTGCAATGCAATATTAATGTACGCACTTTGCTAAGTTCTGATGTATTCAGTTTACTTGTCACTGTTTGATTGTCAACTTTTCTGAAACCACTTACAATATCGGTTAGTATCGTTGTGAATCTTAAGATTTTTTTTGTATGGTAACTTCTTCAGACAAGATCTGCCACTTCGAAAAGCTACCGCATTTATGAAATCTTAGTCTGCATCGAATCCTACGGTCATCGAAAGTGGCTTTCAAAAGGTGACAATCCATCAAGTAAAGTGTCCTTATACATAAGAGCGCGACATAGTGCTTCCATATATGAGCAAAATGACTTCATATATTAATGTATAGTAAAATGCTTTTCTAGTGTTGTTGTTGTTGTATTGACCAAACAAATTGGCCCCGGTGAGCAGCTTTATATTTCTATCTAGCTGTCTTATACTTTTCTAGTGTAGTCAGTCAAAAGTACTCCCCCTTCACTCAGAAAAAGGAAAAAGAAAGATTTTAGCAAAAATCGCACTATGCTTCAATCGATAAAGAGCAACACTCTAATACCTATACAGGTAGTAATGGCATCAGAAATGAGCAGTGGCAATTCGACGAGGAATCTGAAACTCATAACCGATACCTGGCTGCCTCTATAAGAGAGTGACAGCATTTCATTCCCAAATATTTCTTTTACAGACGCTTTTGTCCCAACTACACTGTTAAAAATTTGAAACTTTTGCTGTACACTGTTAAAAATCTGCTGCATTTTGCTGCAACGCACTCCCCTGCTTGTATAGAAAACGGTTACTTGGCCGTGAAATGGCGCTTTCTCATTGGTTGGAATAGAGATATTATATACAAGTGGTGGAGGGCGTTGCAGCAAAATGCAGCAGATTTTTAACAGTGTACACTGTTAAAAATCTGCTGCATTTTTTTGCTACGCACTCCAGCGCTTGTATAGAAAACGGTTACTTGACTGTATTAAGGAGCATTCTCAAAGGTCGCAGTAGAGACATTATATACAAGCGGCGGAGTGCGTTGCAACAAAATGCAGCAGATTTTTAACAGTGTATCATCACTTCACCACTTATATAGAAAAAGATTAGTTAAATGCATTATGAAGGATTCTCATTGATAAAAGTAAAGATATTCTATAAAAGCGATGGAGTGATGATGCAGCAAAAGTTGCAAATTTTTAACAGTGCATTGCATTGCCAGGCATTTTTTCATTATGGAATTTGATGATGATGATTTCCTAGAAGAATTAGATTGTACTCGTATGAGAAGTTAACAAGGTTGACGAAAATTGCCCGCTCAACAAGATGCTTGGTGACTCGTTTTTGTCCAGAATCGTTTCAACCAATTATATACTGTGCTACATGTGTCATATTCATATCGAGGGAACCTACACTGTAAAAAATTTGATACTTTTGCTATATCATCACTCTATTGCTTTTATAGAAAACGATTACTTCACCCAATTACGAAGTATTCTCGTGGGTCAAAAGAGAGATATTCTACAAAAGCAGGGCAGTGACGATGCAGCAAAAGGGTCACATTTTTTACAGTGACACTGTAATCGGAAATGAGCGGTGGCGTATTCGATGAGTAATCTGAAACTCATTACCTACATCTGGCTGCCTCTATAAGAGAGTGACAGCATTTGATTCGGAAATATTTCTTTTTACAAACGCTTTGGTCCCAATTACACTATAAAAACTTTGAGCCTTTTGCTGCATCATCAGTCCACCGCTTTTATAGAAAACGATTACTTCACTGTGTTACGGAGCATTCTTATTGGTCATAAAAACATATTCAATAAAAGTTGTTGTGTGACGCTGCAGCAAATGGGTCAAATTTTTAACAATGTATCATGGAGCATTCTCATGCGTCAAAGGAGAGATATTCTATAAAAGCGGGGGAGTGACGATACAACAAAAGGATCAAAATTTTTACAGTGTACACTGTAAAAAATTTGGCCCTTTTGCTGCATCGTCAATCCACCGCCTTTATAGAAAACGATTACTTCGGCCTATCGTGCAGAATATTCATGGGTCAAGAGAGAGATATTCTTTAAAAACGGGGGAGTGATTATGCAGCAAAAGGGTCAATTTTTTTACAGTGTACACTGTTAATAAATGTGAACCTTGTTCAGTTAGGATTTCACATTTTGAAAAGATCGTGTGTCTATGTAAGTGTAACTTAAAAACATGAAATATGAACGTTTCTAATTGGTCGATTGCTTCTAAAAGATATTGAATTTTAATGTTTTAATTTTTTAAAAAGTTCTAATCAACAGATTTTTATGAAATTTGAATGGGACCACATGAGTCCCATACGCTTTCAAACAAAAAAAGAATTATCAAAATCGGTTTATATTTACGAAAGTTATGCGTGAACAACAAATACATACAGGTCGAAATCATAACCTCCTCCTTGAAGTCGGTTAAAAAATAAAAAGGAAGATATTATCAAAATCACACCATGATTCAACATGCGTCTATATGAAAGTAGTAATATTTGAAGTTAAGAATGTTCTTTGATAAACGCGGTTTTCCAAAGTACAGAAAATTTAAGAATTTTTATTCCAGAACTTGGCGGTAGTCGCCTGAACGAATTTGTTTTATGGGTGAAAGAAGTTAACTCGCTTAACTTTAATGGTAAGCTTATCAAAATTTTTCGTCATTTATATTTGTCCAAATGTAAATCTAGCACATAGCAATGTACTTTAATCACTTTGTGAATCCGGCATAACAAGCACCCTGATTTACAGACACTCTTGCTTTAGCGTGTAAGGCTCTTTAGAGATGAATTTTCAGCTTTTCGATATCGAATTCTCATGTCTGGATCGATGTGGATCTTTCACTTTGGTGGATACGAGAATTGTTCCAGCTAAGATTTCGTACTTTGAAAAAAAAACTAGCATCTCTGCAACAGTGGTTAGGATCGAGAATGATTGTTCGCTGTTAAGCAAAACAAGATTGACCAATCATAAGCCTTTATTTTTAAGAACTTTTCATTGTTCGAAGGAGAGAGTCTGGATTACATGGAGTGAAAATTTGCTATCGACACTGTAAAAAATTTGACCCTTTTGCTGCATAGTTACTCCATCTCTTTTATAGAATTTCTTTGTTTTGACCAATGAGAATGCTCCATAATAGAGCGAAGTAATCGTTTCCTATAAAAGCGATGGAGTGACGATGCAGCAAAAGGGTTCAATTTTTTACAATGCAAGCAGTGCTAAAAATTTGTATCCTTTAAATGTGCAACGATACTACTGAATTCCAAAGTGTCGATCACAGCGACATCTGCGGCATTTTCGTGATACATTATCTAGACTCGCAATAATTCTTGCATTTTTAGAAAATGTCCTGCAGATGTCGTTTCTATCTTTAAATTTCATTAGCATTGTTGCACATTTAACGAACAGAACATTTTAGCGCTTATTTTAAGTATTAAAGAGGGCGTGTTCACCACAACTTACCGGTTACTTACAGACCACTTACCGATTGTAGACAAATACGAAATGAAAATCAAAGCAAAGTGTGACGTCAGCTACAATTCAACAGAATAGTTTTCATTGCTGCCACAGTTTGCTTTTGTACTGCCCTACAATCGATCGGTAACATTGGTTACTTTTGTAAGTTGCTCTGAACACGCCCTGAGATAGCCGATTTCCACACTATATCCCCTAGATGCTATATTTCCGGTTTCTTGCATAAGAGAACTTGTCCGGAATCCAGGTAGAATTCGCGCTGTTAGCGAAACCAGATTAACGAATCAGAAGCCTGAATTTTAGCAAATCAATGTTTTAAATAAATTTTCTTGTTAATAAATCTCGTTTTGCAAACAGCGCAAAATTTATGTGAATCCTGGCCCTCGTCCAGTTAGGATTTTGCACTTTGAACACTGTTAAAAATTTGAAACTTTTACTTTATCGTCTATCCATCGCTTTTATAGAAAATGATTACTTCATTGTATTATGGTGAATTCTCATTGGTCAAAATGGAGATATTCCATAAAAGCGGTGGAGTGATGATGCAGCAAAAACTTCAAACTTTTAACAGTGAAAATATTGTGTGTCTATGTAAGTGTAATATGAAAGCATGCAAAAGGAACACTTCTAATTGGTCGATTGCTTCAAAATGAGTTTGAAATTTAAAGTTTTTATTTTTAAAAAAGTTCTAATTATCGGATTTTTATGAAATTCGAATGGGACCACATGGGCCTCATATGCTTTCAAACAAATAAAGAATTATCAAAATCGGTTCATATTTGCAAAAGTTATGGGTGAACAACAAATACATACAGGTCGAAATCATAACCTCCTCTTTGAAGTCGGTTAAAAATCTAAGTTTCTTATGCATGAGGTAAGTTACTATCGAGTTTTATCATAATATACTTTCCAAACAGAAAGTTTTCGTCAACTGTTGATAACGTTTTGGAGCATCGACGTAGCTTTGTCTTTATGTTTTTGATTATTAAAATCTCTTTACGATAACCACTTCAAAACTGATGAATACTATAGTACAATAAAACCCCGATAATTCGGATTAATTGGGACTAAACCCAATCCGGATTATCAAAAATCCGGATAACCCGGAGAATTAGAAAAAATGAAATAAAATAAAACATACTTACATAAAATCACTTTTATGTTAAACTTATTGAATATTTACAGACAGTAAAAACGTTTACTTTGTAATAAAAAAGTTTGTAATTTTCTACTGTGCCAGTTTTTAGCTCACAGGCTACCAGCCTGAGAGCTTATGTGCCCGTCCGTTCTGTATGTACGTTCGTACGTGCATAACGCGATAACTCATGATAAAAATATCGGATCCACTTGAAATTTTGTATATAGGTATATCCTGATAAGGCGCTTCCCTGATTAGTTTTTGGAATTTATTCGATATGTATAAGAGGGGGAACGGGGGGCTCATGCCCCTCCCCTTAATTGATATAAACGAGATTTCCATGCAGAATTAACAACTTTCGTTCAAAATTTAGACATAGGATCATTTTGATGAGACGATTCCGTGACTATTATTAGGTGTTCATTGAATAAGTATAAACAGGGGAAACGGGGGCTCATGCCCCTCCCCTTAATTGATATAAACGAGATTTCCATGCAGAATTAACAGCTTTCGTTCAAAATTTAGATATAGGATCATTTTGATGAGACGATTCCGTGACTATTATTAGGTGTTCATTGAATAAGTATAAACAGGGGGAACGGGGGCTCATGCCCCCCCCCTAATTGATATAAACGGGATTTTCATGCAGAATTAACAGTTTTCGTTCAAAATTTAGATATATGATCATTCTGATGAGGCGATACCGTGACTGTTATTAGGTGTTCATTGAATAAGTATAAACAGCGGGAACGGGGAGCTCATGCCCCTCCCCTTAATTGATATAAACGGGATTTTCATACAGAATTAACAGTTTTCGTTCAAAATTTAGATATAGGATCATTCTGGTGAGGCGAGTCCGTGGCTGTTATTAGGTGTTCATTGAATAAGTATAAACAGGGGGAACGGGGGTTCTAATGCCCCTCCCCTTATCTTGTATAAATGGATTTTTCAATCAGAATTGTCAGGTTTCGTTCAAATCTCTGAATAGTTTTGGAAGTTTAATGCTTAAATATAAAAGAGGGGAATAACTCCTCTTAAATTATATAAATGCTAACTGGGATTTTTTTAAGAATTATCCGATTTGCTCTGACTTTTGGATATAGATTTTTTAATATGATAAAGCATGTACTTGATAGTTTAGGAGGTTCAATGATTAAGTATAAAAAAGGAGAAAGGGGAGAGCTGTTTCCCCTTCTTAATTTTTTTTTTCGAACGGAATTAACGAAAATACAAGGCTGTAATGTACAATTAGTATGCGTAGCCTGTGAGCTCAATGCCATCAGTTTAACTGGGCAATATTCTTTTTATTTATACCTTTTGCGAGCCGTACGGTCGCGCATCCTCTTGAGCATAAGTAGTTCGTTGGGTGTAGTTTAAATAAAAGTTTAAATAAGTGTTTAAATAAGTAAACTTGAGGTATTCTTCCAAAAAGCTTTCAGAAAAAGTTTTTTTTTCTTTTTTATTATTATTCAGAATATGACCGATCCAAACTGCCTTTTTTCAGATTTATTTTTAGATTCATTTTTGCTCTCAAATGCACGAAACTTCCGAATTCTCTTATTCACAAACTATACAAGATGCCGTGATTATCAATTCCTTGATAAATGCAGAAAATGTTGCAAAAAATGCTGTTTTGGATCAAATTTTCCGAAGCGGGAAGTCTGCGAACGAAAAAAAAGGGTCACGCTGAGAAAATAATTGCTTATAAATCAAATTCTAATTAAATCAGCGAAAAATTACATCACACGGCACCTTGTACATCACTTCAAAACAGTAGCGTAGCTATGTTTTTTGGCGCCCGGGGCCAGCAAGAAATTTTGCGCCCCCACCCCAATATAGATATATAACAGTTTCTCTCAATTTGGCGCCCCTAGGCCTCGGCGCCCGGGGCGGACGCCCTCCTTGCCCCCCCCCCCCCTTAGCTACGCCATTGCTTCAAAAATCCCCTCAGCAAGTTTCGTGCTTCTACTTTTAAAAATGTGTCCAAAATTGTATCTGAAAATTTCGAGCTGTTGAAGGTGGAAAATCATTTTTTCGAATACACCCTTATGGAAATTAGCTGATAGCTTCTCAAATGTGAAAAAAAAATAAATAAATAAATAAAAAATAAAAAATAAAAAATAAAAAAAAAATTACCAAACCGATCCGGATTAACGAGGTCCGAATTAGCGGGGTCCTACTGTATAAACATCTTTTCATTTT
Source organism: Maratus speculifer (assembly GCA_964019185.1). Lineage (NCBI taxonomy): Eukaryota > Metazoa > Arthropoda > Arachnida > Araneae > Salticidae > Maratus > Maratus speculifer. The sequence continues at coordinate 314,874,019 of OZ025291.1, read as the reverse complement.
TTTTTCATCTATCTAAATAATGTGGAAAAAACTGAAATTGATGTGAATGGAATAGATAGTACAGCTAAACAGAATAACAATTTGTTTCTTGTTGCGCTTTTTTAGCGAGCTATGTGTTATATAAAAATGGCACACGGAAGAATTGTACGAAATGTACAAAAATGAAAACGCAAATAATTCTATTGTTCAAGAAGGCTGTTCTCAACTGCCCTGCCCAATAAGCGCAAAACGTTTTGACACATTTACAAGTTCATTTTTTAGCAGAAAGATAGAAAATTGGATTGCCTGACTATGGAAGCGACCAGCTTTCCATTTTATGATAATTTAAATACCTGTTGAGTTATAAGCGATTTCTATTGCGTGATCACAGGCTTTTCCCCCGTTGTAAGACTGGTTTTTCTGCTTTCATCGTGAAATGTGGTTCAAAATGCCGACCTTTACAGAAAAATGAATGCGATTTGATAGTTTCTGAACAAGAACACCTGCTAGTTTCATGCATTTCCGAACAAAAATAAATTAAAACTTATGTCACAAATTTGAAATATAAATAATTTTTTGATTTAAGAGTTTGATTTAATATATCAATTGTTGATGCCATTAATAATAACAAATTATTAAATATATATTTATTCCATGTTTTTCAATGTTTTTGCAATTAAAAAAAGTAAAATAAAATTTTAAAAATCCCAAGAAATTGTCTAAATATGTACTTTTTGAGTCCCCATGTACCAAAAAATTTTAGGTATAAAAAATATATATTATTATTTTTTTTTTCGCTATTTAATCTTTCTTAGTTACCAGATTGTTAATAATGTCTTCCATAACCGAGTTTAAGAAAAGTACATAAATAAATCCTGACGTGTGAAGAGGATAAGTCTAACTTGTCATTAATTGACTATTAAAATCTTATGACAAGTTTAAAACACTATTGCAACATAAGATGTTAATTTTTAATTTACCTTGTTAGCTGCAAACAGTCGCTAACACACTCATCATTTACTTGCTGAAAATAGTTGAATTTTAGATTTCGAAGCGTGTCATTCAAAAAACAAAATTTATTCCACGGTTATCCGGGCTTTTGTTGATTTGAACCAAATTGCAGTTTGCGGTGCTGCATAATTTGCATCTTTAAGCAAATTCACACGAATTAGTTTGTTGTTACAACTATTCAAAACAGCCCTAACTCACCAGGAATTTCTTTGGAAATTAAAAGAGGAGTCTCTAAATGATATATCGATATAACAGGAAACCGATCGATATTTTCAGTATTTCCCACTGAATAACGAAGTGAGTAAAGTACTTAATTAGCGAATTCACAAACCTCCCAATTAAACACTTCGGTTTACCCGCCATTAAATCTCTATTTCTATTTTTATTTCAAGCTGTGCTTATTTCTGTAATAACAGGTTATCTCAACCATTACCGAAATCACATAATGATTTATTTTTCCGGCCGATATTATCTGCTGCTTCCAAGTATTAGATACTTCACGCTAATAGCCCCATTCTTTTTTTTTTTTTTTTTTTTTTCCATACATCATTTCTGATTTGTGCACATGCAGTGTGATTTTACAACTATAAATATATATATATATACACTATACTGCCATTGATTATGAGACAGTTGCGATTTTAGACATTTTACTAAATATCTAGAAAAACACATAAGGAATCATCTTGAAACTCTTAGTGTATAAATATAATAGTATAAGTCATACATCTCCGTGAAGATTTTTTCCCGAAACTCCAAAGGGGACCGTCAACAAATTAAAAAAGAATGAATATCTTTTGAATAACCCTGTCAAAACTAATGTAGCAAAAGCGCTCAAACTCTAGATTGTGATTGAATGCCTTATTGTAATAAGCCTTGTTCATTTTTATACAAATAGCATGCATACTCGCAGAGTAATTAAGGTTTTTATAAAAATGATCCCAAATTTTTCCAAGTTTTTTCCTTATAATTTTCAGAGTTCTTAATATAAAATATTATTTTTTTCAGAAAATATGACAAACAACATTGCACACAGTAGCCTGTAATCAGAATTAAAAAATAATGAAAATTGTATTAAAAATGAGTTGGTTTACTAAATAATTTTTTACTGCGCATGCGTCAACGATATCAAAATTTCATTTGCATATTATGTTAGCTAAATGTATAGAGCAACTTTAGTGAAAGTCACAAAATCATAACTTGAAAATTCTGACAATAATCGTCAATTGAATAAGTCGAAAATCCGTTATTCTCAAAATGAAGCAAAAACAAGAGGGGTTGTATCCATATATTCATTGATTAGTGTCAATATAGAATACACAATATGGGATGTACTACTGCATTTGGATAAAATCCCTCATTTTTTTTGCTTCATTTTGGAAACAACGGATTTTGTCCTTTTTCTATAGACGATTACTTTAAGAATTTTTAAGCTATGATTTTGAGACTTTTACAAAAGTTGCTCTATACATTTAGCTAACATAATATGCAAATGAAATTTTGATATCGTTGACGCATGCGCAGTAAAAAATTATTTAGTAAACCAACTCATTTTTTATACAATTTTCATTATTTTTTAATTCTGATTACAGGGTACTGTGTGCAATGTTGTTTGTCATATTTTCTGAAAAAAATATTATTTTATATTAAGAACTCTGAAAATTATAATGGGAAAACTTGGACAAATTTGGGACCATTTTTATAAAAACCTTAATTACTCTGCGAGTGTGCATGCTATTTTCATAAAAATGAAGACAGTGTATTACAATAAGGCATTCAATCATAATCTAGAGTTTGAGCACTTTTGCTACATTAGTTTTGACAGGGTTATTCAAAAGATATTCATTCTTTTTTAATTTGTTGACGGTCCCTTATGGCGTTTCGGTAAAAAATCTTCACGGAGATGTATGACGTATACTATTATATTTATACACTAAGAGTTTCGAGATGATTCCTCATGTATTTTTCTAGATATTTAGTAAAATGTCTAAAATCGCAAGTGTCCCATAATCAATGGCAAAATAGTGTATATTTTTGAAATTGTTAAATATATTTTTAATAAACCAAATATTTTTTACAAAAATCATAGAACACCTTAAAGGTGTTCTTAAATCAAAAAGGGTGACTTTGTGACAAAAATTTTAATTTATTTTTGCTCGGAAATATGCATGAAACTTCGTAATGTTGATATTCGGAAACCAAATCGCACTCATTTTCTTTTCTTTTCTTTTCTTTCTTTCTTTCTTTCTTTCTTTTTTTTTCTTTTTTTTTTTTAATGGTGTATTTGAAAAAACGCTTTTCCACCTTCAACAGCTCGAAATTTTCCGATACAATTTCAGGCACATTTTTTAAAGTAGAAACACGAAACTTGCTGAGGAGATTCTTGAAGGGACGTATGAAGTGCCGTGTAACGTCTTTTTACGCTCAATTCATTAGAATTTGAGTTATAAATTTTTAATTTTATTTGAATGCTTTTCATTTGATTAAAATATATTTTTAAAATTCTTTTTAAATTAAATGTAATGGTGCTGCCACCTATGTGAGATAATAATAATAAACGTATTAACAGGTTTGATTTATTAATTTAAGGATAAAGTGTTTTAAAAGACATATTAAACGAAATTCTCTGTAAAATTTACAATGACACTTATCCTCTTGTTATAATTATCCAATGGCGTTCAGAAACATGGAGAACACTGTATATATTTCTCCTCTTTGTAACTGTCCATTTTTAAGTTCAAATAATAAATAAAGAAAGAAATTTCAATTTGTCATCGTTGCTTATGGGTGTATTCGAAAAAACGCTTTTCCACCTTCAACAACACGAAATTTTCCGATACAATTTCAGGCACATTTTTAAAAGTAGAAACATGGAACTTTCTGAGAGGATTCTTGAAGGGACGTATGAAGTGCCGTGTGACGTCTTTTTACGCTCAATTCATTAGAATTTGATTTATAAACAATTACCTTATCAGTATGACCCTTTTTTTCGTTCCCAGATCTCCCGGTTGGGAAAAATCGGTTCGAAATGCCGTATTTGATTGCTTTTTTTGTAATACTTTCTGCATTTATCAAAGAATTGACAATCACGGCACCTTGTGTACTTTCCAAATAAGAGAATTTGAAAGTTTGGTGTATTTGAGAGCAAAAATTAATACAAAAATAAATCGGAAAATAAGCAGAACGCAATAGATATTTTAGAACAAGCCGCCAAAGTTGGCGATTGAACCGCATATCCCGATAAAATCAGAAAAATTAGTCTAACAGGAAAAAAGCGCAATCGCTTATAACTCAATATGTAATTTAATTATTATAAAATGGAAAATTAAGTTGGATTCGAAATCGTTTCCATAGTGAAATCTTTCACTTTTATACCTTTCTAAAATGAATTCGTACATGTATCAAAACATTTTGCACTTGTTGAGCAGAGCAATTGAGAACAGCTGTTGCTCAGTGTGTGAAAATTCTAAAGAAAAAAAAGTGTAACTACATTATTTTTCAGGAGGACGGGCGTATGCCCTTGAGGGTGTTTCTCTGATAAGGGGTTCTGAATTCCCCTAGAAGGATATTTTCCCCCCACTACAGTTGAGGTTGGTTCAGAACTTTTATAGTCGAGAACGAAAACAGTGAGTAAAACGAGTTATATGCGATTTCCATAGAAAATAATGCGTTTGACTATGAAGGTCATCCGCCAGTTGAAAAAAATAAACTATAATTCAAAGTATAGTTCTAGGAGGAAACAATAAATAAAATTAATTTAGAGTCAATTGAATACCAAAATCTGCAAAATGAATAAATCTGTGCAACTAGGAGAAAACTCAATATTGACAGCTGTCATATTGCTACTTTTTTTCATTTTAAGGCTGTCCTGAAATCAAAAGAGGCAACTTTATGACATAAGTTTTAATTTATTTTTGTTCGGAAATGCATGAAACTGGCAGTGTTAGTTAGATTCGCTCAATTTCCCACCTTTTTTTTTTTTTCTTTCTCAAACACAGTAGGTTTTTCAGAAAATAGTGTCAAAATAGGCGTTTTCAATCGACTTTCCTGGAGAGAGAAGAAAAATCAGTTTACAAAGGGAGAAAAAAGTCTTGTCACGTGATCAAAGAAGGTTATCACTCATTAGGCAATTCATGAGCACAAAATGGAAAACTCTGTTCGATTCCAAAATACTTTAACAGTCAGGATTTGCAGTTTTCTATCTTTCCTTAAAAAAAAAAAAAAAAAAAATGAATTGTAAATATGTCAAAACGTTTTGCACTTGTTCAGCAGAGCAGTTGAGAACACTGAGGTGAATTCGGCAGCTGAGTGACCAGCTACCTTAAGGGTGTATTCCGATCCAAACTGCCTTTTTTCAGATTTATTTTTAGATTCAATTTTGCTCTCAAATGCACCAAACTTTCGAATTCTCTTATTTAGGAACTATACAAGGTGCCGTGATTATCAATTCCTTGATAAATGCAGAAAATGTTGCAAAAAAAGCAATCAAAAACAGCATTTCGAACCGATTCTTCCCAAGCGGGAGATTTGGGAACGAAAAAAAGGGTCATACTGATAAGGTAATTGTTTATAACTCAAATTCTAATGAACTGAGCGTAAAAAGACATCACACGGCACCTCATACGTCCCTTCAAGAATTCCCTCAGCCAGTTTCATGTTTCTACTTTTAAAAATGTGTCTGAAATTGTATCGGAAAATTTCAAGCTGTTGAAGGTGGAAAAGCGTTTTTTCGAATACACCCTTTTTTCCACCTTCAACAGCTCGAAATTTTCCGATACAATTTCAGACACACTTTTAAAAGTAGAAACATGAAACTTGCTGAGGGGAGTTTTGAAGAGACGTACAAGGTGCCGTGTGATGTCATTTTACGCTCCATTCATTAGAATTTGATTTATGAACAATTATCTACTCAGCATGACACTTTTTTTCGTCCCCAAATTTTCCGTTTCGGAAAAATCTGTTCAAAATGCCGTTTTTGATTGCTTTTTTTGCAATATTTTCTGCATTTATCAAAGAATTGACAGTCACGGCACCTTGTGTAGTTTCTAAATAAGAGAATCTGCGAGTTTGACGAGTTTGAGAGCAAAAGTGGATTAAAAAATAAATCGGAAAATAAGCAGTTGCTATCGAAATACACCCTTAAAGCCTAAAAATTAAAACTATATGTCTGTAGACATAGTAAAAGCTATGCAGAAATGACGCATGGAGACTGTAGTAATAAATGGCGAAAACATTTATGACACGAGGGTAACGGAGATGAAAAGCATAGGCCGTTATGAAACTGGCTGGAATCAAAGCAGAAGAGGGGGGAGGAGCTGATGGTGATGATTATGGTGATGGTGATGATGGGTGATGGAATAAAGGATAAAGCGTATGCTGATATGAATTATTAGAAACGCGGAGATAGGAATGGGAAGAAAGTAGAGCAAGATGAATGGGTGGGAATAAGGAAAAGGGAAAGAACTAGCTAGAAGAAAAGGTAAAAGTTTTTTACGGATTTCTGGCAATGTGTTTTATTTTGGCTGACTACTCCTGACTATTTCACGGGCATCCGGGGCCCATGTCTTGGGCACAAAATTTCTGACAGGCCCAAGATTTTTCATAATTTCATCTAAATTTTCATTAAAGTGATTCCAATTGTGGGAGAATGTGATATATTAAAGGTGTACTTCGATTCAAACTGCTTATTTCCGATTTATTTTTGAATTCATTTTTGCTCTCAATAGCACCAAACTTTCAAAATCTCTTATTTGCAAAGTACACAAGGTGCCGTGATTGTCGATTCTTTGATAAATGCAGAAAATATTGCAAAAAAAGCAATCAAAAATGGCATTTCGAACCGATTTTTCCCAAGCTGGAGATCTGGGAACGAAAAAAAGGGTCATACTGATTAGGTAATTGTTTATAACTCAAATTTTAATGAATTGAGCGTAAAAAGACATCACACGGCACCTCATACGTCCCTTCAAGATCCCCTCAGCAAGTTTCATGTTTATACGTTTAAAAATATGCCTGAAATTGTATCGGAAAATTTCGAGCTGTTGAAGGTGGAAAAGCGTTTTTTCAAATACACCTTTAATACGATGAAATGAAAAAAAAAAAAAAAATCTCAATATATGGTTAAAAGCACATTTAAATAAATGACTGATTTTTTTTTTCCTGGAGCCGTTTTTAGGTGCGTTATTAATTGTGTAAATACGTAGCACCTATAGCCGTCGTTCAGTCCATCCATCAATCTGTCTGTCAACATGTAACAGAGCAGAAACTACCCAACCGAATCGCTTGAAATTTAAAATATATATATGTTACATAATTTTGTCTTCTCATTTCAAATTTTATGAAAAATGGATGTATTAGTTTAATTACAGGGGTAATCAAATTATTCCGTTACATTACGGTCGAAGAGAAAAAATAATTTCAGGTACATTTAAATGATGTTAAGTTCTTTCGAGTATAATATATATGATATGTATTTATGAAGTGTATACTAAAATAAATATTCTGTACAATATGTCGTCTAAAGAATATTTCTCATTAATTTATAGGATAAATTAACACAAAAGTATTCCATTACAAAATGGTTTAGGGGGAAACAATGTTTGGAGCGCATTTTGATTACATTAAACTATTTGCCATATAACAAAATTGATATACGTTGCTGAGGTTTATTACAAGTTACTTCCTGTATAATAGAAAACAAATAGTATTTATTAGGGACATACAAAAGATTTCGGCTACTATACTGTATCCGAAGTACTATGTACATATTATCACACCAAAATCTTAATATTTTAAAAAATTCGTTACGTTTTTACTACATTTTACGTGCAATTTCCTACTTGCTCCTTTTACGGGTGTATTTGAAAAAATGCTTTTCCACCTTCAACAGCTCGAAATTTTCCGATACAATTTCAGGCATATATTTAAAAGTAAAAACATGAAACTTGCTGAGGGGATTCTTGAAGGGACGTATGAGGTGCCGTGTGATGTCTTTTTACGCTCAATTCATTAGAATTTGAGTTATAAACAATTACCTTATCAGTATGACCCTTTTTTTCGTTCCCATCATATCTCCCGTTTGGGAAAAATCGGTTCGAAATGCCGTTTTTGATTGCTTTTTCTGCAATATTTTCTGCATTTATCATAGAATCGACAATCACGGCACTTTGTATAGTTTCTAAATAAGAGATTTTGAAAGTTTGGTGCATTTGAGAGCAATAATGAATTCAAAAATAAATTGGAAAATAAGCAGTTTGAATCGAAATACACCCTTACAAGGATTTGTAAAGGGAAACTCTTCCATCAGATAATTTCTAAACAGCAATACCTGCTAGTTTCATGCTTTTTCAAACAAAAATAATGTAAGACGTAGGTCACAAAATTGCTTTTTTGAATTGAGAACACTTTTAAATAACTTTTACTGAAATAACAATAATAATAGTTAAAATAAATGTAGAAAAAAAATATATTTATTGGAATAGCAATTATTTGTAAAGTTTCAATTATAAGCAACCTTTATATTCTATTCGCAGCACTATGGGCTATATAATTATATACATAAAGGTTGTATTTTCTTTTTGATAATTATTCCAAATCGGATGTAAAATATTTTTATTTTGAAACAGTAGGTGCGAGATAGCATTGGAAAATAAATATTCGCTGGCAATAGAAACTTTACGATACCTTCACGTAAAATCTCCCTTAAAAATTCACACAATATGCATTGTATATATTATTTAAAAATTGTTGTTATTAACATTTAAAAATTGATTTTAAGACCCAAGCATCATGGCTCTTATACTAATTGTGAACTGGAATTTTATCAACAGCTCGAAATTTTCAGACACATTTACAGATTCTTTTCAAAAATAAAAACATGAAATTTGCTGACAAGATTTTTGAAGAGGCCGTTTGTTTAAATTTTTCACTCAATTAATAAGAACATCATTGATAAACAATTATTTTGACAGTATGACCATTTTATCCCCTAGCTTTCTCGCTTTTGAAACTCGGTACAAAATGTCAACTTTGACACTTTTTTTTTGCAATATATTCTGCCCTTCTTAAAAAAATCCACAATCATAGAACCTTATGTAGTGTCTGAATCTGAATAAGAGAATCTGCCAACTGCACTGTAAAAAAAAAAAAAAAATCTGTGAAGTTACTAAACCTTTTCTAGGAAACTGGGATTCCAAGAACTTTTCATGTAACGATAACAGGAAAAATTCATGTAATCGATTCTGAAACTTGAATTTTTGCTGTTACCGTTACAGGAAGAGTTCTTGGAATCTCAGTTTCCTAGAAAAGGTTTAGTACCTTTGCAGATTTTTTTTTTTTTTACAGTGTGGATGCGTTTCAGAACAAGAACCAATTTAAAAATGAATCAGAAAATAAGAGTTAGGAATTGAATATACACCTCTAAGGCTGTTATCAAATTAAAAGGGGCAAATTTATGACATAAGTTTCAATTTATTTTTGTTTGGAAATGCATGAAACTAACAAGATGTTGTTATTGGGAAACTATATAATCGTACTCAATTGCCCGGTTTTTTTTTTTTTTTTTTTTTTTTTTCTTCAAACAGAATAAGTTTTTAAACAGAATAAGTGTGTCAAAGTGAGCGTTTTGAAACGACTTTCTCCGAGAGAGAAAGAAAAAAAAAACAGTTTACGAAGGGAGAATGAGTCAAAACGTTTGCCCTTGTTGAGTACACTGTAAAAAAAATTCTGTAAAGGTACTAAACTTTTTCTTGAAAACTGGGATTCCAAGAACTTTTCCTGTAACGGTAACAGCAAAAATTCAAGTTTTATAATCGGTTACATGGGTTTTTCCTGTTACCGTTACATGAAAAGTTCTTGGAATCCCAGTTTCCTAGAAAATGTTTAGTACCTTTACAGAATTTTTTTTACAGTGTAGAGCAGTTGAGAACATTCTTAAATATTGTATTAAAAAAAAGACATTTTTTTTTTTTTTTTTTTTTTTTCTGAAAGCATCTTGCTATAGTCATTCAGAATCTGGAGGTTTTTGGATCCAGACAAAACTTCAAATGTCAGAAGTCGTATTCTTCGGATGAAAGGGAAGATCTTGGCGAAAGAACTTCTAAAGAAAATCCAGTGTTTCGAATTACATGAAACCTCGGTCTTTTGAGACTATGTACTTTACTGTTATAGTATTGTAGGAGAAATCGTAGAAAAGAATATAGAAAAAGAACCGACCGCTTTTATGACAATAGAATAGACTAGTGAAAGTCTGCTCGTATAAAACAAAACAAATAATTATGTTGTTATTTTTTCTCTCTAGTACGTCTCAGATTGTATGCAGTTTACTTTTGGTTGCAGAGTATTTGTTTTCTCGTGATCTCTGAATTTTTTAAGACTGTTTGTTCTCAAGGGCGTTTTGTATTGAATTTCCGCGCGAAAGTAGAATAACCACTCAATTTGGATGAAAAAGTTCCTTATAACTCAACGGGTGATTTATTGATTAAAAAAAATTGAAAATTCATTTCGATTCCAAATTGTTTCCATGTGAGGCCTTTCAATTTTATATCTTTCCGTTAAAATAATGAATTTGTAAATGTGACAAAATGTTTTACATTCATTGCGTAGAGCAGTTAAGAACAGCCTTAAGGGTGTATTCGAAAAAATGATTTTCCACCTTCAACAGCTCGAAATTTTCTGATACAATTTTGGACACATTTTTAAAAGTAGAAGCATGAAATTTGCTGAGGGGACTTTTGAAGTGACGTACAAGGTGCCGTGTGATATCATTTTTCGCTGATTTAATTAGAATTTGATTTATAAGCAATTATTTTCTCAGCGTGACCCTTTTTTTCGTTCGCAGACCTCCCGCTCCGGAAAATTTGGTCCAAAACGTCGTTTTTGACAGCATTTTTTGCAACATTTTCTGCATTTATCAAGGAATTGATTAATCACGGCACCTTGTATAGTTCCTAAATAAGAGAATTCGAAAGTTTGGTGCATTTTGAGAGCAAAAATAAATCTAAAAATAAATTTGAAAAAGGCAGTTTGGATCGGAATACACCCTTAAGAAGACAAGAAGCCTTCTAACTCATTCATTTTTTCTAATTACACTTTAGATACTATTCAAGGGCAAATTATTATGAATTATGGAATTTATGTATCACACAAAATATTTATTTATTTATATAAGGAATTTTCCTGAATATTTTAATTCATGAAGAACATTTGAAAAATGTCCCATGCGGCATTGCATGTCAATTATAATCCTCAATATTTTTTATGCTGCGTCATATTTTGTGCAAGGCGTTACAGTGTTCATATGCAGACAAAAAGCAAACATGCGAAATTATGGGACAAAACATGAACTACATGTAAATGAGCCATAATTTATATAACATCAATAAATAGTCCTTGAGACATTTTATGTGCCAAATATATTTTAAAACTTATACCTTATAATTTTAACTTAATTTTTAGCTTATTCGGTTAATTTGTGACCCCCCTCTTCTTCCTCCACGTTTGATTGGGTGGACTCAGGCCCTTGCTTTGTTTGAGCTGAAAAAAATCTTCCCCAGGATCCCCAGTACAATAAATAAATAAATAAAATAAAATAAAAGTAGAGAATGAAGCTCAAGAACAACAACCCTGTAACTCTCGCTGATATTATATTATGTTAGTTGCAGAGAAAAAATTACAAAATTATTAATTGAAGCTTTAAAGGAAATTAATTGCCTGGCAATAACATTTTAATGATGGTAGGTGATACTATTGAAAAAACTGCAATGAAAAAAATAGCTTTATTAGTTTAAGAATTATAAAACGATACAAAATAAACCAGCAAGAATAATAATATTAAAATAATAATAACAATAATACATTTATAAAATATAAGAACAAAAGTAAAATTTACTAGAATTCCTTTTTAAACTGAAACCAAAATATAGAAATTAAAATTGTAATTATATTTATTTAACATTTCAAAGCACTTACGCACAGCTACTTGTTTCATTTTTTTTTTTTTTTTTTTTTTTTTTCCCGTTCCAATACTCAAAACTTATTATTTTACATTTTTGTTTTTTAAATATCTGCTCTGCTGCCAGAATGCTTTGAATTTGAAAATCGCGTGTTTGTAATTTCAAAATTTTACATGTGCTACAAATAATAGGATTTATTATTTTATTTATTTTCAGCGTCATTCGATAGATCTAAAATGTATAGATCTAAAATGACAGATTGAAAGTGTTACTGCTACTTTTATTACCTCACAATAAATTAGAAAGCTAATTATACTCTAGTTTCGTCCAGTCAAAAAATAGGGCCAAAAAATGCAAAAATTCTGCTAGAAGATTTTATATTTTTAACGTGTTTACGGGGATGCTAATAACAAGGATTTACTTATTTTCCAACAAAATATCTTAAGACTAAATCTTGTAAAGTAAAAAAAAAAAAAAAAAAAAAAAAAAAAAAAAATGGACTTTTTTTAGTTTTGTGCCTCTAACTCGAAAATTATAAATTTTTTGTGTACCATACTCAGTTACAAGAAGAAAGAACACTAAATGTTACACAAATTTTATAATAAAAACGTTTTTCTAAACCCATTACTAAGCGCTATACAGCTTTCTGAAAATGACATTAGAAAAAGTATTCCTAAATACTTACTAAATACTGCTAAAAAATAACTAATGCAGAAAAGATAGCTACCTATACTCCAGTATTTTTTTTTTTTTTTTTTTTTTTTTTTTAATATAAATTGTGAGAGGAATAACATAAACAACATATAACAGTATACATTAAAAGTCACGTAATTTGATACGAAATGATTGTCAAAAACGACGAAATACAGCCGAAGAATTGTTGAATCGTCAGAATTGAGAGTTTTACTTCTGAGAGTATGACAACGTCATTTCTACCTCTCACTGACTGGTTTTTCTTCACTTGCGCGAAAAGTCGGTTCAAAATGCCCACTTTGACACTGTTTTCTGAAAAATTTATTGTCTTTTTTTTTAAAAAGGAAAATTAAAATGAGTGCGATTAGATAGTTTCTGAACAACGACATCTGCTAGTTTTAGGCATTTCCGAGCAAAAATAAATTAAAACTTATGTCATAAAGTTGCGCCTTTTTTATTAGAGAACAGCCTTAAAGATTAAAAAATATATATGTAAATAAATAAATAAATAATCCATGAGGAGTAAAGAGTTAAAATAACCTATTCTAAATCTTTTCTGGTATTCCTTTGATTGTCATATCTTATTTCAAAATATCTAACACTTGTACGTAATTGGAATACCTTCAGAGTCTTTTCTTTCTTACTATCTTTTAAGAAGTGGCAGAGCTCTTTGAAGAAGCTTGCATTTTTAAGACATACTTTTGACTGAAGAGGAATTACAACGAAGTAAAAAATGTGCCGTCTTTATCTTTCACGTTTCACTGAAAAAAAAAGAAAAAAAAAAGAAACAAGAAGAAAGGAAGAAAAAGAAGATTCTTCAAACACAAACATCGGTGATATCATTATATTTTTTGAAAAGTAAAAAAAAAAAAAATTACAAACATCTACACCTTTTTCTTTTTCTTTCTTTTTTTCGCTTTTCCCCTCATTTTACTCTAAAAAATAACGGCCTCTATTGTCTAACTCAAAAATGCGTAGATATCTTTTGCACCCGCTAACACCAAAGGGGCAAAAAATCTATCTTGAACTTTTCTGCTGTAAATGAAAGGGGAGGAAAAGTAAAAACGAAAAAATTTAGTGAGCATCAACTGCTGTGGTGAGGAGTGGGGAGGGGAGCAAACGAGAAAGGGGGGGAGGAAAAGTAAAAACGAAAAAATTTAGTGAGCATCAACTGCTGTGGTGAGGAGTGGGGAGGGGAGCAAACGAGAAAGGGGGTGAGGTGAAAGCCGTAAGAACCGCCCTGAAAGCAAAAGGAAAAAAAAAAACAGCAAACCAAAAGAAAGAAAAAAAAAACTCAAAAGCAACTGACGGCAGACGATGGGGCAAAAAAAAAAGAGGACCGGCGGCGGGATGATAAAGATTTCGCCCGTAGGGGGTGGACGGGAGGGGTGTTTCTCACCTCGTTGTCGTCTGCTGCCTCTTCGAGTCACGCAACCGGCCTTTTCTGCGGGCTTGGTGCGTGCTGTTTTTAACGGTCTGATGGCTGCGGGAATGGCTAAAGAGGACTTGCCAGGGGGGGTTGGCCGAATATTGCGCGGTGCATGCATGGTGCTGAATATGACTTTTCGGAGTTGATTTACTGCCGAATTAAAACGGATATACTTTTTTTTTTTTTTTCCTATGATATTAATTTTATGAAGCTCAACACGGTTGTTACTTGCAGTTTTTTGGTATATTTTTATTTTTCTTTGTATTTATTATTTATTTATTAATTTTTTATACCCACGAACATCATGATTATAATATACGCATACTTTTACATGATAAAGAATAGCATTTTCCTTTATTAAGGCTGTGTTAAAAAAAAATAGTTTCCCACGTTCAATTCAAAATTTTCGGACACATTTTCAGACTCATTTGTAAAGATGAAAACATTAAAACTGCTGACATGATTTTGAAGAGATGTATGAGTGGCCATATGTTTTTATTTTTCATTTGATTAAGTAAAACTTGACTTATAAAAAATTATTTTCTAAGTAAGACCATCTTTTCTGTTCCTAGCTCTCGCGCCTCAGAAAATTCAGTTCAAAACGTCATCTTTGGCAGCTTTTTTTGCAAAAGTTTCTTCCTTTATCGAAAAATTGACAAACACGGCATATTATATAGTTTCTGAGTAAGAGAACCTGCCAATTTGATGTGTTTCAGAACAAAAATGAATAATAAAAAAAAAAAAATAAGAAGTTTGGATTTGAGTATACAAACATTCATCAAAATATAACATTTTCATAAATCGTTTTAATCATTTTGTCTGGATAGTGCACCTTTCTGTGTGACATTCACAAGTATGATAAAGTAAGAAGAAATATATTTTATGAGTGAATCTTTTGTGACATTTTTATCGGTAATTTTAATTGAACATTATCATACGATAAGCAAGATTAAATTATTCTGTACAGCTCGAAGAAATACTCATTTAAGATGTTCTAGTAAAAGAACTGAAGAACGTTTTATTTAGTACCAACAGATTGATTAATAACATTAAAAATTCGCATAGCTTTAATTCATTCATAATAAAATTGAAACAGGATTAAATGTATTTTAAGTCCCACATTTGATCAACTTTCTGAAGTGATTATTAAATAGCATCACCAAGTCTCAATCGGTCTATAGCTTTGCAAAAAATGTAAATTTGAAGAAACAAACTTTTTCTAAGATCTAGTATACTCATATCTTGATACACTACAAAATAAAATTGTATAGATCCTGATAATCTACTGCTTAGCTTCATCTAGAGATTTGAGTCCTCCATAATTAGGTTGCCCTTGTCTGTGCTCCATGCCTTAATCTGTCCCTGAACACTAGATCAACACTGACGTTGATGTTTTAATTCGATTTGTGCTTATAAACAATGAATAGGAGGAAAAAAAATATCCACTCATTGCACATACATCGGAGACTGTTGAAGTGAAACTTTATGGTCTTTCACACATTTTAATCATTTTCAAAAATTTAATCTTTTCTCATCTTGATTAAATACAACATAAAATTATATAGATCCAAACAATCTATTGCTTATTTTCATCTAGAGATTCGGGCCCTCTAGGATTTGGTTGCCTTTGTCTGTGATTCTCCATGCTTATTACATTAAAAGAGCAATAATCTTTGTTTCCGAACGGAACAAAAGCTTGCTAGTTTTGGAACATCTTTAAATGTTTTTTGAGAAAAGAACCCCACCGAATTGACAAAGGAAGCGAAAGGTTATCTCCCCCATTTTCAGACGTAAAGCTGTCAACTGATTTCGAGTTCGATTTCTCTCTTGAAGTTCAAAAAAGTTCACTAAAAAAGTAATTTATACATCAAAGCGCCAACACGAAAGATCAAAAATAGCGACGCCTGACCGCAAGAAGTTAGTGCTATGTGCCCGGTCCTTAAATCAACACTGTCGTTGATGTTTTAAATCGATTTGTGCTTATAAAAAATGAAAAAAAAGATACATATATCCACTCATTGCACATATATCGGAGAGAGTTGAAGTGAAACACTTTGGTCTTTCACGCATTTTAAGGGTGTATTCCAATCCAAATTGCTTGTTTTCTGATTTATTTTTAAATTCATTTTTGTTCTCAAACCCATCAAACTGTCAAATTCTATTATTTAGAAAGTACACAATGTGCTGTGTTTGTCGACTTTTTGATAAATGCAGAAAGTATTGCAACAAAAATGCTATCAAAGTTGGCATTTTTCTTCGAATTTTCCGAACCGGGAGATAACGAAAAAATGAGTCATACTGAGAAAGTAATTGTTTTTAAATCAAATTCTAATGAATTGAGGGAAAAATGAAATCACACGGCATCTTATACATCTCTTCAAAAACCACATCAGCATGTTTCATATTTCTACATTTAAAAATGAGCCTGAAAATGTATCGGAAAATTTAAAGCTCAGTGATGCCGCTGGAGTTCTAAAATTCTGGGTCCTTTTTTCAAAAAAGCGGGTCCCCACTAATAAGTCATATTTTTAGACGCAAAAATTGAACTTGTTCATTTGCAAAAGAAAAGTTAAATGCAATAATTGTTTTAATTAATGTATAAATAAATAAAGCCAATATTATTTTTTTAAAACTATTAATAGATATTTACTTTACTTTTTTTAAAAAAAATAATGTGCAAGATACAAATTATAAAATAATGCTTATTTGAGTGTAGAAGATAACAAGTATCACTATTGTTCACATTTCTTTTAAAAAAAGGTAAAACTGATTTATTGAAAAAGACATTTTTTCTAAAAAAAGAATACTTTTCAAAATAATCAGAACATAATCAGAAATTGAGAAGCAGGAAAATCTGTTTTTGGAGCAGCAAAAAAAAAAAAAAAAAAAAAAAAAAAAAAACTATTTGGAAGCAGGGAAGTTAGTTTTTGGAAAAGAAAATTTCTATCCTGTCATTAACTTTTTTTTCGTACCCCTTTGACGAAAATTGCATTTTAAAGCTATTTTTTCACAAAATTTGCCGTTTTTTCGCGATTTTTTGATGAAATTTGCCGTCTTTTTTGCGATATTTTGACGAAATTTGCCGTTTTTTCGCGATTTTTAAAGAAATTAGCCGGTTTTTCATGATCTTTTGACGAAATGTGCTATTTTATCACGATTTTTGGATGAAATTTGTGGTTTTTTTTCGCGATTTTTTTGAGGAAATCTGCTTTTTGTTGGAGATTTTTAATAAAATTAGTCATTTTTGCGAATCTTTTGGCGAAATTCGCCGAAAATTATTCGTTATTTCGCGATTTTTTTTAACGAAATTTGTCTTTTTGTGATTTTTTTATGAAATGTGCCGTTTTTTCGCGATCTTTTGACCAAATGTGCCGCTTTTTTGCGATCTTTAGACGAAATGTGCCATTTTAACACGATTTTTTCATGAAAATTGCCGTTTTTCGCGAATCTCTAGACAAAATTTGCCGTTTTATCACGATTTTTGGACGAAATATGTCTTTTTTGCGATTTTTTTAGGAAATCTGCCTTTTTTCGGGATTTTGTAACAAAATTAGCCATTTTTTTCGCAAAATTTTTGACGAAATTTGCAGGAAATTATTCGTTTTTTCGCGATTTTTTAAACGAAATTTGCCTTTTTTGCGAACATTTGACGAAAGCTCCATTTTTTTGCGTCCCGTCGCCGATTTTTTGCGTATTTTACGCGCTATAGCGCGTCCGCGGCATCCCTGAAGCTGTTGCTGTTGGAAAAATATTTTTTCGAATACATTCTTAATCTCTTTAAAAAATCTTAATCTTTTCTCAACTTGATACAATACATCATAAAACTCTATAGATCCTGATAATCTACTGTTTAGCTTCATCTAGAGATTTGATCTTTCTAGAAGTTGGTTGCCTTTGTCTGCGCTCCATGCCTCAATCTGCCCCTGAACTCTAGATCAACACTGACGTTGATGTTTTAATTCGATTTGTGAAAAGAGAAAAAATATATCCACTCATTGCACACATACATCGGAGACAGTTGAAGTGAAACTCTTCGGTCTTTCACGCGTTTTAATCTCTTTCAAAAGCACCCAGCCTGAATCATTTAATTAAAAAGTACTTATAAGACTACCCTGTTCAAACAAATCATTTTGAAATCTCCTACTGGATTCAGGGGAGCTGGGAACCTGAGTACATACGAAGGCCCTAGAGTAAGACTTAGACAAGTGGAAAATCCATTATAAAGCTGCCAGTTCTAATCCCGAATTTTCAATGTGCCAGCCAACTGGATGACAAATTCACCCTCTTCCATATCAGACTAGAGCTTAGGATCTTGCTCTCAGCAAAATAACCGATTACTGGTGGATGGAACCCAGTTCAGTAGTAATATCTTTTGACAAAAGTGCATAACATAGTAACAGGAGAACCATTTTTTAATTCAAAAATTTAATCTGTGCACACATTCTGTGAATTAAAACAAAATATTGATAGAAAATAAAAAGTATGATAAAGTATAAATAAAATTTTTAAAGTAGTGCAATAGTTTTTTTGGCTTTAGAAATAAATGTTTCTTTCCTTCTTCTTTTTTTTTTTTTTATTTAAATTAAAAAGGACAACTTTTTGACATAAGTTTTAATTCATTTTTGTTCGGAAATGCATGAAACTATCATGTGTTGTTATTCAGAAACTATCGATTAGTTTGATCGATTATCGATTAATTTTATCGATTCGAAATTAATGTCTGAATTTAAATTAAATTCAGACTTTAATTTCTATGTTCTTTAATATAATTTTCAGTATGACTATGAAATGAACTTGGCCAATATGATATGTATCCCAGATCAAGAAGAGTTCAAGGGATGAAATAACACTTTTTTTCCATGTCAGAAGGCTGCATTTGAGAAAAAATTAGAATTTGTTCTTCAGAATATATATATATGTATATGTCGATTAAATTATTACGTCAAAATTTATTTTCATTATTGTTGCTATTTATTTAAAAATATTAATATACAAAAATGTTGTTAACGTTTTAAGCATATAAAATTAATTAATTTAAGGGTGTATTCCGATCCAAACTGCCTTTTTTTCAGATTTATTTTTAGATTCATTTTTGCTCTCAAATGCACCAAACTTTCGAATTCTGTTATTTAGAAACAATATAAGGTGCCGTGATTATCATTTCCTTGATAAATGCAGAAAATGTTGCAAAAAATGCTGTCAAAAACGGCGTTTTGGACAAAATTTTCCGAAGCGGAAGGTGTGCGAACGAAAAAAAAGGGTCATGCTAAGAAAATAATTGCTTATAAATCAAATTCTAATTGAATCAGCGAAAAATGACATCACACGGCACCTTGTACGTCACTTCAAAAATCCCCTCAGCAAGTTTCATGCTTCTACTTTTAGAAATGTGTCCAAAATTATATCTGAAAATTTCGAGCTGTTGAAGATGGAAAATGATTTTTTCGAATACACCCTTAAGCTCATTTAGTTGTGAAATAGAGCAATACAATATTTTAAACCCTAATTGTATACGTAGGGTATACACCATAAAATATCAAATTTTAGCTGAAAATTGGAATTTTTAAATTTTTTTTCACTATTTTACTCATTATTAGAACAATCTATAGATTTCAAATAATTTTTTCATAAAAATAGGAAAAATCGTGCAGTGAATCGTACAATTATTACCTAAAAAGCGCTACAGACTTCCACTTTAGTTCTATAAATACAAAGAAAAAATAAATACAATGTTGTCTTTTTTTTTTTTTTTTTTCCCTTATAATTTTACCGATGTAATTAATCATTATTGCTACCACGAAAATGTCTGTAACATTAAAAAGTTGCATTAAAAAGGATAGAAGGAATAAAAAATAGTGTCAAATGTTACTTTTTGCTATTTTCAACAAAGTTTGAAAAAAAGCGTCATTTTGGAAAAGCCTTAGTAAATGGGTTTAGAAACACGTTTTTATTATAAAATTTGTATAAAATTTAATGTTCTTTTTATTTATTTATTTATTTATTTAACTAAGTATGGTTTACAGAAATTTTATAATTTTCGAGTTAGAGGCAGAAAAATTGAAAAAATTCAAAATTTCCATCTTTTTTTGTCTCCTCGAGATTTAATCTCAAGCTATTTTGTTGAAAGCATTTAATTGCTTTTATTAGCATCCCCATAAACATTTTAGAAACATTACAAAATTTTTAAGTTTTTCTAGCAGAATTTGTGCATTTATCGGCCTTATTTTCTGACTGGACGAAGTTAGAGTACAATTAACTTTCTAATTTATTGTGAGGTAATAAAAGTAAGAGTTAATGTAACACTTTCATGCTATCATTTTAGAAGAACAATACATTGATCGGATGAAACTGAAAATAAAATAATAAATCCTATTATTTGTAGCGCATGTAAAATTTTGAAATTACAAACACGCGATTTTCAAATCCAAAGTATCCTGACACCAGATATTTAAAAAACAAAAATGTAAAATAATAATTTTTGAGTATTGGAACGAAAAAAAAAAAAAAAAAAAAAAAAAAAGGAATTCATGTAAATTTTGCTTTCGTTCTTTTGTTTTATAAATGATTTTTTTAATATTATTATTCTTGCTGATGAATTTTTGTACCTTTTTTAATTCTTAAACTAATAAAGCTATTTTTTTTTCGTTCCAATAATATCACCTGTCATCATTAAAATATATTTATCATTAAAATGTTAGTACGAGGCAATTAATTTCTTCTAAAACTTCAATTAACAACTTTGTAATTTTTTTTTCTGCAACTAACGTAATATATAATATCAGCGAGTGCTGCAGGGTTGTTATTTTTATATTGAGCGAATGAAACTGAAAATAAATATATAAATAAATCCTATTATTTGTAGCATTTGTAATTTCAAAATTAGGGATTTTGAAATTACAAACACGCGATTTTCAAATTCAAAGCATCCTGATAGTAGATATTTAAGAGACAAAAATGTAAAATAATAATTTTTGAATACTGGAACGAAAAAATGAAGCATGTAACTGTGGATAAGTACATTAAAATATTTATAATTTCTATTGATTATTTTCAGTTTAAAAGTGAATTCATGAATATTTTGTTTTACTAGTTGTCAATAACACTATTAAAAAAATTTAACGCAACTGTCTTTTTTTTTTTTTTTGAGTAGGTTATAAAAAGCCCCGACAAGTATAGCATATTATATAGTTTTTGAATAAGTGCCAGTTGAGTGTGTTTGAGAGTAATTTAAAAGTAATTTAAAATTTAATCAGAAAATAAGCAGTTTGGATTTGAGTGCACCCTTAACTGTCTTTATCAGTAAATCGAAAAGACCCATTCGTGAGTGATAATCCTATGGAAGAAATTTATAAAGTTTTTCTGTTGCATTTTAATAATTTTAAATGATTTTTTTCGAGGTGGATAGCTGAGATTGATCAATACGAAGGTCGTTTTTTACTTTTCTGGTTTTTCTACAAATATTTTTAATGAAGACGCTGTTATTTTCGGAACCGGTTTAGAAACATCATAAAAAAATTACGATTAAAATTAAAAAAGTGCAAAACGATCTTTGTACAGATCAATCTCATCTATCCAAATAAATAAATAAACAAAAATATTGAAATGCAACCGAGATATCTTTATAAATTTCTTCTATAGGATTAGCATTAGTGAACGGGTATTTCGTTTGATGCACTCAAGAGTGCACACAAAACTAAACTGCTTATTTTCGTATTCATTTTTAAATTCATTTTAGCTCTCTAACGCATCCTACTGGTAAGTTCACTCATTCAGAAACTATATAACTTGCTGTAATTGCTGATTTTTTTGATAAAGTCTCAATATATTTTTTAAAAATGCAGTCAAAGTGGGTTTTTTTAACAGAATTTCCCGAAGTGCTAGTGTTGGAAATTTAAAAAAAAAAAAATGCTTTTACTTTAATTGTTTATGAATCAAATTCTTGCAAAACTTGAAAATGCAAATCGCTTTAAAAAAAATCATGCCAGCAAGTTTCATGTTTTTACTTTAAAAAATGTGTTTGAAAAGGTGTCAGAAAATTTTGAATTGTGGAATGTATAGCAAAACATATTTTTTTGCAGCGCACTATTTTTTTTATGTAACATACATCGACTATGAACATGATTCACAGAAGGTACAAAAAGTATAACAGTCCATCGTGAAATAAACTCGTAAAGCCAAGCACCGTGGGATTGTTAATAATACGTGACTCGGAAGCTATCTTAAAAAAAGATTTCGAACTGAGATACGAAATTTTCCCAGTTCTGTTCTGCGTGTTAGTACCGTCCTTATCAACTGCACTAAATGCAGATCTCAACGACATCTTGACAGGAGTCGTTTCAGAAAAACGTTACTTGATCATGCGCCTTCCTGTTACGCGATTTTCCCTCTTCCTAAAATAACGAATTATAAAGCCTATTGCTTGACATTGACATATGTTACATCAGATAGTATAACTCTGCGAATACAGTGTTGTAATCTTATTTGCTCAATTCATTTTACCTTGTTTAGTTTTTTGTTTTTTTACCTATTAATATTGTTATTATAATTGTGCTTCAGATGGGGAAAAAAGTGTAGTTCAAAAAGCTCACTTGTGTCACTGTTTTCCGAAAAATCTATTGCATTTGAATATATATATATATAATCTATGTAGAAAAATTGCTGTATCATTCGATCGCTGTCATAAAATTATCAGCTTCTTTTAAGAACATTTTTTGTTGTCAAACGGGAAATAAAATAAATACGGCATTTTAAACTATTTTAATGCAAAAATAACACTCGTAAGAAAACACATGAACTTAGTTAAGGGTGTATTTCGATTCAAACTGCTTATTTTCCGATTTATTTTTGAATTCATTTTTGCTCTCAAATACACCAAACTTTCAAAATCTCTTATTTGGAAAGTACACAAGGTGCTGTGATTGTCGATTCTTGGATAAATCCAGAAAATATTGCAAAAAAAGCAATCAAAAACAGCATTTCAAACCGATTTTTCCCAAGCGGGAGATTTGGGAACGAAAAAAAGGGTCATACTAATCAGGTAATTGTTTATAACTCAAATTCTAATGAATTGAGCGTAAAAAGACATCACACGGCACCTCATACGTCCCTTCAAGAATTCCCTCAGCAAGTTTCATGTTTCTATTTTTAAAAATGTGTCTGAAATTGTATTGGAAAATTTCGAGCTGTTGAAGGTGGAAAAGCGTTTTTTCGAATACACCCTTAAAAAAATGAAATAAAGTAAAAATATGGGACAGATTGAAATCTCCAGGAATAAGGCTGTCCCGAAAATAAGTGTGTCGACGATCGAACATTCTTCTCGGACGAAACTGTTGGGAGACGGTCCGGAACAAAGAGTCAAACGATCCCGCAGGAGGAGAAGAAAGAAATAAAAATAAAACCTAGAAACTCTCCTTTTGTATGTATTTTTTTTTCATCCGAAAATGGAACAAAAGGAACGTGCTATAATATTTTCCAGTGACGGAGAAATTTTCTAGACTCGTATCTACAACGGCTATGTCTCGGGAGCAAAAACGTTAGTGGGAAAACATTTAAACATATATTTTTGCCTGTTTTTTTTTGAAAAAAAAAAAACTGTGCTTGATACTATTTGAAAAAAAAAATATTAAGAAAAATGTTCCACAAATTAAAAAAAGAGAAAGAAAAAAATACTTTTCTTTTGACTTAATATCAGAATTAGTTTTAAAATTTATTTTTAATTTACTTCGATTAGAAAAGCTACGTTTTGTTGTGGAAAAAAAAAAAAAAAAAAAAAAAAAAAAAAGACAAAATGAGTTTGATTAGATAATTTCTGAACAATAACGCCTGCAAATTTCATGCATTTCTGGATAAAAATCATTTAATATAATGTCATAAAGTTGCACTTTTGAATTTGAGCCCCCTTAACTTTGAACATCCTTAACAACAACAAAAAAAAATTTCTTTGTAAAATACTACTACTACTACTACTACTACTACTACTACTACTACTACTACTACTACTACTACTACTACTACTACTACTACTACTACTACTACTACTACTAATAATAATAATAATAATAATAATAATAATAATAAAATGCTGTATCATTTAAGCTCTGCAATAAAATCATTAGTTTCTTTTAAAAACATCTTTTGCTGTTCCGCAGGAAATAAAACAACTACGGTATTTTAAACTATTTTAATCCAAAACATAAAACTCGAAAAAAAAAAAAAAAAATACATGACTTTTTATTTTATAATAGTATTAATACAAAGGGATATAAAATCCCTTCACTTAAAATAAATAAATAAATATAGTAGAACAAATAAATACATAAAATAAAGTAAAACTATGGGACACATCAAAATCTCCTGGAATGAGGCTGTCCCGAAAATAAGTGTGTCGATCGAACATTCTTCTCGGACGGAACTGGTGAGAGACAGTCCGGAACAAAGAGTAAAACGATCCCGCAGGAGGGGAAGAAAGAAATAAAAAAACCTGGAAACTCTCCTTTTATATATATTTTTTAAAATCCAAAAATGGAACGAAAGGAACGTGCTATAATATTTTCCAGTGATGGAAAAAGTTTCTAGCAAAAACGTTGTTGGAAAAATGTCTGGACATATATATTTGCCTTTTTCTGTAGAGAACCTGTGTTTGATAGTATGAGAGAAAAAAAAAGGAATATTAAGAAAAACGTTCCATAGTTAAAAAAAATAAAATAATAATAATAAAATAAATAAATAAATAAAATAAATAAATAAATACATAAAATTTTTTTGACGTCAAACCAGAGTTAGTTTTTACATTATTTACAATTACTATTTAAAAAAAAAATACATCTACTATTTAAAACAAAAACACAAAAATATTAATAGAGAGGCGGAAAAAGTTGGATTTACCCAAAGCCATTTTGCATTTATAGTTCATGCTAACAAAAAGTGAACGAATCAGTAGTTAACACTTTCAAAGTTAGGAATAGATAATGAATCAATCAGAAAAAAAATAAATAAATAAATAAAAAAAATAAAAAAAAAATAAACGAATTATTAAAAAAAACAACAACAACAACAACAAAAAAAAAAAAAAAAAAATTATCTTTAATTTTAGAAAAGGAAGATCGCATTCTTTATTAGCTAGGAATTAAACACGTTTAGATATTTATAAAGCAATGAGTTGACAAATCCAATTTTTGAACGTTCTGTATCACATGTAGAATAAATTACACAAACCCAATTGGAAATATATGATACAATTTTCTTACGTTTAAAAATTTATGAATTGTGGACTTATATCGCTATGAAGAACACTGAAAAGCAATATGAGAAATGTGCTTTAGTAATCAACTGCCTCTCACATCTCAAATATAATAAATATTAAAGATTGAAGTTTCTAAAACTGTATTTGAAGAGTCAAATACCCCAAATATCAAATTATATATGGTTATATGGTTATATGGTTAACGTTAATTTTACGATTGCAAAAAACAAAATTCAACACATTGTAGTAAAAGATTGAGAAACTTGACTGACAAGAGTTGGTGATTGATTTTTTTTTTTCTGATGTCAATTATTTATTTCCAAAACAATACAAAGAAATAAAAAATAAAAACTTGCACTATCATGCTAAATGGAAAGAAATTGTACTCAATCCTAGAAAATGCGCTGAAAAATGCTCTATTTTTACGCTATTATTTGCTTCCGATTCTCGAACCGTCAAACACCTACACATTGTTGACTATCGTTTACCTTATGCGTAGATTAAATATAACTTTATCTTATTTGTATGCAAAGTAAATAGATTTCATGCTTAAGGGCGTATTCGAAAAAACGCTTTTCCACCTTCAACAGCTCGAAATTTTCCGATACAATTTCAGACACATTTTTAAAAGTAGAATCATGAAACTTGCTGAGGGGATTCTTGAAGGGACGTATGAGGTGCCGAGTAGAGTCTTTTTACGCTCAATTCATTAAAATTTGAGTTATGAACAATTACCTTATCAGTATGACCTTTTTTTTCGTTCCCAGATCTCCCGCTTGGGATAAATTGGTTCGAAATGCCGTTTTTGATTGCTTTTTTTGCAATATTTTCTGCATTCATCAAAGAATCGACAATCACGGCACCTTGTGTACTTTCCAAATAAGAGATTTTGAAAGTTTGGTGCATTTGAGAGCAAAAATGAATTCAAAAATAAATCGGAAAATAAGCAGTTTGAATCGAAATACACTCTTAACTAAAAACTTTTTGAATTATGAATAATAAATTAACAGACTAACACTTGCATCTTTCTAGGCTAAAAAAAAAAAAAAAAAAAAAAAAAAAAAAAATTATAAACTTAAATGAGCATTGTTCAAGCATACATTGCATAAATAAATTTTATTACATAAATGTTTAAAATTTCTGTAAGATATTTAAGAAAGAACCATCTTGCCTTAAATCCATGTATTCTATAAATCTTCGCATGAACAAGATTGAAAATACCCCTTAGACTATAGAATAAAGGAGAAACGAGCCAAGCTACATTCTTAATAAAACAAGAGATGGATTAGTGATAAGGCAAGGTGTATCTTGACCTGAGATGATTCAATGCAGCCATAAGACCTTTATTATGAGTTTATTTCAGTACATGAATGTTTAAGCCATTCTACAATCTTTCATAGTATCTTTAAAAGTATTATGTGAAACCCGGATTGTACATAAGATTAAAATTCTGCTGTAAATTTCTTGCCAAAGAATTTTAGCCATTCTTTCTCTAGCATACTTCTGCATGAGAAAAAAAGTTGAAATAAATGCTGTGGCTGCATTTGAGTTGATTTTCTGTATAATTTTAGCTAAAGGAGGGACGGTAAGGAATCTAAAATCCAGAGACAGAGTTCAAAAAATAATATCAATAGTAAAAATGTGAGTATGTTAACTTTTTGCTACATATTTATGTGGGAAATGTCATTCGTCACTATTATCATTCATTTCTTTCATTATTGTCATTATTATTTCTTTATTATCATTCATTTCTTTATCATTGTTGTACGTAATTTAACTATAACTGTAACTTATTTTCGTTGTTTCAATTTATACTCCTATGTATCTGGCAACGGTCGATGTGGGAAGACGTCATGTGACGTAACAGAAAAAGCGGGCAGTTGGTTTTTCGGCTACACTGTAAAAAAAAAGGGTCGATCTACTAAAAAAACTTTAGTGATCCTTGTAATTACTAAAAAAATTTTAGTAATCTTAGTCGGTTACAAAAAAATCTGTAAGAATTACTAGAAAAAGTTAGCAACGAATAGAGTTAATAGTTTTATATTTTTAATAGCTCTTACTAAAACTCCGTTGGAGTGGCCTTGATAGCATAGTGGTTATAGTAACGGGCTCCAGGCTAAAAGTTCCCGGGTTCGAAACTTGCCACCGCCAAATACGCCCCGAATGTATGTAGTGTCTCGTTAATAAAGAGATTATGAAAATCCTGTCGGAGCAGGTAGGAATGATTGGTGCTGCCATCTATTGCGGTTTTGCCGAAAATCTTCCGCTTCAGAAGTCTGGATGCAGCTCGAAGGAAGCTCCTCCCCTTCAGGCCCACGTAATGGTTATTAAAAATAATTTTGGAGCTATTACTAAAATTTGCTTGGTGGCTCATACTAAAAATTTTTAAGTTAGTTATACAAAAAATTCTTTTGTTCAGTTTACAAAAGAAATGCTTGTTTCACTTCCAAAAAAAAAGTTTGTAATGGTTACTAAAAAATTCTGTGGAATACAAATTTACTAAGAAATTTTTAGTAACCTCTTGAATTTTTTTTTACAGTGTATGTTATGTGAGGATGCAACCCTTTTTATGTTCTTTAAAATGTTTGCTGTTCTGAACGACATGCAGAAGGCGCGTGTCATGAGTATACAGTCTTGTAGTTACTGTATCTTTTTTAAATTGTGTGTGTGCGTTTTTTTGTTATTAAATGTGTTCGTCTTAACAGAAGTCTGAGAGTGACTATTCATTATCCCTAGACGCTGACGCCAACCCACATTTATATAAAACAATAGTTACAATTTCGTAAAAAAATACATCCAATTATTTTTATTGAAACAATTTTATACAGGTAGCTCCAAACTTCAAAATAGTATCAGGGACACAGGACGGCAAGGAATTTTGTGGTATATTTGAAACCCCAACATCGTCCAAAACTTATTTTGTAACGTTTTTCGATATAAAAAATATAAAAAAATAAAAACACCCGGAATATGTACTAAAATAAAAATTATTATTAATAAAATTTAAAAGAAAAAAAATTTGAAAATGCCTCAAACACTCGCTATGAAAGGTTTTTAATTGAATTTGAAATTTTAAAGTTAGTTAGAATTAAAAGTCAGTTATTAGACTTTAAATTTTGTAGAAAATGTTCTAAAAACATTTTCTATTAAGACTCATTTGACACTGAATGTACTCGAATCAAAACTGTTTATTTTCTGACTCATTTTAAAATTAACTCTTGCTCTGAAACGTAGAAATTGGAAATTAATAAATTTGAAATATAACATGGTCTTACTATTAAAACGTCAATGCTGACGATAGAACAATTTCTATAAAATTGTAAAATGTAAAAAAGTACAGGAAAATAAATGCGTCCAGAGATTCTCATGATACTTCTAAATATTTCAAATTTCGTATGTTTGCTTCCTAAGAAAGATTTCTAAAATAAGTTGACATTTAAAAACATGAACTGACAACTGAAAACGTTTTGAAAAATTCTAAATTACGATTTATTTGGAATTGTAACGAGCTAGATACGTAAAATGCTTAGTAAAATTAAGCATTTTACGTATAATGCTTAATTTCCCTCCTCCCCCCTTAAAAAAGGGAAAAAATTGAAAATTCTATACGGTTTAAATGCAATACGAGGGGTTACACCACTCTGCTAGTTTTCAATATTTTCCTATTTCCTAATTTGAATATTAATAACATTTTCAATAGTTAATAATTAAATAAGTCATAAAATAGTTTAGTAAAACATGTTACCATTTTGAACATATGCTAACAACAATATAGTATTAATAATAATAATAATAATAAAAGTATTTATTTCAATATTCTTGAAATCTATTTTTTGTTACACTAGGGGGGCCCCGCCCCCCTGCTCGCTATGCTCGCCAACCCCCCTCGTAGTCGCTTCGCGATTCCAAATTATTGTCTACCCCTGCTTGCTGCGCTCGCCAATAACCCATGGTATGAATAAGCAGTTGCAGACCTTTCAAATGATGTGTCACACGACTGGTGTTGTAAAGAAATTAAAAATGTGCTCCCCTGGGGGCAGAGTGGGAGGCGACACAAAAGACATCCATAATATGAATAGGCAGCTTCAGATCTCTCAAATGATGTCACACGACTGGTGTTGTAAAGAAATTAAAAATGTGCCCCCCTGGGGGGCAGAGTGGGGGATGACACACAACACATCCATAATATGAATAAGCAGTTGCAGACCTTTCAAATCTTGTGTAACACGACTGGTGTTGTAAAGAAAATAAAAATGCGTCCCCCCTGGGGAGCAGAATGGGGGATAACACACAAGACATCCATTATATGAATAAGCAGTTGCAAACCTCTCAAATGATGTATCAAACGACTGGTGTTGTAAAGAAATTAAAAATTTGGCGAAATATTACAGTTATCGCCAAGTTGGCGTCACTTTTGACAACTAATTTTGGTCGCCAAATTTGGCGATATATCGCCAAGTTGGCGACAAACTTGGCGATTGTTGGCGATGGTAACCTTTCCTCTCTATATGGTAACCCATATGGCGATGCATAGACGGAGCCCTTTCCTGATTGGTCTATTTGACTCATGGAAGGAGTGGACAACCCGGATTCGTTAGTTCCGGAAATCTTCCACATCAGCATCATTCCAGGAGTCATTCCATTTAAGGCTAGTTTTTTTTTACTATAGAAGGATAACATTTACTTCCACTTTTTTTAACATGGTAGGAGTGATATTTTCTTTTAATAATTTTTAAAATAAAAATGTTTGAATAACGATATTTTATCAATTTTATTTCATACAAATTATAATGAATAATATATGAATGTTATATGATTATTAATAGAATATTACAATGAATTATAATATCATACCTAATATACTTACATGTGTACTCAAAAAAAAAAAAAAAAAAAAAAAAAAAAAAAAATCCCATGTTTAACATCTTGATATTTTTGGAGACATTTTCAGACTTTTTTTAAAAGTAAAAATATGAAACTTGCTCACATGAATTTTAAAGAAATGTATAAGCGGCCGTGTATTTTCATTTTAGGCTGAATTAATTAGAACTCGAATTATGAACAACTATTTTCTTTGTAGGACTATTATTTTCGTTCCCAGCTCTCTTCGTTTCGGAAAAGTTGGTTCAAGCGTTAACTTTGACATAACAATTTGGAATATATTCTGCCTTTATTAAAAAAAAAAAAAAAAAAAAAAAAAAAATCGATAAGCACGGCATTATATGTTTTCTGGGTAAGCGAACATGCCAACTGGATTCGTTTGAAATCAAAAATGAATTTAAAAATGAGTCAGAAAATAAGCAGTTTGGATTTATATACCTCATGATTTATTACAATTTTCAATGATGAATTAAATTCAATATAATATTAACTCATAACAATTTTATTTGAAATTTAAAACTGATGGTTTCGTTTAGCACAATTTTTTGTCTCTTGCTTTAAAAAAATACATATATTATTTTAAAATTTTATACCCCCAAAATATTTTTGAATTTTTGAACTATGTAAATGTAACATTTGACTGATATAGATAAAATTATTCCTTTAAAGCGCGATGATATTTATTTAGCATTTGATGTGGAACGATATATAAATTTAAATACATTTACAAAGGAATTTTTTTTTTCTTCCGTATTTTCCTTCTGGCCTTTCTTTATTTTATATGGGTTCCCTTTCCGTCGAGCCTTTTTCGTCGGAGAACGTTTTTAGAATATGGAATTCCACCATTCTAGTGATTTCTCGCTGGAACGATCCTAAGAATGTGAGTCAAAAATCGATAGAAGTCTAGATTCTTCTGGTCAAGGAGCTAGTTTAAATATAAAGGAAAAAAAAATACATATATCTATTATTTAACCAAAGAAAAATACTAAACTACCCAAACAATATCATGGATATTCGCAGAATATTTCTGATTTATATCAATCTAATATTATTAAAAAGTCAAGTTTTTTTGTTTGTATGGAGTAATCTTTGAAACCACCAAAACGATTTTTAAAAATAATGGTGGCAAATGGTGACAGTCTATGCATCCACTTGGGCTATGGTTTATGCCATGCAGGGGGTAGTGCTACTTTCAAGTTCAGAATTTCCAAAAAGCAAATTTATGACATAAATTTAAATTTTGTTTTATTCGGGGACGCATGAAACTGGCAGGTGTTGTTATTCAGAAACTATGTAATTTTAAGTTTTTTTTTTTTTCCTTTTGTAAACACAATAGATTTTTCAGAAAATGCTATCAAAGCTGACGTATCTAACTAAAATTCCTGACGAAATCAAAAATCTAGTCAACGAAGGTCTTTAAATGCCTTCTCACGTGATCAAAAGTGTTTTTAACTCGTTAAGTAATTCATTTGACAAAAATTGGAAAATTATTCGATTCCAAATCGATTCCATACTCAAGTCTGCCAACTTTTAACCCTTATGTTTAAAATCGTCACTTTGTAAATCGGTTCCGAATATAAAAATGTCGTTCTAAAAAATATCTGCAACTAAAATGATATGTGAGATAGACCTCAGCTGTCCAATATAAAAAATATTTAAAAATGTCAAAATGCGAACGAAATAATAGAAGATAACCTATCAGCATTTCACGCAGTTGTCACGGCAGACTACTCCTCGAAGATTGGTTCACTTGTTTACAACCGCCAACTCTGAATGATGCTCGTGCTGTCCCGAATGAATATTATCTTTTTCTAGAAAAAGAGTCCCACCAGTGGCCGAGAGGTTCTGACCTCTCAACTGCGTAGACGGCAGGTGCTGGGTTCGAACCCAATCGCGGTTGTCGGCCTAACCGTTCGGAGTTTTCGTGGTTTTCTTTGAACCTTGCGTAAATACGGGTTATGTTCCCTTAGAAAGATCTCCCACGAAGGACACTCCCCCCCCCCCCCCTGGGTCTATATCCCTCGAGTAGATAATCGGCCGACACAAAATAATTCTAGAAAAATAGTAACTAACTGTAACTGTCTTGAATTGTTCCAATGTTTGTTATGCATTGAATAATTATTTGTACTGATGAGGCTTTACGTATACCTTGGCGAAACGTTTACTCTTGTATTTTTAAATGTTTTTTAGTGTTTTGTTTTGTATAGATAAATTTTATTTATTTTAAAAAAATGTATTCAAGTCTGTCTAAGTTTATATTATTAAATCCTTTAATAGTTTTTTTTTTAATTCAGACGTTAAATATATGTGTATTGCAAGAAAATAACCCCCCTACATGTTTAATATTAGCTCGCCTGTGTCTTCGCTTGTAGGGACAGAGAAGCCTTAACTCAAGAAATCAAGATACAGTAACACAGATAATGCAGTAAATATCAACATAGTTTTCAGATAGGTATATGATACATACATTTCACTTATCCTTTTTTCCTACTATCGAAATAGAAGAGGAAAGAACACAAAAAATAATTTTCAGTATCAAAACAATAATTCAACAACGCAGAATACAATAACAGAGATATCCGCTGTAAATGTGGGCATAGTTTGAAAATCTTAGTTATTATGTTTTTTATTAATCCTTCGAACTGTTTAGGGAGAAAATAACAGAGACAATAATTAATTAGTAAAAGAATTTTTAACAACAAAACCTTAACTGGATTAATCAAAATACAATAGCACACATGATCACCGTAAACATGTGTACAGTTTGTAGATATTAGATATGATATACATTTCATTAATCCTTTCCCTTACTATATTTACTTACACCTTATATGAAATGCATGCGACCAGCACATACCAAAATCTTATGTCTATTTAGCTTCGGGCGT
The DNA here is from genome assembly GCA_964019185.1 of Maratus speculifer. NCBI lineage: Eukaryota > Metazoa > Arthropoda > Arachnida > Araneae > Salticidae > Maratus > Maratus speculifer. Next base: position 314,840,944 of record OZ025291.1, on the reverse strand, counting down.
ATACCCCAAAACCGCTTTTATGTCCTTTGCGCCTGGACTGAGAATCGATTTGCTATATACTGCCGTGGCATTATTCTAGTCTCCAGAAATATTGGAAGGGTTATAAGCACCTTAGTAGTTCTAGGGCTTTGTTAGAATGAGAAGTGGGATAGAATACTCCTTGTTCTTCTAATTCCTGCGATAGCTTTTCCCTTCTTATAATGGCTTCTATTTTCTGAGAAAATTCACATACGCATTTTGCTTTGTGAAAGCGTTATGTAGTTATATAGTGTTGAAAATGTAACAATATAATCTTATGTTAGTTATAAAGTTTTGTCAAAATATCGTAGCTACTGATAATTTGCATAAGTAGTTAAGGCCGTTCTCAAATCAAAAAGGGCAACTTTACGACATAAGTTTTAATTTATTTTTGTTCGGAATTGCATGAGACTGTCAGGGGTTGTTGTTCAGAAATTATATAATCGCATTCATTTTCCTGTTTTTTAGCAACCACAATAGTATATTTTTCAAAAAATAGTGTAAAAAAGGGCGTTTTGAACCTAAATTTTCGCGCGCGAGAAAAAAAAAAAAAACCCAGTCAAACCGGGGTTGAAAATAAGTTGTCACGTGATCAAAAAATCTTATAACTCAATAAGTAATTGATTGATCACAAAATTGAAAACTGAGTTCGATTCCAAATAGCTTCCACGGTCAGGCTGAGCAATTTTAAATCTTTCCGTTAAAAAAAAAAAAAAAAAGAATTTGTAAATGTGTCAAAACGTTTTTCGCTTGTTGAGCAAAGCACTTGAAAACAGCCTTAACTGAATGTTTTTAAAATAGTAAAAAGTGTAAAAAAAAAAAAAAAAAAAAAAAAAAAAAAATTAAGTCCATGATTGCAGTACATGGAGATGAATATTTTGTTGCATTCAATTCTTGTACCACAAATGTGATCCATTTAAAAAAATGGCTGTTTTTGCAGTTTTAATTTTTTCTTCTACAACTGAAATTTCTGATAAACAGATGAATATATATATACATTGTAAAAAAAAAAAAAAAAAAAAAAAAAAAAAATATTGAATTTACGGCGAAACAATGTTGCTAGTAGTTTTTACCGTAAAAATTGAAGTAAAATTAGATGTAATAAAAAAAAATGTACATCTAATTTTACTACAATTTTTGCGGCAAAAACTGCTGGCAACATTGCAATCAGCAGTTTTTGCCGTAAATTTAAAAGGAATTTTTTTTTTCCATTGTATCGATCAAGTAACTTTAAAATGTATGGCTGAACATAATTTTCTAAAAACAAATTAACAAAGAAAAAAAAAATATATTAATATGTTTTAGTATGGGCAGTGAGAACTTGTCAGTACTAATGTAAAGTTTCGTTTTTCACGCATCTTTTGTTTGAATAAAAAATAATTTTTTTAAGAGGTTGGAGAGTGGGGGGGGGGAGGGGGGAGTGGCATAAAGAGTATGGATATGCTGCGTACTCAAAAAAATATTTTTCTTCTCTGAACAGCTTGAAATTTTCTGATATATTTTCAGATTCATTTTTAAAATTAAAAACATGAAACTTTCTGACATGATTTTTTGAAGATATGTATAAGCGGCCGTGTATTTTGATTTTTCGTTTAATTAATTAGAACTTGATTTATAAAAAAATTTTTCTTCAGTATGACTATATTTTTTTTCATTCCCAGTTCTCACCATTCAGGAAATTTGATTCAAAACGCCAACTTTCACAGATTTTTTTTCCAATACTTTCTGTGTTTTTCAAAAAATCAACTAGAACGGCAGATTATATAAGTTTCTAAATAATAAATAATCTTAGTGAACAAATAAGTTGTTTTGATTAAAAAAACAAAGCAGTATTACGAAATGGTATACAAATTTGGTCAGAGGTCATATATTAAACAAGGAAATATTTAGTGATCTAAGATTAATGATATTTTTGAATAAACTAACTACTGTAACTATATTAAAAAATATGTCAGATTCAAGGGTGTTCTCAAACCAAGAAGGACAATTTTATGTAGTGCCTAAGTCTTTATGTGGAAAATAATAATTTGCTCATTTGAGTAATGTTCACTTTTCTCTATAATATTTCTTAAATCAATAATTTTACTACTTTCAGAAGCAGTAAATCCCAATTCCTCAATCACGAGTTTAAGCTAGTCTTTATTTAAATTATCAATAACAGACATAATTTAATCAAAATCAAACAAGAAAATTGCTCCTACCTCACTTAAGGGTGTATTTCGATTCAAACTGCCTATTTTCCGATTTATTTTTGAATTCATTATTGCTCCCAAATACACCAAACTTTCCAAATCTCTTATTTGGAAAGTACATAAGGTGCCGTGATTGTCGATTCTTTGATAAATGCAGAAAATATTGCAAAAGAAGCAATCAAAAATGGCATTTCGAACCGATTCTCGAAATTTTCCGATACAATATCAGACATATTTTTAAAAGTAGAAACATGAAACATGCTGAGTGGATTCTTGAAGGGATGTATTAGATGCCGTGTGATGTTATTTTTTGCTCAATTCATTAGAATTTGATTTATAAACAATTGCCTTATCAGTATGACCCTTTTTTCCTTTCCCAGATCTCCCGCTTCGGAAAAATCGGTTCGAAATGCCGTTTTTGATTGCTATTTTTGCAATATTTTCTGCATTTATCAAAGAATCGACAATCACGGCACCTTGTGTACTTTCCAAATAAGAGATTTTGAAAGTTTGGTGCATTTGAGAGCAAAAATGAATTCAAAAATAAATCGGAAAATAAGCAGTTTGAATCGAAATACACCCTTGCGAAAATCCCGAAGTAGACACATTCTAACATTCTAATTTATCTTCTTAGGCACAATACATCTCTGATTTAAGCAGAATATTATTCGATGAATCTCACATTGAAAGTTTCAGAAATCGTCTTTCATAGAACTCTTAATATCACATAACCATGTAATTCAAATTCGACGCCATATCACTCATATAAATTAAATCTCTCATCTCACGGCTCCACAATCCAATGTTAATTAAATGCACACATTATACAATTATTCTATAGGCACTGGTTACATTAAAATCCCTTTAAAAAAAAAAAAAAAAAAAAAAAAAAAGGAAAAAAAAAAAAAGGAAAAAAACGATAAATTTTTAAAGGCAGTTTTTGTACCGGCTCTGAAATTTTCTACACTTCTATAAGAAAAGACTAATGTTCTTTATCTAGTAAAATATAACATAATATAATAACTTACAAACGAAAATATGCAATAATGATATTCACGATTTAAACTTTGTTTACTTTTATACTTTTTTTACTATTACTAGGGGGGCGCCGCCCCCCTGCTCGCTATGCTCGCCAACCCCCCGCGTAATCGCTTCGCGATTCCAAATTATTGGCTACCCCTGCTTGCTGCGCTCGCCAATACCCCATGGTATGAATAAGCAGTTGCAGACATTTCAACTGATGTGTCACACGACTGGTATTGTAAAGAAATTAAAAATGTTCCCCCCTGGGGGGCAGAGTGGGAGGCGACACAAAAGACATCCATAATATGAATAAGCAGCTGCAGACCTCTCAAATGATATGTCACACGACTGGTGTTGTAAAAAATTGAAAATGTGCCCCCCTGGGGGGCAGAGTGGGGTTGACACACAAGACATCCATAAAATGAATAAACAGTTGCAGACCTTTCAAATGATGTGTCACACAACTGGTGTTGTAAAGAAATTAAAAATGTGACCCTCCCCCTGGGAAGAGCAGAGTGTGGGGGTGACACACAAGACATCCATAATATGAATAAGCAGTTGCAGACCTTTCAAATCTTGTGTAACACGACTGGTGTTGTAAAGAAATTAAAAATGTGTCCCCCCTGGGAAGCAGAGTGGGGGATAACACACAAGACATCCATTATATGAATAAGCAGTTGCAAACCTCTCAAATGATGTATCAAACGACTGGTGTTGTAAAGAAATTAAAAATTTGGCGAAATAATACAGTTATCGCCAAGTTGGCGTCACTTTTGACAACTAATTTTGGTCGCCAAATTTGGCGATATATCGCCAAGTTGGCGACAAACTTGGCGATTGTTGGCGATGGTAACCTTTCCTCTCTTTATGGTAACCCATACGGCGATGCATAGACGGAGCCCTTTCCTGATTGGTCTATTCGGCTCATGGAAGGAGTGGACAACCCGGATTCGTTAGTTCCGGAAATCTTCCACATCAGCATCATTCCAGGAGTCATTCCTTTTAAGGCTAGTTTTTTTTTTTTTACTATAGAAGGATTACAAATAATTTATACGACAAGCAAGAAAAATTGCATAATTTATGATGTTTTGTGTATTATTTTCTTATTATTATTCAGTATATTAGAGTTCACCCTTATCAAGTATAATTCGAGTTTGGTTCGTGAATCTCACAATTTTTATGAATTTTGAAAACGACAAATGAAAATAAATGAAATGACAATAAGATCTGTGTCATAAACGCTTTTCAATTACGCTGCAAAGAGCTAATAAAATGGATTTTTCCCCATTATTTAAGTTTTTATTACTTCCAAAACATATGGATTTCAGCGGAAAAACGGCAATCCCTACTTAAGATAATTAGTTTTAACGGATGGTTCAGATATCATAAAAAAAAAAAAAAAAAAAAAAAAAAGAATTTGAAGTTTAATAAATTGAATGAAAACACAAAGATTAATGGCTGCTTGGAAAAGAGCCATCATCAAGGATTGCATTCGACGAAGGGTTTTTTTTTCTTTTTTAATTATTAATTAATCATAGCAACTGCATTTTTATGCCATCAATGTTTGTTTATATCGTTTGTAATGAAATTAAATTGTGGGGGAATCATGAGAAAGAACCAGATTTTCCTTTGTGAAAAAATAAATGAAATAAACGAAGTCACTTTTTTTTGCGTGCTGTGTGACGTGAAAAGTTTAACGGCATGTAAAATTACTTCAGAATCGGTGCATAGAGATAACAGTATTGAATAGTGTTTAAAAAAAAGACTTCCGACATTTTTCTGTATTTGAATATAATTAGTAATATTAAACATCAACTGCTATATGCGGTTCTTTTAACATTTCCTCAGAAGAAAAAAAAAAGATAAGTTTTTAAAGGCAATTTTTGTATTGGCTCTGAAGTTTTCTACACAATTATGAAAAAAGACAATTTTTCTTTATCTAGAAAAAATGTAACATTATATAATCCTCTATATAATAAAAGCCTAAGTCATGTGACTGTCAACATTTCTGGGCTTACCCACTTCACTCTTTATATGCTAAGCAGCCAATTTCATGTCAGCCAGCGCGGGTGATAAGTCGCCAATCTATATTATAAAAGCCCAATGTCATCAACACTTCCAAGTCTCCACACTTCACATTTTTATATGCATGATTGCCATTTTGGTGCTTTTATGCTTGCCGAGTGCAGGTTTGCCAAATTTTATGCCATATGCCAGTTTCATTTGAAACATAAACTTATTTCATTTAAAATATATAACTTTTATTTATAACACAGATTAAAAAATATCTATATCAGATTCATTCATCTCAATTAAAATACAATACTAAATGTATTTTTCCAGCATAGGTAATTGGCAAAAGAAAGTGAGTGCTTGGCGAGGAAATAAATTTGACAAAATCTTTTCTCGCAACCTTTTTATTTTTTCATATGCACAATCACATATATAAATAATTAATAGTATTAATAATAACCTAAACCAAAATATTTTATTGCAACATAAAAGCATTGTTTCTAATTTACACTTTTAAAAAAGTATGTATATTTTGAGATAACACCCACTGAATTTAAATTGACATTCATAGTTTAATATCACATTCCTAAAAAATAAATAAGTCGTAAAAGATTCATTCAATCACGAACGGGGGAAAAAAATAATCATGGAGGTTCGTAAAGCAAGTTTTTCAACAATAAATGGACAATATTCTTATGAAATCATTGTAGATAATGACGTGACAGTTTTCTTACGTCTTAAGACATCGTACTAGGTAAAATTGCGGCGTTGTTTACAGTTTGAATTCACGTTTTTTTATTGTCATATTTATGAACTCAGAAACGAAATTAATGAAAAAAAAAGCATGCTTTTTCATTATTAAATTTCGAAATAATGAATTTTGAAATGCTACCATGGTTGCAAACAATTCTTAATTTCTCTGGTCGGAATCTTCCGATTTGGATAATGATTGAAGAAGTAAATTAAATTAAGAGTAAAAATAACATGATGGAATGCGTAGAATACTTTTAATGGAGACCAAACTGGTCGCCATAGGCAGCTAGTAACTATAAAGAAAAATATACAATAATCTATTTCGAGATATTCACGATTTAAACTTTCTTTACATTTATACTCATTTATTATTATTATTACAAATAATTTATGCGGTAAACAAGAAAAAATGTATAATTTATGATATTTTGTATATCGTTTTTGTATTCTTACTCAGTACATTAGAGTTCATCCTTATAAAGTAAAATTTTCTTTTCGAGAATATCGCATTTTTTATGAATTTTGAAAACGACAACTGAAAACGAATGAAAAGACAAGAAGATCATGTCATAAACGCTTTTCAATTACGCTGCAAAATACTAATAAAATGGATTTTTTTCCCATTTAAGTTTTTATTACTTCCAAAACATATGGATTTCAGCGGAAAAAAGGCAATCTCTACTTAAGATAATTAGTTTTAACGGATGGTTCAGATATCATTAAAAAAAACGAAAGAAAACGAATTCGTAGCTTAATAAAATGAATCCAAACAGAAAGATTAATGGCTGCTTGGAAAAGAACCATCACTAAGAATTGCATTCGACGAAGGATTTTTTATTATTTTTTTTATTATTAATTAATCAGCAACTGCATTTTTATGCCATTAAGACTTGTTTATATCGTTTGTAATGAAATTAAATTGTGAGGGAACCATGAGAAAGAACCAGATTTTCCTTTGTTGAAAAAATAAATGAAATAAACGAAGTCACATCGGTGCATAGAAATAACATTATTGAATAGTATTTAAAACCCTCTGACAGTCTTGAAAAAGGGCGAAATTTTAAAATTGTTTAATTTTTTTAAAAAAAGACAATTATTTCAAAATTATATAAAAAACTTAAAAGCGAATATGAGTGTTATCCTTGAAAACTTTAATTATTGTTCAGTATATTAAAAATCTATTAAATGAGTACAATTATATTATTTTAAATATTGCTTGTATTGCAGTGAAACCTGGAGCTTATTGAACGTATTGACATGGGCTTGTCAGTGAGAGAGTTAAAAATAGTTGGCGATGTATTTGTGTATTTAAATAAGGTATTTGCACCCTATATGGACAGGGCTCTCAATATGGACACCCCTAATATTTTTAAAGGTAATAATTTTGATCGAGAGATGGCTCAACATTTTCGTGAAGAAAAGCAGTTGAAAAGATAGTTAAGTCTGGAAAGGGTAAAAAAGCGCGCTGTTCGCCATTTAGGAGGAAACTTGTTATTTCGAGATGTGCTGATGTTAATTACTTGTAAGCTTAAATTCTTATTAGATATGGTAAAATTACATTAAATGTTGAAAAGTGGAGTATTTTAGAAAGCTAATAAAACATATTTTCGATTGCTATTGCATATTTTGCTTAAAATAATTTTCCTTATTCATTTGCTACAAGATTTTGTAAAACTACGCCCGGTTCCTAATATGAACAGCTTATGTCCCCGTAGACTACAATTGTAAGAAAGAAGAAAATTCAATGTTGCCAAGCAATAACTTGAAAAGTCATCAAAGTGGTAAAATCTTTGTTCAACAAGATGCTATTTGAACAATCCCCCAAAAACCTTCCTCCAAAAAACCCTTGCAGAAAAATAAAAAGAAGCCCCCCCCCCCCAGTAGGATATCTGTTGGCGAAATCGTAGGTACCAATGGTATGACTTCATCAACAAAGGAGAGCTGGTGCTGCTTCTTTTGCAGTATTGATGCTTTTTCAAACATGCGGCCATGTATCACATGTGGCAGATATGTTCATGAAGATTATGTGGGACTTACTGCCCATGGTGAAAAAGTTTCTATTTGTCCATGCTGTGAAGACTGAGTAATAACAGATGTATATTCGCAGACAGATGCAATAAAGCTAAGCAAAACCAGCAATATTACTTCATAATATTTACTAGTAACTAAGGGGCTTTGCATGGGTCTTCGAAGGATAAAAACCGAGAATGCCCTCTAAAATCCCTTGGAAAAGTGGCTCTTCCATACACGCTGTGTAGAAAGTCAATAAGGAAACACCTGTCCATAATAGGGACATGTAGTTCCTTATATGGACACTTGTAAACTTTTTTTGCTTTTATCATTTAAATTAAACCAGAATAATTACAAGGTCGCTAATTTTAATAATGATAGTCAATAGTCCAAGGATAGTGGTCACATATTTTTGGAGTCCTATGACTTGTACATGGGGGTGAAAAAAATACATTTTCCTTAGGGTGTCCATATTGGGTACAGGTACCTTATTTTGAAAATCTTACTTTCTTTAAAAATGCAATTCGGAATTTTTCAGATAAAGGACAAATGTTGATATAACGATTGTTTCATTATTATTATTAGTATTATTCTGATATTAGTGCAAAAATATTCCTTATGTTGAGGCGCTAGTGATTGCGTACACTGTTAGTAAAATTCACCAATATACACTAAATTATCCTTATTTTTTCACGAATAATTTCCGTATTCCTAGAAAACATATTTGATCCGTGAATTCTCTCCGAATGTCTAGAAAAGAGGAAGAGATTCCGCTTATTCCAGGCACGCATGCGTATTGGGTCTATTTAGTAATAAATATAATGTCTGTATGTCAGATGAAACTGAATTGTTATAGCAAGAAACATTTTTTAGAAGTAATATTGAAAATTATATATATTCAACCTTATATACTAAAATAATAATAACAGATGTAAATTTATATACTAAAATAGTAATAACAGATGTAAATTTGCAGACAGATGCAATAAAGCTAAGCAAAACCAACAATATCACTTCATAATATTTACTAGTAACTAAGGGGCTTTCCATGGGTCTTCGAGGGGTAAAAACCGAGAATGCCCCCCCCCCCTTTCTAAAATGCATGTTTTGAAGATATTTACTGTCCCCCTCCTCTTCGGAGTACTTTAAGGGTGTATTTCGATTCAAACTGCTTATTTTCCAATTTATTTTTGACTTCATTTTTACTCTCATATGCATCTAACTGGGAAACTGTCTTATTTAGAAAGTACACAAGGTTCCGTAATTGTCGATTCTTTGATAAATGCAGAACTTATTGCAAAAAAAGCAATCAAAAACTACATTTTGAACAGATTTTCCCCTAGCGGGAGATCTGTGAACGAAAAAAAGGGTCATACTGAGAAGATAATTGTTTATAAATCGAATTCTAATGAATTGAGCTTAAAAATACATCACACGGCACCTTGTACATCTCTTCAAAAATACCCTCAGCAAGTTTCATGTTTCTACTTTTAAAAATGTGTTTGAAATTGCATCGGAAAATTTCGAGCTGTTGAAGGTAGAAAAGCGTTTTTTCGAATACACCCTTAAGATAAATTTTTTTTTTTATTCCCTTTCCTCTAAAATCCCTCGGAAAACTGGCTCTTCCATACACACTGCGTAGAAAGTCAATAAGGAAACACCTGTCCATAATAGGGACAGGTAGTTTTTTATATGGACACTTGTAAACATTTTTTTGTTTTTATCCTATAAATTAAACTAGAATAATTATAAGGTCGCTAATTTTAATAGCGATAGTCAATAGTCCAAGGATAGTGGTCACATATTTTTGGAGTCCTATGACTTGTACATGGGGGTGAAAAAAATACATTTTCCTTAGGGTGTCCATATTGGGTTTATAATTAATAAAATTAAAAAATTACCTGCTATATGTGGTTCTTTAAGCATTCTAAAGAAAAAAAAGGGGGGGGGGAAACGATAAATTTTTAAAGGCAGTTTTTGTAGCGGCTCTGAAATTTTCTCCACCAGAAAAGGCAAATATTCTTTATCTCGAAAAATATAGCATTATATAATAACTACAAACGAAAATATACAATAATCGCTTTCGAGATACTCACTATTTCATTTAAACTTTGTTTACTTTTTTACTTATGTTATTATTATTACAAATAATTTATACGGTAAACAAGAAAAATTGTATAATTTATGATATTTTGTGTATCATTTTTGTATTCTTACACAGTGTACATTAGAGTTCACCCTTATAAAGTAAAATTTTCTGTTCGTGAATCTCACATTTTTTATGAATTTTGAAAACGACAAATATAAATAAATTAAAAGACAATAAGATCCATGTCATAAACTCTTTTCAATTACACTTCAAAGTGCTAATAGAAAGGATTTTTTCCCCATTTAAGTTTTTATTACTTCCAAAACATGTGGATTTCAGTATAAAAACGACAATCTCTACTTAAAATAATTAGTTTTAAAGGATGGTTCAGATATCATTAAGAAAAAACGAAAGAAAACGAATTCGTAGCTTAATAAAATGAATGTAAACAGAAAGATTAATAGCTGCTTAGAAAAGAACCATCACTAAGGATTGCATTCGACGAAGGATTCTTTTTAAAAAATATTAATTAATCAGAAACTGCATTTTTATGCCATTAAGGGCTGTTTATATCGTTTGTAATGAAATTAAATTGTGAGGGAATCATGAGAATGAACCAGATTTTCCTTTGTGAAAAAATAAATGAAATAAACAAAACCACCTCTTTTTTTTTTTTTTTTTGCGTGCAGTGTGACGTGAAAAGTTTAACGGCATGTAAAATTACTTCAGAGTTACTGTGTAGAGATAACAATATTGAGTAGTGTTTAAAAAAATAGTAGGTTTACGATGTAGTTGAAATGAATGTCGGTTGTGTAGTTGAAATAATTATTAAAATTAAACATCAACTGCTACATGCGATTCTGGAAGCATCTTCTCTACAAAATAGATAAATAAATAAATAAAATAGAAACAAATAAAATAAAATATAAATAAATAAATAAATAAAAATAAATAAACAAAAATGAAATAAAATAAGAAAGAAAGAAAAACGATAAATCTTTAAAGGTAGATTTTATAGCGTCTCTGAAATTTTATACATAACAATGAGAAAAGACAAATGTTTTTATCTAGAAAAATATAACATAATTTAATAACTACTAACGAAAATATACAATAATCCCTTTTGAGATACACATAATTTTGAAAGTCATTTCTTAGCTTTACACTCTAAATAAAAAGGAGTGAATACTCACTCTATCGCAGACTCAAAATATGCCCACCACTTTAGAGTGACTATTCACTTTGAGCAAAAGTGGAATCGTTGACTTTTTGGAAGAGTGAATACTCACTCCTGGGAAGTGAATAGTCTCTCTAAACAGGAGTAAATAACTACTCTTTCTGAGGAGTGATTATTCACTTTTGCTAAAAGAGTGCGGTTTTTTTCACTACTGTAGGAGTGAGTAGTCACTCTTACTGAGGAGTGACTATTCACTCTTGCTAAAGTAGTGCGTTTTTTCACCCCTGGTAGGAGTGAATAGTCACTTTTTATAGAAGTGAACGTTTATTTTTTTATGCAGTGCAATTTTTTTTTTTTTTTTTTTTTTTTTTTTTTTTTTTTTGCTATTATGGGCATTTTAAAAGAATCGTATCTTTTAAAGTATACAATGAAAATAAATACAAGCATGGTAAAGATTGGAATAAAATACTTTATTGACAATATTTATTTAATTCATAGTATGTAACATTAATTAAACTTTTTAAGGGAAAACTTAATTAAAGTTACCATGAATTAAATTAGATTGACAGAAATAAACTATTTTATTCCAATCTTTCTCCTTGTGTTTGCTTTCATTGGTAGCCCCATAAGTATATATGATAGTTTTAAAATGCCCATAAGCGCAAGTTATTAAACATTTTTTAAATCTTAAACAGTCAATATTTTTTTCTGATACCCATCAAGTTTTACATATTATTTTAATAATTCCGTTATCCATGTTATCTATGTTTTTTTAATTGGTTTTCTGATGTGTAATTAAAATCTTTTTTGCTGAAAAACACATATTAATACAACCCGATATAATGTAATACAACAGATATTAGTACAATAATATATTTTATTTCCATTTTATCCTTTATGTTTGCTTTAATTGCATGTCCGATAAATCTATTATAGTTTTAAAATACCCATACGTGCAAGTTACTAACAGATATATTAATCAAAGAAATACTTTTTTTCAAATACCCCTGAAGTTTTATTTATTATTTTAATAATTTCGAATATGTACATTAATTATGTTTTTTTTTTTTTTTTTTTTTTTTTTTTTTTTTTTTTTTCATGTGTCATTAAAAATTTAAATAGACAGATCTCAGTAGTGATTGTCATTAAATTATATCTAGCTTAATGTAAATATTATAAACGTGTAATTTAATTTTTATTTATTGTGATTGGTCATTGTTTTATTATACGTAAACATGTAGTCTAAAATTTTAAATTATCTGAAATATGTATACATGTATTTTTAAAAACATATTCCTTAACTTAATCATGATTTCTGATATTAATACAACCATTAATTATGAAACGACAAGGTAACGTCCAATTAATTTTATTATTTTTTTCTATTCTCGTATATATTGTATTTTATACAAATAAGAGTTAAATAATTTTGCATGTTTTTTTGAAAAAGATTGATTTAGGAAATAGAAAAAAGAACGAAATATAAAAAGAAAAGAAATGACTAGAAATGTACTGCTCTTATACTTTGAAAAACATTTTTAATATAAAAAGTGATTATTTATGTCTTTAAAACATATCCAATCTTATACTATATAAACGATGCCATGAAATTAATATATATATATATATATATATAAACTAAAGCAGTTTTACTTATAAACTTCGTATCAGGCATTTTAAAAAAATAACAATAACGAAAATAATTACTTGTATTATAAAAGTAAAAAATGCGTTTACAATATATTAAAATTTAATAACTGTTTCTGGGTGTCCATAATTACATGTTTTTATTGAAAAAAAATGTATATTAATTCGGACAGTAATTTTTTTATGCAATGTAAACATTTAAAAAAATTAATTAAAATAATGCTTTAAGGAAAAAAAAAAACATAATGAAGACAAGTGAACAACTATTGAAATGTACCTTTTCTGTTTTCCTCAGTATTCCAAATCTTTAAGGTATACTTTGTAACATTTCTTTGTACAGGTTATATATATATATATATATATATATATAATACACTGTTCATAAAAATTTTCGTGTTTTTGTATGTATTCGAACAGTTTATCTCTAACAATTTCGTGAAACTGGAATCGAAGGATTTTAAAATGTCTTCATTTGAATAAAAAGGATTAAATAAATAAAAAAATTTAGCAATCCGCTGCAAAACCAAGCTCTCTGTTTCGAATGTCATACAAGCACGAAAGTGGGATAAACTTTGTAATACAGAATACATTTTTCGTAATACGGAGATTAATTTACTTGTTAATAATGTTCAAAGTTAAGGTTTCATAGAAAATTTCGTTAAGTAGAAAACTTCATGAAATAGGGATTTCGTTAAAAGGAAGTTCGACTGCATTATTAATATTAAAAGAAAAAATTTTAAAAGCTTTATTTCTTAAATTAAAAACTGCAAAATTTATAAAACACTAAAAGTTTTTTTTTTAATCTGAAATTGAAAAAAGAAAAGGGGGAGAAAAATTCAACAATACACTGTCTCCGTACATTTTATACTAAGTTCAGTTCATTAATGTTTTGTTTAATCTACAAGACGCAAATGGTCATGAATCACGATTATATCTCTTTTCGCATTTCAAATGTGAGATTGAGATAGATAGATACCAGGTTTTGAAGAATTAGGAGAAATAAATCAATCTTTTTCTATATAACAGAAACTAACCCAGTAATATAAAATACAATACAACAGAAATGAAAAGATTAAAATTAATATAGACTTACAGTTACATTCCAAGTAATGAACGTTGACTTAAATCCTGTAAAATGGTCGACGTCCTTATGCTTATTTTGAAAAAAACGTTGAAGAGAAGACTATTTTGATTGGTTGATGACGTCACTCTAAAAAGAGTGGACGTCACTCTTTAAAAAAGTGACTAGCGCCATGCTAAGAGAAATAATTGCAGCGGGCTAAGTTTAAATCCCGGTTCCCCCACGCACACGCATTCGACTTTGTGAAACATGTGACAAAAGTGAAAAGACAGAAACAGAAACAAATTCTATTGAATAAACAATATTTTGCGTTTACTTTGGAGCTTGATATTTTAATTTAGAAACTCCAAACAGTTAAATAACATATGATAGACTACATCAGTGTTAAATTCGGACACTTTCCTCCGGGAAGGACTTCTATGGCTCCGGGGCGGACATTATAAAGTTCCGCCGGGGATGGGGGGGGGTGCACTTTTTGACCATTGAAAATACAAAAGATAACATTTTCGGGGGCGGGGGGGGGGGGGAGAGGGCACGATGTTCACTGCTCCTGGGAAAGGGATGCCCCCCCCCCAGAAAGTATGACACCTGAATTTAACACTGAAGGAAATTGCACTTATATTTTGGCAAAGGAAATCTGAGAAATGTCTTTAAGAGCCTACAATAGTCACAGAAAAATTACTCAAAAAGACCCGGATGACCATGTAAAGTCTATGGGAGCGTTCTTTTCGAATATCTCGCTCCAATTTTAATATTTTTGCATGATTTTTTTGCACAAGATAGCTGAGGGCGATCCACAACCGGGCTAGTTTTTACTTTTTTAATTTTTGTTTCAGATTTTCTTTAAAAAATACTTTAACTTTCGAAACCGGTTTAAACCGGTTCTGAAACTGAAACTATCGTAATATAAAAAATATATAACCAAAATCGAAAAAGTAAAAACTAGCCCGGTTGTGGATCGCCCTCAGCTATCTTGTGCAAAAAAATCATGCAAAAATATTAAAATTTGAGCGAGATATTAGAAAAGAACGCTCCCATAGACTTTACATGGTCATCCGGGTCTTTTTGAGTAATTTTTTTGTGACTATTGTGGGCTCTTAAGGGTGTATTCGAAAAAATGACTTTCCACCTTCAACAGCTCGAAATTTTCAGATACAATTTTGGACACATTTTTAAAAGTAGGAGCATGAAACTTGCTGAGGGGATTTTTGAAGTGACGTACAAGGTGCCGTGTGATGTCATTTTTCGCTGATTTAATTAGAATTTGATTTATAAGCAATTATTTTCTCAGCGTGACCCTTTTTTTTCGTTCGCAGACCTCCCGCTTCGGAAAATTTGGTTCAAAACACCGATTTTGACAGCATTTTTTGCAACATTTTCTGCATTTATCAAGGAATCGACAATCACGGCATCTTGTGTACTTTCCAAATAAGAGAATTCGAAAGTTTGGTGCATTTGAGAGCAAAAATGAATCTAAAAATAAATCTGAAAAAAGGCAGTTTGGATCGGAATACACCCTTAAAAAAATATGTATCTAACAGTACAGTATACAGTTTGAACACTGTCACTATTTCAGAAGAATACTTTTAGCATCTGTTTTTATCATTAGCGCAGAAAACAAATTACATACCTCAGAAAAGAGAAGGTTGACGAAACAGACTAAGACGTAGAATCAGTGTTGAATTCAGGCTGTGGCCCGGGGAGGGGGACATTCTCCCCGGAGCAATAAAATGCCTCCCGGAAAAATTTGGATTTTGCTTTTTTCATGGTCAAAAATTGCGATTTTCTCCGGAACTCCATAATGCCCCCCCCCCCCCCCCCGTAGCCATAAATGTCCCTCCTGGAGAAAAGTGGCTGAATTCAACACTGCGTAAAATAGGTTTTCAAAAGAGAGAAGTCCTTATTAATAAATTTGTATTTGGGTGTAGATTAAGGTACCAAGCAATAACTTTGAAATGAAAAATGAATTTACTTCCTATTATCTAAATATATATATCTATACACATATTTACAAGAAAAAAAATAGGAAAAAAATAAAGAAAAAACGAATTTTGTAGTATAAATTTGCAATTCCTTCAATTTATGCGCCCGGGACGATGGCCCTCATCGTACTTCATTTTGCAACTACGTTTTAGTAACAAATCAGTGTAATTTCAAAGGTTACATTTTGAAATGGAGTAATTGAAAATTAAGGAGCGATATATTTTGGTGTTTTTGATTATTTAAATCCACATATTGATTCAAAGTTGAACTCATATTTTTAAGTGTATGATGTCAGGTTTTCACTCTTAATAACGGAGTAAAATATTTCACTTCTTTCTACAGAGTGGAAAATTCCACTCTTTAAGGAGTGTATTTTTAAAAATATCACTTCAAAAAGAGTGAAAATGCTTCTCACTCTTCTAAAAAGTGAGTTTTTCACTCCTTCCACTTTTAGAGTGTAGGAACCTCAGAAACTAATATATTTTTGAGATTGAAATAAAATTTATAAAAACAAAGTTTCTTTTCTTGCCACTGGCTTTCGGAAACGTTTTTAGAGTGTTTCTGTTTCGAGTGCGTTTTTGCGTTCGGAACATAATTTCCCCCGAATTTTCATTTTCAAAAATAAGTTTTTGAAAAATTTTCGAAATTTTCGAAATAAAATTTTCTTATGTTTATTTATTTTTCATTTATTGTACTACACATAACCTATACTAATTTTCATCGCTATTCTAATATTTGAATATTTAAGTTTGTAAGCATATGTAGGAAATCCAAGAAAATACCAAATTTTCATCGCAGTCTGCACAACAATATTCGCGTCGGCATACGTTTTAAATTGCATTGTTCTCACATACAAAATATTATGTAAATGCATCAAAAATGGAAATTTCAGTGCACTTTATTTAGATTGCTTTCTCATTCCTTTCCAATCAAATACACTTCCCGCACACTATCTCTGAAAAATAAGAAACAAAGTCCCTACACACTTGCTCCGCCATAAGAAATTCGCATCCCCCAAATTAATTTCTTTAGGCTGTTGAAGTAGACCTGTGTTATATATATGTGGGATATTGAGTGATTAGCTTATGATTTAAGTAAAACTAATATTCTTGATAAGATAAAAAGGGTTTAATAGACATAAAATATGCAAGTAACATTCAATGATAACAGTAGAACTGAATAATATTTAAAATAAATAAGCTTCACTGAGCTTTGGATTAAAAATCCATCAAACTCGCCATCGCTGAAATCTATAGAACACCTCGTTCTTTTTTATGCATCATCACGTGAGTCTCAATTGGGATATCACGTTCATTAAATCATTGAGTATATTATCTTTTATTGCTTAATACTTCATCCTTTATACCCACATTTTCGGTCATCCTGACGTTCCTGGCGACCTCGCCAGCTGCTTATAAAAATAAAACAGGTAAATATAAAACAACAACATCTATCGTTACAAGTAAACATAAAACAAAAACATCTAACATTATGCAGATGCATTACCCCACGGCTTGACGTATTTTGCAATAGTGGATATCTTGTCCACCATGGTCTCCAATCCTCTTTGCATCATAATGATCATGTGATTTTTCTATAATGTTTTTATTAGGTCCATGGAATTTTCTCCTTTTCATTCCTGTTCCATACTGCATTTCTTGGATTAACTCGGTATCATTTAATTCATATCTGTTAGGTACTTTTCTCATCATGTTAAATTGCTTTCTATAATTACCATTACTCCAAAAATATAGATTTCTACGCGGACCATTAAAATTTGTTTTTATGCTTCTTTTGCCTTTAAATTTAAAAGTATCCTTTTCACACGGTTCAGCCCTTTCTTTTTCAAAAATTTCATATTTTCTTTCTGTTTGCTGTACCTCTAAATATTTCTGTTTGCTGTTTCTCCAATTTTCATATGTGTGACGTTTTCCATCAAAATTATTTCTCGAATAATATTTCTTTTCTTCATCTCTATCATTGTAATCACGCTTCTTGTAATTTCTGATAAATTTCTGTTTATTTGCATTAACTCCTTCAATATTCCTTTCTTCCCTTGTATTTTTCCGTTTATAATATTTTTTAATTTTCCTCGTTTCATTTTTATTTTCATTGGCGCGTGCACATAAATTGCGTTTTTCTTTTAGGTCATTCATTCGTCCTGTTTGTGATGTCTCGTTTCTTTCATTCAATCTTTTCTTACTAATTAAATTTTCTTCTTTCTCATTTATTTCTTTTCTAATTTTCAAATTTCTCACGTGATTCAAATCAATTTCATTTTCTTCTATGACTCTCGCGAAATTAATCAAGTGATTACCTCCTGCATTATTATCATTTGCAAGTATAACATTTTCATCACGTGAATTATCTAACGTAGACGTTTTCATTTCATTATTATTTCTGGCAGCATGATTCAATTTTATAACAGAATTCTTCTTAACATTAGTGCAACCTACTTGAATATTGTTGCGTTCGCCAACGATCTTAATTCCGTTCTCGTCTATCGCCAAATTTAATTTGCTAATCACATCATATCCCAATAAAATATCATATGAAAGAGATTCTAACACATACAAATTTGCTTTGATTAGAAAACCATCAATATTAAATTCATATGAAAAGTATCCTTTAGGATAAACAACTACTCTTTCTATGCCTGACAAAGAAATATTATTTGAACGTAATCTTGGCGATCCAATTTTCGTATAGTATTCATAACTGACCAGACTGATATCACTTCCAGTGTCAAAAAAGATCTGTGTCTTTTCACCGTTAATATCAATATTTATCATGCGATCCGGCTTGGCGCTGTTTGTTTGTTTGATTACTGCAAAATTTATCTCCTTGTGATTGGATAATCGCGGGTTTTGGCTCCCGTTAATATCGGTGTCTAACATGTGACCCGGTTTGGCGCTGTTTGTTTCTTTGATTAATGCACAATTCACTTCTTTGTGATTGGATAATCGCGGGTTTTGGCTCCGATTTTGGCTGTCATAATTTATTTGACTATTATTCCCATTTTTACACTGGGATATTACGTGACCAAGACGGTTACATTTAAAACATCTAATTTGTGCCCTGTTTCTTTCATTTAAATTAGAATATTCATTTTTATTAGCTATATTATCTGAAAATTGTTGTTTTCTTAAAGTATCATAACGTTGAGATGGTAACCACGGTTTTGAATTGTTATTTTCGCGCATTTTTGACTTCCTATCTTCAAAGTGGTGTGAATTTCTATTCATGGTTTTAATATTACGCCTTGCTGTTTCGTAATCATCTAGTTTACAAACTAATGTATCAACACTTTTAATTTTGGGAAGATCATCGATGAAATGTTCCTTCATTTCTATCGGTAATCTTCTTTTGATTTGATCTACCAGTATTAATTCTTTTAAATCTTCAAAATTCGACACATCAAGACCGGTAATCCATTCTTCTAAATAATTCCTTAACTCAAATGCTAGATCGCGCCAAGTGGCTGAGTTTTCTTTCTTATGCGACATTAATTTTTGCCTAAACTCTTCTGGCGTCAATTTGAATCTTTTGAGCAGCAAGTTTTTTACATAATCGTAGTTATTTGTTAATGTTTCTGGCTCTCTAGTTATAACATTAGCAATTTCTAGCGGCATTAAACTTAATAAGTGCATGACCCAATTCTCTTTTGTAATATTCATCCTAGAAATCTGTCTCTCGAATAGAGCTAAATAGATACTAATATCACCCTTCCCATCAAAGTGTGATATTAATTTAGACAAATCTGGTTGCTTACCTGAACCAGTTACAGCCGAACCGTCACTTGTACTTGTCATATTTCCTTGAAGTTCAATTTTTCGTAACTCGTACTCCATCTCCATCTTCTTTTCTTCTAATCTTCTTTCTGCTTCTAACCGTAGCCGTCTTTCTTCTTTTTCTGCTTCTAGTCTTCTTTCTTCTTTTTCTGCCTCTAGCCTTCTTTCTTCTTTTTCTGCCTCTAGTCTTCTTTCTTCTTTTTCTGCTTCTAATCTTCTTTCTTCTTTTTCTGCTTCTAGTCTTTCTTTTTCTATTCTCTCCGCGGCAATAACTTCAAGTCGAACTTTTACAAAATTTTCTTCATAATCCTTCGATTCAGTCACCAACTTTATCAAATCAATGATTCTTGGACTCTGAGGCACAACTATACCTAGGTCATCACACAATGTTAACAAGTCCGCCTTTCTAGCTTTATTCAGAACAGACATTATAATTTTTGTTTACACTTCAACAAAACAATATAGTGCACTATCTTGCAGGCTTGATTACGGATAATTTCTAATCATTACACATATAACAAACAGTTCCTTTTTTTACATAATACGTATTAGTTTAAAAGCAAAACATTTTTCTTACACTTAGATCTTCTTAGTGTAAAATAGCTTTCATCGTGAAATTCAAATTCAAATATAAATCAGCGAAATCATTCAAATCCCGGCAACGAGCCTCCAAAATTTGTGGGATATTGAGTGATTAGCTTATGATTTAAGTGAAACTAATATTCTTGATAAGATAAAAAGGGTTTAATAGACATAAAATATGCAAGTAACATTCAATGATAACAGTAGAACTGAATAATATTTAAAATAAATAAGCTTCACTGAGCTTTGGATTAAAAATCCATCAAACTCGCCATCGCTGAAATCTATAGAACACCTCGTTCTTTTTTATGCATCATCACGTGAGTCTCAATTGGGATATCACGTTCATTAAATCATTGAGTATATTATCTTTTATTGCTTAATACTTCATCCTTTATACCCACATATATATTTTTTTTATTCTTGTCCTTTTTTGGAAATCAACAATTTGACTAATTTTTTATACTTTTCTCCATCAGTTGATTTGTCCCATACAAACTTTTATCACTATTCTAATAAATATTTGAATTTTTGCGTTTGTCAGTACATCAAGAAAGTTCAAGAAAATGCCAAACTCTCATCTACACAATATCCACGCTAGCATAGACTTCAAATTGCATTGTTCTCACGCACAAAGTATCAAAATATTATCTTAAGGGTGCATTTCGATTCAAACGGCTTATTTTCCAATTTATTTTTGAATTCATTTGCCCTCAAATGCACCAAACTTTCAGAATCTCTTATTTGGAAAGTACACAAGGTGCCGTAATTGTCGATCCTTTGATAAATGCAGAAAATATTGCAAAAAAAGCAATCAAAAATGGCATTTCGAACCGATTTTTCCCAAGCGGGAGACTTGAAAACGAAAAAAAGGGTCATACTGATAAGGTAATTGTTTATAACTCAAATTCTAATGAACTGAGAGTAAAAAGACATCACACGGTACCTCAACCGTCCTTTCAAGAATCACCTCAGCAAGTTTCATATTTCTTCTTTTAAAAATGTGTCTGAAATTGTATCGGAAAATTTCGAGCTGTTGGAGGTGGAAAACCGTTTTTTCGAATACACCCTTAAGGGTGTATTCGAAAAAATGATTTTCCACCTTCAACAGCTCGAAATTTTCAGATACAATTTTGGACACATTTTTAAGAGTAGAAGCATAAAACTTGCTGAGGGGATTTTTGAAGTCACGTACAAGGTGCCGTGTGATGTAATTTTTCGCTGATTTAATTAGAATTTGATTTATAAGCAATTATTTTCTCAGCGTGACCCTTTTTTTCGTTCGCAGACCTCCCGCTTCGGAAAATTTGGTCCAAAACGCCGTTTTTGACAGCATTTTGTGCAACATTTTCTGCATTTATCAAGGAATTGATAATCACGGCACCTTGTACTATAGTTCTTAAATAAGAGAATTCGAAAGTTTGGTGCATTTGAGAGCAAAAATGAATCTAAAAATAAATCTGAAAAAGACAGTTTGGATCGGAATACAACCTTAAGGCATCAAAAGTGGAAATTTTGGGGGTTTTTTTTATTTAGCCCTGCTTTTCAAATTCCTTTCTGATCAATACACTTCCCGCACACTATCTCTCGAAAATAAGAAACAAAGTCTTTCGGTTGTTGAAGTGGACCTATGTTATATATTTCGTTCTTCTTTAAAAACATCTGTAATTCATGACAAATTTTTAAAAATTTATATTGTTGCATTGTTTTTCTCTCTCTCCATAACTTGCACTTTTCGCATCATTGTAACAGGCATTTGAATTTTTGCGTCTGCCAGTCTATCAAGAAAGTTCAAGAAAATGCCAAATTCACATCTACCCTACAATATTCGCGTTAGCAGCATAGAACTTCAAATTGCATTGTTCTCACGCACAAAGTATTATCTTAAGGCATCAAAAATGGAAATTTCGGGGGTTCTTTATTTAGAGCCCTGCTTTTCAAATTCCTTTCTGATCAATACACTTCCCGCACACTATCTCTCGAAAATAAGAAACAAAGTCGCTACACTCCGCCACTTGGAATTCTTCGTCCTTCCCAAAAAGAAGTAAAGTTCCTTTGCTGAATCATCCGGCCGTTGTCTTTTATGCGATCGATTCTCAATTTAACGCGGGGGCATTATTTTCTTCCTCTCAGACGTATTGGGGACAGGGCTTTGTTATCGCTTCTCTTCGATAAAGAACATCGCGTCTTAATTTATTCTACGCTTTTCGGTTTGAAAATTAAAGTCCGCACTATCTCGGATTCTGTTCCGAATATCTCGAAGCTGAATGCTGGGGCAATTTAAGAGTTGCTTACAGAGAAAAGGCGGATGGGAAAATAAAAAAAAGAAGACTGAACTGGAATTAAAACATAAATTGGTTCAAGATAAAAATTTTATCGGATGTTTTCAGCATTCCTTTTGTCTTAAGAATTTAAAGGGAAAAGTGCTTATGCTTATTAAAGGATTTTGGAATGCGTAGCAGAACAATTATCGCTAATGTTTAAAATCTCTAAAATATGTTGACATAATATTCTTTATTGAAAATTGTCTTTTCTCAACTGTTCTGCTCAACAAGCGAAAAACATTCTGACACATTTATAAATTCATTTTTTAAATGAAAGGTATAAAATTGCAAAGCCTGATCATGGAAGCGACTTGGAATCGAACTGAGTTTTCCATTTTTCGATCAATAAATTATCTCTTGAGTTATAAGCTTTTTTCATCATGTGACAACGTCTTTTCCGACCCAGTTTCACGGTTTTCTCTTCTCTCGCGCGGAAAACTCGATTCAAAACGCCCACATTGGCACTATTTAAAAAAAAAATCTATTATGTTTGCAAAAAAAAAAAAAAAAAAAAAAAAAAAAAAAAGTAATTAGATTGTTTTTGAACAACAACACCTTCTAGTGTCTTGCATTTCCGAGCAAAAATAAATTAAAACTTATGTTATAAAGTTGTCCTTTTTTTATTTGAGAATAACCATTGTAAAATGTGTCGGAAGAACTGTACTGAACTGCAATAAAATTTGCTAAAACAGAATCACAAGGAATTGGTGGCAAAATATATATTAGATAAATTTCTGTCTTTAGAATGTTCGACGACTTTTGCAATTATCTTGCTTTTTTTTTTCTTTGTATTAAGGTTATTTTTAAATTTATTTTAGAGTTTTGGTTTGATAATTAAAGTTCTTATCTCGGATTCTATTTCGGATATCTCGAGTTAAAAGCAGAAGTATTTTAAGAATTATTCTTAGAGGAAAATCGGGGAAAAAGACTTAAATGAAATTGAAATAAAAAGATAAAAACATAAACTGGTTCAAAAAACAAAAAAATGCAACGGAATTCTTTTTGTTTTAAGATTTTAAAGGGAAAATCGATTATGTTTATTAAAGGATTTTGAAATGCATAGTAGAACAATCATCACTAATGTTTAAAATCTCTAAAATACATTGACATAATATTCTGTATTGAAAATTAAAGCAAAATGTGTAAAAATAACTGTACCAGACTGCAATGAAACCTGCTAAAACGGAATTGCAAAAAAATCGGGGGCAAAATACATATTATACAAATTTTCGTCTTTAGAAGGTTCGACGCCTTTTATAATTATCTTTTTTTTTTTTTTTTTTTTTTTTTTTTTCATTAAAGGTACTTTTTAATTTATTTTAGGGTTTTGGATTGATAATTAAAGTCCTTATCTCGAATTCTATTTGGAATATCTCGAGTTGAAAGCAAGAAGTATTTTAACAGTTACTCTCAGAGGAAAAACGGGGAGAAAAGACTTAAATGAAATTGAAATTAAGACAAAAATTGTTTAAAAAATGCAACGGATGTTTTAAGCATTCCTTTTGTCTTAGGAATTCAAGGGAGAAAGTGTTTATGTTAATTAAAGGATACCGAAACGCATAGCGGTACATATATCGCCAATGATTCTAAAAAACGTTTTTACACAAGGACGCAAGGACGTTTTTACGCAAGGACGCGTTTTTAAGCAAGATAGATAAATAGATTGATTGATAAATAGATAATGTTTACATTCAAATTTGAAACTTATTAAATTAATAAGAGTGATACATTATTAATAGCATTAATATTTAGTTATTTCGAAACTGACGGATGATAGATCTTCCAGGCTAATCTTATTTTTTGACATATATGCACGCTACTTCAAAATTTACATGTTAAAATTTAAAATCATCTTACAGTGAAATATTTTTAATTATATCTAAATTCTTCTTAAAATTTGAAAATGACGTTTCATTCTTTTCTTCTTTTATGAAACAATTTAAAAAAGAACGATTCGGAATGATGTCATGCTTAATGCTTTTTATGGGTAAAATATAATGTTAAATAATAATAATAATAAAAAAAATCTTTGGTATAGAATTCTGCAATAATGTCATGCGGAGAACTAATAATTTATTCCATGAGAAAATTGTTGACTACTTGTTATTTTAACTTGAAATTTATACAAGCATATTAGAATTATAATTTTATTTAATTAGTTCAATTAATAATAATAATAATAATAATTATTATTATTATTATTATCATTATTATTATAGTTCAATTGATAACCTTTCTTTCAACAGGGTGACTAGGCGCTTGCCACATGTGCTCTGTCGAAAAATATAATCTGAATCTGACGACATGCAACTTTTTGAATTATTCTTATGTAAAGCTGATATTAAATTTTTCCAATTCTAACCTGTCTCTCGAAAACTTTTTAGTAAATTTTATTTCAGATAAAAGAGTAATTTCTCTGTTGTTTAAATACTAATAATGATACAGATTAAACCGTAAAATATTCAAGTTACAATTTTCGATGCTATTTTGGAATGCACTCATGGAGTTCAAGGACTATCAATATTTCAATAATGCTTCAAAATTCTATAACTTCTTTTATTTTTTTTCGCCTAAAACCCCAATCAAAATTTAACAAATTGGGGGGCAGCAATAAAGGGTGTTGCTTCGCACATGGGTCGTGATATTTACCACGTTATCCCCTAAACTTTTCGTCGTGATCGATTTGCAATTTACCACGAGCAATTATTTCCTCTTTCCTCACAAATGCTGGGAACGATGTCCCGTTCTCCTTGATTCTGGGCGAAGACTGATGATACTCCTCCCGTCATGATTCGAATTCCTTCAGACTTATCGGTTATAGATTAGTCATCCAGGATTCTCTTTTATGGCATGGCGATCACGTGAATTTAAACAATAGTTTTCGTCGTCTTTATACTATAAGCCCAGCCCATTTATTAAAGCAGACTGAATAACTATGACACTATTTCATAATAGTTATTAGCAAATTTGATTTTACAGAATTTCGTAGTTTAGTGTTTTTTTTTTTTTTTTTTTTTTTTTTTTTTTTTTTTTTTTGTGTGTGTGTGTGTGTGTGTGTGAAAATTTTGTCTTTCTCATTTATGTAATTTAATTTATTCATTTTTTATGATACAGGGTGATTCAAAAATTAATTGTGGGATTTAGATGCCAATTATTTCATACTTTTTTTTTTTTTTTTTTTTTTTTTTTTTTTTTTTTTTTTTTTAAGATTTAAAATTTGGAATCTTTTATAGATTTATCCAGAGGTATATGGTTGAATAAACGGTTTTCTAATGTAAACATAATATCGAGTCAACATTGTTAGTACTAATACTAATTTTGTATAGGTTATATTTTATTTATAATTTGTATTGTATATTTTTTATTTAATAGATTTTTCAGAAAATAGTGTCAGAGTGGGGGGTTTGAACTGCATTTCCGTACGAAAGAAAAATAACCAGTCAAAACTGGGGTGAAAACTTATTTGTCATGTGATCGAAAACGCTTATAACTTATAACTCATAGACAATTTATTGATTAAAATAATGATAAAAAGAGTTCGATTCCAAATCGCTTCCATAGTCAGGCTTTTCAATTTTATATCATTCCGTTAAAAAATGAATTTGTAAATGTGTCAAAACTTTTTGTGCTAGTTGAGCCTAGAAGTTTTGAATCAGATCTAATTTCTTTGATTTTCGAGCCTGTTACTACTGATTTTTTACACGGGCTGGACGGAGCCCGGGTCAAACTTTTAGTTTTTCCACAGGGTCAGGCCTTGAAATTAACGCCCGTGCACACTTCTATCGCCAACACACAATTTCTTGCTTTGACACGACACCAACTGTTTGCAAATATAGAAATTTTTTCAGATGCAGAATTACTATTTTAATTCATATTACAGTAAAATGTCACGATAATGAACTTTTTTGTGGTAGTTTTCAGTGGCGCCAACTTTTGAAAAATATTGGGTGGGCTCAAAAAAAATTTGTAAAATAGTGCGACTAGTTTGTTTTTTCTGAAAGGATTGGAAGATGGTGAAAGGTAAGGAATTTAAGTCAAGCCTATCATGTTTAAATAAAATTCCAATTTTATTAAATTATATTTTCATGCGTTTTTCTTTATAAAGACACATTTATTGTAATGTTATGATATCATGAACATGACTACAAAGGGAATTAGCACAAAGTTGAAGATAAAACAAAACATTTCAGTCATTTAGGATTTATGGGTATCACTGGAAGAATTAAAACAGATGGTCATTGACAAAAACAATTCTTTTCTAAGGAGGAAGATGAATAATAAAATAATAATGAAATAAAAAACTAGAATAATAGAAATTGGGTACGCTATGATTCAAAATTATTGGGTGAGCTCGGGCCCCACGGACGCATATAAGTTGGCGTCACTGGTAGTTTTAACTATAAATATTAATAACACATATTCCGTTTAAGAGCGCTATGTTAATATTAATCGACTCCAGATCGAGTGCGTAAGGTTCATTTAAATGTTGTGCTTTTTTACCTAAATGTATAAATATGAAATTAAAAAATATTTTAAGCAAAAATTAAAAATATTCTAACTTAAAGTAAGTAAAACATTGTAACAGTATTTTTCCCCTTTTCACAAAATTTTTTCAGGCCAAAAAAGATATTTTCCCCTTTTCTTTCTTTATAATTCTCCCAACATTTTTGCATGAGATCTTTAATTCTTTTTTTTTATTTGTTTGTTTTGTTTTATGATTTACAAGTTGTTTTTTGCGCTCAAATATCGTAAGAAACTTTTCTCTAGTATTTATTTTTGTATATACTTAATTCAAAATTTTTTGCTTCCGTTTGCAATATGAAAAACTAGTTTTAGGATATGACAGGCCATAAAAAATAAGAAGAAAAAGAAAGTAAGAAAGAAAACCCACCCATTAAAAAAATCTGCATAAAATTCCTCTTTTAATGATTTGAGAAGCGAGATATCACGTTAGAGGTCGTTAGAATTGACCAAAAGGGAAAATGCTATCGCAACATCGATTTTGCGACTTGTGAGTTTGTGTAGAATAATATCACTAAATTCTTCAGAAAAATTGTTAATGATAAAAAAAAGGTGTCTGTTCACTTTTTTTTTCTTTTACTGCGTAAAAGAGGTAAATCATTAATTGAAGACGAAACAGTATCTCTATTTTGACCAATGATAATGCTCCACGTGTCTACGAAATTCTTCAGAAAGATTGTTGATGATAAAAAAAAGTGACTGTTCACTTTTTTTACAGATTAAAAGATTTAAATAATTAATTGAAGATGAATCATACAGAATAATGACAGTAATGATTCTTCAGGCCTGGAAATTGTATATAACTGGTCTGAATCTGTAAATTCTTTCGAGCTTGAATTTTCCGGGGAGATATGATACGTATCAAAATGATATTTACACACGAAAAATAAAATATAGAAAAACCTATGAAACTGCAAACCAAAAGTGACCTGTAAATATGCCACGTTAGACAAGTTTCCGTCTTAGCAGAAATGCTTGTATGCTATCCTTGAAACCTGTATATGTCTCGATATTCTTGTCTATGAAGACCATGAAAAAAATTTTTTTAGACAAAAACCCGTTATAGGCGGGTCTTTTTTAGATAGGTTTTACTGTTCAATAAAATAAAATAAAAAGTTTTTGTTATTCTGATGTAAGAGATAAAAATAATCCTCAGTCTCAAATCTCTCAAATCCTCCTCTAATAATCCTCAGGTAAGTAAAAACATCATCTAAAACTTAATAAAATCTTACGTTGTTCGACATTTTCACGAAACACTTTTTATTTCACTTTTTCCCCCATGTTCTTCTCTGAGTCTTTTTTTTTTCTTCTTTTTACTTTTTCTCCCTCTTTTCTGATTCACATATTGTTTTTGAAATTCTAATACATTGCAAAAAACATTTCTCTTGCATTCATTTTTTTCATGCCGTTAATTCGGAATTTTTTTTTTTAATTCTTTCTCTCTCTCTTTTTTACATTTTATGATTAAAAAATAAAAAAAGATTTAAAAAAGTGATAAAACATAGCACAACAGAAAAAAAAAAATCACGAAAATTCGCATAAATATGACGTTTAATTATTTAAAGAGAGAAAAAAAAATCATACCGAAGATCAATAAAATTTCATAAAAAAGAAAACGTATTGCCGATATTTCTTGGCAAAATCATAAATCATGATTCACGATTTTGTTGTGCAGATAAACAGAAAAGAAGTCCAGATAAATAGAAAAATTTGGAGATATTTAATAAAGTTAT
This sequence comes from Maratus speculifer, assembly GCA_964019185.1. Classification (NCBI taxonomy): domain Eukaryota; kingdom Metazoa; phylum Arthropoda; class Arachnida; order Araneae; family Salticidae; genus Maratus; species Maratus speculifer. Next base: position 314,812,007 of record OZ025291.1, on the reverse strand, counting down.
TTTCAAAACATAGTAGTACTATAAATATATTATTAAGGGTGTATTTCGATTCAAACTGCTGGTTTTCCGATTTATTTTTGAATTCACTTTTGCTCTCAAACACATGAAACTCGCAGATTCTCTTATTTAGAAAGTGCACAAAGTGCCGTGAAGGTCAATTCTTTGATAAGTGCACAAAATATTGCAAAAAAAGCAATGAAAAACGGCAATTTGAACTGATTTTTCCGAAGTGGAATATCTGGGAACGAAAAAAAGGATCTTCCTGAGAAGTTAATTGTTTATAAATCAAATTCTAATGAATTGAGCGTAAAAAGACATCACACGGCACCTTATACGTCCCTTCAAAAATCCCCTCAGCAAATTTCATATTTCTACTTTTAAAAATACGTCTGAAATTGTATCGGAAAATTTTGAGATGCTGAAGGTGGAAAAGCGTTTTTTCGAATACACCCTTAATTAGTGCTGCAAAAACCGAAGTGACTTTAAGAATAAATATAGTAGATGTTTTGCTGGAAATGAACCAAGCGAACTAACCATGCCGTTATATTCGCCTGGAGCGAGAAATTTAATGCCTTTAAGGATGTTCTCAAATAAAAAAAAAGCAACTTTATGACATCCATTTTAATTTATTTTTGTTCGAAATGCATGAATCTAGTAGGTTTTGTTGTTTAGAAACTATCTAATAGCACTCATTCCCCTCCCCACATTTTTTTTTTTTTTTTTTTTTTTTTTTTGAAAACGCAATAGATTTTTCAGGAAATAATAACAAAGTGGGCGTTTTGTACCAAATTTCCGCGCGGGAAGAAAAAAAAAAAACAGTCAATGAAGGATGAAAAACTTCTTTGTCATGCGATCAAATTCACATATAACTCAATAGGTAATTTATTTATCAAAAAATGGAAAATTCAGTTTGATTCGAAATCGCTTATCATGTGAATTTTACATCTTTCCGTTAAAAAATGAATTTGTAAATGAGTCAAAACGTTTCGCGCTTTTTGAGCAAAAAAGTTGAGAACAGCCTTAATGATACTTTTTAAATACACAATTCGAGACATGAAAATCTGATGCTAAGAATAAAATTTCATTAATGGAAAGTAGCATAAAAACATTTCCTTCAGTTTGGTGTCTCCCTTTTATCATCTCTGTCTTTCATCTTTACAAAATAAATAAAGTATTTTTATATGTTGGTTTATATGTTATTGCTGTTTATTTTTTTTTTTTTTACTTTTTCTTTAATGCTTTGCATGAAATCCTTTTTTCTTAAGGGTGTATTCGAAAAAATATTTTTTCACCCTCAACGGCTCGAAATTTTTTGATACAATTTCAGACTCATTTTTAAAAGTAGAAACATGAAACTTGCTGAGGTGTTTTTTGAAGAGACGTATAAGATCCGTGTGATTTCATTTTTTTGCTCAATTCATTAAAACTGGATTTATAAATAATTATTTTTTTCAGCATGACTATTTTTTTCGTTTTCAGTCTCCCGTTTCAGAAAATTCGATTAAAAACAAAACTTTGGCAGCATTTTTTTTTTTTTTTTTTTTTTTTTTTGTTAAATTTATGCATTTATCAAAAAAATCGACAAGCACGGCACATTGTGCAGCTTCTAAATAAGAGAATTTGCCAGTTTGATGCGTTGAGAGCAAAAATGAATTGAAAAATAAATCAGAAAATAAGCAGTTTGGAACGGCATGATTATCAGAAGAACTAAACTGCGGGTTTCAAATTTCCTGCCCAGAAGAGGAAAACTTTCTGACATCATTTTGTAACTCAATTTTAAACGTAAAGGCATAAAATTGTCAGATCTGACTGTTGAAGTGATTTGGAATCGAGTTGCGTTTTTCATTGTTTCATAAATTAATTACTTATGTAGTTATAAACGATTTTTTTTCACGTGACGATAGTATTTTTTTTCTTTGTCGGATTGTCAAGTTAGAAAATTCAATTCAAAACGCCAATTTTAACATTATTTTTGGAAAGATTTTTTACCTTTAACAAAAAATGGAAAACACCTTTCGATTACATAGTTTCTACATAAGAATACCTACCAATTTCATGTGATTCCGAACAAAGATGAATATAAAAAAGTATCATAAATTTACCCATTTGAATTTGAGAAACTTTTAATAAAATAAGAATGATAAGAAGTTCGAATAAAGCACTCTGAAAAAAGGTCGAAGGTCAACCTTTTTTTTTTTTTTTTTTTTTTTTTTTAAATGGATATGAATCTTTTATTTCTTTAATTTTCCTTTATTAAACATTTTTGCATATACTTAATTCAAAGTTCTTTTTCTTCCATATTAAAAAACCATTTTGGTTATATTGCGGTCTAATATAGCGCCATAAATTGATTGCCATGAGACTATATCTATTAAAGTAAAAGTATTAATTTTAAGTTGACAGTAAATAGAAGTATTTCCAATGGAATGTCGGTAAACAATATTGAGCCTATAATGTTTTGTTACAATGTTTCCTTTAATACTGCGAGATTTCTTTAAAAATAGACGAAAAAGATAGAAAGAAAGAAAGATACTTATACCATTAAAAGAGCCTGCATAAAATTGATCTTATAATGATTTGGTGAACAAGAAATCTCGTTAGAAGTCATTAAGAATTGACCGAGAAAGAAAAGTATTTTTCTGTTCTAGTCGAAATTATACAGCATCGATTTTGTTAGTTTTGACGTTATCCAAATAAAGTATTTTTCTGGTTCGTCTAATATTATAGATACTGGTTAGTTTAATATACTATAAAATTGGAAAAAATTTCCTTCTTTTTTTCCCTTTTAATAATAATACTGTTGACAATATTATCTCTCTGAAGAATACAAATCTTAATTAGAATTCTTTCAAATTATGAAGATACAGAATTAAAAGCATGGAATTTTGGGCATGTCTGGACACGTATATCTGTAGTTGTATATTGTTACAGATTTTTCTCATAGATTAATTGCATTTTCGATTTGGACAATTAAAAAAGCAAGCCAAAATTATACAAAAGGCATGTGAAGCTTCCTTTTCTAAAATTTAAACAGGACCCTAAAATGACCGGAAAACAGCACCCCTAATTTCCATTTTAATATTTTTTAGATAACATAATAATAATATATTTTTTTTTCTTTAAGGGTGTATTTCGATTCAAACTGCTTATTTTCCGATTTATTTTTGAATTCATTATTGCTCTCAAATGCATTAAACTTTCAAAATCTCTTATTTGGAAAATACACAAGGTGCCGTGATTGTCGATTCTTTGATAAATGCAGAAAATATTGTAAAAAAAGCAATATAAACGGCATTTCGAACCGATTTTTCCCAAGCGGGAGATTTGGATAAACGAAAAAAAGGAAACGAAAAAAAGGGTCATACTGGGAAGATAATTGTTTATAACTCAAACTCTAATGAATTGAGCGTAAAAAGACATCACAAGGCAACTCATACGTCCCTTCAAGAATCCCCTCAGCAAGTTTCATGTTTCTACTTTTAAAAATGTGCCTGAAATTGTATCGGAAAATTTCAAGCTGTTGAAGGTGGAAAAGCATTTTTTCGAATACACCCTTAAATGAGATAATTTGCCTAATACAGAAAAAAATCCAACATTAGCTCAGGAAAATTATCTTACAGGAAGTTATGGATCTATAAACTGGATATCTTCAACCAGTATATATAACACTATGTTGGACTAATTGGAATATATCCGGGTACCTGTATATTTATTTTTCAAATACACTATAGGACCATTAACGACCAGACACTTTCAATTTCAGTTATCTTGTCGAATTTTTAAAAAATACATTTGTCGGAACGCTGGAAAAAATAACGGAAAAAATACAGCTGTCAAAGATGACGTTTTAAATCACATTTCTCGACGAAAGTAGAGAAAACAGTTAATGAATGAAGAAAAAACGCGTGATCGTGTGATCGGAATCGTTGACAACTCGACAAGTAATTTAATTATCGTAAATTGGAAAACTAATTTCTTTTCAAAATCGCTTTTATAGTCAGGCCTTTCAATTTTATATCTTTCTATTAAAAATGAATTTGTAAATGTGTCAAAACATTTTGCATATGTTGAGTGGAGCAGTTGAGAACAGCCTGAATCCACAAAACATATTAAGAGATGTGAAACTAAAATTCCAGCAACTGACATACAATAAAGTCAAACTACAGTTATATAACAGACACATCTGTCTTATTCAATGAACATTGAGCAGCCATTGACGAAAAACTCAAATTTTCTGAATCTTTCAGTTGCCTTATTTCTCTCTTGCTTTATGATTTATTGTGAAATTTATTTTACCGTCAAACAATTTTCTGACAAAAGAATATTTACTCTTCCATGTGTATATCAGTCTCTTTAGCCTTCTTTTGCGATTGCTTTTAATTTATATATTTATGAAAGCACATCCTTGTCGAGCAAATTCATGTTCAACTTTGAACAGGCGTAGTGTTTCATGTTTATCCCATCGGAATCCCAAAACTTTCTTTAGACAACGTCTAGACTTAACTCTTTACGAAAACTTCTAAAACTACATGGAAAATCAAGCCTATCGATTAAAAGCTACTTTAATCTAGCACGAATATAGTTTTAGTCATTTGGGATTAACGGAATTATATATTGATAAAATGAACGCGTAATAGTCATATTTATCAAATAAAATTGAAATTTTACATGCGTAGATACAACAGCTAAAAAATTTTGAAAAAAAAAAAAAAATATGTATTGTTGTAATGGAATAAGTAAAGAAATTATTCTGTATGTGCCAATATTCTGAATAATAGTAAGAAAAATAATGATATTCTAAAGAGAATATTCATATTTGATTTCGATGCAGCAGCTGATTAAAATGAATTCACTCAGCAGTTTCAAAAATTTGTCTAAAGTATACTTTAGATAAATATAGTCATATATGACTATACCAGATATTGTGTTTGTAGCTACACCCATAGATTTCTGTGTACAGCCCCTGACAGCTATATTTCAAATTTCACAACTTTTTTTAAGTTTCTACTTTTTCCTTTGTTTTATTTATTAGTTATTACTTTTTAAGTTATCTTCTTCATCGAACAATTTTTTTCACAAAAGAACATTTATTTTTCGATATCAAGCAAATATATATTTTTTTTTTAAATCTCCGACACTTTTTAAGCTTCTATTAAAAAATAATAATAATAATATTTTCCCACGCTCACCAACAACACGAAATTTTCTGACTCATATTTTAAGGATGTATTCGAAAAAAATGTTTTTCCACTTTCAACAGCTCGAAATTTTCCGATACATTACTAGACTCATTTTTAAAAGTAGAAACATGAAATTTGCTGAGGTTATTTTTGAAGTGATGTATAAGATGTCGTGTGATGTAATTTTACACTAAATTAACTACACTTTGATTTATAAACAATTATTCTCTCAGTTCGGTCATTTTTTCGTTTTCAGATCTCCAGGTTCGGAAATTTCTGCCGAAAATGGAAACTTTGACAGCATTTATTTGCAATATTTCTACATTTACCAAAAAATTGACAAATACGGCACGTTATGTAGTTTCTGTATAAGAGATTTTAAAAGTTTCGTGTATTTGAGAGCAAAAATGAATTTAAAAATAAACCTAAAAGTAAGCGGTTTGGATCGCAATACACCCTTAAAAGAAGAAAGATGAAATTTGTTGACGTGATTTTTGAAGAGATTAATTAGCAAATGTATGTTTTCATTTCTCGTTCGATTAATCAGAACTTGATTTATAAAAAAATAAAATATTTTCTCACTTTGACAAATTACTTCGTTTCTTAGCACAATAAATTATTGAAATTTAGTTTAAAATGTCCACTTTGACATTATTTTTTTAAATAAATTCTACCTTTATCAAAAAATAGATCAATACAGCCCATTGCATAGTGTTTGATTAAGAGAATCTGACAACTAGATGAGTTTGAAAACAAACAAACAGTATTAAAACTGAGTAAGAAAAGAAGCAGTTTGAATTTGCGTAGGCATCGCCAAGATTTCTCAAATCACTAGACTATTCGATCAACCCTTTCCCAGCACTGAATAATTCTGCTTGTAAAATGATGAAATGGCGGTCAGACAGCAGAATTTACAAACAAATTGTTTAGAAAATTAAAAGTTGCTTTTTTTTTTCGTACTTTGTAAAGGGAAAAAATTACCATTATGTTTTCCTGCTTCCAATTTTCCATGTTTTCATACTCTTATGTGCAGGAAAGCACAATGGTAAACCTACCAGTCAACCACTAAAGTTGGGCTTTTTGTAGTTTTCCACCTGACTTACTAGTAGACCGATTAAATTTTAATATGCGAATTGAAATTTAACTAATCCTGGAGTTTCATCTGTGAACTCGATGAGGTGATTGTTTGTACTGCCACCTCTTAATATACCCTATTCATAATATAATCTATAGGGATGATAGTGTTCCGCGTTTTTACATACCAGTATAATATTAGAGAAAATATTATTCTGTTAAATCGCAGCATTTGTCGATTGAGTAAAATAACATTTTCTCTAAGATTATACTGGTGGGAAAAAACGCGGAAAATTCTCATCCCTAAATCTACTATACTAGCAATTAAAACCAGGTTTCATCCATCAAATTATTTAATAAATTGAGTTCAGATATCGATTCAAGCATTACGGCTCAATTATAACCATACCTAATGATGCAATTGAAACTACCCTTTTTTAGGTGTGTCTCGTAATTACATAAATACGTAGCCCCTTGTCATTTGGTCCGTATATTTGTCTAGTTTCTGAATAGGACATCCCTTACACCCCATTCGTTTTTACGAAAATATGCCTTAGAGCTAATCTGAAATTTCTAAACTCATTTGGATTTACTCCCTTGATGTTCGTCATTTGAGATTAGAGTATCTTGTTATACATCCGTTTGACCCTTCAGCTCTATAAGCAGTTTCAAAAATCTTCATAAAGAATTAAGTCTAGACTATGTCTCAAGAAAGCTTACAAAAAAAAAAAAAAAAAAAAAAAAAAATATTGCGGCTGAAAAGAGTTTGCACGTGAATACTGTCGACAAGAGACTCGTTCTTCCTTCAAAAGGTTTTGCTGGAGAAAAATTAAACGAGACTGATGTCGAAGAGTAAGTATTCCTTTGTGAGAAATCGTCTGCCGGAGAAGAGAGCTTCCGAGTATGTAATGAACGAGGAGGGGGAAAAATGATACTTCGAAAGAGTGAGAAAATATGTATGTGTTTACCGCTGTTCATAGAAAAGTATCGATACAGCATGCACAGTACAGTATCAGAAAAATCTGAAAAAAGCCTTCATCTGAAAAAAGACAGTTTGGATCGGAATACATCCTTAAGTGAAATTGCGTTTTTATAGGCTTGTCTGTAGGTTATAATAGTAACATAATCTCTACGTAACTTTTTATCTTACTTTTGACAAGGCCCAAGGAACACTTACTATTTTATAGTATGAAAGCGGAAAAATAAATTAGCATCAAAATTGATTTTGCTTTATGTCCGAAAAACCAAAACTAAATTTACCGGAAAAACATCCAAATTAGAATTAAATAAGAACTGGATAAAGTGCAAAATTTCATTTGTTAAGAAATTTTGAAAACTTTAATATCTTGATGAGCAGAGTATCGATGCTTAAGCTGTTAAAAAATTCAGTAATGTGAGACAGTGCCGATGCTTAAGCTGTTAAAAAATTCAGTAATGTGAAACAGCTTCAAACATAGAAGTATATATTTTCATATCTAAAGTACACTGGTGTCCAAAATTTAAGCATAATTGGTAATTAAGTAATTATTTTTAAGTAATGAAAGAAATATGAATCGGAATGTGCTGAAACTCCAGGTGTGTAAACAAAATAGTACCGTCACATATTTTCGCGAAGAGTTTTCCCCGAAATCGAACAGGGGACCGTCAACAAATTGAAAAAGAACGAAGACCTTTTGGATAACCCTGTCAAAACTAATGTAGCAAAAGCGTTAGAAGAGCGTAGAGAAATTAAGGTTTTTATAAAAACAGTCCTAAGTTTTTTGCTTATAATTTGCAGAGTTCTTAATATAAAATAGTGTTCTTTTTTGAAAAAATGACAAACATCATTGTACACAATACCCTGTCATCAGAATTAAAAAATAATAAAAATTGTATGACAAATGAGCAGGTTTACTAAATATTTTTTTACTGCGCATGCGTGAACGCTATTAAAATTTCATTTGCATATTATGTTAGTTAAATGAATAGAGCAACTTTTGTGAAAGTCTCAAAAACATAGCTTAAAAATTCTGAAAATTATCGTTGATAGAATGAGATCAAAATCCTTTATTCTCTAAATGAAGCAAAAAGATGAGGGGCTGTATCCATATTCCATTGTTTAGTGCCTACACAATATTGCACGTACAACTATATTTAGGTAAAACCCCTGATTTTTTTGCTTCCTTTAGGAATAACGGATTTTGAGTTGATTCTGTAGGCGACCATTTTCAGAATTTTCAAGCTATGTTTTTGAAACTTTTACAGAAGTTGCTCTATACGTTTAGCTAACACAATATGCAAATGATATTTTGATATCGTTGACGCATGCGCAATGAAAAATTATTTACTAAACATTCTCATTTTTCATACAATTTTTATTATTTTTAAATTCTGATGACAGGGTATTGTGTACAATGATGTTTGTCATATTTTCAGAAAAGAACATTATTTTATAATAAGAACTCTGCAAATTATAAGCAAAAAACTTGGAAAAATTTAGGACTGTTTTTATAAAAGCCTTAATTTCTCTACGAGTATACATGCTATCCTTGTAAAAATTAACACAGTACATTACAATAAGCCAATTAATCATAATGTGCAGTTTGAACGCTTTTGCTACATTAGTTTTGACAGGGTTATCCAAAAGATCTTCGTTCTTTTTCAATTTGTTGACGGTCCCCTGTTCGATTTCGGGGAAAACTCTTCGCGAAAATATGTGACGCGTACTATTTTGTTTACACACTTGGAGTTTCAGCACATTCCGATTCATATTTCTTGCATTACTTAAAAATAATTACTTAATTACCAATTATGCTTAAATTTTGGACACCAGTGTAATTTCAGTAATTACAGACGTTATCTTCGACTTTAGAAGATTTTATTCCAAGCAGTTTTGTAGATGAAGTGCTCTTATTTCTTATTCTTTCTTTTTTCTTTTTTTTCCTTCAGGATACCTATGGATATCAATAATGCTTACATATATTATTCATAGTCCGAATTATGTTTGTTCTGAGAGTAGGGAGGCATTACAAGAATTTCCAAAAAAATATTTTTTAATGTCCGCTGTATAAAATATATAATACTCTATCAAGCAAAATCAGGTTTCATCGACCAGCAGTGTAAAGGGTGTATTTCGATTCAAACTGCTTATTTTCCGATTTATTTTTGAATACATTTTTGCTCTCAAATGCACGAAACTTTCAAAATCTCTTATTTGGAAAGCACACACGGTGCCGTGATTATCGATTCTTTCATAAATAAAGAAAATATTGTAAAAAAAAACAATCAAAAACGGCATTTCGAACCGATTTTTCCGAAGCGAGAGATCTGTGGTCGAAAAAAAGGGTCATAGTGATAAGGTAATTGTTTATAAATCAAATTCTAATGAATCGAGCATAAAAAGACATCACACGGCACTCATACGCCCTTTCAAGAATCCCCTCAGCAAGTTTCATGTTTCTACTTTTAAAAATGTGTCTGACATTGTATCGGAAATTTTCGAGCTGTTGAAGGTGGAAAAGCGTTTTTTTAATACACCCTTAAGGGATTTTTGCTTCTATAATTTGCTATGAATATTCATTGACACACATGTATCAAATGTTCTCACTCTTTCGAAATATCATTTTATCCCTCCTCGTTCATTACTTACTCGGAAATTCTCCTTTCAGTCAGATGATTTCTCACAAAGGAATGCTTATTCTTCGACATCAGTCTCCTTTGATTTTTCTCCCGCGAATGCTTTTGAAGGAAAAATGAGTCTCTTGTTGACAGTATTCACGTCGAATTCTTCATAGAAGTGATGTCTTTCGCGTTTTGCAAGTTTTCTTGAGACATAGTCTAGACTTAAATTGGAAAATGCAGCTTAACAAATAGAAGAACTAAACAAAATATAAGTTTATTTTTATAGCACTTTTTTAGTGAGATATGTGTTATATTAAAATGTCTTGTACGAAATGTACAAAAATGAAAACGTAAACAATTCTTCTATATATTAAGATATCATTTATAGAATCATGTATTATTTGTATACTGTTTTAATGAAAACCTTAATATGTTTAATTATGTATACATGCAATCTTCATAAAAATGCACCACACTTTATTACAATAAAACACGTAATCATATTAGTTTTCACAGGGTTATAAAACTCGGAACCTCTCTTCTCCGGGAGACGATTTCTCACAAAGGAATGCTTACTCTTCGACATCAATCTCCTTTGATTTTTTCCAGCGAATCTTTTTGAAGGATGAACGAGTATCTCATCGACAGTACTCAAGTCGAATTCTTTATAGAAGTGTTGTCTTCGCGTTTTGCAAGCTTTCTTGAGACATAGTCTAAACATAAACTTTACGATGGTTTTTGAAAATGCTAGCGTTGATTAGTCAAAAGGATCGATTAGAAGATATCCTAGCCTCTTCAGTCCCGATGTATTCTATAGGATACACATCTTTACTATTTTTTTTTCACGTATATAAATAATGTTAAAAATATAGAAATTGGTGTAAATGTAGCCTAACAGATAGCAAAACTAAACAAAATAGTAATCTGTTCCTTGTAACTTTTTTTCAGCGAGCAACGTGTTAAATAAAAATGGCTTGCAGCAGAAATGTACGAAAAGTACAAAAATGAGCCGTAAAGAATTCTTCTGAGTGTAAAAATATTATTTGTACAGTCCGGGGGAATATTTAAATAGATTTTGCCGAAAAAACATGCTATATAAAGGTAAGAAGAGTTAAAGTAATTTTGAACAGTAATTAAAACTATACATGGATCTATACTTTACTATGATTAATATTCATTGACACACATATATCAAATTCTCTCACTCCTTCGAACTATCATTTTTTCTTCTTCTCGTTCATTACATACTCTGAACCTCTCTTCTCCGGGAGACGATTTCTCACAAAGGAATACTTACTCTTCGACATCAGTCTCCTTTGATTTTTGTCCAGCGAATCTTTTTGAAGGAAGAACGAGTATCTTGTCGACAGTACTCAAGTCGAATTCTTTATAGAAGTGTTGTCTTCGCGTTTTGCAAGTTTTCTTGAGACATAGTCTAGACTTAAATCTTTACGATGATTTTTGAAACTGCTAGTGTTGAAGAGTCAAACGGATCGGTTATAAGATAGCCTAATAACCTCTTCAGATCCGACGTATCCTATAGGATACACATCTTTACAATTTTTTTTCATGAATATAAATAATGTTGAAAATAAATAAATTAGTGTGAATGGAGGCATAGCAGATAGCAGAACTAAACAAAATAGAAAATTGCTTCTTGTACCATTTTTTTTAGCGAGATATATGTTACATTAAAATGTCTTGTACGAAACGTATAAAAATGAAAACGTAAATAATTCTTCTGTGTATTAATATATCATTTGTAGAATCATGTATCATTTGTAGACTGTTTTTATGAAAACCTTAATTTCTCTACGGGTATACATGATATCAACATAAAAAGGAACTCAGTTTTTTAAAATAAGCCACTTAATCATGATTTACAGTTTGAACGCTTTTGCTACATTAGTTTTGACAGGGATATCCAAAAGATAGACGTTCTTTTTCAACTTTTTAACGGTCCCTTATGATATTTCGGGAAAAAATCTTCACGGAAATATATGAACTGTTGTATTCTGTTTACACACCTGGAGTTTCAGGATAATCCCTCATGTATTTTTGTAGATATTTAACAAAGCGTTAAAAATCACAAGTGATCAGTCACCTATGGCCATATAATGTGTATCAAATTTTCACTCATTCGAAATGTCATTTCCCCCCCTCCTCGTTCATTACTTACTTCCTCGGAACCTCGCTTCTCCAGCAGACGATTTCTCACAAAGGAATGCTTATTCTTCGACATCAGTCTTCTTTGATTTTTCTCCAGCGAATCCTTTTGAAGGAAGAACGAGTCTCTTATCAGTACAGTACCCACGTCGGATTCTTTGTGGAAGTGATGTCTTCGCGTTTTGCAAGTTTTCTTGAGACATAGTCTAAACTTAAATCTTTACTATGATTTTTCAAAGTGCTAGCGTTCAAGAGTCAAAGGGATCCAAGATTACAAGATATCCTAAAACCTCTTCAGTTCCCGATACATCCTATAGGATACACATCTTTACTATTTTTTTAATACAGAAATTGGTGTAAATGCAGCCTAACAGATAGCAGAATTAAACAAAATAGCAATTTGTTTTTTATAGCATTTTTCATCACCTAAAAAAAGAAAAAAAAAAACACGAAAATAAAATAAGTGCTTGATAATAATTGTAATAAAATATTTTAACTCGAAAGCGAGGAAACAATATTTCTGCATTTTATGGCACAGGTCTAACGCTACCTGCGTTTATTAAGAGTACATGCTATAAATATTGCATTGATAATTAAAACTTCTAGATTGCCATTTCAATAACGACACTTGGGTAATATCTGATTTGCATGGATACTTATTAATGTAAAATAGTTCCATCTGTAGCAGAGTTAAAACCACAACTGTTTACAAGTTTAATTCCTTACAAGGTTCGATCCCTTGTAATAAAGATGCTATTGTATGTTATAAACATTTTTACATTAAACTTCGGGATTATTTCAAACCGGTATTCATGTACACAGAATTATACTCATTTAGGGTGTATTTCGATTCAAACTGCTTATTTTCCGATTTATTTTTTAATTCATTTTTGCTCTCAAATACACCAAACTTTAAAAATCTCCTATTTGGAAAGCACACAAGGTGCCGTGATTGCCAATTCTTTGATAAATGCAGAAAATATTAAAAAAAAAAAAAAAAAAAAAAAAAAAAAAAAAAAAAAAAGCAATCAAAAACGGCATTTTGAACCGATTTTCCCAAGCGGTAGATTTGGGAACGAAAAAAAAGGTCATACTGATAAGGTAATTGTTTATAACTCAAATTCCAATGAATTGAGCGTAAAAAGACATCACATGGCACCTCATACGTTCCTTCAAGAATCTCCTCAGCAAGTTTCATGTTTCTTTTTTTAAAAATGTGTCTGAAATTGTATCGGAAAATTTCGAGCTGTTGAAGGTGGGAAAGCGTTTTTTCGAATACACAATTTCGTTTTTCGAATTTAAATTTAGAGCGTAACTGCTAAATCAATCGATATCAGTTTTCACCTATCCTGCATCTGCCTAAAACGAGCTCAAAGGGTTTACTTACAAAAGTATCTTTCATTTATGGCTGTACGTCATACTGTATTTGCACTTCTAGATATGCATCTACACATTTCGATGCAACAGTCATTGATACATAGCTTAAATATTCTCATTCTTTCAAAATGTTTCTCTTTTTTATCCGAGTACATTATTTATTCGGAAATTCTGTTCACATCACTATTTCTGACAAAGGAACATTTACTCCTTGATATCAATCTCCTTTCGGTTTACCTTTTTACTTTGAATCTTTTTCAAGGGAGAACAGCTCTCTTTTCCATGATATTCACGTCGAACTATTTACATCAATGATGATGTTTTCGTGTTTTGGTTTCGAGAGATATTGCCTAGCGTTAACACTACAGATTTATTTCTCAGCATCCTTTTATCGAAGGGTCGAAGCGGAACAATTAAAAGCTACTACAATCTCAGTAATAACAATAATAAGAATTTAAACTTTTGAGAGAGAAAAAAAAATAAAAATAAAAGTATACTTTGATAAAAAAGAAACGAGATATACTAATCTTCCTCAAATTGCTTTTTTACATGTGTGTTTGTCAAGTGAAAAGGTCAAACAAATTTTGAAAATGAAATGTATTATAAAACGGGTATATGACAAGGAAAAACTTAAAAAGAGATATATATAAATCAAAGAAATGCTAAAGCAAAAAGAACAATTAAGGGTGCATTCAAATCCAAACTGCTTGTTTTCTGATTCATTTTTTAATTAATTTTTGTTCTGAACGCATCCAACTGACAGATTCCCTTGTTCAGAAAATGTGAGTCTAAAAATGTGTCAGAAAAGTCTGAGCTGCTCAGAATGGAAAAATATTTCAGTATTTTTTCATCGTAAAAAAAGTTTTTTAATCCAAATCGCACCACTGTATGACAGTAACTTGATTTTATATTAAATATTAAAATGTGTTAGGGACTTTTGGGACACCCTGTGCATTTTACCAAAGGAATATTTGTACATGGAAATATTTTGGTAAAAAGAAATGCAACATGGGTAAGAAATCAAAGAAACATATAATGACTTTTAAAATTCTGAAACTCACAGAATGTTAAGTCGGGGATGGTCATGTAGGTAAATGTTCCGATGTGAGGTTTTTTGTAATCTTTTCCAATTCCGTATATGGATTTAATTGTTGAGGGTGTATTCGAAAAAACGCTCTTCCACCTTCAATAGCTCGAAATTTTCCGATACAATTTCAGACACATTTTTAAAAGTAGAAACATGAAACTTGCTGAGGGGATTCTTGAAGGGACGTATGAGGTGCCGTGTGATGTCTTTTTACACTCAATTCATTAGAATTTGAGTTATAAACAATTACCTTATCAGTATGACCCTTTTTTTCGTTCCCTGAACTCCCGCTTGGGAAAAATCGGTTCGAAATGCCGTTTTTGATTGCTTTTTTTGCAATATTTTCTGCATTTATCAAAGAACCGATAATCACGGCACCTTGTGTACTTTCCAAATAAGAGATTTTGAAAGTTTGGTATATTTGAGAACAAAAATGAATTCAAAAATAAATCGGAAAATAAGCAGTTTGAATCGAAATACACCCTTAAGTTTATGTTTTTTGTTTGGTTTTTAATAAAGAACGTTGGTAACAAATACGACTATTTCTCTTTCATATAAAGTGACAATTCCTTGTAATTATACATAAGTTGTATTTGTTTTATTATAGCACATTCACATTATCTTTGGGAATTGTTTTTGACAAATTTTCTGGAAATATGTTTTCAGATTTTTCAAAATATGCTAATAAGACATTTTTTTCATTTTTACCTTTTTCTAATTCATCTAGAAATTACGAAATGAATTTCATTGAACTTTGTTATTATTATTACTATTATTAACTATTTGGGGAAATAGTTGTTCTCGGTAGAAAATTGGGAAATCCTAAGTATATCTGAATCTTTTTATTGGTTGAATTCCACAACTTATTTTATTTTATTCGTTTTCTGATTGGTCCATGTTTAATGTCGAAAAATGAAATATTTCTGTTTTTCATTTATTCGTTTTATGATTGGCCCACGTTTAATGTTCAAAAATGGAATACTTCTGTTGCCACGATGACAAAAAAAAAAGTATTAAAAACTAGAAATATTATTATTATTATTAACTCAAAAACAAATTTAGATACAGTTTTCAACCAAGTTGCATTTAAAAGTAAATTTTTTTCTTTATACGATGGTGTGAAAATTGAAAATGTGCGATGTTTAGAAGTTTTAAAACTTGCAATACCAAAAATTGTTAAATTGAAATTTCATTTAATGTTTGTTTATGATTGGTCAAGATATATTAACGTGTCTCTAAAAGTCCAGGCGTATTATTATGACTTTGTTATTACGTAAGCTACGTTTTGATCGTCATAAAAATAATAATATTATTATTATTATCATTATTTTTTTTTTAAATATAGAAATCATTTATAAGTCTAAAATTATAGTCTTTGAAAATATTATTTTCCAAATAGTCATTGTAATTTGTTAAATTAGAAATTTTTAGTTTTTTATTTGTTTTGCTTCTTTTTTATTATTATTTTTTTATTATTACTTGTATTTTTTAAAATTATTATTAGTAGTAAACGTCTGATTCTATCAAATATATTTTATAAGGGAAAAAAAATGATACTACAGAAAAATTTTCAAAGTCGACCCACGTCCTTTGTCATACAAAAAACAGGAGAAAAAGTTCTCTTTAGAAAGTGAAAAAAGAAAAATAGGAAAAACTGCCCTATGGAAAAAGGCAACATCCATGCAATGTCAAGTTTTTCTGTTGTCAGCTGACAAGTCGCGATGCGGTTGAAGCAGACGATATCCAGCGTTCGATTTTCCTTTTCACCCCTCTTTCTCTCCCCTCTTCTCCCACATCGATTGTATTCAGAACGGCGGAAGTTTTCGTTGGACTTAATTCAGGGATATCGCATCGCAAAGCAAAAACTTGCGAAAGTACTTTTTCGTATAGATTACAAAAAACTAAGCTTTGTTCAAGACATATTTAAAGTTGGGTGGTTTGCTCTGAATTAGTTTATCTATTAATATAAATTCCTTATTTCATTAGATCCAACGAACTATTTAAAAAATATTTAAATATATATATATATATATATATATATATATATATATATATATATATATATATATATATATATATATATATATATATATATATATATATATTGTACAGTGAAAAGATTTCGGTAACTTTCAGATATTTAATGCCTTTGTACCTTTTTAGGCAATGAATTTCACTCTAATGAAAAATTATGAATGACGATCAATGAATTCTCTTGCCAAATTCTGGCAGGAAACTTTCAAAGAAATATATAAAATAATGAAATCGTATTTATTTGTTCTTGTCCCCCCCCCCCCCGCAAAAAAAAACAAACTTGCATTTATTTACTGTATTTTAAAAGTACTTGGAAAAAAGTTATAAAAGATAAATTTGTAAATCAAAGTAAAGGTCAATGTATTTTTTTAAACTGTTCAATAATTAACTTATGCAATTTACTTTCATTTTGATAGTTAAATTTTTATATTATTTCCTAATTAAAAAAATAAATAAATTTCAGCAACATTAATTGTTACCTTTTTCAACAAATAAAATCTAAACTTAAACGTGATGTCCATTAAAAGACCACCTCTCGATGCTAATGGTTTTCATTGAAACGGAACATGGTCGCTTTAGGGCGCTTTCACTGTACTGGTGAAAGCTAAATGAAAATATCCAAGGAAGCAGTTACAGGGTGTCCAGCAAATAACGCCCTGATTTCGAATTTAAATTTCTCAAAAACAAAAATCGATAGAACTATGCGGTAAACGGTTTCTTTATTAGGTAAGCTGTAAAAATTTTATACTAAAGTTTCGAAGGGTGAATATTTTGAAAAGATTACATTCTGATTGCAAAGAATGCTCGACTTGACGTTTTTCTTGCTTTAGATTGCTTGTAGAGAACGAGTTTTTCAGGGTACTTAGCCATATTTTTAGAACTAAATTTTTGAAAGTTCTGAAATTCCAAAAATTTTGTTCCAAAAAACTTTAAAATATGGCGTTGTCCGCCCAAAATCTCATTCAAACCAAGCAATTTAAAGCAAGAAAAATGTCAAGTCAAGCATTCTTTGCAATCAGAACATAATCTTTTCAAAATATCCACCCTTTGAAACTTCTGTATAACATTTTTACAGCTTTCCTAATAATCAAACCGATTACCGCATAATTCTATCTATATTTGTTTTTGAGAAATTTAAATTTGAAATCAGGGTGTTATTTGCTGGACCCTGTACACACTTATACACACTTATTACATACATTTTCAGTATTCTAATAATAACATGACTCAAATGTCCCAAAAGATGTGAAAACACTATGACCCAAACATAAATACTACTGTGCGCATTTCCTTTTCGAGTCGTGGAGAAGGAGTCACATCTACGTGACTGTGAAGCCAATAAATCCCATGTTGTGACGAGATTTAAATAATTTAAATTTTATCACGGTGACTCTGCGGTATTATTACTAAATGATGGTCACATGAGAGTCATTTTGTGTTGAAATTTAAATACCACTTTCTAACCATCTTTTGTAACTGTAACCGTTTGTGACATCACTTTGTACTTCATGTGTTATTAGGATACAATTTCTCTTCAAAAAGATTTTTAAAACGTAAATTTTTCTAGAAATTTCCAAAAATTTCATTGGAATTCAGCTCTAATAAAAATAAGTTGTACATCCCTTTTTTTTTTCTTTTTTTTTTGGGGGGGGGGATTTAATGATTTTAAATATTACAAGCTTGCGGCAGTTCAAGTATTACATAAGAATATTTTTAGTCATTTTGTACCTCTCTCTCCCTCCTTGTAAGGAAAAATAAATCAATGATACACCCCCCCCCCCCATTTGCTTACGTAAGATTTTATAACATTCTAACATTAACACTGTTTCCATATAACTGGTTAGCGATTAATTACATTATTAATCTATCAAATTTAAATAAATCGGCATGTAGGAATTGTGGTATCGAAGTAAAGCAAAATCAGTTTATTAGTAATATCCTTACAATTGTTACTGATTTAAACTATTCATACCATACAAAATAGTTTTATTATATTACTATTTATCGTACTGAACAACAACTGAAAAGTGTAAGAAATACAACTGACCCTAATTTATTTAGGAACATAACTAAAAATTTTAATAAGAATCATAGGAATATTATGTATTTGTTATTAATATGATCTTTAAATCCCTGGTTCTGCGTTGCCTATTATTACGTTTTCAATGTAGTGGTGGGCTGAGATGTTCCTCGTTTCAAACCGTTGTTTATTCCATATATTTTTCTCAAGTTATTTGACCCCTGCAAAATGTTTATTCAAATCATGCTCTTTTGCTTTTTGTTGTTAAACTATATAGTTGTTTCGTTGCTTAATGCTTACGTAAGCAATCTCGTGAACCCCCTTTCCCTTCTTGTCAGCAAAAATAAGCAGACATTGGACTCCCTCTCCCTCCATGCTGTTTACGTAATGCTTGAACAAATCTTTTTAAAAATGTTATGTTTCTTATTCT
This sequence comes from Maratus speculifer, assembly GCA_964019185.1. NCBI lineage: Eukaryota > Metazoa > Arthropoda > Arachnida > Araneae > Salticidae > Maratus > Maratus speculifer. Next base: position 314,793,039 of record OZ025291.1, on the reverse strand, counting down.
AATAATTTCTTTCTGTCGTTCGTTTCTACTCAGATTTAATAATTTTAAGTATAACAAGCTTTAAAATTTTTTACATTTCTTCTTCTAATAAATTTTCCTTCAGTGGTGAATTTACATACCCAATGTATAAATAATAAAACATGTAAGCTGGAAATAAATAATTAATTTAAAGCATTTTCATTGTGATTCAAAATAAATTTAAAGAAAATCAAATTTTGAATAGAAAAGATATATATTCTTCAAAATTTTATCGAAATAATCGTATAATAAAAACAAATATTTAAAAATATTTAATTATACTGAGTTACTCAATGTATTTTATTTAGCTTCAAACGCATTTCTATGTATGTTTTTCATCCACCTGAAATATTTTTAATCTATGAAATTACATTGCATTGACTTAAAAACATGCATTTTTTCATTGATTCAAATAAACATCTTGTAAAAAAATGTGTTGCAATTTGTAATAATATTAAGTATTTGACTTAAGTGTAAAAAATACAAAAGACGCATTGTAAGTCTCTGTTAATCCGTTTCTATTCTTCATTATAAACATGCTCGGCAAATCTTTAAACAGAAAATTCAAATGTAATTTAAATCAAAGATTTGTTACGAGACGAATAAATTATTTTGTAAATCTAATTCAAAATAAATCACTTACTGAATAAATCATGTTTCGCAAAGAATATTCACGAATAAAAAAAGTTAATCCCAAATTTGCTGGGACAATTGCTAAAAAAAAGCAGGAATCTACTAAGTGGTATTTGGTTATTTTTTTTTTAAGCGCTCACACACAAAAAAAGCAGTGAACAGTTTTGAAACTAATTAATTCTGAAGTGCTTCTTTAAAATGCTGCCATTTCGCAGACAGAAAACCCAAAAACCACTCGACTAATCCCTTCGATATATTTTTTTTTCTCACCATTTTCTTTTGAATGAACGATTTCCTAAACCGTTTAAGAAGAGACGCAAACCATTTCCTCCTATTCTTTATTGTTTCATAATAGTCTCGGGTCGCATTCGAGATTTTTCGCGCCAACCCCCCGCATTAATTAAAAAAATGCGGAGGAATAAAAAAGTGAAAAATAATCTGGCATTAAACAGAACAAGTGTGCGGTATTCCACCGCGGATCTTCTTGTTCTTTCTTCATTTCACTTTATTGTTCACCAGAAAAATGTCATTTTCATTCTGGCCGACTTTATTAAACGGAGACACATCAGTTAATGTAAAGAAAATATCCTACTATCTTCTTTCTTGTTGTCTTTGAAGTTTTTCTTTAATTTTTGTTTTCCCTTTTTTTGCTGTTATATCTTTTTAACTATGGCAGCATTTTTTTCTGTAAATTACTTCCTCATTTATTTTGCATTAACGGAGCAAAGGGGGCGGAATGTGGGGATTCAGCAACAAGGGAGATGAATTAGAAGGAGGTAGAATAGCGGAAATGATTCTCTCTAACCTCTTCCTCTAGATCTTTAATAGTAACTTCGATGTCAGATTTTAGATTTTTATTTTGGTTGCAACGGAAATCCTTCTACGGTGATCTACGACTGTGTTCCAGTCAGGGCTGCGGAGTCGGAGTCGGAGTCGTGGAGTCGGAGTCGGAGTCGGGCCCATTTTTGAGAAAAAGGGGGTCGGAGTCGGAGTCGTAAAAAAACAACCCGACTCCGACTCCGACTCCGGCTTTTTTTTTAGACAGTTTGAAGTGAAATTAAACCAACAAAATGTAATTTTAAATCCATAGAAGGAATTTTTAGTGCTATTTTTGGATTATATCGGACTACCCAAGTTAAAGAATCCCAATAAACTGCCCAGCGTACACGGAGATGAAAACTGTTTTTAATTAAAAGCTCTAGTAGATCCCAGATTATTTGCGAACTAGTAAATATCTTCTATCTTTACAAGAATAAAGTATTGGATTCTAGAAAAATTTCGATTTCCGGCATTCGATGGATTTATACTTTTTAGAAGATCCTGAACTGAACACGATTTGATAGTTTTTCGAAAATGCCTGTCACTTCGTGAGTCTGCATGCGACAAAAATTTTGCAGCGCTCTATCTCAAGAAGTAATGGATGGAATTTCACAAAACTTTAGATTTTGTAACATCTTGATAGAAACTGAATCTGATTAATTTTTGGTGTATATCACTCAACAGGTGACTTTGCTATGCTGCGTTATTCACAATTTACACAGTAGCTATAATCATAAAAATTAATGCACAGATTTTTATAAAACTTTAGATTCAGTTAGTCCTTGATATAATTAGGTGCTGTAAATTTTTTGGTGAAAATCGCTCAGTAGGTGGCGCTGATATACTGCATTGCTCATGATATTGCAACAGCGCTATCTCAAAAACAAATGCTCAAATTTTCAGTAAACTTTATATTTAATTAGTTTGTAATTTAGATTAGTATAGTTTAGTGTTTGGTGTAAATCGCCCCACAGGTAGCGCTGATATGCTGTATTTTTTACGATTTTGAAATAGCTGTGGCTTAATCACTAATGCATGGATGTTCATTAAACTTTAAATTCAGTTAGTATCTGATAGAAATTGATCCTGGTTCGTTTTTGATTTACATCACCCAACATGTAGCACTGTTATGCAGAATTTTAAGATTTCCGCTATAACTCTAACTCAGAAATTAATGTACTGATTTTCACCAAACTTCAAATTCAGTTAGAAGTTGATATAACTTGTTGACTAGATTTTGGTTTAAATCACATAAGAGGTGGCGCTGCTATGCTGCATTTTTCAGGAAGTATTAACATGTGTGTTACTGAAGAAAGTTCTAAGATTAACACATCTGACTAATTTTTTTTTCCTTTGCATTGAAATTTTTCTGCTTTAGAGAGCACTAGTTAACGTAAAAATTGTATAGATTTCCCCATTTCGAGGCCACGAAACCGAAATAGTAAAATATCCGTTTTGTTATCTCTTTTAGATTTCGGTAATTTAATTTTTCAGGTTTGTGGTACGTGAAATTAAAGAATTTGTAAAACGGAATTTTTTTTTCCAAAGCTCTAAAAACTGAATACCGAAATAATGACTTTTTGCCTTATTTTTCTTTCGTTCCCTCATAACTTTAACCAGCATCAACATTAGTATATTAGCTAGCCAGGAAGCCAGGAGTCGGAGTCGTTAAAATTTCCGGAGTCGGAGTTGGAGTCGGAGTCGAAGTCATTTAAAATTCCGGAGTCGGAGTCGGAGTTGGAGTCGGCCATTTTTCCTACCGACTCCGCAGCCCTGGTTCCAGTCTAGTGGATTTTTTTAACGATAGGACAAGGGTTTAAAAAATAATGAGCATGAAATAAATAAAATTAACATGAGATTTATCTTTAAAATGAAATAAATGTACTTATTTCTCCCTGTGTATGTCTCTGTCTGTTTCTTTGTTGGCTATATGACTAGGGAAATCTATTACACGTACAGATCTGAAAATTTGGGTCCGGATAGACGCAGGTTCCAATGCACCTGGACATTGTTTTTTCATAAATAATTAGCGGAGATATTAATTTAAAAACCCCATATCGGACACTAATGAATGAGTTCCAATTCTCTCCAGTTTGTCGGTGTTTTAGGTAGCTTTCATTACAAAAAGTAAAAAGCTACCTATTGCAGTCGTCCGGAGGAAAGCACTTCCGGAAAATTTTGGTATATTTTCACCGATCATGACCCCCAGACCCCAAAACCACCCTCCGTTCAAATGCTGACATATATATATATATATATAACCATATATATATATATATATATACACTGTAAAAAAAAAAAACGTTAAATTTACGGTAAATAACTGGCAACTTTTGCGCCAGTTTAAAACCGTTTAATTTACAGCGAATAACCGCAATTTTTTTTACGACAATCTGTTCTTTTAACATTTTTAAACCGTTACATTTACAGCGATAAACTATTATTTTAACAGAAAACTTTTGTGATTTTTACAAAGAATACCTGTAAATTTCACGAAGAAAAACTGTAAATTTTATCAAACTTTCTGATTTTTTAAACAGTTAAATACTGTTATATTTACCGGGATGAACTGTTATTATAACAAAAATATATTGTAATTTTTACAAAGAAAACTTGTAAATTTTACAAAGAAAAACTGTAAATTTTATCAAATTTTCTGATTTTTTTTACAGTTAAATACAGTTATATTTACAGGGATAAACTGTTTTTTTAACAAAAATATATTGTGATTTTTACGAGAAAAATATGTAAATCTTACAAGAAAAATTAGTAAATCTTGCGAGAAAAAAATGTAAATATTGCGAGAAAAAGGTGTAAATCTTGCGAGAAAAATGTGTAAATCTTGCGAGAAAAATGTGTAAATCTTGCGAGAAAAATGTGTAAATCTTGCGAGAAAAATGTGTAAATCTTACAAGAAAAATGTGTAAATCGTACAAGAAAAATATGTAAATCTTACGATAAAAAAATGTAAATCTTATGAGAAAAATATGTAAATCTTACGAGAAAAATATGTAAATCTTATGAGAAAAATTAGTAAATCTTACGAGAAAAAAACTAAATTTAACAGAAATATTTTGCGATTTTTACAGAAAGAATTTGCAAATTTTATGGAAAAATATGTAAACTTTATTGCAAAGTTGTTCAAAATAAGGTAAAATTTAAGATTATGCAGATGAAAGGGTTTTTCGATCGATTTTCAAAAAGTTACACTTTTTAATTTTTATCTGGTCCCTGAGGGTCAAATTATATTTTAAAAAATATTCCACATATTCTGCAAGTAAAATAGAAAAGGATTTATTTTATGGCCAAAACACACAGAGTTAAACTAGAATTTACAAAATTTCATTGCTTCTTGCCTCTAGAAACAAACACACTTAATACTAGAAAAATGAAATTTGATAAAATTTCAAGAATAATAGTTTAAAGAACTTTCGTTATAAAATAACGTGAATCATTACTGTTGAACTCTGGAGAGTATGGAAGAATTTTTTCTAAATATATCTTATTTGACTCAGAAGTCCTATAAAAATGGTATAAGTGTAATTTTTTGAAAATAATTGGCTAACAAAGTGATCAATACAGTCATAATTTAAACTCTTCTGTAATTTACTTTGCATACACATTTCAATTTGTAAAAAATTAAAGCATGTTTCAATTTTAGGAATACCTTGTATGCTTATTTATATAAAATTTGCTAACTTTGGCATAAAAATAAAATTTTTGTGAAAACTGCAAAAAAATTTTATATATATATATATATATATACATATATATATATATATATATATATATATATATATATATATATATATAAACAACATTTGTGCGATTTACTAATCAAGTTTAGTGAGGGCACTCACTTCTAATAAAAGAACAATTTTTATATAAGAAACACTTTTTCCATACTCAGATAGGCAATGCTTGATAAAATAATCAACTCTCTCGCAAGTCTTTGGATTTGATCTATTACTCCTAAATAATATCTATTTCTTTAATAACAAATTCGGCACCTAAAAATTATTATTCGAAATAATGATGTGCAAATTTAATAACACAGTGAAGTGCATTCATTTTGAAATATGAGATCCATGTTTCCTGTTGAGCATAAGTTTATAAAACAAGAAGTCTCAACTTCTGGAAGTAATGCATGAAAAATCAATTTTATAGATTTCTTGGAAATTTATTTCAATTTTTCCAGTTCCGATATACACGTAACAAAGAAATATACAGCATAAGAAAGAAAATTTTAAATATATATACATATATATTTTCATTATTCAAATTGCCAAATTTTTCCAGTTGCTCATTTGTCAGGTTTGGAAAAATTAAAATATAAAATATTTAAAAATCTTAACCTTTATTTGAGCATATCACAGATGTTCTTATTATCTGCATCACTGTGTTGATTGTTTGGCACTAATAATTTTGAAAGGAAATTCTGTAATTAAAAATGAAGATTATTCCTTGGAATTACAAGAGCTGAAAAACTACAATTGACAATTGTCATGTACCACACGTGCATCAAAATTTCAAATTAGTTTCGTTTATTTTTTAAATAAAGTATATGTTTCATAAAAGTTTAAAATTAAAAATGCATCAAAACAAACAAATAAAACTATGACATTTATTATGATCTTAAAAAATACAGAAAAATCAGTAATCAATTCACAAACAGAAAGTTCAAATATGTACATTATATCTTTTCACTTCCAAGTTTATCTTCAACCAGTGAGTGAGATTTATTTCAAAAATACATCTGCAAAAGAAATATTATTACTTTAGTGGTTAAAATAAAAATAATTAAATAAAAATAATTTTATGTAAGCAGTGTGCAGGTGAAAGATTCAGGTGAACAAATATTAGTCTCATCTTCATTATTTTGTATTAAATTTATTCATAAAAAATAAACTTCTCTCATTGTATATAAATACTTATCTTTTATTTAAAGTTCATAGGTTCTATACAATTAAAATACATGCACGTCACGCACTTCATTTTAAATACAAAAATAAATAGATAATATCATAAATCGTAATATCAAAATTAAAATCCCAGTAGGTAGAAATTGTGCAGAACAGCAGCAAGCACTGAAGATTATTTTAGACATTACAGATTAATCTAAAAATTAAAAATTGCAAAAATTTAATTTGTCTTTAGGCTAACGCTATATTATTGTTATACTTTCTTTTTAAACACAGTTTTGTTATTTTATGTGTTACTACATGATAGCAAGCCAGATTTGACATTGTGGTGTCACATATTTAGTTTGCTGCTGATTGACACAGAAAATTCAGCTACTGGGAATCTAAATGTTTCTAATGTGAAAAATAAAATTTGCTTATTAGCAGGGTTTGGGGAGAAGGGGGAGGGGATATTGGTGAGATTTGTGTTTGACTACTAAAAATACTGATTTTAATTATCTTTTACAAATAAATAATTAGCCACATTTTAGCACACAAAATATCACAATACTGAAATAATTTCTAGCCAACTTCATGTTCTGAATGTTCAAGTTAAAACCAGAGTTTGTAAATATAATATACATAAACCTTCAAAAACACCTGATATTTTTATGAATATACAACCCATATTTTCAAATTAGTCAATTTAAGATCGCTTTTAAATATTTAAAATTTAAATATTAAAAGAAAAAAGCAACTTAAGGTAAATGCACCTGCAGTGGGCCATGTACCAATTGGGCCAATAATTATTAAAGTTTAAAACCAAGTCTACAATATATTTCTGAAAAATGACTGACTAACATCCTGAAATACTTTTTTTTTTCTGATTATTTGTTTACTTTCTAGAATGTCTTCAAAAACAGATTTTTGGGTAAATTCTTAGCGATTTCACTAATACATGTTTTTATTTAGAAATAGTTTTCCTTTAATTTTATAATGAACTAAACTGCTATTGATATACACTATTACATTGTAAATATATTTTTAGATATGCCGAAGGCTTAAAAATTCATGCCCCAGAAATTCACTAGGCTCACTATTAAAGCATAGAGGATATATTTTTTCTTTTTTCTCCCTTGAGAATGCATTTTGAAACCTTAAATTTTTACTCTAATGCATATCTTTTAGAATTCACTGACACTTTAATAATATTTTAAAAATGTCTTTAAGTGGATATTTATCTTAATGTAAACAAGAGATGAACACCTAAAACATAACTAACATGAAAACTTAAACACCCCCCCCCCCAAAAAAAAAAAACTTATAAACAAAACTGAAAATCAATTAATTAAAAACAAAGAATTTTCTGAAATGCAAATCAAGCTGCTTTACACACCAATGAAAACTCAAAATATAAGATTCAGTTTTAAGTGTGCAATAAGTTTTATTTTTTCTATTAAAAAAATTCATATTAAAATAAGCTTGTAAGCTTTATCATTTTTTAAAATACTGTGAATTAAACTAAATCAGAACCAGAAAAATTATTTTTCAAGATCATTGTTGATTGCTTGAGGCACAAACTCTGACTGCATAACACTACAGTCTATGTTCACTATGTATATATAGTGTACATATCTATTTACACTATAGTCAGTTCAAAAGTTCATTTGCATGTTTTTCCCATGAAAATATAAAAAATATTGTACACAATACTTTGAAAATAAACTTTAGACATATGAAAATATCAAAAGTAATTAACATGATTTTAAAAAATAAATACTAGACAGAGAGGTAAAGCACAGACAATAACCTCAGCCAAATCACATCTTGGTGAAAAACACCTAAAAATCATATTTTAGCGGATGACTCATAGGTATAGCACTGCATTTTACAGATCGCAGTCCTCCATGCTTTTACACCTTTAGATGCAGAAAAACACAATGATAAGCTTTAGAGACTAAAATTAGGTTTTCAGATGTTTTCCACAAAGATTTGGCAGACCAACTGCATTTTAATATGCGATTTGAATTTTAACTAACTCTTTAACCATGAACACAATGAGATGATTATCTGTTCTGCTGCCTACCAGTTTACATATGATATACAGTAAAATCCAGATTGTAAGCCTCCTTTTACAAAAATAAAAAAAATTAAATTTTTGAATGAAGCTTATAATAATAATAAAAGTCTTTAAAAATCTTTCTTTTTTCTATTTTATTAAGTAGATAAAGCAAATACAAGGGTGAGAAAAAATCTTTTCTGTTTAACAAATACAAACTTGTAAAAAAAAAGGGGGGGGGGTCTTGTTTTTAAAATCCCCCCCTCAAAAAAAAGTTTAAACATTATTATCTTTTTATTTACCATTATTATATTTACCTCTTTATTTGTTTGCAAGCAACAATATTTGACACCCTACAAAAAAAGTACACAAAAATTGTTTATCTTACTGTTCCACCTCTGGTATCAAACACACAGTTTATTCTATAAAGTTCCTTAATCTTAAATATTTAGTTTCTGATGTATTTAATCCATTATAGTAAAAATAAATAATATAACATCTAAATTTTTCCTTCTTCCAAAAATTTGTGTATCAAGCCTGTCTCCCCCCCCCCCCCCAAAAAAAAAAAAAACAATTATGAACATCCCATATTATGAACATATTATGAACTTTCATATTATGAACATCCCATTCTCCCATCCTTTGCATCTTACACAGTTTAAACATACATACCATTCAATTAAGGGTAAAAAACGGTAAAACTACAAAAACATCTTTTGCTTCCTTCCACATATGAAGAATTACACTGTGTTAGGAGACTAAAAGATTGAGCAAAAATTTCAAAGAGTGTGTGAAGATTTCAGATGAGTGAGACATATAAAATTATTGTAGGTCAAATTTTAGATAAACCATCTTACTACAAAATGAGTAATAAATTTATTTAAGATTATAGTAGTTATTTTAGGATAGTTACTGCTCAAAGACAAGTACAGAAAATGTTTTTACTAACAACATTTGCCTCAATCCATGTGAAAATTTCCCCTGAACTTGTATGATATTTTTATAGATAAATTCTATATTATATTGTACGTATATATATATATTTTTTTTCTAAAATTTTTATACATAGTTATATTATACTGAAATTGATTTAGCGAAAGTTGCCATATATATATATATTATTTGCAGTGAATTTTTTTTCTTTCTCAGGAAATCATGATATTCACTGTTAAAAGAAAACAATTATGTTTTCTGCTAAATTTCCCCAGCCAGATGGCTAAAATTTCCCCCAATCATCGCTTGATCAAACATATTCTGCACTCATGAAAGATAGATCAATTATTATTGAAATACAATTGAAATTTACAAAAAATATAAATTATGTGTAGATTTTGTAGCATATAAGTACATTTTTCACTGTGAAATTTTACATATTTAAATATATGATGAAAATTTAAAAGAAAAAAAGGCATATTTTTGTGACTATAGACAAGAATTTTTGTTGTTGTTGTTATTTAAAATTATTCACAGGTATTTTAATGAAAATCTTATTTTTTTAACAGAGAAATAAAATATGTGAACAAATAGAATATTTTCCTTTTGTACACTTATGCCTTCCTTTTGTACACTTAAGAATACTCGTAATGGCTTAAATACTGAAGGACTCAATAAAAATTCACTTTTATATTTTTAATAAATTGATTTTTTTTAATTATATAAATACAATTTTAATTGTGAATCTTTGCATATTTATGTATTTAATGAAAAATGAAAATACAATAAACTAAAAAAAAGTAAATTGGAACTTTTATAAACCAAAAAATTATACTAACTTAAAAATTCATTTGTTATTAATTACATAAATAAGCTGCTATTCTTCACATAATGATTTCAAATACATTGAAAAAAGCACATTATACAAAATTATCACATGTTGCTTTGTTTTTTAAATTGTAATTTTGCGATTATCGAAATAATGTATAAATTATCATTTTTTAACAACTAGCTTTTTAAATTTTGAATAAATCTTGGATTCTTATGATTATAGTTAGAACAATTATCCATGAGTTTAAAATTTTTTTTTAAGATATTGAAATGCTGAAAATAGTTATTAGGAGCTATGAAAATATAACAAAATCATTTTAGGAAGAGGGGGGAGAGCTAGCATATGCTATCATAAGATATCTCAAGGGGGAGGGGAGGTTTGTCTTGATATCAATATCATTTTTGGTGCAATCAAAATTTTCTCTTTTCATTTGTGACTTGATCTTCGGTACAAAATAGCATGTTATCTTTTTAAAAACTGTTATTTATTTTTAATAAAATACAAAATTACTAAATTATTATAAAATTACTTAATTATAAAATATGAAATATCCCCAATGTTCATACTGTTCATACAATTACAAACAGAATAGTAAATTAGAGCTGTTTTCTAAAATATGAAAAGTTGATGTTATTAATTGTGTTAATATTTCATCTAAAAATAAACATCTTAAAAAATAAATAAAAAACACTTTTCTTTTCCAAACAATCTTCTTGGCAGATTTATTGCAAATGTTATAAAAATATGCCATGAAATTTTGTAATTTGGAAATACTGATGTAAATTAAAGTATTCAACTGAAACATGAAAAGCATATATTTACCTATCTTTCGATGCTTTGTGGGCAGACAGAAACAATGGCTGCTCTATGCTCCCTTTCTTCATACTCTCATGATGAATAATAGCAACATTTTTCTTAGTTACATTGCTTAACACTTCTTAGATTAGCATTCATTTTCTGAAACAATCACAAGTAGAAATCACATATTCAATTTTGGCAGTATTCTTTATTTTCAGAAATCATAATCCATTAAAAAATAATACCAATACAGAGTTTCCCCCAGGTTTAAAAAGGGGCAGGGCCAGTGTTCTCGCTGACATTTGACCAACGTTAGAAATTCGGCTAGTTAAAAATAAAAAACATTCGTCAAATGAAAAAAGTATTAGCAAAATAGATTCGCCATGTAGTAAAAATAATAATAATAATTTCTTAATGTACCCTTTTTTCAATATGTTCTAATGTAACCAAAATTTTTATAACTGCAACAATGATTGTTATTCATCTAATTTCAAATATCCGCTACAAATATAATAAAAATATGTATATATTAAAAATATGTATACACGTATAAAGTATATGTAAAAAAAGAAAAAGCAAAAATCGAGCACTAGCAATTTGGCGAATCTAATCGCTTGTTTACTCGCCAAATGAAGAATTTAGTCGCAATGGCGAGCGACAGCGAGAACACTGGGCAGGGCACTACTGTTCTGAAAAGGGCACTTTTATAGAGATGAATCTAGCGGTTCAAAAAATAGCGGAAATCCAAAAATTTCGTCTATGAATCCAGAAAAAAAAATCCAAAAATTTCATAAAAAAAATTAAAAAAGGTAACTTTTGTTAAAATATCGCAAAAAATGGCAAATATTGTTAAAAGATCACAAAAAACAGCAGGTTTTGTTAAGAGATCGTGAAAAAACAGCAGATTTTGTTAAAAGATGAGAAAAAATGGCAAATTTCTTCAAAAGATCTCGAAAAACTGCCAATTTTGTCACGTTTAAACACGGAAAAACAAAAAATTAAAAAAAAAAAGCGAAAAAAAAAGATTGTGAACAGGGGGGGGGGGGGGACACTCCAGAAAACTCCGCTTATGAAGAAAAAAAAAAAATTGAAGCTGGAAAATTAGTTTTCACAACAGAAAAATTACCATCTGGCATTAACTTTTTTTGTGCCCCTTTAAAAAAAATTTGTATTTTTCGCAAATCTTTTGACGAAAACTGCTGTTTTTCGTGATCTTTGGCAAAATTTTCCGTTTTCGCGAATTTTTTGGCAAAATTTTCCTTTTTATCACGGTTTTCGGATGAAATTTGTCGTTTTCACGATCTTTTTAGGAAATCTAAGGCCTTTTCAGGATTTTGTTATGAAATTGGACATTTTTTCGCGAATCTTGCCCGAAATTAGTCGTTATTTCATGATTTTTTGACGAAAGTATGCATCCTATGGGACGCGTAATCGCTATCTTTTTCATTCCGTCGCCGATTTTTTGTGTAATTTACACGCTGTAGCACGTTGGCATCATCAAGGAAGGGCTGCTTTTTTTCAAATGTGCTGCAAGAAGGATGCTATTTTTTTAAATGAGTGACAAAAAGGGCGCTAGTTTTTGGATGAGGGGCGTTACTTTTTAAACTAAAGGGCAGGAGGGGCGGAGCGCCCTCCTGAAACCCTCTGGGGGAAACTCTGACAATAATCAGAAATAAACAAATATTCTACTGTAGGGGTGCACAATCTTTCCAAGAGAAGGGCCACTTACAAATATATCTAGGTAGTCGAGAGCCACATCAATAACATGGAGGAATTTTGAAGAGGTGATCTATCGATGTAAAATTTGATAAAAAATATGGTTTCAGAGGGGAGTGAGAAGTTACCCTTTTAATTTAAGTTTGCTTACAGTCAAAATATCCAATTCAGTTGATAAGGATTATCATCAATTTTTATGTTTGTATATATAACAAGGATTATTTTCAAGATATAATAATATTCCTTAACTTTCTTCAGGATAGTAAATTTTGTTTTATTTAAAGTGCTAAAAAACAAACATAAGTAGCTAGTATCGAATGAAATGTGAACTTTATAAAGGAAAGAGCTGATCAATAAGATGTTTTTGATCAGCGATCAACAAAATTTGTGATATTTCGAGACCCAATCATAAAATTTGTGATTTTTCCTTGTCTCAATGATAAAAGTGGCGTTTTTCCTGGATATAATTGACAAAATACTCATTTTTTCACTCCCAATAAACAAATTTCATGATAGTTATCTACTTTGACAAAATCTGTATTTTTTTTTTTCCATGATAAGATAAAATATGCATGTTTTTCTCTTGATAAACTGACAAAATTCATGGTTGTTTCAATTAAAAAACTAACGATTATTATTTCTGATTAAATTCATCGTCTGTGAAAAAATTGCATGTCTTCCCGGTTTACCATGTGAAAACCATGAATTTTGTTGACCGACTGCGAAAATTGCAAATTCTGTTGATCGAATTTGTAAAATAGCATATTTCAGCGATCTGGCGCTGAAAATTTTCGAATTCTTTCCACCGGCTTCATAAAAATCGCAAATTTTGTGTATAGGATGCAGAAGGAGTGTGAATTTTTTTCAAACGGCTTCATAAAAATTGTGAATTTTGTAGATCAGATGCTAAAAGATGGTGAATCTTTTTGGTCGACCTCGTAAAAGTCACAAATATTGCATATGAAGAACAAAAAATCATGAATTTTCAGGATCGGCTTTGTAAAAATTGCACATTTCATCAATTTACTTCATAAAAATTTCAAATTTCATTGATTGTGTGAAGAAAAATAGCTAATTTTGTCGATCATCTTTGTACAAATAGCGAATTTCGCTGATCAGGTGCTAAGAGATCGAAAATTTTCTTGATCAACTTCTTAAAAATCACAAATTTTGTTGATAGGTGAATTGTTTGAGAAATTTTTCAAATGGCTTGGTAAAAATCATGAATTTTGTTGATGAAGCATGGAAAAATAGAGAATTTTGTTAATCAAGAGCAGAAAAATCAAGAATTTGGTTGTTTTGGCACAGAAAAATTGCGTATTTTACTGATCATGTGAGGAAAAATCGCAATTTTTGTCGATTGATTTGTCAAAGTCAAGGTTTTTGTCGATCAGCTTTGTAAAAATCGCAATTTTTGTCAATTGGCTTTGTAAAAATCTGAATTTTATCGATAGACATTGTAAAAATTGTGCAGTTTGTTGATTAGAAGCAGAAAGATTGTGAATTTTGTCAATTAGTTTTGTAAAAGGCACAAACTGGTTGATCAGACATAGAAAAATTGAAAATTTTGTTGATTGGGCACAGAAAATTGAGGAATTTTGTTGATCAGGCATGGGGAAAAAAAGGCACGAAAGGCATCAGCCATTTATGTTTGTTTTTTATCACTTTTAATAAAACAAAATTTACCCTCCTGAATGAAGTTCAAGGAATATTATTACATCTTGAAAATAATCCTTTGTATATTTGTTACAGATACAAACATAAAAAATGCTTTTATATCCTTATCAACTGAATTGGATATTTTGAATGGGTACGCAAACTTAAAGAGATAACTTTCCACTCCCCTCTAAAACCATATTTTTTTAATCTAATTATAAGTCACAGATCACCTCCTGGAAATCGAATTCTCGCCGTGTGATTGATGTGGCTCTCGACCACCCAGGCACATTTGTAAGTGGCCCTCCTCTTGAAAAGGTTGTGCCTCCCTACAGTAGAGTTTTTTAATAGCGGGGAAAATATAAATCTTTTCTCAAATGACACATAAAAATCAATAAAAGATTTTGATCCCATTTACTATCCTTTTAATTCATGTTCTTGCCACTAGAGCTGCTTTTGATTCTTTTTTCTTTGGTTATTTTGTGGCTAATTGCCAAAAAATTCTGATTTTTGTTACTCCCCTTACTATTTAACGACTTTTCAACTTTTTACAATAAGGGAACATGATCACATGAATTTTCCACTGTTGCGACTCCATTATAGTCTCCTTCTGGTTTGTTTTTTAATTCCATCTGTTTTCAGCGACCATGTATTTGCTAAAAACTGCTTTATAAACTTGTAAAACAATGATTTTAATAATCGTTTGAAAAACATCTCAGTTGTGTTTTTTACGATTGGTAAATTTTCAAAAATTGTCCATCTATTCTTACATTTGATAAACTTATGTAAAGCATAGCGATTCAATTTTCAAAACTAATATTATTCTGGATGGTTAGGTTTTTAAGACCCTTTCTTTCAAAAGAATAAAAAAAATCTCCCACTAAATATAAGCATCTCAAATTAATCTTTTAGCAAAAGAACATTATGGAAATTTCCTATTTAAAGTCTACTTTAAACAACTTTATTTCCATGACTTTCACATGCTTAGAATATAAGCTTACTTTTGAACAATTCAAAAAATACCCTAAGAATTTTGGACATATGATGACAGATATGACAGTTGGGGACAAGTGTCATATGTTCACTACATTAATATGATTTTTTTCTAACGCCAATTTGATGAAAAACCTCTGTTTCAAATACCAGTTACATATATACATAAAGGGAACAACAATGTATTAAAAAAAAGTTTAATAACTATAGACCAAAAGAATTTATACTAGGGGTGCACAACCTTTTGAAGAGAAGGGCCACATTCAAAAATATCTTGGTGGTCGAGGGTCACATCAATAACATGGAGAGAATTCGAGTTAGAGGAGGTGATCTGTGGCCTACAATTGGATAAAAAAAATATGGTTTTAGAGGAGAGTGTGTGTGCGTTTTGGGAGGGGGGTACCCTTTAAGTGCACTTATCAAGTCAAAATACCCAATTCAGATAGTAAGGATATATCAGCAGTTTTTACATTTTTATATATAACAGATAAAACAAGGATTATTTTCTAGATGTAAAAATATTCCTTGACATGATTCAGGAGAGTATGTTTGTGCTACAAAACAAGTATAAATGGCTGGTGCCAAAAAATGTGAACTTTATGAACGAAGGAGAGAGAAGGAGCCGATCAACAAGATTTTTTTTGCGCCTGATCAACGAATTTCCCGATTTTCTGTGCCTGATCAATGATATTTGTAGTTTTGCCTGATCCACCAAATTTGTACTTTTTACGATACCAATCGACAAAATTTGCATTTTTTTCGAAGCTATCAAGAAAATTCACAATCGTTACTCGCCTGATCAGCAAAATTCGTAATTCTTACAAACCCGATCAAGAAAAATTCACGATTTTTCCTTGAATGATCAATAAAATTTGATCGACGAAATTCGTGATTTTCAAAAAGCAGATCGACGAAATCTCGATTTTTCGGTGCCTAATCGAACAATATTTTAAATTTTTCCATGCCTGATCGACGGAATTTGCGATTTTTAAAAAGCCTAACGACGAAGTTTGCGATTTTTACAAAGCCGATTGATGAGTTTCAGGATTTTCCTTTGCAAGATCGACGAAATTCGCTATTTTTCGAGCTTGATCGACGAGATTCGCAATTTTCTGCGCCTGATTGAAGAGATTCGCGATTTTTTTTCCCCTGACTGATGAATTTCACGTTTTTTCCAAAGCCGATCGACGAAATTCTCATTTTTACAAAGCCGATCAATGAAATTCACGATTTTAACAGTCGATCGATGAAATTCGCTATTTTTCTTCGCATAATCGGCGAAATTCATGATTTGAGATTTTTACGAAACTGATCAAAGAAATTCACGATTTTTACAAAGCCAACGACAAAATTCGCAATTTTCCCACGCCTGATCAACATAATTTGCGATTTTTACGAAGATGATAGACGAAATTCACGATTTTTTAAAGCCGATAGATGAAATTTGTTTTTTTTTCTGCGCCTGATCGACGAAACTGGCCACTGGCGATCAATGAAATTCGTGATTTTTATGCACCTGATCGATGAAATTCTTGATTTTTTCGCACCTGATAGACAAAATTCTTGATTCTTTTTAGGGATGGGACAAATATTCGGTCACTATTCGGCCCTTTTGCTGAATATTCGGTTGGCCGAATATTGAAGGCTTGTTGACCAAATACTTCGGCCGAATACCTATAGCCGAATATTTAGAGATATCTGGCCGAATATTGGTGAAATCTCACCGAATAGTGAAAGATATCTTGCCAAATAAATTTAGGATTTAAAGAATTTCATTTCTTGCAATTTTTTTTTTCTCTAATCCAAATTGGCTACTTCATTTATGAAGTCATTTTCATTCTTACTTACAGAATATACAGTTATTCAATTGCTAAAAAATACACAGCCTTTCTGTATTTCCTATAAAAGTTAGTGATATTTTAGAAAATGCTGCCAAGTTGGAGATTTAATTGTATGGGAAGTGTCTTCATTAAAGAATGATCTATTACAATTCAAGATATAAAAACACTTATAGAAAAAAAAAAAGAAAAACACTGCCTTATTCTAAAACACTTAAATATTTATTAATGTCTGCAAATTCCATGCGCATATAAAAAAGACTTGTATGAAATTCGTAATTTATTTTCTGTAAAGCATGAAATGAAAAAATTCATTCACTAGGTGTATTAACGAAGATTCATTTTTAAAATTAGATATCAAATATCACTTCCAAATACAACGGTACATCTGAAAACAGAACTGGTGGCAAACTAGATACGCATTAGATGAAACAAATTGCTTTATGAAAATGATTTTATAAGTATTTAAACATAAATTATAAATACTGAACAAAATATTTGTTTTATTCTATAGTTTTTACTTTAAAAAAATTATTTGCATAATTACTGACTTAAATATGTAACATTATTATGTATATATTTTTAAATTACATATTCCTTCATTCATGTTGTTATCAATTTCTGTTTATCCTTTTAATGCTTGTTGAATAAGTGGAATATTGAAGTTGAATATTGTATGCGTCAATTCAAATGTCAAAGATTTTGTTACTATATGCATTCTACTTTAAGCATAACCTTTTGCTTTAACATAATTTGTAATTTAAAGCTTGGCAACTGATTTCAGAGCTGTCTCATTCTTACGAATTTGCTTATCATTAAGGACAGAGACTCTAAATGATCAAATTTACTTCATTAAAGGTCATTTCAGAAAATATCTCCTTGTGAGTTCTGAGAGAGAGAGAGATTAAGAATATTATTATTTTGGATGCAAGAAAGGGTAAAAGTATCATTTGATAGTAAAAATGAAGTACATTCTTCATATTTTAATGGAAGTATCTTATTAATTTAGTTATCTTACCATCCTGACTTATTGAAAATCAATTTCATGTACATTAAGATAGAAAAATGTAATGCAATTTCATAATTTTTTGTGATAAAATAAGTGTTTCAAATTTAAAAATACATTTAAAAGCACATTTAAGAATAATTATTATTAATGAGTTCCTATTTTTAAAATTATATATAATCAAAATTTATTTTCTTTATTGGGAGAAAAAAAGTTGGTATTCGGCCGCCAAATATTCGGTATTCGGACTAATATTTGGCTGAATATTCGGTATTCGTCCCATCCCTAATTTTTTTGCACCTGATCGACGAAATTCACTATTTTTCTAAAGCCGATCAACGAATTCGCGATTTTTCCGTGCCCAATCGGGTATATTTGCTATTTTTTCCGAGTCTCATGGGCAAAATTCACGATTTTTCTGTGCCGATAAACGAAATTTGCGATTCCTAAATGATGAAATTTTATATTTTACTGCGGTAAATTAACAAAATTAATGATTTTTTACTCCGACATATGCACAAAAATTGCAATTTTCTCCAGTTGTAAATTGACGCAACTCGCTGGCCACAAGTTAACCCATCGCGGGCCACAGTATAGGGCAAAATTGGGAAATTTCATTAGCGGCCACTTGCCGGTAGGACTAGTTTTTTAACTGGCCACTTTCTATAAACTAGTGGCCACTTTTTTATTTAAAAATACTAAACAGTAAAAATGTTATAAGCATTAATTTGAAACTGAATAGCCCAAATAAATATGTTAATTTAAATATATTGGAACAAAAAAAAGTAGAATTCTTGATGACATGCAAGAAAATTTTATTATCTCTATATGAAAAAGTGGCCGGGAGGTGGCCGCTGATAGACAAGCTTTCACTAGCCACTTTTTCTCACTTAATGGCCCTGGGGCCGGTGGCTAGTGCTAATTTTGCCCTTTAGGCCACAGGTTGTGCATCCCTAATTTATACAATTAAAAAATAAATAAATAAAAGAAAATAAACATTCAGGTTATCATATCAAGCAAAATAACTCTTCGGCAGCAATTGCATTATAGTTCAAAAGTTACCAATGTATTATATGACACTGGCGTAGCGAAAAAAAAAAAAAATCAGACCAATATAGTGCACATATCATATCTGTGCCGGATTTTGAGTAGATAAAATGGTCCCTCCCCATTTCCTTGTTTTGTGTTAAACTTTTTGAGTATAAACAAATATGCTACTTTTAGGCTTATTTCAAATTATGGATAATATACAGTATAATGTTCCATATATAGAAAAACTATTACATCTATGCATAAACAAGTTAATATACAGAAAGGATAAAAAGTATATGTAGAAAATTTACTTTTGAAATAATATTTTCCTTAATAAAAATGCAAGCTCATACAAATCAATATTTTTTTCAACTGAAGATTGGGCTTCTAATGCTTCATCTTGTGAGTGATTGATGAAATGTTTAGAATGATACATAAAGAGAGACCTGTCTCATTCCTCCACTGCGGTCAGACTCAGATAAAATATAAAACTGTTTGCAAACTCAATTTTCTTTAAAGTTTTCTGCAAAAAAACACTGTGCCTTTCCTGGGTCCTATATGACCACTAACAACTAAAATTTAAAGTTATATACAAATAGAGTATCTCTAAGCTATCTTTAAAACTTTATTAAGAGATCAACATTTAAAATCTGTTTTTTAACACAAAATGTATTTTTAATTCGTTAAATTAATTTGCAAAGCCTATTATAAACTGAAACATTGCAGCACCTGTTTCGATGCTGCAGTATTTCTGCTACCGGACCTGTCAGGGGGGGGGGGAGAGAGAGAGAGAGAGAGAGAAGCATCATACCCGTCTCAATTATAATGGTTTTAAGTTTTAAACTCATATGCACCATGGTGCTTCTTCAAAAAAATACTGGCCCCACCATTGGCTGAGAGGTTCTGCCCTTGAAACTGGTAGACAGCAGGGGCTGGGTTCAAATCTAGTCACAGCCGTCGGCCTAATCACTTGGAGTTTTCCATGGTTTTCTTCAAACCTCGAATTTCTTTGCGTAAATAAGGATTAGGTTCCCTTAGAAAGGACTCCCCCCTACATCCTGTACCTTCATGCAGTTGACTGACTTACAAATACAACAACAACCACCTAAAATACTGTAATGAATACTGTTAGAAATAATTTAACAATTTTTTTTCTCAAATTGAAAAAAAGTCTGCAGAGTTACTCAATAATCTGTGACGTGCCGATCCTCCACCAAAAGTATTGATAATTTTAAGAAATTTGAAAAAAAAAAAATCATAACTGTCTGCAAACTTTGAAAATTTTCTGCAAACAATGTTTGCATGTTCATTTATATTATCTGACTTTGCTGCCCCACTCTCTCTTATATATAAAAATATATGAAACTTTGATATAATTATTTTTAAATAGTACATAAAATTTTGAGCAAAAAAGATATAACTACCTCTATGAATAACATGACAGCATTATCTCCTTGCTTGTATTGGGATATATTGATGCATTCTTTTGGTAGTACTAGAATCAGAAACATCAAATATTATTAACTGAAGATGCACTTTTCATATTTGCCTATACTTAAAATTTAAATGACAGAAACAAAACTCATTAATAAATGGCGCAGCAAGAACTGGGATTTGGGGGTCGGCTTAGTTGGAGATGATTGCTGGTGAATGAAATCAGTCTAATGTCTGAAATCATTACGCTTTTTTTCACTGGATATTAGAATCAGCAGTTACGCCGATTAACGGTGTATTTCGATTCAAACTGCTTATTTTCAGATTTATTTTTAAATTCATTTTGGCTCTTCATTTGCATTAAATTGACAAATTGTCTTATTTAGAAAGTGCTCAACGTGCCGAGATTGTCGATTCTTTGATTAAATGCAAAAAATATTGAAAAAAAAAAAAAAAAAAAGCATCCAAAAACAGCCTTTTGAACTGATTTTTCAGAAGCAGGAGATCTCGTAACGAAAAAAAGGGTCATACTGAGAAGATAATTGTTTATAAATCAAATTCTAATGAATTGAGCGTTAAACAACATCACAAGGCACCTTATACATCTCTTCAAAAATCCCCTCAGCAAGTTTCATGTTTCTACTTTTAAAAATGTGTCTGAAATTGTATCTGAAAATTTTCAGCTTTTGAAAATGGAAAAGCATTTTTTTAAATACACTCTTAAGATTCATTTAAAACAACATTTACAGGGCTTGAATTTCAGGACGCAGAATGGGATGACGGGATTTGAGCCCGAAATTTTGAAATCCTGGGCGAAGGGGGATGTGGGAACAAAGCAATTCCGTTTCAAATTTTCCAAAAAATTAACGCATTTGTTTCCAAAAGTTATAAAACATTGTTTATCAAACCCGAAATTTGAATACTTATGTCAGAATTTCTGAGATAATTACCAATTTTTCATAGCTTTTGAACCTAGCTGAATTGCATATTTTCATAATTTCATTAGTTGGTCGCAGAAAATTTTGTTAGATTATCCCGATAAAAACACCAATTTTCTCAAAGAAGCGCACAAAAAAACTCGACTTTCCATAAAAGATCTCGATAAAACACGAATTTTTTTTTTTTTTTTTAAATCACGGAATAAACACTAATTTTGGCCATATAAACAGCATCGTGTGAAAGGGGGCAGGGAAGGCGAAGGGGCGGTCGCCTCAGACGCAGAAATTTAGGGGTACATTTTCTACTACCAACATCATTTTTGGTTGATAATGAAGAAAAAGAACACTAAATTGAAATTTTGCTCCGAGCGCAGTTTTCTCTTCGCATGTCACTGCATATGAAACCAAATGTATCAAAATGCTGCTTAAAAAACACGCATTTTATGAAAGAATCTTGATATAAATGTGAATTTCATTAAAAGATCATAAAAAAAAAATGCTAATTCTTTTAAAGGATTGCGGAAAAATGCCAAATTTGTCAAAGGGTTATTCAGGGGTGAATCTGGGTAAAAACTTTTTGAAATTTACAGCAAGTTTTCTGAAAAGTTACAGGAGATGGTGTGAAAGGGGGTGGGGGGATTTACTTTTGACTCTGTATTTCCAAGGCCCTTTGATGAAGTTTGCATTTTTCTCGCGATCTTTTGAAGAAATTTACAATTTTTTTCACGATTTGTGTTTTCTTACAGGTTTTTGACAATATTTTCATTTTTTCTGTAATCCCTACCCAAAATTTGCATTTTTTTTTTTTTTTTTTTTCCCAAATCTATGATCAAATTTGTGTTTTTCTTTCAGTAATGTTTCATGAAATTCACAGTTTTTTTTCACGATCTTCATATGAAATTTGATTTTTTTCACAAATATCTAATGAAATCCGCATTTTTCCCACACACCTCTTATGATATTTACGATTTTTCTGAGAACGATTTGAGAAATTAATTTTTTTATGTGATGATTTGTCAAAATTCGTTGTATGTTTTTTGTCAAAATTTCCAAATTAATGATTTTTTTTAAACCAAAAACTTATGATTTTTGGAAAATACAGAACAGAATCGCCTTTGGATCACTTAATGAATACAAAATTCGTCAAAGGATTGCTTAATAAATACGGATTGTCACAGAAATCTGTAAAGCATGCAAATTTCCATAATGCATCGGGGGGGGGGAAAAAATGTGAATTTCATCAAAGGGTCGTTAATAAACACAAATTTATTCAAAAGGCTGCCAAAAAACCCCACAAATTTCATTGAAGAACTGCAAAAAAGATGTGAATGTTGTCAGAGGGTTGCCAAATAAATGCGAATCTAGTTAAAAGGTTGCTAAAAAAAATGCATCACATCATCACAAAAAGATGCCAATTTCATCAGAAAATGCAACCTGAACTAAAAACAGAGTTCACTAGACCCGAAACAAAAGTAATTAGCACAGGAAGAGAATGCATCCCTTTGAAAACTAAAAAGACTATATAAAATCTTGACTTGCTTTTTTTTTTTTTTTTTTTTTTTTTAAATAAAGAACACATTTTGCATAATTATTCTGAGTTGTTGATAAAATTTGCTTCAGTGGTATTTTGTCATGTCTGTATTTGTGTAATTCTTTAAATAGCTCATAAAAAAAAAATAACAGTAGGTTTTTAAAGATTTTTTTTCTCCCTCCCAAATAGCCAAACTCCCTTCCATTTATAAATGTTGGGAGGGAGACTCTCCTCCTCTGGAAAATTGAATTTCAAGCCCTGATTTACAATGTTAGAGTTACAATATCTTAAAATGCATTATTTAAGAAACAATTAACTGTTAAATTTATGCAAAATATTTTAAAAAATCATAGAAAAATTTTAAAAGATGAAAGGACACAATACAATGAAAACTTTTTGCACTGAAAATTAGGGATACAATAAAATACACAGGATTTCACTCATTATCCATAATAAAGGTCTGTGGATTTTGCTAATACCCTCCATTTTTTGCTAAAGAAATGGATTATGAACTGGCATTCTAGTTCCTACACAAATGATGCTAATTTCTCTGGCTCTTAAACATTGCCCTATACCTTTTATTAAACAGCCTGTAAATGTATATAACCCACTTTTTTAAAGAAAAAAAATGTATGTATACATTTTAAATGTCATTTTTTTTAATGATTTTGCCGAATATGCAGACATATTTAATTTTCTGTTAAGCTATACACATTGGTGTAGTTGTAAAAAGAACACAGGTTATACACTCAAGGTTTTTCCAATCCTCGGTTTTTTCAGAAAATCCACATACCTTCCATGATATTTCGTCAAAATTTGTGCATTTTCTACGATCTTTCGTTAAAATTTACATATTTTCTGTGATCTTTCTTCAAAATTTGCATATTTTTCACAATTTTTCTTCAAAATTTGCCTTTTTTCAGCGATCTTTTATCAAAAATCGCATATTTTCTTCGATCTTTCAACAAATTTTGCATATCTTTCACGATCTTTCTACAAAAGATATCCATTTTTCTTGAATTTCGTCAAATTCTTGTATTTTTCATGATTTTTAGACAAGTTATATATTTGAATATTTTCCTCGATTTTTTGTCAAAATTCTTGTATTTTTCATGATCTTTCTGTAAGATGCACCTATTTCGCCCGATCTTTCAACAAAAATCGTGTATTTTCACATAATTTTTCTTAAAAAAAAATCGAATATTTTCCAAGATCTTTCGATAAAATTAGAGTATTTTTCACGATCCTTTGATTAGAGTATTTTTGTGCAATCTGTTCATGAAAATCTTGTTTTCCCAGCAATCGTTTGATGAAAATCGCGTCTTGTTCATGATCGTTTAACAAAAACTGTATTTTTTTTACCGCAATCCTTTGACAAAAACTGTTTTTTTTTTCTTTTCTTTTCAATCCTATGATAACAATCACTTTTTTTTCAATCTTTTAACGCAAATTGCATTATATCACACAACCTTTTTAAGAAAATAGTATTTTTTCCATGATCGTTTGATGAATTTATAGTTTTTCTTATTTTTGAAATCCTTTGAAGATATTTGCTTAATTTGGTGTTGTGTATACTCATGCTTTTGTTGTACTTATCCATGACAATCCCCCCCCCCCCCCCATAAAAAATTTCACAAAATTTTTGTGCAGATTTGCATTGATCCCAGGGACAATCCCCTTCTTTAACTGTGTTCTTAAACAATATTTTTTGCTTTTTGGCTGGTTTGAATGTCCGAGTATAAAGCATACAAACCAGAGCTATAAACATTTAAAACAGAAAAAATGAATAAATATTGAAATTTTATTAACCACATAGAATAATTGAAAAGCAGCTATTTATAAAAGTTTCGGTATTACATTTTGTTTAATACAATTTAAAAATTAAATCTGATTGTTTAGGTTTACATTTAAATAAAATATTTTATGCACAATAAACATTACTGAAATTGCATTTTTAGCAGTGTCAATATAGGGTGTTTTTTACAGGAAAATGACTGACTAAATATCACAGAATGATAGCCCTCTTAAAATTTTAAATAAACAAAATTTTATAATTGGCAATTATATAAAATTCAAGGTTTCCTGTCTACTTAAACAACAACATTTGAATTTTGCAAGAAAGTAAAGAATATATAAACTTATGAAACGAAGCCATATTTTAGCATGTTCATCACTGAAAAACCATGGAATTTTAAAACATTCTCTGTTTCCTGATTAGTTTGATTAAAAGTAAGGCAAAGGGGAGTTATGAAAATAATAATAAAAGATAATTTTTGATTAGTTATTTTTTTATAAACGCAGCGACTGATTTACAAATTTGGGAGCCCTGGGCACAGATGGCTACTGGGGCCCCCTAGAACCGAAGCTTACAGAGGGATTGAGTAAAAAGAGAAAAATAAATAAAAAATGTACTTATTGACTTTAAAAATTACTTTAAAATATCTATTAAAAATCATATGTGATAATCATTAATTCTTTTAAATAGTAATCAATTCAAAATTATACAATTTAAATGATTAGACGTTTTATAATAAATAGTATGGTTCTGATTACTTTTTCATATGCAATGATAAAATATGCAACAACTAATAACAAATTTTCACCATACCAAGCTATAATAATTTAAAATATTTGGGGGGTCTTGTACTTACGAGCTACGCTCACAAACCCAAAACAATCTGACGAAAACAAGAGCACGATTAAATAAGAATTAAAAATACAATAAATTACTTAAGTGATAAAGGCAAAAGAAAATATTCATTATAATAAGGTAAATAAATATGGATGTTTCAGACAAAATATACGTTATGTAAATACAATAAGAGCACAACAGAATGTAGAATGAATTGTAAAATTCCTTTTAGATAGTAAAATATCAGATTTTAGACAAAATTTGAGAAACCTTTATGGAAACGCAAAAGCACTTTAGCCCATTTTTCATACTGTAAACAAAACAAACTTTGTGTTATTTTTTGCGATGAACATAACATTACAACTTAATTAATAGACAATAGACTATTAATAGACAAAAGGAATAAAACTTACTTTTTAAATCTTGAAGAATCCATTCGCTTTGCCATGTGCTGGTGCCGCGTTGCAACGAGCGTTAAAACTTCCCTCCCGCCAAGTGTAAACAAACTCCACTGTCTGAGCTGTTGCCAATTTATGATTTCATAAAAGTACAAGGGTGGGATTTCTTCGTTACAAAATTAAGTAAAAACATACTTAAAAAATGAATTTCATTTCCACAATTTACTGGCAAATATAATTTGAACATTTCAAATTTCGCTATGAAAGCGACCGATAAGAATAGCCAACGTTATAAGACATATATAACGTTAAAGTCATATACGACATATATGACATTTTATGTAATGCAGGGCCCGCTTAAGACTTAAAAGTATGGGAAACCTGAAACTTTATGATAAAAACTTCGAATAAATAAAACACTATTAATATTAAATTAAAACTAGCTACCCATATCCATATGAAATACTATTTTATTATATATACATAACCAATTAATTATTTTGCACTTTTAGCTTTGAAAATATTTGGGGGCCCCTACATATATGAAATATATATGACGTATCCTTTGTCAAGTAAATGACAAAATAAATTATAAGTATAAATATAAGTTATAACATAAATATAAGTTATGAATTATGTATATGGCTTATGTATAACATAGAGCTGTGCAAGTCACGAACAGGTTTTTGCTGCTGCTGTAGGACAACCATCGCTACCTTTATCAATGCTTTTTGTGTTTGTGTGTCCTACAGCAGGGCTGTCCAACGCGGCGCCCGCGGGCGCCATGGCGCCCTTTGAAGATTTTCTTGGCGCCCTCTTGAAGATCTCATGTTTTTAAACATTTAAGAAGTAAAACTCCATTATAAAGACTGTTTTCTTTTAAAATCATTAATATTTTATCAGCGATATTTTTAAAATCTGAAGCTGTTTTCTCAAGTTGAGAGCTGTTTAATTTGAAGGATATTAAGGCTTGATTTTTCTTTCTTGACTTTTAAAATTTTAGAGGTTTTTTTCTTTCTTTTTTTATACTTTTGCTTAGAATAAATAATAAACAGCTCAGAATGATTTCCATCTATCAAAGTACTTCCAGATTATCTCACTGAAACTACCCTCATGATTTGCTCACTATCCTGTTTGTCTGCTTTTGTACTTTTCATAAAACTAATCCACGCCTTCAAAATAAAGCAAACCGTTTTTTTTCACATCCTAAAAGAAACATATATCTCTGCCATATCTCTGATTTTCATATTTATTTATTTATTTATTATTATTGTTATTACAGACGCGACTAAAGTTTTTGGCTCCTTACCCTACAAACATTTTTAATATAGTCTTCTCATAAAAAAAAAAAAAAAAAAAAAAAAAAAAAAAATCCATAATTTGAAATTTAATACGCGTAACTCCATAACTGTGGGGGTCATTTGTTTACCGCTATAAGATTCATTTGCATTAAGTGAAGACGTCCGCATGTATACTAACACTATACGATAATATTGCCACATGTTTTTAGTCACGTAAATATTGGCGCCCTTCATTGAGTGCCAAGAGCCAAGATCCTCCCCTGGTTACTGAAAGGTTGGACAGGCCTGTCCTACAGCTTTCTTCATTGTTCTCCAGTAAAAGTCACGTGATGTGAAGTGCTCTATAATGTATGTTATAGAAAAGCTTTGTGAAATCTAAGGTTCATTTTAGATTAAATTGCTAATGGGCATAATTGCAAACGTCGGTATGACATGGAAGTTTGCTATCATCATCGGTTATATACTAATTTATATCAACGTTATGATTATGTAAAATTTAATCCAAAATCATTATGACAGTAAAAAATCTTAACTTTTTAAAAAAAATTATCGCTTATTCGTCTTTATTTCATATAATTTAAAATTTCTGTAAGTAATTTTTTAAAAATACCTTTATCACCCTCCTATCCTCTAATGGACATTGTGGAGAATATTTAAAAAATATGCATACAAGCAGCTTATGAAAGTTATTTAAGTAGAGAGTTGAAAGAATCTACATAGTGCATTTTTCCTTTTATCCTTTCGCGGGAAAATAATTGTGTTTTGAAATGTGGAATTCACGCCATATTTTTCGAAAACTTACATCGCAAAATAATAATAATAATAATCAGTCTTAAAATCATATTTCCACTCAATCTATCAAGATAAGATTTGATAAGGTTTCTGGTTCAAATCTTGATTAAAATAAGGTGGAATATAATAGACACTTTCAGGACAATTTGCCTCAGATATGACATTTTGCTTGGATGCTGACTCCAAGCAAATAGTTTCTATGTTATTTCTCATTAGATATAAATCGGAGAATAAGTTACCACTGCAGATAAAGTATTAAAATTCTTATCTGCAGATATAGCTGTAAGATATGGCTATAATATAAAAAAATAGAAAATCCAGCATAACAAAGATTTGTTTGGAGTCAGTATCCAAACAGAACTTCATATCTAACGTCACGATAGAAAGCGTCTATATATCTCACCACCTCTCAAGGGGTTAACCAGTCTTTGCCCTTTTTCTACTTTCACAAAAACCTATTTGCACAAAAAAGCGTATGTTTTAAAATTTTCATCAGAAAAGATCGTAATTGAGTGTTCCTAGATTATATTTCAATATTTTATCATATTTTTCCAAACACTACCCTCTACACTGCTACTCTGGAAAGATCGAAAAATGAAAAATCATAACTAAAAAAAGAATTTCCTTTGTTCACATTCTCAAACAAAAGAAAATTAACTCTTTTGTGCCTTACAGTAGAATTTTCCTTTAATTTCAGATTTCAGTGACGGTTGTTCCGGGCGCGGAAATTTAGGGGGTGCCAAGTTTATACTACCAACGTCATTTTTGGCTCGTCACAAGGAAAAGTTGGGTGGGGGTGTCAAATTGAAACTTTGCTCCGGGCGCAGTTTTCTCTTCGCATGCCCCTGTGAGCATGAGTTCTTCTGGGCTTAGGGACCATAATCCCAAAGCTGGTCCCCAGGGTCAGCGCCTACTGCCTTCTAATATCTGAGTATGGGCATGCACATTGTGTATATATCACCACTCTCTTATACAGGAACTCTCCCTTTAAACTATCTGACCAGAATATATTACAGTGCCTAAGTATGAGTTTGGCGACATGCAGGATATAAAATTGATTGATTGAAAGGGTTCTGGACAAAAACGATTCGCCAAGCATCTTGGTGAGACTACCTTGACCACGTGATCATGACGTAGATGAAATATCCCCCATTCGGACTTTTGAAACGTATTTGTTTACTAGTCGTATATCGCCACTCTGTTCTGAATAAAGACACTTTAATTTTCATCACAGCAAATGTTTGATAATGCAATAGACAATCATATGTATGAATGCGGTGCTTTCTTCTAAAATACCTACTCAAGGTGCAATAACTAATAATCCAAGAGCCGACTGCACAAAAGCCTAAGGTATAGAACACAAGAAAAAAAAAAACCTTTATTTTATCGGAGAGTAGTAATAGGACAGCCTAATGATACATATCTGCCGGAAGCGAAGTGGTGCATAAGTCAAAAAATTAATACCAAAGTAGTTTATTCGTAGGCTTATCATTGCGTTTACCGTACAATCATTTCATACCTTTGATTGTTTGGCAAATACAATCATAAGCCTACGAGTAAACAACTAGCTTTCGGCAGTCGTAGACCATTCGATTCCCCTATTACTACTGTTCCATAAAATGAAGGGTTTTTTCTTGTGCTCGATATTTTAGGTTATTGTAACTGTCTCTTGGATTCTGAATAAATCCAAGAGCCGACAGCATAAAAACCTTTGTTATCGAGCACAAGAGAAAATCTTTATTTTAAGGAAGAGTAGCAACAGAGGAATCTAATGATTTATGTCTGCCGGAACGCGAAATTTTAAAATGGAGGGCCAAATCACAGTCCAGTGAAATCCAAGCGCATTATTGGTCATTGAGCCGCGTCCTTTTCAGAGAATAATCTCTTAGCGGTAGGAGAAATGTCGCCTTACTCCTTTTTCCGAGAAAAAATCGTAGCGGCAATTTTGAAGTAAATCTGATCTGTTTTCATTTATAATCAAAATTTTTCACTCTCGTTCCATAAAATGTCATCAAAATATCTTAACTGAGTTAATTTCGATGGTTTATCGTAAATAAGAACAGACGGTAACAATCGCTTGAAAATTACTTTACCCCCTCCTTCTTTTTCAAATGGAGAAACAAATTCGTGATTTTCGCCCTTTCCACACGACCAATGAGGTGTCTGGATTTTACTTGATTGTGAATTTGGCCCTCCATTTTAAAATTTCGTTGCCGGAACCGCGATAGCCTGTCTTTTTCGTTAGCCTCGAATCAGTTTCGAGGCTAACGAAATAGACAGGCTACCGCGGTTCATTCCAAGTGTCTTTTTTACAGACCGCTAGAATGACATAATGCTCATTTTGTGAGCCTGTATTGGTGCATTCGAGCATCACGTGATTCCAGCGGTCCGTAAAAAAGATGCGAGGAATGAACCGCGGTAGCCTGTCTTTTTCGTTATACTTGATCAGTTTCTACTGACGTCATATGCTAGCAAACACCTTAGAAACCAAACGTGTTTTTTATTTCACTATTAAAAATTTGACCCATTTGCTGAAGCGTCTCTCCACCACTTTCATAGAATGTCTCTTTTATGACCAATGAGAATGCTCTATAACACAGTAAAGTAACCATTTTCTATAAGGAAAGGGCATGTTTACAAACAAACACTTCTGTCAACCAATCTACCGATACATTTTTTGTCATAGCGATCATTGTAGGAATCATCCTGACCGCGTAGCCCAATCACATCATACTTACTTATACATTGGCAAACTTAGACCAATCAAATTCTCGGAGCTCATCCGTGCAGTGTCAGTCGTTAAAGAACGGACAGGTTTTTTTTTGCTGATCCACAGTAATTTGTCCACAGTGATGTCAACTGCCCTTTCCTTATAAAAGCAGTGAAGTGATGCTGCAGCAAATGGGTCAAATTTTTAACAGTGTGCCCACAAATTTGTCGACTGTGACTGATTGACTCATAATATTGACTACAAATTGTCGATAATGATTGGTTGGATAAAACTTGGTGGGCAGGTGATCACGTGGTTGAAATTTATCTATAGACCGGGAGGCGGCGGCACATACAATCAGATCATCGAATTCTAGAATTAGTTAAAACTCGATTCATATATTAAAACGCAATCAGTTTGCCAAGTTGTATCTTACTGACAAAAACTGAAAACCCGATTTTAGTGGTTTACTCATAGATTTGTGTTTATCAGCTCCCAAGGGTATGAAAGCATGGAGGCTTGGTAGTAGGAAAACACAATGGTAAACCTACGAGTCTACCGCTAAAATCGAGTTTTCAGGTGTTTTTCACAAGATATGACTTGGCAAACCGGTTGCATTTGAATATCTAAATTGAGTTTAAACTAATTCTGGAATTTCATCCATGTACGATGAAGTGATTGTCTGTACTGCCACGTCCCGTTCAATAATATTCCACGTCATCTTGCTTAGAATATTCGCCTAATCAAATCACGTATAGTTGGGGAAACACTACTGATGTTTCATTATAACTGATATGCGACAATGCTACCTAAAGACAACGCCGATGAGTTCAATTTTGACATAGACATTAAGGCAGATCGGCCATCAGAGGATCATTCATTGGATCATATTTCTTGTGAGGTAAAAATCGCAAGAATAGGGTCCAATGAGTGATCCGCTGATGGCTGACCTGCCGTGACGCTGAAATCTATTTTGTCTCTACACTGTTAAAAATATCCTGAAAAATTACCTCAGTTTTTAAAGACTATCTATTTTCTAACCAATGAAAACGTTACATAATTGCCTATGGAGAGTTCTCAATGGTCAGAAAATAGTCTTTAAAAACAGAAGTAGTTTTTCACGACATTTTTAACAGTATAGGTAGCGTTGTATTATGAGTCCACCGTGGCTGAGTAGTTGGACATACTGAGAGTATGAGAGCTTGAGAATGTTTGCGGTTACAATTTTCGGTGGCTCCGTCGTACACTCTTTGTGGAATTCCCGTTGTAATTCTCTGGTGCTGTATATATTCTTGTGACCTTGAAGTGTTGTTGACGATCATTTATAAGCAGACATCTCACGTCATGTACATAAGTCAGACATACATGCATGTGTACACAAACAAAAATGAACTCACGGCTGTAACTCTCTAGTGATATAAATCTCCTTGTGCTGTCAGACTTTGTATATTGACGATGATTTATAAGCGGGCTTTAATGTCAAACGCACAAGTCAGATGTGTGTGTTTAATAAATAAATAACAATGAACAACTAGATATAGACTCCTTGCATTGAAGTCATAGTAACGACTGGTACTCTAATCTAGTACACATCTGGAGCCCACACAGAACATTATAACTCGCCATTTACCGTTTAAAGCACAGGTGGTCTTTCAGTTTAATTTGGATTTTCCTTATTCTTGCATTATTTTTCCAAGAATTTAAAAAATGAAGCACAAATCAATATGTTTACAAATGGGAAAGTACCGCATTTCCCTTAATTTTGGGCGCCAGATGAAGTTTGTCGTCACGTAGGGCAGTTTCATATGACGTCACAAATTGACCATTGGAGGTCAAATAATCGTTAAACGGCAGCTGTGATTGGCAGCTGAGAGAATTATGAGTGCGGCTGAAGTTCAAACACCAAGATTTGATTGGCGGATGAAAAGTAAATCAGCTGATAGACGCTTTCAGTCGTGATGCCAGTTATGACGTTTTGCTTGGATACTGACTCCAAACAAACGGTTGCTATGCTGTATTTTCTATTTTATTTGCATATTACAGTTACATTTTTCAGCTATATATAACAGACACATGTTTAATGTTTTATATGCAATGATACCATTTTCTACGATTTATATTTAATAAGAAATGAAGCATAGCAACCATTTGTTTGGAGTCAGTATCCAAGGAAAATGGCATGATTGACGTCACACTGAAAGCGTCTATTGCAACTGATCTAATTCCGCCGCTATTCGCTTACGAGCATAGAGGGTTGTGGGTTCGAAACCCACTGGTTCCATTGCAAACATTTTTGCGTGGAGCTCCGAGCTGCGTTTTTCTCGTGCTGTAAAATTTCCTTCTGTTATCTCGTCCCTGTAACCAACTCTCTCTCCCCCCCCCCCTCCGATTTATAAGCAGGCTTATAAGTTGATATGTTGTTCAATATCACCTACTCCTCAAAGCTATAATAATAATAATAATAATAATAATAATAATAATAATAATAATAATAATAATAATAATAATAATAATAATAATAATAATTGTTCAATAAATCAATAAATAAATAGGTACATTTGAAATTTTGATATTCTAAATTAGAGGGGAGGTGTGGGAACGCCAGTTCTTTGTTATGAAATATAGCGATTCTGAAGACGGGCAAATTCTAAGATAGAAAATAAGAGATAATTAAAAGCTAAATATTAGCGCTTTAAAAATTTCGATTTTAAAAATTGGGGGTGGGTATGTGGAGTATTAACGTAGCTCACTCTACTTGTAATTAAATTATCTTGAAACGAATATACCAAAGCGGAGAAGATTCTAATATATTAAAGCAAATTATATTAATTGCTTATTCTATCAAAATTAAGAAAACACAATGATGATAATGAAATGAAAGATAATTAAAAGTGCAATATAATTCTATTTGAATGTTAAGTTATTTATAATGTTTTAAAGCGAAAAAATACCACCATATTTAAAGCTTATTTTATTAACTATTTGGAAAATGGTTCTTATTTTCGGTGGAGAATAGACCTAGTGGTGTTCGCATTTTATTTTTGTTCTGATTAACCCAGGAAGATTAATGTTTAACCCAAAGCGTACGTACTGTTATTATGTAAGCCACATTTTGATCATCATAAAAATATTGTTTTTACTGATTTTTATTAACTCAATAGGAAATATTTAAGCATTTTTCTTTAGGCAATGGATGTTGTTTTTTTATGAAGCATTTCACATTTAGATGAATTTTTACTTGAATAGGAAATCGAAATGTCATTCTTAATAAAGAAGAAAGTAAAAAAGTTACAAAATTGGTATACGTAAATTATCAGACATGGCAAAAGTCGAATCCAAAGAAAAACAACGTATGAAAAATTGTCTGTTTAAGAAAAAAAAGTCCTATTATCGAGTTTATCGATTACGAAATGTAAAGCGTTCACGAAAAGGGAAAAAATCCAATGTTGAACTGACTGAGATTGATTATAAAAGACCATTTTTTAAAAAAAAGTATATAGAATTTAAAAATGTTTCAGAGATTATATATTAAAAAAAAAATGTATGAATAAATCCAAATACAAACATTTTAAATCGCCCCCCCCCCTCCAAAAAAAAAAAAAATGCCCACCATCTCTGGCGAATACTACATGGTAACCAGAATTTATTTACAAGTCTTAAATTTTAGTCTTTGAAAAAATCATTTTCCAAATAGTTGTTGTTAATTTCTTAAATTACATTTTTTAAAGTTACATTGTAAAAATTATCTTTTTGTCCCTTTTATTTTATTTTATTTTACTTTACTTTATTTTTTTGTCAAATAGAATGATCGAGAAAAATAGTTAAAAGAATCAGATTAAAAAGAAAAAGATTATCCTAAAATATCTTGCAATTAACCTTTTTATTTCATTTGGCACATTCACAAACAATACAGTAATGAAATACATAATATCTATGTCTATCACATCTAAAACATTCATGTTGTGAGAAAGAAAAAAGTGAAAAGAAAAAGTATATGTAAGCTTATTTTTTAAGATAGTTGTAACATTTCTAGGCCAACATAACAATTGTAAGTATTTATTTTTCACCGCAAAGTAAAAGACAAGTATATTTCTGCTATTTATCGATAGTATTCTTCATTCTCACTGTCGAAAGTCGAGTACTGCGGCTGAGAGGTTTAGACCTCCCTCTCACGATAGGGAAAGTGCTTCGAAGCGGAAGGCCGGGGGTTCTACCCTAGATGAAGAAGATGCCTTTCTGTTTTACGCTTGCGGGTGCTTTTTATTTGATATTTTAAAAAAATTCTATTTCTATTAATTTTTTTTTTTTAGTTTTATGATAATTTAAATTTTTTTTTCTTGCATTTTGCAAGCTGGAATTGAGTTTTTGCTTCTATCATCCCAATAGCTATTGTTAGTGAAAGTTTAAAAAATAAATGAGCCGTTTTATTTATGTATAAAGTATTTATGAATCAAGTTAAATGTGACGGAAAAAAATCTGTAAATATATTTTCTACTCCCAAACTTGCTTCCGTCCCACAGAAAGCCCCGATCCCTTGAACAGTGAAATGATTTAAAATTTCCTCTTGTAAAATGACAAAATTTTGTATACCTGGACTAAGTTTTTAGATGTTATCTTACAAAAGAATACTCGCAAAAAATTTTCAGACATTTATTTTGCATTTTTATTATCTTTTAAACCAGTCTTAGTCCATTCTTCACAAGCCCCTGTCCTTCAATTGAAAAAAAAAATATTTCCAAATGTTACTCCAGTTTGTTCTTGTTTACTGTGGCTTTAAACCACTAATAAAAGCCATACAGTAAAAACTCATAGTGCGATTACAGTTTGTATTCCTTGCATCAAATAAGTCTGTTCTCAACTGCTCTACTCATCAAGCGAAAAACTTTTTTGCATATTCACAAATCCATTTCTTAACGGAAATATCGCAAACTAGAAATCCAGACTAAGGAAGCGATTTGCAATCGAAGGGAATTTTCCATTTTGGGATTATTAAATTACCTATTGAATTAAAAGCGTTTTCAATCGCATGACAAACACGTTTTTCTCCCCTGTTTGAGTGGTTAATCTTTCTCCGCGCGGGAATTCAGATCAAAACGTCTACTTTGACAACATTTTCTAACATATCTATTGCAATTGCGGAAAAAAAGACGAGTAAATAAGCGCGATTAGGAACTTTCTGAACAACATTTGCTATTTTCATGAAAAAAAAAAAAAAAAAAAAAAAAAAAAAAAAAAAAAATGTTATAAAATTGTTTTTTCTGATTTGAGACCCTTAAAGGAAAAGGAATACTATTTTACTTTTAATCTGTACGGATAAAAAATGCATGGATTTTACTGAAAAAATTACAAAAATCCATATTTTTTTGCAGAAGAAAACTTTTTTTTCTTTCGAACAGTTTTTTTTTCTCAAATAAAAAGATATGGAATTTTTTTTTGTAAAAATTACAAATTCCAATTTTTTTAACAGTAAAATATTGTTTTTTCTTTAAACAGTTTTTTCTGTAAAAAATACAAAAATCCATATTTTTTACAGCAAAAAACTGTTTTTTCTTTTAAACAATTTTTTTTTTGTCAAACCAAAAATATAGATTTTTTTTGTAAAAATTACAAATTCCAATTTTTTTTACAGTAAAAAATTGCTTTTTCTTTAAACAGCTTTTTTCTATAAAAAATACAAAGATCCATATTTTTTACACCAAAAAACTGTTTTTTCTTTTAAAAAATTATTTTTTGTCAAACAAAAAAATTATGGATTTTTTTTGTAAAAATTACAAATTCCAAATTTTTTTACAGTGAAAAATTGTTTTTCCTTTAAACAGTTTTTTTCTGTAAAAAATACAAAAATCCATATTTTTTACAGCAAAAAACTGTTTTTTCTTTTAAACAATTATTTTTTGTCACACAAAAAATATGGATTTTTTTTGTAAAAATTACAAATTCCAATTTTTTTTACAGTAAAAAATTGTTTTTCCTTTAAACAGTTTTTTTCTGTAAAAAATACAAAAATCCATATTTTTTACAGCAAAAAACTGTTTTTTCTTTTAAACAATTATTTTTTGTCACACAAAAATATGGATTTTTTTTGTAAAAATTACAAATTCCAATTTTTTTTACAGTAAAAAATTGTTTTTTCTTTAAACAGTTTTTTTCTGTAAAATAAAGAAATATATTGTAATTTTTGCAGAAAAAAACTGTATTT
This sequence comes from Maratus speculifer, assembly GCA_964019185.1. NCBI lineage: Eukaryota > Metazoa > Arthropoda > Arachnida > Araneae > Salticidae > Maratus > Maratus speculifer. The sequence continues at coordinate 314,755,870 of OZ025291.1, read as the reverse complement.
TTTACAAAAAAGAACTGTTTTTCTTTAAAACAGTTTTTTGCTGTAAAAAATACAGTTTTTTTCTGTGAAAATTACAATTTTTTTTTACAGTGTATATATATATATATATATATATATATATATATATATCTGATTTTTGTCATGCGATAACTAACGTATTTATGAACCGATTTGAATGAAACTTGGTATGTACATAGTACATACAAATGTCTCGACCGAGTTCGTTGGTCAGCATCATCCGCTATTTTGTTTCAAAATGGCGGCCATTTTAAATTTTTAAAAAAATTTAAAATTTAAAATTAAATGCGAAAAAATAAAAAGTTAAAAAATATTTTCCTTTTACGTGTTAGAACTTAAAACAAAGATTCCAGAACACTTTTCATTTTGTCTATATCTTAAAAAATGATTGAGTTATAGCACTTTGAATTTTTCTTATGGCTGACATTTTGAAACGATCTGATTTTTGTCACGTGATAACACGCGTATTTATGAACCGATTTCAATGAAACTTGGTATGTACATAGCACATACAAATGTCTCAACCGAGTTTGTTGGCCAGCATCATCCGCCATTTTGTTTCAAAATGGTGGCCATTTTAAATTTTAAAAAAATTTTTAAATTTAAAATTAAATGCAAAAAAAAAATCAAAATTTGAAAAATATTTTTCTTTTACGTGTTAGAACTTGAAAAAACGATTCCAGAACACTTTTTATTTTGTCTATATCTTACAAAATGATTGAGTTATAACACTTTGAATTTTTCTTATGTCTGACATTTTGAAACGATCTGATTTTTGTCACGTGATAACACGCGTATTTATGAACCGATTTCAATTAAACTTGGGATGTACATAGTATATACAAATGTCTCGTCCGAGTTCGTTGGCCAGCATCATCCACCATTTTGTTTCAAAATGGTGGCCATTTTAAATTTTTTAAAAAATTTAAAATTTAAAATTAAATGCGAAAAATTTAAAAATTGAAAAGCATTTTTCTTTTACGTGTTATAACTTAAAACAACAATTCCAGAACACTTTTTATTTTGTCTATATCTTAAAAAATGACTGAGTTATAGCACTTTGAATTTTGCTTATGGCTGACATTTTGAAACGGTCTGATCTGAACGATCCACAATGTTGCTTTAAAATGGCATACACTTTATGATATCGTGGAATTTGGTGACTCTCTAAATCGCTTAAAATAAAACCAGGTTGAATAAAAGATGACTAATTTCTAAAAATTCCTATTAATATTCAGTCTTGACAAAAACTAGTTTCAATCTTATAAAATCACTAATTTTATAAGATTATTTCCACTAATTTGAGCTTAGTATTTTTGAACAATGAAACTTACCTTAAAATAAATAAATAAATATATAAGTATATGAAAGCTACCTCATCCTCCCGGCATTGCCGGAAGGACTTTTCTATGGTCGTTTCTATACAGATACTGGAAAAAAAGTGTTGTTTTTCAACACTAAGGAAGAAGAAGATACGAAAAGAAAGTATTCATATTTTTTCCAAGAGCTTAAAATTGCTATCGCATAATACCAAAAAGGAAATAATAATAAATAATGACACTTGCGAATAGTTGGTACTGTCGAATTTAACATATATATTTTACTACAGCTTGTAAAACAATGAAATTAATACACAATTCAATATAAAAACCTAACAAATTTAATCTAAAATACTAAAAGTAATTTATGTACAATCAAAGTAATCACACTAGCTCGCCGCACGTGAACTCTGCAAGTCAAAACCCTAGCTTTTTCATATCATAGCATTTGCTACGTTCTTACCGCAAAAATCTAATTCTGTCTAGTTATGGAGCTTTTCAGAGAGCCCTTCACTGTTAAATATTTGAAACTTTCGCTGCAGCATCACTCCACCGCTCTCTCTATTTTGACCAATGAGAATGCTCCATAATACGGTGAAGTAATCGTTTTCTATAAAAGCGGTGGAGTGACGATGCAGCAAACGTTTCAGTTTTCTAACAGTGTGTTCGTCTAGTTGTTCCACGCACAGACTGCCCTGCACATTTCAGTCTAGCAGGATCTTGACCCAACTCATTTCCTCCCTGGACATTCCATGGCGTATCTCTATGGGATGAGAGTAATATTCCAAGAGCCTTTATCCATGTGTGCCGGAAGTGAAGCAGTGCATAAGCTAAAAAGAAATACCACTAGTGGCTCACTCGTAGGTTTAACATTGTGTTTGCCGTACAATCAAAAGTATGAAAACACGGAAAACTAGGTGCAGGAAAACACAATGCTAATCCTACGAGTCAACCACTAGTGGTATTCATGTTCGGCTTATGCACCACTTTGCTTTCGGCAGGCATGGATCATTAGATTTCCCTATGACTTACTTACTCTTCCATAGTATAAAGGATTTTTTCTTGTGCTCGATGATTTAAGTTTTTGTGCGGTCGGTTCTGGGACTATAAGCTTCTTATCTGTGTAATTTTCTTATCTGTGAAAAGCACTACTTTGCTCGAACGTTGTGACTGTGCTTTTTCGGTATCGATTGCACTTTTCATTAAAAAAAGATGAATTAAAAATTATTTTCTGAAAGTCTATTTCATGTTTTTCGTTTTATGTGCATTTTATGTTCGCAATCTGCGGGGCTTAAATGGAAGTTATTAAAAAAATTGACAGTATTTTTGTGATATTTTTGATTTTTTTTTTTATTTAAACAATGTTAACATTTACTATCTCATTATATATTTTATTCTAAAGGGCTTTTTATATTTTCTGCTTCCTCTGTAGTTCTAAAAAGCCATCCCCATCAGTGCTTGTCGATTTTTTTTTTTTTTTATTATTATTATTTTTTTTTTTATAAAGAATGAATACATTGCAAGAAATGCTGTCAAAGTTGGCCTTTTAAACTAAATTTCCGTGAAGTTTTCTGACGCGATTTTAGTAGAGATGTATAAGAGGGCGAGTGTTTTCATTTTCCGTTTAATTAATTAGAACTTGATTTATAAACAATTATTTTCTCAGTATGACCATTATTTTCGTTAATGCTTCCGGAAATTTGGTTCAAAACACAAATGGTGGATCCAAGAGAGAGGACACGGAGTCATTAACCCCCCCCCCTTCACCCTCCTGATTGAAGAAAATTTCTAAAGGAAATTTTAAATTCGCACGTTGCTCAAGCTCTACTTAAATCTAAAGTTGGTAATTTCTGATAAATTGACGAAGTCATTTTTAATCTCACCGTTATTCTAAATCTTATTCTTAATCTAATGACTTCAAGTGCACTTATTCAGAAAGCAATGTGATAGATTAGCGTTTTCCATTTTTCGATAAAGACAGAAAAATCTTTCGACAAATCCCCATGAAATGTTGGATTTTAGACTGAAATTTAGGGAGCGACAGTTAATTGCACCCTCATGATGGAATTTTTCCAACTGTCAAGTCCTAAAAATTGGCCTCAGTTGCTCAATTTTTGAATGATTTTTTGCCTTTATAAAAATATGCGAAATTCTTCAATTTCTTGGTATCCGTAAATTTTATATTTTAACGAAGGTTCAAGCAACTTTTTGCATCTATGAATAAAAAATGGCTTCCCAAAAGTATAAAAAATACAGCCATTTCGATTATAGGAACAGCTTTTAATATAAAATTTGCTTATTAAGACATGTGACCCTTCCCCTCCCCCCTAAAAAAAAGGAGCCATGATCCCTCCATCTCCTTTAAATGGAGGTCTGGATCTGGATCTGGACGCCAATTTTGAGAACAGTTTTCGCAATATATTCTGACCTAATCAAAAAATCGACAATCTATGGAAACACTGTATGGTTTCTGAATAAGAAAATCTGCCAACTGGATGCGTTTCACAACAAAAATGAATCAGAAAATAAGCAGTTTTCATTTGTATTCACCTTTAAAGGTGTATTTTGATTCGAATTGGTTATTTTCCAATTTATTCTTTAATTCATGTTTGTTCTCATATGCATCAAACTGGCAAGTTGTCTTATTTAGAAAGTACACAGGGTGCCGTGATTGTCGATTCTTTGATAAATGCAGAAAATATTGTAAAAAAAGCAATCAAAAACGGCATTTCGAACCGATTTTTCCGAAACGAGAGATCTGTGAACGAAAAAAAAGGGTCATACTGATAAGATAATTGTTTATAAATCAAATTCTAATGAACTGAGCGTAAAAAGACATCACACGGCACCTCATACGTCCCTTCAAGAATCCCCTCAGCAAGTTTCATGTTTCAACTTTTAAAAATATGTCTGAAATTTTATTAGAAAATTTCAAGCTGTTGAAGGTGGAAAAGCGTTTTTTCGAATACACCCTTAAAAAAAGATGCTTGGTTTTAAAGGTGTATTTCAATCCAGAGTGATTATTCTCTGATTTATTTTTAAATTCATTTTGTTCTCAACAGCTTCAAGCTGGCAAATTCTCTGATTTAGAAACTACATAAAGTGTCGTGTTTGTCGATTTTTTCATAAATGCAGAAACTTTTACGAAAAATGCTGTCAAAGTTAGCATTTTAAACCAAATTTTTCGAAACAGGAGATCTGAGAACGAAAAAAATGGTCATGCTGAGAAAATAATTGTTTGTAAATTGTTGTTGAATTGAGCGAAAAATGAAATTACGTGGTATCTTATACATCTTTTCAAAAATCACTCAGTAAGTTTCATGTTTCTACTTTTAAAAATGAGTCTGAAAATGTATCAGAAAATTTCGAGCTTTGAGGGTGGAAATATATTTTTGGGCTGTGCGTTGATTATCAGTCAGTCAGCACATAATATTTTATATATGTATAGACAGATTAGTTTATTTAGTAAGACCAATTTTTTTCGTTTACAGAACTATCGCTTCGGGAAATTGTTCAAAATGTCCAACTTGACAATATGTTTTTGAAATATACTATGTTTGTATAAAAAAAATATCTACCAATACGACATGTTGTATAATTTCTAAACTAGCAAATTGCATGTGTTTTAGAGCAAAAAGGAATTTAAAAATGAGTCAGAAAATAAACAGTTTAGATTTTAGTATATCCTTAAGGGTATTCTTAAATCAAAAAGGTCACCTTTGTGACATAAGTTTTAATTCATTTTTGTTCAGAAATGCATGAAACTAACAGGTGTTGTCATTCAGAAACTATTTAACCTCCTCAGTCCTGAGACAAATTTTACGTGGCACTACAAAAATCAGTTTAAAATTATTATAAAACATATCCAAACATACACCAGGACTTCTCTCAGAGGGATTAGTCTGAGCGATATTGCTGAGAATAAACATTTAATAACTTGCGATAAGTAAAGAAAATGAGGTGTTACCTTTAATTGGTCATTCATTGTGATAAAATATGATGAAAATAAGCATATTGAATCATAGAATTACAAAATCTTATATATAAAGTTGCATATACTATTTTTATAAAAGAAAAGCAAACCATGCATGGATATAAAATTGGAAATATGCAAAATGTTAAAAGTAATACAGAAAATAAAACACCAAATTTTCCTATATTGGAAATATAACTCTTTGAAATGATGTCATGAGCATAAACAGAAGCTTCGCACCGATTTGAGAAACTATAAATAACATAAACTAATATGTTTGAAGAGAATGGAGTGTATTTTATACGGTGTGAAATCCGTCCGAATAGTTTATAATGTTGAATATCTGTTTTCCACGGATGCAATGAGGTTGTCGATAAGAGTTAAGGAATCCTTTTTTAAAAATTTGTCCTAAACGAGCACTTACATCTTATAAGTTACTGTGATGCCAAAGTTATAGTTTCTGACCCCAACAGTATCCTAGAAATTGCAATATTCTCAATAAATTGGGTTTAAAACTTTTTCTAGAAAAAAAAATGTTTAATTTGTGAAATTAAATTGTGTGTGTATTTGGTGTATTTTTTGTCGTCCGATTATCTACACTAGGGATATAGGACCAGGGGGAGTGCCCTTCGTGGGGGTCTTTCTAAGGGAACCTAACCCGTATTTACGCAAGGTTCGAAGAAAACCACGAAAACTCCGAACGGTTAGGCCGACAGCCGCGATTGGGTTCGAACCCAGCACCTGCCGTCTACCAGTTGAGAGGAAATTAAATTGTCGAATGTTTTAGAAATCGTTCATAACGAGAATATTATATCCTAAAAGTTGCCACCAAAAAAAAAAAAAAAATATATATATATATATATATATATATTTTAAATTTTTAGTCATATCGACATCAAAGAATTCTCAATTTTAGAACTTTTTTGCTCGTGCATTGATGGTGATTATTGTTCCTACGCAAAATATAGTATATTTTGCACAAAGATAGTTACCAACATTTTTTGCCCACATTATTTTTTAAATCGGCTAGGTACTCCCAATGATAACGAAAAACACACAAACGTTAATGCTTTAAAGCATAGAAATACAGAATCAAAAGCTATTTATCTCCTATTATATACACATAAATTATCTAAATAGTGCTAGCAGATGCATTTTTTAAATATACATAGATCAATATAACGCTTTATTTTTCTTTTATTAGTATTTCTTAGTATTTATTTTTCTTTTATTAGTATTTCTTAGTATTCATTTTTCATTTATTTGTATTATTCAGTAAAATACTCACTTTCTTAAGCCCGAACTACGTCAAACTTTTTATAAAAGCGCCTAAGTCCATATAACAGCGAAGTATTGTGAAGAGTACTAAATACAAGGTAGTAAGAAACTTAGCCAAACGCAGGTAATAAATCGCCAAATATTGTCCTTTTCACCCTCTCTCGAAATGCATTTTTTCCGTACATTAAAAAAACACGATTTTGAGTCATCTTATTTAAAATTCAAATAAATAAATAAGAGGAAGCAATAGTAGCATAAGTCAAAACATTTTATTTCAGCATCAAGGAATTGTATCGTAGTTACACATGTGGAAAAAAGCTGCTTTTGGTCAAAAAACGTTGTCTTCACTAAATTTGAATCCGATTAAAAAAAGTACCGTGATTAATTAAAATGTTATAGGCAGAGCTGTCAAGTCTCCGGCATTTTGGATACCGGTATTTTAATACAGAAAATCTTTTATTAAATAGGAACATTCTGCGGATTTAAAAAATAACTTTTCCTATAAGAAAATTCTGCTGTGCAATAAGCGGGGGCTTGGCATCCCTCTATAGGAATATTTCGTAACCTCCTTTTTAACCCTAAAAAAAACAACGACCATTTTTCGGGTTCAAAAAGTATTGCTAATTGTTCCATTTTGCATACAAATTACAAAGTACTGATTGTAATATTGATATATCTATGGTGATAAATTTCCAATAATTTTTCAACTCCCATTTATTTCATTAAAAATATAAATCTTTTATTCGTTTAGTTTAAAATAAATGGTTTTTAACTAATTTCATAATACTTTTGAAATATCACTTTTCATTGGCCATCTTTTTAAAGCATTTAGAAAATGGTTGTTGTTTTCAGTCAAATATAGACTTTGGTCTGTCCGCATTTTATTTTATTATTATTATTATTTATAAATGGTGGAGAAATATTCATACTTAATCCATAACGTACATAATATATGACTCTGTTATTACATAAGTCACCTTTTTATTATCATAAAAATTATGTTTTTACTGATTTTTATTAACTCAATAGGAAAAATTTGTGCTTTGAGCAATAGATGTCCGCATTTCATTTATTTATTTATTTTAACAAAATTCTTTGTATTGAGAAGAATTTTTATTTAAATAGGAAATCCAAATGTCGCTGTTAATAAAGAAGAAAGTTACCAAAAAAAGTTACAAAACGAGTAGACGCATACTATCAAATATGGAAAAACGACGAATCCAAAAAAGACGTCGTATGAAATATCATCTCTGAAAGCAAAAAAACGAGGTCTGATTATCGAGCCTACTGATTACAAAATGTGCATTACATTAAAAAAAAAAATTAAATAAATAAACTAAATACTGCAAATATTTTTTTTCTTTTGTGCAGTTTTGGCTTCGGAAGGTGCGCTATGTTGCAAAAAGATATAAGCGACTATGAAAACACACTTGGTAAACGTTCATGCTCAGTTTTACAAATAAATATGGCACATATATGCCCTATACACACCGAGGTACCTAATTGGTGCCAAAATGGCGTTCAGTTGCCTAACATGCTGGTTATCATGTAAATGTTATAATAAATTGTTTGTTCAAAAATATTATCATTTATTAATTGTTATTTCTTTTTTTTTAATAACAGAAAATGTTTCGTTTATTCCTTTTTTTCATTTTGAAATAAATAAATAACGTGTTATTATAGCATGCTATATGTATCTGGTAATCAAAACGATGTTTTCGCCTAATTGGCAAAAAATATCTCGCCAAACCCGGTGCTTATATCTCTAGTATATTATCTCAAGTATTTTATTTATGTATACTATAATTGTTTTTTTACATACCACTTACTTCTTCTTGTATATAAAAATAGGTAAGTGGCTACTTTATGCAGTATAAATCTTTAAAAAATAGCCCCCGTTGCCCCTTTTTGGATCGAATTAAAAAAAAAATCAATGTCTAATTCCAGTATTGCTCACAGGTATGTATACATATTCCAAATTTCAAAGTTGTATGCCAACACGAAATGGATGAAAAATGGGAAAAGATGTCACATATGCACCAGGGTACATAATTGGCGTCAAAATGGCATTCTTTTACCTCAGATGGTAACCCGGCTTTATTTATTTATTATTTGTTTATTTACTCATAAAATGTTTATTTACTTTCATTTCCTTTTTTTAAATATATAAAATATTTCTTTTTATAGTTATTAATTATTATTATTTTATTTACTGTAAGTTCTTTTTGAAAATAGAAAATTATTTAAAATTGTGTATGTAAGCGTTATTTGAAAACGGAGTTTTCGCCAAATGGGCTTTGATAAAAATTGCGCCAAATCTGATGCGCTTGTGGTATCCGTGCCGAAAAATTAGTGACCAGAATTGACTTCCACACACAAACAAAATATAAGTTAAAAGAAAACATGCAATAAAAATAAATATAAAGGAAAAATGATGTCATAAAAGAAACTTTTTATTTAAAAACGTAATTGTTTCTAATTTTCACACGCGAAATATATAAAACATTCTTTTAGCGATCAAAAAATGCTATTAAGAGATTATCACAAAATCTCAAAATCAAAGTTTTTATGACATTTTTTTAATATAAAAAAATATCGGTTTTATTTTCCTGCATGATTAAATTTTAAAATGTTTTATTGCATTCAATATTTTTGAGTGCGTTAATGATTACTATTTACTCCATGTACTGATTCGGTTATCTACGAAAATATCCAGCTGGTGAGAATCACGCACACCAAATTTCTGTGACGTATGCAAATACATTGTGCTTTTTTATCAGTTTTTTTAATATAACTTTTAAACTATTTGGAACTAGTTTTTCGTATGTAGTGCATTCACCAGATTACCTTCATAGGTACCTATTGGTACAAACAGAATCAAAATCGGACAAATACTTTTTGAGATTTGCTTGACGAAAGAATTTTTTTGACTTTTAATATCGTTACGTATCTCTGAGTATAAAGACTTCGCTTCGCTCAGACAATTAGTTTGTATATTGATTCTTCTAACATGCACACATCTATTAAAAAAGTCTGTATGTAATTTTAACTATTCTAAAAGAAATTAAATTAATTTAAAGGGGGATTTTTAGTGTCGCCTCCAGGCGACATCAGGACTGAGGAGGTGAATCGCATTCATTTTTCTACTTTTGTGCAAACGCAATCGATATTTCAGAACAAACCGTCAAAAATGATGTTTTGAACCGCATTTTCCGACAAAAGCAGAAAAACCAGTCTGTCGGACGTTCCCCCCAGTCCGCACAACTTTGAAGAATGTCCGTGGTAGTTATAGCTGCCACCACCGATATTACTAGGTGATAATGGTCACCCACTGTGAGGATTGTGTAAATGAACACTGACGCTGTCAAGTAACTGAATTATCAGTTTATTTAGAATATATGTACACAATAAACACGCTATTTACAATTATATACAATTATAACTCGGATAAGAAGTGATCCGGTTCAACATTAAATTAGATACAGTAAAGGTTGGCTGTGTACTATTCAAATTACACCTTCCACCTCTCACACTCAATGCACGTTAGATTCACTTTATCGGAGATCAACTTCGAATCTCCCAACGCATGGATACTCGGCCTACGATATCCGGCCCAGAACACTACGCACAAGGACCTTGGTCCTACACTACTCTCTAGGTACGAGCCCAGATACCAACTGAACTAATTTGAGATAAGTCTTGCTCTTCTCAAATCATTGTGTTTCCCCAATGTCAACCCCCTTTGGAGCTTATTCATTGGACACATTCTACATTATTTTCTTGATTAGTGACATGTTGCTTGTTTGCTCATCATCCACATACCTCACTGACGGATGAACACGCCACTCAGCAATCTCCTCTTTCTCCCAACACCACCTGTACAGGATTACTTGTCGATTCTCCCTTCAACAAAGAAAGAATGTCACCTTGAAAATTCTAGTACACAGCCATACAATACACAAAAGATTAAGATACAGAAATATCGGAAATTCCAATCTTCAGCAGAGGTGGTCTCAGAACCTGACACAGTCAATGAAAGGTAGAAAATTATGTGGTCACGTGACCAAAATAGATTGTAACTCGGTAGGCAATTTAATTATCATAACATGGAAAACTGAGTTCAATTCAAAAGTGTTTACATAGCCAGACATTCCAATTTGATATCTTTCCCTTAAAAAAAGAATGTGTAATTGTGTCAAAACGTTTTGTGCTTATTGAGCAGAGCAGTTGTTGAGAATACCCTTAAGGGTGTATTTCGATTCAAACTGCTTATTTTCCGACTTATTTTTGAATTCATTTTTGCTCTCAAATACACCAAACTTTCAAAATCTCTTATTTGGAAAGTACACAAGGTGCCGTGATGGTCGATTCTTTGATAAATGCAGAAAATATTGCAAAAAAAGCAATCAAAAACGGCACTTCGAACCGATTTTTCCGAAGCGGGAGATCTGGGAACGAAAAAAAAGGGTCATACTGATAAGGTAATTGTTTATAACTCAAATTCTAATGAATTGAGCATAAAAAGCCATCACACGGCACCACATACGTCCCTTCAAGAATCCCCTCAGCAAGTTTCATGTTTCTACTTTTAAAAGTGTGTCTGAAATTGTATCGGAAAATTTCGAGCTTCTGAAGGTGGAAAAACGTTTTTTCGAATACACCCTTAAATCATATCTCCCATAACAGAAAAAAAAAATCAAGGCAACAAACACCCATTTAATGCTTCTAATTGAAAGCAATTAAAGAGCTACAAGCTTTGAAATCCTTTTCCAGGTTACTTAACAGATGATAAGCGTTAGATAGTCAATTCTCTTGGAAATTTTCTGAACTGATCGTTATGTTACCCTCGAGTCTTAAATGTCGATAGTTGTTTCCGATGCTTGACATTTTCGATCGAAACACGGGAAAATCTTCAGGGAACAACTAAGAAAACCTGAGAAAATCATATCGGAAGCGGGGGAAAAATTGTTAAAATCAGTCAGAGAAATGTCGATCACCGATTGAAAATCCTTATTTTTCTTTTAGGTTCTGCGATGTCTGGGGATAGAAAGTTTTGAAGGTTTTTTTTTTTTTTTCTTTTTGCTAAATGCAATAAATTTTAAAGCACAGATGCGATAAACAATTTTAATCTGCTTTTGATGAAATATTCTACATAAAATATTATTGTTTAAAAGTATATTATTTAAAGTATTAAAAGTATATTATTTAAGGTTGTATTCGAAAAAATGATTTTTCCGCCTTCAACAGCTCGAAATTTTCCGATACGTTTCCAGACTCATTTTTAAAAGTAGAAACATGAAACTTGCTGGGATGATTTTTGAAGAGATGGATAACATGCCGTGTGATGTAGTTTTTCACTGAATTAATTTGAATTTGATTTATAAACAATTATTTTCTCAATTCGATCATTTTTCCTTCCCAGATCTCCAGGTTTGGAAACTTCTGTTCAAATATGCAACTTTGACCGCATTTTTTGCAATATTTTACCCATTTACCAAAAAGTCGATAAACACGACATATTATGCAGTTTCTAAATAAATTATTTGGCTAATTTGTGCTCAATTAGTTAAAATTTAATTTATAAAGAATTACTTTCTCAGTATGATCTTTTTTTTCGTTCGCAGATCTCCCGCTTCGGAAAATTCGGTTACAAACGCCGTTTTTGACAGCCTTTTTTTTGCAACATTTTCTGCATTTATCAAAAAATTGACAGACACGGCACCTTATAAAGTTTCTAAATGAGGGAATCTGCGAGTTTGTTGTATTTGAGATCAAAAGTGAATTCAAAAATAAATCAGGAAATAAGCAGTGTGAATCGAAATACTATTATTTACATATTCTATCGAAATACTATTTATATATATATTCGCGAATGTTGAAATGTTCTGCATTTTCAGTTTCGCGAATAATCAAAATTCGAATGTTAAATCCGCCAATATTACGAGATGACTGCATAAAAGTATACTTTAATGAAAAGTGATAGAATACTTTAAGTAAAAGAGAGATAGAATGAAATTGGAAAAAACTTCCTCGCAAATGAATTCGAATAAGAAAAATTAACCAAAATCTATTGACATCAAGAACTCTATTTTTCGAAGAACGACACCATTGTTATTTAAATGTTGTACAAATTCTGCAGTGACAAAAGGAGTTCAGAATTAATGTTCTTTCTTTTGCCAGTGTTGGAACTGTGTTGATATTTTGCTGGTTTTGTTGGCGTGTAAACATGGTGTTGGTGAGATTTTTCAATTTCTAAAAGCTGATTGTTAAAATAAAAAAGAATACTGCCCAGTTAAACTGATGGTATTGAGCTCACAGGCTACGCATACTAATTGTACATTACAGCCTTATATTTTCAAGGGTTAATTCCGTTCGAAAAAAAATTAAGAAGGGGAAACAGCTCTCCCCTTTCCTCTTTTTTTATACTTAATCATTAAACCTCCTATACTATCAAAGACATGCTTTATCATATAAAAAATCTCCATCCAAAATTCAGAGCAAATGAGATAATTCTTAATAAAAACCCATTTAGCATTCATATAATTTAAAAGGAGTTATCCCTCTCTTTTATACTTAACCATTAAACTTCCAAAACTATTCAGAGATTTGAACGAAATCTGAAAATTCTGCTTGAAAAACCCATTTATATAAATTAAGGGGGGGGGGGTATTAGAACCCCTGTTCCCCCTATTTATACTTATTCAATGAACACCAAATAACAATCACGGAATCGCCTCATCAGAATGATCCTAATCTAAATTTTGAACGAAAACTTAATTCTGCATGAAAATCCCATTTATATCAACTAAGGGGAGGGGCATGAGCCCCCCGTTCCCCCTCTTATACATATTGAATGAACTCCGAAAACTAATAAGGGAAGCGCCTTGTCAGGATATACCTACATACAAAATTTCAAGTGGATCGGATGTTTTTATCATGAGTTATCGCGTTACGCACGAACGCACGTACGAACGTACATACAGAACGGACGGGCACATAAGCTCTCAGGCTATGATAGCCTGTGAGCTAAAAAGTACATTTTTAAAAAGATTTTTTTGTGGGGGGGGGGGGGGAGATTGTAAATATCAGATTTTTATGACAACACAAACATTTATACAAATTAGAGCAATCAATCGTCATGTTATAGATTAAGGGAGACCAGTAAGAAAAAACCCAAAATTTCTATTATTGATTTTAAAGTAATGAATTTTGGTGTACTATTTAAGGATCTTTTTGTAAGGAATAATTAGCAAAAAAATTCATTTTTTAGTAAAAAGTATATTTTTTATGGGGATTTTTATGATTTTTTTGTCGAAAAATACACTTTTTAAAATTACTACTCCTCATTCAATTTTCAATATTTTGGTATTACTAAAATTTCTTAAATAGTGTTATAGTATATAGAAAAGACCTAGGGAGATATATTTTTAATTTTCTATTTTAATCAGGTAAAAAAAAAGAAAGAAATTACGCATAGTAAATTTTCTTAAATTCGTTATAATTTTCATGTTTACCAATTTATGTAAAATTTTCAGAAATAGTTAAAAAAACATCTCTCCTTACTTTTGTTGCAATTTTTTTTAAGATTCTAAAAACATAAACACTTTGTTTCTAAATCATTTTACCACTGAGCCTTAGTACTTTGAACTTAGGCAAAATATGAAGAAAGTCATTTTCAGGAAAACACATTTTAAAATGGCCGTTAGTCCTTTAAACTCTAGTGACTACAATTAAAAAAGCTCATTTGCTACCTGTTCCAAGTGTCCCCGAGTTCTGAAATTTTGCATGAATATTCGCAAATATGTATTTTATCGTTTTCTGAGCTAAAAAAATTTTTGATCTTTTGATGATTTTTGGTCGAAAATGGGGTTCGGGTCTCCCTTAAGAACCCTTTTCAACACATTCTATGTAATATGACATACCAAAGTTGAAAGATTATATTCAAGTAAACAATATGAAAGATGAATAACATACTTGAAAACATATTTTCAGCAATTATTATCTGAATACGAAAAAGTATGAACATTTTTTTATCTGCAAAATATTAGTTAAATTCAAAAACGTAAACCACAACAAACTGAAAACGCATTACTGATAATTATCGTTCATACTGTATTGTAAAGTGGATCCCTTTGTGTGTCCCTGTATATAAACGAAAAATCCTATGCACACCATATTCTACATTAAGAATCTTGTTATACACCTCAGTGATGTGTTTTAATGTCGATATGTACGAAACAGTGTAATGTCATTAAAAGACATTGTAAACGGTCTATCCCCGATAGATCACACTGTTACGGAATCTTTTCAGAAGTCGCAATTAGCGAAATATAAATGCAACGCACCTCATTTTCGATGGCAAACATGGCTCAATAACATATATCAGTCACATGGCTATCGAGTATATTTACGCGAGTTAAAGTACGAGTAGACCGACTTCAAGGTGTATTCGAAAAAATGATTTTCCACCTTCAACAGCTCGTAATTTTCAGATACTATTTTGGACACATTTTTAAAAAGTAGAAACATGAAACTTGCTGGGGGGATTTTTGAAGTGACGTACGAGGTGCCGTGTGATGTCATTTTTCGCTGATTTAATTAGAATTTGATTTATAGGCGATTATTTTCTCGGCGTGACCGTTTTTTTTCGTTCGCAGACCTCCCGCTTCGGAAAATTTGGTCCTAAACGCCGTTTTTGACAGCATTTTTTGCAACATTTTCTGCATTTATCAAGGAATTGATAATCACGGCATCTTGTATAGTTTCTAAATGAGAGAATTCGAAAATTTGGTGCATTTGAGAGCAAAAATGAATCTAAAAATAAATCTGAAAAAAGGCAATTTGGATCGGAATACACCCATCACACAACTATATAGACAAAACAAAGTCATAAATGCTTTGCAACTATCAGAGAAAGTGTTTAAAAAGAGTTTCCGAATGATAGTTTTCACTAAAAGACAGTGAATTTAAAAGAAGGAAAATAGTGAGATCGTCAGTCGACTTTCTGGCAATAGAATCGATTACTGATAGTAGATAGAATCAAAACAGCTGTTGCTGTGCATAATCAGTAATCGATCATGCCTATAGTTTGCATCATCAACTTGTGGAAAATATAAACTATCAAATAAATCAATTCTTAAAAGAAGGTTAATTTTAATATAGTAGATCATAATTTAATGTTAGTTTACGATTTAAGAAAAATCTCAAAAGCTCATTTAGTTTAGATATTTAACAGTAAAAATGCACGTAATTTTTACTCAATTTTTATAAAAATGTTTTGTACCAGGAATTTTATTTAAAACTGTTATTTTCAATTTATTTATTTTATAAAGAAATTTCTGCATCGATTCAAAATATTTTTATTTAACACCGGTCAAACGATTGGTTGTTGGTACATTTAGTTTTAAAGTATTCAAATGTAAACAACCAAAATTCATATTCGTAAATATATCTTTGGAATAAAAATCCTTTTTTATGCGAACGAGTATTGGTTTAGTGCTTGTTTTCTTCAACAGTTTGCAGAAAATAAAACAGTACAAAATTGAAAGTGTAATATTACACCCTGTACTACACTGTAAAAAAAAATCTGCAAAGGTACTAAACCTTTTCTAGGAAACTGGGATTCCAAGAACTTTTCCTGTAATGGTAACAGCAAAAATTCAAGTTTCAGAATCGATTACATGAATTTTTCCTGTTATCGTTACATGAAAAGTTCTTGGAATCCCAGTTTCCTAGAAAATGTTTAGTACCTTCACAGATTTTTTTTTTTTTTTTACAGTGTACTATTAAACTCTTTTGATTAAGGATGTTCTCAAATCTAAAAGGGCTATTTTATGATATATGTTTTAATTTATTTTTGTTCGGAAATGCATGTAACTAATAGGTGTTGTTGTTCACAAATTATCCAATCAAACTATTTTTACGCTTTTTTTGTTTTTTTTTTCCTAAACGCAATATATCTTTCAGAAAATACTATCAAACTGATGCCTTAATTAAACTTCAACAAAAAAATATTTTAAAGACTACAAATTAGAAGATAAATAATAATAATAAATGAATAAGAGCTTAATTTTTTTTTAACATTTAATAGTTTAATATTAATTAATTTACGATTATATGTTGTGAAATCAATGTAGAAATCCTAAAAAATAATTTAAATAATATTTCTTTCTTTCTTTCTTTTCTTTTTTTTTTCTGTTGCCTTAAGTTAAAAAAGGCACAATGCAAAAATTGTAGTTTTTTTTTACATAAATTTCTTGATAAGCGCACTCTATCAAATGTAAAATTATCAGTAAATTTTCCATAGCCGATTTTGGTGCTCATTTGAAATTAATATATGAAATATATTTTAATAGGAAATTTTGGGGGAAAATGTTAAATGAAGTTAAAAAAAAAAAAGAAAAAAAAGCATTATTTTTAAAATGAATATTTAATGCTTATAAAAAAATTTTCTTTCTATTTTTGATTACATGTTTCTTTTATGTACACCTTTTTGAAATGTTTATTGCAGAAATAACATTTGTACAAATTGATTCGATGAAAATAAAATCAACTGAATTTTAATTTTGATTTCAACTCAAGCTCATATATCACAACCACGACACGTCTTTCAAATGGAGAAGAAAATGATAGCTGGCAAGCTCCAAGTTTCATATTGTTTTTTGGAATTTCAGAATTTCTTCTCCGCGTCGTTATACTTGATGCGACAAAACCAGTTTTACAGGCTTCGGTAGCTTATATAATGATGTCCGATTTGCTTATACCAATTGGCGGTAAATCCTTTCAATATGATGACTAAATTTGAAATCGCATCTTTATTTGATAAATTTTCAAATTGAATGTAATTCGTTACCATATATAAATATTGTATGATGATTTTTTTGCATGGTGATTTTTTTTTTTTTGAAATTTTTGTCAGAAAAAGAGCACTTATTTATTGCAATATTGAAATTTTATTGTAGAAACAATATTAACACGAAATCATTCGGTGAATATCAGATTAAATGACATTTATTTTAGATTTCAACCGAAGCTCATGTGGTAATGCAGTTCTTTGAAATAGAGGAAAAAAAATTATAGTTGGCAAAATCGGAGTTTCCTGTTGTATTTGGATTTCAGAATTTCTTGTCCGCGTCGTTATATTTCAAGCGGCAAAACCAGTTTTACAGGCTTCGATAACTTATATAATGATTTCCGATTTACTTGTCATGATTGACTTTAAAACTTTTATTTTGACTACTAAATTTGACATCGCATCTTCATTAGGAAACTTTCAAAAATAAATGTCAGTTAACCATTAGTTTATAAAAGTATTCGAGGTAATTTGAGATGATGTCATAAAAATTTCTTGTTAAGGGTGTATTTCGATTCAAACTGCTTATTTTCCGATTTATTTTTAAATTCATTTCTGCTCTCAAATGCACCAAACTTTCAAAATCTCTTATTTGAAAAGTACACAAGGTGCCGTGATTGTCGATTCTTTGATAAATGCAGAAAATATTGCAAAAAAAAAGCAATCAAAAATGGCATTTCGAGCCGATTTTTCCCAAGCGGAAGATCTGGGAACGAAAAAAAGGGTTAAAAAAAAAGAAAAAAAAAAGAAAAGCGTTTTTTCGAATACATTCTTAAGCTGATGCAAGAAGTAAACTCATGCAAGTGACATTTTTATATTGCAAAGTACCACTTACATATGCTGAGTTACATTGAGTGTGTTAATACTAAGACAGTTTTATTTTCTAAATATCTTGTTTACAATTCAATATTTTAAAGGATTTTCTTTTCATTACAAATCTTATTTGTGTGCTGTTTTAACTTTTAATGGGTTGTTTTGACTTTTTTTTTTTTTTTTTTTTTTTTTTTTTTTAGAATAAAACATTTATTTACAGCAACATTAAAATTGTATTGTACGATGAATATCAAAACAACACAATTTTATTTTTAATTTCAATTCAAGCTCATGTATCACGACACGTAGTACACTTCTTTGAAATAGAGAATAAATTGATAGTTGGAAAACTATGAATTTCTTTTCGTTTTGGGATTTGAAAAATTCTTCTCCGCGTCGTTATACTTGATGCAGCAAAACCAGTTTTACAGGCTTAGATCATTTATGTAATGATTTCCGATCTGTTTACCGAGAGTGACTGTAAACCTTTCAATTTGACGACTAAATTTGACATCACATCTGCATTAGGAAACTTTCAAAAATCAATGTCAGGTAACTAATAGTATAGAAAAATATTCAAGTTAATTTGAGATGATGTCATTAATTTTTTTTCTGCTAAGCCGATGCCAGATGTTCACTCTTGCTAGCGATAGTCAAATCGACATTTTTGCATCACAAAGTACCGCTTTTTTATGCTAAGTTACATTAAGGGTGTATTCGAAAAAACGCTTTTCCACCTTCAACATCTCGAAATTTTCCGATACAATTTCAGACACGTTTTTAAACGTAGAAACATGAAATTTGCTGAGAGGATTCTTGAAGGGACGTATGAGGTGCCGTGTGATGTCTTTTTACGCTCCATTCATTAGAATTTGAGTTATAAACAATTATCTTCTCAGTATGACCCTTTTTTTCGTTCTCAAATCTCCCGCTTGGGAAAAATCGGTTCGAAATGCCGTTTCTGATTGCTTTTTTTGCAATATGTTCTGCATTTATCAAATAATAGACAATTACGGCACCTTGTGTACTTTCCAAATCAGAGATTTTGAAAGTTTGGTGTATTTCAGAACAATAATGAGTTCAAAAATAAATCGGAAAATAGGCAGTTTGAATTGAGATACACCCTTAAGTAATTCATTACTGTATACTTTAAGTAATATTTCTGTGCTGTTTTTGTTCTGCTTATTTTAATGGGCTGTTTGGACTTTTTTTTTTTTTTTTTTTTTTTTTTATAGAAAAGGGCACTTGTTTAATGCAATATTGTAATTTTATTGTAAAAACAATATTTAGACGAATTGATTTGATGAATATCAAACCAAATTACATTTATTTTAGATTTCAACTCAAGCTCATGTTGTCATGTATCATGACAAGTAAAACAGTTTTTTGAAATAGAGAAGAAAAAAAAATTATAATTTGCAAACTCGGAGTTTCCTGTTGTATTTGGATTTCAGAATTTCTTCTCCGCGTTGTTACACTTGATGCGGTAAAACCAGTTTTACAGGCTTCGATACTTTATGTAATGATTTCCGATCTGCTTGCCGAGATTGACAGTAAACCTTTCAATTTGACAACTAAATTTAACATCACATCTTTAATAGGAAACTTTCAAAAATCAATGTCGGGCAGTATTCTCGCTGACATTTGACAAACGTTAGTAATTTGGCTAATTAAAAATAAAAAACATTCGCCAAATAAAAAAAGTATTAGCAAAAAAGATTCACCGTGTAGCACAATATATTGTCTGAATAACTTTGGATGTATTTATAAAAGTATTTATATATATATATATATATATATATATATATATATATATATACATCTTTAATCCTTTAATGTACCCCCCTTTTTTTTTTCAATTTATTCTAAAATAACCTAAGCTTTTATAACTGTGACAACGATTGTATTAATCTAACTGCAACTATTCGTTACAAATATATTAAAAAATATACATATATGCATATGTATAAAAAAACGAGAAAGAAAAGAAAGAAAAAGCAAACATTAAACACTAGCAATATGGCGAGTATAATCACTTGTTTACTCGCCAAATGGAGAATTTAGTCGAAATTTGGCGCAATGGCGAGCGACAGCGAGAACCCTGATGTCAGGTAACCATTAGTTTATAAAAGTATTCGAAGTAATTTGAGATGATGTCATAGAATTTTCTTGCTAAGCTAATGCAAGAAGTAGAGTCATGCAAGTGACATTTTTATATTGCAAAGTACCATTTAAATATGCTGAGTTACATTGAGTGTGTTAATACTAAGTCAGTTTCTTTTTCCTCTAAATATCTCGTTTGAAATGCAATATTTTAAAGGATTTTTTTTTTCATTAAAAATTTTATTTTTGTTCTGATTTTATTTTTGTTTATTTTAATGGGCTGTTTTGACTTTTTTTTTCTTTTTTTAATAAAACACTTATTTACTGCAACATTGAAATTTTAGTGTAAAAACAATATATACACGAAATGATTTGATGAATATCAAATCAACTCATTTTTAGGTGCGTTCGTAATTATGTAAATACGTAGCACCGATAGTGGTCGTTCAGTCCGTCCGTCTGTTCGCATATAACAACGTAAAAACTACCCAACCGAATTTGTTGAAATTTAAAATACATAATTATTACATAATTTTGTCGAGTCATTTCAAATTTTATGAAAATCGGATGCATAGATCAATTACAGGGGCAATCAAAAGTATTCCATTACATTACGTTCAATGGGGAAAACAGTTTCAAATGCATTTTAATCGTTTGAAATTTAAAATACATAATTATTACATAATTTCTTCGAATTATTTCAAATTTTTTGATAATCGGGTGCATAGATCAATTACAGGGGCAATCAAAAGTATTCAATTACATTATGGTCAATGGGGAAAAAGTTTCAAATGTATTTTATACGTTTGAAATTTAAAATACATAATTATTACATAATTTTGTCGAGTTATTTCAAATTTTATGAAAATCGGATGTATAGATCAATTACAGGGATAATCAAAAGTATTCCGTTACATTACGGTCAATGGCAAAAAAATTTCAAATATATTTTATACGTTTGAAATTTAAAATACATAATTATTACATAATTTTGTCGAGTTATTTCAAATTTTATGAAAATCGGATGCATAGATCAATTACAGGGATAATCAAAAGTATTCCGTTACATTACGGTCAATGGGGAAAAATGTTTCAAATGCATTTTAATGGTGTTACACTCATTCGAACTTAATAAAATTTATATGCAACAATAAATAACATATTATAATATACATTTTACATAATTTGTGGTGCAAAGAAAATTTTTTACTGATTTACAAGGCCACTCAAAAGTATTCCATTACACAATGGTATAGGGAGAACATTGTTTGATGAACGTTTTAATTGTAATTCACTATTTAAAATTTTATGAAATTGATATTTGAGAGTAATATTTTTAAAATTTCGTTATCGTACGAACGCACCTCATTTGCTACGCTTCACGTGCTATTTCCAACTTGTTATTTTATATTTTAACTCAAGCTCATATATACCGACATGTAATCCAGTTCTTAGAAATAAAGAAGAAAATAATAGTTGGCAAATTCAGAGTTTCTTGTTGTTTTGGGATAGCAGAATTTCTTCTCCGCATCGTTATAGTTGTTGCGGCAAAACGAGTTTTACAGGCTTCGATAGCTTTATAATGATTTCCGATTTGCTTCTCGAGAATAATGGCAAATGCTTTCAATTTGATGACTAAATCTCACATCATATCTTTATCAGGAAATCTTCAAAAATGAATCTACTAATAGGTAACTAATAGAATAGAGAAATAGGAGGTAATTTGAGATGATATCATCATAGAAATTTCTTTCTAAGCGGATGTCATAAGTTAGCTCATGCAAGCAATAGTCAAATCAATATTTTTGCATCACAAAGTACCGCTTCTTTATGTTAAGTTACACTAAGCAATTCCTTACTATATATAAAAAATATTTTTTTTGTTTTGTTTTGTTTATTTTAATAAGCTGTTTTGGTATTTTTGTCAGAAAGGGTCATTTATTTATTGCAATATTGAAATTTTATTGTTTGAACAATATTTACACGAATTAATTCGATGGATATCAAATCAGCTCAATTTTATTTTAGATTTCAATTCAAGCTCATATATCACAACACGTAATGCAGTTCTTTGAAAAAGAGAAAAAATTGATAGTTCGCAAACTCCGAGTTTCTTGTTGTTTTTGGATTTACGAATTTCTTCGTTATACTTAATGGGATAAATCCAGTTTTACAGGCTTAGATAATTTATGTAATGCTTTCCTATTTTTTTTATTGAGATTGGTGGTAAGTGCTTTCAATTTGATGACAAAATTTGAAACCACATCTGTATTTGGTAACTTTCTAAATTTAATGTAATTCACTATGATATATAAATCGTATTTCTGTGCTGTGTTTTGCTCTGCTTATACTAATGAGCTGTTTTGACATTTTTGTCAGCGGGCACTTATTTATTGCAATATTGAAATTTCGTTGTAGAAGCAGTATTTACACGAAATAATTCAATGAATATCAAATCAACTGAATTTTAATTTCGATTTCATTTCAAGCCCACATATTATACCTACATTCTTAGTTCTTAGAAATAAAGAAGAAAATGACAGTTGATAAACTTTAAATTTCTTTTTGTTTTAGGATTCGAAATTTTTTTTCCACGTCGTTAAGCTTGATGCAACAAAACCAGTTTTACAGGCTTCGATAATTTGTGTAATGATTTCCGATTTGCTTGTCGAGATTGACTGTAAACCTTTCAATTTGAGGACTAAATTTGACATTACATCTTCATTAGGTAGCTTTTAAAAATCAATGTCAGGTAATTAATAGTATAGAAAAGTATTCGAGGTAATTTCAGATGATGTCATAGAAATTTCTTGCTAAGCCGATGTCAGAAGTTGACTCATGAAAGAGATATTTTAGTATCTTACACATGCTGAGTTACATTGAGTGGCTTATTTTACATACGCGAAAACATCCAATAGCCAGTTTTAATTCTAAGACAAAATTAATATATTTATATCGTTTGCAATTCAATATTTTAAAGGATTTTTATTTTTATTTATTTATTTATTTATTTATTTATTTATTATTATTATTATTATTATTATTATTATTTTGCATAATTGAAGTTAATTTCTACAAATTTTACGCTTCTAACATATTACAAATCTACATTTTCAACTCTTTTGATTTTATTTGAATGTTTCTTTTTGCGAATACATTCACTTACAAAATTGATTGCAAAAGCAAAAGTATAAAAAAAAAGTTTTAAAAAAGTGATAAAATAAAAAACGGTTTTCGTATAAATCTACCTCAGTTATCCAACACACACACACACACACACAAACAAACAAACAATAATTTAAAGATATTGAAATGCAAACGACACATTAATGAAAAAACTCTCATAGGATTAATGTTAGTCATTAGGTGTTTGCGCGTGAGGGAATTAACAACTAAAGCAGTACATTACACATATTTGAAGTATTTCTGTTATATGTTGTCATCAGTGCTGTTTTTGATATTTTTGTCAAAAGATCACTGAAAATATACATCGGAATTTTGTTATAGTCATACATACAAACTGGCTATTTTCCAGCGCATTTTATTTTATGATAATGTATAAAAATACCAAAATTTGCCATTTAGAAACTATGAAATCGAACAGCGTTTTACATATTTCGGTAAAGACAAAGCATGCTTCCTAAGCTCTTTCTTTCTCAAAATTGGAGTTTTGAGTCAAATTTCCAAGAAACGAGAGCACGAGAAATGTCGTTTTAAAAGCTCAAAGATGTAACACATTGGCATTCGTTTTCATCAGTTATATTCATTTTTTTCTTTATTTTTTATAATTTTCCGTATTCCTTTGTTAATATTATTTTTTAAATGCAACAGGAATGTACAGCTCACTTCATTTACTTTACAGAAAAATCTAAAGCCAAAATTAAATAATTCTTCCTCTTGTCTTTTTTCCACATTCT
This sequence comes from Maratus speculifer, assembly GCA_964019185.1. Taxonomy (NCBI): domain Eukaryota; kingdom Metazoa; phylum Arthropoda; class Arachnida; order Araneae; family Salticidae; genus Maratus; species Maratus speculifer. The sequence goes on along the minus strand of OZ025291.1, from coordinate 314,731,597 downwards.
ACAAATCCAACAGATCATCGCCTTTTTTTTTTACTCACCATTAAACAATGACTAACGATCAAAATTAAAAACTAATATTTACATATCCTTACTGATTCTCTGATAGTGAAACTTGTAGACTTTTGAACTTGTTTTTATCTACTTTTCCAAGTATTTCACATAGCTGAAGTTCAGAACTGTAATAAGTGGAAACAGAAGCCTCAAAAAATCATTACTTCAGTTCATTTCCTAATTTCACCTTCATAAAAACTGAAAAAGAGGAAAAGTGGAAATAAAAAATCGTCTGCGCGAATCTAGATTCTAAGACCCAACTATTTGTCGGATCAAAAAGTTCTCCGCTATCCGTCCACTTGAAGAGACACTTCACAGCTCAGTTAACTTCAAAAGGGGGTAAAATTGCCAAAGGGCGATAAACAACTCCACCACTGCAACCCTCTACAAAATCCTCCCGCTGGAAATGGAACACGAACAGGGAAAGAGAAATACCACTAAAAAATCAAACATAAAATGAAAGGGAAAAAGAAAAAAAAAACCTTCTCTTTGCCGCGTCAATCTCTTTTCTGAATTCACCTTCCCCCTACCCTACTACACTATTCCCTTTCGCGCAACCGACTGGAAAGTGCCGCCCTATCCCGGAAATGGGATCGTTAGTTCGTTCGCCGACCGACCACCCTCTTGTGCACCACGCCACCCCCGAACGTTCGGAGTTTGGGAGGAATTTATCAGCTGGTTCATTTTTCGGTTGGGGTTGCGTTTCTCGGATGTCCACTGAATGTGCTGTGCGTGCTCCGGGTTCGGTTTTGGAAGAGTTTGCATGTTTAATGAGTGGAAATGTGGAGCGTTCGCAGGAAATGTGCGGGATGGAGGGGAGAGAAATGAGCACGAACGTTGGGGGAGTATGGGGATGTACGAACGTGATTCGGAAAATCGTTTGGTCTGTTGGTCAGATTGGGTCTGAAGAGTTTTTGTCGAGTCAAGGGAGGCAGAATTTTATGAATGGGAATATGTTTTCTTGATTTTGATTGAAAATAGAGCGATGCTTTTTTTTTCTATTTTTATGTGTGTGTGTGTGTGTGGTTTCTGGTCATGGCTGAAAATTAATTTGATTCATAGCGATTTCTATAGGCATTGTATTCAAAAAAGCAAATTTAAATAATAAATATAATATAATATATATATATATATATATATATATATATATATATACATATATAACAGACGTAGCATATTGGATTTTTATTTTAAAAAATTCAAAATAATAAAGATTTTTTAATAAATAAATAAATTTAAAAAAAGAAGTGTTGATAGAAAAGTAAGAAAAAAAAAAGAAAAGAAAAAAAGAAAATAGCGCAACATTATCACAGCTTCATTCTAGACGTAATTAAATTGATAAATGTAACATTGAGTATATTATTGCTAAATTACAATTTAAAAATGCAGTCTTTTTCCGAAAAAAAAAGCATTATTTGATTGTTTTATTTTATAAGTGATGCAAATTATTTTCAACGAGATCAAAGAAAAATTTTTATATGCCAAAATACGAATATAGTTTATGATAGTACTTTTGCGAAGACTAAAGTAAATCATGGCATTGTGCCTCAAACTTAGCAAATAATTTTCATTGTAATCTATATTTAATTTAAGGGTGTATTTCGATTCAAAATGCTTATTTTCTGATTTATTTTTGAATTCATTTTTGCTCTCAAATACACCAAAGTTTCAAAATCTCTTATTTGGAAAGTACACAAGGTGCCGTGATTGTCGATTCTTTGATCATTGCAGAAAATACTACAAAAAAAGCAATCAAAAAATACCATTTCCTACCGATTTTTCCCAAGCGGGAGACCTGGGAACGAAAAAAAGGGTCATACTGATAAGGTAATTGTTTATAACTCAAATTCTAATGAATTGAGCGTAAAAAGACATCACACGGCACCTCATACGTCCCTTCAATTATCCCCTCAGCAAGTTTCATGTTTCTACTTTTAAAAATGTGTCTGAAATTGTATCGGAAAATTTCGATCTGTTGAAGGTGGAAAAGCGTTTTTTCGAATACACCCTTAAATGTTTATGTTTTTATCAAAAGCCCATTCTATATGCTCCAAAAAAGAACAAGTCGGAAAGTGCACATCAAACGTAGCAAATGAGATGGTACTATAACGAAGTTTTAAAAATATAGAGATCTTGATGTAATAGTATAGTACAGTACCTTGAATACAGTATTGTATCCGAAATCTTTTGTGTGTCCCTTTACAATGGCAATGGCGCCAACTTTCGAAAAATATTGGGTTGGCTCAAAAATATTTTTTACTTTTTTCTATCTTCGATGGAAGAAAGTATTGTAATCGAAATTTTTTTTTCGACGGATTTACACGTTTTAGGGGTCAGAGATTCCAAAAAACATGTTTTTACAAAATGTCTGTCTGTCCGTGTGTCTGCGTGTGTGTGTCTGTCTGTATGTCGCCATTCTACCATCAAAAAGTGTATGAAGTTATGCATAGAATTGAACCAAATTTTTGGTGAGTGTTTTTGGCTGTGGCAAGCAGGTCCTCCTTCAGTTTCGAAACGTTCCGCCGGAAGGGGGCGCTGCAATCGCGATTTTTGTGCCATTTTCAATATTGTACCGACCAAAAGTATATGAAGTTATGCATCGAATTGACCCAAAATTTTTGTGTATGTGTATGACTATGGCTATTTGGTCCTCCCTGAATTTGAAAAATATCTGCCGGAAGGGGGCGCTGCAATCGCGATTTTTGTGCCATTTTCAATATTGTACCGACCAAAAGTATATGAAGTTATGCATCAAATTGAACCAAATTTTTTGTGTATGTGTATGACTATGGCTAGTTGGTCCTCCCTGAATTTGAAAATAATCCGCTGGAAGGGAGCGCTGCAATCGCAAATTTTGTGCCATTTTCAATATTGTACCGACCAAAAGTATATGAAGTTATGTATCGAATTGAACCAAATTTTTTGTGTATCTGTATGACTATGGCTAGTTGGTCCTCCCTGAATTTGAAAAAAATCCGTCGGAAGGGGGAGCTGCAATTGCGATTTTTGTGCCATTTTCAATATTGCCTCGACCAAAAGTAAGGTACCCTGGGGTAATAACGCCACGTTAAGGTTCTACCAATTTTCACGGCTTAGTTTTAGATTGTATTTTTCAAACAAATATAGGATCTGATACAGCGACTCATTGACTATCTATATAAAATAAAATAATTTAACAGATATGTGTTCATAAAATGTAATGGCGTTTTTTCTTGACCAATGCTGTTTGGCGTTATTACCCACCTATATGGGTAATAACGCCATGCAAACAAAACTATGAAATAAGATGAAATAATTGCATGTAGATAGCCCAATTCTAAAAGTACAAACTCTACAAACTTAGAAATTGACAAATTGCATTCTAAGCTATTGAAAATGTTCAATTTTTTGTGAAAGTGTAAGAAATATAAAGGTGTGGTGTGGGAGGGGGGGATGAGGCGAAAGAATATCAGACAGTGAGCTTCTTTTTGCTTAAAAAAGACCGCTTAAATAGAAATATGAGAAACATTGCACAGTTTTAACTGTGTTTATTTGAATTAGTATTTAGGATGTAGCTCGGTCACTGTAGGGAATCAACCGGGGTATTAATGTCAAGGATTGGCGTTATTACCCCGGTATAGTTATTGTGCAGTACATTTTAAATTAGAAATTATCTCGAGAAGATATCCAAAATCTTCAACAACATTTTAAAAGTACATGAAATGCACTACAAATTTATGTACTTAATAAAGTATTTCCGGATAAAAAGATTGTCTTCACATCACAAAACGTATCTCGCAAATTTTAGATCAAGCGTTAATTTTAGTTGTTTGTAAAAACAATAAGACCTAAAAATGAAACAAATTAACTTGAAGCTGTTTTTTGCGATTTATATGACTCAAAACCTTTCTGCGCAGAGCACATGGGTGTCATTTACCTGATTATTTCATAATTATGCAAAATATAAGCACTTGGCGTTATTACTCCGCCTGGCGTTATTACCCCAGGGTACCTTATATAGTTTAAATTTCAAATGATTCAATTGGGTAACCTTTGCTCTGATATATAACGAACAGACGGGTGGACTTATAGAACGACGACTAATATAGGGCTACCTATTTACATAATTACAAACGCAGCTTAAAAAAAAATGCGCAAAAATTTTCGCTATTTCATTTTACTACAAATTTGCTCTTTAACTTTCGATTTCAATTCCTAACCAATTAAACACTATATTTGAGTTAAAAAGGAAAAAAAATCGAGATTTTGAACTAATAGGTGTTGTTTTTTCTTACACTAGCCAATAAAATAAAATAAAATAAATGCAAGAAAACAGTATCTGAATATAATTCCTTTACACCTAGGCTTGGTATTTATTGAGTATGATAATCCCCCGAAAAAACATTTATGTTTCAAAAAGAACTCTAATAATCAGGATATTATTTTTCTCCAAATTACTGAAGTACCATTTTTTTTCTAGCATCTCCGTGTAGATGTATATTTGCCATCTTTATAAATTTCTTGTGGTTGCCGCACCTTCTCATGTACGTGTTTTTTTTAGCCTGGTATGAACGGAATTTTTTTCATCATTAGGTTCCGCGCGTTCTCTCAAAAAAGTAGTATAAATACATAAAAAGTGGTATAAATATAAAAGTATAGTATGATTAGAGCTTTTCTTTCTCTCTCTCTATATACATTTCTCATAATTAAGATAGTCAAGAATTAAATCTTCATAAATTGAAAAGATCTACTTTCTTCATTAAAGGAAGTTATTACAACACCATTAAGGGTGTATTCGAAAAAACGCTTTTCCGCCTTCAACAGCTCGAAATTTTCAGATACAATTTTGGACACATTTTTAAAAGTAGAAGCATGAAACTTGCTGAGGGGGTTTTTGAAGTGACGTACAAGGTGCCGTGGGATGTATTTTTTCGCTGATTTAATTAGAATTTGATTTATAAGCAATTATTTTCTCAGCGTGACCTTTTTTTTCGTTCGAAGACCTCCCGCTTCGGAAAATTTGGTCCAAAACGCCGTTTTTGACAGCATTTTTTGCAACATTTTCTGCATTTATCAAGGAATTGATAATCACGGCACCTTGTACAGTGTCTAAATAAGAGAATTCGAAAGTTTGGTGCATTTGAGAGCAAAAATAAATCTAAAAATAAATCTGAAAAAAAGTCAGTTTGGATCGGAATACACCCATAAACACTTTAGAAAGACACAGTGAAATATGCTCAAGTGAAATTTGATCGAGGATTATACGCATCATAGACGAAATCTGGACTAGGCATTTTCCTGGATCTGAGGTAAGATGAACACTTTTCCTTACCTTTTTTCTAACTGTTGAAATTATTAAAATGTCATAATATAAGAGTACCTTCCAACGCATACCCAACACATATATTGCATTTCTGTAACAGTATTCAGTCTCTATATTCAGCAGAAAACACACTGCTCTGCTTATCCATGTAAATCGACTATTTTGGGCGAAAACGGTATGCGTGCAATATCTCGCCGGCCCATACATTCTGCATGCCGGATATATATGGGAACAGTTGCAAGTTCAAATGTCCGCTATCTGGGCAGAGAGCAGTAATGAATGCGTGAGACTCAAGTTTTGCCCGTTTTAATAAATAAGCGGGAGAGAGATCATGCGATCTGAATAAAGAACGATGGGTTGGATGGGAAGTCGATGGGGTAGGCAGGAGGTTGGGCGATCGAAATGCTGAAACAGCAAATTAGAAAAGTTTGAAAGGGGTCGTTTAATTTTGAGATATTTTTAGTACATTCAGTGCTATATCTGAAAGGCAACTTTAAAAAAGCGACGCCTGTTAAAACCTTTTCCGGCACAGGCAGATTCTGCTCATAAAATGAGAAATTATTGATTGACACTGGAATTTACAAACGACTTTTTTAGAAATAAAGAACTCCTTAATTTAAGGGTGTATTCGAAAAAACGCTTTTCCACCTTCAACAGCTTGAAATTTTCCGATACAATTTCAGACACATTTTTAAACGTAGAAACATGAAACTTGCTGAGAGGATTCTTGAAGGGACGTATGAGGTGCCGTGTGAGGTCATTTTACACTCAATTCATTAGAATTTGATTATCGGTTCGAAATGCCGTTTCTGAGTGCTTTTTTTGCAATATTTTTTGAATTTATCAAAGAATCGACAATCACGGCACCTTGTGTACTTTCCAAATAAAAGATTTTGAAAGGTTGGTGCATTTGAGAGCAAAAAAGAATTCAAACATAAATCGGAAAATCAAAATCATTGTAAAAGCAAAATTTTATTAAAATATTATTGATGCCGATTGCAAGTTTAGAAAAAGTAGGTGTTCCCGGAGTGGAACCCCTGTACAAGAAAGGATTAAATGTAAAACAAGAGGGTAAGTATGATTGCAGATCGCACAGATAGTTTCATTTAATATTTATTTCAAGGAAACTTATCCTTTAATTAATAAACCCAAATTGGTAATTTAGAACCATTAATTTTTTTTAATTAAATCAATCTTAGTATGAAAATTTCAAATTGCAGCATCGAGGTTCGAACTAAGAACCGTCTGTTTACAAGCGAGATGTTTTATCTCGCTGTATGATGTCTATTATGATGCTATTATGATGTCTATATACAGTGCGTGAGACTATATACAGTGCGTGAGACTGAAGTTTTGCCCGTTTTAATAAATAAGCGGGAGAGAGAGAAAGCGATCATGCAATCTGAATAAAGAACGATGGAGTTAGATGGGAAATCGAGGGGTAGGCAAACGGTGGGCGATCAAATGCTGAAACAGCAAATTATAAAAGTTTGAAAGGGGTCGTTTAATATTTGAGATATTTTTAGTGCATTCATTGCTATCTAGCTCCAAAACGCAACTTTAAAACATCAAAACCTGTTAAACATAAAACAAGAGGTTATATGTGTGATCGCAGATCGCAGAGAGGTTTTTATTTAATGTTTATTTCAAAACAACTTATCCTTTAATTAATAAATCCAAAATGTTAATTTGTAAGAAATTATTAATTTAGTCATCAAAAGAATAGAATCATGCGCATTTGACATCATTTGCTACATAATTATGCAGTGTGTCCACCCTCAACTATGTCCAGGATGCAGAATATATTCCAACAAATGCTGCTAAAGTTGGAATTTTGAACCAAATTTAAATAAACCAGAGATCTGGAAAAAATGTAAAGAAAATGATCGTACTGAGAAGATAATAGCTTATAAACCAAGTTCTAATTAATTGAGCTAAAATATGAAAACACGCTGCCGCTTATACATCTCTTCAAAAATTTTATACGTTTTATTTTATGTATAGATAAATTTTATAAGATTTTATGCCTCTTCAAATTTTATAGTTTCAGTTTTAAAATTAGTCCAAATATATGAAAGAAACTTCAAGTTGTTAAGAGTTTTTTTTTTTTTTTTTTTTTTAGTACACCTTTTTTGAATGAGAGAACCTGACAGTTGGATGTGTTTGAGAACGAAAAGGAATTTAAAAATGAGTCAGAAAATAAGCAGTTTGGATTTGATTCTTTTGTTCTTTACAATTAACAAATAAGTTAACAATATACTATAAAATATACTTCTGCGAATAAATTTTTCTTCGTCCTTTTTTGAAATAATAAGGTGACTCTTTTGAGAAAAAATGTCATTTATTTATTTTAAATATCTCGTTATTTTCTTTAATTTTATAAACAAAATTGGAAATGATTGGGTTCAAAAGCCTTTGAATTTTTAGTAAAAAATATTTTTAATATAAGTAATTTTAATGAAATATATTCAAATATTAATAAAAATAGCTTTAAAAATAAAATTATACGGTGCTATTGGTATAATAATTATCGATAGTTATTAATCCTGTGCGTTTTTATTTCAAGCAATGGCGATGAAGAATTTCTTAGAATAATGAGAAATAATAATTATTGATTTGAAAATTGTGTTCTTTGCTATATATTCTGTCTTTATCAAAAAACCGACAAGCACGGCACAATATTTAGTTTCTGAATAAGAGATCTGCTATCTGGATGCGTTTAAGAACAGAAATGAATTTAAAAATGATTCAGAAAAAAGCAGTTTGGATTTGAGTACACCCTTAACAAAGGAGTCACACGAATTGTAATTTTTCCAACTGAGTGAAAAGATGTACAAGAAAGGAGCAAGGCCCGACTTATTCAAGAGCATGCGGGGCAATTGCCCCCGAAGCCCCCTTCTTTAGGGCCCCCATGAGAATAATTAGAATTTTCACTAAAAAGTGTCAAATGATTAAAATTAACCAAAAGAGATCAAAACTCCGATATTTTCAAAAGTTTAGGAAGGTAAGAGAGGTCCTCCTTCTTATTTTTGCTTCCAGTATCCCATTCATAAAACAAACTACATTAGAAAATTAATAATTAAAATTTTATTATAACAACTTAGTATTTATTTTATTGCTTTCAAAAGAAATTCTTTATTAACGTTTTCCTCATAGCGTGTCAAGTTAAAACCATTAATTATGACCAATTTACGTTTTCTTTTAGTTATCTTATAATGTACGCAGATATGCAAAGAAAAAGTTTGCAAAGAGATATTTCAGTCAACTAATCGATTCTTTTTTTTTTTTTTCTATAATTATCCTGCTAATACTTTTTCTTAAAGTTGTCACTATCTTTTTGTGATACTCTGCATATAGATGTGAACTGCACCGAGTACAAGATTTATGCATAGATATATAATACGTATATGAAGTTTAGTACGAGTCACTTCCACATTATCGAAAAAATCTATCGATAGACAGAAGGTAGGCCCGCAGAATAATACCCCGCTCCCCCGTAGCCTTACTCGGGCCCTGGACATTAGTCGAATCCCGAACTCTCTGTTTCGGCAAAGCAATCATACGATTTGAAACGTACAAATTTCAATTGTGTGAAAAGTTCCCCTTCAGGACTCTCTAATTCTCGGATAAAGAAACTCCAATAAACGGTGCACACATTAATTTATACTTTGTTATTTTAAGGTGTTTGCACGTTAAGGCTATTTTTAAATCAAAAAACTTTATTTTTGTTCAGAAATGCATGAAACTAACAGGTGATGTTGTTCAGAAACTATCTAATCGCACTCCATTTCCTTTTTTTTTTTTTTTTTTTTTTCTGAAGATGCAATGGACGTTTCTGAAATTTGGCGTTTTGAACCGAATTTTAGTGCCAAAGAAGAATAACCAGTCAACCTGGGGTAGAAAACATGATCGTCTCGTCACGTGATCATTTTCGCCTATAACTCAACAGACAGTTTATTGATCACAAAATGAAAAACTGAGTTCCATTCCTAATCACTTGCATACTCAGGTGTTCCAATATTATATCTTTCCGCAGAAGAAGGAATTTGCAAAAATGTCAAAACATTTTGCACTAGTTGAGAGGAACAGTTTATTAGATATACGAATTGAAGAAACAAGAATTCAGAAACATTAATCAAGATTTTTATATTTTATTTCATGTGTAACCAAGCCTTAATTTCTCCACTCTGCGGTTTTGCATTGTTCTTCCCTTTTCGGACACTAAAAAAACTGTAGACGTTTTTGAACTTTGATATCTATTGACTATTGATTCTTTCTATTTTATTACGCAGTTTAATTGTAAAATGTAGATGGAGAGAAGTGCGTTTTCTCTCTCCCTTTTAATTATATTTACTCAAGATATTTAAATATGTGTTTTTTCATTAAAGTTAGTAAGACAAAGAAAATCACTCATCCTTTTCGTTATCTGTGCAAAATACATGTGTTAATAACATATTTTAGTGTTTTTTAGAAGCTCACACCTACGCGTTTGGATAATGGTGTTACGATAGCAACCCTGCCTACAGGGATCTGAGGGACCATAAATGAGGTAAGCGAATTTTCCTTATCTCTTTATTTTAAGTTTATGCAGTTTTAAAGAAATACTAACTAGTCAGAGGCTCCTCGAATCTAGTATACAAAATTATTGTATAACATATATATTTACTATAAGTTGAGAACAACCTTAACCTCTTCGTTACGTATAGCTCCACATACGTAGACTTCGCAATATCTCTATAAGGATAGAAAACCAACGATTAGAAATGCATAAATAGATTACAAACAGCCGTTTCGAATCTTCTATCGAGATTCTCCATTAGTGCACACAGGCACAAAAGCATTATTTACTGTTTTAATTTTCGCAATATCTGTTTTAAAATATCATTAGCAGGACTATTTGTTATTCCGAATTTATATTTACGTTCCTGAATCTTTAAACTTTAAAATACATCCATTAGCTAGCTGTACGAAAATCAATTTCCTCATATTTTTATAAAAATAATGGAAAATCGGTGTCTTCGGGAATTAGACTAATTTTCACTATTTTAAATCTGGTTTATCGATATAATAAAATTACTTTCTCAAAAGCTGATGTTTCATTATCTGTTTAGTGTAATTTTTCTTATAAAATAATTGGTAAGACATGTACAGGGGCTATTGGTACTTTTGTTTTTTACTTTAATGGTTAGTTTTAAAAAGTTTATTTTCAAACATTGGACGCATTATTAAAATTTCGAAAGTATCTTTAACTTTTTAACAAAATTTTCAAGCATTCAGTTACTTCGTGGTTTAAGCTTTTTTTAGTGATTTAAAATAGATAGTAAGTACCAGGTGTCCCAAAAATGACTTTTGGATTTTAAAATTCAATAACTTGCAAACGGTGACAGATATTTAAAAATTTTTTGCAAGAGGGTTATGTATAATGTCAGGAGTTTTTTTACCGGAATTTTTAAGCTATTGCATAGCTTTTATCGCGGGCTTTGAGCGCGGTGACCGAATCCAAAAATTCCGTAACGCGAAAAATCCTAACACATCGGTAACGAAAAAACCTAACACTCGGCTAACGTCGTTTCCTTTTGGAAAACTTCGGAACGGTATCCTTCGGTAGACTTCGGCAGACATTGACGCGGTATTTTTCAGATATTAGAATATCAAGTCTCAAACTTATGTTTCTTATGATCTAATTTTCATAGCGCGGCCAAATTTTGTTTGGTAATTTATTATGAGACAGTGTTTATTTTGGTGGTCTTATTTATTTTGGTGACAAGAGACCCCCCCACCGTGAGGGTCGAAAAATTTAAAATGCTTATAACTCGCGATCTAACTTTCGTAGCGCGGCCAAACTTTGTTTGGTAATTTATTATGAGACATTGTTAATTTCTGGTGACAGGATACACCCCACGGTGAGGGTCGAAAAATTTAAAATGCTTATAACTCGCGATCTAATCTTCGTAGCGTGGCCAAACTTGTTTGGTAATTTATTAGGACACAGTGTTAATGTTTGGTGACAGGAGACTCCAGACGGTGAGGATCGAAAAATTTAAAATGCTCATAACTCGCGATCTAATTTTCGTAGCGCGGCCAAATTTTGTTTGGTTATTTATTATGGGACAGTGTTGATTGTTGGTGACAGAAGACACCCCACGGTGAGGGTCGAAAAATTAAAAACGCTTATAACTCGCGATCTAATTTTGGTAGCTTGGCAAAATATTGTTTGGTAATTTATTATAAGACAGTGTTAATTTTTGGAGACAGGAGACCCCCCCACGGTGAGGGTCGAAAAATTTAAAATGCTTATAACTCGCGATCTAATTTTCGTAGCGCGGCCAAATTTTGTTTGGTAATTTATTATGGGACAGTGTTGATTTTTGGTGACAGGAGATCCTCCAAGGTGAGGGTCGAAAAATTTAAAATGCTTATAACTCGCGATCTAATTTTTGTAGCGCGGCCAAATTTTGTTTGGTAATTTATTATGAGGCAGTGTTAATTTTTGGGGAAATTAGACCCCCCCACGATGAGGGTCGAAAAATTTTAAATGCTTATAACTCACGATCTAATTTTCGTAGCGCGGCCAAATTTTGTTTGCTAATTTAATATGAGACTGTTAATTTTTGGTGACAGGAGAGCCCCCACGGTGAGGGTCGAAAAATTTAAAATGCTTGTAACTCACGATCTAATTTTCGTAGCGCGGCCAAATTTTGTTTGGTAATTTATTATGAGACAGTGTTAATTTTTGGTGACAGGAGACATACCATGGTGAAGGTCGAAAAATTTAAAATGCTTATAACTCACGATCTAATTTTCGTAGCGCGGCCAAATTTTGTTTATTCATTTATTATGAGTCAGTGTTAAGTTTTGGTGACAGGAGACCCTGACGGTGAGGGTCGAAAAATTTAAAATGCTTATAACTCGCGATCTAATTTTCGTAGCGCGGCCAAATTTTGTTTGGTAATTTATTATGAGGCATTGTTAATTTCTAGTGACAGGAGACACCCCACGGTGAGGGTCGAAAAATTTGAAATGCTCATAACTCGCGATCTAATTTTCGTAGCGCGGCCAAATTTTGTTTGGTAATTTATTATGAGACATTGTTAATTGTTGGTGACAGAAGACACCCTACGGTGAGGGTCGAAAAATTAAAAATGCTTATAACTCGCGATCTAATTTTGGTAGCTTGGCAAAATATTGTTTGGTAATTTATTATAAGGCAGTGTTAATTTTTGGTGACAGGAGACCCCCCACGGTGAGGGTCGAAAAATTTAAAATGCTTATAACTCGCGATCTAATTTTCGTAGCGCGGCCAAATTTTGTTTATTCATTTATTATGAGTCAGTGTTAAGTTTTGGTGACAGGAGACCCTCACGGTGAGGGTCGAAAAATTTAAAATGCTTATAACTCGCGATCTAATTTTCGTAGCGCGGCCAAATTTTGTTTGGTAATTTATTTTGAGACTGTTAATTTTTGGTGACAGGAGACCCCCCCCACGGTGAGGGTCGAAAAATTTAAAATGCTTATAACTCACGATCTAATTTTCGTAGCGCGGCCAAATTTTGTTTATTCATTTATTATGAGTCAGTGTTAAGTTTTGGTGACAGGAGACCCTCACGGTGAGGGTCGAAAAATTTAAAATGCTTATAACTCACGATCTAATTTTCGTAGCGCGGCCAAATTTTGTTTGGTAATTTATTATGAGGCATTGTTAATTTCTGGTGACAGGAGACACCCCACGGTGAGGATCGAAAAATTTAAAATGCTCATAACTCGCGATCTAATTTTCGTAGCGCGGCCAAATTTTGTTTGGTAATTTATTATGAGACATTGTTAATTGTTGGTGACAGAAGACACCCCACTGCGAGGGTCGAAAAATTAAAAATGCTTATAACTCGCGATCTAATTTTGGTAGCTTGGCAAAATATTGTTTGGTAATTTATTATAAGACAGTGTTAATTTTTGGTGACAGGAGACCCCCAAAAATGCTTATAACTCGCGATCTAATTTTCGTAGCGCGACCAAATTTTGTTTGGTAATTTATTAAGCTATTGCATAGCTTTTATCGCGGGCTTTGAGCGCGGCGACCAAATTTAAGAATTCCGCAACGAGAAAAATTCCTAACAATCCGGCTAACGAAGTTTCAGTTTGGCAGACTTCGGGAAGGTATCCTTCGATAGACTTCAGCAGACATTGACGCGGTATTTTTGCATAAGTTGATAAAAAATGCTATGCAATAGCTTTACCGCGGCAGTCCCCGAGTGGCACACATATTTTTTTTTAATTTTAGTTTGCATATTAAACAATAGGTGGCGCTGACGGCGATTGAAGGCCAGGTCGGCGCTTCACTCAGCACTGATCACCTGGCCTTCAATCGCCGTCAGCGCCACCTATTGTTTGATATGCGAACTAAAATAAAAAATTCCGGTAAAAAAAAAAAAACTCCTGACATTATACATAACCCTCCTGCAAGAATTTTTTAAATAGCTGTCACCGTTTGCAAGTTATTGAATTTTAAAATCCATCAGTCATTTTTGGGACACCGGTAAGTATTGTTAGTGTAATTCTTCAACTGTTATCAGAAAATTATTTTTCTAGGCATGATGACTCAAGTAAACACTGACGCAATTTTACAAAGCAGTAACTTATTTGATAATGAATATGAATGGTTTGTTCTAAAGTAAAACGATGAAGATCTATGTGAATTAGGTTCAAATGGCAAATCTACCCAATCGAATCAAACAAAATACTTTCTTGGTTGGTGCAGTAAACAATAAAAGAACTGGTTTCTCCAGAAAGAACTGTACAGAGGCGAATGAAATGAGTAATAGGTACTCGTATTTACAAATTCATTTTTTAATGGCAAGATATAAAATTTGCAAAACCTGGTCACCAGAAACGATTTAAAAATTAACCGAGTTTTCTGATTTTTGATCAATAAATTACCTATTGAGCAATAAGCCGGAAATTCGGTTCAAAGCGCCCACTTTGCCATTATTTTCTGAAAAATCTATTGCGTCCCCCCATCCCCTCAAAAAAAAAAAAAAAAAAAAAAAAAAAAAAAAAAAAACGGGAATACGAGCGCGATTAGCTAGTTTCTGAACAACAACACAGGGTAATTTCATGCATTTCCAAACAAAAATAAAATAAAACTTCTGTCATAAAATTGCCCTTTTTGATGTAAGAACACTCTTAATTCCAAAACACCGCTTAACGATATTAAATATATTCTTTGAATCACTCCTTATACAAAAAGTGATAGCTTCTTTTTGCGCATTTTTCTTGATTGACAGTGTATACCAATTTCTTTAATCTTCCATTTCCTTAAGTACTCATTATCACCTTAAGGCGTGTGTTGACAGCCGTCATTATCTCCAGCTCCATTACATTTCTTTATGAAAAGTTAGAACTTTGGGCGGATATTTTGATGCAAGCGCACGAGTTGCCGTGATTAACTCTCTAGTTTCCAAAAAAAGAAAACTTTGGCGATAATTGAGTTTTGATGGCCTTTTTTTGGTAGTTTAATCTTTACTTTAGCGAACAGGCTCGAACATAAATCTTTCTTCTTTGGTAAATAAAAACAAGTGTGCTGGAATTTTTCTTTTCTGATAAATTTACAGAACTGAGGGAAAATCTGCAATTTTCAAAGTTTCGTATTTGTGAGTTCTTGAATAACTTTTTTCTTAAGTTAACGAGATCTACTTGTTAAACTTGAAGTATACAGAATTAGTTTAATTATTTCCATATGACATCTAATTGAAATTATCCTCTCTTAATTTAACAGTTACCTTAGTACTCTTATCACACATTAATTAGTTCTCTGATGATTTAATTAGCTCTCGACAACAGTTTAGAAATTTTAAATACTTAAAGACATACTTCCAAAATTATAAGAGAAATGTGATCCTTTTTTTTTTTCTTGTGTGTGTATGTATGTTAAAGAATCCCATTTGATTTTTCTATGCAGAATATAATTAAACTTTTTAGAGCGAAAAAAGTCGGCTAGTGGTCCTATTAAAAAATAGGTATACACCACCACAACCTAATTCAGACATACACACACACACAACTACAAGCATACATATAAAATTCTGCTAGGAAACATGCTTTAAAATTGCCTTTAATATTAATCAATAGGAAATTAGTCTATTATTAAGGCTGTTCTCAACTGCTTTTCTCAACAACCGAAAAACTTTTTGACAGATTTACAAATTCATTTTTTAACGGAAATATATAAAATTGTGAAGCCTGATCATAGAAGCAATTCGGAATTATCTCAATTTTCCATTTTTTTTAATCAATAAATTGCCTATTGAGTTATAAGTTTTTTGATCGCGTGACAACGTCTCAGTTTGACGGTTTTTTCTTCTGGGTTCAAAAAGTAGGTTCAAAACGCTTAATTTGACACTATTTTCTGAAAAATCTACTGTGTTTACAAAGAAAAAAAAAACGGGAAAATGAGTGCAATTCGATAGTTTTAGAACCTCATAGTTTATTGTATTTCCGTTCTTGACAATTTCTTGATAAAGGCTTAATATATTTGAAAACAGTTGGCGTTTTGAACCAAAAATTCCCAAAGCGAGACAGTGAGAAGCATTATCATGCTGAGAACATTATTTTTTTTTATAAATCAAGTTCTAATTAACTGATTGAAAAATGGAAATAGACGATCTATTATATATCTCCTCAAAAATCACGTCAGCAAGTTTCATGTTTTCATCTTTAAAAATAAGTCTGAAATTGTGTCTAAAAATTTTGAATTATTGAGCAAGGTAATGTATAGATAGGGCAACCGTATGACATAAGTTTTAATTTATTTTTGCTCGGAATTGCTTGAAACTAGGAGGTATTGTTGAAAAACTAACAAAAATCACTCATTTTACCGTTTTTTTTTTTTTTTTTTTTTTTTTTTTTTTTTTTTTTCTTTACCACTATAGATTTTTCAGAAAATAGTGTCAAATTGGGCATTTTGAACCGTCTTTTCCTCGCGAGAGAAGAAAACCAATCAAACTGGAGTGGAAAAGACGTTGTCGCGTGATCGAAAAAAGCTTTTAACTCATTAGGTAATTGATTGATAAAAAATGAAAAAGTAGAATCGATTCTTAATCTCTTCCATGGTCTAGCTTTGCAATTTTATATCTTTCCGTTAAAAAGTGAATTTGAAATGTGTTAAAGCGTTTTTCGCTTCTTGAGCAAAGCAGTTGATAAAAGCTTTAAATCTGTTCAAAAAATCATTAATGACTTGAAATAACAAAAATAATTGAACAATTTAAAAAAAAATTCTTGTAAATTTTTAAAGTAAATAAAATTGATATTTTTTTCTAAAAAATAATTTAAATTTTGTAAAGATATTTTTCAATTAAATTATCTTTAATTAATATTAACATAATAATATCTAAAAATGTTTTGTTTTATTTTAAGTTGATAATAAAAGAAAATATGAGTGTAGAGCCCACCTTGTTTTTAAATTTGGAACTGCAGTTTGTTTCCAAATATGTCTATCAAATTTCAACCTATTAATTTAATGTCAAGGAATCGAAGAAATATTCCATGCTGATTTTAATTACTTTACATGGTGAAGCGAGTATTAGGCACTTCATTTAAAACTTATGAACTACATTCCATATCATACGAATTTATACGTCTCCCCCAGAGGACTTCCCTATCGCTATTTCATCGACGACTAGTCTCTATCAAGTCATCTGAAGATGTACTTTTAATTGAAGCGTTTTCCAATATTTAAGCATATCACCGGTACATGACTTCAAGAACATATCTCGCATCAGGGTATGACGCAACATTTTGCTCATCTGCAATGGTTATTTTTTAAAAATAGAGGGCGAATTTCGGTAAGAATTTAATGTGGCAAAAATCTAATTATCAGAACACTAGTTACCTTAAGGGTATATTCGAAAAAATGATTTTCCACCTTCGACAGCTCGAAATTTTCGGATACATTTTTAGGCTCATTTTTTAAAGTAGAAACATGAAACTAGCTGGGGTGACTTTTGAAGTGATGTAGAAGATGCCGTGTGAAGTAGTTTTTCGCATTTATAAGCAATTATTTTCTCAGCGTGATCCTTTTTTTCTTTCGCAGACCTCCCGCTTCGGAAAATTTTGTCCAAAACGCCGTTTTTGACAGCATTTTTTACAACATTTTCTGCATTTATCAAGGAATCGACAATCACGGTACCTTGTATAGTTTTTAAATAAGAGAATTTGAAAGTTTGGTGCATTTGATAGCAAAAATGAATTTAAAAATAAATCTGAAAAAAGGCAGTTTGGATCGGAATACAGCCTTAAATGAGGAAATAAAGCATTTTTTTAAAATCAAAATCTTGATTTTTTTTTAAAACGTTATTATTATTTGTAATCTTTTTTATTATTTCTCTTTTTCTTTGCCAACTGAGATCTAGACAAAAAGAAAAATAAATAAATAAATAAATAAAAATTTAAATATTGCATTTTGTTTAATGGCAATAATTTACAAAAATTACGAGAATAATAATAATAATAATAATAATAATAATAATTATTATTATTATTATTATTATTATTATAATAACGATATAGCATGTACAAGATATTTCAAATTTGATCCTTGAACATCTTACTTGTAAAACAATATTGCACATAACATTGTACATAATATAGATTTGAATCATTTTTGTAAATATTTAGAAATACTTATTAAGATTTTAATTTTTTTAAAAATAGAGATACGTATATGTAGTCAAATAAATTGTTTGTCATTGCAAAGAGAAAGTCTACGGCGTATATTTCCGAATATTTTCCCGCCTGATTATAGTTGCATGAAACTAAAAGGTTTTTTTTACTAATAATTACAGCACATTTTACTCAAACAGAAGTGTAATCTCAAGTCAAGACATTAAGAGTCCACTTGTTTTTAAATTTAGGACTGCCGTTTGTTTCAAAACATTGCTATCAAACTTTAACCTATTAATTTAATGTTAAGTAAATCAAGGGATCGAAGAGATATTTCATGCTGATTTTAATTATTTTACATGGTGAAGCGAGTATTAGGTACTTCGTTTAAACCACTTTCCACATCATACGAATTTATATGTCTCCCCAGAGGACTTCCCTATCGCTATTTCATCGACGACTAGTCTCTCAAGTCATCTGAAGATGTACTTTTAATTGAAGAGTTTTCCAATATTTAAGCATATCACCGGTTTATGACTTCAAGAATATATTTCGCATCAGGATCTCACGCTAAATTTTACTGATCTGTAACGTTTAGTTTTTAAAAATAAAAGACAAATTTCGATAAGAATTTAATGTAGCAAAAATCTAATTATCAAAAAACTAGTTACCTTAAATAATATTCAGGAAATAAAGTTTTTTTTAAAAATCAAAATCTTGAAGTTTTTTAAAAATGTTATTATTATTTATAACGGTCGTTTGTTTTTCTTTATTCATTTCTTTTTGCGCTTGTAAACTGTGACCTAGACAAAAAAAATAATTTTAAATGTGTTATTTTGTTTAATGGCATTAGTTTAAAAAGTTACGACAAAAAAGCATGGACAAGATATTTCAAATCTGATCCTTGAACATCTTACGTGTAAAACAATATTGCACGTAACCTTATACGTAATATAGCATTGTGTCATTTTTGTAAATATTTAGCAATACTTATTAATTTTTTTTTATTTTTTTTTTCTAAAGATAAAGATATATGCATTCAAATAAACTGTTCGCCATTGCAAAGAGAAAGTCTACGGCGTATATCTCCGAATACCTTCACGCCTGATTATAGCTGCATGAAACTGAAAGGTTTTTTACTAATAATTACAACACATTTTACTCAAACAGAAGTGTAATCTCAAGTCAAAACATTAAGGGTGTATTTCGATCCAAACTGCTTGTTTTCCGCTTTATTTTTGAATTCACTTTTGCTCTCGAACGCATCAAACTTGAAGATTCTCTTATTTAGAAAGTACACAAGGTGCCGTGATTGTCAATTCTTTGGTAAATGTAGAAAATATTGCAAAAAAGCGATCAAAAACAGCATTTTGAACAGATTTTTCCGAAGCAGGAGATCGGTGAACTAAAAAAAGGGTCATGCTGAGAAGATAATTGTTTATAAATCAAATTCTAATGACTTGAGCGTAAAAAGACATCACACGACACCTTATACGCCTCTTCAAGAATCCCCTCAACAAGTTTCAGCTAAGGGTGTATTCGAAAAAACGCTTTTTCAACTCTAACAGCTCGAAATTTTCCGATACAATTTCAGACACATTTTTAAAAGTAGAAACATGGAACTTGCTGAGGAGATTCTTGAAGGGACGTATATGAGGTGCCGTGTGATGTCATTTTACGCTCAATTCATTAGAATTTGATTTATAAACAATTATCTTCTCATTATGACACTTTTTTCGTTCCCAAATCTCCCGCTTTGGAAAAATCGGTTCGAAATGCCGTTTTTTATTGCTTTTTTTTACAATATTTTCTGTATTTATCAAAGAATTGACAATCACGGCATCTTGTATATTTTCCAAATAAGAGATTTTGAAAGTTTGGTGCATTTGAGAGCATAAATGAATTCAAAAATAAATCTTAAAATAAGCAGTTTGAATCGAAATACACCCTTAAGAGTCCACTTGTTTTTAAATTTGGGACCGCAGTTTGTTTCCAAATATGTCTATCAAATTTTAACCTATTAATTTAATGTTAAGTAAATCAAGGGATCGAAGAAATATTCCATGCTTATTTTAATTTCTTTATATGGTGAGACGAGTATTAAGCACTTCATTTAAACTTATGGACTACTTTCCATATCATACGAATTTATATGTCTCCCCAGAGGACTTCCCTATCTCTATTTCATCGATGATTACTCGCTATCAAATCATCTGAGGATGCAGCGTTGAGATTGAAGCGTTTCTTAATATATAAGCATATCACCTATACATGACTTCAAGAACATATCTCGCATCAGGGTATGACGCAAAATTTTACTCATCTGTAACGGTTACTTTTTAAAAATAAAAGACAAATTTTGATAAGAATTTAACAAGGTAAAAATCTAAATATCAGAACACTAGTTACCTTGATTGCAGAAATAAAGATTAAAAAAAAAAAAAAATCAAAATCTTGATTTTTTTTAAAATGTTATTATTATTTATAAATTTGGCTTATAATTATTTATAATCTTTATTTTGCTTTATTTGTTTCTCTTTGTCTTTGTCAACTGTGATTTAGACAAAATAAATAAATAAATAAAAATAAATTTAAAGATTGTTCTTTGTTTAATGGCAATAGTTTAAAAATATATAATAATAATAATAATAATAATAATAATAATAATAATAATAATAATAATAAAGATATAGCATTTACAAAATATTTCAAATTTGAACCTTGAACATATTACTTGTAGAACAATATTGCACATAACATTGTATGTACATAATATAGCTTTGAATCATTTTTTTAAATATTTAGCAATACTCATTAAGATTTTAAAGTTTTTTAAGATAGAGAAAGATACATGCATTCAAATAAATTGTTCGCCATCGCAAAGAGAAATTCTACTGCGTATATCTCCGAATATCTCCATGTCTGATTATAGTTGCATGAAACTGGAAGTTTTTTTTAATAATAATTACAGCAAATTTTACTCAAACAGAAGTGTAATCTCAAGTCAAGACATTAAGAGTCCACTTGTTTTTAAATTTGGGACTGCAGTTTGTTTCCAAATATTTCTATCAAATTTTAACCTATTAATTTAATGTGAAGTAAATCAAGGGATCGAAGAGATATTCCATGCTTATTTTAATTTCTTTATATGGTGAGACGAGTATTAAGCACTTCATTTAAACTTATGGACTACTTTCCATATCATACGAATTTATATGTCTCCCCAGAGGACTTCCCTATCTCTATTTCATCGATGATTACTCGCTATCAAATCATCTGAGGATGCAGCGTTGAGATTGAAGCGTTTCTTAATATATAAGCATATCACCTATACATGACTTCAAGAACATATCTCGCATCAGGGTATGACGCAAAATTTTACTCATCTGTAACGGTTACTTTTTAAAAATAAAAGACAAATTTTGATAAGAATTTAACAAGGTAAAAATCTAAATATCAGAACACTAGTTACCTTGATTGCAGAAATAAAGATTAAAAAAAAAAAAAAAATCAAAATCTTGATTTTTTTTTAAATGTTATTATTATTTATAAATTTGGCTTATAATTATTTATAATCTTTATTTTGCTTTATTTGTTTCTCTTTGTCTTTGTCAACTGTGATTTAGACAAAATAAATAAATAAATAAAAATAAATTTAAAGATTGTTCTTTGTTTAATGGCAATAGTTTAAAAATATATAATAATAATAATAATAATAATAATAATAATAATAATAATAATAATAATAATAATAATAATAAAGATATAGCATTTACAAAATATTTCAAATTTGAACCTTGAACATATTACTTGTAGAACAATATTGCACATAACATTGTATGTACATAATATAGCTTTGAATCATTTTTTTAAATATTTAGCAATACTCATTAAGATTTTAAAGTTTTTTAAGATAGAGAAAGATACATGCATTCAAATAAATTGTTCGCCATCGCAAAGAGAAATTCTACTGCGTATATCTCCGAATATCTCCATGTCTGATTATAGTTGCATGAAACTGGAAGTTTTTTTTAATAATAATTACAGCAAATTTTACTCAAACAGAAGTGTAATCTCAAGTCAAGACATTAAGAGTCCACTTGTTTTTAAATTTGGGACTGCAGTTTGTTTCCAAATATTTCTATCAAATTTTAACCTATTAATTTAATGTGAAGTAAGTCAAGGAATCGAAGAAATATTTCATGATGATTTTAATTACTTTAGATGGTGAAGCTAGTATTAGGCACTTCATTTAAACTTATGAACTATATTCCATATCATACGAATTTATATGTCTCCCCAGAGGACTTCCCTATCGCTATTTCATCGACGACTAGTCTCTATCAAGTCATCTGAAGATGTACTTTTAATTGAAGCGTTTTCCAATATTTAAGCATATCACCGGTACACGACTTTAAGAACGTATTTCGCATCAGGATATGACGCTAAATTTTACTGATCTGTAGCAATTACTTTTTAAAAATAGAGGACAAATTTCGATAAGAATTTAATGTAGCAAAAGTCTAATTATCAGAACACTACTTACCTTGAATGAGGAAATAAAGATTTTTTTAAAACGTTATTATTATTTATAATCCTTCTTTATTTTTCTTTATTCATTTCCCTTTGTCTTTGTCAACTGTGATCTAGAAAAAAAGAAAAAATAAATAAATAAATAAATATATAAAAATACATTTAAATATTGTATTCTCTTTAATGGCAATAGTTTAAAAAATTACGAAAACAATAATAATAATAATAATAATTGCACATAACATTGTACATAATATAGCTTTGAATCAATTTTGTAAAAATTTAGCAATACTTTTCAATATTTTATTTATTTATTTATTTATTTATTAAGATAGAGAAAGATACACGCATTCAAATAAATTGTTCGCCAGTGCAAAGAGAAACTCTACGGTTTATATCTCCGAATATCTTCACGCTTGATTATAATTGCATGAAATATATAGTTGAGTTATAGCATGTAGTTGCATGCTTAATTATTCATGGGAGGGGGGTATACAGAGATATAACACCATATACCTTGTGGATTTTTTAAAGGAATACTTTATACCCTCTGTTTCTCAAAAAAAAAAAGGCTATAAAATATACTCTAGGGTGTACTCTCTATCTCGAGCATATACCCTCTCCTTAGAGCGTAAACCCTCTGTTTTTTTTTTTTTTTTTTTTTTTTCTTAACGACTTAATAATTTTGTTCTTAATAATTTTTAGCATAATGAATCTTCTATGTGTTGATTTCGTGATAATGACGATAAAAATTAGCTTATAATGCGAAGAATTAATATTTTTTTCTCATATATTTCATTACCTGCTAATAAATAATTTTAATTTCTACGTATTATAAAATGATTATTTGGACCTTTTCTTTATTTTTTTTAATGCTACGTCATTGGAAAAGACTGCAATCTTATACTTTTGAACGCTTTTCGTGTGAAAATATCAGAAAGTCGAATACAGTATAATGGCTATGCATGTACCAGGCCTCCAATGTTGCAATGTAATCAATACGTTTTATATTACAAATAAATCAATATTCTTTGAACCCAAGCATAATTATCTATAAATAATTATGCGTTAGCAAGCACTAACCTAAATACATCTACTTATATCAAAAGAGGCACTTCAAAACAGATCAATGTCGCAAAAGAAACCGATATTCAAATTGCGAAGTAATAAAAATTCCCATTGCAAGAGAGGGCATAATTTCTCAGTCGAGAAGGAAAAAACGTCCTTTAAATATCTTTTTGTTCTAAATGTAGTTATTCACAAATTGTTAAATTTCATGGGCTACTACTTTTAAATCTCATCTCCCGCGCCCTTTCCCCACTCTTTCAGTTATACCCGCATAAGGCTGTATTCGAAAAAATATTTTTCCACCCTCAAAACAGCTCACAGTTTTCTGATACATTTTCATACTCATTTAAAAAAATAAAAACACGAAACTTGTTGAGGCGGTGTTTGAAGAGACGTATAAGAGGCCGTATGATTTCCTTTCCCTCTCAATTCATTAGAATTTAATTTATAAACAATTATTTTCTCAGTACGACTACTTTTTTCGTTGCCAGATCTTTCGCTTCGAAAAATTCGGTTCAAAACGTTGACTTTGACAGCATTCTTTTTCAATATTTTCTACATTCATCAAAAAATTGACAAGCACGGCATATTATGTAATTTATAAGTAAAAGAATTTGTCAGTTTGATGCGTTTGAGAGCAGAAATAAATTTAAATATAAATCAGAAAATATGCAGTTTGGATTGGAATACACCCATAAGCGTCCGATAAATCATAAGTTCTGTTTTATTCACTTTTCTCTGAATAGCTTAACTCTCTCGAGTGTTTTTAATTTTTGAAGAAACAAATTTTTAGTCTCAAAATATTAAAAGTAGCTATCCAAAAAAAAGACAAATATTTGTTGAAATCCGTGGTATCGGTGTAATTAGTTTGAATACCATAATAAGGTAAACGTCTTTGAAAGTACTTTTGAAAACGTTTCCAAATTCTTATAGATCCTTAAATGATTTTTAAGAAATTGAGTCCTTATATATAACTTTTAAGGGTGTATTCGAAAAAACGCTTTTCCACCTTCAACAGCTCAAAATTTTCCGATACAAATTCAGACACACTTTTAAAAGTA
Organism: Maratus speculifer; assembly: GCA_964019185.1. NCBI lineage: Eukaryota > Metazoa > Arthropoda > Arachnida > Araneae > Salticidae > Maratus > Maratus speculifer. The sequence goes on along the minus strand of OZ025291.1, from coordinate 314,706,928 downwards.
GAAACATGAAAGTTGCTGAGGAGATTTTTGAAGAGGCGTACAAGGTGCCGTGTGATGTCATTTTACGCTCCATTCATTAGAATTTGATGTATGAGCAATTATCTACTTAGCATGACGCTCTTTTTCGTCCCCGTATCTCCCGCTTCGGAAAAATCTGTTCAAAATGCCGTTTTTGATTGCTTTTTTTGCAATATTTTCTGCATTTATCAAAGAATTGACGATTACGGCACCTTGGGTAGTTTCTGAATAAGAGAATCTGCGAGTTTGATGAGTTTGAGAGCAAAAGTGGATTCAAAAATAAATCGGAAAATAAGCAGTTTGAATCGAAATACACCCTTAATCGTGATCAAGAAGAGCAGAAATAATCTCTGAACAGTTCATATAAAAATTTTTGGTACTTCTAGGTTATCCCGTTGACCAAAAAATTATCGCCAAACTATAAGATTAATAATTTTAATAATGGATGACCGTGAATGTCACATTCAATGACAGTAAATGCGATTCACTTGTTTAAAATGTCATTGAGTTTTATTTCCAATTTTTATTAATATTTTTATTAATATTCTACTAACTATTTGTTTTTTTCGTTATTTAAAATAAAAATTATGTCAACACGTATAATTTGGCTGTTAGTTTGGCGATTTGTACAATTTGGCGAAATTGGTCGACGGGATAATCTAGAAGTACCTAACTTTTAAGTTGTTTTCTGATTCATATGCATTTATTTTTGTTATTACCAATTTATTTTGTCGAATATCCATTCTGGGCGCTTTTAAGCTTCTAAGAATACTTGCAGAAAATCCCAAGAAAAAAAAAATTATTTTTGTACAATTTGCATTTTGACTAAAACATAGGGAAAATCGGTGAAGAAAATGTTATCCACGTCAGAAAGCTCTGGAGTAATATATCCTGTTTGTTCTGTATCAGACAAAATTTAAACTATACCGATAATTTGAATGGTGCACTAGATACTAGGTGCCCAATAATTAAACGAAAATTTGAATTGTTTAGTAAAAAAATTGAGAAGAAACAAAAGAAAAATATTGACTTCACAAATAAGTATATTTATTCCGATTTAATGTACAAAATTTTAGAAGTGCTTCCCATTACTTGCAAAAAAATGGCGACGCGTAAGATCAAAGTTGTCCAAAACTGAACGAATAGTTGGCTGTGTGATGCCTGAAATTTCAAATGAAATGGCTTGCTGGAACACATATAATGATTAAGGAGGATTTTTGAATGCATTGTTTTTGGACTAGCACCACAGAAAATAATCTAGCGGGTTTAAATCAGGAGAATAGGCTGGCCAATCATTCCCCTGCCCTGTCAGCGCAATTTAAACCCAAAACTCTGCCATGGAAATGTTCTGCTAAAAAATCAAAATTTTCTTCAGTTCTGTGGGGCCTGGCACCATCTTGCATAAACCAAAAACCATCATTATAGCATGTGAATCTGTAAACGTAAAATGTGATAGCTAGTGCCTCTGTCTACTATATAGTTTGTTTGTTTTGGTTTCGTAAATTGTAAGCCACGTAGTGTTGGGTCACCAAATGTTACATCACAATGTCGTCCCGATAATTGAGGTTATTGAGGTTTCAAATTTTCTGTTAATTACTCGGCACCCTCTATAAGCCAATTAAAATTTTCACACATAAAATTCCAGAGCCAGAGAAATTGTGAGTATTGTATAAAAAATGACTTGAGAATAGAGCTGCGTTTTAGTGACTGTTTTGTATGCATTGTAAATAAACAATAAGAATAATTATAGTGATCCTTCGATGATGAATATACAGTACGGAAAATAGTACAGAGTAATAACACCTTGTAAGATATACGTTTTTCGCTCGATTAATTAGAACTTCGTTTATAAATAATTATTTTCTCAGTATAAACTTACTTTTCATTCCCAGGTCTCTTGCTTCAGGAAATTTGGTTCAAAACGCACTTTGACAGCGTTTTTTTTGCCACAAATTCTGCCTCCTCAAAAAAGGGACAAGCATGACACATTATATAGATTCTGAATAAGAGAACCTGCCAATTTGATGCGTTTCCACACTGTGAAAAAAAAAACACGATTTTGCGGAAATTGTACTGGTAATCGAGTACTGGTAATCGTACTGGTAATCGTACCCTACAATTTACTGGTTTTTAACTGAAAAATTTTGGTAAATTCCAGAAAAAAACTCGAAAAAAAAAACGGAAAATTTTCTGAAATTTACGGAAATGGCTCCCTTAAGGGTGTATTCCGATCCAAACTGCCTTTTTTCAGATTTATTTTTAGATTTATTTTTGCTCTCAAATGCACCAAACTTTCGAATTCTCTTATTTAGAAACTATACAAGGTGCCGTGATTATCAATTCCTTGATAAATGCAGAAAATGTTGCAAAAAACGCTGTCTAAAACGGCGTTTTGGACAAAATTTTCCGAAGCGGGAGGTCTGCAAACGAAAAAAAAGGGTCACGCTGAGAAAATAATTGCTTATAAATCAAATTCTAATTAAATCAGCGAAAAATTACATCACACGGCACCTTGTATGTGACTTCAAAAATCCCCTCAGCAAGTTTCATTCTTCTACTTTTAAAAATGTGTCCAAAATTGTATCTGAAAATTTCGAGCTGTTGAAGGTGGAAAATCATTTTTTCGAATACACCCTTAAAAAAGCAGTAAATTGTACTGGCATCCAGATTACCAATGTAATTCCGTAAAATCGCCCATTTTTTTTCAGTGAAAATAAAATGAATCAGAAAATAAACAGTTTTGAAATTCGGTGAACCTATTTATTGTTAAAAACCAATAAATTAGTATTTTTTTTTTTTTTTTTTTTTTTTCAAATCAATGAGCATTTATGATGTAATCTATTTGAATTTATATGAAAACTGTAAATTCGATCTGAGTTTTAAAGGATTTTATCAGGAACCAGAACCAAATTGGAACTAATGAACTCTTGTCTTTTAATTACAATCATAAGAACATAGTGTCATTTAATTGCTTGCAATTGTAACCAAAAATTTGATACGTTACATAACCTAACAAATTGCATATAGTATTGGAAAAATCATTCATTCCGGACTGTTTTAAAAGAAAACATAGACTTGTTCTACTTTGATTCTGAATACTTCGATTAATTATTCGTGAAATTCAATTTATGGATAAAATCTTTCCATTACATTTGTCTTATTTCCATCTAACTCAACAAATATAATAGAAAGTCCTTATTTCAGTTGAATAATTATTTATAAAAGCACAGACAATTAATTATTTTCAAGTTAAACATATCATCTAGAAAATAATTATGATGACGACGATGATAACTTATTTTATCTATGATAAAATAGTTACAGTTCCATAAGAAAATCATTTCAAAATCATAAAAATAATTTATCGTTTTTCACATGCTGTATTTCTTTTCTCTTTTACGCTAGATAATTAGATTCTGACATTCTAAATACAATCTTAAGAAAACAGCATTCGAAAATAAGTTCCGTGTTTCAATTATGATAAAGATTGATAAAGAACAGACATTTAATGTGAACTGCTCTTATCTGTGTTTCAGCAGAGACTTATCAGTTATTACAACATAATCTTGATTATCGGGCATCACGTTTCATGTTTGACCGTGTTAACTTTGTTAATTGACATTAATAACAAAAGATCAATAATTTATTTATTTTTAAATAGCTGCTTGATAAGGTCTGTCAATAATTTAAAATAGAAAATCGTTCATATTTGTGTGCAACAAACAGCAGCGTGGCATAATTAGAATGTTTATAAACAGCATCATCGCAACTTTTTTTTTTTCATTTGGCTTTCATATATGTTATTTATTTTCAATTAAAATTTTTAAAAAAATCAAAAGTTTTCTTTTCTCTCTCACTTTTTTCTTCCTTGTTTGGTTTAATACTTGTCCCAGAATTTGTTGATGTTTTCATTGGTACTCTAAACTTCTTGTTTTTTTTTTTTATTTATTTTTAAATTCATTTTTGTTCTAAAACGCATCAAATCGGCAGATTCTTTTATTCAGGAATTCTTATTCTTAATTTTGATAAAGGCAGAATATATTGTAAAATGTGCTATCAAAAATAGCGTTTTGAACAGAATTTCCCAAATTATGAAAACTGAGAACAAAAGAAAAAAAAAATATGTATATAAAATAAAGTCATACTAAGAAAAAACTTGTGCATAAATCAAGTTCTAACTAAATGAGTTAAAAATGGAAACATACGACTCATGTCACTCAAAAATCATGTCATCAAGTTTCATGTTTTCAAAATTAAAATTATGTCCGAAAATTTTGAGTTGTTGAGGGATTTTTTTTTTTTTTTTTTTTTTTTTAAATATGAATACATCAGAAATAAAACCAGTGTTTCTTTTCATAATAATATGCCGACGGGATGTTGCCGATGCTAATAGAATAATGAGAGTGCCTTAAGGGTGTATTCCGATCCAAACTGCCTTTTTCAAATTTATTTTTAGATTTATTTTTGCTCTCAAAATGCACCAAACTTTCGAATTCTCTTATTTAGGAACTATAAAACGTGCCGTGATTATCGATTCCTTGATAAATGCAGAAAATGTTGCAAAAAATGCTGTCAAAAACGACGTTTTGGACCAAATTTTCCGAAGCGGGAGGTCTGCGAACGAAAAAAAGGGGTCACGCTGAGAAAATAATTGCTTATAAATCCAATTTTTAATAAATCAGCGAAAAATTACATCACACGGCACCTTGTACGTCACTTCAAAAATCCCCTCAGCAAGTTTCATGCTTCTACTTTTAAAAATGTGTCCAAAATTGTATCTGAAAATTTCGAGCTGTTGAAGGTGGAAAATCATTTTTTCGAATACACCCTTAACCAAAAGTTAATTGCGCCAGATGATGACCACATCCTCACATGATGACCATTTCGTCACTATATGAATTATTTTTCTGGTGAATTAATCCCACATGCGAAGTGAACCCTTTCGTCACTGTATGACGGTCATGTTTCTGTCATTCCCTGAAATCTGTGTGAGGTCATCGTCTATTTAGCTACTTTTAAGTGTGTATTCGAAAAAACGCTTTTCCACCTTCAACGGCTCGAAATTTTCTGATACAATTGGAGCTGTGGCGTAGCTAGGATGGGTGACACCCGGGGCGGATGTAAATGGTGTCACCCCAAGCGATCATGGTGCCACCTCCCCCTTCCCCCCCCCCCTACACACACAGACCTTCCGATCCGTCATATTTTCCAGTTATTGTTATAAGAAATTATCATACCATTCCTTATTTACCTTTTCTTCTCCTACATTAAAAAAACCACAGGAGCGACTCATCACTCACTCATAGATAGTCCGCATAAATCAATGTGGTGTCTATATGTAGAAGAAAAATCTTTTGTCCATTATTATTTGCTTTTGCTACCCACTCTTTGGATTGGTAGGTTTTTGTTTTTTGGTGCATGTCTCATTTAGATAACCATTTTATATAAAATTTCACATTCTCAAAGAAAAGAAAACTAACTCTATAGCATTGTGCGCTAAAAATTTCATTTTACTTCAGAATTCTTTCCCAAAATCTTATAAGATTATATTTTTTTATTTGCAAATAAAGATTGGGTGTCACCCCTTTGAGGGTCACACCCGGGGCGGACCGCCCCCTCCGCCCCCCGCTAGCTACGCCACTGAATTGGAGACACATTTCAAAAAGTAGAAACATGAAACTTGCAGAGGGGATTTTTGAAGAGAAGTATAAGGTGCCGTGTGATGTCATTTAACGCTCTATGCTTTAGAATTTAATTTATAAGCAATTATCTTCTCAGTATGATCTTTTTTTTCGTTCCCAGATCTCCCGCGTCGGAAAAATCTGTTCGAAATGCCGTTTTTGATTGCTTTTTTTGCAACATTTTCTGTATTTATCAAAGAATCGACAATCGCGGCACTTTGTGTACTTTCAAATAAGATATTTTGAAAGTTTGGTGTATTTGAGAGAAAACATGAATTTAAAAATAAATCTGAAAATAAGCAGTTTAAATCGAAACACACCCTTATGTGGTTTTGTTGCGAAAGTTTATAAATTAGAGGTTTTAAGGTTTTAATTAAAGGTTTTATTTAAAAGTTGTTTATAAATTAAATTCTAATGAATTGAGCGTAAAATGACATCATACGGCACCTTATAGTCTCTTCAAAAATTCCCTCGGCAAGTTTCATGTTTCTACTTCTAAAAATGTGTCTGAAATTGTATCAGAAAATTTCGAGCTGTTGAAGGTGGAAAAGCATTTCTTCGAATACACCCTTAAGGGTGTATTCGAAAATATTATTGAAGTATAAGATGCCGTGTGATGCAATTTTTCGGTGAATTAATTAGAATTTTATTTATAAAAATTATTTTCTTAGCGTGGACCTTTTTTTCGTTCCCAGATTTCCCGTGTCGGAAAATTTGGTCCAAAACGCCGTTTTTGGCAGCATTTTTTTGCAACATTTTCTACATTTATCAAAAAATCGACATTCACGGCACCTTGTGTAGTTTCTAAAAAAGGGAATTTGAAAATTTGGTGCATTTGAGAGCAAAAGTGAATTTAAAAAGAAATCGGAAAATAAGCAGTTTGAATCGAAATACACCCTTAACTCATCGTAAAAGGAAAAAATTGGTTTGGAATTGCATCACAGTGAATTGGACACGACCATCGTTATGAGAGATAGATGTAGATGAAGTATTGGTGTGATGTTAAAAATTCAACCCTGAAACTAGTAGTTAAAATAAAATCATTCAAAATTGAGTCGAAACAGTTACAGTTCCACAGAGTCTGTATACAGCCCGCTTTAAAAAATTCTCCAATGAAATTCAACCGTTGTTCCACGTGCTCAGGGCCTGACTATCGCACAAACGCCCGGGGCCCGTGCCCTATGCACGAAATTTCTATGGGGCAGAAAATTTGAGCTTGATTTCCATTAAATAATCACAATCGTGAAAAAAATACAATATTTGAGATACTAATGGGATGAAGTGACAAAAATATATCTCTTTCTTTCTAACCGATGACCAGGCCCCTACCTGCCGAGTTATCTCAGCTTAACGGGTTAGATACCTGGTATCGGGGCGGACGACCGCCTATTTGCCACGTAGCGGCAATAAACTTTGCTTCGCATGCCATCATTCCTGCAGTATTTGCTTGTCGTTGAGCATACTTTGTTTTGCTTGTTAATCAATGGTATATCCAGTTGTTTGAGCTGCAAATGGCTTCGCAAGATGGTCTCGTAATTTAGAGCCTTGATCAGATGACGAGACCTTCACCTGGCAAGGCACCTCCAGAGGTATAATTCACTGGTAGACAAATATATATCTCAATATATGGTTAAGCACATTTCAATTAATAATGGAAATTTATATATATATATATATTTCTGGAAACTTTTTAATTTTTCGGAAAACTTAATTTTTGGACTAGAATCGCTAAATTAACCAATCAAAGGGGGCATGAAAATTTTGAAGTGTCCTGGGCACAAAAGCTTGCAAATCAGACCCTGCGCGTGCTTCTCTTGTTTGGGCCGAATGAGTGCATTTAAATTTTGAGCGAAAATCGGTTTCATGTTGCAAATCGTTTTGACAGCTTACAGCATCTATATTCTAGTAGAATTTTCTGGGTATGACACATTTAGTCGCGTCTCGTGCAATGTTGAAAACTGCGGGAAGCAGGCTGACTTCAGCAACGGATTTCAACCATGTGGAGGGGGTACAGCAACAGCACTGGTAATACATTTTATTTTATTTTGTAAAACTTGGAAAATTTATTTTCGTGAGGTCAGAATCAGAGATGAAATGGAGAAATTTATTTAACAAGGAGTAAGTCAGCTGTTTCAACATCACTGTAATTGTCCAACAAGACGACAAAATCGCTAGAACACTAGACGGCAAACGCTTATCGTTCAATAAATAATTTATGTATCGATAAATAATTTATTTATCAAAAAATAGAAAACTCATTTCGGTTCGAAATCGCTTCAATAGTCAGGCCTATATGATTAAAAATGAGTCAGAAAGTTTTACGGTGTTGAGCAGGGGATTTGAGAATTGCCTTTATCGCAAATTTTCTGCTGCTAAATAATGCAAAATTTTATGTTTGGAAACATACTGGAATTAAAAGATTGAAAATTATGCATGGAACGTCGTCGTTCGCAAACAGGATACATATTATAACTGAAAAAAAAAAAAAAAAAAGTAAGCAAACCTAAATATTGCATTCGCCCCTTTCACAGCGAATAAACTATACAGCCTCATTTATTTTTATATGAAATCTAGGAGGTATCTATCCATACATGATATGTCCTTCAAGGAGATGGCCCACCGCGTGGTTGTGCGTACAGCGTGACCTCCCGAAACATTTTTTATGACCACTTTTGGCAACGCGTGCTCCGACAGATAAATGACCGAACTCGAACCCCACTTTTATTTCTCTCTTTTCTACCGCCGAGTAGTGTGTGTGTTGGGGGGGAGGGGAAGAACATTCGCGCCGACGGGTGGGGGTGAGCATTAGAAGGGTGGGGAGGAAACCACTGATCTCTTTCGCCGCTCGGCACGCACCCGATAGGGTTGCATCAGCGAGCGGGAGCAAGTAATCAGTTGGGAAGTCGCCAAAAAAGCGCCAAGGAAGAACTGGTGAGAGTGAGAAAAAGAGAAAGGATTTTTCTTTTCAGGGTTTTCTTTTCTTTTCTTTTTTTTTTTTTCGTTTTTATTTGTATATTTTTGTGGGAAAAAATAGATGTAATAAATTAAGAAAAGTATGACTTTTTTTCAGACTGATGGATTTGATTGTTTGAAAACTTAAATTGCCATGAAACTTGTTATGTACAAGATTAACGATATTCATTTGCCCCAAAAACAAAAAGGTGAACAAAAGTATTCAAGTATGTTTTCATCTATTAGTATAAATTGCTGCAAGGAAAATTTCAACTAGTTAGGCGTCTAAACTAAATTTGCTAAACTAAATTTTCCCATTATATAGTCTATATATCAACCAACAGATAAAATACAGGGCCTTTCAAAAGTATTGGAATACATACTTGGCTTTTTAGAAATGAATCTGAAAATGTGTCGGAAAATTTGGAGATGTTGAGCGTGAAAATGTATTTTTTCGAATACCGCCTTAAAACATCGACGGCCTTCAATATATATATTGTTGGATGTACAAAAGATATATCGCAGTGGTCTAGTCGTAAAAAAAAAAACAAAAAAAACAAAGGGTATTCGCTCTAAGCAGAAGATATACGCTCAAGACAAAAAGTTTACCTTAGATTGTATATACTATAGCTATTTCTTGAGAAACAGAGGGTATACGGTATTTCTTTAAAAAATAAACAAGTTATACGGCGGCCACGGCGTATACCTTCCACTCATCCCTGAAAATATGTCACTTGTCAGTCGATTTGTAACCGTAATTGTATGAGATGCGTACGCATCCTGGTTCGTCCTGTGGGACTGTTCAAGTATGACGTAAGCATATTTTTAGTCATTTTGTACTCCTCCCCCCCCCCCCTTGTAAGAAAATATAAGCAAATGCTAGCCCCTCCCCCCTTTGCTTACGTAAGATTTTATGACAGTTTATACATCAATACTTCTTGACTTATAAAAAGTTACCAATCAATTACATTATTAATCCTACAAATTTATATAGGCATATAGGGATTGTGATATCAAAATATATAAAATGGTTTTAATATATTTTTTGCTTATTGCATTAAACAAACCACACAATACAAATTGGTTTAAATATATTGTTATTTATCACATTGAACAATAAAACAAGATATACAAGAAGTCTTAACTTACTTAGGCATCATAACTAAAATTTTTGACATGAATCATACAAATGTTGGTCTTTCCCCATCATACTTTGCTTGTTGAATTTGAACTGCAGTTTCTTCGTTGTTTAATGCTTACGTAAGAATTGTCGTGACGCCCCCCCTCCCCCTTATCAGAAAAAATTAGCAGACTCTGGACCCCCCCCCTCTCCCCCCTTTAGTGCTTACGTAATACTTGAACGGTCCCTGTACAGATTTTGAAAAATGTTTTCAATTGTAGTTTGGTTTCAGTTTGTTGTATATTTTGCCCGTGTTGTCCTGTTCTTCGTAATAAACTTCATGTATAACAAAACCTGCTGTAGTTATAAACTATTAATCTTAAGACGCACTTTGTTACAAGTTATGGCCCAGTCCCAAACTTGTTAGTAGAAATATTTCGAAGTAAATTATTGAAATTTTTCGAAAAATTAATTTTTCCGATCACTGTTTTTGAAATGTCCGTAATCGGAACACAACAAAGACAGTTTATAAAACTGAATGGAAATAATTGGAGTGTATGGAAATTCCAAACTGAACTTAAAAATACATTGTATATCCCTTAGTTAAAAATAAACTTATTTTCTCAAGGTAAAGCTCTAGGTAAGGAATCATAAAAAGTCATCCAACTTTTAAAGTTCTAAGTTTAATCATCAAAGCCTAAATAAATAATTGTATAGCTAAATGGGAAGGTAAGCTTTTTAAGATGATATTTCACTTAGAAGCAAGCAGAATACACCAAACTTTCAAAATCTCTTTTTTGGAAAGTACACAAGGTGCCGTGATTGTCGATTCTTTAATAAATGCAAAAATATTGCAAAAAAAGCAATCAAAAACGGCATTTCGAACCGATTTTTCCTAAGCGAGAGATCTAGGAACGAAAAAAAGGGTCATACTGATAAGGTAATTGTTTATAACACAAATTCTAATGAATTGAGCGTAAAAAGACATCACACGGCACCTCATGCGTCCCTTCAAGAATCCCCTCAGCAACTTTCATGTTTCTATTTTTAAAAATGTGTCTGAAATTGTATCAGAAAATTTCGAGCTGTTGAAAGTGGAAAAGCGTTTTTTCGAATACACCCTTAAATCGAGAAATTGCTCCGATTAAATAATGCAAATTTTACAGTAAAGTTTTACTGGTGGCGATAAACGAGGATTCCTAAGCCTTTTTGCGGCACGTATACGTGTCGCTCGTCCCCAACGGGTTAACATTTTGATCATGTCAAGAAGCTGCTTGCAGAAAACGAAATTTCATAGGCAAATTCTACTGATGTTCCCTCTCGTGAAGCACGCATTCAAAGAAAGCAATAACAATACAATCCCTTTTAAGAAAGTTAATCAAAATCTACTGAATTTTGTAATATAATTCATGCAGATTTATGTGGCCCTATAGAAGTCACATCAGTTTAAAAATCTCGTTACATGGTTGTTATTAAAAGATAATTACTCTCACTTTAGGAAAGTTTTTTTCCTTAGAAAATAAGTATCAAGTGGTACAATAGATTGTTAGAGCTCATTTTGATGTGTAAAATTCAGATGAACGAAAATATTCGAATAATGGGATCTGACAATGGCAAAGAATTTCTGAATGATCAATTTATAGAACTTCTGATTCATCGTGGCTTAGAACATGAAACTTCTGTTTCATGTTCAAGCGAATGAGTTGAGAGAGAAATGAGCACTATCATGGAAATCTGCAAGAACTATGTTGATAGCAAAAAAAATTTAGACAGAAAGTTCTGGGCTGAAGCTGCGAATACAGCTGCATACATAATTAAAAGAGCAGGTATACTAGCTCAGTGAAAGAAATAACATCTTAAAAATTATAGAAAAACAAGACTTTTCACATTAAAAGTTAAAAATTTACATTTAGATCTGAAGTATGAGTTCACATCCCAAAAGAAAAATTTAGAAAATTAGATGCTAAGAGTGAGAAAAGGAATTTTTGCTGGATATGGTGAAAAATATCAAAGGATTCAGAGTCTACTTCTCAAAAACAAACATTGTGACATTACATAGAGGTATAATAACTAATCCAAATGAGAAAAGTTCCCATTCCCTAAAGAATGAAAACTTTTTTTTTGATTCAATTAATACTGAGCAACATCAAAGTTCAGAATTTGAAGAAGATAAGGATAAAAACGCGGATTAGGATAAATTGGTCAATAATCAACAAAAAGAAGATGATGAAGATTACAGTTGCAATACAGACTCTTCTGCTTCCCACTTAAGTAATATTAAAATGCACTTTCGAACAAGAGATAATGTATGGAAACCATTGAGATTCGAGGACTTTGAAACAAGCTAAGTTCAACAGATGTGGAAGAACCTACCACTTATGAAGAAACTATGAAAAAATGGTTTTGAAAATTTTTTCGAACAGTACAGTATGACAGTTTTCACGAAGATGTAGTCGTAATAATAAAAAAAAGAAAGATATACGCTCTAAGCAGAAGGTATACGCTCAAAACAGAGATTTATATCCGAGAATGTATATACTATACTACAGCATCCGTGAGAAACAGAGGACATACGATGTTCCTTAAAAAAATCCAGAAGGTATACGGTGTACACTTCCGTATACCATTTGCAACCTTTTTGCATTCCAAGAAGGATATCGCATGCTATTGTTGAGTCGCTAACCCCAGATTATTAAAGAAAAGGGAAGGTAGGAAAAATGAAATAAAAGAAATAGTATAATAGTAGAAATGAAATACAAAGAAAGTTCGCTGTACAGGTGGGAGACAAGAATTGAGCTTTCACATTTAGGATATGTAATAAAGATGCCTTATTAAAAAGAGTTGCATAGCAGATTATTGTTAGAAGTGCGTAAAAGTAGAAAAAAGGTACCTTGTTAAAATGCTCAGGTGTTCACATGTCTTACTAAAAAGAGTTGCATAGCAGATTTTTGTTAGAAGTGCGTAAAAGTAGAAAAAAAGGTACCTTGTTAAAATGCTCAGGTGTACACACGTGTACCCTATAATAAATTTCATCTTCGTTTTGAAAGGGAGTCTTTCTCTAGCGTCTTTTTCTGTTCAGAGGACTTCCCTCACCATAGCGAAGGAAATACTGGAGTTTTATAAGACTGGAACCCGTCTTTCAAAGAAGAAATAAAAAAAAATAGGGTCAGGAATCCAGTTGAGAATAGCAATAGAAGTTAAAAGGCTTGTTATCGAGAGAATATGAATTCGATACAGTATCCAGGTGCAAGAAAAACATCACGTAAAGGTGAGGAATCACGTACCGAGGGAACTGCAATAATAAACAAATTTAAATATTAAAGAAGGGGTTCGCAAGCCAATGCTAGAAAGGTCTTTGTGAGAAAAGAATCCAATAAGAGTCTTGGAAATAAAGAAAGCAGCTAAGATTGGATTTTGCACGTAAAAATAGGCTAAAAAGAGTAGGAGGGAAAAACGAAAAAATGATAATAAGGAAAGGAGTATTAAGATAGGGGAACTGGAAAAAAGATATCACTTTTTTAGACGATAGGAGGAATGGAAAGTGTTCTAGTAAAATTTACGAATGCGGAGTTTGAGTAATCGAAAACTTATAATCTTGTGAGAGTGCCTGTGGGATAAATCTAGTGGAGCAGCTGCAGCTACGTTCCTAGCCCTGTTCATCCGCTATGTTTCCAGAGATGTCCATACGGTGCCTTCTAATTTTAACTGGTAAGCGATTTTCTGTTGGTACAATCTAGCACTGAACAATTGTCATTATAGCTGTTAGTGATAGGGAATCAGAGGGCATAGTTTAGGGCAACTTCTTAATTTAGCTTACGTGAATTAATTGTTGTAATTGGAATCAAAATTAACAAAATGAATTCTTATTATTGTAAACTGTATTTATGTTGAGTAATGATGCAGGTGTCTTTTATCTGAAAGAAAGAATAATGATATGATTTCTTATTATTGTGAATTATGTTTATTTCGAATAGTGATGCAAGTGTCTTTTATCTAAAAATAAAAAAATAAAATAAATAACGTTTAAAATTTACATATTGTCTTGTTGTATATTATGCCTAATGCTTTGATTCATTAATTTGGTAATATAATCACGGCCTTTATATATATATATATCCCTATTTTATTTACATATTATTCAGTAATGGTAAAATTTCATCAGAGCTTAAGAATTACTCAGGGATTACAAATACAAATTTTCACATACATTTTTAATCAATTTGACGTTGCCGTCGTGCCGTCAAAACAATGGTGCCGTTAGTACCAGGTACACCTTTTCAGGTGTAGTGTATCTGAACTACTTATTTATCTGACAATCATCACCTATTTTTAAGACTCACATGTATATATACCAAAAATGGAGTATAGCATAGGATTTAATTTTATAAGAATTTATTTTGCAAGTCTTTTTTTTCTCTTCCTTATTGTTATTTTTTTAGTATTATTTTGCATATATGATAACATATTTTGTATTATTGCTATTTACTTCTATTAGTAAGAAAATTTTATTCTATAATAAATTTCCCTTTTATTGGAATTGATAATATAAAAAGAAAGGAAAACATCTACTTTCAAATCATATTTTTAATTCCTTTACTTTCAATATTTTCTGTTTTATATTTATAAGTGTGTTTATTATTATGCTGATTAAACAAATGTACAGTGTGATTAAACAAAATATAGAAACCTATCTTATACTTTAAAATTTATCAATCGAACAATTTCGGAATTATAGGAAGTTTAATAATTTTAAAATGATACTATTTGCACGAATTTTCTTTTCTATGTATGATATTTCACATGTCATTTTTCATATATATTCATAAAAAAAAAAAAAAAAAAAAAAAAAAATATATTAATATTTTAGTAGTATAAAATATTCATCATTAGTCAAATCTATTCGTAATGGCGGTAAATACTCCATTACAAAAAATTGCGGCGTTACAGAACATACTCCCACAATTCGACAACGCGTCGGCAGTCACCCCTACTTTTTTCATTGAAAATTGTGAAAAATTTACAACGCTAATTGAATGCACTGACCCAGAAAAATTAATGATTTTAAAATCTCGTGTGAGAGGAGAGGCACTTTCACAATTAATAAATTGTCCCGATTTATGTCAGGAGGACAATTATGAGACTTTTAAAGCTAAATTTTTAGCATTTTTTGACAAGAAAGTCAGTTTGGCCACTCGCCAACAACAATTTTCAAACTGCCGTATGCAACCAGGTGAACAAGTCAAACTTTATGCTGCTAGAATTTCACTTGTAACACAGAAATTCTTTAACAATCCGGATTTAACCAATCCATCTGTTAAGGCTTTATTCGAGCAATCTAAATTATCAAAGTTTCTGGAGGGGCTTCTACCTGAATATAAACACCCCACATTAATGAAAGATCCACAATCATTTCAAGCCGCATTAGATTTTGTAGAACTTTTAGAAGCTAACAAATTTTGTTTTCCTCAATATGATGAAAATTCTCACATATCTAATTCCATAAATACTATGTCAGAAAAAGACTCAAATAAAGAAATTAAATCATTACTCGAAGCTCATGCAAAACAAACATATGACTCTATTTGTACGCTTTCAAATGAAGTACAAAAACTAAAAGGAAACAACCAAATACAAATTCAAAATACACCTAATCACTCTCCAAATTACAGAAAATCTCCACATAATAACAAAGATTTCAGGTTTACAAAATCTTTTCCTGCATGTGAACATTGTGGACGAAATAACCATGCTTCATATTTTTGCTTCTACAAAAGATCAAACCCACATAGACAGTTTTCGCGACATGATTCCACTCCTAGTTATAACAATACCAGCAGGGTCAATGACTATCGTCAAAATCGCTTCAAGCAAACCTCTCGCAAGCTCCCTTTAAACTTCCAGAGGGGGAGAGCAGACAAATAAAGATTACTTATTCGCGACTCCCCCGAATTGAAAGGAATTTCACAGTTGTATCAGGAGATGAAAGCGCTATTAAAAGGAATAGGAAGATTTCTGTAAATACACAAATTTTAACGGAAAAGGAAACCAATTTTAATCTGCCAATAATACGAACACAATTAGCAGGACTTTACGTAAAATTTTTGCTAGATACAGGGGCAGCTATCAGTTTGGTAAATGTTGACACTTATAGAAGAATTAAAGATAAAAATGCTACTCTAAAACATGCAAACGTTACAGTAAAATCAATATCAGGTGCTACCTTAAATATTACACATTATACGGTGTTACCAATTACATTAGACACTCGACAGTATATGCACAAATTTTATGTTGTTAATAATAAATTATCTGAGCATTATGATGCAATTATTGGATTTGATTTCTTGAGAAACTATAAAATTAAAGTGTGTTTGGATACTAATACTTTAGTCATAGGAAACACAACTACAGAAATTTTAAATGAAAACAATGCTAACTCTAGTGATTGGAGATGTGAAAATAATCAAAATATACAAAACATAAATGCGGATGTTTATGATTATCGAAATATGGAGGAAATAAAAAGATTAAGACGTCAAGAATTACGAGAATCTGATTTTAATCTAGCGCATTTAAAACCTGAAATTAAATCGCGTTTATTGGATTTAATATTTGAATTTGCGGATATTTTTAGTAAAAACTTATACACGATTGGTCGCACATATAACATTAAACCAAAAATGAAAGTTGATTACGATAAATTACCGTCATCACGTCCATATTCATTGCCCCATATTTTGAAAGCAGAATTAAAAACACAATTGAATGAACTAGAACGAGCTCATATCATTGAAAAATCGAATAGTCATGTTAGTTTTCCAATAATTATGGTAAAGAAAAAGAATCCCAGTTCAGATCCTAAGAAACAAAAATGGAGACTGGTTTGTGATTTCCGTAAATTAAATCAACATCTTAAATACCCTCGATATAAACTACCTATAATTAGTCATCTATTAGAAAAATTAAGTGAGGCTAAATTATTTTCAAATTTAGATCTATCCTCATCATTTTGGCAAGTAGCATTACAAGCAAAAGATAGAGATATGACCACTTTTACTACCCCTTTTGGTTCTTATCGTTATGTCTGTCTTCCACAAGGATTGTCGTTGAGTAGTGAAGTCTTCTCTGAATTAGCTGATAGGCTTTTAGCCCCCATAATTGATCTAAATATAGTAAATTTCATTGATGATTTCTGCGTCCCATCGAAAGATGAAGAGGATATGATTTATAAGTTAAGGAAATTATTTGAACGTTTCCGAGAATTCGGACTTACATTAAATCCGGAAAAATGCTCATTTCTACTGCCAAAAACAGAATTTTTGGGTCACGAAATATCCTCTCAAGGTATTAAACCACTTCAAGATAATTTAAAAAAAATAAAAGATTTTCCTGTGCCTAATACAGTTAAGAAAGTTCGTCGTTTTCATGGTTTAGTAAGCTATTATAGAAAACATATTAAAAACTTTTCAGAATTAGCTGCACCGCTCACGAACTTATCAAAAAAAAAATCAGAAATTCAAATGGACGGAAGAAACGCAATTGGCATTTGACACTCTGAAACAAAAATTAATTTCACCACCAATTTTAATTCATCCAAAATTTGAGGAACATTTTTTTCTTTCTTGCGACGCGAGCGACTTGGCTCTTGGTGCGATGTTAGGCCAGAAAGATGAACATGGTATCATTCGTCCGATCGGATATTTTTCAAAAAAATTAAATCCAACTCAATGCCGATACACTATTTTCGAGAAAGAACTCATGGCTATTGTTCAGGCCATAGCACATTTTAAGTACTACATTTATGGTAGAAAATTTACGATAAGATGTGATAATGCCGCTCTTACTAAACTTAGTAATTTACAATCAATTAGTGACAGAGTTGCTCGATGGATAGCTTTTTTAAATGACTATCAGTATACGTTTGAATTAATTAAATCAGAAGAGAATATAGTAGCGGATATACTTTCTAGGGATTTCAGTAATAGTGCATCGGATTTGAGTAAACAACGAAATGAAACGAACGGAAAACCACAACTTTTAAATTTTCCCCAAGAGACAACAAGTCAAACAAATAAACAAATACAAAATTCTCGCACAAGTTCATCAAGTAATTCTTTCACACACGACTCTACACACAAGCAAAATATTACTCATCAAAATTCTTTCTCTCCACAAAAAGATCCTATGCGTCCTACTTCACATTTAAATGACTCTACACAACATATTTCAAAAAGAAAACACTCTACATCAAACGTACATTCAAATTGTGAAAATTTTACTCAAAAAAGTAATAATTTAAATATTCCAAATTATTGTTATTCAAATAACAATCATATAAATAAGAGTGAAATAAATTCACACATTCTTATGGATTTAGAAGATTCTACGCATTCTCAAGCGGAGCCTAGTTTATTCAATGAAATCACACAAGATTGTAAAGAAATAAGTTCGAATGAAGAATTTCCTATTAAAGAAAATAATTTATATACGATTAACGGTTTAGAAAACTTGGGATTTTCCTGTTACATGAATGCTGTTCTCCAATGTCTGACTCATTGTACGCCTTTTCTAAAATGTTTATTTAGTGACAAATTACACGAAAAATATTGTAAAAACTCAAGATTTTGTCTTACATGTGCGTTACGTCGTCACATTAATCTAATTGTAGAAAACCCCGATCAAATTATTGCACCCATTGAATTATATGAAAATCTAATAAATATAGCACCTCAATTTGTGCCTAATCAGCAACAAGACGCTCATGAATTTTTGAGATACATTATAAATGGAATAAAGGAATCATTAAATTCCAAAGGAGTTGCACAGTCTATTACAGATATTTTTGGAAGTAACATTAGAAGTGAAATTACTTGTTTGCAATGTAAAAAGAAAAATTTCACATACGATCAAAATTTAGATTTCATGTTGGATATAACGCAAAACGTTAAATCGTTGGAAGACGCTATATATAATTTTATGAAACCAGAGATTTTAGATCAAGAATATATTTGTAAATGTAACATTCCTAAAGTTAGTGCTAAAAAGGAAAATTCAATCGCACAAATTTCTGAAGTAATCACTTTTCAATTTAAAAGATTTGCTTTTGATGGAAAATCTAGTACAAAAATTACTAATCATATATCATATCCAGAAAAATTAAATATGCGTCCTTATTTACAAAAATCTCACGGAATACCTATTTGGTACAATTTACAAGCGATCATTGTGCATTCAGGCAAAGATGACAAATCAGGCCATTACTTTACTTATGTCAAAACACCTCAAAACACATGGTATCTTTTAGACGATACTAAAGTAATAAAAGTCAATATAACGGAAGTCTTAAACCAAAAGGCATATATACTTATATATACAAAAGACAAATTAAATGACAAAAATGATCAACAAACACTTACAATAAAAAAATTCAACAATGACATTCAAGAAAATGACAAAAATACAAGAGCAAATTCATCACATATTCCTAGTGTAAATGTAAATTTTATACAAATTGATCTTCCTAACATCCTAGATATACAAAGAGAACAATTAATAGACTCTAAAACATCTAAAATTATTCAAGAAATAAAAAATAACCCCCATAAAGCTAAACTTAATTTTCCTAATTATTTAATAAAAAACGATCTACTCATGCATTCTGCATTTATACCGAAATTTCGGAAATCATCCAATATTCTTCAAATAGTTATACCAGAGAAATATAAGGCACATATTTTAGCTGCACAACATATATCTCATTTCGGTTTTATTAGAACGTATAATGCCATTCGTGAAAAATATTATTGGGAAAATTTATATGCTGATACAAAACATTATGTTCAATCATGTATACAGTGCAATACGTTCAAATCTCCAAATGTACAAAAACCCATCCCAATACAGAGAAATTTTATTCCTAATAGACCCATGGCTTACTTAAGCTGCGATTATGTAGGCCCTTTTAAAAAAACAAATAAAGGAAATGTTTACATTTTAACTTTCTTAGATCATTTTACAAAATATCTGCGACTTTATGCAGTCCCAGATCTTACCGCAAATACAACAGCGGAAAAGTTTTTGGATTTTATTAGTATTTTCGGTATTCCTGAAAAACTATTAAGTGACAAAGGAAATTCATTTATCGCGGATTTATTTAAACGTTTATGCAAACGATTGGGCGTTGTTAAGCTTTTCACAACCCCCCTACATCCACAAACCAACGGTGCCACCGAATCGCTCAACAGAAATATAAAAAAATCTCTTTCAATTTTTGCAGAAAATACTGGACAATGGGATGAATATGTGAATTATTATTCTCTCATTTATAACTCCACAATACATTCGGCAACACGAGAAAAACCTGCTTTTTTGCATTTAGCTTACGACCCGCTATTGCCTTCCGATTTACACAACGAGATCAACAACAAAGATTATTTTTCGTATACTGATTTTGTCGAACAAAAGATCAGCCAACTTCAATATACAAACAAAAAAATAGAAGAAAGCATTAGGAGTGCGGCAGAAAGACAAGAAGCGTATCAGCATAAAAATGCCAAATTTCGAAATTTTGTAATAGGAGAACTAGTATATTTATATAATCCCGCAAAAGATCGAAACAACAAAATACTCAAATTACGAAACTATGTAGGTCCAATGAGAATCGTAAAGAAGCACAATAATGTTAATTATTCTATAATACATGCAATGGATGACAGGGGTAAAGAGATGAAAGTTCATTCAAGTCGTTTAATCCGCTATGTAGCGAGAAAACCGCAATTAGATTTGTTTCATAGTATCATTCAAGACTCAAAATACACACAAAACATGTATATGAATGAGGATACGAACACTCCCAAACCACATGCAGTATTTGAAAACCATGAGTTATTACCTTTCATTCTTTCGGAACCGCCCATTTTGAACAGAGAAAGTGGGGAAGCTTCTTTTGTCGCAGAGAATGAACTACATGTACGGGAAGAAAGTGAATTACCTAGTACAGAGAACATTTCGGCAAATCCTCAAAGTCCACATTTGTCAGATGATTCGCAAGATACCGAAATTTATACTCCAAATGTAGATCAAACATCACTACATGATTCTGCGAATACTGAAATATCAAATACCCAATATAGTTTTAGACAAAGACAACCTATCGACTATTATGCGGAGAAAATTTTTGATTTTGCGTTAAAACTCACAAAATAACAAAGTATACAGATACATATGTGTATAAAAAAAAAAAAAAAAAAAAAAAAAAGGGGTATAAATGTACATAAAATTTCATTTAATGTTTGAATTGTTTCTTATTACATCATATATTGACAAAAATATAACAACTTTTCATATAGGTAGTGTACTTTATTATATTTATTATATTTCTCATTAATACATCGATATTGATGTCATGCGTTGTTGATATGGATCATGGGAATTACGGCCATATATGATGGACATTAATTGTATGCATATGTGGCGTTTATTGATAGGGTTTTGTTATTTGGTCAATAAATATTAATTAAAATTTATAAAAATAGTGAATTACTAAATGCAACTTAAAACATAACATAAAGGCGTAATTAAATGAATGATTAATTAGATCTATCTAAGAATATATAAGTATATATAAATAAATAAAGGAATAATTAATAAATTCAAATAATTGAACTACATCAAAATTGATTAAATATGATTGAAAATCTTGACTCTGTTTTACTATAGTGCACGGGTGAAACTCGGTCAATTTTTTTTCTTTTTATCAAATGTGATTAAATTAACTTTCTTCAGATTTAATTTTGAATGAAACTTAGCAATAATTTGCGGGCGAATTATTGTTGTTTTTGTATTCATTTTATCCTCTTTAAAACATTTAATTACAAGTTGAAATTCTTAAAAGTAAATAATAATAAAAAAAAAAAAAAAAAAAAAAAAAAATAAAATAAAAAAAAATAAAAAAAAAAAAAAAAAATAAAATAAAAT
Source organism: Maratus speculifer (assembly GCA_964019185.1). Lineage (NCBI taxonomy): Eukaryota > Metazoa > Arthropoda > Arachnida > Araneae > Salticidae > Maratus > Maratus speculifer. The sequence continues at coordinate 314,685,181 of OZ025291.1, read as the reverse complement.
AAAATAAAATAAAATAAAATAAAATAAAAATAAAATAAGAATAAATTTAGATGAAATAAAATAAAATAAAATAAATTGAAATTAACATAAATTGAAGAAGGAAATTCTGAAACTCTAAAATATTTCCTTATCTTTCTTGAATTCATACTTTAGATGTTTAAATAAATAAAAAAATAAATTTTTTTTCTTTTTTATACTCAACCAAATATTCTAACTTATATGTATAAAACATCACTATATGTATTTGAATTCTAGGAAAGAAAAAATATATATCATGATCTAATACATATTTTGTTATGTTTACTTTATTTGTTTTTGTTTTTTTTTTCTTTTCTCAGCCTTTTCTTTTCCATCTCTCCCTCTTTATGTATATATTTATTGCTTACTTTTATATTAATAGGATTAAAAGGGTACTTCCTATTAACAAAAAAAAAAAAAAAAAAAAAAAAAAAAAAAAAAAATCTTGAAATTATAGTTATCACTCCATTTTCGGTATTATACATTCTAAAAAAAAAAAAAAAAAAAAAAAATTAAATGTAACATATTTATTTCATTTAAAGTTATTTAAGTCAATTGTTTGGTGCTGGAGAGGGACTAATAGTAAAAATTTGCTTCCTTTTTTACAGTACTGTTGTGCACAAGTGTGGCTAGAAAGCACAAAGGAATAGTTTGCCATTTCACAGGCATTTACTCGTGTCAATCTTTAAGTAGACATTTGGCTTCGAAGATAAATATTCCACCTAATGCTTGTGAAATTCACGATTGCTCAAATTGCATTGTGAGTAAAGCATCTTTCATCTTGTCCAAGGACTTCAGGCTGTTACGCCCTACATCATTTATCTTGCGACATCTGAAAGACGAAGTAGCCACCAATAGCACTGCATACAACTGTTTCAATGGAAACCAACCTTGTGAATGTGACAATGATTGCTCGGGTACAAAAGAATTTTGCAGTCTAAGAAACTGCACAGTAGTAAACACTTGTTTCTGCTCTTTAACGCATCACAAACCACAACTCTTAGCAACAACAGAATTGGAAACTTTTTATGACCCGGACTTAATCACATGGGAAGTTTGTATATTCGACAAAAGAACTAGTGTTACACCCAACCCACGCTCCCGTAAATTACTAGAAGGGGAAACGGCTTACTTCAGGCAGCACAACTTAACTATAAAGTTTGATGACCCCATTTTAACCCTCCCTGACAGAGGAAGAGTAATCCTACGAACTAATGATTTTGAATTTGTGCTCACAGTTCCAAAAGATCTCATGATTAAGATTCCATTTGAATTACTTGCATTTAAAACAGACATTACAATTATTTATTTGCACACTAGTGGAATCACAATATCAGGATTAATCCATGTCTCGGGTAAAAACATTTGTCAATTAAGACAATGTATAATGTGTTTTGAAGTGCTTGCACGTTTTCAATGTCTACCTAAACCAATACGGTATACAGCTTATATAACTTTTTCAATTTTAATTTTGATACTTTTAAAATTCTTGAAAGCACTATTAAAAAGCTGTTTATATATTTTTCATATAATATATATGATTTTACTTATGCTTCTTAAAATGATCAAATTCATGGCTCGATGCTCACTTTTACTAGGAGCTTTTTTTCGGCAATACTATCAAACAAGCATTACTAAAGAGTTATGGATATTTGGAATCACACAATTCACAAAATTCCAATTTTACATCACTCCAGATAGTCCTGTTAGCTTGTACTCTCCTCATCGCAGTATCCAATGCTGATTGTAACACTCATGCCATTATAAATTCGGAGCTGAAAACCTGTGAAACACTTCAAGATGGCACACGTTCATGTCAATTACATTCAACTTCTGAAATCACACTTCCTACACTGCATTCCGAATCATGTTTGTGGTTCACGGACAAAAATAATAATCACTTATTTTCGTTAACGTTAAAGTTAGACGAAGTAAAATGTGACTTTACTACGGAAAGGCAATATTTCACTTTTCCAGTCACAACTCATCATATTTCACAAATATCATGTGTTTTCAACGAATACTGTGGTCGTGGTGTTCACTGCATAAAAAGGCATGTTGGTCGAGGTGGAATAAATTTTGAAGCGGAGACACCTCAAAGTAGAGATTATCCAGGTATCTCAGCTTGTTTGGAAGCAGGACCAGGAACGGGTTGTTACATTTTCCGTTCTTCATGTGCCTTTTATAGAACGTGGTACGAACCAGACTTGTTATACAGCTATGAAGTTTCTAAAATAAGAGGTCATACTTGTAAATACTACATTTCCCTCAAACATGATGAAAATAATACCGTTTCTCGGGTAACGGTTACTGATTCAGCTTTCACAAAAACTGGAATTAAAGTCACGATTTTAGGAGCTTATGACCAGGCCCAATTACATATGGAAGATTATTTTATTCAACGTGTAGGTAAAAAGTCGGAAGCTTACCTAGCAAAGGCAAGTGATAAAAATTCGCCCAGAGCTGGAGAGATTGGTGCAATTCAGGCGAATTCATCCTTCACTAAAAATTTCATTTTTGATCCTGATATGACAAGTTGTGATTTTTTTGAAGATACTCTAAGATGTCTAAACGCACCCGATGCAATTACACAGCTCAGATCCTCTCAGGAACATGCACTACCTTTGCAAAGAGACATACATTTATTTCAAATAGAGGATGACAAATTAAAATCAACTTTATTGCTGTCCTCAGCTATTCGTGTGCAATTATACTTTGCAAACTACAAATTGTCAGTCAAAGCTAAAAACGTTTGTCCCAAATTTGCAGAAGAGGAAATTTCTACGAAAGGTTGTTACAAATGCGCCATACTTGCACGACTCAACTTCAAAGCTCTCAGCACGTGTGATGCGGGTGTAGTCAGTGTTCATTTTCAGGACATAAATATTCATACAAAAGCCATCCGTTTGACGACTGAAATTCAATCTTACACTATTCAATTTTCTGCTGAATTGAAGTGCTACTCTGAGAAAATATGTCTACAATCATCAACTTTGATGCAATGTCAAACTTTAAAATTTTGCCTAAACGAGCCGAGCATAGATTTGCTCCAATTGAACATGAACTATACACGATCAATGAACACTCCTACTACGGCAAATTGGCTAGACTTTTTCACATTGCCAAAATTTTCTACTTCATTATTCATTCTAAAATTTATTGGTTCAGCTTTATTCATAATATGTATTGTAATCACACTATTTTCTACTATTTTAACCTGTTGTTGTCGTTCCAGGTAAAAACAATTTTGATTATTTTTACTAGACAGGAAACATATTTGTAAAATTCTAATGAAATTTACATACGTAAGTATATATATATTTATATGAGTATATATATACATAAATCTTATTTTATGTTTATTTTGGTAAACATTTTTATTTTAACCTTTTCTCAATTCCAATTATTTGTGTTTCCTGCTTAGTTTATATAATGTGTACAAGTTTTATAATTCTTATTCTTATTATTTTATATATTTTTTAGTGTTTGATATTATTATGCAAAATATTGTATTATGTTATATTACACATATTAATCATTTAATATTCTTTTCTCAAGTTCATTGTTGTATAGATCATCGACATTATTAATAATCTGCCCATTTATGCTTTCTGATTCACCTGAACTCAGAGCATTTTTCTTTTTTTTATTTATTTTTTTTTCTTTTCTCAAACAGTCGCTATATTTTGTTGAGTCGCTAACCCCAGATTATTAAAGAAAAGGGAAGGTAGGAAAAATGAAATAAAAGAAATAGTATAATAGTAGAAATGAAATACAAAGAAAGTTCGCTGTACAGGTGGGAGACAAGAATTGAGCTTTCACATTTAGGATATGTAATAAAGATGCCTTATTAAAAAGAGTTGCATAGCAGATTATTGTTAGAAGTGCGTAAAAGTAGAAAAAAGGTACCTTGTTAAAATGCTCAGGTGTTCACATGTCTTACTAAAAAGAGTTGCATAGCAGATTTTTGTTAGAAGTGCGTAAAAGTAGAAAAAAAGGTACCTTGTTAAAATGCTCAGGTGTACACACGTGTACCCTATAATAAATTTCATCTTCGTTTTGAAAGGGAGTCTTTCTCTAGCGTCTTTTTCTGTTCAGAGGACTTCCCTCACCATAGCGAAGGAAATACTGGAGTTTTATAAGACTGGAACCCGTCTTTCAAAGAAGAAATAAAAAAAAATAGGGTCAGGAATCCAGTTGAGAATAGCAATAGAAGTTAAAAGGCTTGTTATCGAGAGAATATGAATTCGATACAGTATCCAGGTGCAAGAAAAACATCACGTAAAGGTGAGGAATCACGTACCGAGGGAACTGCAATAATAAACAAATTTAAATATTAAAGAAGGGGTTCGCAAGCCAATGCTAGAAAGGTCTTTGTGAGAAAAGAATCCAATAAGAGTCTTGGAAATAAAGAAAGCAGCTAAGATTGGATTTTGCACGTAAAAATAGGCTAAAAAGAGTAGGAGGGAAAAACGAAAAAATGATAATAAGGAAAGGAGTATTAAGATAGGGGAACTGGAAAAAAGATATCACTTTTTTAGACGATAGGAGGAATGGAAAGTGTTCTAGTAAAATTTACGAATGCGGAGTTTGAGTAATCGAAAACTTATAATCTTGTGAGAGTGCCTGTGGGATAAATCTAGTGGAGCAGCTGCAGCTACGTTCCTAGCCCTGTTCATCCGCTATGTTTCCAGAGATGTCCATACGGTGCCTTCTAATTTTAACTGGTAAGCGATTTTCTGTTGGTACAATCTAGCACTGAACAATTGTCATTATAGCTGTTAGTGATAGGGAATCAGAGGGCATAGTTTAGGGCAACTTCTTAATTTAGCTTACGTGAATTAATTGTTGTAATTGGAATCAAAATTAACAAAATGAATTCTTATTATTGTAAACTGTATTTATGTTGAGTAATGATGCAGGTGTCTTTTATCTGAAAGAAAGAATAATGATATGATTTCTTATTATTGTGAATTATGTTTATTTCGAATAGTGATGCAAGTGTCTTTTATCTAAAAATAAAAAAATAAAATAAATAACGTTTAAAATTTACATATTGTCTTGTTGTATATTATGCCTAATGCTTTGATTCATTAATTTGGTAATATAATCACGGCCTTTATATATATATATATCCCTATTTTATTTACATATTATTCAGTAATGGTAAAATTTCATCAGAGCTTAAGAATTACTCAGGGATTACAAATACAAATTTTCACATACATTTTTAATCAATTTGACGTTGCCGTCGTGCCGTCAAAACACTATTTTGAGAGTGTGTGCACGTTTTAATTTCTAGTATGTTGTAATCCCAAACTCAGAAAAGAGAAGGTTAACAAAAGAGACAAAGGCAAAGACTTAAAAAAGCTTTTAAAATGGTAGAAGACCTTAGCCAGAAATTTGTTCTGTGGTGTTGGTTAAAAGACGATGCATAGCTTTGAAAAAAATTTCCAAATATGTAATGTACATATAATTTATTTTTACAAAATAATAAAATAAATAAACAAAAATAAATAAAGAACGATAAAGAAAAAAGAAGTTGTTAATATAAATTTAGTGCCCTAATAACTTCGGGGCCAGGGGCGACTGCCTCCTTCGAACCCCCTATCGCACGGTTCTGATCCACTGATATTATTAATGTCATTGTTGCTAATGGCGTCTCATGGTGTAAAATAAATTTTATTTAAATTTTACTGCATATTTCCTTCCATCTATGTTCGAATTGGTGCATATGAAGAAATCTTTTTATTTGTGACGTCAGAAATGAGTCATAGGATAGGGACTTGCCGTTTTAAGAATTTCAAAAGCAAGACGACGATATTACGCTGAATCAAGACGCGGTAATTAATGTTAAGAGATTTTAGAGGAGTCTAAAAAAATTAGACGAAAATTTTCAAAAGAATGCATAAATCTTTAGTAATTTATTCTGCTGTTGATAATAATTTTCTTAGATCCGTCCGCTAATAATTGATATTTAGAGAATTTTCTTTTCTAGTGAAGAAGCAAAGAAGGTAATCGATATACTTTTTCCTTCGTTTAGTGGACAAATACTTCGAAAACAACCTGTTAATACTTATTTATACGCTCTGAAGGAAATGAGAAAAAGACAGGATTTCCATAATTTTCCTAGCCTAGAGCAATCAACAGGATTGCTGTGTAACCTTCAACTAACACCTGACTCCCACCGACAAATGCACTTTATTTCTCAAACATCGCCTCGGTTTTTCTATCTCCCAGAAACTCTCCACCCACATTCATCATCCGAAACCTGACGTATTGCGGAAACGAAAAGAGTGACATATATATCCGCTAAAGAGGCGCGCGCTTGAGTCCACTTCTTATGCCACCCCGTCTCTTCCCTCTACTCCCACCTCCTGAAAAGGCGCTTTACTGCCAAATCTGTCACGCCATCTCGATCACTTCACTCTTCCTGCGTGTCCCTCCCAACATTTCTTCCCCCCATCTTTTCTACAGGAATAAAGAAAAAAAAAAAAAAAAACTTTTTCCCTTCCGCGGCTCTCTGCTGATCAATGGGTTAGGGTCACTGTTTGCGCTCAAGGGGTGGCACGCAGGCGTGCACGGGGATGGGCTCGTTAATTCGGAAAAACTTTTTCGCAAGATTTTTTTTTTTATTTTTTGTTTCGCGCGATTGCGATCGAAGCGGATGCCGAATCTTTTTTTTTCTATGCTACATTTTTTTTTCTTGTTTTTGTATATCCCCTCTTTTCTCCAAGCGGATGGCTAATTAAAGGGCCGGTCGCGGTAGCAGGGTTGCTAATGATGCAGGGTGGCTCGTTACGTTCTTTTTCTTTGATATTTTTTTCCCTCTTCTGATTCTTTTCACGAGTGTAGTTTTTCGAAACCTGCTATGCCGATTTCGCAGTGCGGTAAGCTCCAGTGGCCTTTTCGATTCCGTTTTTCTCCATAATTAATCCATGAGTACACGTGATTAAAACAATAGAATTTTCGTAACTCATCAACATGGAAAGCCATATACAAAAGCTTTTCTAATCCCGCTTATGTTACCCGGACTGTTCAGACATTTTTAATTTTTCGAGTTATTTATAATACGATCATTTTCCAGCGAGACGCTATCCTCAAAATATAGTAGAGTCCTACTAATTCGAACTAATTGGGATAAAACACTGTTTGGATTAGCGGTAATTCGGAATAGGCAGATTTCATTAATAATAATCTTCGTATTAAGGATGTATTCTGATCCAAAATGCCTTTTTTCTGATTTATTTTTAGATTCAGTATTGCTCTCAAATGCACCAAACTTTCAAATTATGTTATTTAGAAACTACACAAGGTGCCGTGATTGTGTATTTTTTGATAAATGTAGAAAATGTTGCAAAAAAAAAAAAAAATAAAAAAATAAAAAAAATACTGTCAAAAACGGCGTTTTGGACTAAATTTCCCGAAGCGGGAGATCTGCGAACGAAAAAAAGGGCACGCTGAGAAAATAATTGCTTATAAATCAAATTCTAATTGATTCAGCGAAAAATTACTTTACACGGCATCTTCTACACCACTTCAAAAATCACCCCAGCAAATTTCATGTTTCTACTTTTAAAAATGAGTCTGAAAATGTATCGGAAAATTTCGAGCTGTTGAAGGTGGAAAATCAATTTTTCGAATACATCCTTAACTTCTTAAGGTATAAATTAAGTGCGGGAACATTTGTTATTGTCATCTCTTCTACTATAGTTTCTACTATATTGTACCCCGTTTGAGTTTTTTGGAACCAAAAGCCTCGAAGCGATGTACCTGTTATACCCCCACTCTTCAAGTCTGCATGCATTACGTAAAAGAGCAGGAGCATCACTTCAGAAGTTGCTGTACACCAAGGCGAGGAAACCATTTTTTTCCCTTACTGAAAAGTAATTATTTTACGGTTTAAATATCGTGTTTTGACCGAAAAAAAAAAATCATTTTACGGTATAAACAACTTTATAATCGAAATAACACATATACTTCTTTTTTACGCTTAAAAAACTTTAGAAATACGGTACTCATATCGTAAAGACTGAAAGCGGTGTAGGTAACGGTATATCTATCGAAATGTTACGACATTTTTTTACATTACATTGTCCTTTTCCTTACTATTAGTAATTATTTTACGGCATAAATATTGCGTTTTTTCTGAAAAACAATCATTTTATGGTATAATTACTGTTTATAATGGAAATGGCTCATATGCTTTTTTTTTTACGCTTAATATACCTTAGAAATACGATATTGATACCGTAAAGAGTGAAAATGGCACAAGTACCGTGAAATTTACGGTATATCTACTTGAATTTTACAATTTTTTTTTTAGAGTGTGGAAAGTTAGCAACTACAGTCCTCCCCACTTAATCGGGTAACGGATAATCGAATACCCCGCTTATTCGAATAAAATCCTCCGGAACCGAATTTAACCCCATTGGGCTAATGTTATTTTACCCCGTTTAATCGAATACTTTTCACGAAATGTCCTCGCTTAATCGAATAACAAATGAGTGAGACAATTTGAAAAATGGGTGTGAAAAACACGTTTCAATTAGAATTTCCTCCATACTTTTTGTCATTTTCGGTTGTTACACAGAAAACAAACTTCCAGAACTCCCAGCATGGATTTCGCCTGGTAGGTGCATAATGGACTGGTCAAGTGAGTTCCCTTTCTTGTTTATTTTTTCGAATTAATTTCAAAAATGGTGAAGTAAATTGGGCAATAATTTTGATCAATATCATATTTTGTTTACTTTCGTTTGTCAAAGGACTTTTTTTTTCACTTTTTCGATTTTTTTACAGTTATTTTTAATGGAGACATTTTAATTTTCAAAACCAGTTCCGAAACTGAAATCAACCTCATTAAAAATATCAGGAATAAAAACGAATGTTAAAAACGACGAAGCCCTTTGTACAGATCGATCTCAGCTATCCATTGCAAAAAAGATCATTTAAAAATATTGAAATGCGGTAGAGATATCTTTATAAATTTCTTCTATAGAATTAGCATTAGCAAGCAAATCCTTTCACGTAATTGAAGTAGCCCTTTAATAATAATATGTTGTCACTTAGAGGCTCAAGATGGTGATTGTGATACCATTCGAAAGAAAATCTCGTCCATCTTTTACTCTAAAATTTCCAATAAACCACTTTCATCTACTTTTTTAAACCTGTATAAATTACGTAAAATAAATTCTAATAACAAAATTTGGACCCAATTCTCACGATCTGCATTTAGTGTTATGTAAACAAAATGCATGTGTTTACTGTCATTGAACTATTGCGTATTTACTTGTCATTTTGTTTTTATTTTGGTTTGTATTATTCCATTAAAGTTTTTAGCGATTTTCTTACTCTGGTAACTAAATATACTATATTTAATAATTTTGTCATTTTATTGCACATTAAATATTACATTTATATGCCTCCCCGTTTAATCAAATACCCCGCTTAATCGAATATTTTTTCTGGAACCGTTAATATTCGTTTATGCGGGCCGACAGTATTATCTGAAAATGATTGAGAATGCAAATGTTTGAGAATGAATATCTGTCTGTAAATGAAGAAAATTAAATTCTAATGACGAAAATGAAAGTGACGACGACTCTGCCTTAGAGGTCTGCACGGGCCGGGCTCGGGCCGATTTCCGATAATGGCATTCGGGCCGGGCCGGGCCGGGCACGGGCCTTACTTCTGAAGACTCGGGCCGGGCCGGGCCGGGCCTAGTCACTAATCTTTTCGGGCAGGGCTGGGCTCGGGCCTTAATTTTTTTGCTGGAGTATCGGGCCGGGCCTAACTTTTTTTTTTCCGTACGAAGCCGAGACTGATTCCATTCTTCCTAGTTTTCATGGACCAAAATAATCAGTTTCTATTGAATCTTCCTATATGAAAATCCTTTTCTCGACTTTTTATAAATCAGTAATATTTGGCTTTGTCCAAAAATTTCTGCAAAAAAAGCATATACTTTTAAGCCGTCATTATTCTACAATTAAACATTAGAATTTATTCCTTTTAAAGACTCGTAGATTACTAGGCGTTTTAAAATAGAATTAAACAAACACACACACACAAAAAAAAACATGATTATGACGGAATTTTTTAAAAAAACTGAAAATTGAAAGTTTCTTTTAAAATGTTCATCCATGCAAAATGAATACAACAATACGGAAGAAAAAAAATATTAAACATTTACATCTGTTAAGAAGGGAATGTATTTTTTTTCGTTCCAAAGCGATTTCGTCTTTGGAAATTTTACCATATACCGCTTTTTCGATTTTTTGTCTCCATTACAGGGAATATGGATTAATAAATACTAGTGATAACTGAAACATTTACATACAACAAACATTCATTTAACACCATAAATATCGAAGCCTACGGCACTTCTGCATAAATGGAGATTATAAACATGGAAAAAAAAGACTAATATAATTTTTTTTGGTCAGAACTCTTCCATAAGATTAAAGATCAATGTTCTGTAGAAATTCACTCGAGCCGGCCGGGTTCGGGCCGAAATTTAAAATTTTTTCCGGACCGGGCCGAGCTCGGGCCGAAATTTTAACTTTCGGGCCGGGCCGGGTCGGGCCATTATTTTTTTCGTTCGGGCCGGGCCGGGCTCGGGCCGAATTTTTAACTTTCGGGCCGGGCCGGGTCGGGCCAATATTTCTTTCGTTCGGGCCGGGCCGGGCACGGGCCGAAATTTTAACTTTCGGGCCGGGCCCGGGCCTGGAAATTTCGGCCCGTGCAGACCTCTACTCTGCCTATACTCTTAAGGGTGTATTCCGATCCAAACTGCCTTTTTTCAGATTTATTTTTAGATTCATTTTTGCTCTCAAATGCACCAAACTTTCGAATTCCCTTATTTAGAAACTATACAAGGTGCCGTGATTATCAATTCCTTGATAAATGCAGAAAATATTGCAAAAACTGCTGTCAAATACGGCGTTTTGGACCAAATTTTCCGAAGCGGGAGGTCTGCGAACGAAGAAAAGGGTCCTTCTGATAAGGTAATTGCTTATAAATCAAATTCTAATTAAATTAGCGCAAAATTACATCACACGGCACCTTGTACGTCACTTCAAAAATCCCTTCAGCAAGTTTCATGCTTCTACTTTTAAAAATGTGTCCAAAATTGTATCTGAAAATTTCGAGCTGTTGAAGGTGGAAAATCATTTTATCGAATACACCCTTAAGGTGTATTCGAAAAAACGTTTTTCCACCTTCAACAGCTCGAAATTTTCCGATACAATTTCAGACACATTTTTAAAAGTAGAAGCATAAAATTTGTTGAGGGAATTCTTGAAGAGACGTATAAGGTGCCGTGTGATGTCATTTTACGCTCAATTCATTAGAATTTGAGTTATAAACAATTACCTTATCAGAAGGACCCTTTTCTTCGTTCCCACATCTCCCGCTTGGGAAAAATCGGTTCGAAATGCCGTTTTTGATTGCTCTTTTTGCAATATTTTCTGCATTTATTAAAGAATCGACAATCACGGCACCTTGTGTACTTTCCAAATAAGAGATTTTGAAAGTTTGGTGTATTTGAGAGCAAAAATGAATTCAAAAATAAATCGGAAAATAAGCAGTTTGAATCGAAATACACCATTAAGCTTTCAAATAAATGTCTGTTCTCTTTTTTGAAACTGCTTAAATAATTAAGAAATAAAATGTTAGGTTAATATAAAACTGTTGGACTTTTTCATTAGAATATAGATGAAAATTTATCAGTATTGAACGAAAGTTTGTGATATTTATCAGATAATCAAATAAAAAATCGGATATAAAAAAGAAGATTTGAGAATTTGAACAAAAATGACAAAATTTGAACTTTATATTTATGAAAATCTAGAAAACAAGTAAGCAATAACTTGCGCATTCACACCTGGAAATAAAGATGATGAAAAGAAAACTGCAAGTCTAACTAGATAAAAGGGCCTAAAATAAGTGTAAAAGAGTACTTATTTCTTCCAAAATCAGTGAGCAGGTTAGATCACGTTAGATCAGTTAAGACCAGATAAAAATTCAGTATCATATCATGTTCTAGTTGCTTGGAGATACTGATAAAAAATTGTCCTTATATGAACTGTAAAAAACCCAAGACGAGATATACAAGTCTCTGTAAAAAAAAAAAAAAAAAAAAAAAAAAAAAAAAAAAAAAAAAAATGTCAAAATTTCAATTGCATGCGCGGCTATTCTTTTAACACTTTTAGACATCAGCGCAACTGTTTTCCAAGGAGAAAAGGGTAAAAATGATTTGTTGCTTAGCAGTCTACATCTAACTGTTGAAATTTTAGATTCTAAAAAATACTAAATAGTCTAAAACTTTAATTTATTCTAAAAAATACTACATAGTCTAAAAATTTAATTTATTCTAAAAATTAAATACCAAATTAAAAAAAAAAATTGCATCTGTCAAGCCTGCTTCTTATAGGAGGCCGGTGAATGCATTTTATAATATTTTGTCTTTTGTCACTATCAATTTTTGGATTTTATGCAAATCAGTAGCTGGAAAATTAGTTAGTATACGTCTATTTGTATACGCTTATTATCTATTAATGCGCGTCAATTTATTCAAGACTTAGTTGAATACGTACGAGAACAGTCTGTTATTTCTGAAAAAAAAAAAAAAAAAAAAAAGTTGTCATTAGAGCAAGAAGAAACACTAAAATCGATGAAAAATACATTCTAAGCATAAAAGAGTTTGTTATCATAATGAGAAAAATGGAAATAAAACTAAAGATAATTACTCAAAATATAAAGTACTCCCCGTTTTTAGTAAATGTGCAAAATCTTTATCCATATGTTTTTCAAGCAATGTATACAACAAATTGGATTAGGTAAATCAGTAAGATTAGTAAATAACTTATAATTTTTATATTTTTTTAAATTATTCTTAGATTATGTATCTAAACTTATTTGAATGGGATAGCCAATTTTTATTAATATTTATTAATTCCAAGTTTATTTATTTTTAAAATAATGTATTCAATATTTTTTCAATGTATTTTCATCATACTTAATGAAATGTAATTTTGAATAATAGCATTTTCTGAAATATACGTATCTGCTGACTTCATTTGTAAGATATAATATAAATATTAAGAAAAATTGATTAGTATAATAAAATATAATTTTTTAACTAGATATACTTCGAGGTCCCGCGGTTCTAGTGTTAAACAAGGGTTTTACCTTAGCTACACTACAAAAACAAAAGATTGTTACTACGTTGAATTTAGTTTTATGAAAAGCCAAATGAAGTTTAAATATGCGCTATTTTTATTGTTTCTACTTTAGTATATGTCAGTTGCAGTTGTCTTCCCAAAACATCCAAATAGTTCTTTGATTTGGTAAGCACTATCTCACGGGAAGCAAGTGACGTGTTCATGTTTGTGTATGTGGTGACAGTCAAGTTTTATCCAATTAGCCTGGTAGCAGAGAAAAGTGAAAGCGAAGCTGGCAAGACATGCTCCTAGAGCTGCCGCCAAACGTCGTCGAATGTTCCGGTGTATGGAACAGAATGTCCCAAAACCACCCTTATTATTTCATTTTGTAAATAGTTTTCACCTGCTTTCATATAGTCAAGACATGTTAATAAATATTATTAACCAAATCCCCTATACATTCTTATTTACATATATACCATTAAATAAAGGCAAAATTTTAATTCTAAAGCAGGGATAATTATTTTTAATTAAAAAAAACTCGATTTGGCAACACTGTTTTAATTTTTCTTTTCAAAATAAAAATGAACTATGGTGAAACCTCCCCGTTCGACTATCACTTATTAAGCGATAACCTCTCTGAACGACCATTTTTTCATGGAATGAAATTTATTCTCATAAGCTCAATACTAATTTTACCTCCAGTTAGAGACCATCTTAGTTGAACTCTCTCCATGAGTGAACAATATTTTTGAAGAAAATGAAACTAAATCAATTTTTTCGGGTCGTTTGATGTAGGTTTTATTTGAAAAATGATTCCGGAAAGCGCATTATTCATCAAACTTCTGAACTAAGTTTATTTTTTATTATTTATTTATTTATTTATTATTTTTTTTATACCAATAATTTTTAAGTATTTTATTTCTTTTGTGCCTTTTTAGGCAATGAATTTCACTCTGATGACAAATTATGAATGGCAATTGATAAACTCTCGTGCCAAATTCTGTCAGGAAACTCTCAAAGAAGTAGATAAAGTATTAAAATCGCCATTATCGCCACCCCAAAATAATAATAAAATAAAATAAAATAAAATATTTATTGAATTTTGAAAACACTTTGAAAGAAGTAAATAAGAGTTATAAAGGATAAAATTGTAAAATCAAAGCAAGCGTCAATGTATTCATTTTTTAAACTCTGCAGTAATTAACTTATAATTTTTATTTTCATACTTAAATTTTGATATTTTTCCGAATGTGAAAAATAAATTTAATAACATTAATTCTCACTTTTTTTAACAAATAAATCTAAATTTAAATATGACCTCCATTAAGTCACCTATTATTATTGGAACAGAACGTGGTCGCTTTAGGAAGGTTTTACTGTACAATGATTTTTATAAATAAAATTGGTCTTGCAAAAGTAAAAAAATAAAAATAAAATAAACATTTTTTTTTAGAAATCTGTTTGAGAAGAATCAAGCATTATCAATAATATATTAAAAGATAGGTTTACATAGGAGCTGACATGCAGACTAAAAATAAGATATAGTATATATTTTTTTTCAGCTCAGTGGAAAAATTCGCGTTTCTCCTCTCGTTCGATTTGTGTGTATTTCGTCTGCGTTCGCAAACACTGAACACCGATTTGTCTCTGCAAATATCGCCGTTTTTAGCATGCACGCATATACAAACACTCGACGTTTGCGCACCTGCTTCCCTCTATCTTACAGACTGGATGCTTTCCAGCCGAGAAAGCAAACAGCCTGTGGTTCTTTTGATGCAAAATCAGTCAGTCTCTGCCGCAGGCGACGGTCTCGAGTTCGATAGATTGATGTTTGACGTGGAATTTACTGAATTTCATTAGAGTGAAAAAACATCGCACGATGGCCGTGGTTAAGAGTGTATTTCGATTCAAACTGCTTATTTTCCGATTTATTTTTGCATTCATTTTTACTTTCAAATACACCAAACTTTCAAAATATCTTATTTGGAAAGTACACAAGGTGCCGTGATTGTCGATTCTTTCATAAAAGCAGAAAATATTGCAAAAAAAGCAATCAAAAACGGCATTTCGAACCGATTTTTCCCAAGCGAGAGATCTGGGAACGAAAAAAAAAGGTCATACTGATAAGGTAATTGTTTATAACTCAAATTCTAATGAATTGAGCGTAAAATGACATCACACGGCACCTCATACATCCCTTCAAGAATCCCCTCAGCAAGTTTCATGTTTCAACTCTTAAAAATATGTCTGAAATTGTATCGGAAAATTTCGAGCTGTTGAAGCTGGAAAAGAGTTTTTTCGAATGTATTCCGATCCAAACTGCCTTTTTTCAGATTTATTTTTAGATTCATTTTTGCTCTCAAATGCACGAAACTTTCGAATTCTCTTATTTAGAAACTATACAAGGTGCCGTGATTATCAATTCCTTGATAAATGCAGAAAATGTTGCAAAAAATGCTCTCAAAAACGGCGTTTTGAAACAAATTTTCCGTAGCGGGAGGTCTGCGAACGAAAAAAAAGGGTCACGCTGAGAAAATAATTGCTTATAAATCAAACTCTAATTAAATCAGCGAAAACTTACATCACACGGCACCTTGTACGTCACTTCAAAAATCCCCTCAGCAAGTTTCATGCTTCTACTTTTAAAAATATGTCCAAAATTGTATCTGAAAATTTCGAGCTGTTGAAGATGGAAAATCGTTTTTTCGAATACACCAATAAGTCTCATTCACAGCTTTGATGCAAATATATTACTTCAAAAGAGCAACTTTACGACACAAATTTTATTATTATTATTATTATTATTTTTTTTTTTATCGGAAATGCATGAAGCTAGCAGACGTTGCATTTCAGAAACTATGTAATGGAACTTTTTTTTTTCTTTTTCGTATATTAGTAATATCTAAGTGTTTAATCCCTTTTGTGCCTTTTTAGGCAATGAATTTCACACTGGTGACAGTTATAAATGCCAATCAATAAACTCTCGTGTCAAATTCTGTCAAGAAACTCTCAAACAAATAGATAATAAAATCGTCATTATTTGTTCCCGCCCCCCCCCCCCAAAAAAAAAAAATTCATTTATTTACTGAACTTTGAAAGCATTTTGAAAGAAGCGTTATAAAAGATAAAATTGCAAAATCAAAGCAAACGTCAATGTATTCATTTTTTTTTTTTTTTTTTAACTCTGCAGCAATTAATTTATGTAAATAACTTTTATTTCGATACTTAATTTTTTTATATTTTTTGTTAATGTAAAATAAATAAATAAATAAATAAATAAAAAATAAATAAAAATAATAATAAAAAAATAAAGAATAATAACATTAATTGTTACTTTTTTTTTTCAACAAATAAGTATAAACATTCCCTCTATTAAGGGTGTTATTAAATCAAAAAGGGCAACTTTATGACACATGCTTTAATTTATTTTTGTTCAGAAATGCATGAAAATAGCAGGTGTTGTTATTCAGAAACTGTCTAATTGCACTCAATTTTCTGTTTTTAAAAGACACAATAGATCTTTCATAACAAGCCTTCAAAGTTGACGTTTTTGAGAACATTTTCCGACGAAAGTAGAAAAGCGGGAGAAAAACGGGTGGTCACGTAATCGAAATAGCTTAGAACTGGATAGGTAATTTAATTGTCATAAAATGGGAAAATAAGTTCGATTCAAAATCGCTTCCATACTCAGACATTCCAATTTTATATCTTTCTGTTAAAAAATGAATTTGTAAATGTGTCAAAAGGTTTTGCGCTTCTTGAGCGGAGCAGTTAAGAACACCCTAAGGGTGTATTTCGATTCAAACTGCTTATTTTCCGATTTATTTTTGAATTAATTTTTGCTCTCAAATACACCAAACTTTCAAAATCTCTTATTTTGAAAGTACACAAAGTGCCGTGATTGTCGATCCTTTGATAAGTGCAGAAAATATTGCAAAAAAAGCAATCAAAAACGGCATTTCGAACCGATTTTTCCCAAGCGGGAGATCTGGGAACGAAAAAAAGGGTCGTACTGATAAGGTAAATCAAATTCTAATGAATTGAGCGTAAAAAGACATCACACGGCACCTCATACGTCCCTTCAAAAATCCCCTCAGCAAGTTTCATGCTTCTACTTTTAAAAATATGTCTGAAATTGTATCGGAAAATTTCGAGCTGTTGAAGGTGTAAGGGCGTTTTTTCGAATACACCCTTAAAGTACCACCAGAATGGAACGTGGTCACTTAAGGGAGGTTTTACTGTGCACTGATTTTTACTGTAAATAAAATTGGTATTACAAAAGTAAAAAAAAAATTAAACAAAATAAACATGTTTTTTTTTAGAAATCTATTGCAGAAGAATCAAACATTACGAATAATATATTAAAAGATAGGTTCGCGTAGCAGGTGGCTGGCAGAACGCACCAAAAACGATGGAACTAAAAATAAGATATACAGTATAATATTTTTTTTCACCTCAGTGGAAAAATTCGCGTTTCTCCTCTCGTTCGATTTGTGTGTATTTCGTCTGTGTTCGCAAACACTGAACACCGATTTGTCTCTGCAAATATCGCCGTTTTTAGCATGCACGCATATACAAACACTCGACGTTTGCGCACCTGCTTTCCTCTATCCTACAGACTGGATGCTTTCCAGCCGAGAAAGCAAACAGCCTGTGGTTCTTTCGATGCAAAAATCAGTCAGTCTTGCCGCAGGCGACGGTCTCGTGTTCGATAGATTGATGTTTGACATGGAATTTACTGAATTTCCTTAGAGTGAAAAAACATCGCACGATGGGCGTGGTTCAGTCTCATTCACAGCATTGATGCAAATATATTACTTCAAAAGAGCAACTTTACGACACAAATTTTATTATTACGAGTGGAATCCCGTCGAATTTGACGAATGAAATGTTTAAAAGACCCGATCGATTTGGTTTTTAAAAAAAAAGCAAAAGTAATTACATTATTGAATCAATATATAATAAATATATTTCCAAACTTAATGTCAAGTTTGCCAGTTACAATTTTGCATGTAAATATTCTCACATCTTCAGTTAAAATTGTAATCTGAATGCCGGCGAAATCCAGAAATTTTATTTTATATGCACTCACAGAAAAGTAGTTTTATTTATATATATATATATAACTAATTTTATTTTTACTATTACATTATTTTCACTAACTGAAGTCATCTGAAAGTAAAATCTCAATGTCAGTGTCCATAATGAAAAGAAATATTGAAATGTAATATCGTTATGAGTAAAAATGCGATGTTTTAAATAGTGACGTCATTTTCTCTTCAAATATTTTTTAAAAGTTACTGTTGTTAGTAATATGAAAACGACATCCGTAATAATATTGTAATTCCCATTTATCTGGTTGCTGAATGACATCATTTTCCTCTTTTGAAATTTTTCTTATTTTGCTTTAGACATTAATTTTTATCATAAATTATTTTCTGTTATTTTATTTACCTCATTAATATTTCTCAGTAAATATATTTTTTTTACCTCAATTAGTGCATAATTATACGCAATCATTTTATTGTGGTTAAATTTTACGAAAACAATTAACTTTTTTCTTTTAAATGCGAGGGCATGTTCACTGATGAAATAAAGCTTCTGACTGGTGGAAAGTGATAATGGAAAATAAATTTTTATTATCGAGAGCAAAGCTAAATTGAGTTGCCACCATATTTAAGAAATATCGTAAAAAGCATCTAAAATTAAAAATATAAAACAAAAATGGAAATAAATTAAAAAATAGCTAAAATGGGCACAACTACAAATAACTAGCTTTCATTTGAAAAAAAAAAAATATATATATCAAAATCGGTTGTGTAGAAAATTCAGGGCTGATGACTAAAAAAACAGCCCGGTCTTTTAAATATATAGATCATTATATATTTTTTTTTTATTGGAAATGCATGCAACTAGCAGACGTTGCATTTCAGAAACTATGTAATCGAACTTTTTTTTTCTTTTTTGTATATTAGTAACATCTAAGTGTTTAATCCCATTTCTGCCTTTTTAGACAATGAATTTCCGACTGATGACAGTTATAAATGACAATCAGTAAACTCTCGCGTCAAACTCTGTCAAGAAACTCTCAAAGAAATAGATAATAAAATCGTCATTTTTTGTTCCCGTCCCCTCCCAAAAAATGCATTTATTTACTGAACTTTGAACGCATTTTGAAAGAAGAGTTATAAAAGATAAAATTGCAAAATCAAAGCAAACGTCAATATATTCCTTTTTTAAACTCTGCAGCAATTAATTTACGTAAATAACTTTTATTTCGATACTTAATTTTTTATATTTTTTGCTAATGTAAAATAAATAAATACATAAATAAATAAATAAATAAATAAATAAAAAATAAATAAAAATAATACTAATAAAAACAATAATAACATTAATTGTTACTTTTTTTTTCAATAAATAAATATAAACATTCCCTCCATTAAGGGTGTTCTTAAATCAAAAAGGGCAACTTTGTGACATATGCTTTAATTTATTTTTGTTCGGAAATGCATGAAAATAGCAGGTGTTGTTATTCAGAAACTATCTAATTGCACTCAATTTTCTGTTTTTTTAAATACACAATAGATTTTTCATAACAAGCCAGTTGCAGCAAAGTTGACGTTTTTGAGCACATTTCCCGACGAAAGCAGAAAAACCGGTCAAAAAGCAGGAGAAAAACAAGTGGTGACGTGATCGAAATAGCTTAGAACTGGATAGGTAATTTAATTGTCATAAAATGGGAAATATAAGTTCGATTCAAAATCGCTTCCATACTCAGGCATTCCAATTTTATATCTTTCTATTAAAAAATGAATTTGTAAATGTGTCAAAAGCTTTTGCGCTTCTTGAGCGGAGTAGTTAAGAACACCATTAAGTTACCTGGAAAAGGATTTCAAAGCTTGTAGATCTTTAATTGCTTTCAATTAGAAGCATTAAATTGGTGTTTGTTGCCTTGATTTTTTTTTTTTTTTTTTTTTTAAATCTGTTATGGGAGATATGATTTAACGTTCTCGACTAACGTTCTCGATATTCGACCTTAAGGGTGTATTCCGATCGAAACTGCCTTTTTTCAGATTTATTTTTAAATTCATTTTTGCTCTCAAATGCACCAAACTTTCGAATTCTCTTATTTAGGAACTATACAAGGTGCCGTAATAATCAATTCCTTGATAAATGCAGAAAACGTTGCAAAAAATGCTGTCAAAAACGGCGTTTGGACCAAATTTTCCGAAGCGAGAGGTCTGCGAACGAAAAAAAGGGTCACGCTGAGAAAATAATTGCTTATGTTAAAAATCAAATTCTAATTAAATCAGCGAAAAATTACATCACACGACACCTTGTACGTCACTTCAAGAATCCCCTCAGCAAGTTTCATGCTTCTACTTTTAAAAATGTGTCCGAAATTGTATCTGAAAATTTCGAGCTGTTGAAGGTGGAAAATCATTTTTTCGAATACACCCTTAAAGTACCACCAGAATGGAACGTGGTCGCTTAAGGGAGGTTTTACTGTGCAATTATTTTTATTGTAAATAAAATTGGTCTTACAAAAGTAAAAAAATGAAATAAAACAAAATAAACATGTTTTTTTAGAAATCTATTGCGGAAGAATCAAACATTATGAATAATATATTAAAAGATAGGTTCGCGTAGCAGCTGGCTGGCAGAACGCACCAAAAACGGTGGAATTAAAAATAAGATATAGTATATATATTTTTTTCACCTCAGTGGAAAAATTCGCGTTTCTCCTCTCGTTCGATCTGTGTGTATTTCGTCTGTGTTCGCAAACACTGAACACCGATTTGTCTCTGCAAATATCGCCGTTTTTAGCATGCACGCATATACATACATACACTCGACGTTTGCGCACCTGCTTCCCTCTATCCTACAGACTGGATGCTTTCCAGCCGAGAAAGCAAACAGCCTGTGGTTCTTTCGATGCAAAAATCAGTCAGTTTTGCCGCAGGCGACGGTTTCGAGTTCGATAGATTGATGTTTGACATGGATTTTACTGAATTTCCTTAGAGTGAAAAAACATTGCGCAATGGGCGTGGTTAAGTCTCCTTCACAGCTTTGGTTTAATCTTGGGGTCTTGGGGTGTTTTCTTAAACCAAAAGGAGCAATTTTATGAAATATAAAATAAATTTTAATATATATATTTTTTCTTTTTCAGAAATGTATAAAACTAAATGTTGTTCTTGAAACTATCTAATCAAATTGTTTTTCCCATTTATTTATTTCAAAACGCAATAGATCTTTCAGAAAGTATTGTAAATGTGTGCGTTTTGAGCTGAATTTCCGCGCTAAGGAAAAAAGAATAACCACTCAAGCAGGGGTGAAAATGTGTTTGTCACGAGATCAACATCGCTTATAACTCAATGGATAATTTATTGATCAAAAAGTGGAAAACACAGTTCGATTCCAAATCGCATCCATAGTCAGGCCTGCCAATTTTATATCTTTCCTTTAACCCTTTCCTATGCGGAGTAAATTTGCTTGAAATAATTAAATTTATTCCAGAATTTATAAACGAATTTATTAGAAAATACGAACTTGCTTATTTTTAAGTATGTTATAAAAGGGAAATTTTAATTAAATATTCTTGGCTGCAAGTAAAATAAAAATTAGATAGCCTTTTTTTAAGGCAACAACCGGAAAGGCTAAAAAATGAATTGGTAAATGTGGCAAAATGTTTTGCGCTTGTTGAGCAGAGCAGTTGAGAACAACCTCAAGAAATATGGAAAAAGGAAATCTAAATCAAGATATTTTTTAATCGAGTAATTTTACTTTATTAGACGCGTTAAATTTTTGATAAAAGAAAAAAGTACAAGTGGACCAAAATTCTTCTTTTCAAAATTTCAATAAAAAATTGTATAATTGACACATAAGAAAGTGATTTAGATGAAAATGCTTCTCACACGGAAAGAACTGTTTTGTTAAAATAACAATATTTTTTTTTGTCACACATTTTTATAATATCCTTTAGTAATATTAACTAATATTTTGCTACGATAAACATTACTGTTTGGTTGATTAATCGAAATAATTTTGTCAATTTATTTTGTTAAAAAGCATCCATGTAATAGTTAAAAACAACGGAATTAACAATCTAATTTTGTTAATTGTGATTGAATCATCTATTTTGTTAAAGGAACAAAATGATTTGGTTAACTGTGATTGAATCACAGGTTGTTACGATGCGTAGTGTCAACATGGCGACAGCCGGCTTGAAGCACGAGCACGTTTGTTTTGAAAAAATAAAATGGACGTCGAAACAGATTACTTATTTCTTACAATAATTGGCGACTTCATGGGGATTTTATAATATCATAGAAACATTTAAAGGTAAGTTATTCTCGCTTTTGACTATTTTTCTAAAAAATTTAAAATTGAACTTGTAAACACGTTGACATCGAAATATGCATCGCTTGTAACATTTGCTTTACTCAAGTACATTTTAGACTGAAAATGATTACTTTTATGTCATTTAATAGTCTTATAAACTTCTAAACAATAATAATAATAAAGAATACTGCCCAGTTAAACTGATGGCATTGAGCTCACAGGCTACAAATACTAATTGTACATTAAAGCCTTATATTTTCAAGGGTTAATTCCGTTAAAAAATTAAGAAAGGGAAACAGCTCTCTTCTTTCCTCTTTTTTTATACTTAATCATTGAACCTCCTATACTATCAAAGACATGCTTTATCATATAAAAAATCTATATCCAAAATTCAGAGCAAATTAGATAATTCTTAATAAAAACCCATTTAGCATTTATATAATTTAAAAGGAGTTATCCCCCTCTTTTATACTTAACCATTTAACTTCCAAAACTATTCAGAGATTTGAACGAAATCTGAAAATTCTGCTTGAAAAACCCATTTATATAAATTAAGGGGGGGGGGCATTAGAACCCCTGTTCCCCCTATTTATACTTATACAATGAACACCTAATAACAGTCACTGAATCGCCTCATCTGAATGATCCTAATCTAAATTTTGAACGAAAACTTAATTCTGCATGAAAATCCCATTTATATCAACTAACGGGGGGGGGGGATTAGAACCCCTGTTCCCCCTATTTATACTTATTCAATGAACACCTAATAACAGTCACGGAATCGTCTCATCAGAATGATCCTAATCTAAATTTTGAACGAAAACTTAATTCTACATGAAAATCCCATTTATATCAACTAACGGGGGGGGGGATTAGAGCCCCTGTTCCCCCTATTTATACTTATTCAATAAACACCTAATAACAGTCACGGAATCGCCTTATCAGAATGATCCTAATCTAAATTTTGAACGAAAACTTAATTCTGCATGAAAATCCCATTTATATCAACTAACGGGGGGGGGGATTAGAACCCCTGTTCCCCCTATTTATACTTATTCAATGAACACCTTATAACAGTCACGGAATCGTCTCATCAGAATGATCCTAATCTAAATTTTGAACGAAAACTTAATTCTGCATGAAAATCCCATTTATATCAACTAACGGGGGGGGGGATTAGAACCCCTGTTCCCCCTATTTATACTTATTCAATGAACACCTAATAACAGTCACGGAATCGTCTCATCAGAATGATCCTAATCTAAATTTTGAACGAAAACTTAATTCTGCATGAAAATCCCATTTATATCAACTAACGGGGGGGGGGGGGGCATTAGAGCCCCTGTTCCCCCTATTTATACTTATTCAATGAACACCTAATAACAGTCACGGAATCGCCTTATCAGAATTATCCTAATCTAAATTTTAAACGAAAACTTAATTCTGCATGAAAATCCCATTTATATCAACTAACGGGGGGGGGGCATTAGAACCCCTGTTCCCCCTATTTATACTTATTCAATGAACACCTAATAACGGTCACGGAATCGCCTCATCAGAATGATCCTAATCTAAATTTTGAACGAAAACTTAATTCTGCATGAAAATCCCATTTCTATAAATTAAGGGGGGGGGGGGCATTAGAACCCCTGTCCCCCTATTTATACTTATTCAATGAACACCTAATAACAGTCACTGAATCGCCTCATCTGAATGATCCTAATCTAAATTTTGAACGAAAACTTAATTCTGCATGAAAATCCCATTTATATCAACTAACGGGGGGCATGAGCCCCCCGTTCCCCCTCTTATACATATCGAATGAACTCCAAAAACTAATCAGGGAAGCGCCTTGTCAGGATATACCTACATACAAAATTTCAAGTGGATCCGATATTTTTATCATGAGTTATCGCGTTACGCACATACGCACATACATACAGAACGGACGGGCACATAAGCTCTCAGGCTATGATAGCCTGTGAGCTAAAAAGTAAAAACTTTTGGAGAGTTGAAATAAAAAAATCGTCGTGAATAAACTTTTGTTAAACAAATAGTGCTGCGTCACTTGATAAACATCGCTAAAAATAGACATATATATACATTTTTAATATTCAAAAACTAACTGAACCAATCAATAAATATAAAAACTTTGTTAAATCACCATAAAAGATAAAATATGCAGGACGCGTCCTGTATATTTTATCTTTTATGGTGATTTAACAAAGTTTTTATATTTATTGATATATATTTATCGCCAGTTTTTTTCGGTGTTTCTCAATAACTGAACCAATTTCGTTGAAATTTAAATGGGATTAATTCGAGAATATTATCCTCTTTCAATTATTAAAAAATATGTATATATCATCTGTCGTATAGAAACACGATATAGTGTCGAATTTAGAACCTGCTTAAAAAAAAAAAAAGTTTGTTAAAAATAATTTATTGCAATTACTATCCCTTGAAAAAAAAAATTATAGCATAGAAGTGTCGTATATCAATGTTTAGAATTGAAATTGAATAAATCGTATACCACATGGTTGCTGCTGCTATATTAACATATTAAGTAGATCAATTAGAAATAATTTTTTTTGTATGTTATATAACTATTTATTATTAACTTTGATATTTATTTAAAAATAATTTTAATACTGATTGTGTTGCTGCATAAGCATGGAGGACAAAATTTCAATATTTAAGTGACAAAAATTGTATGCTCAGTATATTTTGAATTATTAAGGAGATATCAAAATCTAAAATAGGCCCAAAAGTAAAAGAATATAAAAGGATGCAGCAACCTATTTTTAGTTATGTTAATTTTTTGGAAAAAATTGATATACATATATTTTTTTATAATTTCTAGCAGAAGGTATTCAGCATTCCCTTGGTTAAAATCACAATGTGGAAAGTAGTACAAATATTTTTGCTATTAGCAGAGCCCGATCATGTTGAAGTTGGGCCCAGGGCCTGTTAAAATGTTGCCCCCCCCCCCCCTACCTACCCATTTTTGGTGACACTTTCACAAAGAAGGTTTATTTGACGAGTTGACAAAATTGTTTGGGTGAAAAGTGCCTAAGTTAAAAGCTTCTAAAAATTTTATTGAGTCATTCAGAATATTTCAATTTTACGTTTCATATTTTATAAAACAATATTATTTGAAAAATATTTGATTAAGGAAAATAATCAGCCACGTAATTTGCGCGCCCCTGAAATTGGTGGGCCAAGGACACGGAGGCCTGTGCATTAATCAGGCCCTGGCTATTAGTCTTGACTCTAGAAAAAAAGGGCTGCCTTACGGAAATAAAAGAACACTATTCTTGGGGTGCACAACTTTTTCAAGAGAAGCACCACTTAGAAATATGTCTGGGTGGTCGAGAGCCAAATCAATAACACGGAAACAACTCGATTTCAAGGAGGTGATATGTGGCCTATAATTGGATAAAAAAAATATAGTTTCAGAGGGTGATGAGGGACTGCCCTTTAAAGTTTGCTTATCCAATGCTAGAAGGTGAGGCTAAGAAATTTGTTGATAGTTTTGGATGAAAGTCTATGGATAAATTAGACAACAGCGGACAAGGCTAATTGTGAATTTATTGCTATATGTTCACAGACAGAAGTGAAAAAAATATTAATAACATTTTGTCGAGTTACTCAACGAGTGGGTCACTTTTGGAGGGTTATTTTTAATAAATTTGAAGGCCCCAAATGCATTTGGGGAATTTTAAAAATTTCTGTGATCATGTCTCACAGAAATGCAAATGTTGAGCGAGGATTCTTAGTAAACATGGAATGTCTAATTAAGAATTTTGTTGAGGAAACATAACTGACACAGCAAACTATATATGATAATTTTCATGACTCTGATGATATTGGAAAATATGAAGTAACAGTTTGATGCAGTACTACAAAAATGCTAGAGCACGGTTAACAGAAGCCACAGAAAAAAAGAAAAGCGGGAGGAAAGTGAAAAGGAGACTGAGGAAACTAAGAAAAGAAAATTGGCAGTAGCAACAAAGCAGTTAAAAAAGAATATTTCTGAAATAGAAGAAGAAACTGCAACAAAAGAAGTAAATTTACTTACAGAAAAAATAAAGTTGGTGAAAGAAGGAAATATTTAAAACAATTTTTTTTTGTACATAATGATATTAGACTACAGGGTTGCCATGCCACCTGGAGAACCGGGAAAACACAGGAATTTTTACCCCCCCCCCCCAAAAAAAAGGGAATTTTGAAAAAATCTGGAAAATACAGGGAATTTTTTTTCCTACTATATCCAAACATAAATTGTTTTTTTGGCTTTTATTTTGAAAGCTGAATATTATCTTACGATACTTTAATGATTAAAAAAAAAAAAAAAACAGTGTTGCGCATCAAAGTTATCCTATATTTTATGTGTCCTGTATTTTAATATAAATATTAATTTGAATGCATAAAGAAAGTAGCTTTTCCTCTTTTCTTTACTTTTTTATTTCTGTAATTTTTGTGATATTATGTTCAAGATAATTGATTTTAAGGTAAGATTCTTTAAAATTTTATGTTCTTTAAACTATTAGATACAAAGTTTTTAGACATTTTAACATTCATTTACAAATGCTTCAACATATTTTTTAGCAGAATGTTTGAATATTGTTTTACTGTTTTTATTATTATTAATGTGAAATGTGAGATTTAGTAATAAGTGTAACAACTTTAAAGGATTTTTTCATTTGCTCATATCATATAATGTGTTATATTTGTTCAATTAATTGGGTAATGATAAATTATAAGATGTCTAATTAGCATACATACACACATACATTTTTGTGCACTCAGCATAGAATAAATGCTGCAGCACAGGGAAAACACAGGGAATTTTTTTACAAGGTTAGAGTGGCAACCCTGGACTAAAACTTTGCAGATGTTTTAAGGGGAAAAAAAACAAACAATAGAACAAGTATTTTAATTTTTGAATTTACTTATAACTTGAACTTTCTTCAAGAACCAGAAGTCTAGTTTTTAAAATATTGTTTATAAACTTGAAACTTTCCTCAAGAATACTATAACTCAATTTTTATATTTGAATCTTATTTATAATTTGATTTTTTTTTTTTTTTTTTTTTTTTTTTTTCTCAAGAACTAGGACTTTAGTTTTTAATTTGAATCTTAAAACCTTGTTCATAAATTGAAATTGGACTCAATTTTTAAAATTTAGAAAGAAGAAATATCTTTTTGACTTTCTGTGTATTTTATTAATTTTTCTTTTGTAATAAATGTTACATAAATTGTATGGTTAAATTTGCATCAATGAATGTTATGCATTATCTTTTTAAAATATTATAAATTAAACCTTTTTGACAATTTCTATTAGAGATCATTTTAAAAACAAAATCGTTGATTTATTTGCTAAGGCGGTAAACCATCTTGACTTTCTTCTCACTGATGCTTCACGTCTTTTCAAAAACTTATATATTATGTAATTAAAAAAAAGTATAATTTATTAATTTTTGAAATAAACTTAGTCATAAAGTACTCATGGCCAAGTATGAGTGAACAAGTATTTCCTTAAAATAAAAATCTATTTTACTTCTTATGATGTATATCAAATGTATCATTCTTTTGAAACTAACTTTAACATCAAGATATATCAAGGAAAAGTTTAAAATATATCTGGGAAATTGAAAATTAAATTTCTTTGGTCACCTTGCCAGTCAAAAAATCCAATTTAGTTGGCAAGGATGAATTAGTTGTTTTTATGTCTACATATATAACAGATATAGTGAAGAATATTTTAAAGATGTAATAATATTCCTTGACTTTCTTCAGGAAAATAAATTTCATTTTATTAAAAGTACTAAAAAATAAACATTAATGGCTGAAGCCGAAAGAAATGTGAGCTTTATGAATGAAGGACAGAAAAGCTGATCTACAAGATTTTACCTTGCCTGATCAATGAAATTTTTGATTTTTCTGCGACCGATTAAGGAAAAATGCAATTTTTCCACACCTGATCGATAAAATTTTCAATATTTATGACGTCAGTCGAGAAAATTCATGATCTTCCCATGTCCAATCGAGAAAATTCATAATGTTTCTGCATCTAATCAATAAAATTTGATTTTTATGTAGTTGAATGATGAAATTTATGATTTTTCTTCACATGATCGATAAATTCCTCTATTTTTTAATGTCTGATTGACAAAATTGATTTTTTTTTACTGATTGACAAAACTCGATTTTTCGGTGCCTGGTTGTCAAAACTCTCAATTTTTTGGTGATTGATCAAAATTCTTGATTAGCACTCTCGATTTTTACAATATCGGCTGACAAAATTTGCAATTTTAACGAAGGCGACTGACGTAATTCGCTATTTTAACAAAGTCAATCTATGAAATTCGTTATTTTTACAATGAAATTCGACGAAATTCGTTGTGCTCAATTGTGATTTTCATCAAAAAAGGACAAAATAACCACAAATTTCTTCAAAAGGCAAATTTTGTCAAATGATTGATTAAAAAAGTAAATTCTGTAAAATGATCCATTAAAAACACAAATTTCATCAAAAGATCATGAAATAACTAGGGCCTGATTACCGCACAAACCAACTAGGCTATGGCCTAGGATTTGGGGACCCAAAATGATTAAAATAATTTTTAAACAAATTCATAGAAATGTTTTTTCTTCTTTTTTCTCAAAAACTTAAAAGGAAAAACAAACTAGATAACTTGGAAATTGCATCGCTTTATCAAATAACTCCAAATAATTCCCCTAATGAAAAAAATCTTACTACTGTTTTGACTTTGAGGGGCCTTCGAAACGATCATGGGCCTTAGGCCCCAGACATCCTTAATCAGGCTCTGGAAATAATCTTGAGTTTTGTCAAAGAAACACTAAAAAAATCCTACAAATATCAGAAAAATCACTAGAAAAGCAAATTTCATGGAAAAATCTTGAAACAACTGCAAATTTTGTCAGAAAATCACGAATCAACCACAAATTTCATTTAAAAATCCAGACTGTTACTTTTCCGCAGAAACTCGGAATTCCGCTTTTTTGGCGGTGAATTTTATTATCTCTGTAATCCATGCAAATATGCATTAAAATTTTGCCATTTTTGTATTTTGAGGGGTAGGGTGTAGTAACATATGAAATACAGCAAAAAAGTCAGAACAAACTTTATTATATTGGGAAAATTTCTTCAAACGATTGCGGGAGTTAGCGCAATTTCTGTAAAATGATTGTGGGAAAAGACGTGATTTTTGTCAAAGCATTGCGAGAAAAACACTATTTTCATGAACAGGTTGCAGAGAAATACTTTAGTTTTGTCAAAAAATTATGAAAAATACTTGAATTTTGTAGAAAGTTTGTACAAAAAAAAAAAAAAAAAAAAAAAAAAAAAATTTCTCAAAAGATTTTTCAAAAAACGTAAATTAAGTCCATAAATTGCTCAAAAAACACGAATTACGGCATGAATCTCTCAAAAACATGAATTACGTCCATGAAATGACTAAAAAATGCAATTTACTGTTATAAATTGCATAAAAATGCAAATTACATCCATAAAACGCACAAAAAATGTGTATTTCATCAAGAGATAGCTCACAAAATGCAAATTTTGTACATGAATCGCATAAAAAAGGGAATTACGTCCATTAAAGGCATGAGAAATGCAAATTATGTTCATGAATCACATAAAAAATGCGAATTAAGTCCTTAAATCGCTCAAAAAATGTAAATTTCATCGCCAGATTGCTCAAAAACGCAAATTACATCCATGAATCGCATAAAAAAGCGAATTTCGTGCATGGTTTGCATAAAAAACGCGAATTTCATGTGCATGAGCAATGTAAAATACACTGATTACATCTATGAATCGCGTAATAAGCCCGAATTACATCCATGATTCGCATAAAAAAAAGTGAATTACAGTCATAAATCAAAGCGAATTACGTTTATAAATCGCTCAAAAAATGCGATTTATATCTGTAAATCTCTAATTTTATCAACAGACTGCTCAAAAAACGCGAATTTCGTCGACAGAAAGTTTTAAAAATGCAAATTATGACCATGAATCGCATAAAAATAGCAAATAACACCCATAAATTACATAAAGAATGCGAATTACGTTCATAAATTGCATAAAAAATGTGAATTACGTCCTTAAATCACTCAAAAAATGCAAAAAACGTCCATGAATTGCTTAAAAAAGCAGATTAAGTCTATAAATCACGTAAAAAATGCAAATTACGTCCATGAATCGCACAAAAACCATGAATTACCCATGAATTGCGCAATAAAAACAAATTTTGTCTATGCCAAAAAAATATAATGCATAATTTTATTAAACATTAAATTATTTTGCAGAAAGTTTTTGACCCAATATTACGTGCGTAGAAAGTTTTGGGTTTTGTACAAGTCTATCCCCGCAAACCTCTAACGATATTTACGATTTTTATGTGAACAATTTGAGAAATTGATTTGTTTGAGTGATGATTTGTCGAAATTCGTTGTATGTTTTTTGCCTAAATTTCCGAATTGATGACTTTTTTTTTTTTTTTTTAATCGAAAACTTATCATTTTTGGAAAATACAGAACAAAATTGCCTTTGGTTCGCTTAACCCTTTCCGGCACACTGTGCCCGGTCTGGGATACCTAATTTTAATTCCAAATTTGCAAATGGCACCAGTAATATTTTACTAAAATTTTGCTTTTACAGTAAAAGCTTAAATTAAGGCTTTCAGAATATCTAAAAAATTCGTTTGTGAATTCCGGTGTCAGTCGATAATTTCTCATTTTATAACAGATTTTGCCCGTGCCGGAAAGGGTTAATGAATGCAAAATTCGTCAAAGGATCACTTAAGTCACAGAAATCGTGTAAAGCATGCAAATTTCAACCATGGGTGCAAGTTTTTCCGTCCTGAGACAGAATTCCGTTTTTTAAAAATTCCCGAGGACGGAAACGAGACGGAAAAATCTCTGATGACGGATGCGGATCACGAAAAACACGCTTTTTCGTCGAGAATCAAAGGATTGCGGAAAAAACTTAATTTTCGTGAAATGATTCCGGAAAAAATTGCTATTTCTGTCAAAGGATTGCAAAAAAAGCCTTTGCCGTCAAAAGCTTGGAGAAAAAAACACGATTCCTGTCGAAGGATCGCAAAAACATGCTATTTTTGTTGAAAGATCACGAGAAATGCTCTAATACCACCAAGAACTGCAAATAAAGGCGCGATTTTCGTCAAAAGCTTGTGAAATAACGCTGTTTCTGTTGAAGAATCACGAAAAAGACTCTATTTCTGTTGAAGAATCGCAAAAAAAGATACTATTTCTGGTCAAAGTATCGCTAAAAAGACGTGAATTTAATCGAAGGGTCATAGGAAAAAACGTGAATTTAGTCAAAGGATTGTGGAAAAGACGTGAATTTTGCCAAAGGGTCAAGAAAAAGCGCGAATTCCATCAAATGATCATAAACTCAATGATTTTTATCAAATGATAGCTGGAAAAACGTGATTTTTGTCAAAGGATCGCGAAATTTCAATTCAAGGATTTCGAAAAAGATGCAATTTCTGTTCAAGGATCAAGAAAAAGATAAGATTTCTGTTCAAGGATCGCGAAAAAGAAGCTATTTCTGTTGAAGAATTGCAAAAAAGTTTCTATTTCCAGTCAAAGTATCAAAAAAATGTGAATTTAATCGAAGGATCATGAAAAAAAACATGAATTTAGTCAAAGTGTTATAGAAAAGATGCGAATTTTGCCAAAGGATCGACAAAAAGATGCGATTTCCGTCAAATGATCGCAAAAAATTCCATGATTTTTATCAAATGATTGCTGGAAAATGAGTTTTTTGTCAAAGGATCGTTAAAAGACGTGATTTCTGTTAAAGGATCGCGAAAAAGACGCAATTTCTATCAAAGGATCGTGAAAAAGACGCCATTTCCATCGAATAATCACGAAAAAGACGCCATTTCCGGTCAAAGAATACAAAATAGGTACAATTTTTGTCAAAGAAAATCGCAATAAAGATGTGAAATGAATCAAAGGATCGTGGAAAAGACGCGAATTTTGCCAAAAGATCCAGATAAAAATGCGATTTCCGTGAAATGATCGCAAAAAACCCTGTGATTTTCATCAAATGATAGCAGGGAAAACATGATTTTTGTCAAACGATCACAAAAAAGACGCGATTTCAAACCAAGGATCGCGGAAAAAAAATGCGAATTTTGCCAAAAGATTGTATAATACAGATTTCATTGAAAAATCGCAAATGTCGGCTAAAAACCGTAGAAAAATAAATTTTGATATATCATAGAAAAGTCGCAAATTTTGTTGAAAGATCGGGGAAAAAACTAATTTCGTCATATGGTCTTGGAAAAAACATGAGTTACATGCGTATGTGCTCACTCAGTGGGGGGGGGGGGGGGGGGGAGAAGGGTCAAAATATTTTCAGTCTTGGCAAAATTTCAAACTTGCACCCATGATTTCAACAATTCATCACAGAAAAAATGTGAATTTCGTCAAAGGGTCATTAATAAATGCTAATTTAGTCAAAATGCTGCTAAAAAAACACAAATTTCATTGAAGAATCGCAAAAAAGATGTATGCGAATCTAGTCAAAAGGCTGCTAAAAAAAATGCAAATTTCATCATAGAATCACAAAAAAAGATGTCAATTTCTTCAGAAAATACAACCTGAACCAAAAACAGAGTTTATTAGACCTGAAACAGAAGTATTTAGTACAGGAAAGGAATTTATTTCTTTGAAAACTAAAAAGACTATGTAAAATCTTGACTTAACACCTTTTTTAAATAAAAAACACATTTTGCATAATTATTTTGAGGAGTTGATAAAAATTGTTTCAGTGGTATTTTGTCAGGTCTGTATTTGTGTGATTCTTTAAATAGCTCATAAAATAATAGATTTTTAAAGATT
Organism: Maratus speculifer; assembly: GCA_964019185.1. Classification (NCBI taxonomy): domain Eukaryota; kingdom Metazoa; phylum Arthropoda; class Arachnida; order Araneae; family Salticidae; genus Maratus; species Maratus speculifer. Next base: position 314,651,750 of record OZ025291.1, on the reverse strand, counting down.
TTTTTCTTCCTCCCAAACAGCTAAACTCCCCTCCATTTATAAATGTTGGGAGGGAGATTTCCCTCTTCTGGAAAATTGAATTTCAAGCCCTGTTTAGTCTTGCTCTTATCTGGTATGGTTCTTTAGAATATTTTTATTTTGATTCAGATTGGTTCGTATCAAATTTCAGGTTATGATTCTTTAGAATAATCTTGTCTGATTCACATTTAGTTCATCTAGTGGTGTACAGAGTAGTACTTTGGCCGAGTACTCGGTACTCAGCCACTGACTACTCAGCCAAGTACCGGGTAGTTGTGTAATAAGAAAATAAAACACTTATGTGTGCATAATGTGAGCTTAGGTGCACACATATATAAATATATACGTGTACATATATCTATACTTGTGTGTACATCTATATAATATACATATAGTATAAATAAGTTAACTCATTAAATTTGAAATTTATTTGGGCACCTTTTAAAGTCCAATTTTTGACAATTCAAAACTAATAAAAAAGGAGAATTGGTAATACAATTATTAACCACTATAAAATTAAATCATCCTTTAACCTAGGGATGCACAACCTGTGGCCTGCGGGCCAAAAGTGGCCCACGATGGGTTTACGTGTGGCCCGCGAACATCGTCAAAATAGAAGTGGAAAAAATTACAATTTTTGTGCATAAGTAGCAGAAAAAGAAATCACAAAATTCGGCAACTTACCGCAGAAAAAATAAAATTTCGTCAGTCGCTTAAAAATTTAGTCATTTAAATTTCGTATGTCGGGCACGATCGGGCGAATTTCATTAATCAAGTGCGAGAAAATGGTGAATTTTGTCAGAGGCTTTGAAAAATAGCAAAATTCGTTCATTAGGTGTAGAAAAATTGCAAGTTTCGTCCATGACATTCAGAAAAAATAGCAAATTTCGCCAATCAGGTACGAAAAAAAAAATCACAAACTTCGTTGCTAATTCACGGGAGAATCGCAAATTTTGCAATGATATGCAGAAAAAGTGAAAATTTCGATGATTGGTTGCAAAACGATTGTGAATTTTGTCAGTTTAGCAAGGAAAAAAAATGCGAATTTCAACTTGCCGCGTACAAAATGCAGATTTTGTCAAAGTCAGTTAAAAAATTGTGAATTCCATTAGATGGGTGAGGAAAAATTAGTATTTCGTCAATTAAAGGCTGAAAAACAGCAAATTTCATCGATTGAAACGGAAAAAATAAGAGTTTTATGGATCGGGTTCTAAAAAATCGCAAATTTCATTGGTTAGACACGGGAATATCACGAATTTTGTTGATCTCATGTGACAAAAAATGCAATTTTCATTGATCAGGCTCATCTAAAATCGCAAATTTCTTCTACTGGATGCAGAAAATTGTGAATTTAGTCGAACATGCACAGAAAAATCCTGAATTTCGTCAATCGACTTTGTAAAAATTGCGAATTTCGTCGATCAGTTTCGTAAAAACCGTGAATTCCGTCAATCGGCTTTATAAAAATTGCAACCTTCATCGATAAAGTTCATAAAAAAATTGCAAATTTTAACAATCATGTGAAAAAAAATCGTGAATTTCATCGATCAGTTTTGTAAAAATTGCAAATTTTGCTGATCAGACACAGAAAGATCGTGAATTTTATTGATCGGCTCCATAAAAATCATTCATTTTTGACGGCCATTTAAAATGGGCGGAGCAGAGTATTTGCAGTGGTTTTGTGGAAGGCTTAATTAACAACAGTTTTTCATGACCAAAACTTTTATTATTGACTAGGATGACATATTTACAGATGTAAATAAAACTACGACATTACTTTGCAGTAAACTTAAAAGAACTAAAATAAAGATGAATAAAGTTACATGATTATGTGCTTAAGCAACATTTGAAAAAAAAAATAGAACGGGCAACAAGCCATCGCAATACAAACTATTTATACAAGATTCTGAAGAACTTGTTTTGCATATATCTGTTGCCACTGTACATACAAACTCTCTTCAGTAATACATTGCGAATTATTTGCAACACATATCTGAGATGCTATTGGCCACGCGGTATGACGTCAAAAACCTCTGCCGTTCACGGCAAGTGACGCGATCGCTAAAATCACTGTTACTCAGCTGTTAAGCAGTAACATTACTCAGTAGAAGCAGATCGGAAAAACCAGCTCTCGGATATGGTAAACAAAACATGCTCGGGAGATGACGAAAAACCATACATGCATCTATCTAAATAATACGTTTTATTTCTACTTTAAACTTGTTTTCTTTTAAACTTTTAATGCTTATTAAACATAAACTTAAAAACGTATAGATGCGCAACAATTTTGTTGATCAATCACGGAAAAATCGTAATTTTCCTGATTGACTTAATGTGCCAGTCATGCGGTAAAAAATCGCAAATTTCATCTCAATCACCTTTGTAAAATTAGTGAATTTCGTCATTCACCTTTGTAAAATAACGAATTTCATCGATCACCTTAAAAATCGTTTATTTTGTCGATCAGCTTCGTAAAAATCGAGAATTTCATCGATTGGCTTTGAAAAATTCCTGAATTTCGCGATAAGCTTCGTATAAATCAATAATTTTATTGATCATGCCGAAAAAATTGAAATTTTTTTGATCGGCTTTGCTAAAAGTCGTGAATTTTGTCGATCATGCGAAGGAAAGTTGCGAATTTTGTTGATCAGTCTTGTAAAGAAAAACGTGTATTTCGTTAATCAGCTTCGTAGAAATCTCAAAGTTCATCAATCAGCTTCGTAAAAATCACGAATTTCGTCAATCAGCTTTGTAAAAATCGCAAATTTCGTCGATTGGCTTCGTAAAAACAAGGAATTTCGTCGATAGGCTTCGTAAAAACCGCAAATTTCGTTGACAGGCTTCATTCAAATCGCAAATTTTGTCGATCCCTTTCTAAAAAACCGTGAATTTTGTTCATCAACTTCGCAAAAAACACGAATTTTGTTGATCAGCTTTGCAAAAATCGCAAATTTCATCAATAGACTTCGTAAAAATCACGAATTTCATCGATGACCTTCGAAAAAATTGCAAATAGTGTTCATCAGACACGAAAAAATCGATAATTTCATTGATCAGTTGCAGAAAAATTACAAATTTGCTTAAAAACCGTGAATTTTGTTCATCAACTTCGAAAAAATCGCGAATTTTGTCAATCGGCTTCGCAAAAATCGCAAATTTCATCGATAGACTTCATAAAAATAGCGAGTTTCATCGATTACCTTCGAAAAAATTGCGAATAGTGTTGATCAGACACGAAAAAATCAATAATTTCATCGATCAGTTGCAGAAAAATTGCAAATTTCACCAATAAGCTGCAAAAAATCGCGAATCTTATCGATCATGTGAATGAAAAGTAAAAAAGTTTGTCAATCGGCTTTGCAAAAATCACGAATTTTGACCGTTGTTTTTGTTAAAATTTCGATTTTCATCGATTGGCTTTGTAAAAATCAAGATTTTTGTTGATCAGCTTTACAAAAATTGAATTTCATTGATTGGTTTTATAAAAAACGTGAATTTTGTTGATGATGCGGGACATTTTCATGAATTTTCTGGATCGCTATTGTAAAAATTGCAAATTTTGTTGATCAAGCGCAGAAAAATCGTAAATTTTGTCAATCGGTTTCATAAAAATTGCAAATTTTGTCAATCGGTTTTGCTAAAAGTGCAAATTTCGTTAATTGGATGCAAAAAAATCGGGAATTTCATGATCAAGCACATAAAAATCTTGTTGATTGGCTCCTTCTCTCTGCTTCATTCGTAAAGTTTTGTTTTTTTTTTTGTTTTTTTTTCCCCCAGCACTTGCCTTATATGTTTGTTTTTTAGCACTTTTAATAAAACAAAATTTACTGTCCTGAATGAAGTGAAGGAACAACTCTTGAAAAGGTTGTGCACCCCTACTTTAACCCTCCGATTTATTCCGACCGTTGAAATCTGTTGTCTATCAAAAATAAAAAATTTTATTGGTTGCTGTAACAGTTCATTGAATAATGCAAAACATTTCATATTTATTTTGTAATTGTCTATACCTTGTTTTCTTTTGATTAAAAAAAATGTATTAGCTTTGCAGTTTCTTTTCATTTTTCATAGCTACAGGTTAATTTGTTATTTTAAATTTATTTTATTTTTTAAATATCTCAGTAAAAAACTAACCTTTTTCAATAAAAATTATAAATGTGTGAATTTTAGAATGCCTTAAAAAGCAAGCTCTAAAATTGATGCATGTAGATGATCTAGAGCTTGAAAATCCACCAAAGAAACAAAAAATACATCACGAGAATGCTAATGTAGAAGAACCAAAAGAGAAAATGCCAGCAAAAATTCATCTATTTTCTGGCAATATTTTGAGGAAATTGCGAATGAGCAAGAAGATTGTGGCTAGTTAAAAGATAGTTTAAAATCTCTACATGAAGAATGGGCACAAAAAGAGATACAGGCTTTCTTAACAGAAGACTTATGTAAAACTGACACACCATTTGCATAATGGGGGGGGGAAAAAACTTTTCAAATTATGTGCACCTTCAACAACAGTTTATTTTGAACATACATTTTCAGAGGCAGGCCAAATTTATAGTAGTAAAAGAAATGCCCTGTCTACTGATAATGTGGAATATTTGGTGTTTTTACAGCATAATTTGAAATATAATAAGTTTAATTATTTTTTATTGTATTTTCAGTTTCTTTATCCAGAATAATAGTCTTTTGTGTTTTCCTATAAATCAAGAAAGTATTTATTTTTATTTGTATAAATGTGAAATTTTATGAGAGTTTTTGTTCTTAACTTTTTCTATATTTTGCAGACATATTGTTAAATACCGAGGAAATAGTTTTATGAATTACTGCATATATTTTACATTTATATTCAAATAACTTTTTACAGATCATTTATAAATTCATATGCTTAAAAAAAGAAATTTTTACAACTACTCTGTATTGGCCCAGTACCGAGTATTTACCGAGTACTCGGTACGGCTCTACAGATTTCAGATATTTTAAAATTTTGTGATCTTTAGTGGAAATTGATTGCTGATTTTTTGGAGGGGGGAGGGGAGGACATTGTTAAAATATTGTGAATTTTATTAGTCCAGCATGAAAAAAAATCTCAAATTTTGTCAGCAGTTGCACAATAATTTTAAATTTTGTCCACCAGACAAATAATAAAAAAAAAAATTGCAAAATTTATCAGTTATCTTTGGAGGGGGGGGGAGTGCAAATTTTGTTGATTGACTTTTTTAATTGAATCAATCAATTGTAGTCAATTCGCCACAGAAAAAAAAAAAAAAAAAAAAAAAAAAAAAAAAAAATACCAATCATTAAAAATTGTGAATTTCATCAATTCGGTGCAAAAAAATGTCCAAATTTCGTCGATAAGGGTAGGAAACATTAATTTCCATAACTGTCTATTGTTCATTGATCCAACGACTTTCCAATTAGAACAGGAATAGCTCGTGAGCCTTTATTTTGTTTATTAAGTTCAATGACTTAGTGGCAATTCGTTTGCAGAGAAGAGAGCTGACATATTAACCACTACAACAAACGACTAAATCTTAGCTTCAAAAACTTATTAGCATGATTTTTTATCTTACTGTTTATACAGTTGTTCCGTCACAATCTATTGCCATCAATTTATCAAGGTTTAAATATTTTTCAGTGCAATATTTTAATACTTCCTGCAACGACTTTTCCTGGTCCAAAAGATGGTGTAATGTGTCCCAAATAAAATTCATTTGCCTCTTAAAATCAGAGATTGTTTTTCACTTATAGTTCTTCCAAATATCTCCAATTTTCCATTATTTCCTTTGATTTTGGGGAGTTGAATAAGCTTCTGATATTCAGAATAATTGTTATCTATCATTTGATCAATACGTCCTTGGGAAACTACAATAGTTGATGCCTTCGATGTTTTCTCTTAGGATTTTTTTTTTTTTTTTTTACCTCTGATTTTGGCGAACTTTACAATTACTGCTGTGTTTTATTTATTGTTTTGTATAATAATAATATTTTATAGCATTCTGCTATTGTTGGCAAAACAGCTTTATTTAGTTTTGAAGAATCACCAACTTCTGGTAATGATAAACTTCGATTTGCTTACACATGTACTCATTTTGACTGTAAAAATGACAACATTCAATTTTTAAAACTCAATAAACCATTTCAAATGTTTAAAAATAAAGACTTAAAGTTTGAAAATAATGAAAGGAATTACACTGAACATTTTAAATATAAAAATATCAAACGAGATTACCAAAAAATCCTGTTAATGCAGCGGTGCACAACCTTTGGCCCGTGGGCCACAAAGATACCACTATTTTTATGCAGAATATTTTTCCTTATAGTTATGACAAAATCTTTGCTATTAAATAAAACAAACGACTCTTTTCAAATATTCTGGTGGGAAACAATTTTCTGGCAAAAAGGTTGTGCATCACTTTGTTAATGTATAATTTATCATAAGAATCTATCGTTAAATCAATGAAAATATAAATGTCCCAATAGGGGACTCAAGAAGTTTTTCAAAATTCATGAAATTTTGCATGTGTATTAGAGATACTAAAAGGCATGGCTGCTATCCAAAATCAAAATTCCAACTTTCGATTTTTCACTCCACCCTGATAACCAGTTTTGAACATCTTTCTTTTTCCAATCGAGTACGGAACATGTCTAATCTTTAATATTATTTTAAACTGCACACTAAATTATTATTTTAAACTGCACACTAAATTTGGTTATAAATAAATTTCTTCATAGTATAATATCCCTGCATATTTTGAACAACACATTAAAATTTAATAAGTTATGCTACAAAAGATAAGTTTTCCAAAATCTAAAGTTTTGTTTAATATTGAAAAATATGTCTTCAAAAATTTAAATTTATTTCTTCTAGATCATATTTAGAAACATTTTCTTTATTAAAGGCAAATAATTTTTATGTATTAAATATAAATATAGGTAGATTATGTATGTGTAAATAAATGTTTTTATTAATATATCAATATAGGTTTTTGACACAACGGTTTAAACCATGGTTAAAACTGTCAAAAACTTGCCAACTCTGATATGCAGCCTTCATGCATGTATTATTGAATTTCACTTTTTAAAGATTTATATATATATATAATAATAATTATTATTTTTTATTTATTTATTTATTTATTTATTTATTTATTTATTTATTTATTTATTTTGTGCAACTGAGTTTTTGTATCCTGTGATTTTTTTTTTTTTCCCTTTCTCCAATGAATGTTCAACATTCATCTATGCAAGAGGGAAATTTTTCTAAAGAATTTTTTAATTTTTTACCCCAAGGTTTAAGCAAAGCATACCTACTGTTTTAAAATTTTGATTGTTTTCCCCAATGTGAAATTTTATTTATTTATTTTTTAATATATTTCTGCATATTTGACCAATGTATGCCTGCAATAAAACAATTTTATGTCTTAATAATTTTACTCTTTCATTAAAACAGGTGGAGACTTTAACTGATACTTGGAGTTGTTCTGTTTTACTCAACCTGAAATCCTAAATTGAAATATATCAGGATTCAAGAATTCTTTATATATGGATGACATTGTATACATGATCCTCATTTGGACACGAGATAGCATATTTTTTAACTGAATGGTCAGACTGCAGTAGAATCCTAAAACTGTCTAAGAATAACTCTTTATGTAAAAGGATATTATACTAGTAAATATTAGTCTGGCATACATATGTGTTTTAAAGACTGTATAATTTGTATTTTCAATAAAAGTAGCTGCATATCGCAAACCAGCTAAATTGTGTTACTATTTTGTCTCTTTATTTATTTTTTTAAGATATCGCAAGTCTGCTGTTAACAAATGCTTTCTTTTCTAATACATATTATTAAAAAAAAATTAATAAATAAGAAATCTTAGTTACTATTTGGTTATCCTGTCGACCAAAAATCTATCGCTGAACTATAAGATTTAATGCCAACAATGAATGATCGTAAATCTCACATTCAATTACATTATATATGAAACATGTGTCTAAAATGCCATTGATTTTTATTTCAACTTTTTATTTGTATTTTTATTAATATTCTAATAATTTACTTGTTCTTTTGTTATTTAAAATAAAAATTATGTCAATATGTATAATTTGGCTGTTAGTTTGGCGATTTTGTATAATTTGGTAAAATGGGTTGATGCGATAACCAAGTAGTGCCGAAATCTTTGTTATAGGAACAGTTCACTGGTAGCAGAAGGTTTGAGACCAGAGACGGGCATTGCAAATTTTAGTTTCTTTTGGATTTTTTTTTTTTTTTTTTTTTTTTTTTAATCGGACTTTTATTTTGCTTCATATTTTTAGCTCTTCATCACCTAATACAAAAGTTAAGATTATTATTAATAATAAATTATGAAATGCCTATAAACACTACAGATAAATGATTATTTGGTTAATTAATGCTTCAGTTGTAAAAATATTTTACCTGCAGATTACTTTTTGTCCCTGAAGTTTTTCTGCTACTGAGTGTTATTATTGTTAAGGAATATTGAAAAAAAAAGAAATTATATAAGTAAAAACAATCACTTGTGTTGACACTGCTATTAATAAATTAACCCTACAAAGTAAGTATCCGATGTATACCTACCATGAAAACTCATGCATTTAAAAAACAAAAGCTTCAAAATTTATTTAAAGTAATTTTTTTGTAATGGCTGATCCTAGGGGTTAACCGGAGGGTTCTGTTACTCGCAGCTGCCTTTTGATTGTGATTATTTAAGCATGTATTTTGATTATGCATTCATTATATTCAGTGTTCTCGTTGACATTTGACAAACTTTAGTAATTTGGCTAATTAAAAATAAAAAGTATTTGCCAAATGAAAAAAAGTATTAGCAAAATAGATCTGCCGTGTAGCACATAATTTTTTTTCCCTTAAATCTTTAATTTAATGTACCCCCTTTTTTTCAATATGTTCTAAAATAACTTAAGTTTTTATAACTGAGACAGCAATTGTTATTAATCTAATTTCAACAATCTGCTACAAATATATTAAAAATATCAACATATTATAATATGTGTATATATATATAAATATACACATACATACATATGAAAAAGAAAAAAAAGAAAAAGCAAAAATTCAGCACTAGCAATTTGGCGAATCTAATCGCTTGTTTACTTGCCAAATGAAGAATTTTAGTCTCAATTTGGTACAATGGCGAGAACACTGATTATATTTGTTTTATTTACTCATTGAAAAGTATTGATTTCATTATTGAATATTAGCCAGAAACAAATATTGAATATTTTTTGTTCCTTTACTTTCAAATGATTTAATTTGCATAATTGAGTTATGTGCTATGTAAATTTTTAAAAGAATCATGCTTGAAAATTATTTTAAAACCATGAGAAATCCATAAATTGAAATAGATTTAATTGAATTGCATTTGAAATTACAACTTTTTTACTCTTTTAGCAACAGAAAAATAAAAATTATGTAATGGTAATAAAATTTGAGGAAGAGGGGAAATGGGATTGCATAGATTATTGTTACTGCAGGATTTTGGCAACATACTCCTGAGTTTCAAAACATTTCTCCTGATTATCTAATATAATTTTTATCATTTTATATTTAAATGTGATAGAATAGTTACAGGCATTTATTTCTTCTCTATGTTTGATTAAGCAATTTGATACATTAGTAATTCAGGTCATATATATATATATGACTCAATATAACTGTTAATCTTGCTAGGTGCAAATTTTCAATTTCTTCAAAAATCTGATACTATGAATTTTATTTTCTGAAATTAATAAATTATAACAAAATGCAAATTGACTTTTTAAATGTATTCATCATGTATCACTTAATTTCTTTATTAGTAAAGAATTATCATTCACAACTTTCATATTTTATTGAAAATTTGACATTTTCATACATTTAACAATTGTACCTTTTATATTACATGAGAAAATGTCGAAAACTTTTTTTTTTCTAATGCTTATTATTATTTTATTTAATCTTTTTTTTTTTTTTTTTTTTTTTTTTTTTTTTTTTTTTTTGTGTGTGTGTCTTGCGAAAAAGATAAAAAATAGCAAAGTATACTATCAAGATTTCAGCATTTCATATTAAAAAAAAAAAAAAAAAAAAAAAAAAAAAAAAAAAAAGCTACAGATTATGAAAATAATAGCTGAGTGCATTAGAAAAAACTTTTCTCAAACCTGTGAAAAAATTAATACAGGTTAAAGAAATTCATCCAGCATTGTTTAACGTTGTGTTTAATAAAAATTTATTACAGTAGAGTCCCTAAAATCTGCACATAATTTATGGGTGTAAACAATGAAACATTTAGTTCAGATACAGGGCAGGGATATGTTTAACAAAAGTTTAGGTCCTTTAAAGGAACCTTTACAAAACAATTTATCTTAAAACAGCACCCTTCACAAAATTATTTGCCTCTTAAATAGACCTTTTATAGAATTTTTTCACCTTCAAATTGAACTTTTCACACATTTAATCAATCAATAATAAAATCTGGCTTGTAAATAAGCAGTTGAAGTCACCAAAGAACATATTAGCTTTTTATATATGAAAAATAGAACCTGAATCATCGAAAATTCAAAATTCACAAAATTCTAACTAGAATTTTCACAAATATAAGAAACTAATTTATAATTTCACAAAAACAGGACCCTGTGAGAAAAGGGTTCTATTTACTACTTTTATCTGACTTTCTTTAATAATTTTGGTATTTATATAATTATTGGAACCAAATGTGCTTAGTTATTGCAACACCTATTAATGAAGTTGATGTGGTTACAAAAACCAAATTTATCTCATTATAAATTCATTTGTTTACACTAAACTATTAACCAAAGTGATTTGGTTTAAAAAAACAAAATAACTTTCTTGTTACCAAATTTGTTTGGCTGCATTAACTATTATCCAAATAAATTTGATTCTAGAAAACAAATTAATTTGTTTTCTGCAATAAAATTTATAAAAAAAAGTATGTTCAAAATATCAAATTTATTTGGTTATGATAGATATTAAACAAGTAGATTTGGTTGCAAGAAACAAATTTATTTTATTTTTCAAACCAAATTCGTTTGGTTACAGTAATTATTAATCAAATGGATTTGATTTCAATAACAAAAATGATATGTTTGTTAAAACAAAATTTCTTTGGTTAAAATGTCAATTAACCAAATAGATTTCGTTGCAAGAAACAAATTTATTTTGTTTTTCAAACCAAATTCATTTGGTTAAGTAATTATTAACAAAATGAATTTGGTTTCAATAACAAAAACGATATGTTTGTTAAAACAAAATTTCTTTGGTTAAAATGTCGATTAACCAAATAAATTTTGTTGCAAGAAACAAATTTATTTTGTTTTCGAAACCAAATTCATTTGGTTATAATAATTCTTAATCAAACAGATTTGGTTACGATGACCAAATCTATTTGTTTATCGTAACCAAAAGCATTTGGTTACGACGACAAAACAGAACCCATTAACAAAATTCATTTGGTTCTTGTAAACAAATTATTTATTTGCGATAACAAAATAAACCTAACAAAATGATTTGGTAAATCCAACAAAACGTTTTGTGGGGGAAATAGTACACGAAAAATTTTGTTGAAACAACTATTTTTTGGTAGTTTTAACAAAATCGTTCTTTCCGTGCATGATCGTAATTTTTTAAAGCAAATAAAATTATTTAATTCCAAAAATCGACCACAGGCGAGACTATAGCTTCAAAACTCTAAGAAGCATCATGAACAAAAGTTGACATGGTTCGTACGGATCCTGGAATTTCATGACCAGGAAATTTTTTGGTACCAGTACTTTCTTGTAGAAGATCTCCCATTAAGTAAAACGAAATTTCTCATGTTTAAACTCGAGTTATTTTTTCGTAAAATAATTCTGGTACATCAGATGAAAAATAACGGTATCCGTACGAACCATGGTTAAGAAGGCTAGAGATAATTTCTTTTAAGGGTGTATTCGAAAAAAACGCTGTTCCACCTTCAACAGCTCGAAATTTTCCGATACAATTTCAGACACATTTTTAAAGGTAGAAACACGAAATTTGCTGAGGGGATTCTTGAAGGGACGTATGAGGTGCCGTGTGATGTCCTTTTACACTCCATTCATTAGAATTTGAGTTATAAACTATTACCTTATCAGTACGACCCTTTATTTCGTTCCCAGATCTTCCGCTTGGGAAAAATCTGTTCGAAATGCCGTTTTTGATTGCTTTTTTTGCAATATTTTTTGCCTTTATCAAAGAATCGACAATCACGGCACTTTGTGTACTTTCCAAATAAGATATTTTGAAAGTTTGGTGTACGTGTGGTGAAAGTTAGTGTGGTGAAAGTTTGGTTGCTCTTAAATCAGCAAAAATGAATTCAAAAATAAATCGGAAAATAAGCAGTTTGTATCGAAATACACCCTTAAATGATCTACTCCATATTTCAATGGGTGCATCCTTTGCAACTCAAATAATGTCTGTAACTGTATGCATCTAGTTTTAGCCGACTCGAAATAGAAAGTGTTATTTTAAATCAACCCGACCAAAAAAAAGGCAATTTAAAAACAGAGTTAAAATTGAAAATTTTCAATTTCTTCTCTGTTCAAAATAATAAAAGTTTTATAATTTAATAAAGTTGTGAAAAAAGCCTTCTATAACAGCTATAATACCAATTTTATCTTTTGTGTAGAAAATATAGACTTATAGACTCATTCATATTCACATATGTTATTTTATTTATTTATTTATTTTTTTTAATACTTTAGATTTTTAGTTGAAAAATCGGTTATGAAGAACCCGAGCTTAGAGGTCTGCACGGGCCGGAATTTCCAGGCCCGGGCCCGGCCCGGCCCGTTTAAATTTTTATATTTTAGGCCCGGCCCGTTTTGGCAAGTTACAATTTCTACGATTTCTAAAAAAATCAGATTTTTATCATATAATTAAGATTTCTTTAAAGAATACTGCATACATATCTATGGAATGATTTTAGAGTATATTTTACAGGAAATACACATTAACAACATTAATGATTACTTAGACTCTTAGGCTTTCAACATTCGAATAAAGATTCATTAAAATTTTAATATGGCTTAGAATAAAAGAAAAAAGAAAGAAAGCTAAAAACATCGTTACTTTTGAAGATGTTTGATAAAAGAAGATTTATAAAAATATTTCTATATCATTTTATTAAATGTTTTAAATCCAAATTCATTTTTAAATTCAAAGAAGCTCCTTTCTGATACATTTCTAAATTCACTTTTTTCTCAGAAATGCATAAGTTTAGCAGGTATCTTTATTCAAAAACTATATAATCGAGTGGCATTATCCATTTTTTGATACAAGCAATTTAAAAATACTACAAGCAAATAAAATACTGTCGTAATTAGCGATTTGAATAGAATTTCCGGAAGCGATAGCATGGGAAGGGAGAAAAACCTGCAATCATTTGAGAAACTATTACATTTCAAAAAGGTCATACAAGTATTTATTTACCAAAAATAAAAAAATGCTATTCGATTCCAAATCCCTTCAATAGTTAAGCTTATCACTTTTATACTTTTACAATTTAAAATTAATCAGAAATTAATTTAAAAACCATCAAGAAGTATATATCCGAAGATAAAGCTAACATAAGTTCTTTATCGCTGTTAATAATTTTACAAATCATGTTTTCTGCCCTATAGATTTTGAGAACAATAAGTCTAGTTCCGGTCCGGCCATTCTATATGTAGAAAAATAATGCAAGCTTGATCTCGGACCGGCATGAGTCAGCTAAAAAAATATTAAAACGAGTTGCACACAATGTAATTTTGCGATGCCAATCTCTACACTGTACATTTTTATATTGATGCTGTCAAACTAGTATTGCTCTTGACGCACATTTATACTTATTCTCGTTAAAACCATTGAAAATAGCTCATATTTTATCGCTCCAGGCTAAATCTTCAGAACGGGCCAGCAGGCCCGAAAATTTTTTTAATTGGCCCGGCCCGTCTGGCCCGTTCGATTTTTTTGCCGGCCCGGCCCGTTTATGTTGTTTGTCGGCCCGACCCGGCCCGTTGAAAAAATTATTTTAAATCTGCCGGCCCGGCCCGGCCCGCGGGCCTTGCCGGGTACGGGCCACGGGCCAAGCCCGGGCCCGTGCAGACCTCTACCCGAGCCGTACAGCATATCTCACACTGAGCAGACAAGGCGATAAAAGCGCAAGACAGGTGATGAATAACTCTAGTGTTCAAACTGTTTTTTCTTTGTTAAAAGGCAAATGTGTCTCTTGACTCACAATTTTTTGTCGCTTTTCTGCTCAGTGTGCGATCTGCTTTTGTATCAAAAATCAACCTCGAACCGAAAAAATTAAAATCAACTTGACCTCAATTCGTTCCGCCACGAAAAAGAAAAAGAAACACCCCCAACTTTGTCCAAAACACATCTGGACCTGGACTCCGAAGACACCGGAATCCGGACTCTAAGCAAAGAAGTTACAATTACGTGAAATTACCCGTGTAATAACTAGTGGTAATTAGTACTTCAAGGATGACTCTTTTATCCAAAACAATGCATTTTTAAATTTCCTTATGCAGAAATTCTATATACACGACGCATAAAACTATATATAAGGACTTGACTCAGAGACTAAGAGAAGTTGACTCAGAGTGGATGCGGCGTGTTCATTTGACAGGTAATTGCTTTGAGGCATATAGCAACTGCGGCTGTCGCCTCGAATGATCCATAATAATACACACAGAAATAACCACAAATCAGTACAATTTTTATTTCTTTTATCCATTACATATATATATATATAACACTATAAAGGGATAGCGCAACATGCATGTCTTACCCTGATTCGAATCAGAACCCCTCGGCGTGGTAGTAGCTGCCGCTACTGATCACGCCACTGGGGCGACAACCGCATGTTTTACCGATATCTCGTTTTCTGACCTGGAGCTCTCGTCGTCTTTGAGGACTTTTACAGAGGTAGGCGGCCGTCCCCAACAAACGTCATAAAGAACCTCTTCTGATCGTACTCGATTTTGCTCCCAACTGAAGAGTATAACCTTACCAATTCATGAATTTCATTGTGTTGATTTTTTTGCTAACGTTTGCTAGCTCTCACGAGAACATGCTGCACCCTATTTCCGTTGTGGTTAGGAATGTTTTTGAAAGTGCAGGCTTTAACGCCTTATCTAATATTATACTATATTAGAACATCTAAATAGTACCCAATCTTATTCCACTCGTTGAAATATCATATGACTGTTACTGTACAAAATAAATGCACTGTACAAAATAAATGAGCTTTTCATGCTTTTGAGGCTTTAAATGTATAACGTAATCTATGAGCAAATTATCGAATTAAATTATTTAATTTTAATATAAATTGTTTGTTTTAATATAAATTGAACTGATGGCGCTATCATATGCGATACTCATTCGAGAGCCATCGTATAGCCATAGGTGAAGTCTGATCCTGATGTCACATGGAGATATGGGCCCCTGTATATTATTCGACCAAATCCAAAGGAATGTCACCCCTTCTTTGTGATAGTTAAATATTTTATCCCAATTACCAATAACCATTCTATACATTCTCTTCCAGTTAATACTTTCCACATTATTTTGCTCAAGAAGTTTGCAGCTGATATGACCTATTACTAATGACAACTGTACGAATGAATATACAAATTCTGTATGAAATGAGTTTTCATGTGAGGACAATATTTGACTAATATTTCGTCAATCAGAAAATTATTCTTACAAGGAGCTTGGTCACTCGAGCTGTACATCTTACATATGTAGCAAAATATAGCCTTAGTACTTGGTGAATACAATCTCTTTGAATTTCTTCTCTTTTCTCTCTCTTTTTCTATTCATGTTATGCATGAATCAAAATTATGCTCAGACGGGGTAAATTTTGAATTATATTTCTTTGTAGTCGATATGAAATTCTGCTGAAACGGGGCAAATTCTTTTCCTTTTCAGCGATCCAAAATAGATCTTATAGACGGAGTAAATTTTGTAATTATTTTTGTTTTGTAGATGAATCAAAAATTTGTATAGACTGGACAAATTTAGATTTTTTTATCAATCTTTACTAGCAAAAAGTGACGAAGTTGTTAGTTCTTTTCTTTTGACTGATGTAAAATTTCATTACAGAAGCAAAATTTGGAGGTATTTATTTATTTATTTTTATTTTAGACGTTTGCTAAGATAACGATTTTCTTTTTCTTATTTGTTTACAGATTAAAGCATTTTGTTAGGACGACGCAAAATTTACCCTAGATAAGGAAAATTTGGACTATTTTAATGACGACTGTATGAAGTAGGCGATTTCATGCCAGCATACGACGATTATTTTTGCTTTGGTTTTCGTGTGTATTAATTGCTTTTGCTTTTTTTCAAAAATTTATTTATTTATTTATAGTTTTGTTTGTTTGCGGTGTTGTTGTATTTGGGTCAGACGTGAAACGAGGTCGTTCATATGTTAAATGTCCGAGAGTGTGTTACGATTCCAGACTTCTCAAAACACCCTCATACTAGCAGCAAAATGCATCAGCAAAGATGAACAGGAATACTAATCAAACAAAGCCTAGCCCAACAAGATGTGCTGAAGCATAATTTTTATAAATCTGGCCTGGGAACGATTTGAGATTGCAGAGTTAGAAATGCTTTGGTTTTTGAATGTGATAAGATGCACCGTTCCAGCCTCTCGAGAATTTCGGTCGTAGTGTTGGCTGATGCCTTTTAAATCCCCGAATCTCTTCTAATCTTAAAATGTAAATATTGTAATTATTTTCTATAATCTAGATTCATTAAGTTATTATAGACCACAAACCCTAGATTTATTATCTAACATACATTATTTCTAGTGCTAACAGTATGCGGCAAGACAGCCTAAAATTTAACTTTCAAATCGCAAGAAAAATAATAGTGCCAAATCTCATTTTTCACTCATTGCAATTTATTTCATCGCCAAATTATTAGTTGCTGCACTTCTTGGCGACATGTGTGTAGCCAAGGAATGTGGGAAAAGGAACAAGTACATGCTCATAAAGCTGGAAAATGCACTGTAATCTATGCTTTCACATTTAACATTTCTCTCTCTCTCTCTAGATTCATTTCATCTTTCAAAAATCAGTATAGTATGAAGTCAGTAGAATGAAAACTTTGAAAAGTTACTTCCTTTTGATAGTTTATCACTCTACGAGAGACTAACTATCCCGATCTTTGAGCTTCGTGGGATGTAGAGCAGCTGCAGTGCTCTTTCTCTCCTCCGCATTTACATCCGAAATTACGCTTTGGGGCAAATCCGAGTTGCGTTTTTAATCCCTGACTTCTTTCTCGTGAATCATCTAAGCGCTGAACAGAATTTAATGTCTCGTGAATCATTGACTTAATTCACTTGCTGTACTGCGTATCGGAAAATTCCTTTTCCACGTTCTCCCTAAGGAGCCGCTTTCAATTCTCACGACTTCCGTATGGTCGTCTTAAGAGCTCGGAAATAATTAGCGGAAGTTCAAACGAGAAGAGAGAGACTTAGTGTGCATTGCTGCAAAAATAAATCGCTCCTCAGTTGCGCGCACCCCATTTATCCGATCGTTCGAACCATAATTTTCTTCTCTCTAGTTTTAGAACAAGAGAGAGTGAGAGAGGGAGAGACAGAGCATTTCTTTTTCCCGCGGATGATTAAAACTTTTACGTTCCGAGTCCGATGCAAGCGACATCTCGGGGCCGAATATCAAACTGCTGCGGTTAATGAGGTCGTTAATGGTGACAACAGAAGAGAAGTTAGGAAGTGAGCTGAAGGGAGGTGAGGGGGAGGTGTTGCGTTGATTTCGGCTGACGATAATTTCGTGAGTAGAGGTGAGGTGCAGAATGGCTGTGTGATGGTAGTAAGAAAAGAGCACGGATTAAAAAGGAACGGCTCGGGAATGGAAAAGGCACTTCCAAACGGCAGTTTGATGGCGAACTAATTTTCTCAATTTTCTCCGACGAAGGTCGAAAGTTGGGCGAAATGAGAGTAGTATGTTCGGGCAAATTTGTTCCCCGGAGAGATAGTCGCGAAAAAATTAGTTCCGTGAACGCAATCAAAATTTTGCTGAAATTTTCGATTGCGAAAGTGAGCGCATAAATTAGAAAAGAGGAAATTGCCTAACTGTAATGAGCGTAAAAATAACTGCAACTTTTTTTTCAGTTATTAAATACAAATATGGGTATGTGATACATGTATTTTTTACAAAATTTCATAATTTTAAAAAATTAGACGGTAGTTTATGGGCTTAATTATGGATATATCGATATGTTTGCCATTGATAATCAGTTAATTTTTTCAAATGTAAAACTACTAATAAACTTTCTCGGAAAAGGGAAGAAAAGCAATATTAAAATTTATTGTCTTTAATTGAAACTGACAAAACATAATGAAATATTTAATGTAAAATTGTCTAATAATCATGAGTTGAGAGAAATCTACAATATTTCACTCAAAACGTCTGTATACTACTCAGAAACCAACGTAGGAAAAATAATATAAAAGAAACTCCACGCTAAATTTTAGCTAAGTCCATAAATTTGCAGTTAATCTTCGAAACAATTGATCGGTCATTACCATAGTAAACATTATAGTGAAGGCTACTACATCAGTGGGCTGAAAAACCAGTGTTGATTTCAAGAGATGGCTCTGGAGGACATCTTCCTTCATAGAGAGAAATGAGATATTTTTCCCTTCCCCGGAAGATTTGATATATTGTGTTTTATATGGCAAAAGTGTGCAACCCACCCCCTCCGAAACTCTACAATGATCCCCCCCCCCCCAGGAGACACAGAAATCCCTTCCGGGGAAAAGTGCCTGAATTTGACACTGGGAGAAACCCTTCTTTCAACTCACCAATGAGAATCCAGAGAAATCCATGAAAACAAACCAAAACATTTCAATTATGAAGTCATGAAATACTCTTTCATCCAATGAGAATGAAGCTTGTTTATACCATTATGCTTTAGGGCTTTCCAAATGGCTAGGGAAAATATCCACTGTTCATTGCGAAAAACACCGAGTTTATATAAGGGATGCTAAAGTATTCTAAGCAACTTTTAGAATGAAATCGTGATTTAAGATTTGTTGCAGCCTCAGGGTCATAATTCTGAGGTGTAGATATTCTTCTTCAAGCAATCATGTATAGGATTCCCATTGATTTCAATTCTGTGCAAAGTCGACGAGGCTAAAAGGTACGAAAGAGGTACTAGCGCTGCCTACTCCGAAATAGTGAACATAGTGGACCGACATTCTGTAAAATACAATAGCGTTTTCATCGCGAACGGAGAAAAATGCCTGCTATGAAAACAAGCAGAGAAATAAAGATAATAAGAAATAAGAATAAAGCTATTCATTTCGGGTGATAAAAACTTGACTGAGAAACTTTACTGATATTGATGTGTCATAATTCAGTAGCATCATTGTTGAACTCTTTTTAATTTGCTAATGTTTATAAGTTATTCAGGACTTAAGAACGTTGTGAATCTCATTTAATTAAGAATGTAAAGATAATAAGAAATAGGAATAAAGATATTCTTCCTGGGTGATAAAAACTTGACTGAGAAACTTTACTGATATTGATGCTTCATAATTCAGTAGCATGATTGTTGAACTCTTTTTAATTTGATAATGTTTATAAGTTATTCAGGACTCAAAAACATTTTGAATCTCATTTAATCAAGAATGTAAAGATAATAAGAATAAAGCTATTCTTCCCGGGTGATAAAAACTCGACTGCGAAACTTTACTGATATTAAAGCCTGAAGCGTGATAATTCAGTAGCATGATTATTGAACTCTTTTTAATTTGCTAATGCTTTTAAGTTATTTAGGATTCAAGAACGTTGTGAATCTCATTTAACCAAGAATATTTATTGCTTTAATACTTTTTTGAATATAATAAATACTTTTTAGATTTAATCAGAGCAGATCGATTGAAGTCTTTACCTACCACTTCAAACACAACATCTTCCTTTGTAACACAATGTTATTTGTTGGTTTTTAATTCAAAATTTAGATTGCTTCGTACATCTTTTTTAAAATTGTAATATTTGCCATATTTAATCAGTAAGAAAACAAGCTGAATATTTTTTATTTGATAAAAAAATCCTAGAAATCAGGTAATAATAATAATAATAATAATAATAAAGAGAATACTGAATAAACTTTTTAATAAGCTTATGTCATAAAAGCTAACTATAAAACAATCTTTACCTTTAAAATTTGTCTTCAGAAAACATCAGTGCCATTAGTAAAGCTAGAAATTGAAGAAAAGTAGCATAAAAAGATTTCTTTCCTTTTGACACAAGATACGAATAAACAACAAATTTACATTTAATAATTGATAAGCTGAACATTTTTGTAAATTTTAAAATGCACCATCAATGTACTAGATTTGACGTGTGATGAATTAACAGTGTACTCAAAAAAATATTTTCCCACTCACAACAGCTCGAATTTTTTTTAAAAACAAAAACATGTTATTGCTAACAGGATTTTTGAAGAGATGTATAAGCCGCAATTTTCAATTTTTGCTCATTTAATTACAACCTGATTTACAAACAATTGTTTTTTCAATATGACTATTTTTTTCGTTATCAATTATCTCGCTTAGAAAATTCGGTTCAAAACGTCAATTTTTCAACAGCATGTTTTGCAATATATACCTTTATAAGAAAAAAAAAATCGATAAAAAAGGAACATTTATACACTTTCTGAATAACAGAATCTATCAATTTGATGCGCTTCAGAACAAAAATGAATTTAAAAATAAATCAAAAAATAAATAGTTTGGATTTGAATGCACCCTTACCTCACGTAGCTCGTGTACATTTTAGGAATAGCACTGAAATTTTTATGAAAGCGAATTTAATTCTAGAACAAGAATTTCTCGCAGCTTAAGTGCCTTACAATGAGATTCGGTACAACTATTTCCTTAATATTTCTCAATATTTGCACCAAAATCTGCTCGCAGTCATTCTGTCAACGACTTTGTGCTTAAGTATTCCCATTTAAAATAAGAGTGTTGCAGTTTGAAATGGACTCCGACGAACAACAGGAGTAATTGGATCGCTCCCAGGAACGTGTAATCTCGTCGTTGCGGATATCATGGACAACTTGGAAAACAATTACGGTATGCAAATGACCAATTATACCTTCCTTTGCAAGAGCTGCAGGGGTCGATGTTCCCTCTCAAATATTCCGCCCTCCTCTTATAATATGTATGCAAGCCTTGTGTGCACAGCTGACCAACGAAAGTTCTGCGAAGGGCACGCTTGGACGGAATTTACATGGGAATTTTGTTAGAAAAGCAGAGGATTTAATCGATAATGAAGTATGCTGGAAGTTTCTGGAGGATTTCAGAGGAACTTAGAAAATGCATATGAGGATGCTTCGTAATACATAGTTTGGGAAAGAGTAGATCTGTCCGATAAAATTTTAGTTAAGCTAAAGTATTGAAGCGAAGGATGCTTAGTAGTGCTTACATTCTGCTTCATTTGAGGGACCTCTAGCCCTTTTCAAGCTCGAAAGCTTTCATTTATATGACAGCTTTCGAATTTATAATTTGATGTGAAGCTCCGGGATTATATAACATTAAATAAGATTTTTTAAACATAATTCAGTTTTGATTAATTTCTATAGGGTGATACATACATACTGTGACAAAAATAAGTCTTAACTGAAGGAACAAAACAAACGTTTTATTTGCTATTTGGAAAAGAATAAAATTCAGTACGACAATCGCGATCTTTTGTAATGTCTTCATCTCATGGCAATGCAAGTGTCTATGAGCATGAGCTTTTGAAAATTCTTCAAGATGGCCACGATTGGCTATTTCCCGCGTGATTTCGGCTCACACTTTTTCCGAGCGTTTTTCAGGGAATACAAAGACTTGCGCTTGATAACATGGGTTTTTTACTCCAGGATCCCCCAAACAGCGAAGCTTGCATAGAGAGAAGAAGGTGTTGGACAAATGCAGAATTAGCCTTCGTACATCATATTTTCCTGCAAAGTTTATTAATATCAGCGGAGATAACAATCAGACAACATAAAAGCTCGAGGAACAAGAATAAAACAAGAATAAAACAATAATATACCTGAAAAACGCGAAAAAATATGAAACTGAATTGACATTTTCATCACCCTGTAATTATGGATTGCCCTCTTCTATGAGAACTAATGTGTAGTTCAATCATAAGGAAGCGGGTAAATTTAAGAAGTTATGTATAGTTATAAAAATTATACAAATAGAATTTTTTTTTTGTTAATATTTAAAAGAAAAATATTTTTTGAAATACACACGAGACAGACGCATGTCCACATCAGTTATTTTATCCTAAAATAACTTTTAACACATAAAGCTAGATAGAATAATGGATCAAGTTTTTATCTATAATAAAATGACTATGTATTAGCATAAAAGAATGACTCTAGCGCCCCTTACTGACAAAATTTTAAGGTTATTGACACTATCTCAAAAACTATCAGAGATAGAGAGAAAAATGTAGAATATCCGATTTATTACAAAATAAATGTCACCTATAAAAATGTGTTTATTGAAACCTAAAATGCTATGTAAATATAATATGTATATTTTTACACTTAAGTGTGTATTCGAAAAAATGGATTTCCAACTTCAACAGCTCGAAATTTTCGGATACAATTTTGGACACATTTTTAAAAGTAGAAACATGAAACTTGCTCAGGGGATTTTTGAAGTGACGTACAAGGTGCCGTGTGATGTAATTTTTCGCTGAATTAATTAGAATTTGATTTATATGCAATTATTTTCTCAGCGTGAATCTTTTTTTCCTTCGCAGGCCTCCAGCTTCGGAAAATTTGGTCCAAAACGCCGTTTTTGACAGCATTTTTTGCAACATTTTCTGCATTTATCAAGGAATTGACAATCACGGCACCTTGTATAGTTTCTAAATAAGAGAATTCGAAAGTTTGATGTGTTTGAGAGCAAAAATGAATCTAAAAATAAATGTGAAAAAAGGCAGTTTGGATCGGAATACACCCTTCAGGGTGTATTCGAAAAAACGCTTTTCCACCTTCAACAGCTCGAAATTTTCCGATACAATTTCAGACACTTTTTTAAAAGTAGAATCATGAAACTTGCTGAGGAGATTCTTGAAGGGACGTATGAGGTGCCGTGTGATGCCTTTTTACGCTAAATTTATTAGAATTTGATTTATAAACAATTACCTTTTCAGTATGACCCTTTTATTCGTTCACAGATCTCTCGCTTCGGAAAAATCGGTTCGAAATGCCATATTTGGTTGCTTTTTTTTGCAATATTTTCCGCATTTATCAAAGAATCGACAATCACGGCACCTTGTGTACTTTCCAAATAAGAGATTTTGAAAGTTTGGTGCATTTGAGAGCAAAAATGAATTCAAAAATAAATCGGAAAATAAGCAGTTTGAATCGAAATACACCCTTAACTGTGTGTTTTATATAGTTTCAACTGTATACAAAGAATAGAAAGCTATGGTGTAAGTAATTTAATAAGAGTAGTTCTCATTAATGCTTTAGTTAACTTTTAAGTTCTGGGAAAAATTTGTTATTAAAAATTTTGTTTTTCTCACAAAAAAATCCTTTCCATGACAATAATTAAAAAATAATACTTTAAAATAATCAAATTAAATGTGCCTCATTTATCTTGAAAGAAGTGACATATGAGCCGGAAGATGTGTTTATTTTCTGGATTCGCCTTTCGAAGAAGAAAAAAAAATATATTGTAAAATAAATAAAATTAATTAAAAAATAATATTCTCATGTTTCTGTTTTTTCATCAAATCGAACAAAGCTGATGCCTTCATTTATACGAAAGCACTATTTAAAAAATAATGGTTTCTGAATTAATCCAAAATAAAGGACCAAATAGATACTATGTCACTTTTGTGACCATATTTGAAGAGAAAAATGCCTTGCCTGCATTTCTTAATTTTTTAGAGTTTGGTAAAAGCATTTAAAATAAGATGACAAAGACCAAAACATAAAACAGTAGAAATCCTTCCCGAAGAAAGTTTAAGTAATGCAAAGCTATAGCATCCAAAATAAAATTTAGTCAAAAATCAATGTTAAAATACTGATTTCTATCATTGGAATTGGGAATCCCATCCCATATCTCTCACGTAAGAATATACTTTCCGCATTTCTGTGGTGAAAAATAAAGATATGGCATAATCTAGTGGTTCAAAGAAAAACCACATTTGTAACATTTTTACTCATGCACCCAACTCAGACCAAAGTGAATTTTTTGGATGAATTTCCACTTTTCTTTCGGGTGAGGATATGGGGTTCATGCGAGCGAAATATGGAAATTATTACTTTTAACTGCTTTGGATCTGCATAACTTTTGATGTTTTTCTTTACACCATGAATTGGCCACCATTTTTCTCTATAGCGATAACCACAGTGTGTAATACTGCTTTTGCTACTCTCTTGAGTATCGGGCTAGATTTGTACCATTTGTATTACATTTGTTTATAAGATTTTTTTTTTTTTAATACAAATGTCGCATACTTTCTTTTTTCTTTTCTCGGAAGAAAAGTGAATTTTTATTTTCATCCGGGAGAGCGATATGAGGCTCATGTAAGCGAAATTTTAAGACTATTTCATTTACCCGCTTTTGCAACTGAAAAACTTTTAAAGTTTTTCGTTACACCGTGAATTGACCTCCATTCTTCTCTACAACGAAAGCCAGTTTATAATACTGCTTTTGCTACTATTTCCAATATCGTGCTAAATTTGTACCATTTGTATTATATTTGTTTATAAGTTTTTTTATTCTTTTTTAAATACAAATGTCGCACACTTTTAAATTGCTAATAAAAAAAAAAAAAAAAAAAAAAAAAAAAAAAAAAAAAAAAGAAAGAAAGAAAAAGAAAATATACCATTATTCTCATAGTTAGAACTAGAACACATTTCCACTTTTTTATGATTCATATTTAACAGTATGTCATTTCAAGTAAAAGAAAAGAAAAAAAGGAAAAGAAAAGTTTCAAATGAATAAAGATAATAACAGCATTTTTAAAATCCTGACAGAGCTCTAAAAATTTCGATTTCCATGAAAGATCCTTTCTACGCGAATAATTAAAAAATAATGTTTTAAAGAAATCAAATTAA
Source organism: Maratus speculifer (assembly GCA_964019185.1). Taxonomy (NCBI): domain Eukaryota; kingdom Metazoa; phylum Arthropoda; class Arachnida; order Araneae; family Salticidae; genus Maratus; species Maratus speculifer. The sequence goes on along the minus strand of OZ025291.1, from coordinate 314,626,585 downwards.
ACGTGCCTCATTTATCTTGAAAGAAGCGACATATGAGCCGAAAGATGTGTTTGTTTTCTGGATTTGCCTTTCGGAGGGAGAAAATTTTAATTGAGTGAATATTGACTCATGTTTCCGCTTTTTCTTCTCCAAATCTAACAAAGCTGCCGCTAAAGATTTACACGGAAGCGCTTGCTCAAAAATCACGAATTTCTGAATTAAAATAAAATGAATGACGAAATTGACATTTTCCGAGAGGGAAAAGGAAAGAAAAATTATTTAAAAACTTGCTTCCTAGCGAAATTTCGTAAAAATCATCATCATGGACCGCTGCGCAAAATAATTAATTATTGAAAACAACTCTCCCCACCCCCTTCGGGCGTTCTAATTTCTCGAATGTCTCGGGGAGAAAAGCAAACCCTCTTGCAAGTTCCTTTTGAAAAAGTTCGCCCCGCACTAATGAAACGGGACGGCGCTCATTAAAAGCATTAATGAGTTACCCTTCCCTCCCTCCTGTAAATCGTTTGGCAACTCTCCTCACCCTCCGCTGGATCGTCTGCCCAGTCGTGCTAACGATTGCAGGGGCAACATGATCAATCTGAGAATAGTTCCAGGGCTTCGTCTTTCTCTATGAAAGAATTTCACTTGATTGTGTGATTTTTTTTTTTTTTTTTTTTTTGGTAAAGTTCTTTTCTATGAAAATTTTGTTTCTGTTTCGATGTTCAGGGATATATGAAACTCCTTTTCCATGTCGTCCTAGAGTATAGCATTTTATTCGAAGGAAGAGTTTATTTTTTTTTATTCCAAATTTCTTTGAAGCAATATTGTTATTTGCATTTCTTATTAAAATTTCTGTGCCGGGAATGATTACGCAATAAAATTCATTTTCTTCAACTGTATAGTTATAATAATAATGATAATAATAAAAAATAATACAAATAATAATAATAATAATAAGTAGAAGACTTAGGAAGTATATCCGATCTTTGGATACTTACAAGATGCATCTTTTTTTTAAGAGAGGGGGGGGGGAGTCAGGTGGCGTATCTAGACTTATCATTTCGAAGGGGGCTGAGATCTAGTATAAATTTCTTAGAGGATATCCCTAGAAACATAAGCATTTTCACTTTAAACAGGTTTTTATCACAGCAGGTAACTTATATATGTGGTGGGTGTAGATCATAATTGTAGGAGTCATTACTTAATAATATAACCAAAGTTTATTTGAATTCTGGGCTAAATAAATCTATGTACAGCATATCAGGGTAAAAGGGGGAAGCTTAGGCCATTCCGAGTAAGTCCGGGGCGCATTTGTCGGCCGGTTGCGCTTAGACGTAAAGTGGAGAGATTTTGGGCCGTCTGCCCGGTATCACTCCCACAACGAATCTGATGTATTTTCCTTTTCTTTGCTATCAGGCTAATTGGATAAAACCTGATCGTCAGCAGATAAACAAATGTGTACGAGTCATTCGGTTCTCGTGGGAGGATGCTTACTACAGCAATAATACTAATTGGATGTTTTGGGAAGCAAACTGCAACGTAAACTCGGCCATCGACGACAGTGCGCCCTCGCACATGTATTTTAAAAATAAATATAAGAAAAAACACAAGGAGAGAAAAAAAATATTAGAAAAAAAAATAATTTAAAATTTAAATTATTGTCAAACTGAGAGAAAAAAACGGTGAATTTTTCAAAATTCGGCTATACAGAATTAATTAAAGTTAAATTAACTTTAAGTGGTACACGGCAACAAAACAAGTTGCGAATGGAAGGAAAACGAAACCAAAACAAAACAGCGCGAGTAGCCATAGCACCGTCTGTGCGTATCAAGCCGTCTGCTTGAATGCTACTCTCGCAAGAGGCAAAGAGAACCGTCTGTTCTTGGATGTTCTGCGAAATTTCCGTCTGAAAAAACGCAGGCACACGACCCATATAACATTTAAAAAAAAATTCTACCGCTTCTTGCCCCGTCTGGGCGGCGGGTAAAAAAAACAATTTCCCTCCGTTGTACCGAGTTTAAAGTCATCCGTGCCACGACAATAAAATTTAGACTATAACTGAAAAAAGAGAAAAAAAAAGCAAGAAAGAGAAAAAAAATAGGAAGGGCGGGGGGGGGCACAATATTACAATATACAGGAAAGAAATTACATAATAAAATACACAATAATCAAAAGATAATAATATACATAACAATCAGATAATATATATTACAACAATATGATGAGCTGAAAGTATGGAGATAATAACGATAGTTTCTTTTCGAAAAGTGTTGGCAGTCCTGGTGAAACTGTCCAAAGTTGTCTATAGTCAATAGTCAAAAGTAATGTCAGCGAAAGGACGAGTGATGAAAAAAAATGCGATGATAACATTGACATATTGTCACCAACATGGTCGTGCAGAGAGAAAAAAAGGTTTATAATCGTGGAGCATATTTCACAAACGAAAACAAAAAATAAAGCTTTTAAAAAAAAGAAATTGTGCCTCTAATAAAAATTGTAGTTTCAAAACAGCACTATTAGATGAGAAAACTGTGTAACTTTTCAGTTCACTTTACACATAAGCGAGCACACTGATTGATTTCACTGTAAATTCACAATTTGGGTGACTGGAGAACAACACAAAAATAAAATTGGTGCACTGAGCATATTTACACAAACTTGGAGAAGAACGCTGGCCGTATTCACACATGATAAAGAAAAATGGAGAAAAATATGATTTCTTGAATAATACACAGTAATTTTCGTAAGCAAGCGGTGAAAGGTAAAAAAAATGCATATTTCACAACAAATCCTAATGGTGTTTGTTTATCGTAACAGGCGAGAAACTTTACACAGGAGAGAGAAAAAAAAAACGAACCAGCTGACATAAATGTTGGCTCTCCGCAGCTGTCAAAAAGGGGGGTGTGGTTGATTGATATCTTGGCGCGGAGAAAGTTTCGTTTCCAGGCATATATGGGTTTGAGAATGTTGACCCTATTGCGTCATAGACCAGGGTTTCATATAGTCGACTGATGTTTCTGTTACAGTGGAGCCTTCATGATTCCCAATTTTCATGACGCTGTATCGATCATTTGGTTTAATAGCAGTAATTTTATATGGTCCGAGGAATTTGATTCGTAACTTTAATCCGCTGCCGAATTGAGTACGCTTAATTGCTACTAGATCGTTTATTTGATAAATGGATGGCTTTTTGCGTCGTTTATTGAATTGTTTTCGGTTAATTTCCTGCTGCTTCAAAATATTAACTTTGGCATTCTCTTGTAACTGTTTTTTATGATCCATGATCCTTTCTACATTTTCGAGGTCCAAGAGCTGTTTTATTCGTAAGTCATCTTTGTTTTTCATAGTCACACCCGTTAGTAATTCAAATGGGGAATATTTAGTTACCGAAGAAGTTGTACTGTTTAAAATTCGTTGGACGGCCGGTACATGTTTATACCACTTTTTCGGATCGTCTAAAGAGAGTTTGGTGAGAACAGGAATAATGGATCGAATGTATCTTTCAATTTGGCCGTTTCCGCGGCAAATGCCAGTTGTAATTGGGTGAAAATCTATACCTTCTATGTCGCAATAATTTTTAAAGTCAGCAGACGTGAATGCAGGACCTTTATCCGTAATTATTCGTCTAGGATTTCCAAATGTGGCTTGTTGCAGCTTGAGTTTATCCAGGGCGTCGTTTGCAGACACTGATTTAACGGGGTATAACCATAAAAATTTCGTGAAAGCGTCGACGACGAGGAAAATGTGCTGATAGTTTTTATTCGTGGAAGGGAGTGGTCCTAAAAAATCACAATGATAAGTGTCTAAAGCGTGGTCACCCTTAGGAATCGGGTGTAAAAATCCTTCTTGTTTCCCTAATTTTTTTGTAGCTAAGATGCAAGGGATACAATTAGTTACTACTGTACGTGATAATTCCGATATATTAGGAATGAAAAAAGTTTGAGACGCTATTTCTTCCGTTTTCTTAGCAGAGTAATGACCCTTTGTGTGGATATCCCGAAGTACATTAATTTGCATAGCCTCGGGGACCACCAATAAATCACGATCATTTAGTATTTTATATAAAATATTATTACGTACAACAAAATCAGTAATTGGTGTGTCCGTCGCTGCAGTTTTAAGACCAGCAAGAAATGGGTCTTGTTCCTGCGCTCTCATAATTTTAAGAGTTAATTCATCATAAGTTATATTTAATACAGGATAGCGGCTGAGAGCGTCTACATGCGGCATCTTAGTCGCTGGCCGATGCTTTATTTCAAAGTCAAATTCCTGGAGGAAGAGAGCCCAGCGAGCTATTTTCGGTGTCAAGTCTTTTTTGTCTAGAGTTTTCTGAAACGCTTGACAGTCCGTAATAATTCGAAACTGTGTCCCATGGAGGTAGATGCGGAATTTTTTAAGTGCCTCTATTACCGCTAGCACCTCTAGCTCATAACTACTAAGCTTTTCTTCTTGGGGGGATGTTTTTTTACTCATGTACTGAATCGAGTGATAATGACCATCGTCGGCTTTTTGTAAGAGAACAGCACCAAATCCAAGCTTACTAGCATCTGTATGTACCTCTAAATCAGAACCGGGAATGAAAATATGTTGCAGCCATGCGCTTGTGAGTATATGCCGTAAGCTATGGAGCGCGTGTTTTTGTTCCTATCCGAACTCGAAGTTCGATGTTTTGCGTAAGAGATCGCTGAGGGGTCGAGCGATAGAAGCATAGTTAGGAATAAATTTTCGGAAGTAACCTGTCAAACCAAGTAGTGACTGGAGTTGTCTGACATTTGTGGGTTCCGGAAAGTGTAGGACCGCTTTAATTTTTGACGGGGAAGGCGCAATAGTATTGTTTTGAATGATATGGCCCAAGAACTCAATTTTTCGCTGTAGAAACTGACACTTTTTAAAGTTGATTTCTAAACCATAGTCGGCCGCAGTCTGTAAGACTTGTCGAAGTTTCTGTAGGTTTTCGGCTTCGGTTTCTGAGGGGATTATAAAATCGTCCATATATTGAATCAAAGTACCGTTCGTTAATAGTGTGCGGAAAACACAAGCTAGAAATCTTGAAAAAACGGCAGGGCTGGACGTAAGGCCAAAAGGGGCTTTGAGAAATTCGTAGAGACTGTCATGCGTAATAAACGCTGTGTACTTGGTGCTATGGGGGTCGATATCCACATGGAAAAATCCATTTTTGAGGTCAAGTGTTGTGAAGACTTTTGCTTGTTTCAGTTGATCGAGAACATCGTCAATAAGGGGGAGGGGAAAACGATCTTTAACAATTTTTTTATTGAGGGTACGATAATCTATGCACAAGCGTGTGGAATTATCTTTTTACTTGACTAACACGATAGGGCTGCGTAATCACTGGAAGAGGGTCGGATTATTCCGTCATGTAGCCACTGCTGAATTTGATTCCGGACAATTTCCTTCTCAGCTATGGACATTCGACGCGGTCGCTGACAGACTGGTTTATCATCGGTCAATACGATAGACATTTTTAAATTAGTCGATTTCGATTTGGTGGGACGGTAATATTTGATTAAATCAGCTACTTCCTCGCGAACTGCGCGATCAGTTATATGAACTAAGTCTACATCAGGGATATCATCACTGACATTAATGAGATTAATAAAAATATCTGATTGGGGTTGTTTTGTCAGAGATATACCACTCTCATTACATACAAGTGTACCTTGACTTATAACGTCTGTTCCTAAGATAAAAGGGTGGGACATATGAGCAAAAGGGATAACGTAAACATTAGCGGGAAAGACTGAACTGCCTATTGTGGTGACGAAAATAAACACCTCCTACTAGGTACGCAATCTTGACGTGGTTAGTACGAAGACAAATGAAAATAATATCCCTTCGGCGTTGTGAACGAAGATCGGATATTATTAATTACTGAAATTAATTCCTTAATATCATACATAAAATTAACATTTGCAATAACATTAGGATCGCCTTATTTAACGTATGAATTTGTGAAAATTGGGATTGATGAGTCAATAAAATACTTGAGACATTAATCTACAAATTTAAATGTTAACATTCCCTAATCTGCATCTAGAAATTACCTTAAAATACATAAAGGGAGAAAACTGGAATAAAGACAAGAATAGGTACATATATACAAAATTTTATTAAAACACATAAATTAGCATCATGCAAACACTATAAAAATATAATATGCAAGGCAATAACTACTGAAATATGGTCATAGCGAAATATACAAAATATTTTATTTCATTTATCCTCGCAGCTCATTACGCTTGAGTTCACGACACAACTTATAGGCAAAGCCCCAAAATTTCGTATTTTATAAACTCGAGTCCTTCTTTCTTATTATTCCTCTTATCTTACTGGTATTATTAATTTATTTATTTATTCATTTTACTATTAAGTTTGAGCATTAAATTCTGATAATTTTGAGTCACAAAGATAATAATAATTTTAAAAATTTTAAAATAATCAAATTTTAAGTGATCGAATTTTAAAAAATCAAATTTTAAAACCAAAATTTTAACACAACATTATATCACTAAAATAAATTGGCCAGTCACATGAACAATGAAATTTTCTCACCTTACAAGTATGTTGCTGGTATTGGTCGCCCTTGGCTTATAGCTGTCCGTACAGTTCATTAGTACACCAACACACTTATATCCAAATGCCGAGTTATCAGTCATTTTTTTTTTAATTAACACAAATAGTAGCAACTTTTCTAAACTTAGGAATCATCTGATGAAAAATAGTCAGCTTTGCGCACTCAGGTGTTCCGTTTTGAATTGGAAATCAGTCGACGATTCGCGCCGAGTTATCAGTCATTTTTTTCTAATTAACACAAATAGTAGCAACTTTTCTAAACTTAGGAATCATCTGATGAAAAATAGTCAGCTTTGCGCACTCAGGTGTTCCGTTTTGAATTGGAAATCAGTCGACGATTCGCGCCGAGTTATCAGTCATTTTTTTCTAATTAACACAAATAGTAGCAACTTTTCAAAACTTAGGAATCATCTGATGAAAAATAGTCAGCTCAGCAATCCTTATGAATCATCTGATGAAAAATTAGTCAGCTTTGCGCACTCAGGTGTTCCTTTTGAATTGGACATCAGTCGACGATTCGCAGAGCATTATCAGTCAATTTTCATCACTTCGTTCGGGAGGCATAAGGTCGCATCTCCCGATGACACAGATTATTTCGATTTCTTCTTTTCCCTATCATCTTAGCGGGAGACTCGGAGCAGAGAGGAAAATCTTTTTTCCACCTTTACACCTTCAATTCCAAAAATGCACTGACTCATGTGGGGTTTCCTTTTTCAGGTCCTGTACGCCCCCTTTGACCCCATTGGGTATAAAATTTGGACTCCATTTGGCTTTGAATATGTTTCACTGTCCATTGGTCAAGTAAAAGATGCGGGGTTGGATTTTCAGCCGTTGTTCCTCCATTATTTATTGCCTGAGCTACGATTCCGAGCCGGCGACCCCACGTAGACCACACACGAGAGTAATAAATTTGATTGTAAATCTCTCATTGTTGCTTGTGTACGTTAGTGTCACAAATGGCGACTCTAGGTTTTATTGCTTCTCGTAAACATTTGTTCCTTTTTAAACTAATGGTGAGAAAATCCCTTCGTTCATGTGATTTTGCCATTCCCAGGCTTTGGCTAAAAAGAGCTTATAGTGTAATAAAATTTCCGAACAAACAACACATATTATTGTTATTATTTCTTGTTTACAAAAGCTAAAATAAAAATTTATTTTAATACTTTTATATACATTAATATTATTTCATTTTCTATCTCTTTCTAGATTATTTATTTATTTATTTATTTATTTATTTATTTATTATTATTCTTTCTCTCTCTTTTTTTTTTTTCTTTTCTTTTCTTTTATTTTATTCTAAGCGATGTCGTGACATTTCTTTACGACAAGCTTATCCCCTCTTACTTTAAGAAAAAAAATTATTCTATCCAAAAATAAGCTATAATATATATACAGATTTATAATCTAATCACTTAAAATTAAAAGATGTGCAAGAATACCATACCATTATTATAAATATATACATGTAATGACAAATGGACATAGTAATACAAAAATTGAAATAACATACACAAATACATTAAATATGAGAAAATGATCATTGCAATGTGTAGGCCTTTGAAAACTACCAAATATAATAAACATATTCACCTTCGCGATACCTATATTATTCGCTCGAATTTCCTACTGAGACGCATACTCACTAGAATTCACTACTGTTCATGCTACTGTTTATGACTTCGTTTTCCTTCCCGTTTTTATTGTTATCATACATTATTTCACGATCCTATTGTATTATTTTTCTGAAACCTTTTCTATCTTCATTTTCCTTTTTGTATAACATACCGTGTTATGAAAAATTCGTAAATATAATTTTTATATATATGTATATATTTTTTTTTTGTTTGAATCTAGTTTATTTTTTTTATATTAGGTAATATATAACGACTATTCATGTAATGCCTATTTTTAATATTTATTTGTCTCTGTTACATATATTTTGTCTATGTATAGTCTCCCAAAAAATATTTTCCATACCATGCAAGTTATCGACCAGCAATAAGTACTCACATCCCGGGAAGTACGAAACATATTTCGTATGAGACCATAATATAGCTCCGTTTTATTTTATTTTATTTTTTTTTATTTTTTTTTATTTTTTTTTTATATATATATATATATATTTTTTTTTTTTTTTTTTTTTTTACGTTAATTTTGTATGTAATTTGCAAGATTCGAACATTTTTTAGAATTTTCTGTGTTTAAGTGTAAAAAATTTTTTTTTAAGTTTGGCTGATATGTTAAATACGGTATATTTAAAAGATTTTGACGGTTTCAGTAGACGCTTAAAACAATTTTAATAAATTCTTGAAGTCTAAATTTTTTTTTTTTTTTTTTTTTTTTTTACATTTATATTTTCTAAGGAATGATTATTTGTTTTCTGTTCTGTTTGCCACATTGGGCGCAAATAATTTAGAAATATGAATTCTAATAGGTCTCAGGTCTGGCCTATGTTTGTTCTTTATGAGGTAGTTATCATTTCTGAAAATTCTCTCAATATAATATGGGCCTGAAAATTTCTGATGTAAGGCCTTAGGTTTTCTGAGCATTTTCATGTAGACCTCGTCACCCAATTTTAATTCTTTGTGTTTTAACTTCGAATTCTTATTCAGTTCCAAATCCGCCTTTTCTTGATTCTTCATAACTTCATATCTTATATCGTGCATATGTTTGAGCTTATTCTGTACATATGTACTGTAAGAATCCATATTATGCGCTTCAAAATTCGTGAATGGCGTTTTTATCTCTCTACCGAAAAATAACATGCTTGGAGAAAATTTTGTTATTCTATGTACAGTTGAATTATGCATAAGTACGAAATATGGAAGTTTTATATCCCATTCGTAAGTTTTATTACACATAGAGGCAATGGAAGCTTTTAAATCCCGGTGTATTCGTTCAAGTACAGATTGCGATTCCGGGTGGTACACCGACGAAGGTATTAGTTCAATATTTAAATTTTTCATATAATCTTTGAAATCCTTCGATTTAAAATAAGCTCCGTTGTCTGTAGAGATATATTTCGCTAATCCAAAAGTACTGAAATAACCATTTAATGCGTTGATTATAACCTTAGTATCTGTCGATCTAAGTGGAAATGCTTGTAGGAAGCGTGATGCTGTATCGACAATAGTTAAAACATATTTATTCCTATTTAGAGATGTAACCAAACTTCCTACTACGTCAATAGTTAATCTATGACCAGGTATATAATTTTTATCCATAGTTTTCAGTGGAATTTTTATCGTTTTATGCTGTTTAAATGTATTGCATGTTATACATTTCGCACAGAATTGTTTTATATCTTGATACATTCTATACCAAAAAAATCTTTCTTTTATTATGCCATAGGTTTTTAGAAAAGCGAAGTGTGGGACATGTGCGCTTTTTATAATATCTTCTTTTAAATTCTGTGGCGCAATATATAAATCATTATTATTTGAATTTCGTGATTTTCTTAGAATTAATATTCCTTCTTTATTTAAATTGTATTTTTCATATTTTTTTGCTTTTTTCTGTTGTTGTAAAGCTTGAATAATTTCGTTTAATTTAGGGTCTTTTAATTGTTCTTTTTTTATATTGTCTGCATTCAAATTTTTATTTACCGCAAAAAGATGTTTGTTTAAATCGTCCGCTATAGTTAAGGCATTTGTTTCTCTACTACAGAAATCTGCTGGGTTATGAATACCTTCAATGTGAGATACTTCAAAATCATAATCCTGTAGCTTAAGTAACCATCGTGCTACGATTTCCGGCTGTTTTTCCAAGTGTAAGTGGTATGTTAATGCTTTTGAATCTGTTAGGAGAAAAAATTTTCTTCCTAATAAAATATTTCTAAAATAAGTTATAGTTTCATATATTGCCAAAAGCTCTATCTGCATGCTTGGATATCTCTTTTCCGATTCTTTTAATTTTCTGCCTGTAAATTCAATTGGTATCATTTTATCTCCTTGTTTTTGCGCGAGTATACCTGATGTTGCAATTTTTGATCCGTCTGTAATTATATAGAAATCTTTATTAAAATCTGGGGGATGTATGGTAGGTTGTTCCATGATAATTTTTTGTATTTTTTCAAATGATTCCTGTGCTTTGTCATTCCATTTGAATTTTGTATTCGCTTTAGTGAGATCTGTCAGTGGCGCTATAATTTCTGCATAATTGTTTATAGTTGATTTAAAATACGTGCATAATCCAATGAATGCTCGCACTGTTTTCTGAGATGTAGGGACTGCAAAGCTTGTTATTTTTTTTATATTTTTTTCTGAGGGTGCATATCCTTTTTCACTAATTTTATATCCCAGAAAGTCTATTTCTTGCATGTATAGTTTTATTTTAGCTGGTTCAATTGTGAGATTAAATTTTTCTAATTGTGTTAGTACTTCTTCTAGTAATGTGTGCATTTGTTGTATATTATCAGCAGCAAGTAAAATGTCATCAATAAAGTATTGAATGTTGTATTTCTTTTTTAAATCACCTAAAACTATATCAATTAGACGAGCAAATATATTTGTTGAGATTTTAGTTCCGAATGGCATTCGTGTTATTTGAAAATGGTTATCCTCCGTGATAAATGCTAGTTTATGCTTGTCCTGCTCTTGTAATTTGATTTGAAAAAATGCAGAATGTAAATCTAGAACTGTAAATATTTTTTTTCCAGCAATGCTTTGTAAAATACTTTTTGTGTTAGGGACTGGATACGGATCGCTTTCTAATATATCGTTAAGAGCTCTAAAATCTATAGCCATTCTAAGTTTTATTAAGTTTTGATCACTGGTTTTTGACGTAGAATTTTTTTTTACGAAAATTACTGGGAAAGCATAACTTGAGTTCGTAGGCTCTATGATACCTGCATCCAATAAATCTTGAATTTCTTTCTCCGCGAATTTTTTTACATCATGCGCTAATTTGAATGGTTTCGTTTGTATAGGAAAGTCGTGCATTAATTTAAAATTCGGTTTTATTACGTCCGTTTCTCCTAGAGTTTTGTATGATTTGCTGAAAGCGGTAGCATGTCTCATTAAAATTTTCAATACTTCTTTTTGTACCTTCGGTGTTAAGTGATCTATTTTAAAATCCTTCTCTGAAAGTTCTTTTTTTCGTAATTCTCTAATTTGTGTAATATTTAAGTTATTTACTTCGTAAATATTATCAGTATTTGGTTTATTTTGTTTTTTTTATAAAAAAATCAGTGGTAATTTTTCCCATTTCCTGATCCTTATGAAGTCTCAAATACGTTTTCGATTTATTTTGTACTAATATTGTGAATGAATTATTTTCTGTTTCCTTGTTTTCATGAACTGAATTTTGGATTACTAATTTCCTGTTGTTATATTTTGGTTGGAAAAAAAATTGTTGCTTGTTTGTTAATTTCCCATCAAAAATTAAATTTACTAATTTCGATTCTCTAGGTCTCAAAGTAATGGTTTTCTTTACAAATACTCGTGTATTAATTTTCGGAATGTTATTGTGTTGATAGGATTTGATTTGTTTTGGTATTGTTTGAAAGTCATCATTTTGTTGTACGGGCTTAATTTTATTCACCTCCGTAATTTGATTTTCATTGGGGTTTAATTGTATAATTGAATTATTGAGTTTAAAAGTATTATTTTCAAAATCCATGATTATTTTATTACTTTTTAAGAAATCATATCCTAAAATAATTTTGTAATTACGGTCAAATTCATCTTTAGTTACATAAAATGTGCCATTTAAGAAAGTGTTGTTAAATCTAAACTTAAATTTTACACAGTGTTTAAAAGGAATGGATTTGTTTGATAAAGTTGTAATTTTTATAGCGTTAGCTAAATATTTAATCTTTATATCCGTCTCTTTTATTTTTTCAAAGACCCCTGGAGATATTAAACTTATACTCGCCCCACTGTCAATAAGGCTGGGTATAATTAAATCTTTCTTTATTTTTAAGTCCCATATTGGTAATTCATTGTTTTTTTCCGAGTTACAACTTGCGATCAATTTTTGTGTTATATCTTTTTTTTCTTCCTCATTTTTTTTTATCATTGTCTTTTTCGTTTGCTTTTGTTTCAATATTTTTAATTCCTTGTTTGATTTATTTTTTATATTATAACCCTGTTTTTTCTCAATGTTACGGGACCTACGGGCTTGTATTTCTCTCAATTTTGTAGGCCCGCTTACCGGTTTAAATGACTTTGCCCCCTGTTCCTATTATTATTATTGTGTCTGCCTCGCCTGTCTCTGTTTTCGTTAGGAAAAGTAATTGTGGGCTGATGTTCCCTATTTCCCTCATTATTTTGCGGCAAAGGATTTAGGCTATTTTGCATATTTGCGAAACCCTGATGCTGCCCTGTATATGCAATTTGTGTGTTGTTTCCTTGTGTTGGATCAAAGTTTTGAGTTGGAATCATATTATGCATATTGTAATTTCCAGGATACATTTGATTCTGTCCTATTTGTGATTGGGTCAAATTTTGCCAATTTGGCATTTGAATTTGCATATCATTAACTCTAGTTTGATTGTAATAAGGTCTTGTAAAATCCAATGTTTGTGGCGCTTGAAAATGTTGTGCATAATTTTGTGGAAATCTTTGAAAGCCTCTATAATTATTATTTTGATAATAATTTTTTTGAAATCGTGGCCGAACATTGTTTTGCGCTCCCCTTGGTTGAAAAAAATTCGCACTTTTTTGATTGAAATAACAATTTTGTGTCTGGTGGTTGGATTTATTACAGATATGACAAAATTTATGTGTTATCTGATTTACTTCGGCGTTGTTATGTTCGCTTTCATTTTTTTGAATTTTTAAATCTTTTATTTGTTCTTTTAATTGGTGTATTTCCGATTTTTGTTCTTGCGACATGCTAAGAAGTGCCTCGAATAATTTATTTTCGCTATTTTCAGTTAAATTGTTTACTTCTCCTGCACATTTACTGTTCAAAGCACTTTCGATATTTTTAGCTTTTTTTACTGCTTCATCAAACTTTGTGGGTGGGTATTTTTTTAATTCAAAAGAGATGTCCGGTCGTAGTGCTTCAAGGTATTTAGTTAATTTAATCGTTTCTAATAATTCTTTAGCTCCGTTCTTTTGTTCATGTCCTGACGAGACAAGGTATTTTTGTGCCTCAATGTTGAATTGTTTAGTAAATTCTTCAATAGTTTGGTTGGGTGTTTGTTTTGCATTTATGAATTGCGCCTGAGCGTCAGCAAACGATCTTTCTTTTTTAAATTGTGTTATCGCATTTTCTTTGAATGTGTTATAGTTTTGTGCTTTATGCAATTCAGCTGTGTTTTTTAGAATCTCTCTCGCTTGGCCTTTAAATTTTGACTTTGCCAACACCAATTTTAAATCATCAGGAAATTGTGCCGCTGCGGCTAATTCTTCGAACTCTTCGAAAAAATATGATATATTTTGGTCTGGTTTGTCCTCAAAATTTTGTAAAGAGTTCAATAGAGTGTCTATTCCAATTTTAAATGTGTCCCTTTCAGGAGAAGACTGCCTTGCCTTATTTCTACCTGTCATATTTATTTACTTATTTGGAAAATCTCACACAGACTGATGTTTAATACTTTTTCCTTTATTTTTATTTTTTTTTAACTCTTTCACACCTCAAATTATGCTATCATAAACTCTCAAGATATGAGTTTTGTAATGAATTATTATAATTTATACTCATTCAAGAATAATATATCATAGAAATTATGAAATAGCCCTAAATATTTTTATAAATATACATAAATATAATGACAAAGTAAATTTTCCGAAATACGGATATATATAGTAACGAAATTCTTTACAATCTTACAAGCTAATGTGTCGTGAACTAAACCAACTCTTCTATATATTTTTGTTTCATCTTCTCAACTATTATATTTCAATTTCGTAAATTTTTAGATATACACACAATATTTATAAACACAATATGGATAAATAATGTTTGTTAGTAGAAGGAGAAAAAGCTAAGAGAAGATAGAGGAGATAGGTAATTAAGAATAAAATCATAATACTGGCTATCTTTATTTATATTTAAATGCAGAAAATTTTCAATTTTGAATCCCAAATACAAATTCATACACCTGGTATGAGCACCATTAAACTTTTAGTAGTGTGGTGACGAAAATAAACACCTCCTACTAGGTACGCAATCTTGACGTGGTTAGTACGAAGACAAATGAAAATAATATCCCTTCGGCGTTGTGAACGAAGATCGGATATTATTAATTACTGAAATTAATTCCTTAATATCATACATAAAATTAACATTTGCAATAACATTAGGATCGCCTTATTTAACGTATGAATTTGTGAAAATTGGGATTGATGAGTCAATAAAATACTTGAGACATTAATCTACAAATTTAAATGTTAACATTCCCTAATCTGCATCTAGAAATTACCTTAAAATACATAAAGGGAGAAAACTGGAATAAAGACAAGAATAGGTACATATATACAAAATTTTATTAAAACACATAAATTAGCATCATGCAAACACTATAAAAATATAATATGCAAGGCAATAACTACTGAAATATGGTCATAGCGAAATATACAAAATATTTTATTTCATTTATCCTCGCAGCTCATTACGCTTGAGTTCACGACACAACTTATAGGCAAAGCCCCAAAATTTCGTATTTTATAAACTCGAGTCCTTCTTTCTTATTATTCCTCTTATCTTACTGGTATTATTAATTTATTTATTTATTCATTTTACTATTAAGTTTGAGCATTAAATTCTGATAATTTTGAGTCACAAAGATAATAATAATTTTAAAAATTTTAAAATAATCAAATTTTAAGTGATCGAATTTTAAAAAATCAAATTTTAAAACCAAAATTTTAACACAACATTATATCACTAAAATAAATTGGCCAGTCACATGAACAATGAAATTTTCTCACCTTACAAGTATGTTGCTGGTATTGGTCGCCCTTGGCTTATAGCTGTCCGTACAGTTCATTAGTACACCAACACACTTATATCCAAATGCCGAGTTATCAGTCATTTTTTTTTTAATTAACACAAATAGTAGCAACTTTTCTAAACTTAGGAATCATCTGATGAAAAATAGTCAGCTTTGCGCACTCAGGTGTTCCGTTTTGAATTGGAAATCAGTCGACGATTCGCGCCGAGTTATCAGTCATTTTTTTCTAATTAACACAAATAGTAGCAACTTTTCTAAACTTAGGAATCATCTGATGAAAAATAGTCAGCTTTGCGCACTCAGGTGTTCCGTTTTGAATTGGAAATCAGTCGACGATTCGCGCCGAGTTATCAGTCATTTTTTTCTAATTAACACAAATAGTAGCAACTTTTCAAAACTTAGGAATCATCTGATGAAAAATAGTCAGCTTTGCGCACTCAGGTGTTCCTTTTTGAATTGGAAATCAGTCGACGATTCGCAGAGTTATCAGTCAATTTTTTCTAATTAACACAAATAGTAGCAACTTTTCAAAACTTAGGAATCATCTGATGAAAAATAGTCAGCTCAGCAATCCTTATGAATCATCTGATGAAAAATTAGTCAGCTTTGCGCACTCAGGTGTTCCTTTTGAATTGGACATCAGTCGACGATTCGCAGAGCATTATCAGTCAATTTTCATCACTTCGTTCGGGAGGCATAAGGTCGCATCTCCCGATGACACAGATTATTTCGATTTCTTCTTTTCCCTATCATCTTAGCGGGAGACTCGGAGCAGAGAGGAAAATCTTTTTTCCACCTTTACACCTTCAATTCCAAAAATGCACTGACTCATGTGGGGTTTCCTTTTTCAGGTCCTGTACGCCCCCTTTGACCCCATTGGGTATAAAATTTGGACTCCAATTGGCTTTGAATATGTTTCACTGTCCATTGGTCAAGTAAAAGATGCGGGGTTGGATTTTCAGCCGTTGTTCCTCCATTATTTATTGCCTGAGCTACGATTCCGAGCCGGCGACCCCACGTAGACCACACACGAGAGTAATAAATTTGATTGTAAATCTCTCATTGTTGCTTGTGTACGTTAGTGTCACAAATGGCGACTCTAGGTTTTATTGCTTCTCGTAAACATTTGTTCCTTTTTAAACTAATGGTGAGAAAATCCCTTCGTTCATGTGATTTTGCCATTCCCAGGCTTTGGCTAAAAAGAGCTTATAGTGTAATAAAATTTCCGAACAAACAACACATATTATTGTTATTATTTCTTGTTTACAAAAGCTAAAATAAAAATTTATTTTAATACTTTTATATACATTAATATTATTTCATTTTCTATCTCTTTCTAGATTATTTATTTATTTATTTATTTATTTATTTATTTATTATTATTCTTTCTCTCTCTTTTTTTTTTTTTTTCTTTTCTTTTCTTTTATTTTATTCTAAGCGATGTCGTGACATTTCTTTACGACACCTATCTCAATATCGGTAGAAAAAGAGCCATTGGGGTGAACATCGCCACTACCGAATCCGGTAAATTTAAGGGGTACTGGTGCCAGGGGCGGTGATCCTTATAACTGATAAATATCCTCGCGGGCAAGCGTAACTGGGCTGCCCGTGTCCACGAGGGAAGTAATGTCTAAATCAGCGATTTTGACCGATTTTTGCATACTGTGGGAAGAGCGAGTGAGTTCGACGGTATGAACCTGTCGATTTTTTCCGGAAGTGACCGCGCGGGAAGGGGGGTTGGTCTCAGGCGGTTTCTGAGGCTTAGTAAAGCGCTCGTTGCATTTGGAAGCGACATGGCCAAAACGGGAGCAAGCATGGCACCTATGGCCTAGATTTTTCTTATTGCATACTGAGCTAACATGTCCAATTTGGTTACAGTTAAAACAGACCTGCTTATGCGTTCTATCTTTCGGAGGGGGTAGGGGTGGGAGGGGGAGGGACACGGTTAGGCGTATTGTGATGAATTTTGTGTTTAGGATGCGAGTCGGAAGCAGAAATTTCGTCATATATGAGAAGTTTTTGTTTAAAATCGGCTAAATGCGAGCATCCGTACAAAATAGATTTGTTAGCCGGTGGATCTGGGATACCTTGGATGATGTAATGGATGACAGACATGTCATCAATATTTGCTCTTTGAGCCAACTCCTTTATTTTTAAGAAGTATTCCATTAATGACTCGGAATTCTTCTTATGTCGCACCGAGAGTAACCTATGAATTTCTGCGGGGGAAGCGGATTTCGAAAATTCGCGCAAAAGCGCTTGTTTGAGTGAGGGATACGAGGAAATGTTAGGTTCACCCCGAACGTATAGTAATGCGATCCCAGAAAGTGCACGTTCCGCGACCAAGAATTTTTGAAAATGGGAAAGTTTAAAAGAGTTAGCTAGCTTTTCAAAACGATCAATCCAAACTTTGATATCCTCGTGCTTTGCACTACTAAAGGGTGTTATAAGATGCTCTAAGTCGTGAAAAGAAATGGAATGTTGTTGTGTAGGGTGAAATGCTTCGGTTTGTGTATCACTGTCTTCGTATGCGAAGTTAGCTGTCTCTGTACTGATATGAGAAGTATTTTTGGGTTCATCTGATTCAGAATTCGAGGCATTGTCAAATGAAGATTTCAATTTAGAGATGTCTATTAAAGAATCTACTATGCATTTAGCTAACTCGGGAATTTCTCCCGAAATATCGAGATTTAGCAGGTTCGCTACAGTAATTAACTGCAGCTTATCAAAAGTGTCAGAAATCTCCTTTAATTTCGCCTCATATTCTGGAGTTTGGGTTGCAAAAGGAAACCCGGAAAATAATCGTAAATTTTGGCGGTTCTGGTGGTGTTCGTCGGATGAAAAATTAGCTGGTGTAGCAGTTTAATTTTATCAGTTCTGGCCGATTTAATCTGGCTCCGAATAAAAGATATGTCGGGTAACTGCATTTCGTATAAAATATATTAAATCAATTGCACCGTAATAAAAAATAATCAAAATGGTAATCGCTTACCTTGCATATATTGTATCCAATTTAAAAAAACCCGCTCTTAATGAGAGCCGGAGGAGCATTTATATTCCATGTAAATAAAGCGAAAGAGAAAAAAAAACACAATATCGCGCGCCGCTGAGACTGTGAAGAACCACTGTTTAACACACATCTGTTTCAGCCGGGAAGGAACCGATTTTCGCCACTTGCAGCGAACAGGTGCAGAGAGGGAGGTCAGGTCCGCCGTCGAATTCACAGAGATGGATGTCCGCAAAAGGAGTAGACAACAATCCTTTAGATTCCAGGAGCGCTGTACTATGGAGAAGAGCAACACAGTTCACAATATCCGAGCAGTAATTTCTTGAAAAACAAATAGAGTGCGGGCAAAAACAGACGCGGATGCCGTATGCCGAAAGATGCAGTGCAGCTTAAAGCAGGTGATCTGACGCTGAAAGTCGCAGTTCAGGTTAGAACGGTCTAAGTCCACTTAATACAGGATTCATAGGCCGGCCCCCATGTGGTGGGTGTAGATCATAATTGTAGGAGTCATTACTTAATGATATAACCAAAGTTTATTGGAATTCTGGGCTAAATAAATCTATGTACAGCATATCAGGGCAAAAGGGGGAAGCTTAGGCCATTCCGAGTAAGTCCGGGGCGCATTTGTCGGCCGGTTGCGCTTAGACGTAAAGTGGAGAGATTTTGGGCCGTCTGCCCGGTATCACTCCCACAACGAATCTGATGTATTTTCCTTTTCTTTGCTATCAGGCTAATTGGATAAAACCTGATAGTAGTATAGTAATGAGAGTTTCAGCCCACCGGGTGCAGGGTGCTGACCTCTAAGAGGGGTTGAAGGTCATCGGGTGTTCGAGCTGTAAGAGGGGGGTGGGGTGAAGGTCATCGTGCAAGGTTAAGATGACGTCATCTTATAGGATGAGTGCGTTTTAGATAAGAATTTTTTTTTTAATTTTAAGCGGGAATTTTAGGGAGTTAGAATTTTTTTGTTGTGTTATAGTACGAGGGTGTTATTTTAATTTGAATGCGGGGACTTTAAAATTTTCAGTTTGGTGTAATTTAAGAGTTTATTTATTTTTTTTTTTTTTAAGTGGGAATTTTAGGGAGTTAGAATTTTTTTTCGGCATACTATAGTACGAAGATTTTTTTTTTCAATTTTAATGCGGGGACTTTAAAATTTTCGGCGTGTTACAGTACGTGGGGTATGTTTTTCGATTAAATTTTGCTGTTGTTCATTTAAAAAGGTAATTAAAAAGTAATTAAAAATAAGGAATGAAGAGACTTTTTTTTTTTTTTTTTTTTTTTTTTACCGTGTTTTAAATAAGGGGTTAAGCGGATATTTTGGGGACACAGAATATTTTTTTTCTGTACTATTGTACGAGTGGTTTTTAATTTTAATGTGGCGACTTAAAATTTTTCGGTGAACTTTAGTTTAAGGATCTATTTTTTCGATTTTAAGCCGAAATTTTGGGTAGATTGATTTTTTTTTTTTTTTTTTTTTTTTTTTTTTTTCACCGTGTTTTTTGATGAGGGGTTAAGCGGGTATTTCGGGACACAGAATGTTTTTTTTTTGTACTATTGTACGAGTGGTTTTTAATTTTAATGTGGCGACTTAAAATTTTCAGTGAACTTTAGTTTAAGGATTTATTTTTAGATTTTAAGCGGGAATTTTAGGGAGATTGATTTTTTTTTTTTTCACCGTGTTTTAAATAAGGGGTTAAGCGGGTATTTTGGGACACAGAATGTTTTTTTCTGTACTATTATACGAGTGGTTTTTAATTTTAATGTGGCGACTTAAAAATTTTCAGTTTGGTATAATTTAAGAGTTTATTTTTTTGATTTTAAGCGGGAATTTTGGGGAGATTGATTTTTTTTTTTTTTTCACCGTGTTTTAAGTAAGGGGTTAAGCGGATATTTTGGGTGGCATAGAATATTTTTTTCTGCACTATTGTACGAGTGGTTTTTAATTTTAATGTGGCAACTTAAAAATTTTAAGTTTAGTGTCATTTAAGAGTTTATTTTTAGATTTTAAGCAGAAATTTTGGGGAGTTTGATTTTTTTTTTTTTTTTTTTTTTTTTTTTTCCACTGTACTCTTACATGATGAGTTAAGCGGATATTTTGGGGGAAATTATTATTTTAGACTAATATAAGAAGAATATATATTTTTTTTCGGGGGTTGCTATTTTAATGAAGAACTAATTAAGAAGGGTTCATTCATGATGAATTAATGAATTATTCTTTTAGGAGTAATTTTGTTAAGATTGAATTATTTTTTCATTTTTTGGAGTTTTTAGCGGATATTAATGTTTAATAGGGGAACTTTAATTTTTTGCAATGAAATTGACGTGCGCTCGTCGATCTAACCGTTCGGAGTTTATAGTTTTCTTCAAATCATGTATGAATATTGGTTTAGAATTTCTTAGAATGACTTCCACCACTTTTATATCTATCCATTATCATAAATAACACATGCTGGTGATGGGAATTTGGGAAGAACAATTTTGAATATTTATTTAATGAAGGAACTTTAAAATTATTTCGAGTGTTATTTTTAGTCAACTAGGTTATACACTTGATATTTCAGAATAGTTAAAAAATAACTTTAAAATTTGAATGAAAAAATATGTTTCAAAATGGGATTTTACGCGCTAGCATTGAATCGCACTCGTCGCCCTAACGGTTTGGAATGTGTGGTTTTCTTCGAACCTTGGTGAAAATTTAATTGAATTGATTATTATTATTATTTTGTGTGTTGTATGTATGTGTATGTATGTGTGGGTTGTATGCATGTGGGTGTGTGAATGTATGTTTGTGTGTTGTATGCATGTGTGTGTTGTATGCATGTGTGTGTTGTATGTATGTGTGTGTGTTTGTATGTATGTATGTGTATGTTGTATGTATGTGCATGTTGAATGTATGTGTGTGTAATTTTTTTTTTGCCGATAGGTGTGATCTTTAGCTGAAAGTGACCTAGGGTCAAAACTTTTACCCAGGAATCGCCACGGGGAGGCAGATCACATGATTCCCGTATTGCACACATTCACATACATTATTTCGAGCGATATTTTTAGTGAACCATAATATGTAATTGAATTTGTAGAATAATTAAAAAAATAACTTTAAAATTTAAATGAAAGAATGTTTCAAAATGGAATTTTACGTACTAACATTTAATCGCGCTCGTCGGTTTTTACTGTTTGGAGTCTGTCATTTTCCTTTAACCTTGGAAAACCTTGCGTCAATAAGGATATTTCAAAAAGACCCCCACTTTGGGTACTCTTTTAAACTAATATTTGTAATGAGATGTGTTCGCGCGCGTCGGCCTAACTGTTTGGAGTATCAACATAAATTCAGCAAATTAATACAAAATATTTCAAATAGTAAGAAAATGATTGATTAAAATCACCAAGTAAGAATAAAAATACTTCAAGCAATGAGAAAATAAATGTTTTAAACCGCCAATTTAACATAAAATATTTCACACAATAAAAAATGAAAGATTAAAATCGCCAACTCAAAATGAAATCTCCTGCAATTAGAATAAAAACATAAACAAAAATCGCCAAATTAAAAGATTATTCTTATCTCACAATAAATATTCTGAAAGACCTATTCAAAAATTCTAGTTAAAGTTTTTATTCAAAATTCAAATAAAACTCCTTAAGTTTTGACATGTCACTAAAAATTTAAAGTAAACATTTTTTCAAAGTGTAATTATCAAAGATTAATTTTTCTAATAATTAACTCATGTAAAGAAAAATCAAAGTACAATGATTCACCATTTGCTTTTTAAATCTTAGAACATATTATCTGTGATATGAACATCACGTTATGTAAAAATTATAAATAAATATTAGTAGTTTTAAAATAATTTTTATTCGAATGAGTAGTTCGATGAATTAATAACATTAGAATTTTATAGATTAAGAAGTAACAATTGAGAAAATAATCATTTCAAAATATTTTTTTTTTTTTTTAAACCAACTTTCATGCAATTCAAAAGTTTTTATATGAAAATTAAATATATTTTTTTTTTCCTTAAGAGAAATATTTTACGTGGGTGAAAAAGTGAGAGTCAGTTAATTTATGAATCACTTTAAAATATTACCACACAATAAATTGTTTTGAAACTATATTCTTAAACATATTAATATTTAAAAGTTTAGTCATTTTATACATTTTATATACAAATTTTACTTACCAACATATGAATTCGCCTTCAATCCGCACTTTCTTGAAGAGTAATGTTTGATAAACTCTTATCAACACAGCATGTTGTTGTGAATCACTAGCAAATTAAGACAGGTATGATATGAGTAATCGTTGGGATTTTCCCAAAGAGGTGAAGTCATTCTTATCAAATCCTATTCTGAATGAGAAATATTTCAATTGCAATTAACTTCAGATTTTGCTATTTAATAATTATTTTTTTAATTTGACAATTTTAATTAATGTTTTAGTGAAATTACCTTTAAGATTTTAATTTTTTTTAATGCTTATACTATTTCACACATGTACATTCCTATTTGTAAATAGAAAATCATAAAAAACATATTTGAATGATTTTATTATTATTATTGTTAGACATTATATTTGAAAATCATTTAAACTTTTAGCTTTTATTATTATTATTATTTAGATATTAAGAAGTGACGAAGACCTGTAGAATTAATCTCATCTTAAAACTGATTAATATTCGAAGAAAAATTTATTCTGTTATCTTTTAATTTACCAAACATATATCTTAATATTCATTAACACACTTCTTATTTAATGAATAATATATTTGATGAATAATATATTTTATAATATATATGAGATTTTAATCTTTCTTTTAAAAAATTGGGTTATGTTATTTCATACACATACGTTCTTATTCGAAAATTCAAAACCATAAAAAACATCGTTGGTTGATATTTTATTTTTAATTAGACATTGCATTGGAAAAGCATTAAAAACCTTTCATTTTTATCCCATTTAGACTTCAAAAAGTGTCGAAGATCTAACTGCTTTGCAAAGACTTAAAACAAGTGATTTGATGAGTCATACTTCCTGTGGGTTGTTTACAATTTTGAAATTATCTTTATTAATTACCAAACTTCTCATTTTTTTTAAACACCACACTAATCATTGCTCCCACTACTTAATCACGTAAATATAATTTATGTCGTTTTTGATTATGAGTTTTATACTAACATTTGACACCTATACGTATGTGTTGTATTAATTCTATTAGTTTAATTCATACAAATTTTAACTAAAGCATCCTGTGCTAGTTTTCATACATTTATTATCACATCACGTGATAGAATTTCTTGCGATGTTTTAGAAATAATAAATATTTAATTTTTTTTTTTAAATTAGTTAATAACATGAAAAAAATTTAATTGCTTTTTAACATGAATCTTTTAAGAAAAACATATTTTATTCTGAAACATTAAATTTAAAAACTAACTCTTAAGAATATGACTTGATGCAATTTACTCATTTTAAACAAGTTAACTTTACTAATTATCGTTA
Organism: Maratus speculifer; assembly: GCA_964019185.1. Classification (NCBI taxonomy): domain Eukaryota; kingdom Metazoa; phylum Arthropoda; class Arachnida; order Araneae; family Salticidae; genus Maratus; species Maratus speculifer. Next base: position 314,602,609 of record OZ025291.1, on the reverse strand, counting down.
AAATTATTCATTTACCAATGATTTAAACTTCACATTTTAAAGTTATTTATATAATATACTAACATTTAATTATAATAGGTTTAATTTTATTAAAAATTCTGAATAAAATAAAATTTATACTTAAAAAAAATATATATATATATAACACCATTTAAAAATATTAAACAACAACAACAAACTTATAATTAAGAGATGAATAAATAAAAAATATTTGAATCACACAATAGTAAAAAGAAATACTTAATCATTCATAAAAATTCTTCCCTTTAACATTCGCATCTATGTTAATAAAAATATAACACTAAAGTTTTCAAAAATATTATAAACATTTACAAATCAACAAAGAAAATTGAGTATTAAATATCAAATAATGGACATGCACTCTTTACACTCACATCTTACAACGTACTTAGTAACCAAATTTAATAATTTTTAAGCATGTCTTCTTAAATTTTTTACCATGAAAGACTATCACAGTTGAATTTTTAGCTTTCTCTTCATAACTTTATCGAAAAATATGTAATGTATACCACATGATTTCATTAAATGAATCACAATACAATTCAAACTTCTCATTTTCAATGTTTTATATATACTAGTGTTTATCAAATAGGTGGTTATTCTGAACAATCATTACTTAGTATATTGATGAAAAGTTTGTGTTGAACGGTTTTTAACTTAAATGGTGTGAGAGAAGGATATATTAGGACAGAAGTTATTAAATAAAGAGTCTTTAAAGTTTATATCCGTGTAAGAAATGGCATTTCAAGAAACAAAGTTGTGTCATATTTGAAAGCATTCTTTATATTCGAAACGCACACATGATCACGATCACATCACTGAAGAGTATAGAGAAGCTGTTTATGATGTATATAATTTGAATTTTCATTAACACAATATTATAACCGAAGTTTTTCGACAGTTTGAAAAATTATGATGCACAACGTCTGCACACGTTAACACAGAATAAGATTAGCTTATGCGCTTTCGATGATAAGCGTTATTTGCAGGTAAGATGCATTAACATAACAACATTTTCTTGATAATTTTTCTTGCAGGTTTCGAAACCACAAACATCTGATCATACTTCTCATTTTTAACACGCGACACTAATCATTGGGCCATTAAAGCCCGTAATTTAGTAACTAAAAAGTAAGAAAGATCATCGAAAGTGATTACTTCACACATGCAAAAATAATTTTTATTGTGACTTATCAGTTGAAAATCACGAAGAAAAGAAAAAAATCAAATATGTTTTGGATTACTTTGAGATTTTATGAGTCACCTCATCAGTTAAATAGACATATTCACTTCTTATGAAATGTATTATATTTTAGTTTATCAGTCATAGTGTGATTACTTATTAATAATTTTAGTATCATTAAAAAAGTTTAAAAAAAGTTAAATATATCAAAAATACAAGTTCGTGTTAAAGGTTTAAACAAATTGTTAAAATAATTTTACAAAACTTTACAAATTATTTAAAAATGATTCACTAATATTTAGTAATCGACAAATTTTAATAGCCATAATCATTTATATGTGATTAAAGTTTTCTGTTTTAACTGTTAAGTTATTAGATTCCCCCTTCAATTTCATCTCATTGATAAGTTTTAATCAACCAACCAACCAACCTTCCATTCAACTGTTTCCGCAAATAACTAGTATGTCACTTAGATTTTCAGTTTTAACTGTTAAATTATTACATCCCCTCCCCTTCAATTTCATCTCATTGATAAGTTTTCAACAACCAACCACCCAACTATTTATCAACCCTAACAACCAGGTATTTGTTTGCCCTAGTAACCAAAAAGCTTTTATTGACACATGAACAAAATTTTTAAGATGCAAGACTTGTCATTTTTAATCGAAAAAACAATGACATATGTAATAATTTTTCCTTACTTAAATGAAACCTTTGCATGTGCATGGTAAAACTTGGAAAATTCATTTAATACACAAGTTTAAAGTCAACAGACAAGGTCTTCATACTTCTTTTAGTATTTTACTAACATTTTACCAAATATCTTAAGAAATCAACAAATTATTTTAATAAAAATTCTCATTTGTAAGTGACGTTACTAACCTAACTTGAAAAAATTAACTTGTCAAAGCAGGTTTTGATTATTCCAACTTAGTAATAATCATAAGTTTCATATGATAATCAACATGTTTGGTTATTTCCCAGTATGGTTTTATAAAAAAAGTCTCACATGCAAATAACATAACTTAACTAACTTGAAAAAATAACTTGTCAAAGCAGATTTTCAGTGTTTCAGCTTAGTAATATTCATAAGTTTTATATGATATTCAACCTATTTGGTTATGTCTCAGCATATCTTTATAAAATTTATCTAAAAAACTTTTAATATCAATGTTTAAAAATATGTGAATAATTCAGTTAGTCTTTTAAAGATGATTATTTTCCCTTCTATTATTTAAAAAAAACATTTTTAAATAAAATTATTACTGATGCCAGTTTATCCCAGTGTTATGAAATGTGCAAGCGAAACTTTTCATTCTAATTTTCATATTTTATTATTTCAAATTATTGTTTTCAAGTTGTACTAAAATTTGGAAAAAAAATATTTAATTTTCATGCATAATTAAATTGAAATACTTTAATAATAAAGACACATTTAACATTGTATACTCACCTAATCCAACACTTTCACAAATACACGTCCTTCTCACTCCAAGGTTTAGGAAGAAATGAGAGATTCAAAGTCCTTATCAGAAAATGTTATCAGATAATTTTATCTTAAGATAGATGACGTCATAGAACATATGTCATCAACTGGTCACGTGATGTATATCATATGACCGATGCTTTGTTAATTAATTAATCTTATTAATTAATTATTAAGTATTAAAATAATTATCAATTAATTCATTAATTAAATTAATTAATCTTATTAATTAATCTTATTAAAATAATTATTATTTCTAATAATATTCTAATATTTCTAAAGAATTAATTATTATTTCTAATAAAATTAATTAATAAGATTAATTAATTTAATTAATGAATTAATTGATAATTATTTTAATACTTAATAATTAATTAATAAGATTAATTAATTAACAAAGCATCGGTCATATGATATACATCACGTGACCAGTTGATGACATATGTTCTATGACGTCATCTATCTTAAGATAAAATTATCTGATAACATTTTCTGATAAGGACTTTGAATCTCTCATTTCTTCCTAAACCTTGGAGTGAGAAGGACGTGTATTTGTAAAAGTGTTGGATTAGGTGAGTATACAATGTTAAATGTGTCTTTATTATTAAAGTATTTCAATTTAATTATGCATGAAAATTAAATATTTTTTTTCCAAATTTTAGTACAACTTGAAAACAATAATTTGAAATAATAAAATATGAAAATTAGAATGAAAAGTTTCGCTTGCACATTTCATAACACTGGGATAAACTGGCATCAGTAATAATTTTATTTAAAAATGTTTTTTTAAATAATAGAAGGGAAAATAATCATCTTTAAAAGACTAACTGAATTATTCACATATTTTTAAACATTGATATTAAAGGTTTTTTAGATAAATTTTATAAAGATATGCTGAGACATAACCAAATAGGTTGAATATCATATAAAACTTATGAATATTACTAAGCTGAAACACTGAAAATCTGCTTTGACAAGTTATTTTTTCAAGTTAGTTAAGTTATGTTATTTGCATGTGAGACTTTTTTTATAAAACCATACTGGGAAATAACCAAACAGGTTGATTATCATAAGAAACTTATGATTATTACTAAGTTGGAATAATCAAAACCTGCTTTGACAAGTTAATTTTTTCAAGTTAGGTTAGTAACGTCACTTACAAATGAGAATTTTTATTAAAATAATTTGTTGATTTCTTAAGATATTTGGTAAAATGTTAGTAAAATACTAAAAGAAGTATGAAGACCTTGTCTGTTGACTTTAAATTTGTGTATTAAATGAATTTTCCAAGTTTTACCATGCACATGCAAAGGTTTCATTTAAGTAAGGAAAAATTATTACATATGTCATTGTTTTTTCGATTAAAAATGACAAGTCTTGCATCTTAAAAATTTTGTTCATGTGTCAATAAAAGCTTTTTGGTTACTAGGGCAAACAAATACCTGGTTGTTAGGGTTGATAAATAGTTGGGTGGTTGGTTGTTGAAAACTTATCAATGAGATGAAATTGAAGGGGAGGGGATGTAATAATTTAACAGTTAAAACTGAAAATCTAAGTGACATACTAGTTATTTGCGGAAACAGTTAAATGGAAGGTTGGTTGGTTGGTTGATTAAAACTTATCAATGAGATGAAATTGAAGGGGGAATCTAATAACTTAACAGTTAAAACAGAAAACTTTAATCACATATAAATGATTATGGCTATTAAAATTTGTCGATTACTAAATATTAGTGAATCATTTTTAAATAATTTGTAAAGTTTTGTAAAATTATTTTAACAATTTGTTTAAACCTTTAACACGAACTTGTATTTTTGATATATTTAACTTTTTTTAAACTTTTTTAATGATACTAAAATTATTAATAAGTAATCACACTATGACTGATAAACTAAAATATAATACATTTCATAAGAAGTGAATATGTCTATTTAACTGATGAGGTGACTCATAAAATCTCAAAGTAATCCAAAACATATATGATTTTTTTCTTTTCTTCGTGATTTTCAACTGATAAGTCACAATAAAAATTATTTTTGCATGTGTGAAGTAATCACTTTCGATGATCTTTCTTACTTTTTAGTTACTAAATTACGGGCTTTAATGGCCCAATGATTAATGTCGCGTGTTAAAAATGAGAAGTATGATCAGATGTTTGTGGTTTCGAAACCTGCAAGAAAAATTATCAAGAAAATGTTGTTATGTTAATGCATCTTACCTGCAAATAACGCTTATCATCGAAAGCGCATAAGCTAATCTTATTCTGTGTTAACGTGTGCAGACGTTGTGCATCATAATTTTTCAAACTGTCGAAAAACTTCGGTTATAATATTGTGTTAATGAAAATTCAAATTATATACATCATAAACAGCTTCTCTATACTCTTCAGTGATGTGATCGTGATCATGTGTGCGTTTCGAATATAAAGAATGCTTTCAAATATGACACAACTTTGTTTCTTGAAATGCCATTTCTTACACGGATATAAACTTTAAAGACTCTTTATTTAATAACTTCTGTCCTAATATATCCTTCTCTCACACCATTTAAGTTAAAAACCGTTCAACACAAACTTTTCATCAATATACTAAGTAATGATTGTTCAGAATAACCACCTATTTGATAAACACTAGTATATATAAAACATTGAAAATGAGAAGTTTGAATTGTATTGTGATTCATTTAATGAAATCATGTGGTATACATTACATATTTTTCGATAAAGTTATGAAGAGAAAGCTAAAAATTCAACTGTGATAGTCTTTCATGGTAAAAAATTTAAGAAGACATGCTTAAAAATCATTAAATTTGGTTACTAAGTACGTTGTAAGATGTGAGTGTAAAGAGTGCATGTCCATTATTTGATATTTAATACTCAATTTTCTCTCGATAAAGTTATGAAGAGAAAGCTAAAAATTCAACTGTGATAGTCTTTCATGGTAAAAAATTTAAGAAGACATGCTTAAAAATTATTAAATTTGGTTACTAAGTACGTTGTAAGATGTGAGTGTAAAGAGTGCATGTCCATTATTTGATATTTAATACTCAATGTTCTTTGTTGATTTGTAAATGTTTATAATATTTTTGAAAACTTTAGTGTTATATTTTTACTAACATAGATGCGAATGTTAAAGGGAAGAATTTTTATGAATGATTAAGTATTTCTTTTTACTATTGTGTGATTCAAATATTTTTTATTTATTCATCTCTTAATTATAAGTTTGTTGTTGTTGTTTAATATTTTTAAATGGTGTTATATATATATATATATTTTTTAAGTATAAATTTTATTTTATTCAGAATTTTTAATAAAATTAAACCTATTATAATTAAATGTTAGTATATTATATAAATAACTTTAAAATGTGAAGTTTAAATCATTGGTAAATGAATAATTTTAACGATAATTAGTAAAGTTAACTTGTTTAAAATGAGTAAATTGCATCAAGTCATATTCTTAAGAGTTAGTTTTTAAATTTAATGTTTCAGAATAAAATATGTTTTTCTTAAAAGATTCATGTTAAAAAGCAATTAAATTTTTTTCATGTTATTAACTAATTTAAAAAAAAAAATTAAATATCTATTATTTCTAAAACATCGCAAGAAATTCTATCACGTGATGTGATAATAAATGTATGAAAACTAGCACAGGATGCTTTAGTTAAAATTTGTATGAATTAAACTAATAGAATTAATACAACACATACGTATAGGTGTCAAATGTTAGTATAAAACTGATAATCAAAAACGACATAAATTATATTTACGTGATTAAGTAGTGGGAGCAATGATTAGTGTGGTGTTTAAAAAAAATGAGAAGTTTGGTAATTAATAAAGATAATTTCAAAATTGTAAACAACCCACAGGAAGTATGACTCATCAAATCACTAGTTTTAAGTCTTTGCAAAGCAGTTAGATCTTCGACACTTTTTGAAGTCTAAATGGGATAAAAATGAAAGGTTTTTAATGCTTTTCCAATGCAATGTCTAATTAAAAATAAAATATCAACCAACGATGTTTTTTATGGTTTTGAATTTTCGAATAAGAACGTATGTGTTTGAAATAACATAACCCAATTTTTTAAAAGAAAGATTAAAATCTCATATATATTATAAAATATATTATTCATCAAATATATTATTCATTAAATAAGAAGTGTGTTAATGAATATTAAGATATATGTTTGGTAAATTAAAAGATAACAGAATAAATTTTTCTTCGAATATTAATCAGTTTTAAGATGAGATTAATTCTACAGGTCTTCGTCACTTCTTAATATCTAAATAATAATAATAATAAAAGCTAAAAGTTTAAATGATTTTCAAATATAATGTCTAACAATAATAATAATAAAATCATTCAAATATGTTTTTTATGATTTTCTATTTACAAATAGGAATGTACATGTGTGAAATAGTATAAGCATTAAAAAAAAAATTAAAATCTTAAAGGTAATTTCACTAAAACATTAATTAAAATTGTCAAATTAAAAAAATAATTATTAAATAGCAAAATCTGAAGTTAATTGCAATTGAAATATTTCTCATTCAGAATAGGATTTGATAAGAATGACTTCACCTCTTTGGGAAAATCCCAACGATTACTCATATCATACCTGTCTTAACTTGCTAGTGATTCACAACAACATGCTGTGTTGATAAGAGTTTATCAAACATTACTCTTCAAGAAAGTGCGGATTGAAGGCGAATTCATATGTTGGTAAGTAAAATTTGTATATAAAATGTATAAAATGACTAAACTTTTAAATATTAATATGTTTAAGAATATAGTTTCAAAACAATTTATTGTGTGGTAATATTTTAAAGTGATTCATAAATTAACTGACTCTCACTTTTACACCCACGTAAAATATTTCTCTTAAGGAAAAAAAAAAAAATATTTAATTTTCATATAAAAACTTTTGAATTGCATGAAAGTTGGTTTAAAAAAAAAAAAAAAAAATATTTTGAAATGATTATTTTCTCAATTGTTACTTCTTAATCTATAAAATTCTAATGTTATTAATTCATCGAACTACCCATTCGAATAAAAATTATTTTAAAACTACTAATATTTATTTATAATTTTTACATAACGTGATGTTCATATCACAGATAATATGTTCTAAGATTTAAAAAGCAAATGGTGAATCATTGTACTTTGATTTTTCTTTACATGAGTTAATTATTAGAAAAATTAATCTTTGATAATTACACTTTGAAAAAATGTTTACTTTAAATTTTTAGTGACATGTCAAAACTTAAGGAGTTTTATTTGAATTTTGAATAAAAACTTTAACTAGAATTTTTGAATAGGTCTTTCAGAATATTTATTGTGAGATAAGAATAATCTTTTAATTTGGCGATTTTTGTTTATGTTTTTATTCTAATTGCAGGAGATTTCATTTTGAGTTGGCGATTTTAATCTTTCATTTTTTATTGTGTGAAATATTTTATGTTAAATTGGCGGTTTAAAACATTTATTTTCTCATTGCTTGAAGTATTTTTATTCTTACTTGGTGATTTTATTCAATCATTTTCTTACTATTTGAAATATTTTGTATTAATTTGCTGATTTTATGTTGATACTCCAAACAGTTAGGCCGACGCGCGCGAACACATCTCATTACAAATATTAGTTTAAAAGAGTACCCAAAGTGGGGGTCTTTCCGAAATATCCTTATTGACGCAAGGTTTTCCAAGGTTAAAGGAAAATGACAGACTCCAAACAGTAAAAACCGACGAGCGCGATTAAATGTTAGTACGTAAAATTCCATTTTGAAACATTCTTTCATTTAAATTTTAAAGTTATTTTTTTAATTATTCTACAAATTCAATTGCATATTATGGTTCACTAAAAATATCGCTCGAAATAATGTATGTGAATGTGTGCAATACGGGAATCATGTGATCTGCCTCCCCGTGGCGATTCCTGGGTAAAAGTTTTGACCCTAGGTCACTTTCAGCTAAAGATCACACCTATCGGCAAAAAAAAAAATTACACACACATACATTCAACATGCACATACATACAACATACACATACATACATACAAACACACACACATACATACAACACACACATGCATACAACACACACATGCATACAACACACAAACATACATTCACACACCCACATGCATACAACACACTCATATATACACATACATACAACACACAAAATAATAATAATAATCAATTCAATTAAATTTTCACCAAGGTTCGAAGAAAACCACACATTCCAAACCGTTAGGGCGACGAGTGCGATTCAATGCTAGCGCGTAAAATCCCATTTTGAAACATATTTTTTCATTCAAATTTTAAAGTTATTTTTTAACTATTCTGAAATATCAAGTGTATAACCTAGTTGACTAAAAATAACACTCGAAATAATTTTAAAGTTCCTTCATTAAATAAATATTCAAAATTGTTCTTCCCAAATTCCCATCACCAGCATGTGTTATTTATGATAATGGATAGATATAAAAGTGGTGGAAGTCATTCTAAGAAATTCTAAACCAATATTCATACATGATTTGAAGAAAACTATAAACTCCGAACGGTTAGATCGACGAGCGCACGTCAATTTCATTGCAAAAAATTAAAGTTCCCCTATTAAACATTAATATCCGCTAAAAACTCCAAAAAATGAAAAATAATTCAATCTTAACAAAATTACTCCTAAAAGAATAATTCATTAATTCATCATGAATGAACCCTTCTTAATTAGTTCTTCATTAAAATAGCAACCCCCGAAAAAAAATATATATTCTTCTTATATTAGTCTAAAATAATAATTTCCCCCAAAATATCCGCTTAACTCATCATGTAAGAGTACAGTGGAAAAAAAAAAAAAAAAAAAAAAAAAAAAAAAAAAAAAAAAAATCAAACTCCCCAAAATTTCTGCTTAAAATCTAAAAATAAACTCTTAAATGACACTAAACTTAAAATTTTTAAGTTGCCACATTAAAATTAAAAACCACTCGTACAATAGTGCAGAAAAAAATATTCTATGCCACCCAAAATATCCGCTTAACCCCTTACTTAAAACACGGTGAAAAAAAAAAAAAAAATCAATCTCCCCAAAATTCCCGCTTAAAATCAAAAAAATAAACTCTTAAATTATACCAAACTGAAAATTTTTAAGTCGCCACATTAAAATTAAAAACCACTCGTATAATAGTACAGAAAAAAACATTCTGTGTCCCAAAATACCCGCTTAACCCCTTATTTAAAACACGGTGAAAAAAAAAAATCAATCTCCCTAAAATTCCCGCTTAAAATCTAAAAATAAATCCTTAAACTAAAGTTCACTGAAAATTTTAAGTCGCCACATTAAAATTAAAAACCACTCGTACAATAGTACAAAAAAAAAAAAACATTCTGTGTCCCGAAATTCCCGCTTAACCCCTCATCAAAGAACACGGTGAAAAAAAAAAAAAAAAAAAAAAAAAAAAAAAAAAAAAAAATATCAATCTACCCAAAATTTCGGCTTAAAATCGAAAAAATAGATCCTTAAACTAAAGTTCACCGAAAAATTTTAAGTCGCCACATTAAAATTAAAAACCACTCGTTATTCTGTGTCCCCAAAATATCCGCTTAACCCCTTATTTAAAACACGGTGAAAAAAAAAAAAAAAAAAAAAAAAAAAAAAAAAAAAAAAAGTCTCTTCATTCCTTATTTTTAATTACTTTTTAATTACCTTTTTAAATGAACAACAGCAAAATTTAATCGAAAAACATACCCCACGTACTGTAACACGCCGAAAATTTTAAAGTCCCCGCATTAAAATTAAAAAAAAAAAAATCATCGTACTATAGTATGCCGAAAAAAAATTCTAACTCCCTAAAATTCCCACTTAAAATAAAAAAAAAAAAATCAATAAACTCTTAAATTACACCAAACTGAAAATTTTAAAGTCCCCGCATTCAAATTAAAATAACACCCTCGTACTACAGCTCATATTCAAAATATTAGAATAATTACCTTTTTTTTAGAAATTGAAAATATCGTTTGGTAATTTAATGTCTTTTAATGAAAATATGCAAACGATATTTTTATTAAGAACTTATTGTTGATTAAACTTACTTGTTATCTTAAATTTAATATCATTTTTGAAAAGATTAATTGCAAAAAAAATTATTTTGAAAAGTCAAAATATTAGAATATTTATTCAAGTGGTTCAAAATATTAGAATATTTCACATTAATTCTCCTTTAGTTACTACCAATTCTTAACTGGTGGCATCATTGATTAAATTCAGACTATTTTATTTAAAATCAGTAATCTTTTTTGCAGTTTGTTTCTTTTTCGTCTTAAAATGGGCCGTGTGAGTGATATTCCTGAATCTACTAAACTTCGTATGGTTGATTTGTATCGGCACGGTAAAAATCAATGTTTTATAGCGAATTATTTATATTGTTCGCAATCGAGCGTTAGTAGAATACTAACACAATATTCAAAAATTGGAAAATTTCAAAATAATCGCCGAAATGGTGGCCGAAAACCAAAAACATCTGCTAGAGATGACAGGAAACTGAAGCGTATAGTTAAAAAACCGTTTTAAAAGTGTGCGATTCTTGCACCGAAAATGGAAAGAAGAAGAAGTTGAAGTTTCTACATCGACAACATTAAGACGTCTCCATAAATTTAAATTTGAATCTCGTGTACCGAAAACAAAACCTCTCATGACTGCAAGACAAAAGCGTATAAGATTGAATTGGTATAAATCAAGACGTTTATGGAGCAATGAAGATTGGAAAAATATATTATTTAGTGATGAAAGTATGTTTTGTGTTTCATATATTATCAAGGTATATCAAGGTATCAAGGTATATCAAGATATTCGAGTTTGGAGAATGAAGCAAGAAGCATTTGATAAAGAATGCCTTAAACGTTCCGTAAAATTTGCTGCTAGTGTCATGGTTTGGGGTTGTATGAGTGCAGAAGGACCTGGAAAGTTATGCATCGTCTACGAAAAGGTTAACTCTCTGATATATCAAGAAATTTTAGAATATTACATGATTCCATCATCAGAAGATTTATTTGAAGATGATTTCATCTTTCAACAAGATTTAGCGTCCCCGCATACCTCGGTGTCAACTAAGAATTGGTTCCGCCAACGCAACATTAAGGTACTTCCTTGGCCACCAAATTCACCAGATCTTAATCCCATCGAAAACTTATGGTGTATAATGAAGAAAAAACTTCAAGAAAATCCTCCTTCAAGTAAAACTGAGTTAGTGGCACGTATAAAGTCTATTTGGGCTAATATTGATAGAAATGTTTGTAAACACCTTGTATATAGTATGCAAGATCGATTGTACGCTGTTATGAAAGCTAAAGGGGATGCTACAAAATATTAACTACCATTTACTTCATATTCATAAGGTAATATTGTTGCGTAAAATAAAATATTCTAATATTTTGAACCAATCTAAATTTTATTCTAATATTCTGGTGTGTTTGAGGAAGCTGTATACCTAATTTATTGTGCTGTATTTTATATTTTATAAATGTTAAAATCTTATCTAAACATTCCAGATTTAATTTATAAGAAATTTAATTGCATTTACTTAGTATAAAAAATAAATAAATGACATATAATTTTTCTTATTACTTTTTCTCAATTATTCTAATATTTTGAATATGAGCTGTATAACACAACAAAAAAATTCTAACTCCCTAAAATTCCTGCTTAAAATTAAAAAAAAAAAAAATTCTTATCTAAAACACACTCATCCTATAAGATGACGTCATCTTAACCTTGCACGATGACCTTCACCCCACCCCCCTCTTACAGCTCGAACACCCGATGACCTTCAACCCCTCTTAGAGGTCAGCACCCTGCACCCGGTGGGCTGAAACTCTCATTACTATACTACTCCTGATCATCAGCAGATAAACAAATGTGTACGAGTCATTCGGTTCTCGTGGGAGAATGCTTACTACAGCAATAATACTAATTGGATGTTTTGGGAAGCAAACTGCAACGTACATACATTATAAGCCAAACCTTCTAAGATTTAATCGTATCGGACAGGAAAAAAAATTGTTTTAAGCAAGTTTTTGTCTTAATTAGTATAATTTTTATAGCGTATAAAGAAATTCTGTATGTATCAGAAACTTGACTCAAATGGTTATTTTGTGGTCTCTGCGATATAACATTTTCTTAATGAAAACCTGCCCGAAACGGAATAGTTTTCTGGTCCCCTTAAGGGTGTATTCCGATACAAACTGCCTTTTTTCAGATTTATTTTTAGATTCATTTTTGTTCTCAAATACACCAAACTTTCAAATTCTCTTATTTAGAAACTATACAAGGTGCCGTGATTGTCAATTCCTTGATAAATGCAGAAAATGTTGCAAAAAATGCTGTCAAAAACGGCGTTTTGGATCAAATTTTCCGAAGCGGGAGGCCTGCGAACGGAAAAAAGGGTCACGCTGAGAAAATAATTGCTTATAAATCAAATTCTAATTAATTCAGTGAAAAATTACATCACACGGCACCTTGTACGTCACTTCAAAAATTCCCTGAGCAAGTTTCATGTTTCTACTTTTAAATATGTGTCCAAAATTATATCTGAAAATTTCGAGCTGTTGAAGGTGGAAAATCATTTTTTCGAATACATCCTTAAAATTCCATTTTAGCGGATTTCATTACATTTTGATAAACTTTCGTAATTGAACTTTATGTTTTCTACAAAATTCGGAGAGTGCAGCCCCATCAGCCCACACCCTGAAAATACGCCACCGTGGGGGGGGGGGGGTATTCCTTGTGAAACGCAATCATTTCGAACATCGCTCTTATATTGAACATATCGCTCACCCGCAAGAAAAGTGACACATCTCGTAAAAATTCATTTTGCGTTTTATCCCACTATTAGGTCTGTCGTAAGTGCATCTCTTGATGCACAAGCAGTTTCATAAGTGTATCTATGCGGAATATCACTTTATTACGCCAATATGTCCATTTGTGACCAAAGAAAAGGTGTGGTTTGTATGGGAGGTAAAATTACTCAACACTCCAAACTTCATCTTACGTCTTCACTTTTAAGGGCGTTCTTAAATCAAAAAGGAGAACTTTGTAACATAAGTTTAAATATATTTTTTGTTCGAAAATGCATGAAACTAGCAGGTGTTGTTATTCAGAAACTGTCTAATTGCACTCGGTTTTCTGTTTTTGTACAAACTTAATAGATCTTTCATAACAAGCCTTCAAAGTTGACGTTTTTGAACACATTTCTCGACGAAAACAGAAAAACCGGTCGAAGAACAGGATAAAAAAGGACGATCACATGATCGAAATAGCTTAGAACTGGATAGGTAATTTAATTATCATAAAATGGAAAACTAAGTTCGGTTCGAAATCGCTTTCTTAGTCAGGTCTTCTAATTTTATATCTTTTTGTTAAAAAATGAATTTATAAATATGTCAAAACATTGAGCAGATCTTGTTGAGCGGTGCAGTTAAGAACATGTACGTTTTTGCTGCTGCTTATGGAGCTAAGATCTATAATTTAATATTTGTGTAAAGTCATGTAAATTTTCTATTGCCTCTCCTGGGAAATTTACTTTCGTTGAAATGCGTAACTTTTCTTGCAGGTGAGGGAAATATTATTCTATTTTTATTTTTTAAATTGAAGTACTGAAGCTCACTCATTAATACTGAAGATTAATTGATTAACTAATTTTGAAAACTAAATTATTATCATTAAAAATAAATTTGCAGAATCTCGTGTATCAATAACTATATTAATTTACAGCGTACATTTTGAATTTATCGAACAATTTCTCTGTTATTTAACATAATGTCGGTTTTTCTAAATCTCCCCAAACATTAGTAATAAATCGCATGTATTGCAAAGTTCAGAGTAATTTGCTGCTCTTAAGGGTGTTTTCGAAAAAATGATTTTCCACCTTCAACAGCTCGAAATTTTCAGATACAATTTTGGACACATTTTTTAAAAGTAGAAGCATGAAACTTGCTGAGGGGATTTTTGAAGTGACGTACAAGGTGCCGTGTGATGTCATTTTTCGCTGATTTAATTAGAATTTGATTTATAAGCAATTATTTTCTCAGCGTGACCCTTTTTTTCGTTCGCAGACCTCACGCTTCGGAAAATTTGATCCAAAACGCCGTTTTTGACAGCATGTTTTGCAACATTTTCAGCATTTATCAAGGAATTGATAATCACGGCACCTTGTATAGTTTCTAAATAAGAGAATTCGAAAGTTTGGTGCATTTGAGAACAAAAATGTATCTAAAAATAAATCTGAAAAAAGGCAGTTTGGATCTGAATACACCGTTAAGGCTGTTCTCAAATCAAAAAGGGTAACTTTATGACATAAGTTTTAATTTATTTTTGCATGAAACTAGCAGGTTATGTTAGTCAGAAACTATCTAATCGCTCTCATTTTTCTATGTTTTTGCAAACACAGTCGATTTTTTAGAAAATGGGCGTTTTCAACCGACTTTTCTGTGCCAGAGAAGTAAAACTAGTCAAACTGGGGTGGAAAAGACATTGTCACGTGTTCAAAAAAGCTTATGATCAAAAAATGGAAAAGTGGATAGATTCCAAATCGCTTCCATGGTCAGACTTTGCTAATGTATATCTTTCCGATAAAAAAATCGGGAAATGTATTAAAACAGCGGTTCTCAAACTTTCTTGGTACGCGACCCACCTTTCAGGGAAAAAAAAAAAAATTTCGTGACCCACCTTTCAGTAAAAAAAATTTCGCGACCCACCCAAGATAAAGTTGTATGTCAGTATAGCAATTTTTGTACGGTCTCTATACGCTCAACTGTCCTAAGAAAAATTCAAATTTTCGTACGGAAGATACATTATCAACAGAAACAAGAATCGGTAATCTCAATGTGTGTAAGTGAATAGCGATTAAAACAATGCACAAACTATAAAGATGGTTAAAAATATGTTTAATTATCATGAAAACATAACTTTGTAATCAATGAGATTTCTAGTACTGCTGTTTACCAATGTGGGAGCATATATTAACACACAGTTTGTCTCAGTACTTGTATTTCAAAAACAGCACAGTAGAAAAAACATGTTCTCATATGCACAAAGTGTTGAATTTCATCAAGGACCTCAAAGCTGATTTAAATATTTCTGGATATTCTCTGTATAATATCTGTTCGTATATTAATCCAGAAGGAAAATAAGGATTATCCCATTATTTCCTGTTGAAATTGTCATATCTTTTTAAACAGATGAAATAAAAAATAAAGTATTTTTATGACAAACCAAGATTGTTTCGCGACCCACCAAAACGACTGCCGCGGCCCACCAGTGGGTCGCGACCCATAGATTGGGAACCGCTGTATTAAAATATTTTTCGCTTGTTAAGCAGAGCAGTTGAGAACAGCACTACGAGGGGTTTTTTTTTTTTTTTTTAGTTTTTTCTATCTTTGCTTTAAAACAAAACAAAACAAAAAAAAGAGAGACTTTTTTAATAAATTGTAAGTTATCTGTATGCTTTACTTTATTTAATCTTTTTTAAGCTTTTCATTACTCAAACTTTTACTCCTATATAATTATTCACCTAAATACACTATCTTAAGCAATCTATCCCGAATTAATTCCAACCATTTATCGCATATCAAATCGTAAGATCCCTTTATAAATAATTCCGACTCGTAAAACTGCTGTCTAAGTCGATTAAAAGACGGGGCACTAGTGACAGACGTGAAGCAAGCTGCTTCCCCCCATCTATCATTCTTTTGGTCTCGTCATCAGCTGTTGAGTTGCTCCCGAGCTTCTGCCATTAATCCTTACAAAGTCGGGTCGACAGTCTCTCTTATCCAGCGAAGCTCTTATTCAGGAGAGAAACTCTGATCTTCTAATAAATGAGATTTCAATTCTTTTTCATTTTCAAAAAAAGAAGACTAATTTTTGGATGCAATAAATTTTTACTTTTAAAGTGTCCTTCAGTCTTATAAAGAATCGATTGCCCCCCCCCCTCCCTCAAAATCATTAGTATTTCTACGCAACTCTTTCTCTATAGCTAGATAGCAAATCTTATTATGCTGATTTTTTTTTTCTTTTTATCTTTATTTTTCTTCTTCTTTTTTAATACTTGTAATTGGAAATGGCTGTAAAAAAGAGTGAAATTTAATGGTTAATTCTATCTCAATTGCAAATCTCTTTTTTTCTGATTCTAGTTTTAGAAGGAGTTATCTCAAACCTAGTTATCTAGTTATTCACTATTAAATAAAATATGCTATATTTTGCAATAGATATCAAAATAAATACAACGATAATTGGTCATTTTAATAGAAATTCCTTTAAGCTTTTTTCTCCCCTAATATAACAACTGACACATTTTCCTGCAAATACGTATAAATAGCGGTTAATATACGTAGATTATTAATCTAGAAGAAAAAATAGAAGAAAAAGGATAAAAACAACTGAATTTTAAAAAATCCCCCCTTTTTTTTTCTACGATTTGTATTTCGATTCAAACTGCTTATTTTCCGATTTATTTTTGAATTCATTTTTGCTCTCAAATACACCAAACTTTCAAAATCTCTTATTTGGAAAGTACACGAGGTGCCGTGATTGTCGATTCTTTGATAAATGCAGAAAATATTGCAAAAAAAGCAATCAAAAACGGCATTTCGAACAGATTTTTCCCAAGCGGAAGATTTAGGAACGAAAAAAAGGGTTATATTGATAAGGTAATTGTTTATAACTCAAATTCTAATGAATTGAGCGTAAAAAGACATCACACGGCACCTCATACGTCCCTTCAAGAATCCTCTCAGCAAATTTAATGTTTCTACTTTTAAAAATGTGCCTGAAATTGTATCGGAAAATTTCGAGCTGTTGAAGGTGGAAAAGCGTTTTTCCGAATACACCCTTAAGTTATTAATACTAGTATAAGTAGGAAGATGCGATTTTATCAGTAATTGGCTTGTGATTGACTAGACTGCACCAGTATTGAATCACTTCTTTTTCAAAAATCCAAATATAAAAGTTGGTATTCTATACTACAAGAGACATATATAAAGTTATATATTATATTATATACCTGGTGATTCAAAAGTGAAAAAGTATTTTAAAAATCGATAATTCACAAATGAATAAAGACTGAAAAGCTTTAATTTGAATATTTAATTGCAAATATATATCCAATAAAGAACTTTTCATTTCCTTAACTTTTTTAATTCCCGCAACTAAAAACATAGATATGATAATTTAGCATAAATATATTATCTACAAAACCTCTTGTTATCTAATAACCCATGTTATTTCACTTGTTGAAATATATAACTCCTTTTCGTATATCCTCCATAAAATACATAAACTGAAGTTTGACTTATTTTTATGTAACTATTCATAAATATGCATGATTTTTGACACTGTTAGTGTTTTCTCTAAAAAAAAATATCAAATGAAATAAATAAATAAATAAATAATAAAAAATAACAGTTATCTCTATTCTATAATCCTTTAAACTCGAATACCCCCCCCCCCCCACCCTCCTTTTTTCAGGCATAAAATATTTATAATTTTTTTTTTCTATTTTGAAATATGCTATTTTAGTTAATTTAAAATTATTTTGCAGACGGTACGTTATTTTATCAGACAGTATTGGAATTTTAGTTTTACCACCAAATTCATTGTCCAATATTCCTAAAATTCAATTTCAGATATTCTTACATGTGAAAAATTTTTCATGATAAAGTTCTTTGCTGCTAGTGATGCCAAAATGATTATCGCAATATGTAAGTTCTCCAATCTCCCCTTTACAAAATTGCACGATGACATGAACGATGCGTGACATGTATAGCATAGGCTGTGATTATTCCCGATACGTTCGAGATCATCTGTAATGATAAAGTCTATCTTCCAAAAATTTGCGACGAGAAAAGCGTAGAATATATTCTTTGAACATCTCTCACTGGCTGGTAGATAATTTATTCCTCAAATTTGTATGATATCCTGATGCCTTTCTTTTCTCAGCATATGAAGAGCGCAGTTCCAAAAGCAGAAGTTAGGAGTAAAGATGTTTATCTTTCTCTTTATCAATAACTGATATTGTATAAAGCAGAAGTGTGGTAACATAAATTTTAAATGCGGCTTGATATGCGGCGAATGAAATGCTTCATTCTTTCCACTTTCCAGAAATTTAGAATGAAAAAAAAATCGTTTATTTAAACTTAAGTTTAAAATTTAAATTTAATTTTTTTCTTAAATTTTAATTATGGTTAGTATTAAAACAGAAAACAGACTTTTCTAAGAGTCAATAGAACATGAACACGTGCTTTCCCTCCTCACCCTACCCCCTCACCAGTATTATGAATTATAAAGAATTTTTGTAATTTATTATTCTTGCAACTTCCTTAAGGGTGTATTCGAAAAAATGCTTTTCCACCTTCAACAGCTCGAAATTTTCCGATACAATTTCAGACACATTTTTTAAAGTAGAAACATGAAACTTGCTGAGGGGATTCTTGAAGGAACGTATGAGGTGCCGTGTGATGTCTTTTTACGCTCAATTCATTAGAATTTGAGTTATAAACAATTATCTTCCCAGTATGACCCTTTTTTTTCGTTCCCATATCTCCCGTTTGGGAAAAATCGGTTCGAAATGCTGTTTTTGATTGCTTTTTTTGCAATATTTTCTGCATTTATCAAAGAATCGACAATCACGGCACCTTGTGTACTTTCCAAATAAGAGATTTTGAAAGTTTGGTGTATTTGAGAGTAATAATGAATTCAAAAATAAATTGGAAAATAAGCAGTTTGAATCGAAATACACCCTTAAATTATTCAAATATAGAAAGCGGATTCAAAGCAGAACATCCCTTTTAACACTTTCCAACACAGTTGGAAATTGTTTATGTATTCGGTCAGTGCTCTGACTCGCATAAATATTACTCGGATTGCCTTACAATAGATATATGCTAAAGAGGCTTATTATGGCCTATTGTGTATTACATTTGAAACAGGCAGTGTATACATTTTCCTTACAGGAACATTCAAAATAATTCTGTTACATTTACCATCTCTGTGGAGGGGATAGTTTGCGGTGTATTTTAATGTTGTTACACTATCTCAAACGTATTTAGATTCATATATATATTACTAATGTGCACTACAAGAGGCATACACAATGTAATTTTAGTTTTATTACCGAATTGTATTGTGCAATATACCTATTATTTGGTTTTGGATACTTTTACCACTGAAACATTTTTCATGATAAAGTTCTTTGCTGCCACTGATGCCAAAATGATTATCGCAACATATAAAGTTCTCCAATCTCCCTCTTACAAAATTGCACAATGACATGAACGATGCGTGACATGCAGCACGGGCTTTATGATTATTCCCGATACGTTCGAGATCATCTGTAAAAATAGTGTCTATCTTCCAAAAATTTGCGACGAGAAAAGCGTGGAATATATTCTTTGATCAACTCCCTCTTGCTTTGAAGATAATTTAATCCTCAAATTTGTATGATATCGTGATGCTTTTCTTTTCTCAGCATGCGAACAGCGCAGTTCCAAAAGCAGAAGTTAGGAGTAAATATGTTTATCTTCCCCTTTATGAATAACTGATATAGTATTAAGCAGAAGTGGCAACATAAATTTTTAACGCTGCTTCATATGTGGCGAATGAAATGTGCAACAATTTCACATGTTCCAGAAATTTAGATTGGAAAAAAATATCCGTTTATTTGTTTAAAATTTTAATCATGATCTAGTATTACAACATAGCACACATATCTAAGAGACAATAGAACAAGAACACGCGCTTCCCCCCTCCAGCTTTATGAATTATAAAGAAATTTTCTAATTTATTATTTGTACAATTTCCTTAAGTTATTCAAATACAGAAACTATACATTTTAAAATACATTTTCCAATACAGTTGAGAAGTGTTTACGAATTCGGTCCGTGGTAAGATTCAGATAAATGTTTCCAGATTCCATAACAATTGATATATGTTAATAAGACTTATTATGATGGTATATTTTCTATTAAATTGAAGCCGATAGTGTGTATAGTTTGTTTACAGGAACACTCAAAATAATTCCGTTACATTTACGATAAATAGAGAGGGGATAGTTTGCGGTGTATATTAATGATGTTACACTATCTAAAACATATTTAAATTGATATATAGTACTAAAGTGCACTACAGGAGGCTTACAATAGAATACAATGTACACAGCCTTCATGCAATCTGATATTATTGAAATTTTAGCTTTAGCACCGAATTCATTGTCCAATATTCAGTTTTGGATACTATTACCTGTGAAATTTTTTTCATGATAAAGCTCATTGCTAGTGATGCATAAATTGTTATTCCAACATGTAAGTTGTCCAGTCTCCCCTTTATAAAATTGCACGATGACATGAATTCCCGATGCGTGACATGTCTAGCACGGGCTGGCGTGATTATTCCCGATACGTTCGAGATCATCTGTAATGATAAAGTCTATCTTCCAAAAATTTTCGACGAGAAAAGCGTGGAAAATATTCTTTAAGCATCTTCCACTTTCTGGTCGATAATTTAATCCTCATATTTGTATGATATTTTCTGTCTTTCTTTTCTCAGCATACCAAGAGAGCATTTCCAGAAGCAGAAGTTAGGAGTAAAGATATTTATCTTTCCCTTTATGAATAACTGATATAGTATAAAGCAGAAGTGTGGTAACATAAATTTTAAATCTGGCTTCATATGTGGTGAATGAAATGCGCAATAATTTTACATTTTCCAGAAATTTAGATTGGAAAAAATATCCGTTTATTTGTTTAAAATTTTAATCACGATCTAGTATTACAATAGAAAGCAGACATTTCTAAGAGGCAATAGATCAAGAACGCATGTTTCCCCCTTCCTCACCAACTTATGAATTATAAAGAACTTTTCTAATTTACTATTTCGTGCAATTTTCTGAAGTTATTTAAATACAGAAAGCTTATTAAAAGATAAAACAACCCTCTTTTAACAATTTCCCAATTCCAACACAGTTGAAAAGTGTTTATGAATTCGGTCCGTCTGTCTGTCCAAAATATTACTCGGATTGCCCTACAATTGGTATATATTAATGAGTCTTATTATGGTGTATATTATTTTTGATGCAAGTTGTGTTTACAGCTCATTTACAGGAGAAAACAGAATTTCGTTACATTTATGATCTATGGGGAGGGGGGGTACACTATCTCAAACGTATTACGGTTAATACATAAGTAGGGGAAAAATGGGGCTCCGACCTCAGGAGGAGGCGTGAGGCTCCTCCTCCTCATTCCTCCTCCTCCTCCACAATCCTCCTCCTCCTCAACACTCCTCCTCATTCCTCAAGGTTGTCTTATAAGAGAAGGGGTTAAAAGGTTTTTTTTTTTTATTTTAAGCGGGAATTTCAGAAAGTTAGAATTTTTTACCATACTATAGTACGATGGTGTTTTTTAATTTTAATGTCTGGTGCTCCTGCTCCTCCTCACACGATTCTACTCTAAGAGGAGGGGTCAAAGAATTTTTTTTTAATTTTAAGCGGAAATTTTAGGGAGTTAGAATTTTTTACCATACTGTAGTATAAGGGTTTTTTAATTTTAATGTGGCGACTTAAAATTTTTCGGTGAACTTTAGTTTAAGGATCTATTTTTTTCGATTTTAAGCCGAAATTTTGGGTAGGTTGATTTTTTTTTTTTTTTTTTTTTTTTTTTTTTTTCACCGTGTTTTAAATAAGGGGTTAAACGGATATTTTGGGACAGAGAATGTTTTTTTCTGTACTATTTATTGTACGAGTGGTTTTTAATTTTAATGTGGGGACTTTAAAATTTTTCGGTGAACTTTATTTTAAGGATTTATTTTTTGATTTGAAGCAGAAATTTTGGGGAGATTGATTTTTTTTTTTTCACCGTGTTTTAAATAAGGGGTTAAGCGGATATTTTGGGGACTTAGACTGTTTTTTTCTATACTATTGTACGAGTGGTTTTTAATTTTAATGTGGCAACTTAAAAATTTTCAGTTTGGTGTAATTTAAGAGTTTATTTTTTGATTTTAAGCAGAAATTTTGGGGAGTTTCATTTTTTTTTTTTTTTTTTTCCACTGTACTCTTACATGATGAGTTAAGCAGATATTTTGGGGGAAATTATTATTTTAGGCTAATCATATACGGAGGATATATATATTTTTTTTCGGGGGTTAATATTTTAATGAAGAACTCATTAAGCAGGGAACATTCATGGTGAATTAATGAGTTTTTTTTTAGGAGTACTTTTGTTAAGATTGAATTATTTGTTTCATTTTTTTAGAGTTTTAAGTGGATATTAATGTTTAATTGGGGGACTTTAATTTTTTTGCAATGAAATTGACGTGCGCTCGTCGATTTAAACGTTCGGAGTTTATAGTTTTCTTTAAATCATGTATGAATATTGGTTTAGAATTTCTTAGAATGACTTCCACCACTTTTATATTTATCCATTATAATAAATAACACATGCTGGTAATGGGAATAATAATTTTGAATATTTATTTAATGAAGGAACTTTAAAAATATTTCGAGTACTATTTTTACTCAACTGTGTTATACACTTGATATTTTAGAATAGTTAAAAAATAACTTTAAAATTTGAATGAAAATATATGTTTCAAAATCGGATTTTACGTGCTAGCATTGAATCGCACTCGTCGCCCTAACGGTTTGGAATATGTGGTTTCCTTCGAACCTTGGTGAAAATTTAATTGAAATGATTATTATTATTATTTTGTGTGTGTTGTATGTATGTGTATGTATGTTTGTGTGTTGTATGCATGTATGTGTGTGAATGTATGTTTGTGTGTTGTATGCATGTATGTGTGTTGTATGCATGTGCGTGTGTTGTATGTATGTGTTGTATGTATGTGCGTATATTGTGTGTATGTATGTATGTGTGTTGTATGCATGTGTGTATGTATGTATATGCGTGTGTTGTATGTATGTATGTATGTGTTGTATGTGTGTTGCATATATGTGTGTGTGTGTTGTATGAATGTGTATGTTGTATGTATGTGTGTGTATGTATGTATGTATGTGAGTGTGTGTTGCATGTATGTGCATGTTGAATGTACGTGTGTGAAATTTTTTTGCCAATAGGTGTGATCTTTAGCTGAAAGTGACCTAGAGTCAAAACTTTTACCCAGGAATCGCCACGGGGAGGCAGATCACATGATTCCCGTATTGCACACATTCACATACATTATTTCGAGTGTCATTTTTAGTGAAACATAATATGCAATTGAATTTGAAGACTAATTAAAAAATAACTTTAAAATTTAAATGAAAGAATGTTTAAAAATGGAATTTTACGTACTAACATTTAATCGCGTTCGTCGGTTTTTACTGTTTGAAGTCTGTCATTTCCCTTTAACCTTGGAAAACCTTGCGTCAATAAGGATATTTCAGAAAGACCCCCACTTTGGGTACTCTTTTAAAATAATATTTATAATGAGATGTGTTCGCGCGCGTCGGCCTAACTGTGTGGAGTATCAACATAAAATCATCAAATTAATACAAAATATTTCAAACAACATAGTAAGAAATACAATATAGTAAGAAAATGATTGATTAAAATCACCAAGTAAGAACAAATTACTTCAAGCAATGAGAAAATAAATGTTTAAAATCGACAATTTAACATTAAATATTTCACAAAATAAAAAAACCGAAAGATTGAAATCGTCAACTCAAAATGAAATCTCATGCAATTAGAATAAAAACATTAACAAAAAAATCGCCAAATTAAAAGATTATTCTTATCTCACAATAAATAATGTGAAAGACCAATTCAAAAATTCTAGTTGAAGAATGTTTTCGTTCAAAATTTAATTAAAACTTCTTAAGATTTGGCATATCACATTAAAAATTTAAAGTACACATTTTTTGAAGTATCAAAATCAAAGATTAATTTTTCTAATAATTAACTCGTGTAAAGATAGTTCAAAGTGCAATGATTCACCATTTGCTTGTTAAATCTTAGAACATATTATCTGTGATATAAACATCATGTTATGCAAAAAATATAAGTAAATATTAGTAGTTTTTAAATAATTTTTATTCGAATGGATAGTTCGATAAATTAATAACATTAGGATTTTTTGGATTAAAAAAAATAACGACTGAGAAACTAAGCATTTCAAAATATTTTTCTTGACATAAATGAATTTAAAGGTATTAAAACCCTTTTCAAAATATTTTTATAAAACCAACTTTCATGCAATTCAAAAAGTTTTTGTATGAAAATTGAATATTTTTTTTCTTAACAGAAATATTTTACGTGAGTGAAAAAGTGAGAGTCAGTTAATTTATGAATCATTTTAAAATATTACCACGCAATAAATTGCTTTGAAACTATGTTCTTAAACATATTAATATTTAAAAGTTTAGTCATTTTATACATTTTATATTCAAATTATACTTACCAACTTATGAATTCGCCTTCATCCCGCACTTTCTTGAAGAATAATGTTTGATAAACTCTTATCAACACAGCATGTTGCTGTGAATCACTAGCAAGTTAAGACGGGTATGATATGACTAATCGTTAAGATTTCCCCAAAGAGGTGAAGCCATTCTTATAAAATCCTATTTTGAATGAGAAATATTTCAATTGCAATTAACTTCAGATTTTGTTATTTAATAATTATTTTTTTAATTTGACAATTTTAATTAATATTTTAGTGAAATTATCTTTAAGATTTTGATTTTTTTTATTGCTTATACTATTTCAAACATGTACATTCCTATTTGTAAATAGAAAATCATAAAAATCAACTTTGAATGATTTTATTATTATTATTGTTAGACATTATATTAGAAATTCATTAAAACCTTTAGCTTTTATTATTATTATTATTATTTAGATATTAAGAAGTGACGAAGACCTGTTGAATTATTCTCATCCTAAAATTGATTAGTATTCAAAGAAAAATTTATTTTGTTATCTTTTAATTTATCAAACATATATCTTAATATTCATTAACACACTTCTTATTTAATGAATAATATATTTGATGAATAATATATTTTATAATATAAATGAGATATTAATCTTTTTTTAAAAAATTGGGTTATGTTATTTCATACACATACGTTCTTATTCGAAAATACAAAACCATAAAAAACATCGTTGGATGATTTTTTTTTTTAGTTAGACATTGTATTGGAAAAGCATTAAAATCTTTCATTTTTATCCCATTTAGACATCAAAAAGTGTCGAAGATCTAACTGCTTTGCAAAGACATAAAACTAGTGATTTGATGAGTCATACTTTCTGTGAGTTGTTTAAAATTTTGAAATTATCTTTATTAATTACCAAACTTCTCATTTTTTAAGCACCACACTAATCATTGCTCCCTTTACTTAATCACGTAAATATAATTTATATTCAGAAATATATTCAAACGCAAAGCGATTTAACTTTCACATTTTTAAACTTATTTATATCATGTACTAACATTTATTCATAATATGCATAATTCATGTAAATATAATTTATATTCAGAAATATATTCAAACGCAAACCGATTTAACTTTCACATTTTTAAACTTATTTATATAATGTACTAACATTTATTCATAATATGCATAATTTTATTAAAATTACTGACGAAAATAAAATTTATACTAAGTAAAAATTTAAAACCATCAATTAAATATATTAAACAACAACAACAACAAACGTATAATTAAGAGATGAATAAATATAAATATTTGAATCACACAATAATAAAAAGAAATACTTAATCATTCATAAAAATTCTTCCCTTGAACATTCGCATCTATGTTAGTAAAAATATAACACTAAAGTTTTCAAAAAGATTTTAAGCGTTTCCAAATCAACAAAGAAAATTGAGTATTAAATATCAAATAATGGACACGCACTCTTTACACTCACATCTTACAACGTACTTAGTAACCAAATTTAATGATTTTTAAGCATGTCTTCTTAAATTTTTTTCAATGAAAGACTATCACAGTTGAATTTTTAGCTTTCTCTTCATAACTTTATCGAGAAATATGTAATGCATACCACACGATTTCATTATATGAATCACAATACAATTCAAACTTCTCATTTTCAATGTTTTTTATACTAGTGTTTATCAAATAGCTGTTTATTCCGAACAATCCTTACTTAGTTTATTGATGTAAAGATTGTGTTGAACGCTTTTTAAGTTAAATGGTGTGAGAGAAATATATATTAGGACAGAAGTTATTAAATATAGAGTCTTTAAAGTTTATACCCGTGTAAGAATTGGCATTTCAAGAAACAAAGTTGTGTCATATTTGAAAGCATTCTTTATATTCGAAACGCACACGTGATCACAATCACATCTCTGAAGAGTATAGAGAAGCTGTTTATGATGTATATAATTTGAATTTTCATTAACACAATATTATAACCGAAGTTTTTAGACAGTTTGAAAAATTATGATGCACAACGTCTGCACACGTTAACACAGAATAAGATTAACTTATGCCCTTTCGATGATAAGCGTTATTTGCAGGTAAGATGCATTAACATAACAACATTTTCTTGATAATTTTTCTTGCAGGTTTCGAAACCACAAACATCTGATCATACTTCTCATTTTTAACACGCGACACTAACCATTGGGCCATTAAAGCCCGTAATTTAGTAACTAAAAAGTAAGAAAGATCATCGAAAGTGATTACTTCACACATGCAAAAATAATTTTTATTGTGACTTATCAGTTAAAAATCACGAAGAAAAGAAAAAAATCACATATGTTTTGGATTACTTTGAGATTGTATGAGTCACTTCATCAGTTAAATAGACGTATCCACTTCTTATAAATCACTACTTATGCTTAAATTTTCAAACACTTGCTTGTATGAAATGTATTATATTTTAGTTTATCAGTGATAGTGTGATTACTTGTTAATAATTTTACTATCATTAAAAAATTTTAAAAAAGTTAAATATATCAAAAACACAACTTCGTGTTAAAGGTTTGAACAAATTAGTAAAATAATTTTACAAAACTTTACAAATTATTTAAAAATGATTCACTAATATTTAGTAATCGACGAAATTTAATAGCCATAATCATTTATGTGACTTAGGTTTTCTGTTTTAACTGTTAAGTTATTAGATTCCCCCTTCATTTACATCTTATTGATAAGTTTTAATCAACCAACCACCCAACTTTTTTTCGTAATCTACTATTAATTTTCCATAACAACCAGCTATTTGTTTATCCTAGTAACCAAAAAGGTTTTATCGACACATAATCAAAATTTTTAAGATGCAAGACTCTTTATTTTCATTCGAAAAAACAATGACTTATGTAATAAATTTTTCCTTACTTAAATGAAGCCTTTGCATGTGTATGGTAAAACTTGAAAAATTTCATTTAATGCACAAATTTAAAGTTAACAGGCAAGGTCTTTACACATCTTTTAGTATTTTACTAACACTTTACCAAATATCTTTACAAACCAACAGGGTTTTAAATAATTATTTTAATAAAAATTCTCTTTTTGTAAGTGACATGTTTAAACTAACTTGAAAAATTAACTTGGCAAAGCAGGTTTCCACTATTCCAACTAAGTAATATTCATAAGTTTTATATGATAAACAACCTGTTTGCTTATGTCCCAGCATGGGTTTCTAAAATATATCTAAAATAACCTTTAATATTAATGCTTAAAAATATGCCGTTAGTCTCTCAAAAATAATTATTTTCACTTCTATTATTTAAAAACATTTTTAAATAAAATTATTACTGTTGCCAAATTATCTAAGTGTTATAAAATGTGCATGCAAAACCTTTAATTCTAATTTTCACATTTTATTTTTTTCAACTTATTGTTTTCAAGATGTATTAAAATTTTGAAAAAAAAAATAATTTTAATGCATAATTAAATTAAAATAGTTAAATAATATATACACATTCAACATTCTATACTCACCTAATCCAACATCATCACAAAAGCACGTCCTACTCGGTCGAAGGTTTGGGAAGAAATGAAAAATTCAAAGTCTTTATCAGAAAATGATATCAGATTATCTTATCGAAAGGTCTGTGACGTCAGAGAACATGTGACATGAACTGGTCACGTGATGTATATCACGTGACTAGTGCTTTGTTTTCTAGATTGGTTCTTATAAAAATTCATTTATTAAGTAATCTAATCATTCTAATAATTATTAATTAGTTTAATTAATTAAACTAATTAATTAGTTTAAATAATTAATCTTATTAATATTAAACTTATTAATTAGTTTAATTAATTAAACTAATTAATAATTATTAGAATGATTAAATTACTTAATAAATGAATTTTTATAAGAACCAATCTAGAAAACAAAGCACTAGTCACGTGATATACATCACCTGACCAGTTCATGTCACATATTCTCTGGCGTCACAGACCTTTTGATAAGATTATCTGATAACATTTTCTGATAAGGACTTTGAATTTTTCATTTCTTCCCAAACCTTCGACCGAGTAGGACGTGCTTTTGTGATGATGTTGGATTAGGTGAATATAGAATGTTGAATGTGTATATATTATTTAACTATTTTAATTTAATTATGCATTAAAATTATTTTTTTTTTCAAAATTTTAATACATCTTGAAAACAATAAGTTGAAAAAAATAAATGTGAAAATTAGAATTAAAGGTTTTGCATGCACATTTTATAATACTTAGATAATTTGGCAACAGTAATAATTTTATTTAAAAATGTTTTTAAATAATAGAAGTGAAAATAATTATTTTTTAGAGACTAACGGCATATTTTTAAACATTAATATTAAAGGTTATTTTAGATATATTTTATAAATCCATGCTGGGAAGTAAGCAAACAGGTTGTTTATCATATAAAACTTATGAATATTACTTAGTTGGAATAGTGGAAACCTGCTTTGCCAAGTTAATTTTTCAAGTTAGTTTAAAAATGTCACTTACAAAAAGAGAATTTTTATTAAAATAATTATTTAAAATCCTGTTGGTTTGTAAAGATATTTGGTAAAGTGTTAGTAAAATACTAAAAGATGTGTAAAGACCTTGCCTGTTAACTTTAAATTTGTGCATTAAATGAAATTTTTCAAGTTTTACCATACACATGCAAAGGCTTCATTTAAGTAAGGAAAAATTTATTACATAAGTCATTGTTTTTTCGAATGAAAATAAAGAGTCTTGCATCTTAAAAATTTTGATTATGTGTCGATAAAACCTTTTTGGTTACTAGGATAAACAAATAGCTGGTTGCTATGGAAAATTAATAGTTGATTACGAAAAAAAGTTGGGTGGTTGGTTGATTAAAACTTATCAATAAGATGTAAATGAAGGGGGAATCTAATAACTTAACAGTTAAAACAGAAAACCTAAGTCACATAAATGATTATGGCTATTAAAATTCGTCGATTACTAAATATTAGTGAATCATTTTTAAATAATTTGTAAAGTTTTGTAAAATTATTTTAATAATTTGTTCAAACCTTTAACACGAAGTTGTGTTTTTGAAATATTTAACTTTTTTTAAATTTTTTAATGATAGTAAAATTATTAACAGGTAATCACACTATCACTGATAAACTAAAATATAATACATTTCATATAAGCAAGTGTTTGAAAATTTAAGCATAAGTAGTGATTCATAAGAAGTGGAAATGGCTATTTAACTGATGAAGTGACTCATAAAATCTCAAAGCAATCCAAAACATATATGATTTTTTTCTTTTCTTCGTGATTTTTAACTGATAAGTCACAATAAAAATTATTTTTGCATGTGTGAAGTAATCACTTTCGATGATCTTTCTTACTTTTTAGTTACTAAATTACGGGCTTTAATGGCCCAATGGTTAGCGTCACGTGTTAAAAATGAGAAGTATGATCAGATGTTTGTGGTTTCGAAATCTGCGAGTAAAATTACCAAGAAAATGTTGTTATGTTAATACATCTTACCTGCAAATAACGCTTATCATCGAAAGGGCATAAGCTAATCTTATTCTGTGTTAACGTGTGCAGACGTTGTGCATCATAATTTTTCAAACTGTCGAAAAACTTCGGTTTTATTATTGTGTTAATGAAAATTCAAATTATATACATCATAAACAGCTTCTCTATACTCTTCAGTGATGTGATCGTGACCACGTGTGCGTTTCGAATATAAAGAATGCTTTCAAATATGACACAACTTTGTTTCTTGAAATGCCAATTCGTGCACGGGTATAAACTTTAAAGACTCTATATTTAATAACTTCTGTCCTAATATATCCTTCTCTCACACCATTTAACTTAAAAAGCGTTCAACACAATCTTTACATCAATAAACTAAGTAAGGATTGTTCAGAATAAACAGCTATTTGATAAACACTAGTATAAAAAACATTGAAAATGAGAAGTTTGAATTGTATTGGGATTGATTCATTTAATGAAATCGTGTGGTATGCATTATATATTTCTCGATAAAGTTATGAAGAGAAAGCTAAATATTCAACTGTGATAGTCTTTCATTGAAAAAAATTTAAGAAGACATGTTTAAAAATCATTAAATTTGGTTACTAAGTGCATTGTAAGATGTGAGTGTAAAAAGTGTACACCCATTATTTGATATATAATAGCTAATTTTACTTGTTCATTTGGAAATGTTTATAATATTTTTGAAAACTTTAGATTTATATTTTTACTTACATACATGGATTTGATCAAGGGAAGAATTTTTATGAATGAATAAGTATTCCTTTTTATTGTGTGATTCATATATTTTTATTTATTCATATTGTGATGAATTTCGTTCCCACGCTTCCAAAATTACCCCCCCACGACGGGAATCCCGGAGAATTCTCAGAAGGAGAAATACATCTTTCTCCACTCTCAAAGTAGACATAAGAAAGTCAGCCGATTTCAATAAAGCACTTAAGTGAACTCTTCGATTAATGCACAAGGTCGTTCCGCTGATTTTAGACCCCACGGAAGTTGAGCCTTTGAAGTGTTGAGAGAGACCGCATGGCGATGATTTCCACAAGTAAGATAAAGATATTTCTCCAAGGCGACCGCTGTGCAAGAATGAGGAGGCGGGTCATCCCAAGGAATGATGGATGAGGGAAAAGGGGATAAATAGAGCGAGGGGATGCTCTAAGGAACTTTTTTTGCTGTTCGGATGCGGAGCGTTAGAGACGGGGGAGTTGGCCCTCGTACTCAGAGAGAGTAGTGACCAGTGTTTTACTCTGGGAGAAGAATTAATAGGCGGTTAATGCCTATGTGGAAGAACTTGTGGAGAACAACTCCTGATAAACTTTTATCATATTAATGAGTGGCGGTAAAGCCATTTCATATTCAGTACGAACAATCTTTTCAATCTGTTGTGGAGAACCCATCTTTTATTTTGTTATAAGTGGAGTGGATTTCCTTGTAATGAACTAAATAAATTTTAGTGAAATCTGATCCAGCCTCTTGCCGCTATTTTTCGACCCGCTACCACACAAGCCGACCGGAGGTATTATAACTGGTGGCAGCTTAGCGGATTCTTACACCAGAAAAGAAAAGTTGTTTGGATATTTTAGTCTGCCCCAGTGTGTGATAATAGCGCCCGCCCAGAGAGACGACGCTAATAGAAGAGCATAAAGCCTGATCGTGCCTCAGCAACAAGAAAAAGATATAGGAGTGCCTCAGCCGTGCTGCAGCAAATTGAGAAGGAGCCCCAGAGTCCTTCAGCTATACCCAAGGAGCGCCAAGCTTCAAGTGCCTCGAAATCAAGGACCAGTGACCGCTGACAAGTGGAGCCCGAGAAAAGAAACCCTCCGAGCCAGACCCAGGAGCAATCGGGACCGACCTCTTCAGAAAGACGTGCCAAGCAGAAAAAGGTAGGCTCATTTTTCTTTGAGTGGCCTCAGATTGAAAATTTAGTGTATTTATAGTAAAATATTGTCATGATGCTAAACTTAAACTTAAGTTGAAAAAAAAAATTATTTCAGTGAATTTCGATTTAGGTCGAATTAATTAAAGTTAATCATAAAATAATTTAATAAATAAGTTATATCTAGCTGTAAAAAAATTCTCGAGGTTAGAATTATTTTGTTTTTCTCTAAAAACATTTTGATAAGCCAGTGGGTAAAAAAAAAAAAAAAAGGCCCTTGAAAAAAAAAAGAAAGGCCTTCATAAAATTCAATAACTTAGTTACGAAATTTAAAATCTTATTAACGGTTAGTGCTGTTACATATTTCTGTTGACTAATGTATGTTAGGACAGGTTTTGGTAAAAATATTTTGTATTTAAATTAGTAAATGTTTCTGTTATTAATCTGTGTGAGTGCCCAATCCAAAAAATCCAAGTTGTTTTTCTGTGACATTTCAGAAAGTTAGTTATTATTTGTGTTTTTGTGTGCATAGGGATCTTTAAGTTTAGGAAAAATTTATTTTATTGAGACTAAATTACAGAATTGAAGAAATGTTCTGAATTAGAAATCCTTATATATCTATTGAATTGTGTTTAGAAATTTTTATTTTCTTATACATGCATAAAATTTGGATTGTGAAATTGTTAACGATTTAGTTAAATGCATTTGATTTTTTGGGTTCTTGTTAACTGAATTAAACTTAACGGAATCATGGCGAAAATTACGTCACTCAAATATTGTAGGAAGGCAGACTTACAAAATTTGGCAGAAGTCCTAGGGGTGGATATAGAACCGGATGATAATATGGCAGCCATTATTAGGAAAATTGAATCCGCGAGCGATTATGATCAAACTCTTGCTTTAGCTCAAGCTGAATATATAGTTAGGGATCGCGAAGAGGAAAAACAAAGGTTAGAACAAGAAAAACAATGGGAAAGGGAGGAGAAGGAAAGAGAATATACACTGGAACAGCTGAGATTATCTCAAACCTCAGAGAGACGTAATTCTACTGCGAGTAGTAATGCTGAACGTCAACCTAAGCTTGCACTTAAGACTGTAATGCACCGCTTTGACCCCGATAAATCCGACATAACTCTTTTCTTAAACTTATTCGAACGACAAGCTAATAGAGTAGGTATCGAAACTGAAGACTACGTAACTCATTTACTCTCTTTATTACCCATAGACATAGCGGAATTGATCTTGCGCGAACCGGCAGATCAAATTGAAAATTTCGCACACGTGAAATCATTATTACTGGCCAGGTATAGGCTGAGTCCTGAAGCTTATAGGGTAAAATTAAATAGGCATGCTAAAAATCCTGGAAGCCCATGGAAAGATTTAATCTTTGAACTTGACAGTTTTCTCGAAGGATGGTTACACGGTTTAGGAATTTCAGATTTTTCGGCTCTGAAAAAGTTATTGATAACGGACCAAATCAAACGTCGTGCCCCCACGGAACTAAGAGAGCACTTCATAGACTCTTGGGCTAATTATACGGATCCCCTAACTCTAGCAACAAAATTAGATGAATACGAAGCTGTTAAGGTATCACAAAAAAAATCGTGGAACACCGGTAACGCAATATACAGGAGAGGCGATAAACCAAAAATTGATGACAAATCGCGAGAAAAGAAAAACGAAACTGAAACCAATTGGAGGAGCAGAAATGATAACACAGAACGGCAACGGGTTTTCGAACGACCTAGTGGAAGGAAGTGCTTTTTGTGTTCTAGTTTTTCCCATGTGAAGGCCGATTGTCCAGAGAATGAAAAAAATAAAAAACCTGTAACAAATGTTCGACATATTAGCGACGGAACTAAATTCGAAAAAGGTTTCCAACCTTATTTGGGTCGCGCAAAAATTAATGGAGAGGAAATAGTTACACTCCGTGATTCTGGGACCTGCCAAGATGTCATCCCAGGGCGATTAATTAAACCTGATCAACTAGACGGGAATTACGTTTGGATTACACAACCTTTGATGAACGATGTACGTTGTTTACCTACGGCGATAATAGATTTAGAAATTGAGGGGGCAGGTTCCATCCGAACTAAAGCTATAGTAGCAGAAAAGGAAATTGACATGGATTACTATATTTTGGGAAATGATACTCAGAAATTGATTGAGGAAGGAAAAAAAAATAATCCCGCAGTTTTAAATGCCGTTCTCACCCGCAATCAGACTAAATCAATTCTGAAAGAGAAAAAATCCGGTTCTCTGGAAGGGGAAGAAAGGGAAGGCATTGTATCAAACAACCCCAAAGTTCCTATTGAAGATGCTACTATTGTATTGTACGAAAGCTCTTCCGAAAAAGGGGAGGAGACATCTCAAACGGAAGAAGACGTATTGATTGTTCCGGACCTGGAGCCAGACGCGTGTTCAATTTTAGGGGAAGTCAAAAGGGCAGATTTCGTGAAAGCTCAACAAGATGATGTAGAATTAAATGAAGTACGCGAGAAAGCGAAAAAAAATAAATCGCATTACGAAATTCATAACTCTATTATTGTGCGAAAGTCAACTGATCATAGAGGGAATGTAAGAAAACAATTGATTATTCCCCGGAAATTTAGACAAGGAATTTTAACGGCTTGTCATGAAGGGATTTCTTCACACACGGGAGAAAAAAAAACGAAAGATAGACTATTACGATATTTCTTTTGGCCAAATGCAATTAAGGAAACGGAAGAGTTCGTTAAGTCGTGCGATATTTGTCAACGCGTTGGACGAGCTGGTGAAGATAAGAAAGCACCGCTAACTTTGGTTCCTATTATATCCGAAGTTTATTCCAAAATCTCCGTAGATTTGGTGGGCCCGCTTCCGTTGTCAAAAAAGGGAAATAAATACCTTTTGACGGCTTTATGTGTATACTCGCGATGGGCGGAAGCGATTGCAATTCCTAACATGCTTTCGGAGACGGTGGTGGAAGCGCTAATTACCGTATTCAGTCGAATAGGATATGCAACTGAAATACAAACTGATTTAGGACGCAGTTTTATCTCCAGTCTAACGACTACGTTTTTAGATAAATTCGGAGTAAGACTAAGACATTCTAGTGTGTGTAGGCCTAGCTCAAACATGGTAGAAAGATTTCACCGGTCCGTTAAAAAATTATTAAAGTCTTTGTGCTTAGAAAATGGAGAGGATTGGGAGTCAAATTTGCCTCACGCCCTATTTGCACTTAGGACGGTGGTCCATGAATCTACCGGGTTCAGTCCGGCAGAACTTGTTTTCGGCCGAAATCTGAGAACGCCTGAAACATTGTTGTTCGAGCAGTGGACGGGGGAAGGTCCCGAACACGAATTAGTTACGGAGCATTTATTCAATCTGGTAAATAGATTAAAAAGATGCCGGGAACTTGCCGTCGAAAACATGACGAACAGCCGGGAGAAAAGGAAATTCTATTACGATAAAAAGGCAACTGAAAGAAGTTTCGAGCCGGGCGATGAAGTTTTAGTACTAGCCACGAATAAACCAAATAAGATGTCTATTAAATGGATCAGGCCGGGAAAAATCGACTCGAAAATTTCAGATACAAATTATTTAGTGAGTGTCCCAGGGCGACGCGAGAAATCACAAATCTACCACGTTAATTTGCTGAAACCATACGTAAGACGAGTAGTAAAAGTAAATATTTTGCCTAGCAAAGTTTTCGACTCTGAAGAATCCCCGGATCTTGAAATAGATTTTCCATCCGTCGATTCAAACAGTTACAGTTTCGAGAAAATAGTAAAAGACGGGAATTTAAAGGACAGATGTAACCCAAACCAATTATGCGAATTGAAAAATCTGTTAGACGAATTCCAAGACGTGTTTTCAAATGACCCAGGATTAACTCATCTGATCGAACATGACATAGAATTGAGCGAAGATAAACCGGTGAGAACAAGACCATATCGTACCTCCGTTAGACAAAATGAAATCCTGAAGAGAGAAATCAAAAGAATGTTAGAATTAAAAATAATAAGAGAGGGGGAGTCAGATTATACTTCCCCCATGATTTTAGTGGAGACCCCTGGCAAGGATCCACGTCCCTGCATTGACTATAGACAATTAAATGCTATTACTAAACCTGAATTTTTTCCGCTTCCCAACATTGAAGAAAGAGTGGAACGGGTCGCAAATGCGAAATACATAACTGTGCTAGATTTAACCAAAGGTTATTGGCAAATTCCTATGACAACCAGAGCGCAGAAACTCGCCGCATTCGTCACGAATTTTGGGAGTTATTTACTTTTGGCAATGCCTTTTGGATTAATAGGGGCTTCGTATAGATTCTCTAAATTCATGTCCAAATTATTACGCGGACTAGAAGAATATTGTCTTCCTTATCTGGACGATACCGCAGTATTTTCCAACACTTGGGAGGAACATCTCATACATTTAAGGACAGTCTTAATTAGGATTAAAGAGGCTAGGTTGAAAATTAAAATTGCAAAATGTAAATTCGCACAGAGGACAGTAAAATATCTCGGACATATTGTCGGGGAGGGGCAACGAAAACCTTCAGATGTCAAAATCAGGACTATCGTAGATCTACCAACACCGAGAAACAAAACTGAAATAAGGAGATTCTTGGGAATGACAGGTTATTATGCCCGGTACATCAAAAATTATGCCGAGATCGTTGAACCTCTTACGAGTGCTTTAAAAGGAAAAAACAAAAGGGAAAAAATAGTTTGGAGCAGCGATATGGGGGAAGCGTTTGAGAAATTAAAAAAGAAATTAACTGAAGATCCCGTGCTATACGCCCCCAATTATGAATCAGAATTTATAATACAAACGGATGCTTCAGAAAAGGCTATGGGTATAATACTGGCCCAGAGACAAGGCTCAGAAGAGCATCCGATACTTTTTCTAAGTAGGAAATTCACAGACGTAGAAAAGAATTTTAGCGCTTCAGAACGCGAATGCGCCGCTATAATTTTTGCAATAAAGAAGCTAAGACATTATATTGACGGTCAGAAGTTTTCTATACAGACCGACCATAACCCTTTAATATTCTTAAAGAATAATGCAGGGAATAACCCTCGCCTTTTACGCTGGGCACTCACCCTGCAACCCTATCATTACGCTATAAAACATCGTCCAGGAAAGGACATACCCCATGTGGATTATTTAAGTAGGATAGAGTAAAATCTATCAGAAAATCCAATTGTATATATGTTTTCATGCTAATTATCTGTATTTTGTAATTTATAATTGTGTACTTTATTGTGTAGATAAATTAAACGGATACCGAAGGGAAAGATCCTGTTAAATAATAATAAAAAAAACAGAAACAAACTAAAGGGATTTTAAAGATTTAAAAATACATCGGGGCCACCCAAGTTTAATGAGCTAACCTTTCCCTTACAGATATTGTGTCTTGCAGCCCAATATCAGACTGGCGGAAGGGGTGTTGTGATGAATTTCGTTCCCACGCTTCCAAAATTACCCCCCACGACGGGAATCCTGGAGAATTCTCAGAAGGAGAAATACATCTTTCTCCACTCTCAAAGTAGACATAAGAAAGTCAGCCGATTTCAATAAAGCACTTAAGTGAACTCTCCGATTAATGCACAAGGTCGTTCCGCTGATTTTAGACCCCACGGAAGTTGAGCCTTTGAAGTGTTGAGAGAGACCGCTATGGCGATCATTTCCACAAGTAAGATAAAGATATTTCTCCAAGGCGACCGCTGTGCAAGAATGAGGAGGCGGGTCATCCCAAGGAATGATGGATGAGGGAAAAGGGGATAAATAGAGCGAGGGGATGCTCTAAGGGACTTTTTTTGCTGTTCGGATGCGGAGCGTTAGAGACGGGGGAGTTGGCCCTCGTACTCAGAGAGAGTAGTGACCAGTGTTTTACTCTGGGAGAAGAATTAATAGGCGGTTAATGCCTATGTGGAAGAACTTGTGGAGAACAACTCCTGATAAACTTTTATCATATTAATGAGTGGCGGTAAAGCCATTTCATATTCAGTACGAACAATCTTTTCAATCTGTTGTGGAGAACCCATCTTTTATTTTGTTATAAGTGGAGTGGATTTCCTTGTAATGAACTAAATAAATTCTAGTGAAATCTGATCCAGCCTCTTGCCGCTATTTTTCGACCCGCTACCACACAAGCCGACCGGAGGTATTATAATATCTAAATTACAAGTTTGTTGTTGTTGTTTAATATATTTAATTGGTGGTTTTAAATTTTTACTTAGTATAAATTTTATTTTCTTCAGTAATTTTAATAAAAATTATGCATATTATGAATAAATGTTAGTACATTATATAAATAAGTTTAAAAATGTGAAAGTTAAATCGCTTTGCGTTTGAATATATTTCTGTCAAGTAGTAAAGTTAACTTGAATAAAATAAGTAAATTGCATCGAGTCATATTCTTAAGAGTTAGTTTAATTCTTGAAATATCAAATTTAAAA
The DNA here is from genome assembly GCA_964019185.1 of Maratus speculifer. Lineage (NCBI taxonomy): Eukaryota > Metazoa > Arthropoda > Arachnida > Araneae > Salticidae > Maratus > Maratus speculifer. Next base: position 314,563,621 of record OZ025291.1, on the reverse strand, counting down.
ACTAACAGAATTAATACAACATATACGTATATGTGTCAAATGTTAGTATAAAACAGATAATCAAAAACGATATAAATTATATTTACGTGATTAAGTAATGGGAGCAATGATTAGTATGGTGTTTAAAAAATGAGAAGTTTGGTAATTAATAAAGATAATTTCAAAATTGTAAACAACCCACAGAAAGTATGACTCATCAAATCACTAGTTTTATGTCTTTGCAAAGCAGTTAGATCTTCGACACTTTTTTATGTCTAAATAGGATAAAAATGAAAGATTTTAATGCTTTTCCAATAAAATGTCTAACTAAAAAAGAAAAAAAAAAAAAAAAAAAAAAAAATCATCCAACGATGTTTTTTATGGTTTTGTATTTTCGAATAAGGACATATGTGTATGAAATAATATAACCCAATTTTTTAAAAAAAGATTAAAATCTCATGTATATTATAAAATATATTATTCATCAAATATATTATTCATTAAATAAGAAGTGTGTTAATGAATATTAAGATATACGTTTGGTAAATTAAAAGATAACAGAATAAATTTTTCTTTGAATATTAATCAACTTTAAGATGAGAATAATTCAACAGGTCTTCGTCACTTCTTAATATCTAAATAATAATAATAATAATAAAAGCTAAAGGTTTTAATGAATTTCTAATATAATGTCTAACAATAATAATAATAAAATCATTCAAAGTTGTTTTTTATGATTTTTTATTTACAAATAGGAATGTACATGTTTGAAATAGTATAAGCAATAAAAAAAATCAAAATCTTAAAGGTAATTTCACTAAAACATTAATTAAAATTTTCAAATTAAAAAAATTATTATTAAATAACAAAATCTGAAGTTAATTGCAATTGAAATATTTCTCATTCAGAATAGGATTTGATAAGAATGACTTCACCTCTTTAGGGAAATCCTAACGATTAGTCATATCATACCTGTCTTAACTTGCTAGTGATTCACAACAACATGCTGTGTTGATAAGAGTTTATCAAACATTATTCTTCAAGAAAGTGCGGGATGAAGGCGAATTCATACGTTGGTAAGTATAATTTGAATATAAAATTTATAAAATGACTAAACTTTTAAATATTAATATGTTTAAGAACTTAGTTTCAAAGCAATTTATTGCGTGGTAATATTTTAAAATGATTCATAAATTAACTGACTCTCACTTTTTCACTCACGTAAAATATTTCTCTTAAGAAAAAAAATATTCAATTTTCATACAAAAATTTTTTGAATTGCATGAAAGTTGGTTTTATAAAAATATTTTGAAAAGGGTTTTAATACTTTTAAATTCATTTATGTCAAGAAAAATACTTTGAAATGCTTAGTTTCTCAATCGTTATTTTTTTTAATCCAAAAAATCCTAATGTTATTAATTTATCGAACTATCCATACGAATAAAAATTATTTTAAAACTACTAATATTTACTTATATTTTTTGCATAACATTATGTTTATATCACAGATAATATGTTCTAAGATTTAACAAGCAAATGGTGAATCATTGCACTTTGAACTATCTTTACACGAGTTAATTATTAGAAAAATTAATCTTTGATTTTGATACTTCGAAAAATGTGTACTTTAAATTTTTAATGTGATATGCCAAATCTTAAGAAGTTTTAATTAAATTTTGAACGAAAACTTTCTTCAACTAGAATTTTTGAATAGGTCTTTCACATTATTTATTGTGAGATAAGAATAATCTTTTAATTTGACGATTTTTTTAAATGTTTTTATTCTAATTGCATGAGGGGTCAATCCAGATCAAACCAACCAATGGACAAAATTTCGGGTCTTCGGATTTTGTTAATTTTTGGCTGAGATGTTGTACAAAAATAGTAGATAAAAAATGCAAATTTGCAGATTTTTTTAACCATTTGTTTTTGAGTTATTAATTTTTGAAATTTTAAAAATTTAATGAAATTTGTATTTTTTGGTGTTCTTTAATTTGCTGTAACTTGGGAACTATTTGACCTAAAGAGTTGAAATTTAAGTCATTGTTTTCAGTTTTTATGCTGTTTCATAGGATATATCACATGATCAAATTATTTTTAAAAAAATATTTTTTATGTAAAAAATTTATATAAAATTTTTAAAAATTCAAAATCGGAATTTTTGATTTTGTTTTAAAAAATATATTATATTTACCACCCTTTTAGCAACTTTTGTGCCAAATTTCATGATGGAACTCTAATGGTATGATAAAGAAAAAAATTATTTTCTATATCAATGATCGGCCAATTTCTGTAAAAAAAATCTCATTATATTTTGTTAAAAAGCAAATTAACTATAAAAGGTAGTTATTTTTTTTTCCAATGTTCATATTTCTCATTCATGCAAATCAAGTTTAATTATCAAATAAAATTTTAGTATATAATTCGCAAGGTTTTATTATTTTGTTAAACACATAACAGTAAAAATCAAAAGTAATCAAGATAATTAATATTTTGCGTAATTGACAAGCTAAATACTTTTTAATTTATTTTATTGGAATTTACATAGAATGTTTTTTTAATTATTCTTAATTTAATATTACTTTTAATTATAATTTTCTTTAAAAAATGAATAAATTGGTAAAAAATGAGTTAATGAAAGAAAATCTCAAAGAAGTGTTCAACAATACAAATTATGCTCCTGAAGTTGAATGCTTTAACAATCACAATGAGTCACACTCAAACAGTAACATGTTTGTTTTCTGCTGAAACCTGCATGCTTTTCCTACAAGGCTTTTGAAATCGCCAGTGTTCTCTAAGATCTTCTGTAGTGGCACACTATCTCAAGTCTGTTTGTTTATAACTTGAGAACTGCTGTTTGTTTATAACTTGTATTATACAATTTAGTTTTTTTTTACTATTATTTCACTGAGTTGAATGCGGATTTGTGTTATAAAATATTAAAAGGGAAGTGGCTTTAAACTGAAAATGGATAAAAAATGAAATAAATTTTTTATCATCCATTCAAAAAGCAAGAACACTAGGTCAGTAAAAATTTAAGAAATGTTACATTGTGGATGACAACATTAAAATATGGCATTGAAAAAGGCGTGAAAATTTGCACTCATTGCCGCTTACAATTAGCTAAGGAAAAGTATCCCTCAAATTGTGGAAATGACATTGATACTAATTTTTCAGACATTCCAAATGATGACAATCCAAAACCAGGTTGTAGTAAGGATGACCCTGAATTCATGGATGTGGAATCTGGTTTTGATAATTTGAATGCATCATTAACATCTATTGGATAGTCACATATTATTAAAAGTAAATGTAAAAGTAGTAAAAGGTACTTCTTTGAAGAAATTGTGGGGTATGTGCCTGTGAGAATGAGTGGTGGGTGGCATGTGTTTTCACAAAAGATCAGGTCGAAGAAGATGTTAAAGTTTCTTTCCTTCATCCAAGCGGAACATCTCTGTCATTCACTTATCCTAGAAAATCAGATATTTTGACAATACCAAAATACTTTATGCAAACTACATCCAATCACTGCAACAGGCAGAACATCACAGTACCCAAAGAAATTGAGCTCTACTGTGCCAAACTGAGTACGTAATTTGTTAAGAAAAAAGATTTATTTATTAAATATCTAAAATTTATTATTTGTCTTTTAATAAAACAAACTATTCTTAAAGTTTTCCAATTTTTATTTGCTTCCATGTAAGTAACACTTCGGGCTAAACTGTGCAGCATACCTTAAAGTATTTTTTATTACAGATTTACATGAACATTGTTTATTGATACAGAAAATATTTTTTTTCTGTATGACACCATAGGAGTTCCATCATAAAATTTGGCATAAAAGATGCTAAAAGGGTATTAAACATAATATAATTTTTTCAAAAAAATCAAAAATTCCGATTTTGAATTTTTTTAAAATTTATGTAATTTTTTTACAAAAAGAAATTAAAAAATTAAGTAATTTGGTCATGTTATATATCTTATGAAACACCATAAAAAATTGAAAAAAATGATGCAAATTTTAATTCTCTAGGTCAAATAGTTAGGAAGTTATAGCCGATTAAAGATTACAAGACTATACAAATTTTGTAAAATTTTCAAAATTTCAAAAATTTATAACTTTAAAACGAATTGTCGAAAAAAAAATTTAACTTCACAATTTTAATCTCATAAGTAAGTACAATAAACTGGTAAAAAACTAGAACAATCTAAAACATTAACATAAAAAAATATTTTTTTATTGGTTGATTTCACATGGAATTACTCTGAGATTTCATTTTGAGTTGGCGATTTCAATCTTTCGTTTTTTTTTATTTTGTAAAATATTTAATGTTAAATTGTCGATTTTAAACATTTATTTTCTCATTGCTTGAAGTAATTTGTTCTTACTTGGTGATTTTAATCAATCAATTTCTTACTATTTGAAATATTTTGTATTAATTTGTTGATTTTATGTTGATACTCCACACAGTTAGGCCGACGTGCGCGAACACATCTCATTACAAATATTATTTTAAAAGAGTACCCAAAGCGGGGGTCTTTCTGAAATATCCTTATTGACGCAAGGTTTTCCAAGGTTAAAGGGAAATGACAGACTCCAAACAGTAAAAACCGACGAGCGCGATTAAATGTTAGTACGTAAAATTCCATTTTTAAACATTCTTTCATTTAAATTTTAAAGTTATTTTTAAATTATTCTTCAAATTCAATTGCATATTATGTTTCACTAAAAATGACACTCGAAATAATGTATTTGAATGTGTGCAATACGGGAATCATGTGATCTGCCTCCCCGTGGCGATTCCTGGGTAAAAGTTTTGACCCTAGGTCACTTTCAGCTAAAGATCACACCTATTGGCAAAAAAATATCACACAGATACATTCAACATGCACATACATACACCACACACATACATACATACATACACACACACATACATACAACATACACATTCATACAACACACACACACATACATGCAACACACATACATACATACAACACATACATACATACATACAACACACGCATATACATACACACACATGCATACAACACACATACATACATACATACAATATACGCACATACATACAACACATACATACAACACACGCACATGCATACAACACACAAACATGCATACAACACACAAACATACATTCACACTCATACATGCATACAACACACACACATACATACACATACATACAACACACACAAAATAATAATAATAATTTCAATTAAATTTTCACCAAGGTTCGAAGGAAACCACATATTCCAAACCGTTAGGGCGACGAGTGCGATTCAATGCTAGCACGTAAAATCCCATTTTGAAACATATTTTTTCATTCAAATTTTAAAAGTATTTTTTAACTATTCTAAAATATCAAGTGTATAACACAGTTGACTAAAAATAGTACTCGAAATAATTTTAAAGTTCCTTCATTAAATAAATATTCAAAATTATTATTCCCATTACCAGCATGTGTTATTTATGATAATGGATAGATATAAAAGTGGTGGAAGTCCTTCTAAGAAATTCTAAACCAATATTCACACATGATTTGAAGAAAACTATAAACTCCGAACGGTTAAATCAACGAGCGCACGTCAATTTCATTGCAAAAAAATTAAAGTCCCCCTATTAAACATTAATATCCACTTAAAACTCTAAAAAAAATGAAACAAATAATTCAATCTTAACAAAATTACTCCTAAAAAATAATTCATTAATTCACCATGAATGTTCCCTGCTTAATGAGTTCTTCATTAAAATATTAACCCCCGAAAAAAAAAATATATATATCCTCCGTATATGATTAGCCTAAAATAATAATTTCCCCCAAAATATCTGCTTAACTCATCATGTAAGAGTACAGTAAAAAAAAAAAAAAAAAAAAAAAAAAAAAAAAAAAAAAAAAAATCAAACTCCCCAAAATTTCTGCTTAAAATCAAAAAATAAACTCTTAAATTACACCAAACTGAAAATTTTTAAGTTGCCACATTAAAATTAAAAAACACTCGTAGTATAGTATAGAAAAAAACATTCTATGTCCCCAAAATATCCGCTTAACCCCTTATTTAAAACACGGAAAAAAAAAAATCAATCTCCCCAAAATTTCTGCTTCAAATCAAAAAATAAATCCTTAAAATAAAGTTCACCGAAAAATTTTAAAGTCCCCACAATAAAATTAAAAACCACTCGTACAATAGTACAGAAAAAAACATTCTATGTCCCAAAATATCCGCTTAACCCCTTATTTAAAACACGGTGAAAAAAAAAAAAAAAAAAAAAAAATCAACCTACCCAAAATTTCGGCTTAAAATCGAAAAAAATAGATCCTTAAACTAAAGTTCACCGAAAAATTTTAAGTCGCCACATTAAAATTAAAAAACCCTTATACTACAGTATGGTAAAAAATTCTAACTCCCTAAAATTTCCGCTTAGAATTAAAAAAAAATTCTTTGACCCCTCCTCTTAGAGTAGAATCGTGTGAGGAGGAGCAGGAGCACCAGACATTAAAATTAAAAAACACCATCGTACTATAATATGGTAAAAAATTCTAACTCCTTGAAATTCCCGCTTAAAATTTAAAAAAAAAATCCTTTTAACCCCTTCTCTTATAAGACAACCTTGAGGAATGAGGAGGAGTGTTGAGGAGGAGGAGGATTGTGGAGGAGGAGGAATGAGGAGGAGGGTTGAGGAGGAGGAGGATTGAGGAGGAGGAGTCCTCCTCCCTCCTCCCTCCTCCGAGCCTCACGCCTCATCCTGAGGTCGGAGCCCCATTTTTCCCCTACTTACATAAATATAAAGAATACAATGTACATAGCATTCACGCAATCTAATACTATTGAAATTTTAGTTTTACCACCGAATTCATTGTTCAATATTTAGTTTTGGATACTTTTACCTGTAAACATTTTTCATGATAAAGTTCTTTGCGGCTAAGTGATGCCAAAATGATTATCGGAACACGTAAGTTCTTCAATCTCCCTTTTATACAAAATTGCACGATGACATGAACAATGCGTGACATACAGCATGGGCTGTGATTATTCCCGATACGTTCGAGATCATCTGTAATGATAAAGTCTAGGTCCAAAAATTTGCGACGAGAAAAGCATGGGATATAGTCCTTGATCATCTCTCACTTGCTGGTAGATAATTGAATTCTCAAATTTGTATGATGATATCCTGATGCCTATCTTTTCTCAGCATATGAAGAGCGCAGTTCCAAAAGCTGAAGTTAGAAGTAAAGATGTTCACTCTTAAATCAAAAGAGTGAATTCCTCAGTCAATAAAGGAGCGAAATCTCTTGGCAGGACAATCATTCCTTCAGAGCGGCAGTTTTATCGAAAAAGAACGCTTTTCGGAAAAAACCGGTCTTTTAAATCATGTTTATAGTAGCGATCTATAAAATGCTCCTTTTTAAATGAAAACCGGAAGTTTTTTGACGTAGTTAAACGGAACTATCTGAGATGAATGTTCATTGATTGTAATCTAGTCACATGACGTTCGGCTGGTTTGGCGGGATACCTATCTTCTGCTAACGAAGACTGACATGGCGCTTGTTTACGCTAAAGCTTTTGTTACGCTATACCCGAAATTTAATTTCATAATCCAACAGATCCTGATACTGAATAGAATTGCGAATGAGGATACCCCAAAACTATATGGTAAGTACTTGTTTTCGGTCTCTTTAATAACTTTCTTATTCTCAATGTAGTATGTAATCTCACATGTAAGAAAATTACCTTAGATCTACACGGATCGGAAATTTGAGACTGGTTTTTGTCCGACCCTCTTGAAAGACATCTAGATTCTGAAAATCATGTCCTTTTGCCTTTTTATTATTAAAAGACCCGGCCCCACTCACATTATTTTGTGTAATTAATAATATCGATTTGTTTTGTATCAGTTAATGCACTTTTTATGTCATATTAAAAAAAATCATTTTCCAATAATGGACACCCCATGTAGATATTTCCAAAAATGTGATTTCAAAAATGTTTATAGTGCGAAAAATATTTTGACTTATTGAAAATCTAAATATTCAAACTAAATTTTTTAACAAAATGTAATAACACCAACATTTTACAAATAGCTGCTTTTAAATTATTTTAATGTGGTTAATAAAATTTCAATGTTTAATTCATTTTATTATTATTATTATAATAACTGTAACACTGCCTTGTAAATTTTATAATCTGGCAATCAAACCAGTCAGGAAGCCAAAAACATTTATTAAGGGCAAAGCTAAGTAGGGGCTTATAGGGCTTTATTCCTCTCCATTTCAATAAAAACAATTGCAGTATATACTTATAACTAAACCGATTTTTGCATAAGTTGCCCCCCCCCCCTCTCCATTTTCAGCTCTCAAATTTTGTCTGACATTATAGCAGTGTGATTAAAAATGTATTTTCTGTCTTAAATGCTTCCTTATTTAATCTCAGGCAAAATAATAATAATAATGTAATGAAAATCATAATAATTGTGAATCTAGTAAATCTGCATATCAGTAACCTCAAACATCAGTTCTAATTTTATTTTTAGTTTTATTTATTTATCCGTTTTTAAGTATTTAAAATTAGGGTTGGAAAAATACCTGTTTTTTTTAGTTTGTTTAAGCCAGATTTTTTCTTTTAATTTCTTATCTCAAATACATGCATATTTATTGATGAAAATAGACATTGTTGGATATATAAGTAGCATAACTTCATTTGAAAAAAAAATTAATTAAATAATTATTGTCAATTTATGTAAAAAATTGAAAATATTGTTATCTTAATTTAAACAGCATTAGTAATTATTTTATGTTCAAAGAATAAATTGCTCTACAATGTGAAACATTGATTATAACTTTGAAAACCTTTATAAACAAACATTTAATTTCTAATTATAAATATTTGATGATTTTTTTCCCCCGGAGTTATTCAAAAATAAATTTCACATACTGCTCAAGGTTTTGTTTTTTGAGTGATAATACAAAGTCAAAATTTTTTATCATTAAATTCTGCAAACAACAGAAAAAAAAAAAAAAAAAAAAGATTAGTATTATTAAAATGCTATAACTAGAACCCAATTTTTTAATAGTCTCTTATTCAACTTCATGTTTTGATTTTAATTCTCAAAAGTAATCTCCTTAATCATTATACATATATATATTTAACAGTTTGACTAAAATTTTAAAGATTATCATGTTATGTTATTAATTGTTGTAAATAATTTGCATTTTTGTCAGGGTTGTTATGTTTAAAACAACTGTTTAAAACATTACATTTAAAACAATGTGTAAGACATGATTATTGCTAATAATGTCACAAATTAAAATTTTTGAAATAAAATTATATTAAAAATTTCTAATTAGCTGTATGTACTAAAAGACATTCAAATTTTATTAAAATTATAAATTGGTTATTTAATTTTAATTAAGTATTTAAAGTAAATTTATTTCCTCTAAAATTGAAAATACATAATTTATTTCTTTAAATATTTCAATTATGATTTTATATATAATATCAAAATTCTATAATATATTAATTTTCGAATTAAAAGTAAGACTGAGAGAGTATTTTTCGGATATACAATACAACAAGCCTAGTACAGCCTACAGCCTTATCTAGAATGCAGCGAAAAGAAAATATTTTGATAAAGCTAACATAATCTTTTCAACATCAAAACATTACTCTTCAGTTATCCGTGAATCCCTCGAAATTTTGCTTAACAATGAAACTGTTTGTAATGACGTCATTTCTTATAATATTCGGCACTCTGGTACACCAGGTATCCTTGGTGTTTTGATGAATTCATCGCGACTTTGTACACGCAGACTATTTTTGTTATTATTTTAATGTTTTCCATTTCTAATGAATTATCTTCTTTTATACTCCTTTCAAATTGGATGCGAGGGCATCCGAAAGATCTAAGGTAAATAATAATTAATTTATTTGTATATTTTGAGAGATCTATTTCTCTTTTTTTCTGAATAAATTTGGTTGGTGCACAGAGAACATAATATTGAGTAAAAAAATGTGGGCTAAATGCCTTCTTAATATACTATAAATAATACATTCTACCATCAATAGGTAATGCTATAATACTTTATAGATATTTATTTAGTAGTTAAAAAAGATTTTTTTTTTCTCTTTCTTTATTAAAATTATAATGACTTCAGTTTAAAATATTCATATACAAAAAAAAAAAAAAAAAAAAAAAAAAAAAAATCAGCATTAATTTAAATTTTTTTTAATAGTCTTTCCTTTTTAATAATTCATTAATGAAAATAAACTGAAATGAAAAAAAAAAAAAAACTTATCTACTTTCAGTTCCTTTTAAATTCTAATTGTTTAAATTTGCTTTTCTGTCCTCAGAGTTATAAAAGTATGCTACCTATCAACAGTGTTCTCGCTGTCGCTCGCCATTGCACCAAATTGCTACTAAATTCTTCATTTGGCGAGTAAATAAGCGATTAGATTCGCCAAATTGCTAGTGCTCAGTTTTGCTTTCTCTTTCTTTTTTCTTTTCTTTTTTTTCTTTTTTTTTTTTTTTTGTTTTACATACATATGCATTATGCATATGTATATAAAACATATTTTTAATATATATACTTATTTTTATTATATTTTTAGTGGATAGTTGAAATTAGATTAACAACAATCATTGTCGCATTTATAAAAGTTTTGGTTACATTAGAACATATTGAAAAAAAAAATTAAAAGATTAAAGTTTTTTTTTTTTTTTCTACACGGCAAATTTTTTTTTTTTTTTTTGCTAATACTTTTCTCATTTGGCGAATGTTTTTTATTTTTAATTAGCCAAATTACTGACATTGGTCAAATGTCAGTGAGAACACTGCCTACCAACCAATCTATCTATTTTAATTTTCAGTTTTGAATGTGTTTTCAGAATAATAATAATTTAATTTAATAATAAAAAATGGACATGTTTAAAAAATATTTATTTCTTAACTAATTTTTTACGTACTTCATATTTTTTTACATATTTCATTACGCTTTAAAGCAGGGTTGCCGGCTTTTAGCCGGGCCAAAAAAAGCCGGCCGGCTTTTTTTGGTTTTATCCACTTAAAAAGAGCGGGCTAAAATTGAAAAAAGACGGCTTTTATTTTTAAAGTGTTAATTTGTATTGAATCCATATTAAATTTAAATTAATTTATTTTTAATATATTTTTAATAATTTACTACTAAAAAAGTTATAAATTTTTATTTAATTTTTCAAATAAATAAGTCTTTATAACTGCTAGGAGTCAACTGTGAAGGCATTATGTCTGAAAAATATAAATCTTCGAAAACAGAAAATATACTCAAAAAATGTGTTTTAAACTTCTACATTTCATAGTTCTACTTATATTACACATTCTTAAGAATTATATTTAATGGAATTATGACAAAATTAGTGTTCTCTATAGATATAAAAAGGGCATGGTGCTATTCATTAAAAAGGGCACTACTGCATCATAAAAGGGCACTTTTGCAAAAAAAAAAAAAAAAAAAAAAAAAAAAAAAAATTGTTATTGCCTTTAGAAAGGGAAAAAAGAAAGCAGCAAAATACATAATTTTTAAATATAATAAATCAAGTAACATTAATTTCGAATCATTTTATGATATAAAAATTAGAAATACAATTAAATTAAAACATGATTGAATAGTTTCATGTTCTTTTTCTTAAAGAAATGAAAAAAATTATCATTTTTGGGCAGGGTCATTCCATGTCAATTCAACCACACTGGTACACCCATGAACTCCGATTTTGATGAAACTTGGTGTATTCAATAAAAATATGATATCAAATAGCCCCCTAATTTTTTTAATCTCTAATATCAATATATCTTTATTTAGAGTCGTTCAATTTTTTAATTCACACTTTTGCATGCACCGGAAAAGCGCTAAACAAGCTGCACTTGATTGCAAAAAAAAAAAAATTATATTGGGCTGCCTAATCTTTTAATTATTTTCAAAATTTACTCACTTACCAACAAAAGTATGATAAACACAGAAAAAAATACTAAAGAACTGAATATATTTATTTTGGACCCCTAAAAAATAATAATTTATTATTAATCAAAAATTTTTTTAAAAGAAACATGATTTTCTAAAAATGCAATATCAAGATGAGGGACAGGTAAAACCTTAGCACATTTTTTTTTTTTTTTTTTTTTTTTTTAAAGCGAGTCTAAATATTTGTTCTAACTTATTCTGGAATAAAATTGTATTTATGATATTTATCAAATTGCATCCAAATGTTTATTATTAGTAATCAAAAGATTGTTATAAATATTTTCAGAGTGTCAATGCTTCATTATGTAGTGCAGTTTATTTTTATTTTTTTTTTAAATAATACTTTGCTAATACTGTTTAAATTAAAATATGATTTTTTAAAAATTTTCTACATAAATTCACTGTAATTATTTAACGTAAATTATTTTAAAATGAAGTTACAATACTTATATTCAAGGCTGGCAAGTTTCTGCCAGGGTGGTTAAAACCAGTGGTTATAACCGGTAAAAACCGGCATGGCAGAAACTAGTTTAGAGATAATACTAATAAATGCAATTATTCATAAATAACATATGTATTTAATATGTAGAGAATTTAGTTAAAAAATTAAAATAAGTATTTTGAATGTTATTCAAAGTAGCAAAAATTTTCAAATGGATCATACAAACATATTTTGTTAATATAATAATTTTTTGCCACTTGAAAAACAGAAATTTTCATAATGGTAATACGATTACTGTTTATGGTTGAATTTCTAATTAAATTTTTAAAAAAGAGAAATTTACGAAAAATTCTATAATCTTTTAACATTATAACTTAAAAATTATCTACTACAAAGAGAAATAGTTTTTGTAAAAACATATAAGTAAATAATTGTAGTGCAAAAATAAAAGATAAAAAATGGATTAAATATTTTATACTGTTATTTTAAAATATTGAAAGAACAAATTTGTTTTTCTGGAAAAATTAATATATTAGAACATTCCATATTATAGTATTAATTTTGCTAATTTTTCTTAACCTAGACAGCTTTTTAATTTGTTCTGAATGAAAAAAAAAAAAAGTTTGAAAATATTCTTTCAAGACCAGCATTACTGGCGGGTAATGTCATTATTGATGATGTAAATTTTGAAAAATTCTCATTTTCACCGTTATTTGTTTCTAGAAGCAGCTACCCATAGAAGGCAAAACATTTTCTAGGTCTTCCTTGGCGAAATATGTTTCTGAAAGAAAAAAAAAAAGTATTTTCTTGCCCGTCTTTTAGACTTAAATATCAATTTTTATCCCAAATATTTAGGATGAAGTAAATAAGCTAGCATAAAAGCTAACGATGCAATAAATGTGAATTGAATCTTGCATTTGTAAATTTCCATGATATTTCCATTATTAAATAAGGTTAAGCAAATTTTATGAGCAGCTGCAATAGAACAGTCATGTTTTTTACTTTTATCTAAAGCAATAGCAATAAATTTTAGCATTTGTAACAAATATTTAACTTTTTTATAAATCATGATATTTATTTACAATTTTAACAACTGCAGTGTCCTTAATCTCATTTTCATAATTTTCAATTTTCTGCATATAATATGGTTGATTCTATCTTGAAAGATTCAAAACTATCAAATTTTATTACAAATTCATTTATATTTTAATTTGAACTATTTACAATATTTTATTCGCAATTTATTCTTAATAAAATGTATATAAGCAATTTAATACTACTAAAAAAGTCTCAGATTATGTCATGAAATTAGTTTATGCCATTTGTTGCCAGTTTCTGCCGGTTATAACCACTTTCTACCACTGGCATGGCAGAAACTAATTTCTGCCGGCAAAAACCCAGCCCTGCATATTCCAGCAATGTTTATTTTTATCAATAAATGTGCACAAATATGTAATAAGAAAGGATGTTTTAAAAAAACTGGTATAAACCAAAAAAAGTGTCCCCCCCCCCCCCCCCGAAAAAAACCCACGTTTTTTGCCAACCTTTCTAAATAATAATTATTTTAGCTTTGAAAATTGTATGATAATCCATGCTTAACATATTTTCCCCCCTTGTTTTATTACAGATTGATGCTGAATTCAAAAAATTGTATTCAGCAGCTGGGGATTTTCTAGCCATTTTTTCAACACATTATACGCAGCGGATTATGAAATACACCAGACAAAACAGGACTCTGTATTTATGAAAGAATATCTCTCGATGCAGATGGTAAAATGTTTAAAATTGTTCTTTATTTATTTAACAACAACAACTGGGAATAATAAAAGAATTCAGTTACATCAAAGTATCCAATATTTGTCACAGCAAATTTAGATACCATAGTGATTATGTTATTCAATGTATTTAGAAGTCATGAAAAAATTAGAAATCAGAGAGGGGGGGGGGGTGGATATTTTGAAGTACTGGAAAAGTCAAGCAATTTTTACAATAACCTAACACAGTCATAAAATATCATTTAAACCTACATAATTTTGATCCAAAATTGTCACATGGTAAAATGTAAAGAAATTATATTGAAGTCGAGGAAAATCAAAAAGTTCATTTGTCATACTATATGGAATTATAAAATCTGTGTTAAATAATAAACTATTGTTAAAATTAAAAATACATATATATAGGGATTTTTTGCATGTTGAATAATAAATCATCTGCATGAGATTTGGCTGCTAATAATTTGGAAATTTCAAATCTATTTTAAAACAAGTTTACAAATAGTGAAAACAAGAAGTGTAAGGTAAATAATAGAATCCATGTACATTAAAATGTGAATAAGACTTCATCACATACTTTTTCTTTATCATATGTTTCTATAACTAATATAATTGTGGAGTATATAGGTTAAAAGATTAACAATTTTTCTAAATCTTTTTTTACACACACACTCACATATATATATATATATATATATATATATATATATATATATATATATATATATATATACCGTATATACTCGCGTATAAGTCGACTTCGCGTATAAGTCGACCCCTTAACTTATGTTGTTAAAAATAAGAAAAAATTCAAAACCTGCGTATAAGTCGACCCTCCTCCAAAAGGGAAAACCAATTGACTTTCCCCGTAAATGATAGATTCCTCGGATTCGTTCATACTCCAAAAAGGAGCGATTCTTAGGACTCGTTCTGAAATGAAACGACTCTGAAAAGAATCGATCCCTCGGAATCGTCCGAAAGAGATCGACTCCTCTGAATCATTCCGAAATGAAACGACTCTGAAAAGGAACGATTCCTCGAAATCATTCCAAAATGTATGGTCTGCTTAATGTCATAAATCGCAATCGGAGAATGGCGAAGAAAAATCGGATTCATTCCGTTTTTTCTTGGACTCGTTCTTTTTTTCTCAAATTTGCTCCGTTTTCTCGGATTTGTTCCTTTTTTTCTTGAACCGTTCCTTTTTTCTTGGATATGTTTCATTTTCCTCAGATTCGGCCTTTTATCGGAACGACTTCGAATGACTCGTTCCTTTCGATGAACGATTCTTTAAAATGGACGATTTTGCCCATCTCCATTTTTTAGTATTGAAAATGTGTTCTTGACATAAATCATACACATTTTTTTTGTTTTTTGCAGCAGGGTAGGGTAGATTGTTTTTTTGAAAAATAAACTAAAAATGATCTTAAATACAGAATCGTCGAGGTTGGAACTGTTTTGGATTTTATGATCTACAAACAATGGGTTGCTGCAGCACGATTCTGTAGCAAACTATTTTCCGATATTTTATTTATAGATTTTTTTTTAGGTCTCGCGTATAAGTCGACCCCCCTACTTTGAAGTTCTTTTTTCGTCTAAAATTTCTCGACTTATACGCGAGTATATACGGTATATATATATATATGTATGTATATATATATATATATATATATATAATAAAGAAAGGAACTGTCAATTCATTTTTCTAAATAAAATTTAAAATTTAATATCTCAAATGTATATATTGAGGACGTTAATTTCAAAACTTGTCTTATCCAAAAGTTAAAAAAAAAAAAAAAAAAAAAAAAAAAAAAAGTTTCTCTATCAATTTTTTTTTTTTTTTTTTTTTTTTTTTAATTTACACTGGAAAAATATATATGTACATAAATTGTGTTTGTGTAAGGGATTGGGGGATTACCTCTATTTTGCATTTTTGGCACTGCAAAATCAAGATTTATAATGAAAACCAATGACCAGAACTAAAGTTTTTTGGCAATTTAAAAATATATATACAGGGTGTATCTAAACTACTGGGCAAAACTTTAAGGGATGATAGTAAACATCAAGACAAATAATATTAAATGGGAAACTAATGATCCCAAACGTCTTCTGAAGGAGATAGGCGCCATCAAATTTTAGGGTCCAAAATTTGAAATGATTATAAAAAACGGGAAAATTGATCGATTCCTTTGCAGTTTTCACCAAAACTATTCTTTATGTCAGTATTGTCTTGAAAATAAATTATAAAGAGAAATTTCAAAAAAGGCCGATAGAGAGTGCTTTAGACTTTGGAGTAATGAACAACTATTTTTTACCATTATTTTTTGTATCTCATTAAAATTTTTTAGAAGTCTAGACATAAACTTAAATTTTGAGCTCAAAATCCGTCGTTAAGAAGCGCAAACTGAACTGTGTTCAATGGGAGTGTGTAGGTTCAAATTTCAAATGATTATAAAAAACAGAAAAACTGGTCAATTGATTTGAAGTTTTCATTAAAATTATTCTTTATGTCAGTATTGTCTTGAAAATAAATTATACAAATAAATTTCAAAAAATGTCGATAGAGGACGCTTTAGATTTTGGAGTAACATAACTATATTTTAACGTTATTTCTTGCATCCCACTAAATTTTTTTAGAAGCTTAAACATAAACTTAAATTTTTAGCTGAAAATCTGAATTGTTGAGAGTGGTTAAGTAGCGAAAACTGAACTGTGTTCAATGGGGGTGGGGAGATTCAAATTTCAAATGATTATAAAAACGGAAAAATTGGTCGATTCGTTTGCGTATTTCCCAAATACCATTCTCTATGTCTGTATTTCCTTGAAATTAAATTTTAAAGATAAATTTAAAAAAATTCCGTTAGAGGGCATCTTAAACTATTTTAACCGTTATTTATTTTTTTTTTAATTATTATTATTTTTTTTTAATCTAAATAAATGTTTTAAAAGCTTAGACTTAAATTTTGAGCTCAAAATCTGAATCGTTGTGAGTAATTAAGTAGCGAAAAATTTGTCTTCGTAGAGTGGGCAGGGTAACATTTCAACTCCTGAACACAGTTCAGTTTACGTTTTTTAACCCCTCCCAACGATTCAGAATTTGAGCTCAAAATTTAAGTCTTAAGTTTTTGCGTTTTTGGAAGTATTTATTTAGATACAAAAAATAACAGTTAAAAATTGTTGTTTGGTACTCTAAAGTTTATGGCGCTCTCTAACGGAATTTTTTGAAATTTATCTTTAAAATTTATTTTCAAGGAAATACTGACATAAAGAATGGTTTTAGAAAAAACCGCAAACAAATCTACCAATTTTTCCTTTTGTATAATCATTTGAAATTTGAACCTTTCCAACCCCATTGAACACAATTCGGTTTGCGCTACTTAACCACTCTGAACGATTCAGATTTTCAGCACAAAATTTAAGTTTATGTCTAAGCTTCTAAAAAAATTTAATGATATGCAAAAAATGACGGTAAAAAATAGTTGTACGCTACTTCAAAGTCTAAAGAGCCCTCTATCGACAATTTTTTAAAGTTATCTTTATAATTTATTTTCAAGACAATACTGACATAAAGAATAGTTTTAGTGAAAACTGCAAATCAATTGACGAATTATTCTGTTTTTTATAATCATTTGAAATTCGAACCTACCCACTCCCACTGAACACAGTTCAGTTTGCGCTACTTAACCACAGATTTTGAGCTCAAAATTTAAGTTTATGTCTAAACTTCTAAAAAAAATTAATGAAATGCAAAAAATAACGGTAAAAAATAGTTGTTCATTACTCCAAAGTCTAAAACGCCCTCTATCGGCATTTTTTGAAATTTATCTTTATAATTTATTTTCAAGACAATACTGACATAAAGAATAGTTTTCGTGAAAACCGCAAACGAATCGACCAATTTTTCCGTTTTTTATAATCATTTCAAATTTTGGACCCTAAACTATGATGGCGTCTATCTCCTTCGGAAGAAGTTTGGGACCCTTACTTTCCCATTTAATATTATTTGTCTTGATGTGTACTATCACCCCTTAAAGTTTTGCCCAGTAGTTTAGATACACCCTGTATATATTTTCTGGATAAAGTGAGTTTTTAAACTCTCATCTTCATAAAAAAAAATGATAATGGATATTACTTGTTAATACCATCCAGGGCCAATTTTTTAAATACACAAAAATCTTCTTCAAGATAATACAAAAATGTTGCATCTTTTATGTCTTATTTGTGTTATGTCATTTATTTATATTTATTCTTTTTCTCTCTTTTTATATTCAATTAGAAAACTTCCGTGCCTTATAAATGTTAGCAGATTTATTACCAATTGCAGGCTTCAGAAAGAAAAGAAAGGTATTTTTTTTTATCTCAAACTGTCAGTAAATTATTCTTTGCATATATATAATCTGATTTGCTGATCAGTCTTTTTAGCCATTGTGAAGGACAAAAATATCAGGGATGAAACAAACAGTTATTTGCTTGAACACTAGTTATTCAGACATATTTTAAACTGTGTATCAACTTTTTTTTCCTTTTTTGTTAAAAAATAATAATAAATTTAAATAATAAAAATATATGGTAGGTATTGCTTTTTTAAAAACAAAATAAAATTATTAAAAGATTGAATAATATAAATCAAGATAGACCTGAATACATTTTTAAAAAATAAATAAAATTTATATACAAAAAATGATAGTACTAGGTTATCCCGTCGACCAAAAAATTATCACCAAACTATAAGATTAAATGCCAATAATGGATGATCGTGAATGTCACATTCAATGACATTCAATGCGATTCACGTGTTTAAAATGTCATTAAGTGATTTTTATTTCGACTTTTTATTAATATTTTTATTAATATTCTACTAATTATTTGTTTTTTTGTAATTAAAAATAAAAATTATGTCAATATGTATAATTTGGCTATTAGTTTGGCGATTTGTATAATTTGGCGAAATTGGTTGACGGGATAACAGAGTAGTACCCAAAAAAATTAAAACACTAAAAAACATTAAAAATACAAAAGTAAACATTTCGCCAAGCTACACGCAATAATACTAGTAATGTTTCCAAAAGACTCTGAGTGAGTTACAGTATGGGAAAACTCCTTGCGGACCTAAAGATTTTTGTAATGCACTTACATATGACTTTATGTTTAACAATTTTCTTCTTGTATTAAAACTGTGATGAAACTTCAAAGAGTTGATGTTTCTGTATTTGCAGGTCCAATTTTATGTATCATTCTGTAGGATTAATTTATTTAACACTACTTGAACCAGAAATACCTTCTTTGCGAAGAGGATTTTCTAAGTAAACTTGTAAACATTTTGAGATTGTAAAATAAAAAAAAAATAAAACAATGATCATTTGCAGGGCTTAATTTGCACCAGAGCTCAGCTTACGTATTTCTGTTTTTTGTACATATTTAAATATTGGTTGGAATTCACCAGAGCTCATAAATACAGGTCTCCGAAGCCCAGAATAATAGTGATTCAGAAAACTGAAGCCTAATTTACCCTTTCCTTTCCCTGTCATCTCCAGGTTTCTGCATTCTTTTCTATCAAAACATATATATGTGACGTGTGTTGCACACATAAGAAATGACATGTAAGATTTTCTGAAAATTTTTCTTATAAATGTTTTTGTTAGTTATACATTCATTATATTATATTATGTATGTATGCATATCTGTAAATAGTCCTTTTTTGTGTGTTGACACTATTTCTGAATCATAATTCCTATCTCATTTAGTTGCACAATTCTGCGACTAACATTAATAGGCAAAGATTTTTATCTGGAAGGAACAAAATACTAAAAAATGGAATATTTTATAGTTAAATGTATACAGATTGATATACAGTAGACTCCCTCAAATCCGCACAGCTTGGGACCAGAGGTTTTGCGGATTTTAGAATTTTGCGGATTTCTGGTCATTGCTTTGTTTACATTTTTTAAACAATAATTTGAGTGCAAATAATAGTGCAATAGGAACTATAATGAATGCTTACAATATAATAAAATATTAAAATAAGTAATAAACTAAAATAATAAAAATTTAGATAGTTTTTAAAATGATAAAAGTACTAATAGCTAAGGTCAAGTTAAGAATCAATAGTGTATGATTAAATATTCATTTATAAAGATTAGATGTATTTTTCCAAAATTATTCAACAAAACTTGCCTCATAAAAGTACATTACTAATTCACATCAAAATCATAAAATAAGGATTTTTTTTTTTTTTAAGTTTAGCCAGGCTTAATAACCAAAAATTCTTGATTAATGCATAAATATATTTGGTAAAAAGATTGTGATTACCAGTGATATCTGGAATATCTTGAATTTTTTCAAAAAAAAAAAAATTATTCTTCCTTCATGAAAGAAACATGAATAGAGTATTATTAAGAAAATTACAAATAAAAAAATATATGGAATTAATACAAAACAAAAAAAAAAAAAAAAAAAAAAAAAAAAAAAAAAAAAAAATCAATTTTGTATCAATATCCAAACTGAAAGTTTCATTGTTTACATCCATAAAATATGTGCGGATTTTAGAGAGTTGCGGATTTCTGGTTTGCGGATTTGAGGGAGTCTACTGTATTTAAAATTTTTATTTTGCTAAAGTAGAAAAAGATGTTTATAATGTATGCGGATATGAGAGATTGTGTGTGTGTGTGTGCGGGGGGGGGGGATCTAATTATAGACATAAATTAAACTCAGAAATATTGCAATAAATTCTGCATAAACAAAACTGCATATGATTGAAAAGAAATCTGTTTAAGTTAGTCTTCTGTTTTAATAGTATTATATAATATTCCTTATATTAGAAATATTGCATTTTTGTTTAAAAAATAAGTTTGGAAGAAATGGTAAAAAAAATAATTTGACAGTTAAGCTATGAGCTTTTCAAGCATGTAATATGTATAATAAGGTGTAATATTGAACAATTTTAAAATAATTCAATACTATTTCAACCATTTTTACACATATCAGAAGAATTCCTTTATTTTTTAGAAATGATAAAATGTGTCGAATAAAACAGCAATATTTTTTTTTTTTTTTTTTTTTTTTTTTTTTTTTTTTTTTTTGCTGTTGTTCTATAAGCTGTAGGGTAATTGATTAATTAACTCAGCAAAGATTTTATTCCAATAACTTTCGAAACAATGGCTTTACATTTGCAAAATTCATATAAATTTATACAAAATATTTAAAGACTTAAAATTAGACTGAATAATAAGCATTTGTTTTATTAATGAGTGTGCAATAATAAAATGGGACATACAGTATTTGTCTAAAGGGCCAGATGTTTGTTACATATCCAGCTTTTACTATGTACAGTTTTCTTAATGTATGTTTTTCTTGTAACAGTTTTTTAATATGCTTTTCTGGTTTGTTTAATTGATATCTATTTATTGCTAAAAATGTTTTTTTCTACAGATTTCTGGTAATCAAAGCTTGGATACTTTATTTTCTTCTGATGCTCTGGTCAGATTTATTGGAGTATGTTTTCTTTAGTTTATTTTAGTATAATAATTTACATAATTAAAATTCTTGAAAAGTGTCTTAAATAGGTTATAAAATGCAAAATTGCCATTTGATTAAAAAAAAAAAAAAATGTTTTATATTTTGTTAACTTGTGAGAATCTTGAAGATAGTAAAGTATACCCAAGAGCAGCTTTTCTAACATTCACAAGCTTTATTTTTTACAAAATATACATGCAAGCGAAGCTTAGTTTTCATATTTCCTTTTTAAAAGATTTGATCTTATTTTTTTATTTTTTAAGAAAAAAAAGAAGCTTTGATTTGTTGCATATTTGATCTATCACAAAAATGTATTTCACAGAGCAAAACTAGACATTTTTAAAGCTTTCTGCAAAACGACAGCAGAACAGGGTAGTCACAAATCTAACATGGAAACATCAGGAAAATATTAGTTAACTTGGAAATTCATTGAAAAATATGTTAATTTCCAATATGATTGCAATAATCTGGGAAGAAAAAAATTATCTCAGCTCTTGGGCTCAGTCCGTGCCTGAAACCAACTTGGACTCTCTCTTTATATCAGCTTTCGGGCTCAGGGGCTCAGACTGATGGTAAAATTTTGTTTATACAAAAATTCAAAAACAAAGATCTCTAATTATGAAACAAGAATGTAGCCTAAGTTTCTTAAGCAAATTAAATTATTATTCTGTTTTTTAACATATTTTTCGGATGATTCTCAGTGCCAAAGATTCTGTTATAAAGATTTGATATTTTTATAATTATTTTGTACATATTTTCTTACACAAAAGTATTTCACAAATTCAAGAAGGTAATAAAAGGAAGGGTTTTATAAAAATTATTATGGGCAATTATTAATCAATATCTAATATATTTACTGTATGTATTATACTTTGGAATTTTAATGCTTTTATGCTATTGGAAATATAGTAGAAAAAAAAAAACCTTTTATCTAATAGCAAACATTATCCTGATCAAGAACAGAATAAAAAGCTACATAAGAATATCTAGTTAAAATAAATAAATAAATTTTATGACAAAAGATTTGGTTAAAATCATCATCCAATTTAAATTATGTTTTACAGAATAGTCAAAGTTTTAATCTCTAAACCTGTCTTTAATATCACCAAATTTAATTATAACATGAAAAGTGGCAGATATAGATTCCTTTCATCCAAATTTCAAACTTTAAGTTTGCAGTACAGTTATATCCGCTTGTATCCCAAAACCATTCGTATTAGAATAAATGTTAACGATCACATTATAAATATTATATTAAACCTTGAAATTACAAAAAGAAAAAAAAGTCAAAATTTTCAGCAATTATTCTGGAGGACAAACATCTCTAATGTCATTCAAAGTCGTGATGAAATAATCATCCTTTCTGTAAATTTCTTACCATAAAAACTCAGTTAAACATTACTTAATCTAAGTCCTAACCTTTTATTTGGCGGTATTTCTTATTTCCCAATTTAGCTGACCCCAAAAGTGTTTGATGACTTGTAATCTGTATCTGCAAAATTATATTGATATTTCAAATCCTGCATTATTATTTAATTTAGTCTGTTTTATAAGCCTGCCATGAATCTAAAATAATGATAGTGATATTCTCTGTCTTTTATTTTACCCATCTGTTCTGTCAAGAACTTTTAGTATAAACCATTCATTAGCTTCTTGGAATAATCCTCCAAGCAACCATTTCTGAGAAAGAATTTGACTGGCTTTTTAATTTTTAACCCTTTTAGGTGCAAAGTACTTTTATTACAAATGGCACCAGGATTTACAAACTAATTTATTTGCAAATAAATAAAAGCTTTTTTTTTTTTTTTTTTTTTTTTCCCATGTGATTTATCAAAGCAAGCTTTTATTTTAAAATTTTAATGTGAATGTGGCATTTTAGAATAAACATTAAGTGGGATCCCTTCCCTTTAAGGGTTCAAAAGAAACTTTCACCAATCTTTGCAACTTTTTTTTTCAAGAAGGGGGTGCTCAATCTGTTATAAACTTATAGATAGACAAACTTCTGAGATAATCACTTCAATCAATAACTTTCATTCAATTGTCTTTTCTCTCATTTTACTGATGCTAATTTATCAGACTTGCTATACATGAACATTGCAGTTACAAATGCTAATTTGGAGTCATCCAACCAGTTTTCTTTTTTAATAGATATTCTTTTATCACAATTTTCGCATTTCTCCACCACTATTTATCAGTTTAAACCCAAAAAAGCCAAGCAGTTTAAAATGAACTGGTTTTCAGAGCCAGCAGTTCTGCGATGAGGTAATAAGCAAATATCAATTATTCTTAACTGAAGTTTGCCCTTATTGTCATTACCATTATTACACAGTAAATTTTCATTCAGCTCCTCACTAGATATCATTTTGTTAACACAGTATTCTTACATTGTACAGTATAACGTATTTTTGATTAGCTATGTAAAAACTTGTGTAAATAATTTTATGTATAAACTTATTAAAAGTTTATGAATATTTTTTAAAAATTGACAACATGTATTTGTTAAAATATATTTATCTATGAAAATTTCATTATTTTAAAGTTAACCTGGAATAATTAGGGAATTTTTAAATACAATATTTGTGACCATCCTGCCAGAAGTACTCCAGGAAAAATAGGTTCACCTGAAAATGGTCTGAAATTGATATATGTGAAAATGCTATGGACTGTAAAATTTGAATTGCTCAGGATATCAAAATTTACAACATTGTTAATTTCAGATATTTTCATCTAAATTTTCTTCCTATAACAGTATCTTAAAAAAGAGAAATGGGGGACATTCTGTATTCACAGCAAAAACACATAAAAATCAGGCAGTTTCACCTAAACCCATCTTTTTATAGGAGTACAGCAAGGTCTTCCTTTACAAAGAAAAAAGAAAAAAAAAACTCTTTTAATATGGTAGATAGATATTTTTATTAAAGTTATCAAAGTCAGTTATTAAAAAAATTAATAGAATAATGTTACTGAAAGTAAGATTTTTCCGATATCTGATTGATTTATAAAGGAATGGTTCAGGTAAAAAGTAGGTCTTTTCTATGAATTAATATTGAAGTATTATATTGAAAAATAACATATAAACTGTTTTACTGTAAAAACTAAGCTAACCAAATTAAAAATATACTTTTATACATGAGATTTCCTGTTATGATGAAGTAATATTTTATTCTTGTATTTTAATTTTTTGTTAAAATATAAATGATTATTAATTTTATTTTTATATTTGCAGAAGACAAATGGCTCTTTGGAAGAAGCAATTCAAGAAATTGAAGAAAAGCTGCTGTACTTCTTGTGTACGGGTGATGAATGTTTTCCTGATCCTTGATCAAGAATCAGTTGAAGTAGAGAAATGCAGCTTAAAGACTTTTTGACCATTATATATTTACTGTCAAGTTTATCAAGTTGTCGAGTTTTTTAATTTTATGATTTACAAAGTTATTAATGGCCCTGCAGCTCAGTGGAGAATCTGAACATTATTTTGAAAGCCATGGATGCAAGCACTTAAATGTTTTATAATATGTATAGAAAATAAAATACTGTTTTAATTCTTATGTGATTCATTTTAAATATATTTATTGTGCAATAAAATTTTTCTTTTAGTACTGTATATTCAAATGTGTAAGTATAAATTTTTCGATTTGTTTTGCACTGAAAGTTTTAAAGTATTGGCTGTGATGCTTAATACTTTGCCTCCTTGAGATGACTGACTTGCATTTGTCAAATTCGTTAAAAATCATTGAAATAATTGCATGTTTTATGTGTTACACAGTGACTAAGTTAGTAGGATACTAGATCAATGACAATGAACCCTAGTCTCACTAGAACTGCCTAATATAGTACCAATGTGTTAACACACGATAAAATGGTGTGCATAAACTTATGAAATGGACATACAAATGTCAAAAGATTAATATCATAGCACTAGCAGAGTAAAAAGAAGGTTGTAACTAGATGTGAAGTTAATATGAATTTACTTCTATATAGAGAACTTTTTTGAGGTGATGCAACAAGCTTTTTGGATTGATGGAATGTACCAAACTGAAAGACTAATCATACCATGAATAATGGAAGGCAAACACTGAAATATATTTGTTATGGTGAAATGGGTGTTCTGTTAATATGCTGATTTCATTTAAAATTGAAGGTTTTTAATTATTAAAGTAAAATGAATATAAATAAATTTTATTTACGATTTATTTTAAGAAGCACACAGAAGTGCAGTGATTCTTTTGAACACCTAACCTTAGGATGATAGTTTGACAGGAGTTTTTCTCTTGTGTGAAACATCTTCTAACATACTCAATAATTTTTTACAAATTAAACTTGATGAAATATACTATGTTTCTTGTGTTTGACTGTTTGTTATTAAAGACACTAAAAAGAAAAACAAACAAATCAATACTTTAAATCAAACATATCTTTTACTGCATTCTATTATAACCTCTATTGGTAGGCTTGGGTTTCATTTCCGACAACATGTACTTAAGTAATAAATTTTATTTTAGCTAATGTGTGTTCTTTCAATCCTGAGGGTTTATCACATTAATTCTCTCTAAAGGTAAATATTAACAAACATTTCTTCTTCTTTTTTTTTTTTTTTTTTTTTTTTTTCAATTATTGGGGAGGGAAAATGCACTTTTCCATTATTATTTTATCCAATGTTTTCTTGAAAAATTAGAATAAGTTAGTAATTAAAAAGAAAAAAAAAGTCAGCTGTCAACTACATTTAATCATTTTTCTTCAGTTTCTGATATATGTTTTACTAAAGTGCAGTTGCAGTTTTACAAAGATTTATTTTTGTTTACATGTTTAAATACACAGTGCAATGACTTAAAGTAGTAATTTAAAAAAATGCAAAGACAGAATTTTGTTATGGAAAAAAAAATATATGTCTATACAGTCCTCTCATATGTTTATATGCAATATCATAAACTTACGAGTCTACTTCACTTATGCAAAAACATTCACTTACTCGTGTTTGTCCTATGAGAAAATTCCTTTTAAATATATTGTTTGCATTTCCATATTTTTAAAAACCTTTTTTTTTTTTTTTCTTCTTCCAAATTTAAGATAACTGACCTAAATCTCAAATATATATATTTTTTTCAATTTATTTTGTATGAGGATGTTTTCATTTTCAAAATGAGTTTTGAAAATTAAAGTAGCCTCTTAATAAACCTGCAAAAAAAATCGATGAAGTAAAGAATGAACTTTGTAGAGATCAGCCTTAGCTATCCAATATCAAGAAGAAAAAAGTATTTAAAAACATTGAAATGCAAATGGTATTTTAAAAGAAATCCTGTCATTAACATTAGTGAGTTAGTGTTTTGATGCGAATTAAATTAGTCTTTTAATAAACTTCAAACTCTTATCCATTTTGTTTAAAAAACAAATCATTCACTGTAGAACATAACCTTTGCATCATTACAAGCCCCCCCCCCCCCCCAAAAAAAGGTTACAAATAATGATTGATTCTATAATATCAGAGATGAGATGAGATTTTCAGTTTTTTGAATACCATCATAATCTTAAACAAAATTTTGTTGTATTAAATCGCCAAAATGTTCTGATTAAATAAAATAAAATTTTCTCTGTGATTATGCAGGTATGTAAAAAGTTGGATATCCCATCTTGATTTAGAGATTTTAGTCATAATTTATTTATTTTATAAGTTCCTCATCATTGTTGAACTTTACAAATATGTCTTTCCTAACAAATATATTTTAAAGTTACTGATTGGAAGTAGTGGTGTCATATCAATAATAATCTTGGACACAATACCTGAAATTATTAATTGGAATTGCAAATTTCAAACCATGATTAGAATGAATATTGAATCTACAATACCAGCATTGTACTATAAACCTGTTTTTGGAAAATATCAACAACTGCATTTTATGTTACTTCTAAAATAGAGGCATATGTTACATAAATAGTTCATCAACTGTAGAAAGTAAGACATAGAAATTTATTAAATCTCTTATAAAATTTCTCTTTAATTCTGTTATTTATCTGTATTAAAATATAGAACTAAAGTTAATTATAATATTAAATCATAAAAAATTAAATTTTTAAAATTATTTCAGACATAAATAAAAATTACTATTGAAAACAAAGAAAAAAACCCTCTATTACAAACATAATAAACTATAAATATACTAAAAAGCAAAGCAAAAAAGATTCTCAAAGTAAAAGTGAAATCGTCCATTTTGTCTATATATTCAATCAATACAAACAAATTCAATCGAAAAACAAAAAGTGAAAAAAATGGATTTATTAAAAAAGAGTGCAGTCACTCTTTTTACACACTAATTTAGTCAAATTAGGAGTGAAAAAGTAACTTATCAAAAAGGAGTACCATCACTCTTTTTACATACCAATTTAGTCAAAATAGGAGTGAAAAAACTGCTTATCAAAAAGGAGTGCAGTCACTCTTTTTACATACTAATTTAGTCAAAATAGGAGTGAAAAAATAAATTATCAAAAAGGAGTGCAATCACTCTTTTTACATACTAATTTAGTCAAAATAGGAGTGAAAAAACAATTTATCAAAAAGGAGTACCGTCACTCTTTACATATACTAATTTAGTCAAAAAAGGAGTGAAAATTGCTTTTCAGAAAGGAGTGGAAGGGCTTATCAAAAAGGAGTGAAAATATTCACTCCGCACTAAGGATGAAATTCACTCCTATAGGATAAGTGCATCTTCGACACTGGAAAGGAGTGAAAATTCACTCCTTTTGAGCGAAAATCGATGATTTTTTTTAAGAGAGTTCATCTTTCCCTTTATGAATAACTGATATAGTATATAGCAGAAGTGGCAACATAAATTTTAAATGTGCTTCATATGTGGTGAAGGAAATGCGGGATAATTTCTCATTTTCCAGAAATTTAAAATGGAAAAAATATCCCTTTATTTGTTTAAAATATTAATCATGATCTAGTACCACAACAGAAAGCTGACATTTCTAAGAGGCAATAGAACAAGAACACGTGCTTCCCCCCCCCCCCTCATAAGCCTTATGAATGAAGAATTTTTCTAATTTATTATCTGTGCAATTTCGCTTGAATAACACTTTTCAACAGTGTGTTCGAAAAGTGTTTATGAATTCAGTTTGCCTGTCTGTCCGTGCTCTGACTCGTACAAATATTATTCCGATTGCCTTGCAATTCATACACCCTTAATCAGAAACTACATAATGTGCCGCGAATGTCAATTTTTCGAAGAAAGGCAGAAAATATTACAAAAAATGCTGACAAAGTTAGCATTTTGAACCAAAATTTACGAAGCGGGAGATCTGAGAATGAAAAAAAAAAAAAAAAAAAAAAAAAAAAAAAAAAGATCACACTGGGAAAATAATTGTTTATAAATCAAATTTTAATGCATTGAGCGAAAAATGAAATCACACAGTATCTTATACTTCTCTTCAAAAATCAGCTCAGCAATTTTCATGTTTCGACTTTTAAAAATGAGTCTGGAAAGGTATCAGAAAATTTCGAGCTGTTGGAGGTCGAAAAATATTTTTTCTAATACACACTTAAAAAAAAAAAAAAAAAAAAAAAAAAAAAAAAATTCAATTGTACCTTTTGTGTTCTACACCGACAGATTACGTCGTATATGGCATAAATTACATTTCTTGTCTTTAAATAACAACCTACATTATCGAAGGTCAAAACTGCTTGATAGGGCATCCAAACTCAACCTCAGATAAGCATCCCAAATGAGAGTTCTCTTCTATAAAATATTTCCCTAAGGGGCCAGAGAGAGCGATATCAAAAGGGTCTATCTGGCTCATAGATAGAAGAAGGAAAGAGATGTAGATGCGGCGTATAAGCGGTTGCCCCATCTGTCATCCTTGCTGATAGTCATCAGCTGAAACGACGCCTCTCCTGCCATTGATCTCTTCGTGAGGGATGTTGGAACGAGCCCTCAAGGGATCAGTTCTCTGACGAATTTTCTTTTCTTTTCTTTTTTTTTTTTATCCTCCATTTTTTTTAAGGCCCAAACAGACAAGATCACTTTTGCGGTTTCACGTCGCTTCGGCTCGTTTGTTGTGGCGACACAGTGCTTTTGATCTTTAATGGGTTTTGCAGGAAAGGATCTGTTGTTCGGCAAAAGGGGCGACGTTTTCGTCAGATAGGGTTGATCTTCTTATCTTACTATTCTTTTATTGACTCCCCTTCGTTCTATTATGAAAAAATCGCAAATGGGTCCTGTACAAAAGGCTCTTCCGAGAATTCAGTTGATGGGGAGAGTATTTCAATGTGAAAGCAGTTTTAAGGCTGCGAACACACACAAATACTTTTTGCGGTCAGCTGTCGGCGTGTTTTATGTTCGCAGGCGGCGTGTTTGATGTATAATGACTTGTGCAGTTCAACTTCTGCAGTTCAACTCTTCCCTTAAAAATGTATTCCAATCCAAACTACTTATTTTCTGATTTATTTTTAAATTCGTGTTTACTCTCATAACGCACCAAACTGTCAAATTCTCTTATTTAGAAACTGCACAATGCGCCGTGCTTCTCGATCTTTTGATAAATGCCGGAAATTATAGCAAAAAAAGGCTATCAAAGTTGGTGTTTTGAACTGAATTTTCCAAAGTGGGAGGTCTGGGAACGAAAAAAAGGATCATACTGAGAAAATAATTGTTTATAAATACTATTATAAGGAACTGAGGGGAAAATGAAATCACACGTCATCTTATAAATATCCTCTTCAAAAATCACGTCAGCAAGTTTCATGTTTTAACTTTTAAAAATGAGTCTGAAAATGTATCAGAAAATTTCGAGCTGTTGACGATGGAAAAATATTTTTCTGAATGCACCCTTAAGTAGGGTTGAGATAATTATCTCCTGAATCATTGTAATATCTCCGTTTTCTATTGTCGCAGAAGGGAGAAGAAGTAAGGATATCCTGGAAATCAGCTGAACTCGGGCAAAATACATGTGTTGCTCAGAGCCTTAGACAACGGAGGAAAAAAAAAAAAAAAAAAAAAAAAAACTCAGATTCCCAAAGCGGATAGATGTTTCAGCAACGATAGCCGCTGTTTCTGAAGAGAAGATGTGGAGAGAAAGATAAGTGAGGGAAGGAGAGACCAAGGGATAGCTGAAGAAATACATTGGTAGATAAATGAAATTGCTTCATGTGGAACAAGCTTGTGAAATATCGTTTCTACAATGAAATCTGCATGAATTGACCATCGGAGATGGAAAACTATTCCTTTTTTTTAAAGTATAGATAGATGGTAGTCTTATAAAGGTATATGTTTGCGTTTTTTGCTCCTGATGATTGCCTCGTTAATAGCGAATTCATTATAAACAAGCAGGCACTTCGCAAAAGTAATCGATTTAGAATATTTGATTTAAACAGATGATTAAATTTCAACATCGATGAAATTGTTTGTCGAAAGAGTTGTAGAAATTTGTTCATACAATTTTAGGAGGATGAGTCGGGTTTTACAATTAAAACTCAAACGGATTTTTTACGATTTGATTTTGAATATCAATTAATAAAGTATGCTTCCGCTAAACTACTAAATTTGCTTCTAACCAGTTTACAGTCTCTAACTATTATTGTCTAACAGAAGATTTCGATCAAGAAACAAAAAATCTGTTCAATTCAATCAATGCTTGTGCTATTGGAATTAACTCGAATGAGCATAAAAAGCCAATATGTAACCAGAAATCATGACGCATATAACTTTCTATAACTAGTGTAATAATGGACCACGGCAATAATGGACAATAGATGCATCTATCATCTTATAATAAAATACAAACGAAAATGGTTGACAGGTGCCACGTTTGGACACACAAGCGCTTAGTAAAAATGGCAATAAGCGGAGCATCTTTTTTTTTTTTTTTAGTAAATTTAGCACCAACTTGACACAACTAAATAAGTCAAGAAATATGTTACAGATTAATCTTTAATCATTAGTGAGAACATAGCGGAAATCACAGACAAAATTCTGATGGATCTTCGTTGATTTAAAAGAATTTTCAAATGGCACACTGATATATTGTTTACAATTTCACTTTTAATTTGGACTAAAGTTTCCAAACTTTTTTAAAGATGTAGAATTGATTGATACACAATTAATAATATGTTTAAACCACTAACCACTTAAAATTGTGTTGAAAGAAGAAACCGCCAGAAAGAGTGGATATGTAAACTCCGTTCGTTATTTTAAAAACCCAAATTAAATGCTATATATTTTTTTTAAGTGTAGATTAATTCCTCTAAAAAAAGTTTTCTTTATGCTGCGAGAATCCCACCGCTGTCACCAGGTTGTACTGCCTCAAAGTGGACGTAGAGCGGGTAGTATGGATTAAAGAGTCTATGGTCAAGGTACAATTTATTTCATAAATTGGTTTATTAATAAACGATAGATATTGAAAATTCTTGAACAACTATAACACATAAATTAGTGGGTACCAGGGGCGTTGCTAAGGGGGGGGACAGGGGGGAGCCTCCCCCCCAAACATTCGAAAATGTTGTTACACTTGGCAAATTTAAAACTTTTATGGCAAATTTAATTAAAAATTTTAATAAAAACTGTAACATATTTCCTATTTTCGATAGAACTTGCAAAAGTTACAACTCTAATTGGGAATATCATTAAACTTTTTACAAATAAGAAGTGTGTTTCATTGTCTAAGTGTGGTAACTTGGCAAAATCATAAAACGAGTTGGCAGATATGAAAAATTGACTTGGCAATTTAAGGTCTTCTCCGCCACCAATAAAAAGTTTTAGCGATGGCCCTGGTGGGTACGTCGCAACATATAAAGAATTCGTAAATTTCAGAGGAATAGAAAGTCTGCTTGGTAAAATAAAGTTTTTTTTTTTTTTTTTTTTTGTTTGTAACACAGAGAATGTTTCTAACATTGATCCATGATGAATCCTGAAAATCACAGATTCCGCTGTGCGATAATGTTCCGGTGTCAAATCACCGTTCTCCAAGAGATTTGGTCTGGACCAACCAAACTCTCTGAAAGTTCAGAAACAACACTTCATGATTTCTCCGATTGCCCGAACATAATCTTCCATCTTTCCTCCTGAACAAAAGCAGGTATCTTTCTACCATTCAGGGCGCCTGAGCCGTGACTTCACCTACAAACTAAACTTCGCTCGGATAGGTTTTCTGGTATTTTTACATCCTTGTTTTATTATTTATTTATTTATTTATCATTTAAATTTTTTTTAAAGAAGCATGTTTTCTATATAGTAGCTCAAATTCAAAGTAATATCCAGATTTATTTCTTAAGGGTGTATTCCGATCCAAACCGCCTTTTTTCAGATTTATTTTTAGATTCATTTTTGCTCTCAAATGCACCAAACTTTCGAATTCTCTTATTTAGGAACTATACAAGGTGCAGTGATTATCAATTCCTTGATAAATGCAGAAAATGTTGCAAAAAATGCTGTCAAAAACGGCTTTTGGGACCAAATTTTCCGAAGCGGTAGGTCTGCGAACGAAAAAAAAAAGATCACGCTGAGAAAATAATTGCTTTTAAATCAAATTTTAATTAAATCAGCGAAAAATTACATCACACGGCACCTTGTACGTCACTTCAAAAATCCCCTCAGCAAGTTTCATGCTTCTACTTTTAAAAATGTGTTCAAAATTATATCTGAAAATTTCGAGCTGTTGAAGGTTGAAAATCATTTTTTCGAATACACCCTTAATTTATAAAAGCCTGGAAAATGACACTAAATGTCTACACAGTTAAGGGTGTTCTTAATTAAAAAAGGGCAACTTTGTGACACATGCTTTAATTTATTTTTGTTCAGAAATGCATGAAAATAGCAGGTGTTGTTATTCAGAAACTGTCTAATTACGCTCAATTTTCTGTTTTTTAAAAAACACAATAGATTTTTCATAACAAGCCTTCAAAGTTGACACTTTTGAGCACATCTCCCGACGAAAGCAGAAAAACCGGTCGAAAAGCAAGAGAAAAACGGGTGATCATATGATCGAAACAGCTTAGAAGTGGATAGGTAATTTAATTATTATAAAACGGAGAAATAATTTCGATTTGAAATCACTTCCATAGTCAGGCATTCCAATTTTATAACTTTTTGTTAAAAAATGAATTTGTAAATGTGTGAAAACGTTTTTAGCTTGATGAGCGGATGAGTGAATAAATTTTTGAGTGAATAAGTGTCTACTCAGTTTTTACAAAGACTTTAAACACATTATTTTCAAAGAAGTATCTAAAAGATCTTGCTAGTAGGAATGATTTTAGTACTTCTAACTTGAACTATTTCAAAAATAAGAATTTTTCTGCTGCACCATATTTATACCTGATAAACAACTAAAATGAACAGGCCAGGAAAATGACATTCATTTTCAGTGACAATCAAATTTTAATTATGAAAAATTATTTGTAAAATATAGAATTTGTTACCTTCCTTATGTTGGAAAATATTCCTAACATTTAATTGGCGTGAATTCTATACCTCATCATTAAATTATAGCTTTAGCTGTCTCAACATTTAATTCAGGTAAGCAAAAGGAATAAATAAATATTCTCTTACCTTTTATAGATATCCAGTTCAGGTATACCGGCTAATCCAGGGATGTGGGGCACGATCTGTAATATGTGGCATTTTTATTTAACAGTGTATATCCGTTTATTGTCGTTTATTAGATGTTAGTGCCCCATTTCTTAATACTTCAGTGTAGCACTCATGAAGAAGCAATCTAAGTAATTACTACTAATTTTAAGAAAGAAATAAAGAATATTTAATATAACATATTAGGCGGAGCAGCAAACACTTATGACCTGTCGGTGCGAGAGTCAAATATAGAGTAAGTAACATATGCTTAATTACATTACAAAACATTAACAACAAGCACACTTACACACTATGGTGCAATCAGCTAATTAATTTTAATGGGTTATTTTTTAAAGTCAAAGAATAAAGCACACTAAAAAAGTCTATCAGTTAGTAATATTGTTTATGTATAAAGTTCTGGAAACACTTTCTGATGACTGGAAATATTGCATATGTCTTCTGTAACATCCACATGGCACAGAAAAAACCCAGAACTAAGTTTCGATATCATTAGTGTGAATTCTAACTCAATGATGTTTTTCGTTCTTATCGCACCAGATAGGAGAGTTCGTTAAGTATCTTGATTCGGGGATTATTAGATCGGAAAATATATTTCAACACCTTATGCATGTGCTATATAAAATATATTAATTAGAAATAAACAAAAACCTAGAAAAAGATATTTGCACAGTACAGCAGAATGCCCTTTACCTTGCACATCACAGTGTGACATGCCTGGAAAATGGCAATCTGAAATTTTAAATCTTGTAATCGCTTTATTTATGTCATTAGAAATGTAATGCCTCTTTTTTTATAAGAATGTAAAAGAATAAATTGCATTATACAACATTTAATAGAAATTTTACTGTGCGGACTGCAATATTATTTTCTGATGTTATCCACATAAACATTGCTGAGGATAAAAAGAGACTACAGAATAGGATTAAAGTGGGAAAAATTAAAGCCTCGAATGGTGACGAACAGAATATTGGTCCTGTAAAGCCGCAGCAGTCACCTGGGAGTAATCGGAAAAGCAGCAGCATTTTAGTCCTTCCGCAAATTTTGGGGACAAATAAAGCCATAAGCGAATGGGTCTTCAGTGAAATTTCATTTCCTTAGAATCTACTACAAAATAAAAAAATCTCAGCTTGTGACACAAGAAAACAGTATACGATTATATTAAAATTTACCGAAAAAAAAAATGTCTTGAGAGGCAAATGATATTGCTGCGATACATAGGTCGCCAGTGAAATTTTTGCTGCTTTGTGAAAATCACAGTTAGTAACACACACACAAAATAATACACGATTTCTTCATGAGATATTGAAAACATAAATAAACAAACCCACTCTTCAGAGATAAATGATACTTACATTGGCTGCGGAAATTAAAGAGACTACAGAACAGGATTAAAGTGGGAACAATTAAAGCCTCAAGTGGTGACGAACAGAATATTGGGCCTGTATAAAGCCGCAACAGTCACCTGGGAATAATCGGAAAAGCGGCAGCATTCTAGTCCTTTCCGCAAATTGCAGACGAAGATGCTCCGCAATACATCATCGGCCCCTCGAAAAGGGCCCCGTTGTCTGAAGGGAAAAAGGAAAAAAAGGGAAGGTGTGATAGATGCGGCTTGAGCGGCTGCCGCATTCATCATTTTGCCGATGGTTATCTGCTGCGGTGACACCTTTTCTTCCTCCATTAATTCCTTTGAGAGATGGCAACTTTGCCATTCGGAGGGAGCAGTTAAGTCAGGTGGGTAAGCGAACGATTTGAAGGTGTGTTTCTCTCAGAGGCGAAGATTTCGCCGGAAATAAAAGCACGCGATGAAAGTTGGTAAGAGAATTTGTTTTTCTTCGCGAAGCGTGAATGAAAAGGCGTTCGGATTATAGTAAGGCCAGCGCAATGTTACGTAAGGCAGGCCTGGCAAAACAGTTAGCGATGCCCAGTATATACTGCAATAGTGCACTAACAACATTTGTTTTTAAATTGTATATGTCATAGAATAATACATGTAAGATAAAAGTATCTAAGGATTATGATAAATAGCTGTTTATTCCAGATAAAAATCCCTTGATAAAAATGTCTAGGGGTTATAACAAATAACTGTTTAATGAATCTTGGTTATATGAAATAATTACAGTACTTACATTTTAAAACTAAGGGGATTTGGGGACAAATGCCGGACATTAGTCAACTCTTCGGCTATCACAGACGCTGAGCTCGACCGACAGTTCTTACCCGTATCAGATCTAAAGATCCTTTTCCTTGCATCTCAAAATGTTTCCAAGCCATATTTGATAAAAGATAAAAGCTATGTTCAGAAAATACATACATAAGGTTGAGTACTGAGTCAATCGATCTTCCCTGTGAAATTGCTGACAATCCTTGTTATAATGCATGAGTGTTTTTTGAGAACTCAAAAGCACAACTAACATACATATTAAAGATGAAAAGTGCCATTATTTTAACATATAATAGGAATATTTTTAATTTTATTTTATTATTTTAACATATAATAGGAATATTTTTTTTTATTTTATTTCTGAAGATCTTCTATTCTTTACAATATTTAAAAAAAAAAAAAAAAAAAAAAAAAAAAAATATTTGTGTGTGTGTTTAAGGAAGGTTACTTTCATCCAATCTATATAATCTTCAGCAATTACTTAAAATTTTCTTACGAAGAAATATTTAAAAGAAAAAACCTAGATCAAAACGTATTATTATTTTATAAAGAGGAAATGTTATTCCGATTTGCATAGAGTGACATATACAGCATCCATGCCAATTAGAGATTGGCTCGCGGTCCTGGGCAATCGTCCCGTTTGTCTGATCTTTGTGCCGGCCCTGCAATTAGATGAGAAAATAGATTTAAAGATCGTGGTTTACGTAAATGGGAGGAAAATAATTGTTTTAATTTGTAGAACATTCTATGGCAAACCCTGCAACCGTGGCCAAAATAGAATCGCAATACATTAATCAAAATGTAAGGGAAAAAAAAATCAAAATTTTACATTAACACAAAATGTAAAAAAGATTAAAATATTAAAAAATATATTTATAAAAAAAATTTCAGGTGTAAAATAAATAAATAAATAAAAATAAAATAAAATAACAACAGAATGTGTCAGTTTTTTAGGTTTTAGCACAGCCATGAAACAAAGAATATAAACCGGGAAGGAAAACCGGTTAACGCAGGCGAGCCGAGGCAAGCCGAGAATTCTGGGACAAGTGTGATCCTGAACTGCCGGCAACCTTGGCGATTTTTTTCGATTGGCGATAACTTGGCATGTGTTTTACCTCTCGCCGCCGTAGAAATCAGCGCCCACCCGTCTCTGGCCAAATTAGCGATAAATGAGCCAAACAGTTGCCATTCCTCTGGGAATGCTGGGATATGGGTGAACCTCACAGAAATCCGGTGGCATCGACGATCACCCTGCTCCTAAGGGGAAAGAGGCTTCGTTTTCCTTCCCGGTTTATATTCTTTGTTCCATGAGCACAGCATGTGTAGGAACGCGCATTTAGTTGAAATTTTAAAACTTTAACTTACATAATTTGAAAGAAACATTACGCATAAACTCAAAATAGACTAATCTGAGAAGAAACAACTTTCAGAATCCACGGATGTATTAAAATCCAAATTGCTTATTTTCTGATTTATTTTTAAGTTCATTTTTGTTCTGAAACGTATCAGTTTGGCAGATTCTCTTATTTAGAAACCTTATAATGTACTGTATTTATCAATTTTTCAACAAAGGTCGTGTAAAATATCCTGTCAAATTTGGTTAAAAAAAAAAAGGGTCACACTGAAAAAAAAAAAAAAAAAACTCAAAATATTTTATTATAATATTTGATTATCAAGTTCTATTTAACTGAGCAAAAATTGAAAACACACGGTATCTTACACATATTTTTAATAATCACGTCAAGAACTTTTATGTTTTTCCTTTTAAAAATGAGTCTGAAAATGTGTGAGAAAATTTCGAGTTGTTGAGAGTAGAAAAATATTTTTTGAGCACACCTTTAAGGGTGTATTCGAAAAAACGCTTTTCCACCTTCAACAGCGCGAAATTTTCCGATACAATTTCAAACACATTTTTAAAAGTAGAAACCTGAAACTTGCTGAGACGATTCTTGAAGGGACGTATGAGGTGCCGTGTGATGTCATTTTACGCTCAATTCATTAGAATTTCAGTTATAAACAATTATCTTCCCAGTATGACCTTTTTTTTCGTTCCCAGATCTTCCGCTAGGGGAAAATCGGTTCGAAATGCCGTTTTTGATTGCTTTTTTTGCAATATTTTCTGCATTTATCAAAGAATCGACTATCACGGCACCTTGTGTACTATCCAAATAAGAGATTTTGAAAGTTTGGTGCATGTGAGATCAATAATGAATTCAAAAATATATCGGAAAATAAGCAGTTTGAATCGAAATACACCCTTAAGGGTGTATTCGAAAAAACGCTTTTCCACCTTCAACAGCTCGAATTTTTCCAATACAATTTCAGACATATTTTTAAAAGTAGAATCATGAAACTTGTTGAGGGTATTTTTGAAGAGATGTACAAGGTGCCGTGTGATGTATTTTTACTCTCAATTCATTAGAATTTGATTTATAAACAATTATCTTCTCAGTATGACCCTTTTTTTCGTTCACAGATCTCCCGCTAGGGGTAAATCTGTTCAAAATGCCGTTTTTGATTGCTTTTTTTGCAATATTTTCTGCATTTAGCAAAGAATTGACAATTACGGCATCTTGTGTACTTTCCAAATAAAAGATATTAAAAGTTTCATGTATTTGAGAGCAATAATGAAGTCAAAAATAAATAGGAAAATAGGCAGTTTGAATCGAAATACACCCTTAAAGTATCCACCTGACGCCGTCTATAAATGATTATATAACTCAAGAAATAATGCCGATTTTTGAGTGCATTATTTATTTATTTATTTTTTTTAAATATTGTTGAGATATCTTTAAAAATTTACAATACAAAAAAAAAAAAAAAAAAAAAAAAAAAAAGACCTTAAAAAAATAAAAATAAATAAAGTTTCTATTTTCTTTTAAAGCAGTTTAAATTCGTCTGCAGTTTCTCCATTTTTGAAACATGGACTCAGATCTCTTTAGCTTTTCTTTATTCCAAAGAATCAGAATTGTATTTCGCTGTTTTTGCATTTTGCTACTTCATTTATCAATATAATAATTTTCGTGTTTTATTTATTTATTTATTTATTATCTGCGAGGTTTTTTTTTTCCCCGGTGGTCGTTCAAGTTTATGTAAGCAGTAAGGGATGGGGGGGGGGGGGGTCCAGTGTCGATTTATTTTTTGCTGACAAGGGCAGGGATGAGGTTCACGATAATTATTACGTAGGTATTTAAAGAACGAAGAAACTACAATTAAACAATAAAATGCAAAAGGACCATTTTTTTTTATATGCTATAAATGATAATACATTAAAAACTATTTTGTGTTCTATGAATTGTTAAATGCAATAAGCAAAAATACATTATATTGATTTCGTTTTCCTTCGATACCATAACTCCTATTTATCTATTTATGCAAATTTTCTGGATATTTACCGATAACTGTAGTTTTTCTAACGCAGACAATTTTGATGTTAGAATGTCATGAAATACATACGTAAGCAAAGGAGGAAGGTCTAGCATTTGCTTTTTTTCTTTACAAGGGGAGGGATACAAAATGACTAAAAACATGCTTTATGTAAAACTTTAACTTCTCTCTGCCAGGCTACTGTCGCACAGTGGGGCAGGAAGCATCCAAAGTTGGCAAAAAATAAAATTTACTTTGAACAAAAAAAGCACATCACGGATTCTTTTGTAGAAGAAAAGTAGTAAAATTTTAAACTTTTACATAAGCTAAATAGTAATTTATTAATTAATTTACAAACCTTTTTCAATATTTTTTGTAGAAAAATGAGTTAAAAACAAGAATTTAAGATAGTTTTATACTAATTAGATATTTATAAATCATCCATAATATCGCATTAAAAAATGTAAACATAATTAGTAATTTTAATTATTCTCAAGCAAACCTTATAATGAATATTAGCGACTCGTTTTGAAGGATTGGATCAACCTTTCTCAGGCAAAATGTACGTATTACTATAAAGACAGCAGAAGAAATACTGTTTATGTTGTTTTAGTGCTAACACACACTTTTTGTTTTCCTGTTTTTCAGATCTTAAACTCATACATGTCACGTACACTAACGAATATGTAGAACTAGAATTGTATAACCATTTTACTCTTGATATTTTTGATCGTCCAGAACAAATTCAGACGGAATATGAAGATGGGCACGTTTGCTTTTCATTGACGCTTCTGTTTGTTTTTCAAATCGAGGAAATGAAAGCGATTTGCTAAGCCACTCTTTGTTAATTCTAAAGCATCTCCCTTGTTTCTCCAGGCTTTTGCTCATCGGAATTTAT
Organism: Maratus speculifer; assembly: GCA_964019185.1. Taxonomy (NCBI): domain Eukaryota; kingdom Metazoa; phylum Arthropoda; class Arachnida; order Araneae; family Salticidae; genus Maratus; species Maratus speculifer. The sequence goes on along the minus strand of OZ025291.1, from coordinate 314,522,901 downwards.
ATTAAACTTTAAAACATTTAATTTTCTTTTCATTTAAACTACTTGTTCGTAGTTTCTCCGATTATGGAGCTCTTATACCATAAAATTACATTACTTTTCAAAAGTTTTTTGTTAAAACGTTCCATGATAGTCAGTTTCATTTAAATACATTGTTTTGTGATAAACAATGCATTAAAATTCGTATTTAACAAAGAAAATATTTATAATCATGTTTGGCACACCCGTACACTAACAAAAATTTAAGGATGATTAGCTATAAAAATGGCCATACAACTACAAAAGTGGCAAAAAGGAGCAAGATTTTCTGGCATATTTGTCCTTTTAAAACTCATACTTAGTAGAAAAAATTATAATTAACACTTAACTCGCCTTAACTCCTAACTAAAACCTACAATGTTTGTAGACAGTGTTAATTTTTTTTATAAATTTGGCCACTATATATTCTAAGCGTCTGTATATCTATAAAAATCGTATTGAAACAAATTGAAAGTTAATGAATTATTGTTACATACTTGTAGTTAAAGGTTCCATAGTCAAAAAAAATTATTTTTTAATTATTATAGCGAAATTAACAAACGAATCTTGAAACAAAATTATTGATTTTTTTTTTCACTTATTATCAAAGCACAATATGCAGTTTAACTTCTTTCTCTAGTGACGATCAAAATAACTTTGCGCAAATTTTAATACTAGGAAGATGTATACTGACATCTGCTCTATTAAAGTGACGTATGTCGGTAGTTCAAAATAAAATTTCATTTTTTCGATTTTTTGCCAGTTTTGAAGGCTTTTTGCCCCACTGTGTGTCGTGTAAAAAACGAAAAAAAGTGTTAGAAACCTGAAACTTGTTGAAGGGATTTTTGAAGAGACGTACTAGCTGCCGTGTGATGTCATTTTGAGCTCAATTCATTAGAATTTGAGTTATAAACAATTACCTTCTCAGTATGACCCATTTTTTCGTTCCCAGCTCTCCGCTTCGGAAAAATCAGTTCAAAATGCCGTTTTTAATTGCTTTTTTTTGCAATATTTTCTGAATTTATCAAAGAATTGACAATCACGGCATTTTATGTACTTTCTAAATAAGACAATTTGAAAGTTTGATGCATATGAGAACAAAAATGAATTTCAAAATAAATCGGAAAATAAGCAGTTTTAATCGAAGTACACCCTTAAAGGTGTTCTTAACTGATCCGCTCAACAAGCGAAAAACGTTTTGACACATTTACAAATTCATTTTTTAACGGAAATATATAAAATTGGAATGCCTGACTATGGAAGCGATTTCGAATTGAACTTATTTTTCCTTTTTATGATAATTAAATTACCTATCGAGTTATAAGCTATTTCGACCAATCGATCACCCGTTTTTCCCCTGCTTTTCCACCGGTTTTTCTTCTTTCGTCGGGAAATATGCTCAAAAGTGTTAACTTTGAAGGCTTCTTATGAAAATCTATTGTGTTTTTCAAAAAACAGAAGAATGAGTGCAATTAGACAGTTTCTGAACAACAAGACCTGCAATTTTCATGCATTTCCGAACAAAAATAAATAAATGCATGTGACACAAAGTTGCCCTTTTTGATTTAAGAACACCCTTAAGGCTGTCTCAAATTAAAACGGGCAACTTTATGACATAAGTTTTAATTTATTTTTGCTCGGAAATGTATCAAACTAGCATGTGTTGTTGTTTAGAAACTATCGATTCGCACTCATCCCCCCCTTTTTTTTTCAAACACAATGGATGTTTTAGAAAATAGTGCCAATGTGGGCATTTTGAACCAATTTTCCGCGCGAAAGCAGAAAAGCAAGTCGACGAAGGAAGAAGAAGTCTTTTTCACATGATTAAAATGACTTATAGGTAATTTATTGATAAAGAAAAAAAATGGAGAACTCAGATTCCAAATCGTCTTTATCATCAGGCTTTGCATTTTATATCTTCTCGTTAAAAAATTAATTTGTAAATGCATCAAAACGATTTTTGCTTGTTGAGCAGAGCATTTGGGAACAGTCTCAACCGTTAAATAAAATATACCGAAAACAAAGAAACAAAATCTATCCAGAAGAAACATGTACATGATATAAAGCTTGGCACAGATACCAGTGTGTATGTTCTTCTCTATTGGAAATATGCTCTCTCCTTCACACAATCTTTTCTACTCTGATATTTCGGAACACCCACCGGACCGTCTCTGCGATCGAATGTTTCTATCGAGCCAGCTGTTCTTTTGAGAGTACACCAAGGGGAGATCAATCGGAAAGAGAGGCGTTACTCAAGCCCATAACTATCGGCTGCTTGATAGATGCGTTCCGTACTTCATAACCGCAAGCATTATTTTTCGTCATTTTCCTATTTTAGCAATCGAGTAAAGCCATAGATTAACTCCGAATCGAAGAATGTTTTGGTCTCCAAGAATACCCTATCGATTATGCTCCACAACGTGTTAAGGGTGTATTTGAAAAAATGTTTTTCCACTGTGGCGTAGTGGCAGATGGGCTTGCAATAAATTGGAGAAGTTGAATTAAATATTCAAGACTAAATTTTATAAAACTCAACAATTGTAAAAATTTAATGAGAAATGAAGGTTACAAGTGCTCTGACTTTGCAGAGCGGTTGGTTTGCCGGACACCCGGACTTCAAACCCCAATATCGGGTATAGCAGTGGTCTGAGAAAGCAGAGCTCTACCCAATGTAATCCTGAGAGATCTATATCTCATCTGTCCGACCAGCAGCGAAAAAGTCCTTCCCTGGTCAACATTCACAAGGGGGGGGGGAGGAGGAGAAACACCTTCCTCAGACTTCACCCAATCTCGATCCAGGGGTCAAGGCGTCCTTCTCCCATTCGGTATAAAATAGTGCCTCCCCTTGACTGATTTCACAGCCAAAGGAAATCTGTACTTAGCAAGAGAAATGCAAGCAAAAAACACCTGGACTGTAAGGTGACCTCCACATAAAGCGCGGGCGGCAGTATTGTTCAGGCATGACACTAAATCCTCGTATATTACTCAGCTGGAGACAACTTGCTTATTTTCTCACTGCCCACATAAAAGTTGAATAATTTCGACTACATTCCGAGCCGTGGGGACAAAGGGTACACCCTCAGCAGGAAATGTGGAGATATGACAACTCCTTCCCCCTAAAGAGTTTTCCTGGGCTTGACTAGGAAAGCTCCACAAGGATAGCTCGTTCCCTTCAAACATCCTTTTGTGAGGCAAGGCAAGGCAAGGCACATTTAAATATAATATCACTTAATTTTAACTACCTTTTACCGAGAACAATTTTCACATAACACCCACCTTGTCTCACTTGGAAACACAATAATAAATAACAATACATAAGCACAAATGCTAAACACTGGAATTAAAAATATGCTAGATAATTAATATTTACAACTTCGTAGTTTATTTAAAAAGGCTAAGGGATAAGTCGGCTCAGACCATCGGCGTTCCCATTTTCTTTTCCTGGCTTATGCTCTATTCTAAATTTGAACTGTTGTAGGCATAAGGCCCAGCGCATTAGCCTCGCATTAGTTCCCATCATTTTTTTAGATACGTGAGAGGATCATGGTCTGTCTGAATCAGGAATTCCTGGCCATCCAGATAATAAGTTAACTTATTTACTCCAAAAATGATAGCCGCTAACTCTTTCTCTACCGTACAGTAATTTTTTCTCAGCCTGACTAAATTTCTTGGACAAACAAAATATGGGATGTTCTTCCCCGTTACTCATTTGGGATAACACAATACCTACCCCAATTTCGCTCGCATCTGATTGGACAATAAACTCCTTTGAATAATCTGGAGCATAGAGTACAGGTCTACTTACTAACTTTCCCTTTAAATTTTCAAACGCGGTTTGACAATTTTGCGTCCATTCTATTTTCTCTTTTTTAACCCTCCCCTTTAAAGCGTCTGTGAGAGGAGCCGCGATAACAGAATAATTCGGAATGTACCTACCATAGTACCCCACAATTCCTAAAAATGCTCTAATTTGAGTCTTTGTGCAAGGGGTAGGAAAATCTTTAATTGTTTGTATTTTAGCCTCCCCCGGGGATTTTTTACCCGACCCAATCTCGTGACCTAAGAATTTAACGTGGTCTTGGGCAAATTGACACTTAGAAGGCTTGATGGTAAGGTTTTCTTCCCGTAATTTCTCTAATACTCTCCCCACGTCTTTCACGTGACTTTCAAAACTAGGAGAATACACCGCAATGTCGTCGATGTATGGCGACGCAAAAATCTCCATCCCCTGTAAGACTTGTGCCATTAACTTACAAAAATAGAACGGCGCATTGGCTAATCCGAACATCATTTTCTTAGGTAAGTACGTGCCAAAGGGGTTCACAAATGCCGCATACCTTTGGGCTTGCTTCGAGAGAGAAATTTGAAAATACCGTTATAATGGGAATTGAAAATACAGTTATAAAGGGAGCGGCGCTCACCTTTTGTAAAACTTCCTCGATATTCGGCAAGGGGAAATACATATGGCGCGTAATCGCGTTCAATTTTCTGTAGTCTACACAAGGCCTAGGATCCTTGCCAGGACTCTCAACTAGTATCATCGGACTTGTATAGTCTGACTGACCGATTTCTATCACCCCCAAATCTAATAATCTCTGAATTTCATCTTGCAAAATTGTAATTTGCCTAGGGGACATCCTGTAAGGCCTTGCCCGTACCTGGGCATCGCTCGTGAGCTCTATGTCCATCTCCACTAATTTAGTATTATCTGGATCTGCAGAAAATACCTTCCCATTCTGTCTTAACATTCTACAGAAGCTGTCAGTTTGACTTTCCGTAGCGCGCTCCGCTAACCCACTTTCCCGCACAATTTCCCGCAAATCGAACTGAGTCGAATCCGGTGCCGGATAAGGTATCTCTGCGTCCCTTTCAGACTCCTGATGTTCTTCCGGAATAATCAAATTAACACCTTCCGGCCTGCGGTAATATGGTTTCATCAGATTTACATGATAAATGGTACTCTTCTTGTCCCTCTTTTCAGGTAAATCAATCAAATAATTTGTATCAGAAATTTTTCCTGTTACAGTTCCCGGCCCCAGCCAATTTACAGCCATCCTATTGGGCTTAGAAGTAGCTAAAACCAACACTTTATCTCCCACATTAAAGTTTCTACACTGCATTTCTGTCATACCAGACCTTCCTTTTCTCCTGGCATTCGCGCAGTTTCTCGGAAGCCAAATCCTAACATTTTTTAAGTCTATTGACTAAATCCAAGATGTATTCAACAACCGTTGGATCGGTATCACCAGAATCCATCCAATTCTCAAAAACAATAGTCTGAGGGGTCCTCAGATTCTTCCCTAAAACCAATTCAGAAGGGCTAAACCCTAAACTTTCGTGGGTCACTGTGCGTAACGCAAACAGTGCCGCTGAGAGATTCTTCTCCCAATCTTCTCCTGATTCTAAACAAAGCATTTTAAGGACTCTTTTTAATGAAGAATGCCATCTCTCCACCACATGACTCTGCGGGTGACAAACCGAACTATGAGTCACTTTGATTCCAAAGCGTTCAAAAAACTCAGAAGTTAACTCACTGGTGAAGGATTTTCCCAAATCACTCTGGATTTCTTTAGGGAAACCCGTCCTAGAAAATACCAACAACAAGGCATCAATCACACTGACCGACGTGATATCTTCCACCGGTATAGCATCCGGATACCTCGACGCTACACAAATAGCAGTAAGTAAATATCTATTATCCTTATGACTCCTTGGTAATGGACCTACAGCATCTATATTTATTTTTGAAAACACCTCCGAAATTACAGGCACAATTTTCAAAGGTGCTTTCACTTTATCCCTATTATGAACAACAATCTGACATTCATGACAGGTTTTAACATATTGTTCAATCTCTTGATAACAATTCGGCCAAAAATAATGCCTCAAAATTCTGTCTTTAGTCTTTGTGGTTCCCAGGTGTCCTGACACTTCATTATGACAAAGGGCCTTTAAATCCTCCCTAAACTTCTCCGGAACGCACAATTGCATCCTCTCTTCCCCCGACTTACTCACAACTATGCGCACAAGACGGTCCTTTACAATTTTAAATTCTTTTTCCTCGGCAGTTTTTGCTCTTTCCCACAAAGGAATTAACGAAGGACATTTCAGCTGTTCCCTTTTGAATTCATCCCCGAAATCTTAGCTAATACACTTTCCCCATCAGCCTTCGGTAGAAATTCCCCATCCTCTTCATTTAAAGTGAGAGGTTCAGTTTCGGTTTCGGTTTCACCCGGAATTTCGACTTCCATTTGTTTATTCTTTCGACTTTGACTACGCGTAATTACAGCACACACAGGTATAGGATATTCCTTATGCTTCTCAATTAATTCTGCGGTTTCATTACCCATTAAATAGAATCCCTGATCTAAATCATCCGGTTTAACCGCTGCCTTAGTGACAATAGTTCCAAATTCACCTTGAATTGTGACTTTAGCCAAAGGTAAACAAAAGCAGGTTTTATCTAAAGGTTGACGTACCCAAGTTACTTCACCTAATAAATCTTCCGGATTTACCCAACTTTTTGCTAGCAAATCAATTCCACTACCACTGTCTCTTAAACAATCCCTTTCAACGCCATTAATTCTCACTTTACTGATATATGGATCAAAACTCTCATTTACTTCTACATTTCCGACTAATCGGCACACTATTTTTTCCTCTCTTTTTCTTAAACTGGGGCAGTCCGGCAGTGGTGTAGTCCTGGAAAAAAAAGTGGGGGGACGCTCATATTCTCGAATATTAGGCTCTCTATCAGCCATAGGGCTAACTTGATTTTGAATTGAAAAAATTAATTTAATTTACATTTAAAAATTAATTAAATTTAAAAATTCAAATTTAATTAAATTTACATTTAAAAATTGCTACATACTTAATTTTTATTAAATAATCTCTATATTAGGGATGTATAATCTGTGACCCGTAGATTAACGTGTGGGCCCACGTATTTCGTCAATTTATGACTAAAAAAAATTACAATTTTTTGTGCATAGCACAATCGAAAAAATAAATAAATAAATAAATGTGTAAAATTTTGTCAATTTACAGTCGGAAAATATAAAATTTCGTCATTCACTTAAGAATTGCAATAATCAATTTAAATAATGAAGTGCTGATAAATAGCGAATTTTGCAGTGAGGCCTATAAAAATGGCAAATTTCGTTGTTTAGGTATAATAAAAAAAACACAAATTTTTCCCATGGGGCTCGGAAAATATAGCAAATTTCGCCAATCAGATACGGAAAAATTGCGAGTTTTATCGATCGGGCACAGAAAAATCGCGAGTTTTATCGATCAGGCACAAAAACGCGAATTTTGATGGTTGCATGAAAAAAATCGCGCATTCGTTGATTGGAAAAACATTGAATTTCGTCTGTCACGTATGAATTGTAAACTTCATTGATTGAGCACAGTAAAATCGCAAATTTAACTAATCAAGTGTAGAAAAATAGCGAATTTTACCGATGAGGCTCTTAAAAATCGCAAATTTCGTTCATCAGGTATGGAAAAAATCACAAATTTTACCCATGAGGATAGGAAAAAATAGCAAATTTTGCCAATCAGACACGGGAAAATTGGGAGTTTTATCGATCACGCACAGAAAAATCGCGAGTTTTGTTGATCAGGCACGAAAAAAAACCCGCGAATTTTGTTGGTCGGATACGAAAAATCGCGCATTTCGTTGATTGCGAAAATATAAAATTTCGTCAGTCACTTGAGAATTGCAAATTTCATAGATCGAGCGCGGTAAAATTGCAAATTTACTTAATCAATTTCAGAAAAACAGCGAATTTTGCCGATGAGGCTTGTAAAAATCGCAAATTTCGTTCATCAGGTATGGAAAAATCACAAATTTTTCTCATGGGGCTCGGGAAAAAATAGCAAATTTCGTCAATCAGACACGGAAAAATCAAGAGTTTTATCGATCAGGCACATAAAAATTGCGAGTTTTGTTGATCAGGCACGGAAAAAAACCACGAATTTTGTTGGTCGGATGCGAAAAATCATGCATTTCGTTGATTGGGAAAATATAAAATTTCGTCAGTCACTTAAGAAATGCAAATTTCATAGATCGAGCACGGTAAAATCGCGAATTTATTTAATCAATTTCAGAAAAATAGCGAATTTTTCCGATGAGGCTTGTAAAAATCGCGAATTTCGTTGATCAGATATGGAAAAATCACAAATTTTTCAAATAGCAAATTTAACCAATCAGACACGGAAAAAACGCGAGTCTTATCGATCAGGTACAGAAAAATCGAGAGTTTTATCGATCAGGCACGGAAAAAAACGCGAATTTTGTTGATCTGGTGCGAAAAATAGCGCATTTCGTTGATCGGGCCAAAAAAAAACCCGTCAGTTTTATTGATGATGCACGAAAAAACTGCAAATTAAATTCGTCGGCTGCGGAAAAATCGCATATTTTCGCGGTTTATCGGGTAGAAAACACGAATTACATTGATCGGATACGAAAAAACCGCGAATTTTGTCGATCAGAGACAAAAAAAAATCGTAAATTTCGTAGATAAGGTGCTGGTAAAATTACAATTTTTTTTCATGGGGCTTGGAAAAAATAGCAAATTTCGCCAATCAGACGTGGAAAAATCGCGAGTTTTATCGATCAGGCACGGAAGAAAACGCGAATTTTGTTGGTCGGATGCGAAAAATCGCGCATTTCGTTGATTAGGAAAATATAAAATTTCGCCAGTCACTTAAAAATTGCAAATTTCATAGATCGAGCGCGGTAAAATTGCAAATTTACTTAATCAATTTCAGAAAAACATCGAATTTTGCCGATGAGGCTTGTAAAAATCGCAAATTTAGTTCATCAGGTATGGAAAAATCACAAATTTTTCCCATGGGGCTCGGGAAAAAATAGCAAATTTCGTCAATCGAACACGGAAAAATCACGAGTTTTATTGATCAGGCACTTAAAAATTGCGAGTTTTGTTGATCAGGCACGGAAAAAAACACGAATTTTGTTGGTCGGATGCGAAAAATCACGCATTTCGTTGATTGGGAAAATATAAAATTTCGTCAGTCACTTAGGAAATGCAAATTTCATAGATCGAGCACGGTAAAATCGCGAATTTAATTAATCAATTTCAGAAAAATAGCGAATTTTTCCGATGAGGCTTGTAAAAATCGCGAATTTCGTTGATCAGATATGGAAAAATATCAAATTTTTCAAATAGCAAATTTAACCAATCAGACACGGAAAAAACGCGAGTCTTATCGATCAGGTACAGAAAAATCGCGAGTTTTGTCGATCAGGCACGGAAAAAAACGCGAATTTTGTTGATCTGGTGCGAAAAATAGCGCATTTCGTTGATCGGGAAAAAAAAAATCAGTTTTATTAATGATGCACATAAAAATTGCAAATTAAATTCGTCGGCTGCGGAAAAATCGCATATTTTCGCGGTTTATCGCGTAGAAAACACGAATTACATTGATCGGGTACGAAAAAACCGCGAATTTTGCCGATTAGAGACAAAAAAAATTGCAAATTTCGTGGATAAGGCAGTGGAAAATTGCGAATTTTGCGATAATGCGCGAAAAAATTGAAAATTTCCGTAATCGGCCGCGAAACAATCGTGAGTTTTTTCAGTTTATCAACAGAAAAAAATGAGAATTTCATCTTACCTCGTAAAAAAAAAAATCCAGATTTCATCAGTTAGTTAAAAAACGTGAATTCCTTTGATTGAGCGCAGAAAAATGCGTACTTCATCTGTTAAAGGCAAAAAAAGCGCAAATTTCGTCCATCGTCCAAGAAAGAATCGCGATTTCTATTCATCCGGTTCCAAAAAATCGCAAATTTCGTTAGTCGGACATGGTATTGTCGCGAATTTTGTTCCGCTCGATCACACGCAGAAGAATTACAAATTTTGTTGATCAAGCTTAAATAAATTCGCAAATTTCGTTTATCGGATGTAGAAAAATCGCAAATTTCAACAATCGGCTTTGAAAAAATCGCGAATTTTGCCGATCAGTTTAGTAAAATTTGCGAATTTCGTCGATCAGGCGCGGAAAAATTGTAAAATTCGTCGATCTAACGCGGAAGATTTTCGAATTTTAACGATCATGCGAGGAATAATCTCAAATTTCATTGATCGGCTTTGTAAAGATTGCGAATTTTGTTGATCAGACACAGAAAGATCGTAAACTTTCTCGATCGGCTTCGAAAAAATCGTAAATTTCGTTGATCATTCAAAGAGAAATCGCGAATTTAGTTGATTATTCGTCGCAAAATCAGTTATTCTCAAAATGAAGCAAAAAAATGAGGGGCTGTATCCATTTATCCATTGATAACTGTCAATATAGAATACACAATTCGGCACGTACTATATTTAAATATAACCCCCCCCCCCTTTTTTTTCCCTTTTGGCTTTATTTTGGAAACAACTGATTTTGAGCTTATTCTTTCGTTTATCACTTTCAGAATTTTCAAGCTATGTTTTTGAGACTTTCATAAAAGTTGCTCTATACATTTAGCTAACACAATATGCAAATGAAATTTTGATAGCATTCATGCATGCGCAATAAAGAATTATTTAGTAAACTAACTCATTTTTCATTCAACTTTTTGTTATCTTTTAATTCTGATTACCGGATATTGTGGACAATGTTGTTTGTCATGTTTTCGGAAAAAAACATTAATTTATATTAAGAGCTCTTTGAATTATAAGCAAAAAACTAAGCAAAAGTAAAATTTGGGACTGTTTTTATAAAAACCTTAATTTCTCTACGAGTATACATGCTATCCGCATAAAAACGAACACACTTTATTACAATTAGCCACTTAATCATAATCTATAGTTTGAACGCTTTTGCTACATTAGTTTTGACAGGATTATCCAAAAGATATTCATTCTTTTTCAATTTTTTTACTGTCCCCTACGAGTTTCGCGAATAAATCTTCACGAAAATGTATGACCTATACTATTATGTTTACGCACTTACTTAGAGTTTCAGAATAATTTTGCATATATTTTTCTAGATATTTAATAAAATTTCTAAAATCGCAAGTGGCCGGTCACCTTCGACCATACAGTGTATAACTAATTCAATATTAAACAACATTTTACCTTTATATGTGCAAATAGGATGAACAAGTGTTGAAACACTTATTTTAGTTATAACTTAGTATTTTTGCAAAAGTGTGAAAGGGCTCCAAAACTAAATTAGTTTTTTGAACAGAATTTAATTTGCATTTTCGGAAAAGAAATTTATTTAGTAACCTTGGAATCTTTTCCATTGGAGGCTCTGTTTATAGGAGATCTGACTACTCCCCCTGAATATGCATCAGCCCTCTAGCTACGGCTTTGACGACAACACTTGGAAGAAATTGTAAAACTTTCCAGTTTTGGCTGCCTACCTTTTCATTATTATTTTTACTTCAAAATTTGAATTCTGATACAAAATATTTATGGAAAGAAGAAAAAGGCAATTTAGAGAATTTACACTAGTCCAATGCTTGTAGTTTTTCCTGCCTAAAAAAATATTTTTTGAAACTAATCAGGAAATAATTTTTTATGTGAATGGGAGAAGGGAGGATAATGATTTTGGTTTATTCTTTCACTAAAAAATATCAGGAGTTATTGGTCTGCGTTGATGCTCTTTTACTGATAATGCTCATTACTGAGGACCCCTACTAATTAAAGGTATGTGACAGCTATGATAATTACCCCGATCCCCGAATGTCTTTAAAGAACATATTTATTGACTAATAGAAACAATTTGGTGTTCATTGTCGGGTGAGAAAAAAATGACCAGGCTTTCATAATTGAAATACCTGCGTATTTTTTTTTTTTTTAACTAAAGTAGACTTCAGTGTGTCAAGATCTTTTTCGGTGAGCATGTGTAGTCTTTCTGTCAGACGGGAGGAGGATAAAAGTTTTCGATTAGGGAATTCCAGGTAAAACTAATGGATGCCTCTGAAAGAGCTAATGTTAGCATATCGCGGTATTTCACTGGTAATTAAAATGAACAGCAAATGACCATCCCTTTCTTCCCTATTTTTTAAAATTTGTTTATTGAGTGCTCTTGTTAAAGAAAACTAATATGGTTTAAAATATCACTTCTTTATTTTATAAAAAAAAAATTCTGTTTTTTTTAAAAAACCATTTAATAAATCAGGAAGATCTGCGTCCCCTCTCGTCCTTAGCGTCCCCCTTGAGAAAAAAAGTAAGGGGACGCTTGAAATAAAATAAAAAAGTGGGGGGACGCCGTCCCCCAGCGTCCCCCCTCGACTACACCACTGCAGTCCGGGCGTATATGCCCTTTAACATTGCATTGGAAGCAAACGACTTCCCTAGTTTTCTCAAAGAGTTTATTTTTTTCTACTTTAGATAGTTCCCTATTATTCTGAGGCTCCGGTTTCCTCCGATCTTCCGCCCTTTCCTTAAAATTATTCCCTATTTTACCCTTTCCAAAAGACCTCCTTTCTTAAGGTTTACTATCCGTTTTTTTTTAACGTTTTCTTGACGCTCTCATAATAATCTAGTTTGGTCGCTAATTCAGAAGCTTCGCGAAATTCCTTCCAACTCTCTAAATACGTTTCCTTAATTTCAGGGGGAACCCGTTTTTTCAATTGCTCCGTAAGCATTAATTCCTTCAAAGATTGAAAATCAGTCACCTTTGCGGACTCCAACCAATTATCTAGATAGCCACGCAACTCATAAACCAGATCAGACCAAAACGCTCCCGGTTTTTTTTTATGCTCCTCAAATCTTAACCTTAAAGCAACCGTGCTTAGTCTAAACCTAGTCAATAACATACTCTTCATGTGATAATAATCATCTCCCTTATCTGCAGGTTCCTTGACAACTAACTCAGCTATCTCTGCAGGTAACAACGAAATTAATTGCGACACCCATTCTTCCTCCTTAACTTTCTCTTTTGTAGCCTGACGTTCAAAAATCATAAAAAATAAAGTAAAATCTAAGATTTTCGGATCAAATTTTGGGACTAAGTCCTTTAACTTAACTTTTCTGGTCCCTTCAGTATGTATGGAAACCGTCGATCCTACACTCGCTGTTTCTACAGCATTAGAAAGCCTTAACCTTTCCAATTCATATTCGCGCTCTTCTTTAGCTAACCTTTGATTTTCTAACCTTTCTTTTTCACTCTCCTCTTTAGCTTCCCTAGCTAATCATTCCTTTTCCGCTTCCTTTAATTCCTCTAAAATACGATCTAAGAAAGCTTCCCCAGTTTCCTCATCATATTCCGTCGATTCCGTTATTCCTTTTATAATATCTTTAATCAGGTCTGAATCCGACACATCAACCTCAAATTCTCTGGCTAACAAAATTAAAGTTTGTTTCTTCTGCCTTTTTAACTTATTTAGAAAAGCCATGATAACAATTAACTAACACTCCTATACACAATTTTAACCTTTCAAAAACAAAAAACCTAATCTTTGAGTTATTTCAACATTAAATAAGATTTCCAAAATTTCAATGAGATTTCAAATTAAATATAGTTTCAAAATTAATTATAATTTCAAAATTATTACATTCCATCACTCTTACATATGCTACTCTTTTCACTTTGCCCCAACATAACATACAAAACAAATATCATTACTCTCTACCTTAACTTAAAAAAAAAAAATATATATATATATATATGAATGATCAAATGTTTCCAAATGAGACAAAAATAAATATAATAACACATATAAATAACACATTAGAGAAATGCATATACAACAAAATGAAACCCTTAAACAAATTGCTACACACAATACACTAACCTATCTCTACCACACCCACATAATCGAACATTCCCAGTTCAAATTAAATTTTAAAAAATTAATTTTTCTAACTTTCTCATTGACCAGTACCTTGCAACACAAAAAGCATTTAAAAGGAACTCACCCCTCTTTTAGGCGACGGAACGGGTGCTCCACCAGACAAATCCAGGCAATCAATCAGACGAAACTCCGGAACGGGTGCTCCACCAGACAAATCCAGCAATCAATCAGACGAAACTCCGGAACGGGTGCTCCATCAGACAAATTCACACTAGGAAACGTCTAATAGGGATACCACTCTGGCGAAAGTCCAATTCCACAAGCGATGAAAATCCAAAAAATCGTCGAACAGGCACACAACTCTGGCGAAAGTCCAATTCCACAAGCGATGAAAGTCCAAAAATCAACTGAAGAAACGGGTCCAGAGTTTTTAACTTAACTCTCAGATCCAAACGCGCTGCCACCAATATAATTTATGTAATTTAGCTGTGGCGTAGTGGCAGATGGGCTTGTAATAAATTGGAGAAGTTGAATTAAATATTCAAGACTAAATTTTATAAAACTCAACAATTGTAAAAATTTAATGAGAAATGAAGGTTACAAGTGCTCTGACTTTGCAGAGCGGTTGGTTTGCCGGACACCCGGACTTCAAACCCCGATATCGGGTATAGCAGTGATCTGGGAAAGCAGAGCTCTACCCAATGTAATCCTGAGAGATCTATATCTCATCTGTCCGACCAGCAGCGAAAAAAGTCCTTCCCTGGTCAACATTCACAAGGGAGGGGGGGGGGGAGGAAAAACACCTTCCTCAGACTTCTCCCAATCTCGATCCAGGGGTCAAGGCGTCCTTCTCCCATTCGGTATAAAATAGTGCCTCCCCTTGACTGATTTCACAGCCAAAGGAAATCTGTACTTAGCAAGAGAAATGCAAGCAAAAAACACCTGGACTGTAAGGTGACTTCCACATAAAGCGCGGGAGGCAGTATTGTTCAGGCATGACACTAAATCCTCGTACATTACTCAGCTGGAGACAACTTGCTTATTTTCTCACTGCCCACATAAAAGTTCAATAATTTCGACTACATTCCGAGCCGTGGGGACAAAGGGTACACCTGCAGCAGGAAATGTGGAGATATGACACCACCTTCAACAGCTCGAAATTTTCCGATACAATTAAAAATGCATTTTTAAAAGTAGAAACATGAAACTTGCTGAGGGAATTCTTGAAGGGACGTATGAGGTGCAGTGGTTGATCTTTTTACGCTCAATTAATTAGAATTTGATTTATAAACAATTATCTTATCAATATGACCCCTTTTTTCGTTCACACATCTCTCGTTTCGGAAAACTCGGTTCGAAATACCGGTTTTGATTGCTTTTTTTTTTTCTTTTTTTTACAATATTTTCTACATTTATACAAGAATCGACAACCACGGCACCTTGTGTACTTTCCAAATAAGAGATTTTGTAAGTTTGGTGCGTTTGAGAGCAAAGATGAATTAATTCAAAAATAAATCGGAAAATAAGCAGTTTGAATCAAAACACACCCTTAATTTAGCAATCATAATTTCATACACTTCAAGTTTGTGCTCTCTAAACTTTTTTTCTTCAATATTTTTAGCAGTCAATATGAATGTCAAAGGCTTATGCTGCAGATATTTGTAATTGCGTATATTAAGGGATTTTGCAGTTCATAAGTGTAAAAAGAATTGTAAACAGTAATTTATGGAAATAAGGCTATTCTCAAATCAAAAAGGGCAACTTTATGACATAAGTTTTAATTTATTTTTGTTCGTAAATGCATGAAACGGGTAGGCAATAATGTTCAGAAAATATCTAATCGCACTCAGTTTATTTTTTTTTCTATTACGAACACGATAAGTTTTTTTAAAAATAGTGTCAAAGTAAGTGTTTTGAACCGACTTTTCACAAGAGAGAAGAAAATGCAGTTTACGAAGGGAGAAAAAAGCATTGTCACGTGTTCAAAACTGATTATAATTCTATAATTGATTGATCACAAAATGGAAAACTCAAATTCCAAATCGCTTCCATGATCAGGCTTTGCAATTCTATACCTTTCCGTTAAAAAATGAATTTGTAAATGTGACAAAACATTTTTATCTTGTAGAGTGAAATAGTTGAGAAAAAAAAAATATACCGAAAACAAACAAAAGCTACCCAACAGAAGCATGTACATGATATAAAGCTTGGCACAGAAGTCAAGTGTGTATGTTTTTTCTCTATTGGAAATATGCTCTCTCTTTCTCACATTCCCTCTACTCTGATATTTCGGAACGCCCACCGAACTGTCTCTGCGATCGAATGTTTCTATCGAGCCAGCTGTTCTTTTTAAAAATATATAGCAAGGGGCGATCAATTGGAAAGTGAGGCGTTACTCAAGCCGATAACTATCGGCTGCATGATAGATGCGTTCGGTACTTCATAACCGCAAGCGTTATTTTTCGTCATTTCCTATTTTAGTAATCGAGTAAAACCATAGATTAACTCCGAATCGAAGATGCGTTTTGCCCTCCAAAAATACCGTATCGATTATGTTCCACAACTTGAGAATTTAGCAATCAAAATTTAATACATTTCAAATTTGTGCTCTCAATTTTTTTTTCATCAATATTTTTAGCAATCAATATAAATGTCAAATGCGTATAATTCTGATACTTGTAATTACATGCAATAAGGGATTTTGTAGCTCATAAGTGTAAAAAGAATTGTATGCAGTAACTTACGGAATTTTGCAAAAGATACGTGATATACATACCTAGAAACAATTCGTTGTAAATAATGGTATAACACGAAATACAGGAGGAAAATTTTCTTTTGTATTTTATTAAGGCTGTTTTGAAATCAAAAAGGGCAACTTTATGACATAAGTTTTAATTTATTTATAGTCGGAAATGCATGAAACTAGCAAGTGTTGTGTTGTTCAGAAACTGCTTAATTCTACATACTTTTCCAGTTTTTTTTTTTTTTTTTTTTTTTTTTTTTTTTTTTTAATACAACAGATTTTTTATAAAATAGAGTCAAAATAGGTGTTTTGAACCAATTTTCAGCGTGAAAGTAGAAAAAATAAAATCAACGAAAGGAGAAAAAGTCGTTGTCGCATGATCAAAATTACTTATAATTCAATTGTTAATTTATTGATCAAAAAATGAAGAACACAGATTCCAAATCGCCTCCATAGTCAGGCTTTACAATTAATTTGTAAATGGGTCAAAATATTTTTATCTAGTTGAGCAGAGGTGTTTAGAACAGTCTCAACCGTTAAATAAAATATTCAGAAAACAAATAAAGAAAAACTAACCAGAAGAAACATGTACATAATATGAAGCTTGGCACATATATCAGTGAGTATGTTCTTCTCTATTGGAAATATGCTCCCACCTTCTCACATCCCCTCTACTCTGATATTTCGGAACACCCACCGGACCGTCTCTGCGATCGAATGTTTCTATCGAGCCAGCTGTTCTTTTGAGAGTACACCAAGGGGAGATCAATCGGAAAGAGAGGCGTTACTCAAGCCGATAACTATCGGCTGCATGATAGATGCTTTCGGTACTCCATAACCGCAAGCATTATTTTTCGACATTTTTCTATTTTAGCGATCGAGTAAAGCTCCGATTAACTCCGAATCGAAGATGGGTTTTGGCCTCAAAGAATACCGTATCGATTATTCTCTCACAACTTGAGAATTTAGCTATCAATATTTGATACACTTCAAGTTTGTGCTCTCTAAACTTTTTTTTTTTCATCAATATTTTTAGCAGTCAATATAAATGCCAAAGGCGTATAAAGCAGATACTTGTAATTGCGTGCAATATGGATTATGGAGTTCATAAGTGTAAAAAGAATTACAAACAGTAAGTTATGGAATGAAGTCTGTTCTCAAATCAAAAGGGTCAACTTTATGACACAAGTTTTAATTTGTTTTTTATTCGAAAATACACGAAACTAGCAGATGTTGCTGTTCAGAAACTGTGTAACCGCACTCAGTTTCCCGATTTTTTACAAACGCAAGGAAATACTGTCAAAGTTGGCGTTTTCAATTGAATTTCACGACGAAAGAGACAAATAAGTCAAATTGGGGTGGAAAACGGGATCGTCACATGATTAATTTCATTTATGACTCAATCGGTAATTTATTGATCACAAATTGGAAAACAGAGTTCGATTCGAAATTGTTTCCATAATCAGGTCTTCTAATTTTATCTTTCCGTTGAAAAATGAATTTTTAAATTTTATCAAAACGTTTTGCACTTTGCACTTGTTTAGCAGAGCAATTGAAAATAACCTTACATTAGTATAATTATGGCAAAGTAAGTATTTAAGCCAAATTTTATGTTATTAAAAGCTGAAAACGGATTTTTAAGATTTTAGTTACCGAGGAGAGGAGTACTGCTTTAAAATTATTACTGGATATTGAGAAACTATAAATTGTTTACTTCAGCCAAAAAAAAAAAAAAAAAAAAAAAAAAAAAAAATCGGCAATTTGAATAAAAGTATATAAGAATATAGTTATTGCCAGAAACTATTCTGTTTCAATGAAATTATTTATCATGTCAGGGGCGAAACTGGCATTTTTAGCTTCCGGGCAAACATGGATGATCTCGCACCCCCCCCCCCTCCCCTCTCCGCATGCATAATAAAGTTATCGGATGCAGATACCCTATGCAAGAGAAAAAAAAATCCTTAAAAGATAAAAATCCTTTAATGATAATTAAAATGCTAGTAAAATATTTCTTTTTCATACTTCTTACTTACATAGTAACACTTTTAAATATTTTTTCTTTGCTTAGAATAGCTGAGATGCTATTCTAACCGGTTTAGTATTTATTTTTTCTATTTTAAATGCAGATTTTTAAAAAAAGTTACTTGCATTTTTGAAAATTTGTTAGTTCTTCATATATATACATTTCTGTATGAAGCGACAAACAAAATCTTCATTTGGCGCCCTTCTTCGCCTTTCGGTCTGGCGCCCAGGCACATACATCTAGTTTCGTTTCGGTATCATTTAAGCTAATAGTGTAATACAAAATAAAAAATAATAAATAAGCAAATAAAAAAAAATGAAATTAATTTCAAATTCTAAACTGTCAATTTTTTTTTTTTTTTTTTTTTTTTTATTAAGTTTAGCATAGTTTTTTCAACGAAAATAATATGTAGAATTCCTGATTTTTTTAAAAAGAAAAGTATACTGTAGCTTTTATCCGAAATTAAAAATGACTTATATATTGAACTTGCACCAAAATGTATACGTCACCGATGCATTACTGATGATTCGTATGGTTGTTTCCCATAAAGTATGTTTAATGATCTCGTTAACTTCGCACGAAAGTACGGGAATGGCTCGGTCCGAAGATAAGATGTAAATTACGGAACCGACTCACCCATAAATTCCTATCTCAATCAATATGGCTTTACGAAATACCGAGACAAACAACTATTCAGGAATATTCAGTCAGAAAATAACAAACCGTCTAAAAAAAAAAAAAAAATTTAAAACAATCTTTCTTTTTCTTTTCTTCTTTTTTTTCTTTTTTTTTTTTTAAGGGTGTATTCGAAAAAATGATTTACCACCTTCAACAGCTGAAATTTTCAGATACAATTTCGGACACATTTTTAAAAGTAGAAGCATGAAACTTGATGAGGGGATTCTTCAAGGCACGGAAAGGTGCCGTGTGGTGTAATTTTTCGCTGATTTAATTAGAATTTGATTTATAAGCAATTATTTTCTCAGCGTGACCCTTTTTGTCGTTCGCAGATCTCCCGCTTCGGAAAATTTGGTCCAAAACGCCGTTTTTGACAGCATTTTTTGCAACATTTTCTGCATTTATCAAGGAATCGATAATCACGGCACCTTGTATAGTTCCTAAATAAGACAATTCAAAAGTTTGGTGCATTTGAGAGCAAAAATGAATCTAAAAATAAATCTGAAAAAAGGCAGTTTGGATTGGAATACACCCTTAACCTCCTCAGTCCTGATGTCGCCTGGAGTCGACACTAAACCTCTGGCTGAAATATCCTTCTGATCACCTACCCATTCAAATGACTGGATTGACAGGAAATGCGTCCGTTAATGGAGAACCTTATAGCTTGGTACAATCGCTTGAGTTCTTCTGCGTCCCCAAACAGTTTGATTTATCATCTCTACGGGATATCTGTTAATGATCTGATATCCGTTTTTTCTTAAAAGTATGTGGGGACCGTCTTTAAACTTTCAATTGCATCGCGTTTGCTTCCTATTCTATTTAAACAGAAAAGCGCTTCATTTTAGTTTTGTAGAATTTATATAAAAGGTTTTATCATGATTTTATATTATTGTGCAATGTAATAAAATATACAGTACATATATTACTATGCATTTTTCACATTTTAATTGTATCTTGTATTTTAGATATACCAACATCATAAGTATTGAAATACTTTTAAAATTTGAATGCATCAACGTTATTGTGAAACGTGTAGTAAACTAAATTACGTGAAACGAAAGGGATATTTTAAAAATTTCATTGAAATATATAAAGCGTAATTGCTGGCAGTCGCAAGAAATATATTTTTCAAAGAACAAGAACCAGACAAAAAATAATGTTTTTTTCTATTTTTCAACCGTACCGAAATTGCTTTTTTATTTTTCTTTTTTTAATTACTCAAAAACATTTTTATTTGAAAATGTTCTACTAATAATTTTCAGTTAATTTAAAAGACAAAACATTCACCCTATATATTTCCGCTGGTTATTAGTGTTATTAGTTTAATCGATAAATGGAATCCAAAATTACTTATACTAAAGCTAGATTCTAGCTAATGGAATAAACTCTAAGACGAAAAAAATGTATTTCATAGAAACAAAATTTAATTTTTGCATCTAATTCCAAGAACACAAATGTTTTTGGGTTAAAATGGAGGATTCTCCCAATTGAAAATGTATATTTAAAATTTTAAACTAAATCATGATTTTTGGAAAGCCTAGAAAGAAAACAAAAGAAAAACTAAGATAATTTGATATCTTAGAGATAATATACATAATTATAAATATACATTATGTAATATACATAATGTATATTTATAATAAGCCTGCTTACCTATTTGTAATTTTAATGTTTAGTAAAGATTTTCATGCAGAGCACTTCGAAACATTCAAAGAGCAGCTTCATAAAAA
Source organism: Maratus speculifer (assembly GCA_964019185.1). Classification (NCBI taxonomy): domain Eukaryota; kingdom Metazoa; phylum Arthropoda; class Arachnida; order Araneae; family Salticidae; genus Maratus; species Maratus speculifer. The sequence goes on along the minus strand of OZ025291.1, from coordinate 314,501,959 downwards.
GGTTTATAAAGATGTTTGTTTATGTTTGTTTATTTTGTGTCGGCCTATTATCTACACGAGAGATATAGGCCCAGGGGGAGGAATGCCCTTCGTGGTAGTCTTTCTAAAAGAACCTAACACGTATTTACGCAAGGTTCGAAGAAAAACACGAAAACTCCGAACGGTTAGGCCGACGAACCCAGTTCGAACCCAGCACCTACCGTCTATCAGTTGAGAGGTCAGAACCTCTCGGCCAGTTAATAAAGATGAATTATTAAAAGAGGGACATTATGGGACAAAAAGTGCCTGAAACTTAAAATACCGTTTAAAAAAATGAATTTATGAAAAAATTTCCATCATGAGAGAAAAATCGCTTTTAAACCTTAATGCAGGGATGAAAGTGAACTTAAGCCATTTTGTAGCAGCTTTGGAGCAGCAAAAATCGAATTTTGGAGCAGTAAAATCTATTTTTGTAGCAGCAAAAATCCAATTTTGTAGCAGTAAATATCTGATTTTGTAGCAGCAAAAATATAATTTTGTAGCAATAAAAGCTACTTTAGGAGCAGATTGAAATATTCTAATGCTTAATAAACTCTTAACAATTACAATAATTACTATCTTGAAAAATATTTTTACATTTGAAAGAATAAATACTCAGATTAAATTTCTCCACACATTTCAGACCTTTTGATGAAATTTGCAGTTTTTCGCGATCTATTAACATAATTCACGCTTTTTCACAATATTTTGACCCTGTTTGTTCGTTTTTTTTAAATAGATTTGCGGGGGGTTTTTTTTACGATCTTTTGATGAAATTTACAATCCTTTTGGTAAAATTTTCTTTTTTTTTTCCCACATGATCTTTAAAAAAATTAATGTTTTTTTTCACGATCTTTTGTCCGTATTTTGTTCTTTTTATGACAAACTTTGATATCCTTTGTCAAAATTCACAGATTTTTTGTGATTTTTGGACGAAATACGCTTATTTTTCAGAATCCTTTACAAAAATTTGCAATTTTTTTTTTTTTTAATTGCCATCTTTTACAGAAATGAACGTTTTTTCACTATCTTTTGACTGTGTTTTATTCTTTTTTTATAATATTAACAATTCTTTAGCAAAACTTATGTTTTTTTCGCGATTTTTTCATGAAATTCGAGTGCTTTTCGTGATTTTTTTGATAAAATTTGCGTGTTTTTCACGATCTATTAATGAAATTTGAGTGTTTTATGCTATATATTGACGAAATTCAAGTAGTCTTCGCGATCTTTCGATTGAAATTTGCGTGTTTATCGCGATTTTTTGACAAAAATTATCGCTTTTTTTGTGATCTCTTGACGAAATACGCTTGCTTTTCGGGATCCTTCAAAGAAATTTGCGTTTTTTTTCACGTTCTTTTCCAAAAATTAATGTTTTGTTCACTCTTTTTTTTGTTGATATAACGATTCTTTAGCAAAACTCACGTTTTCCTCGGGGTCCTTTGATGAAACAGGGGCGATTCTGGGTGAAAGTTTTTTTTTTTTTTTTTGGATATTCACATCGCATTTTCGGAAATCGGGCGGGGGGGATTCCGAGAGTTACCCCCTACCCCCGATCTTCAAACGAAATCGGCCTTTTTCCGCGATTTTCAGACGAAATCAGCGATTTATCTGCAATATTTTAGCAAAATCGGCGATTTATTGCAATTTTTTGACGAAAACGACGTTTTCCCCCTTTTTTTTGTAATGAAATCGGCGTTTTTTTCGACGATCTTTAGTCAAAATTTGCATTTTTACGCGATTTTCTTTCTCAAAAACGGCGTTTTATCCCCGCGATCTTTTGACGAAATCGGCTCTTTTTCCGTGATCTTTTGATAAAATCGACGTTTTTTTTTTCAATGATCTTTTGACAAAATATCTTTAAGCGATCTTTTATCGAAAACGACATTTTTTCCGCGATCTTTTAACAAGATCGGCGTTTTCCCGCGATCTTCAAACGAAATTAGCGATGTATCATAATGTATGATTTTATCTGCGATGTTTGGTGAAATTGCCGTTTTTTCCGTGATCCGCACAGGAATAAGTGCACAGTGAATACCGCAAGTTACCCTATCCTCCCCGATCTTCAGACGAAATCGACGTTTTCCCGCGGTCTTCAGACGAAATCAGCGTTTTATCTGCGATGTTTGGCGAAATTGACGTTTTTTCCGCGATTCGCACAGGAAATTCGCGTTTTTCAGCGATCTTTTGACAAAGTTCGTTGACAAAAACATTGATGAAATCTTCATTTTTCCACGAAATATTGACGAAATGTGTGCTCATTTCGGCCATCAACCGAATTTTAAATTTTCGGAAATTCCGGACAAGAATCACCACTGCGATGAAATTCGAGCGTTTTTCACGATTTTTAGATAAAATGTGCATGCTTTTCGCGATTTATAGACAAAATTTTCATGATCTATTAATGAAATTCGAGTGTTTTCACGATCTATTAATGAAATTTGAGTGTTTTATGCTATATATTGACGAAATTCAAGTAGTCTTCGTGATTTTTCGATTAAAATTTGCGTGTTTATCGCGATTTTTTGACAATAATAATCGCTTTTTTTGTGATTTTTTGACGAAATACGCTTGCTTTTCGGGATCCTTCAAAGAAATTTGCGTTTTTTTTTTCGCATTCTTTTCCAGAAATTAATGTTTTGTTCACTCTTTTTTTTTAATATATAACGATTCTTTAGCAAAACTCACGTTTTTCTCGGGGTCCTGTGATGAAACAGGGGCGATTCTGGGTGAAAGTTTTTTTTTTTTTTGGATATTCACATCGCATTTTCGGAAATCGGGCGGGGGGGGGGGGAATTCCGAGAGTTACCCCCTACGCCCGATCTTCAAACGAAATCGGCCTTTTTCCGCGATTTTCAGACGAAATCAGCGATTTATCTGTAATATTTTAGCAAATCGGCTCTTTTTCCGTGATCTTTTGATAAAATCGACGTTTTTTTTTTCAATGATCTTTTGACAAAATATCTTTAAGCGATCTTTTATCGAAAACGACGTTTTTTTCAGCGATCTTTTAACAAAATCGGTGTTTTCCCGCGATCTTCAAACGAAATTAGCGTTTTATCTGCGATGTTTGGTGAAATTGCCGTTTTTTCCGCGATCCGCACAGGAATTTAGCGATTTTTCCGTGCACAGTGAATACCGCAAGTTACCCTATCCTCCCCGATCTTCAGACGAAATCGACGTTTTCCCGCGGTCTTTAGACGAAATCAGCGCTTTATCTGCGATGTTTGGCGAAATTGCCGTTTTTTCCGCGATTCGCACAGGAAATTCGCGTTTTTCAGCGATCTTTTGACAAAGTTCGTTGACAAAAACGTTGATGAAATCTTCATTTTTCCACGAAATATTGACGAAATGTGTGCTCATTTCGATGATCAACCGAATTTTAAATTTTCGGAAATTTCGGACAAGAATCACCACTGCGATGAAATTCGAGCGTTTTTCGTGATTTTTAGATAAAATGTGCATGCTTTTCGTGATTTATAGACAAAATTTTCATGATCTATTAATGAAATTTGAGTGTTTTCATGATCTATTGGTGAAATTTGAGCGACGAAATCAGCGAACCTTTGACAAAATTCGCGTATGTTTTTTGAAATGCTTAGACAAAATTCATGTGTTTTTTTGCCGAAATTCGAGCATTTTTTCGAGATTTACTGTTTTTTCCTTTTGTGTTGAATTCAGGTGGTGGCCCGAGGGGGGGGGGACATCCCCCCGGAACAAGGAATCCTCCTACCCGGAAATTTTGGGTTTTCAATGGTCAGAAAGTGCAATTTCCTCCTCTATTATGCCCCCCCCCGGAGCTACAGAAGTCCCTCCCGGAGAAAAGTGTCTGAATTCAATACTGTTTTGTCTGCGTTTTGTTCATTTTTTAACGAAATAGCAATTTTTGACAAAATTGTATTTTTTTTTTTTTTTTTTTTTTTTTTTTGTAATTGTTTGACAAACATGTAGCGGATCTTTGTACGCGCTTTCATTCTGCTTTCGGTTTTGCCGTCTATCAGCAGAATTCGCCGAGGAGCGAAATAATTCACCGCAGGGCCGTAGCTAGAAGTGAATATCGGGGGGAGGGGGGGGGGGGCTCATTTTTTTTTTTCTCTCTCTCTGACCAAAAAGATAAATAATTGCATATTCACATCGTAGGTACTATGTTTCTTATTAAACTGTCGTAATAACTGCGTTTAATGCTAAGAAAAGTATAGGATGATGAAAATTTTCAGTATATAACTAGTGCAAAATGAAACATCATGTTAGCTTCATATGTACAAATAGGATGAGGGAGTGTTGAAACACTTATTTTTTTTTAGATACGATTTAGTAATTCTGCAAAGCTATAAAAGGGTCTCAAAACTAAATTAAATTTTTGAACATAATTTCATTTGAAGTTTCGGAACAGAAATTCATTGAGTGACCTTGGAAACTTTTCTAGGGGGGGGGGCTGAGCCGCCCCTTAGCTACGGCCCTGATTCACCGCCTACGTGGGAAAGACACAGAACAGGAAGATACTTAATTTACAGAAAATATGCACAACACATAAGAGGCCAACTCCCATTGGTTGGGAATAAACATATTACGGCAGCTCTCGTTCGTCACCCCAACGCGCGCGCTGTACTAAGGCTCCTACAATAAGGCTCCAGTTAAAGGAGCCCTAGCTGTACGTCATATGACATGACGTCCCGCTCCGAACTCTGCGATCGGCTGCAATGAAAACGAACGTAGGTTGACTCGAGGAAAAAACAACTTGCGGTCGTTTGCGGATCCACGATAAAACTCCGCAAAACATCGTGTTTTTTTAGTGACCGAATTCGCATGTTTTTCGAAATTTTTCGGCGAAATTTGCGCATTTTTCGAGATTTTTATCAATGTTTCTTTGTTTTTTGACGAAATTAACAACCTAAAAAAAGTTATTTCTTCTTGTTTCCTGGATCGACGAAATCGCGCTAAACTTCATTTTGGCACTAAGTGCCTTTTGGCGCAGGTTTGGCGCAAAATTGAAAAAAATAGCTGTTTTGTAGCAGTTTGGCGCAGAAAAGCGGTTTTGGCGCAGTCTGGCGCAATTGGCGCAGGTCTTACATCCCTGCTTAATGTGTAATTCATTTATTAGAAATTGGAATAAAAAGTTGTTTGGCATAACACAGCTGTCATTTAAAAATCAAAATGCTCTTTTGAAATAAAAAATAAAAAAATGTCGTCAGAAGAAAACAATCGCTAATCCGAATTGTAAATCAAAATCATAAATTCAAATAAAAATATGTCTTTTAAAATAATAAAAAAAAAGTGTCGTTATGAGAAAACAATCGCTTATGACTCAATGTGTAACTCATTTATCAAAGAATGAAAGAAATAAGAAAAATGCCGTCTTGAGACAAAAATTGCTTAAAACTCAATGTGTGATTCAATTTTTTTTTTAAAAATTAATTTATTAAATTTAAAAAAAATTGCACACTAGGTGCTTTAAACAGAAAATTTTCAGTCGGAAAGGAATAAAAAAGTACCGTCATAAAAAAAACAATCTCTTATAACTCAATGTTTAATTTATATATCAAGGAAGGAAATAAGTAAAATGTTGCAGTCAAGTTGTAACAGTCGCTTAAATCACAAAATGCTCCTTCGTGAAGTGGATAAAAATAAAATCCCTGTCGGCTGGGCCTATAGGCGGAGGTAGATTTCGAAGAGTGCTCATTTCAACAAAAAAAATATATGATTAGAGATAAACCCAGTTTAATAACTTCATTTGGCCGTTTATGAAAAATTTTTAATTTAATTTTTCTGCAAAAACTGGTTATATTAGAATCATCTTAAGAAAAATTCAGCTCAAATGCCCATTTTGACAACATATTTTGAAATAGATTCTGAATTTATTAAAAAATCGACCAAAACAGTACATTATACAGTTCCTAAATGGGTCATTCCACAGTAATCGGGTAACTTTAGAGGGGAATTTGAAATGTACTATTTTTATCTCAGATTTCAATTATTTTTATAATATCAATGAACAATAAGTTAATTTTATTATATTCGTACAGCAACACTCAAATATCTGAATATTTTTTTAAAAATCGAGCTTTTTTAAAAGTATGTTCCAGAGGACTGACCGAAACCGATGATTTTATTCTAGAATGAACATTTTTAATCAATAATTCAAGCTTTTTATTAATAATTATTAATAATTATTCAAAGGAGTAATAAAAACATGTTTAATACATAACCTTAATGCATATTTTTTATATTAACCATCTTTCACTAATACATCTTTTATTACTTATTTTACATAGTTACGCGCATAGATTTTAATAGTATAGATCAGTAGTTAATTATTAATTGATAAGAGAATTTGTAAGAAAATGTAAAATTATTATAGAAAAGATATGATCTAACATTCATTAATGTGTTTAACTGTATTTTGCTTTTACGTCAGTCCCCCAGGAGTTTTTCATCTGAAAAACTGGCAGGGGGCTGATGCCAGGGGACTGACGTTTTCACTATAAAACATAAAAAATCCACTTATTGGAACCAAATACCATAATATTCTGTTTTAATATTAAATATAGCAATAAAAAGACGTTAAAATTAGCGCACTTCAATAATAATTATTTGTAACTTATTAAATTATTACTTATCAGGGGACTGATAAATTGAGTGTTAGAATTTTATTTTTCGACACAAGAATGGCAACAAACATTGAATAAAAAGGGATGATGTATAAATATCAGTCACCATTACCATCTTTATATATTAAATAAATAAGAAAATGGCATATAAGTTATCAACAATGGATGATATCAGAAAATTTTGGAATTTAACACGATCCAGGAGACTGACGCGCAAAGTAGGGGTACACAACTTGAAATTTAAAAAAAGTAATAAAATGTTTTAAAAAATCACATAACATACACATATTGTTATTAATTAGCTATCTGAGAGCATAACAACGTTAATTTTTATTGCCTAAATCTATTAGTTTAGAAAAAATTAGTACTTAAGTCTTCACTTTTTCCAGTGGTACACACCAGGGGACTGACTTTTTGGGGTCAAAAAGCTAAATTTCGATTTTAAAAAATTTCAATTTTCAAAATATTATAAAGGCTTCTAATTAGAATCAACTTTGTCTAAAAATGGGCATTTTTCAAAATTTGAATATATTAAATGGTAAATAATTTTTTTGCAATTTCACGAAGTTACCCGATTTTTGTGGAATGACCCAAATAACAAAAAACTGTCAGTTGAATGCATTTGAAAAAAAATTGAATTTAAAAATGAGTCATAAAATAACCGATTTGTTGTTTGAATACATCCTTAATTCTTTAATCATGATTGCTTCGGAAAATTTTGTGCGAAATACTCACTTTGATAGCATTTTTAAAAATATATTCTATCGTTATCAAAAAAATTGGCCAATGCGTCACAGTATATAGTTCCTAAATAAGAGGATCTATCAATTGGATGCGTTTGAGAGCGAAAATGGATTTTAAAACGAGTCATAAAAAACGCAATTTGCTATGTGAAAACTTCCTTAAATTTTCAAATCACGAAGGCTTCGGGAAATTCTGTTCAAAATACCCTTTTTGATAGCCTTTTTAAAAATATATTCTGTCTTTATCAAAAAACCGATCAATGCATCACATTATATAGTTCCTAAATAAGAGGATCTGTAAATTGGATGCGTTTGAGAACAAAAATGGATTTAAAAACGAGTCAGAAAAAAAACGCAATTTCTTATTTGAATACTTCCTTCAATTTACAGTCCCGATGACTTGCGGAAATTCTGTTCAAAATACCCTTTTTGATAGCCTTTTTTGAAATATATTCTGTCTTTATCAGAAAATTGACCAATGCGTCACTTTATACAGTTTCTAAATAAGAGGATCTACAATTTGGATGCGTTTAAAATCAAAAATGAATTTAAAAATGAGTCAGAATATAAGCAGTTTGGATTTGAGGTTTTTTTCTCCAACTCCTATTTTTGTTTAATTTCTTTTTGCTATACGAAAAACTTGTCAGTATAAAAGTTGTAGATATTTTTGAGAAGATGTAAAATAAATTTAATCAGATTTGATATCTTAAAAATTGACGGAGTTATGGATTTTTCTCTTTTTTCAGCGCCCTTTTTCATTTCGTTTTTAATTTTTTTCATCGGTAAAAGTTGGTCCTATCAAAAACTTGTAAAAACAAAAGTTTTAGAAAATTTTAAGAACATTTACAAAAAATTTTGTTAGACTTGATATCTTGAAAATTGACGAAGTTATGAATTTTTTTCTCTCAAAATCCCTGTTTTTTTCGCCCCTTGAGCCCACTTCTAAATTTATCAAAAATCTGTCATGCATATACTTTTGGCCCATTTTTAAGAAGTAATATAAACTTTAAACCGACTCGATATCTACATTAATTAAGAAGTTATTTCAGTTTTCACAAAAACGCCCCCTATTCCGGCCCCCTTGGACCGATTTTGCCCATTAACGAACTTAGCCAAGATTTTAATCCCTTTGATTTTATGTACCAGTTTGGTGGAGATTGGTGAAGAATTATAGAAGTTATCGTGTCCATAAAAAAGTGATATATATATATATATATGTAGATTAAGGAGTCCAGGGGTATTGTTACATACGTTTAATAATCTTGAGTAATGTGTAATATTTACAAGGGAAAAGTGCAATATTTACAGGGGAAAAAATACTTAAAGGATTAAAATTATGGGGCATCTTCTGTCTTTTAGCCCTGAGCTCGGCTAAGTACGTCTTCATCAGGCGGGCTCTGGCATCCTTCTGTACTTGTTCTGTGCTTGTTGCTGGGGCCCTTTCGTGTGAAGGTGCTAACTCAGCAACATTTAGTTAACACGTGGCTAAAAAGGTCAAACACGTGTCGTACCTTGCCATGGGGCGGATGCCGAATCGGCCAAATGCATCTGAGCGAGCCTGTTACCATGGGCTCGCTATATCGACACTCGGCCAATCCAACATGCAGCTGACCACAGCTGAACGTGTACACCGGTCAGGATACGTAAAATAAACTATTTCTTCAAGGGAGAGAGAAAAAAAAAAACAGACGATCACTGTAAAACATGAATTTTAAAAAAAAATTAATATTAATAAGAGAGAAGAACAAAAAAGGAATTTTGAAGACGTCATTAACAGCACACATAATGAAAAAAAAAAAAAATTACATCATAATAGTTAACGTCGTTAATGTGCTCTTTGCACATCTGTCTTTTGCTTTATCATCGTTCCCCAAGGGGGTTTCCAACACAACGTCTTCGAAACAGATATTCGTCTTCGTCTAAGAAAAAAAGTCTCAAATTTATTATAGTGTTTCTTAATACGTCTTCAAAAAAAAATAGAGAAAAACTTTTATTTTTATGTAAAAGAAAATTGCTCAAATTGGAATAATCGTAAAAACTTTTATGACAAAGACAAAACAAACAAACAAAAATAATTATCTTTTGTCTGTCAAAAGGAAAGAAAGAGTAGAGGAAAAAAAAAAAAAAATCGAAACCTATAGTCTTCCTGCTACATCATATTTTGTCATTTTTTTTGGGGGGGAGGTGTAGAAGAAATAGTTTATACAGATAAACATATTTATAAAAACAATCATATTTCAAACAAAACATACAATATTTCGAAGCACATAAAATGGTACTAAGTATGTAAAAAAAAATATGTCCTATATATTGTAAAAGTTAAATGTTTGTGCCAAAAAAAAAAAATCACTTGGCACCTGTTAACAGAATCCTGGTTAATGAAATAATAATAATGATAAAAATGCTTTAGCCAGCCAACAAAAAAAAAAGCACTTGACTTAGCTTTATTTATCGCTGTGGCATATTTCACATTCGAGGGAATAATTAAAAAAAAAACACCATTATTCCCTCTTCGTTGCGTGGAGGAGTAAACACAAAACTAAAACCACATCTGTGTTTGTGATTTTGCAAGAGAAATAAGAAAAGAGAGAAAAAAAAAAAAAACACTCGTAAACGTAGAGATTATCTTGCAGTAAATTCTTCCAGTCACTATGAGTCAGCTTATATCGACTGTGTCCAATATTTCATCATGTCAGCTGCCGTAGTGGTAATCTGTGGGCCTTCATGTGACCCAATTTTTTTAACTTGATATCGTTCGTTGGGGTGCACTGCGGTAATCTGGTATGGGCCGAAAAATTTAGGACGGAGTTTTAGGCCCGTACCAAACTGAGTTCTTTTTATCGCGACCAGATCGCCGATTTCATAAGCAGTAGCAGGTTTTCGTTTCTTATCATACTGCAGACGTGTCATTTGCTGTTGTTTTAAAATGTGCGTCTTTGCCACATCTCTTAACTGTTTTTTATGGTCTACTGCTAATTGAGCCTCTTCTGTTTCTAAGAGTTGTCGGATGTGTAAGTCTTCTTTATTTTTCATTTTAACGCCAGTAAGAATTTCGAAAGGGGAAAAGTTGGTAGCGGATGAAATGGTGCTATTTATAATTCTTTGCACCGGAGCAACATGTTTGTACCACTTTTCGGGATCGTCCAACGATAACTTTGTTAATATTGGGATGAGTGTGCCGTGTATTCTTTCGATTTGGGAGTTTCCCCGGGGTACTCCCGTGGTGATCGGATGGTGTTCGATGTTTTCCTCCTTACAGTAGGTCGCGAAGTCGGCTGACGTGAATGCGGGGCCTTTGTCTGTGATAATGCGTCGGGGATTACCGAATGTAGTTTGTTGTAATTTCAGTTTATCTAGTGCGTCTTGCGCCGCCGTAGATTTTACTGGATATAACCAGAAGAATTTTGTAAATGCATCCACTACAGTAAATAAATGTTTATAATTTTTATTTGTTGATGGGAGTGGTCCGAGAAAATCACAATGATATGTATCCAGTGGCGTGTCACCTTTTGGAATCGGGTGTAAAAAACCTTATTTTTTACCCAATTTCCGAGATGCTAAAATGCACGGAACACAGTTTATCACGATGGTTCGTGCGAGTTCGGATAGTTTCGGAATAAAAAAGTTCTGAGATGCTATTTCCGCAGTTTTTTTAGCTGAGAAGTGGCCTTTAGCATGTATATCCTGGAGAATATTAAGCTGCATCACTTCGGGGATAACTAATAAATCTCTGCCACGTTCAATTTTATACAGTACGTTGTTACGAAGCACAAAATCAGCTACCGGAGAGCTTATCGCTGCGGCCTTGATGCCGGCTATAAATGGGTCTCTGTCTTGTGCTTGCATAATTTTTAGAGTTAATTCATCATGCGTAATCTGCATGACGGGGTATCTGCTAAGGCAATCGACATGCTGCATTTTTGCAGCTGGTCGGTGTTTTATTTCGAAATCGAAATCTTGTAGAAATAAGGCCCAACGTGCAATTTTGGGTGTGAGTTCCTTTTTTTCCATCGTTTTCTGAAAGGCCTGGCAATCCGTGATGATTCGAAATTTAGTGCCATGGAGATAAACACGAAATTTTTTTAGTGCTTCGATGACCGCTAGCACTTCTAATTCGTAACTGCTCAACTTCTCTTCCTGGGGGGATGTTTTTTTGCTCATGTATTGGAGCGGGTGAAAATGACCGTCGGGGGATTTTTGCATAAGCGTCGCGCCAAAGCCGTATTTACTGGCGTCAGTGTGCACTTCGAGCTCCGAGCCGGGTACAAAAATGTGTAGAACTGGATTACTGGTGAGTCGATTACGTAGTATATGCAGTGCTTGCCGTTGCTCCGGACCGAAATCGAAAGTCGCTGTTTTACGTAACAAATCACTTAGGGGGCGTGCAATAGAAGCGTATCCCGGTATGAATTTTCGAAAATAACCCGTTAGCCCGAGTAAGGATTGCAGCTGTTTAACATTTTTAGGCTCCGGGAAATGTTGGACTGCTTTAATTTTCGCAGGGGATGGCGCTATAGTGTTATGCTCGATAATATGCCCCAAAAATTCTATTTTGCGCTGTAAAAATTGACATTTCTTAAAATTAATCTCCAATCCGTAATCAGAAGCAGTATCTAGTACACGTTTTAAGTTATGGAGTCCCTCTTCTTCCGATTTTGTAGGAATTACAAGATCATCCATGTATAATATTAATACACCTTCCATGAGTAATTCACGGAAAACACACGCGAGATATCTCGTAAATGCTGAGGGGCTTGAACAAAGGCCGAAAGGGGCCTTTAAAAATTCATAAGTCCCGTCGTGAGTGATAAAAGCTGTATATTTTGTACTGTTTGGGTCTACATCAACATGGAAGAACCCATTCTTAAGATCAAGGGTCGTAAAAATTTCAGCTTGTTTGAGTTGATCCAATATGTCATCAATTAGGGGTAACGGAAAACGATCCTTCACTATTTTTTTATTTAATTTTCGAAAATCAATGCATAAGCGCATGGAATTGTCCTTTTTTCTTACTAAGACAACGGGGCTTGCGTAATCGCTATACGACGGTTTTATAATGCCGTCCCGCAACCACTGTTGAATTTGGTCGCGGATTAATTCTTTTTCGCTTAGGGACATTCTACGGGGGCGTTGATACACGGGTATATCATCATTTAATACTATCGACATTTTTAAGTCTGTGCTCTTCGTTTTTGAGGGTTTGTAGGTTTTAATTAAAGTAGCGACTTCCGTACGAATGTTATGATCGATAATGTGATTTAGATCGATCTCGTCCTGTGTTTCGAACACATTAATGCAGTTAATGAAAATATCCGCTTGGGGAGTTTTATGGAGCGATATCCCGTCCTGACCACACGTTAGTGTACCCTGTGTAAGCACGTCCCGCCCTACAATAAAAGGGGTGGACATTTGTGATGAGTTTACGACATAAACTCTAGTAGAGAACAGAGTTCCATCTATTTGAATATCCGTTTCAAATGATCCTAATGGCGTTAAACTGCCACCACCAAAACCGCCCAGTTGTATGGTTTCACATTGTAGGGGAGGGGAGCCAACTAATTTATAAAAATCCTCTCTTATTGCTGTAATCGCACTTCCCGTATCAATTAATGCGTCTATTATGACATCCGCAATTTTGACTAATTTATTCATGTTGGTATACGATTGCTGTGAGTCTACGACGTGGACTTTCTTATCGCGCTTTAACCCCGAACGTTGTTGGGGAGGGGTGCCTCGGGCTGTAGGCTGTTTCTCCCCAGTGCGCTCGCCGCATTCAAAAGACCGATGGCCCCATAAAGAGCAATTAAAGCATTTCGGGCCCTTATTTTTATTATGACAATCTGCGGAAACGTGGTTTCCTAAACCGCAGTTAAAACAGATAATTTTACGTTCATTTTTAAGGTGTGGTGTAGGAGTAGGGCCTTTCGCATGATACGACATGCGTTTCACCTGACCACTGGCTGATCGGCAAATTTCATCATAAATTAGCAATTTTTTCTTAAACTCTACTAAATCGGAACAGCCATATAAAATGGATTTATTTTGGGGTGTATCTCTAATACCTTGTATCGTGTAATGAATTAAAGAGATGTCATCCACATTCCCTCGCTGCGCGATTTCTTTCATCTTCAAAAAATATTCCAATAATTGTTCGTTTGGTTGACATCCGCGGTTTGCTAATATTTGATGTATTTGTGCGGGCGAAGCCGTTTGATGAAATTCGCGGAATAAAGCTTCCTTTAGTGCGGAATAGGAATTAATATTAATTTCAGCTCTAATTACTAGCAATGCTAAACCTTTTAAACTCCGTTCTGCGAAAACAAATTTTTGAATATCTGAGAGGTTCAATGATTCCGAGAGTGTTTCGAATCGTGTAAACCATGTTTGGATGTTTTCAGATTTTTCCCCGCTAAACGGCGGAATTAATTGTTCTATGTCGGTGAAAGAAATATTTTGTTTACTTGCAGTGTATTGCGAATGTACAACCATTTGCTGTGGTTGTATTTTTAAGGGGGAAATTAATTCTGTGCTGGCACTGCTGTCGTTCTGATTATGCTCAATGTCTGTCTCCGAAGCCGAAATATTCCCAAATGTTTCCTTAAAAGCAGCAATGTCTGATAATGCGACCAAAATGCGAGTCGCTATCTCATCTTTATTTCCATTTATATCTATGGATAGCAGATTAGCGACTGTTATCAATTGCAACTGGTCAAAAGTATCAGTAATTTCTTTCAATTTGTTGGCGAATTCAGGGCTACCTTCTTTAAACGGTAATCCGGTATAAACCCTTAAATTAGAACGATTTCGCCTCGCTTCGTCTTTTCCAAAAATAAACAAATGTAGAAGCTGTATTTTATCGGCTTTGGCAGTTTTTAAATGCTGTCTGATCACTGGGATCGCTTGGAGCTCCATTACTCACAGCAAAGAAATAAGGTATAGTAAAAAAAAATATCACTTACTGCTATTTAAGTGTAATCCAATTTGATCTATGCTACTTTTCAATGAAAAAAAAATAAATCCACGGTATGCACAAGAACATCACAAATTACAGGCGGCGACCGACACTACTGACACACTTTCTTCATTTTCTTTTTCTTTTTCTCCCTTCTGGTGAGCTGTGGGACCGCGCTGATAAGCAGAAAGCATAAACATCATCTCGCTGCCGGATGGGGACTAGGGGAAATATAATCTTTCCTCTTGCACACTGCACATCAATCCATATGCAAAAATAAGAACTCTTGCAGTGCAGGTTGTTTGGGGGTCCAAGTAGGCCGCAGCCCCCATGTAGATTAAGGAGTCCAGGGGTATTGTTACATAAGTTTAATCATCTTGATTAATGTGTAATATTTACAAGGGAAAAGTGCAATATTTACAAGGGAAAAAATACTTAAAGGATTAGAATTATGGGGCATCTTCTGTCTTTTAGCCCTGAGCTCTGCTAAGTACGTCTTCATCAGGCGGGCTCTGGCATCCTTCTGTACTTGTTCTGTGCTTGTTGCTGGGGCCCTTTCGTGTGAAGGTGCTAACTCAGCAACATTTAGTTAACACGTGGCTAAAAAGGTCAAACACGTGTCGTACCTTGCCATGGGGCGGATGCCGAATCGGCCAAATGCATCTGAGCGAGCCTGTTACCATGGGCTCGCTATATCGACATATATATATACTGTCAAAAACGGCGTTTTGGACTAAATTTCCCGAAGCGGGAGATCTGTGAACGAAAAAAAGGGCACGCTGAGAAAATAATTGCTTATAAATCAAATTCTAATTGATTCAGCGAAAAATTACTTTACACGGCATCTTCTACACCACTTCAAAAATCACCCCAGCAAATTTCATGTTTCTACTTTTAAAAATGTGTCTGAAATTGTATCGGAAAATTTCGAGCTGTTGAAGGTGGAAAATCAATTTTTCGAATACATCCTTAACTTCTTAAGGTATAAATTAAGTGCGGGAACATTTGTTATTGTCATCTCTTCTACTATAGTTTCTACTATATTGTACCCCGTTTGAGTTTTTTGGAACCAAAAGCCTCGAAGCGATGTACCTGTTATACCCCCACTCTTCAAGTCTGCATGCATTACGTAAAAGAGCAGGAGCATCACTTCAGAAGTTGCTGTACACCAAGGCGAGGAAACCATTTTTTTCCCTTACTGAAAAGTAATTATTTTACGGTTTAAATATCGTGTTTTGACCGAAAAAAAAAATCATTTTACGGTATAAACAACTTTATAATCGAAATAACACATATACTTCTTTTTTACGCTTAAAAAACTTTAGAAATACGGTACTCATATCGTAATGACTGAAAGCGGTGTAGGTAACGTAAAATTACGGTATATCTATCGAAATGTTACGACATTTTTTTACATTACATTGTCCTTTTCCTTACTATTAGTAATTATTTTACGGCATAAATATTGCGTTTTTTCTGAAAAACAATCATTTTATGGTATAATTACTGTTTATAATGGAAATGGCTCATATGCTTTTTTTTTACGCTTAATATACCTTAGAAATACGATATTGATACCGTAAAGAGTGTAAATGGTACAAGTACCGTGAAATTTACGGTATATCTACTTGAATTTTACAATTTTTTTTTTTAGAGTGTGGAAAGTTAGCAACTACAGTCCTCCCCACTTAATCGGGTAACGGATAATCGAATACCCCGCTTATTCGAATAAAATCCTCCGGAACCGAATTTAACCCCATTGGGGTAATGTTATTTTACCCCGTTTAATCGAATACTTTTCACGAAATGTCCTCGCTTAATCGAATAACAAATGAGTGAGACAATTTGAAAAATGGGTGTGAAAAACACGTTTCAATTAGAATTTCCTCCATACTTTTTGTCATTTTCGGTTGTTACACAGAAAACAAACTTCCAGAACTCCCAGCATGGATTTCGCCTGGTAGGTGCATAATGGACTGGTCAAGTGAGTTCCCTTTCTTGTTTATTTTTTCGAATTAATTTCAAAAATGGTGAAGTAAATTGGACAATAATTTTGATCAATATCATATTTTGTTTACTTTCGTTTGTCAAAGGACTTTTTTTTTTCACTTTTTCGATTTTTTTACAGTTATTTTTAATGGAGACATTTTAATTTTCAAAACCAGTTCCGAAACTGAAATCAACCTCATTAAAAATATCAGGAATAAAAACGAATGTTAAAAACGACGAAGCCCTTTGTACAGATCGATCTCAGCTATCCATTTCAAAAAAGATCATTTAAAAATATTGAAATGCGGTAGAGATATCTTTATAAATTTCTTCTATAGAATTAGCATTAGCAAGCAAATCCTTTCATGTAATTGAAGTAGCCCTTTAATAATAATATGTTGTCACTTAGAGGCTCAAGATGGTGATTGTGATACCATTCGAAAGAAAATCTCGTCCATCTTTTACTCTAAAATTTCCCATAAACCACTTTCATCTACTTTTTTAAACCTGTATAAATTACATAAAATAAATTCTAATAACAAAATTTGGACCCAATTCTCACGATCTGCATTTAGTGTTATGTAAACAAAATGCATGTGTTTACTGTCATTGAACTATTGCGTATTTACTTGTCATTTTGTTTTTATTTTGGTTTGTATTATTCCATTAAAGTTTTTAGCGATTTTCTTACTCTGGTAACTAAATATACTATATTTAATAATTTTGTCATTTTATTGCACATTAAATATTACATTTATATGCCTCCCCGTTATATTCGTTTATGCGGGCCGACAATATTATCTGAAAATGATTGAGAATGCAAATGTTTGAGGATGAATATCTGTCTGTAAATGAAGAAAATTAAATTCTAATGACGAAAATGAAAGTGACGACGACTCTGCCTATACTCTTAAGGGTGTATTCCGATCCAAACTGCCTTTTTTCAGATTTATTTTTAGATTCATTTTTGCTCTCAAATGCACCAAACTTTCGAATTCCCTTATTTAGAAACTATACAAGGTGCCGTGATTATCAATTCCTTGATAAATGCAGAAATTATTGCAAAAACTGCTGTCAAATACGGCGTTTTGGACCAAATTTTCCGAAGCGGGAGGTCTGCGAACGAAGAAAAGGGTCCTTCTGATAAGGTAATTGCTTATAAATCAAATTCTAATTAAATTAGCGCAAAATTACATCACACGGCACCTTGTACGTCACTTCAAAAATCCCTTCAGCAAGTTTCATGCTTCTACTTTTAAAAATGTGTCCAAAATTGTATCTGAAAATTTCGAGCTGTTGAAGGTGGAAAATCATTTTATCGAATACACCCTTAAGGGTGTATTCGAAAAAACGCTTAACCTTCAACAGCTCGAAATTTTCCGATACAATTTCAGACACATTTTTAAAAGTAGAAGCATAAAATTTGCTGAGGGGATTCTTGAAGAGACGTATAAGGTGCCGTGTGATGTCATTTTACGCTCAATTCATTAGAATTTGAGTTATAATCAATTACCTTATCAGAAGGACCCTCTTCTTCGTTCCCACATCTCCCGCTTGGGAAAAATCGGTTCGAAATGCCGTTTTTGATTGCTTTTTTTGCAATATTTTCTGCATTTATTAAAGAATCGACAATCACGGCACCTTATGTAATTTCCAAATAAGAGATTTTGAAAGTTTGGTGTATTTGAGAGCAAAAATGAATTCAAAAATAAATCGGAAAATAAGCAGTTTGAATCGAAATACACCATTAAGCTTTCAAATAAATGTCTGTTCTCTTTTTTGAAACTGCTTAAATAATTAAGAAATAAAATGTTAGGTTAATATAAAACTGTTGGACTTTTTCATTAGAATATAGATGAAAATTTATCAGTATTGAACGAAAGTTTGTGTTATTTATCAGATAATCAAATAAAAAATCGGATATAAAAAAGAAGATTTGAGAATTTGAACAAAAATGACAAAATTTGAACTTTATATTTATGAAAATCTAGAAAACAAGTAAGCAATAACTTGCGCATTCACACCTGGAAATAAAGATGATGAAAAGAAAACTGCAAGACTAACTAGATAAAAGGGCCTAAAATAAGTGTAAAAGAGTACTTATTTCTTCCAAAATCAGTGAGCAGGTTTACTCAGTGTATGTCTACCAAGACCAAGACCAGATAAAAATTCAGTATCATATCATGTTCTAGTTGCTTGGAGATACTGATAAAAAATTGTCCTTATATGAACTGTAAAAAACCCAAGACAAGATATACAAGTCTCTGTAAAAAAAAAAAAAAAAAAAAAAAAAAAAATGTCAAAATCGGAATTGCATGCGCGGCTATTCTTTTAACACTTTTAGACATCAGCGCAACTGTTTTCCAAGGAGAAAAGGGTAAAAATGATTTGTTGCTTAGCAGTCTACATCTAACTGTTGAAATTTTAGATTCTAAAAAATACTAAATAGTCTAAAAATTTAATTTATTCTAAAAAATACTACATAGTCTAAAAATTTAATTTATTCTAAAAATTAAATACCAAATTTAAAAAAAAAAATTGCATCTGTCAAGCCTGCTTCTTATAGGAGGCCGGTGAATGCATTTTATAATATTTTGTCTTTTGTCACTATCAATTTTTGGATTTTATGCAAATCAGTAGCTGGAAAATTAGTTAGTATACGTCTATTTGTATACGCTTATTATCTATTAATGCACGTCAATTTATTCAAGACTTAGTTGAATACGTACGAGAACAATCTGTTATTTCTGAAAAAAAAAAAAAAAAAAAAAAAATTGTCATTAGAGCAAGAAGAAACACTAAAATCGATGAAAAATACATTCTAAGCATAAAAGAGTTTGTTATCATAATGGAAAAATGGAAATAAAACAAAAGATAATTACTCAAAATATAAAGTACTCCCGTTTTTAGTAAATGTGCAAAATCTTTATCCATGTTTTTCAAGCAATGTATACAAAAAATTGGATTAGGTAAATCAGTAAGATTAGTAAATAACTTATAATTTTTATATTTTTTTATTCTTAGATTATGTATCTAAACTTATTTGAATGGGATAGCCAATTTTTATTAATATTTATTAATTCCAAGTTTATTTATTTTTAAAATATGTATTCAATATTTTTTCAATGTATTTTCATCATACTTAATGAAATGTAATTTTGAATAATAGCATTTTCTGAAATATACGTATCTGCTGACTTCATTTGTAAGATATAATATAAATATTAAGAAAAATTGATTAGTATAATAAAATATAATTTTTTAACTAGATATACTTCGAGGTCCCGCGGTTCTAGTGTTAAACAAGGGTTTTACTTTAGCTACACTACAAAAACAAAAGATTGTTACTACGTTGAATTTAGTTTTATGAAAAGCCAAATGAAGTTTAAATATGCGCTATTTTTATTGTTTCTACTTTAGTATATGTCAGTTGCAGTTGTCTTCCCAAAACATCCAAATAGTTCTTTGATTTGGTAAGCATTATCTCACGGGAAGCAAGTGACGTGTTCATGTTTGTGTATGTGCTGACAGTCAAGTTTTATCCAATTAGCCTGGTAGCAGAGAAAAGTGAAAGCGAAGCTGGCAAGACATGCTCCTAGAGCTGCCGCCAAACGTCGTCCAATGTTCCGGTGTATGGAACAGAATGTCCCAAAACCACCCTTATTATTTCATTTTGTAAATAGTTTTCACCTGCTTTCATATAGTCAAGACATGTTAATAAATATTATTAACCAAATCCCCTAGACATTCTTATTTACATATATACCATTAAATAAAGGCAAAAATTTAATTCTGAAGCAGGGATAATTATTTTTAATTAAAAAAAACTCGATTTGGCAACACTGTTTTAATTTTTCTTTTCAAAATAAAAATGAACTATGGTGAAACCTCCCCGTTCGACTATCACTTATTAAGCGATAACCTCTCTGAACGACCATTTTTTCATGGAATGAAATTTATTCTCATAAGCTCAATACTAATTTTACCTCCAGTTAGTTAGAGACCATCTTAGTTGAACTCTCTCCATGAGTGAACAATATTTTTGAAGAAAATGAAACTAAATCAATTTTTTCGGGTCGTTTGATGTAGGTTTTATTTGAAAAATGATTCCGGAAAGCGCATTATTCATCAAACTTCTGAACTAAGTTTATTTTTTATTATTTATTTATTTTTATTTTTATTTTTTTTTTATACCAATAATTTTTAAGTATTTTATTTCTTTTGTGCCTTTTTAGGCAATGAATTTCACTCTGATGACAAATTATGAATGGCAATTGATAAACTCTCGTGCCAAATTCTGTCAGGAAACTCTGAAAGAAGTAGATAAAGTATTAAAATCGCCATTATCGCCACCCCAAAATAATAATAAAATAAAATAAAATAAAATATTTATTGAATTTTGAAAACACTTTCAAAGAAGTAAATAAGAGTTATAAAGGATAAAATTGTAAAATCAAAGCAAGCGTCAATGTATTCATTTTTTAAACTCTGCAGTAATTAACTTATAATTTTTATTTTCATACTTAAATTTTGATATTTTTCCGAATGTGAAAAATAAATTTAATAACATTAATTCTCACTTTTTTTAACAAATAAATCTAAATTTAAATATGACCTCCATTAAGTCACCTATTATTATTGGAACAGAACGTGGTCGCTTTAGGAAGGTTTTACTGTACAATGATTTTTATAAATAAAATTGGTCTTGCAAAAGTAAAAAAATAAAAATAAAATAAACATTTTTTTTTAGAAATCTGTTTGAGAAGAATCAAGCATTATCAATAATATATTAAAAGATAGGTTTACATAGGAGCTGACATGCAGACTAAAAATAAGATATAGTATATATTTTTTTCAGCTCAGTGGAAAAATTCGCGTTTCTCCTCTCGTTCGATTTGTGTGTATTTCGTCTGCGTTCGCAAACACTGAACACCGATTTGTCTCTGCAAATATCGCCGTTTTTAGCATGCACGCATATACAAACACTCGACGTTTGCGCACCTGCTTCCCTCTATCTTACAGACTGGATGCTTTCCAGCCGAGAAAGCAAACAGCCTGTGGTTCTTTTGATGCAAAATCAGTCAGTCTCTGCCGCAGGCGACGGTCTCGAGTTCGATAGATTGATGTTTGACGTGGAATTTACTGAATTTCCTTAGAGTGAAAAAACATCGCACGATGGCCGTGGTTAAGAGTGTATTTCGATTCAAACTGCTTATTTTCCGATTTATTTTTGCATTCATTTTTACTTTCAAATACACCAAACTTTCAAAATATCTTATTTGGAAAGTACACAAGGTGCCGTGATTGTCGATTCTTTCATAAAAGCAGAAAATATTGCAAAAAAAGCAATCAAAAACGGCATTTCGAACCGATTTTTCCCAAGCGAGAGATCTGGGAACGAAAAAAAAGGTCATACTGATAAGGTAATTGTTTATAACTCAAATTCTAATGAATGGAGTGTACAAAGACATCACACGGCACCTCATACATCCCTTCAAGAATCCCCTCAGCAAGTTTCATGTTTCAACTCTTAAAAATATGTCTGAAATTGTATCGGAAAATTTCGAGCTGTTGAAGCTGGAAAAGCGTTTTTTCGAATGTATTCCGATCCAAACTGCCTTTTTTCAGATTTATTTTTAGATTCATTTTTGCTCTCAAATGCACGAAACTTTCGAATTCTCTTATTTAGAAACTATACAAGGTGCCGTGATTATCAATTCCTTGATAAATGCAGAAAATGTTGCAAAAAATGCTCTCAAAAACGGCGTTTTGAACCAAATTTTCCGTAGCGGGAGGTCTGCGAACGAAAAAAAGGGTCACGCTGAGAAAATAATTGCTTATAAATCAAATTCTAATTAAATCAGCGAAAACTTACATCACACGGCACCTTGTACGTCACTTCAAAAATCCCCTCAGCAAGTTTCATGCTTCTACTTTTAAAAATATGTCTGAAATTGTATCTGAAAATTTCGAGCTGTTGAAGATGGAAAATCATTTTTTCGAATACACCAATAAGTCTCATTCACAGCTTTGATGCAAATATATTACTTCAAAAGAGCAACTTTACGACACAAATTTTATTATTATTATTATTATTATTTTTTTTTTTTTTTTTTTTTATCGGAAATGCATGAAGCTAGCAGACGTTGCATTTCAGAAACTAAGTAATGGAACTTTTTTTTTCTTTTTCGTATATTATTAACATCTAAGTGTTTAATCCCTTTTGTGCCTTTTTAGGCAATGAATTTCAACACTGGTGACAGTTATAAATGCCAATCAATAAACTCTCGTGTCAAATTCTGTCAAGAAACTCTCAAACAAATAGATAATAAAATCGTCATTATTTGTTCCCGCCCCCCCCCCCCAAAAAAAAAAAAATTCATTTATTTACTGAACTTTGAAAGCATTTTGAAAGAAGCGTTATAAAAGATAAAATTGCAAAATCAAAGCAAACGTCAATGTATTCATTTTTTTTTTAACTCTGCAGCAATTAATTTATGTAAATAACTTTTATTTCGATACTTAATTTTTTTATATTTTTTGTTAATGTAAAATAAATAAATAAATAAATAAATAAAAAATAAATAAAAATAATAATAAAATAATAAAAAATAATAACATTAATTGTTACTTTTTTTCAACAAATAAGTATAAACATTCCCTCTATTAAGGGTGTTATTAAATCAAAAAGGGCAACTTTGTAACACATGCTTTAATTTATTTTTGTTCCGAAATGCATGAAAATAGCAGGTGTTGTTATTCAGAAACTGTCTAATTGCACTCATTCTTCCGTTTTTAAAAGACACAATAGATCTTTCATAACAAGCCTTCAAAGTTGACGTTTTTGAGAACATTTTCCGACGAAAGTAGAAAAGCGGGAGAAAAACGGGTGGTCACGTAATCGAAATAGCTTAGAACTGGATAGGTAATTTAATTGTCATAAAATGGGAAAATAAGTTCGATTCAAAATCGCTTCCATACTCAGACATTCCAATTTTATATCTTTCTGTTAAAAAATGAATTTGTAAATGTGTCAAAAGGTTTTGCGCTTCTTGAGCGGAGCAGTTAAGAACACCCTAAGAGTGTATTTCGATTCAAACTGCTTATTTTCCGATTTATTTTTGAATTTATTTTTGCTCTCAAATACACCAAACTTTCAAAATCTCTTATTTTGAAAGTACACAAAGTGCCGTGATTGTCGATCCTTTGATAAATGCAGAAAATATTGCAAAAAAAGCAATCAAAAACGGCATTTCGAACCGATTTTTCCCAAGCGGGAGATCTGGGAACGAAAAAAAGGGTCGTACTGATAAGGTAATTGATTATAACTCAAATTCTAATGAATTGAGCGTAAAAAGACATCCCACGGCACCTCATACGTCCCTTCAAGAATCCCCTCAGCAAGTTTCATGCTTCTACTTTTAAAAATATGTCTGAAATTGCGAGCTGTTGAAGGTGTAAGGGCGTTTTTTCGAATACACCCTTAAAGTACCACCAGAATGGAACGTGGTCACTTAAGGGAGGTTTTACTGTGCACTGATTTTTACTGTAAATAAAATTGGTATTACAAAAGTAAAAATAAAAAATTAAACAAAATAAACATGTTTTTTTTTAGAAATCTATTGCAGAAGAATCAAACATTATGAATAATATATTAAAAGATAGGTTCGCGTAGCAGGTGGCTGGCAGAACGCACCAAAAACGATGGAAATAAGATATAGTATATATATTTTTTTTTCACCTCAGTGGAAAAATTCGCGTTTCTCCTCTCATTCGATTTGTGTGTATTTCGTCTGTGTTCGCAAACACTGAACACCGATTTGTCTCTGCAAATATCGCCGTTTTCAGCATGCACGGATATACATACACTCGACGTTTGCGCACCTGCTTCCCTCTATCCTACAGACTGGATGCTTTCCAGCCGAGAGAGCAAACAGCCTGTGGTTCTTTTGATGCAAAAATCAGTCAGTCTTGCCGCAGGCGACGGCCTCGAGTTCGATAGATTGATGTTTGACATGGAATTTACTGAATTTCCTTAGAGTGAAAAAACATCGCACGATGGGCGTGGTTAAGCCTCATTCACAGCATTGATGCAAATATATTACTTCAAAAGAGCAACTTTACGACACAAATTTTATTATTACGAGTGGAATCCCGTCGAATTTGACGAATGAAATGTTTAAAAGACCCGATCGATTTGGTTTTTTTAAAAAAAGCAAAAGTAATTACATTATTGAATCAATATACAGTCGAACCTCGATTTAACGAATTGATTGGGACCCACAAATCTGTTCGTTAAATCAAAGCAATTCGTTAAATCGAATATCAATTTTTGTAAAGAGTATGGTATAAAAATATCAATACAAAATACCCTTAGATATACAGATTTAAAAAAACGAATGATAATTGTTTACTACGAGCTTAAAAATTATAAGTTAGGAGATCAACTTTTAAATTATCTTAATTCCTTAATATTATTTGCTTTTGAAATTTAATACATCATACATACATACTTATTGGCACTTTGGAAAGAAATCCTTGATAGTGTTTTGTTTCGACTTTATAAAGTTTTTTGTCGATATTTTCTAACTCCGTAAGAACAACACCATTAACCTCGTGAGACAAAAAATAATTTTTTAAAGTGTTCAAGCTGCAAATTGATTCTTGGATATCACCTTTTTTAATTGAATTTCCGTTTCTTCATCATTTTGACTATACTTTTAGAATTTTCATTCTCTTTCTGTTCAATATCGCAGGTGCTTAGCTATTTGTCTGCATCTTTTACATGTTTCTAGTTGAAAAAGGGAAAAGACTGTCTTTTGAATCCATCAAGAAATGAGAAAAAACTGTAACATTTGGATTTAGATATGAAAGATTCAAATTTTTATGTGCAAAAAATTCAAAATTTTATTTTAACTGCGAATGCGAAATTTTTTTCAGCGATTGTTGTTCGTTAAATCAAAGCTAAAAATTTGTTAAATCAGAGCATTTTAGCATCCTTTTTGTCGGGACAGAAAAAAT